>JALAZF010000348.1:1359855-2719711 GCA_022829125.1 Lathyrus tuberosus
CCGGAGATGTCAGATGAAACATGGTCTCTGACACAGTTGATCCTCCATTTAGGCGTACTGGTTTAGAAAGAGTATTTTGATTCTGCACTTTGAGGTTCAACCACCTTCAGAGAAGCGATCGATGTTCTTTCGACGTTCAACAATCAAAAGAATTGCCATATTTATTTTAAAAGCAGAAAAAATTTTGACAATTAAATTCATTTCTGTTTTATTTCAAGAATCGTTGATCATGTTAAAAATGTCATTCTGTAAAGCAAAAACAAATAAGAATTGCAAACAAAAGCACTAGGGCTCAAATTTTATTGATAGGATGGAAATCAGCCAAGCGCGTGATGCCATGGAGCATTACAAAGTTTAGAAAATGGTAATTTAAGGGAAAAGGGCTATATTGAAACATAACGACCGTTATCTGTCTACCAACTTTGAATTCTGGACATCCCGAGCTTCTGTCGAAGATGACCTTGACTGGAGTTTTCTTAATGGATGGCATAACCGCAGGGGATTTAACCTTGTCAGACGTAGTTACTTGCCATTAATCCTTAACTTTTGCCTGGATTGTACTTTGAGATTTCCAATCCATCGGGATGATTTTTGCTTATGTCTCTAATTTTTGCCTGGACCGCCCTTTCGGGTTTTCAATCCACCGAGAGGTTTTTTTTTATTTAGGCGAAGTATTTCTTGACTACATCAACATTCGTGGGGTAGGAAAATTCTTCTCCATCCATGGTTGCGAGTCTTAAGGCACCGCCTAAGAAGGCTTTCTTGACAACATAGGGGCCGTCATAATTCGGAGTCCATTTGCCCCGGGAATCAGTGAGAAATGATTGTATCTTCTTGGCACAAGGTCTTCTTTCCTAAAGACACAGGGTCGAACCTTTTTGTCGAACACCTTCTTCATTCTTTGCTGATATAGCTGACCGTGGCATAGTGCCGTTATTCGCTGTTCTTCGATTAGGTTCAGTTCGTCGTGTCGACTTTGACACCATTCAGCCTCTATTAGCTTAGCTTCCATCAATACCCTGATTGATGGGATCTCTACTTCTATGGGAAACACTGCTTCCATGCCATATACTAGAGAGAAATGGGTTGCCCCTGTTGAAGTGCGGACAGATGTGCGATAACCGTGAAGAGCAAATGGCAGCATTTCGTGCCAGTCTTTATAGGTTACAACCATCTTCTGAACGATTTTCTTGATATTTTTGTTAGCTGCTTCTACCGCTCCGTTAATCTTGGGTCGGTAGGGAAATGAGTTATGGTGTTCGATCTTGAACTCAGCACACAACTCCTTCATCATCTTGTTGTTCAAGTTAGATCCATTATCAGTAATGAT
Source organism: Lathyrus tuberosus (assembly GCA_022829125.1). Lineage (NCBI taxonomy): Eukaryota > Viridiplantae > Streptophyta > Magnoliopsida > Fabales > Fabaceae > Lathyrus > Lathyrus tuberosus. The sequence continues at coordinate 1,361,186 of JALAZF010000348.1, forward strand.
CTGGCTTGGAACACCATAACGGCAGATGAGATTGTTTTTTATAAAGCGGACTACCACTTGTCTGGTTACATTGGTGTATGATACTGCTTCGACCCACTTGCTGATGTAGTCAATGGCTACCAGGATGAACCGATGTCCGTTCGAAGCCTTGGGTTTGATCATGCCAATCATGTCGATTCCCCATATAGAAAAAGGCTATGGGGAAGAAAGGGATTTGAGATGCGTAGGCGGTACATGGATTTTTTCAGCGTATATCTGACACTTGTGACATCTTCTCATGTACTTGTAGCAGTCGGATTCCATGGTCAACCAATAGTATCCTGCTCTTAGAATTTTTCTCGTCATTGTGTGTCCGTTGGCATGAGTGCCAAAGGATCCTTCGTGAATTTCTTTCATCAGCATGTTTGCTTCTGGTCTGTCTACGCATCGGAGCAAGACCATGTCAAAGTTTCTCTTATAGAGTGTATCACCGCTCAAAAAGAAGCTGCCAGCCAGTCTCCTGAGGGTCTTTCTGTCTTTTCTGGATGCCCCAGGTGGGTACTCTTGTTTCTGAAGGAAGCATTTGATATCGTGATACCAAGGTTTGTCGTCTATGACTGCTTCAATCGTGAAGATGTAGGCAGGCCGTTCTAGGCGCATTATGTCAGTCTTAGGTACGTCGTTCCATTGACCTACACTAATCATTGAGGAGAGTAGCTAATGCATCAGCCATATGATTCTCTTCACGAGGGATATGATGAAACTCGATTCTGTTGAAGAAGGGTAACAACCTTCTCGCGTAATCTTTGTAAGGAATCAGTCCTGATTGGTATGTGTTCCAATCTTCTTTGATCTGATTGATAACCAGGGCTGAGTCTCCATACACATCCAAGTTCTTAATCCTTAAGTCAATAGCTTCTTTGAGACCCATGATACAAGCTTCGTATTCGGCCTCGTTGTTTGTGCACTTGAATGTTAGTCTGGCAGTGAAAGGAATGTGGGTACCCTGAGGTGTTACGATGATTGCCCCAATTCTGTTTCCGTAAATGTTGACAGCTCCATCAAAGATTAGTCCCCATTGGGAACCTGGTTCTGGCCCTTCACTGGGTAGCGGTTCATCACAATCTTTCATTTTCAAGTACATGACATCTTCAGCTGGGAAGTCAAATCCGACTGATTCCTGATCGTCAATCGGTTGATGAGCCAAATGATCGGCTAAAATACTTCCTTTGACGGCTATCTGAGCATGGTACTCAATGTCATATTCTGATAACAACATCTGCCAACGGGCAATCCTTCCCGTGAGAGCAGGCATTTCAAAGACATACTTGATCGGATCCATTTCGGAGATTAACCAAGTAGTGTGAAAAATCATATACTAGCGAAGATGTTTGGCTACCCAAGCCAAAACGCAGCAAGTTTTCTCGAGCATAGTGTACCGAGTCTCGCAGTCGGTGAATTTCTTGCTTAAGTAGTAAATGGCAGACTCTTTTCTTTTTGTTTCGTCTTGTTGGCCAAGTACACAACCCATCAAGTCTTCCAAAACTGTTAGGTATATGATCAGTGGTCTTCCCTCCACTGGAGGTGACAGAATTGGTGGATTCAACGGATACTCTTTGATACTGTCGAAGGCTGTTTAGCAGTCTTCTGTCCATACGCAGTCTTGATTCTTTTTGAGTAATTTGAAGATAGGCGCACATGTCGCGGTCATGAGGAATATGAATCTGGAAATGTAATTCAAACGTCCCAGGAATCCTCTGACTTGTTTTTCAGTCTTTGGAGAAGGCATTTCTTGAATGGCCTTGACTTTGTCAGGATCAACCTCAATTCCTTTCTGGCTGACGAAGAACCATAGCAGTTTTCCTGAGCGGACACCGAATGTGCACTTATTGGGATTCAAACGGAGTCTGTACTTCCTCGGACGCTCGAATAACTTTGACAAGTGGGTCACATGCTCCTCTTCTGTTTTAGATTTGGCAATCATATCATTGACATACACTTCGATTTCTTTGTGCATCATGTCGTGAAACAGAGTTATCATGGCCCTTTGATAGGTTGCCCCGACGTTCTTCAAACCGAACGACATTACCTTGTAACAAAAGGTGCCCCATGGGGTGATGAATGAAGTTTTCTCCATATTTTCCGGCGCCATTTTGATTTGATTATAGCTCGAGAATCCGTCCATGAAGGAGAAGACTTTGAACTTTGTTGTACTGTCTACCAGCATGTATATGTGTGGTAAGGGAATGTTATCCTTTGGACTGGCTTTGTTCAGATCCCTGTAGTCTACGCACATTCTGACATTTCCGTCCTTTTTCGTAACTGGTACTATGTTGGCTAACCATTGAGGGTATTTTGAGGTGGCGAGGAAACCCGCGTCAATCTGTTTGTGCACTTCCTCCTTGATTTTGATAGCCCTGACCGGGTGAGTCCGTCTCAGCCTTTGTTTTACCGACGAACATTCTGATTTTAACGGTATATGATGTTCCACGATGCTGGTATCCAACCCTGGCATGTCTTGATAGGACCAAGCAAAAACATCGGGAAACTCTTTGAAAAGCTCTATCAAGCTTTCTTTGACAGTCGGACTGAGCAGTGCCCCAATCTTGACATCTTTTCTCTCTTCCTCTGAACCCAAGTTTACCATTTCCAACGGCTCTCTGTGAGGTTCGATGGACCTTTCCTCCTGTCTTAGTAATCGGGAGATCTCCTCTGGAATTTCTTCGTCTTCTTCTTCTTCAGCCTCAAATACCGGGAATTCAAAGTTGGGAGAAGGCATTGGATCGTATGTTTCAACGGGGTTTAAAACAAGCAATCTACATGACGTGATGATTTATTTTTAGAAGAAATAGAGAGGATGCAAGAGTGTGTGCAGTGTATTTTCCAAAAAATGCTTGTTATTGTTTATTTTTGGTTGTTTTAGGATTACCATTTTCTGAAAAAGAAAAAAGTGAAAACAACAATAAATGCGAAAATTACAGAATGACGTTATTTATTTATGATTTTATCTATTCTTGAAACTACAGCCCTATAAAACAAAACTCTGTTGCTTTGGGCGAAGCGAAGAGAGACATTTACAGAAAGTGAGCCCTATAAAAACATATGTTTCACCTGGGCAGGGTGAAAGGTTAAAACAAAGACGACAATTACTTAGACTTATGGACGACTTTCGGGACATCAACAGCAACCCATTAGCGGCGAACTCCTCGGTGAATCACAAAGTCTGGTACCTTCTTTCTTGGTTTGTCCTCAGAAATGACGCTGATTACTGGCGGAGCAGGATCGTTGGAGTCTTCCTCCTAGGCAAAGTTGTCGTAGATAAACTCTTCTGTTGTATCTTGCACAGTTTTTTCATTCTCAGGCGGATCTCCCCATCCAGTTGGCTGAATGTCTTCGAGCCTGATACGAGAGCTTTCAGGAGTGGTGTACTTGACCAAGAAGTCGTACTTGCCACTCGGCTGTCCTAAAGTGTCCCATACTTCTGCGGGAGAAGAGGAGTCATCCTTCTCGATGACGTTGACCTCAGGAAAAGCATAGTTGATGAACTCTTGTCCTGCAATCTTTACAGATTCATCGTTGTGTTGGATATCTTCGTAATGCCCTGAGTAAGGGTCCCATGACTTAATGGGGACGCAGGTATTCTTTTCAATGATGCGCAACTGATATGTATCGTTTGGCTGACTCTTTTGCCCCAAGTCTTCTGGGTACGGATGCCAGATATGCAAGTCATCCATTGGGTCATAATAGTCATAGTTAAAGTCATCTTTCATCAGAGTGTCCTCCTCTAATGAGTTTGGCGGAGCACAGCATCCTTTCGGATCACAATCTCCGTACATCATTTTGACGTCTGATCTTGGTATATATCTCGGGCTCTGTGTGGGAAAGCAAAATGGCATATGCATTTTTCCCTGAGACATATAACCGTCCTCGTTGAGATAGGACTTCCACTCTTCATCTGTATCGGAGGAGTCTCCCTCATTGATGGTATGTCCTTCTTGAGACACTGGGTGAAGAAAGCTTCCAGTGTGGAAGAAGTCCTGAATGGGATGAAAACTTTCATCTTTCTTGGCAGTCTGGGTACAGGTTGAAGAGAAACCAAGACCTTTCTTGGTCTTGTTATCTACAGGAATGACAAGCTATCCCCATCCTTTTGCGTTATTACTTTTGATAGCTTTGAGAGCATCTTTGTATGAGGAAATCGATATCCCTCTCTCTGATCGACCCTCATTGCTCACCGAGAGGGCTTGGAACTGAGTTTCAATAACCTCCTCTGGTTCTACACAGGTGGACGATGATAAGTTGCTTACGATTAAGGCCTGCACTCCACAGACTATGACTAGCTTGCCATTCTTGAAGAACTTCAGCTTCTGGTGAAGTTTCGAAGTGACTGCCCCAGCCTCGTGTATCCAAGGTCTTTCTAATAAACAGTTGTATGCTTCCCGGATGTCCATGACCTGGAAAGTGACTTGGAAAGTGTGATGACCGATAGTTATGGAAAGGTCGACTTCACCGATAACTATTTTTCTAGACCCATCAAAGGCTTTGACGATGATCTCACTGCCCCTCATCGGGGATCCTTGAAATAATAGTCGCATTAGAGTAGATTTTGGCATAACATTCAGAGCTGATCCGGTGTCTACCAGTACGCTGGCTAAAGCATCATCCTGGCAGTTGACTGTAATGTTAAGCGCCATGTTGTGATTTTTGCCTTCTTCCGGCAGTTCTTTATCACTGAATCCTAAATTGTTGCAGGAAATGATGTTGGAGATGATACTATCAAATTGTCTTATCGTCACATCTTGGTCCACAAAGGCTTGCTCTAAGACTTTCTGTAGAGCTTCCCTGTGAACTTCGGAATTGAGCAAGAGAGATGGCACAGAGATTCTCGAAGGAGTTTGCAACTGTTGGTCTACAATTTTGTACACGCTTTTTTGGATGAGCTTCAGTATCTCATCGTTGTTCTTGGAAAGGTCGGGATTACTGAATTGACCGACTGGTTGATTGGGATATTCTGTTTGAGGTTCTTTTTCTTTGGTGGGTTCTCCAACTCCTTTGTTGAAGATCCGGCTGCTCCGTGTTACTCGACTGATGTCAGCAATGTTTACGACGGAGGGTAATGGAGTTTCCTTTCCATTTTCGATTGTCGTTGCACCGTACTTGTAAGGGATAGCCTTATTGGATTTGTACAGTATTGGTCCTGGTAGATAGATAACCACAGGAGCCTTTTGATTTTTCTGACCATTGTAGGCAGCCTCAATCAGTTCGAGGTTGAGAATTTTTCTGCCGTCAAGAGAGACTTTTGACTCGTTGAGCAGAGGGATTATGGCGCATACGTCTTTGGCCATTTCCTATTTAGAGATTAAGACAACGTTTTTGCTTTGATCAGGAAGATAGTCTTGCATTACGTTGATCGAACCAGAACTTGAACATGGTCGAATCACTTTCCGGTCCAACTGGTTTTGAAGGGCTGCTCGCACAAGGTAGCATCCTTGGTTGTTCTCTGAGCAAACTCTACAGCGCTCATAATTGTGTGGTGGCACCCGGCCACGTCCGCTTTGTATGTAGTGCAACTTTACTAGATTTGTTTCCATCGAGAGAACATCCTGACTTTGATACCTATCAGGATTTTCGTCAGTCATACTGATCTTTTGTGTAGCTTTATCCAAGTATATTGGAAGCCACCAGTGGTCCAACAAGTGTTTAAGTGTTCTTTGGACAAGTGCACATCCTTGGTCGTCTTTACGACACACTTTACAGTCTTGATAATCATGTAAAGCCAGAAAACCGAGCCTGACTTGCTTAGCGTGTAATTCTACCAGACTGGTATTCATCAAGCGAATATCAAATATTTGAATCATATTAAATTGATGGCTAATTCTATCACGATAATCCTAGATCCATCTGAGATCCATCTAACGCTGGAGGGCCTCTTGTACAAAAGAGCATCCCTGATTATTTATTGAGCATATAGGACAGGAATTATAATCGTGCCGTGGCAGATCATGGTATTGACTTTGCCTTGAGTGCATTTCCACCAAGTTGACGTTCATTTCCAGAATGGTGTGGTTCTGGACAATGTTGGGATTAGCGTGAGCCATATTGACCTCACAGATTTGGTGATCTTGGATCCATCCGAGATCCATCGGTTCTTGTAGGGCTGATTGCACTACGGAACATCCTTGATTATTCCTTGAGCAGATTTCACACTGGTGATAACTGTGAGACGGTACATGACCGTACCCGCTCTGTTTGCAATGCATCTTGACCAGATTGGTTTCTAATAGGAGTACATCGCGAATTTGATAACTGCAGCTAAATTCCTCCTCTATTAAATTTAGTGCAGTCTTCTCATGTTGAGGCAACGGGTTCGTCTAAACATTTGGATTAGTATCTTTGAAAGATAGGACCCCGTTCCTGACAAGCTTCTGCATATCTGATTTGAAGCTGAGACAGTTTTCAATGTTGTGCCCCGGTCCTCCTTGATGGTAAGGGCAAGTTTGATCCGCTTTGAACCAAAAAGGCGGATTTTCTGGTATTGTAAGAGGAGACCTGGTTTGGACGTGCCCCTTAGCCAATAGTAGTGGAAATAGTTCTACATACAACATTGTTATAGGGTCAAACCCTGGTGGTTGTGTCGTACGATTGTTATTGTTGTACTGAGGACGAGCCTGCTGAAGAGGCTGTTGTGTCCTTTGCTGATACTGTTGTTGATTTGGTTGGCTTTGAGCAACCTGAGGTTGATACGTCAGAGCCGGTGCAGGTTTGATAGCAGGAGTTACCACTGCTACTGGCTGGTACCTTCGCCTTTGCTTTCCGAGAGAGATATTACCAATATCTTGCTCTTTTTTCTTAGGGAAAGCACTACCGTATCTTTTGGTACTGCTTGATGGTCCTGTATCTTTGACCAGTCGTCCTTCTCGGACTGCTTCTTCAAGGCGTACCCCCATGTTCACCATCTCATTGAAGTCACTGGGCGCACTGGTGACCATTCGGTCGTAGTAGAATGAGCTTAAGGTTTTCAAAAAGATCTTTGTCATCTCTTTTTATTTAAGAGAGGGACAGATCTGGGTGGCAATTTCTCGCCATCTCTGAGCATATTTCTTAAAAGTTTCCTTATCCTTCTGCGACATTGCTCTGAGTTGATCTCTATCTGGTGCCATGTCCAGGCTGTACTTATACTGCTGAATGAAGGCTGCCCCAAGATCTCTGAAAGTAACGATCTTGGTGCGGTTTAAACCCATGTACCATTTGAGTGCAACACCGGTTAAACTATCTTGAAAGTAATGGATCAGTAGATGTTGATTCTCTATCAGAGTTGACATCTTTCGATCATACATCACCAAATGATTTTGAGGGCAAGAGTTGCCCTTGTATTTTTCAAACTCAGGCACCTTAAATTTGTGAGGGATTTTCACGTTGGGGACCAAACAAAGGTCTGCGGCGTCCTTTTCAAATAAATCCTGACCGCGAATGGCATGCAGTTCCTTCTGCATCTCCAGGAATTGCTCCTGAAACTCATTCATTCTTTGTACATGTTTTCGTTTCCACTAGAGGGTACTTGTGGAATCTGTCCTTCCAGGACAGTGTGTACCACCGGTTGTGGTATAGTCATTATGGCAGTGACTCTTGGTGCTTCCATGCCCCGAAGTTTGTAACCTTCAGGTGTTGCTGTCATGACTCTTGCATCTTCGCCTTCCCAAAGTTTGTAACCTTCAGGCCCAGCGGTTCCTGCTGCAGTTTCTGGGTCTTCAGTGACCGGCGAAATATATCCTTCAGGGATAAAGTTGATAGGCATACCCCAGGGACGATCTTTAGGCATGTTGTACCGAGGATCATACGTTTCCACTATGGGCGTAGATGTGATCTCCGAGATCACAATCCTTTGTTGTTGCCTCTGAGCTGCTGCCAGAGATTGCATGTCACTGTGAAGTTTCCTCAGATCTTCTTTCAGAGCGTCGATTTCTTCTCTCAGCTCTCTGTTCTCTTCCTCGAGATCGTCCATTTTCTTTTGTCGATTATCCCGAGTATTGTATGAATGAGACATTTTGACTCTAGAATCGTGACACATACGTGAGATTCGAAGATAAGAAGAATGCGTTATGTGAGAATGATGAATGCAATGATATATATATTTTTTGTTTTTTAACTTTAATCAAAAAGAAACTTCAACAAATAGATTTCAAATATCATACAGTAAAGGGTGTGGACCCTGTTTTATTGAATTCGAAAGATTACGGAAATGGAAAATACAATATTTTACAAAGTGCTGTAAAAGGAAATGTCTAAGTTCAAGGATCTTGAGTCCTCTCTGAAGAGAACTCAGATGCTGGTTCTGGTATTTTCCTTTTCTTTGACCGGGGCTCTTCAGCCGTTGTCGGATCATCAGTCCTTTGCCAAGTGAAAGGAGCGAGCAGATTTCTTCGGTCTTCTTGAATTTCTACAACATGTTGCTCTAATATCCTAATCAGAGCATCCTTTTCTTTTAACAGTTGTTGAATTTTGGTACACTCCACATGGAGAATGCATATTTGTTCTTCCACGAGTTCTTTTCCCGTTGAACTTTGTTGAGAGTGACCTGGAGTTTTTCCGTATCAGACATAAAATAAAGGACATATTCCTTTATCGGAAGAACTTCTTGACAAGGGTAAGGCATCCTCAGCTTGAGAGCTCTAGTTTATACCCAATGGAGATAAGGTTCCACGGAGATACAGTTTGGTTTTCCTTGAAACTATCTTCCTTTCTTGTGAACATGTTTCCAGGCATGCACTATTTCCGTCTTTAGTGCCCTGTCATTTTCTCCTTCCTTGAAGAAAAGACCTTCCAGATGAACATTTTGCGGGATATGTCTCATCGGGTATTCGAGTTGACGACGAACTAAAATTGGATGATAGTTGATTCCTTCTTTAGTTCCTATGAGGGGCACATTAGGGAAGTTTCCACATTTGTCAATGATCCTTATCCCGTCATAAATCCTACTGTACCAATCTATGTCAGAGTTGGTGAGAGACATGATTCTCTATGACCAACGTAGAGTATTTTTATGATCCCAAAAGGCAGCAGACTTAGGTAAATGGGAAGTGAACCATTTGTAAAGCAGGGGTACACAGCATGTGATCATTCCTCCGCTGTATAAATTCCTTAAGTGTACAGAATGACAAGCATCTGCGAGCAAGGTCGGTACGGGGTTTCCAATCAGAAATATCTTAATGGCATTGGTATCGATGAAGTTATCAATGTTGGGAAAAAGGAACAACCCGTATTGAAGGTGTGAGAAAGACACAAGAAAGGGGGGGTTGAATTGTGTTTTTAACTCTTAAATAATTTTCGCCCTTTTTTGTTAACGTGCTAAAAGAATATTAGAGTTGTGTTGAGAGACTCTGACTTGTGAAGCGTCATTCATATTATGCGATGCATGAAGTATAAGTGACAAGGAGAATCTGAATTAGCGATGCTTGAATCAGACTTGCAATGCGGAAGCTTATCAGAGTTAGGTTACAAGGTTCTGACTTGCTAATAAAAGGTTCTGATAATTGATACAGAAACGTAAACAATAAAACAAGCATAAACAAGAGTAAAGAACACACAATATATCCTGGTTCACTTGAGCAATTCTCAAGCTAATCCAGTCTACCCTTCCAAGGTGATTTCGCCTTGAACACAAGGTCTACTATAATCCAATCTGATTACAGATGCACGGGCAACAACCGATGACTAACAACCTGCACAACCAAAGCTGTGACTAACCCACAATGAACCGTTCAGGGATTCAACTTAATGAATATAACAAACATTGACCCAATAGGTTCCAATCTCGTAAAATCTACTATTAGGATTTCACAGCTAAACGTTTAGGGATTCGACTTAACGAATATAACGTTTACTGACCATTCTTCCAGGATTTTCAATGAGTTCCATCAGTGATCTCACAAGAGTCTGACCCACAATTGGTCCTCTTTGAGATATGACTATCATTGACTATATTTCAGGATTTCCACAATGACACCAAGCCATTGTCTTCTCAAGTCTCCAATCACACTGATCACTTGAGGAATCCTAATTCACATAGAATTAGTTGTTCTTGGAGATTACAAAGATGCTTCTTAACAAGCAGATAACTCCTAAGTTTAAGTACAAATGAACACTCAGTGTCCTAGCAAGATATGAGCAACAGCTCCTATCAAACTACATGATTCTAGCAAGATGTACATGATTTGATAGTTGAACAACATCTTGAGAATTCTTCATCTTCTTCGTTGAGCAAGCTTTGAGCAACAACTCCCTTGCTACTGATCTTTGATCTTCATAAATGATGTAACTGGTTGATGACATGACTGATTTGCGATGTTGTCTTATTCATCAACAACTTCTGTTCCAATTGATTATTGTTGTGTTGAATGATGATTATTGAGCTTCAACAACAATGGTCGTGTGTTAATGGTGATAGCTTTGAATGTTTAGTTTAACGATAACTGATCGTTGTGACTATCATCACATCGACACCCTCAGAAGCGCATTCTCCTTTCCTTTAAATAGCCAAGTAAATTATAGCCGTTGGAGAGTTGTTAGCTGTTTGAAAATAATCGTTATGCAATGATGAAAGTTGTACTGCCATATCTTCTTTTTACTGTAGAAGTGATGGGATAGATCCTTTTTTTTAATACTGTGTACAGTCATTGCTAACGGTAACATTTGTCTTCAAAACTTCAAAGGCTTCTGATTGTAATTAATTGAAGCATGAGTAGAGACTTTATAACTGGGTCTTCAGATCTTTCAAGTCTTCCGTCTTCTGAACTTGTCCATTAGGAATCTGTCTTCAGAACTTCAGCACTTGTCTTGAAACCCGTTATCTTCACTGCTTCAAGTCTTCCGAATCTTCAGAACTTATCCATTAGGAATCTGTCTTCAGAGTCTTCAGCACTTGACCTTTAGAACCATAATCTTCAGAACACTTCAGTCTTCAGAGTCCTTCTGCACTTGGTCTTTAGAGCCTTCAGCCTTCAGAACTTCAAGTCATGAGAATCTTCAGCACTTCGGTTCTCCACAATATTATCTCTTCAGAAGCTTCGCTATCTTCAGAATCATAACCACTTTCAAAGTAGCATCCACAAGAGCATTGCAACAGCAATATCGACATCCTTGGATCTATCTGATTATGATTAGATACAGAAGCATACTTGCTTCTTGCGACTTGTGTTACATATAGTAACTCGCATATGATCATTTACGCACATCTGACTGGTGTTTGTTGGATCTGATATATTCTATGATTATGATCTGCACACAACACACATTAGAACATAAAATAGTTATTTCACAAATACTCATTATTATCATCAAAACATAGAGATGACTTGCAGATACAACTCTTGCTCTAACAATCTCCCCCTTTTTTATGATGACAAAACCATGTATTTGATTGAACATTTTATACAAGGTAATCACCAAACATAACATATTTAGAGTCCGGAACAACAGCTCCCCCTGAATGTGTTAACCTCAAAATTTTATTTGTTATCATCTAGAATCTTATCTGATCCAAAGACTCACAGAATAATAATTTTAGTTGTCAGAACATAGAATAGAGAAGGAATACTTCCCTATCTTGTCTTGAGGAGACAAAAGTCTTCAGCATCTGGACTTGTTCAATAGAACCTATGTCTTCAGATCTTTAGAACTTTGTTCCTTTGGTCGTCGTATCAGAGCTCATAATCTTCAGAAACTTCTGAAGCAATTTCTACTTTTCAGCAGAGTCAATTTAGCACAGAGATAGAACAATTCTCTTCTAATAACTTACCCATGCTATTTATCAGAATTGAACTTGTTTTTTTACTTAAGAAACTCCCCCTGAGTTTCAGACTTGATGATCTTTAGATTCTTGATTTGGTCATACCGGTTCTGATCATCATTTAAGATCTTGACTTTTCAGAGTTTGACTAGACAACAGGTCTTCATCTCAGAACCATGTTTCTATCAGAACTCGTTGGAGGATCACAACTTGATTCTTAATCTGATTGAAATATTTTTGTGGTAAATCAAGACTTGATTCTAAGTCTGCTAAGATTGATACCAATGAAGGTATTTGAGAACAATTCACAGCTTGCTTCGGATTGATACTATTGTAAACTGAGTCTGATATTAATTGCAGATTTAGTCTGATACCAATTCATTTCTGCTGAGTTGAATTCTTGGTATATCAAAACTTCTTCTTCTTGGATCTTTTATCCAGATCTTCAGACAGTCTTCGACTTCTGATTTGCTCAGATCTTCTGAAAAGCATCTTGAATTGTAGACTTTATCTTGATAGCTTTCAGAAAGGTTTCTTCTTCTAATTCTTATGTTCTGAATATCATATTCTTAGACAGCTTACAGCTTCTGAACACATTGAAACAAGAATCACGATAACTTTGACTTTCAGAAAGTTCTCAACTTCTGAACAGTACTGGGTAAATCTAATTCTGAACACATGTTCACGAAGTGTACAACTTCGATTGTATGAATAAACATTTCATAAGAACTTTTAACAGAGTCCTTCAATTTAATATTGTTCTGTAAGAATGCCTAGTGAACTTGTTCAAAGTTCCTCGGTTAAACATCAAACAATTGTTAGTGGTAAATGCATTTTATATCATTGATTTACTTGTTTGAGTTTTGCATTCTATCAAAATCATATTTCTATTTCTCCCCCTTTTTGACATCATCAAGAAGTTAGAGTATTTAAGTAATTTAATGTGAATAATAAACAATCTATCAGAATTATACATAACAATACATGTACGCCATTCAGGAATATAACTAATGAAATTTCATTGATTGATAGTTTGAGAGGCATTCAGCAATCAGAGAATAGAGTATAAACATCAACACAAAAAAACTTAGATCTAAACTACGTGACATGGCAAAGACTAGTAAGACTTTAATCGTCAAAATCTTCAACGATGTCTACTCTGGCACATCTTGTTTCAGTCACTGAAGGTTGTGGTCCAAGTCTGCTTAACAATCCCCAGAACTTTTCTTTCAGCATTATCTCAGATAGTATCCTACCGTAAGGAACATAAGAATACATCTGAGTTCTTGATACTCTAATAGAGTGTTTCATGTGATTGAAGATGGTTTTGGGAAGGTTGGTCTTATAATGATGCGTCAGGAGGAAGGCAACGACTCTGTCGTCATGTGACAACATGCTTCTTGCAGTTGCACGAGGTCGAAGGTTGGTTAGTGAGAATCTGAACCATGTTCTGGGAGAAGGAAAAAGCTTCTCAGGGTTGTTTGGTTGATAAGGAACTGAATTATCAAATAAAATTTTGCATCTCTCCACTATGCCTAGGTCAGATTGATAGTCATCAATAGTTGATAACACTATTTTAGTGTGTTACTTTGCCCCATTTTATGTGACATTTTTAATTCATGATTTACTAATGTGGCATGAGTTTAATGTATTTCAGCATGTTTTAAGCTTTAACCACACTAGGTGCTTCCTTTATGTTTTCAATGTATTTGTGCTTGAAAAGGAAGCTAGATGATGGTGAGAGGAGGCATGAACCCGGATGACAGATTCTGGAGTAGAACGAGGAGCTTTTGAAAAGAAAGTAGTTAATAGTTTAATCAACTATTTCACCAAGAGAGTTGGAGAATGGTGATGGAAGCAAAGGATGACTAGGGCTCACGTGGCAGCATTTTGAAGAGCATTGGAGCAAAAGGAATGGCTAAGATCAAGGAAGCTAGAAGATAAGTGGTAGTACAGTGGGGACCACAATGCAAAAAGAGCGCCCAATACCAAAACCACCAACCGTCTGCGCTGCTCCACCACTCTGCCACAACCGCCTGCAAAAAGTAGATTTGTCTCCCACCAACGCCTGTACCAGATTGCTTGCATTGGAAGGCTTGAGGGATAGCTGGTCCACATGAGGATTTGATTTGGGCCTAACCTTATTTTTATCAAGAGACCCACGATCCAAGAAAGGAGCAACTACCACTTCCACTCATCACTATATAAAGAGAGGTTGTGCATTGAATAGAGGACCAGAGATTTACACACAACAAACAGTTTATTTCAGTTTTAAGTTTTAATTTTATTTTCCAAGAGTTGGAAGCATTAGTAGAGAGTATTATATTCTCATCCAGACCTGTACACACTGCTGAGAGCTGTCGTGACTGAAGAGAGCTGTTGTTGTTTACTCAACGCAAGAGATCTCTAAGTTATTACTAGGTTGCATTTCTTTACTACACTTTGTAAGACAATGTTTCCTATTAGTTTCACTCTAGTAGTTTGTACTCAGCTCACTATGAGCTAAACCTTTGTTTGATGAGACTAATGAAGTTAGTATAAAAGTTGTTTTTATGTTGATATGTTGTGTAGACTAGTGTCTTATTTTGTTATGTGTTTTTATGCTATAAACTTGGTTCTTAGAGTGATCAACTAGGAAAAAGGTAAAAGATTGTTGTTGAGAGAGATCCAATAAACAAGCGGATTTCATAACAAAAGTGGTTAATAAAGTAGGATAGAGATATTCACTTAATTCAACTTGCTTAGAGATAAGAAATTGAGACCATAAATATTTTTAGAATTAAAACCAGACGTATTTTAGGATTATAAGTGAGACTTAGAGATTTGTTCCCTTGCCCTAGTTATGCATGTTTTTGATGTTGTAGAGATACACCACTAGATCACATTCTGACCTTTTGAGGCACGACACTTCACATCATAAAAGTATTCTAACAATAACTATACTAATGGATTTAGCTCATCAACTACTCTCTCTAATATTTTAACTCCTTTTTAGTTATAAATCTTATTTTAGTTATTTGTGTGTTGCTCCTGTTCTTTATTATTATTATTTTGTTACCTTGCTCATACTTTATCTTAAACAAAGAGATTAATACTAGTATTTCAATTACTTTATCACTTCCTTGTGGGTTCGACCTCTACTTTACCACTTGCTACATTATCAAGCATGTATACTTGCATGTGACACAATTTCTCTAAACAATCACAAGAAAAGCATTATATAAAGTAGAGAAACAACAAGTTTTTGGCGCCGTTGTCGGGGAAGTGTATAAAGTTTGAAACACTATATTCATTTTTTGTTTAAGATTGTATTTGAGCTTTTAACATTTACTGTGATTTGGTGATACGACAGGCTTAGGCTATTGCATGCGCAGGTCGTTACAACCAGTTTACAGTGGTTATCCTGAACCTGAAAGAATTCTCAAAGCACGAAGGAGATTTGTACGTGCTCAGAAAATATCTGGAGATTCCTCAACCTCAGCTATGGCTGAACTTGAAGGAGTAGTGTACGAGGAGGACACGGACGAAGAAAGTTCATCGTCTTCTTCAGACGAGTCATTGCACGAGACAAACATGGCTGAGCCAGATATCATTGGCATTGCCAATGACCGCGCACACAGCATCAGGGACTATGATGTATTTGATCCTAATGCTATGAATACTGGCATTGCTAGGCCAGCCATCACAGCACCACAGTTCGAGTTCAAGCCTATGATGTTCCAAATGTTGCAAGCTGCTGGTCAATATTCAGGCTCTCCTCATGAATATCCTCATTTGCACCTAAAACAATTTCTGGATGTTGCTGACAACTTCAAGATCCTTGACGTGCCAGTGGATACCTTTAGGTTGAGGCTGTTTCCATATTCTCTAAGGGATCGAGCCAAGAGCTGGCTTAATTCTTTGGAACCAAATTCCATTACTACATGGAATGCCTTGGCAAAAAAGTTTCTGACCAAGTATTTTCCTCCTTCCAAGAATGCAAAAATGAGAAACGAAATTACATCATTTAGGCAAGGAGATGACGAAACGTTGTTTGACGCATGGGAAAGATTTAAGGAGTTGTTGAGACAATGTCCTCATCATGGGATTCCCATCTGCATACAACTTGAGACTTTTTATAATGGATTAATTCCATCCTCAAGGAATATGTTAAATGCATCCAGTGGTGGAGCTCTTTTGTCTAAATCCTATGATGATGGTTACAAGTTGATTGAGAGCATTACGGCCAACACTTATCAATGGCCAGTCATGAGGGCTACTGCTAGTTCAACTTAAAAAAAGCTTGCTGGAGTTCATGAAGTCATTGAGATCACAACTCTTGCTGCTCAAGTGGCTCAGATCCACCAAATGATGAAGAATCTGATGAGTCCTGAAGTGACAAAGCCTGACTCTGTTAAGGTGGTTATTGATGCTTCTGAGGTTGCCTGTGTCTACTGTGGAGGACCACATTTATTTGAAGAATGTTCTGCAAATCCTGTTTCAGTTAACTATGTTGGCAATCCCAACAACAACAGCAGATACAACAATCCTTACAGCAACACTTACAACCCAGGATGGCGCAACCATCCTAATTTTTTTTGGAGTAACAATCAAAGTCAACCTAAACCGCAAGCAACTACACCACAAGTTCCACCTGGTTTTTCTAACCCTAACTATGCTGGGGGTAATCAAGGAAATAACCATTTGGAAAATGTTCTTAAGTCCTTTATTCAAGAAGCAAAGAATCAATTCCAAGCACAAGGAGTGATCATCAAGAACTTGGAGAATCAAGTGGGCCAAATTGCCACGGCTCTAAGCTCAAGAAACTTGGGAAATCTTCCCAGCGCCACTGAGACTCCCAATACACAAGCAGGAGCAAAGAATGCTGAAACTTGCCAAGCTCTTAAACTCAGAAGTGGCAAGGAAATTGAAGAGACCATTACAAAGAGCAATGAGTCAAGTACTGATTTGTCTAAGCCTGACAGTTCTGGAGCGAAAGACGATGATGAAGAACCGTCTTCATCAAAATAGCAGAAGCATAAAGATGATGTACCTACTAAAGACTACATTTCTCCAGAGAAGCAAAAGGTCATTACTGAAGACAACAAGAAGCAAAAGTTTGTGCAAGAAAGACCACCACCTCCTTTTCCACAAAGAATCAAAAAGGCAAAGGAAGAGCAACAATTTTCAAATTTCATGGAGATCTTGAAGCAACTTCACATCAACATACCATTGATTGAAGCCACCCAACAAATGCCAAACTACTCAAAGTTAATGAAGGATGTGCTTACAAAGTGAAAATGGGTGGGAGAATTTGCTACAGTTGCACTCACACAAGAGTGTAGTCAATTGGTTCAAGGCAAACTTCCCCCCAAATTGAAGGATCCTGGAAGTTTTACTATTCCATGCACCATTGGAGACACCTTTTGTAGAAAGGCACTATGTGATTTAGGGGCCAACAATAATCTCATGCCCCTATCCATTTTCAAGAAGCTAGGGATAGGTGCTGCCAGGCCTACAACCATCACCGTGCAGTTGGCAGATAGAAGTATTTGCTACCCACAAGGGAAGATAGAAGATGTGCTGGTAAGGGTTGACAAATTTGTCTTCCCTGCTGATTTCATCATCATGGATTTTGAAGCTGATGAAGAGACACCCATTTTATTGGGAAGACCATTCCTAGCAACGGGTAGAACTCTAATTGATGTGGAAAGAGGAGAACTCACTATGAGAGTGAACGGGCAGTAAGTAGTGTTCAACATACTTAATGCCTTGCAATACCCAGAAGAAGAGGTGGCTGAGTGTTCTATGATATCTAGCTGGGAAGGTTTAATTCATAAAAACCTTCTAAAGGCTAATGATGTGTTGAAAATTGAGTTGGGAAAAGTGGAAGATGAAGGACTAAAAGATGGAATCATCTACGGTCCAATGCAAAAGTAAGAGGAAGAATCTGTGGAAGTGATAGAATCCACCACTGTTGCTCATAAGCAGCAGCTACCTTCCATAGAAAAACCCCCTGAATTGGAGCTCAAGCAACTGCCAGAGCATTTACAGTATGCATATCTGGAGGCGGGACAGAAGCTGCCTGTTATCATTGCTACAGATCTGCAAGAGGAGCAAAAAGAGTAATTGATTTCATTACTGAAGAGACACAAGAAGGCAATTGCGTGGCAGATTTCTGACATCAAGGGAATCAGCCCAGCAATTTGCATGCACAAAATTCTGTTGGAAGAAAATGCTAAGAATAACATTGAGAGTCAACGAAGGCTGAACCCTATCATGAAGGAGGTTGTAAAAAAGGAGATGATCAAGTGGCAAGAGGCAGGAATTATCTACCCTATCTCTGGTAGTGTGTGGGTAAGTTCAATCCAGTGTGTACCGAAGAAAGAGGGCATGACAGTGATAATCAATGAGAAGAATGAGCTCATTCCCACTAGAACTGTTTCTGGTTGGAGAATCTGCATGGATTATAGGAAGCTGAACAAGGCAACCAGGAAGGATCATTTTCCTTTGCCTTTCATTGATCAGATGTTGGATAGACTAGCTGGAAAGGAGTATTATTGCTTCTTAGATGGATATTCGGGCTATAACCAAATTGCAATAGCCCCGAAAGATTAAGAAAAAACCACATTAACATGCCCTTATGGCACCTTTTCCTTTAGAAGGATGCCGTTTGGATTGTGCACTGCACCAACCACCTTTCAAAGTTGCATGATGGCTATCTTCTCTGATATCATTGAGAATTCCATGGAAGTCTTCATGGATGATTTTTCAGTTTTTGGAGAGTCATTCAAGGATTGTCTAAAGAATCTAGAGTTGGTGCTGGCCAGGTGTGAAGAGAACAACTTAGTCCTTAATTGGGAGAAATGCCATTTTATGGTAAAAGAAGGAATTGTTCTTGGTCATAGAATTTCAAAAGAAGGATTAGAGGTAGATCAAGCAAAGGTGGAGGTAATTGAAAAGCTACCCCCACCAGTCAACATCAAGGGCATTAGGAGTTTCTTGGGGCATGCTGGATTTTATAGGAGGTTTATAAAAGATTTTTCAAAAATAACTAAACCCCTATGCCAGCTGCTGCAACATGACACGCCTTTTGTCTTCAGTAAAGAGTGCCTTGAATCTTTCAATCTTTTGAAGAAGGCTCTCATTTCTGTACCTATAGTCAAAACTCCATATTGGTCTAAGCCATTTGAATTAATGTGTGATGCCAGTGACTTTGCCATTGGTGCTGTTTTAGGCCAAAGGCATAACAAAGTTTTTCACACCATCTACTACGCAAGCAAGACTTTGATAGATGCATAAATCAATTACACAACCACGGAGAAGGAGATGTTAGCAGTAGTGTTTGCTTTTGATAAGTTCAGACCTTACTTGGTAGGAACTAAAGTCATTGTGTACACGGATCATGCAGCAATCAAATATTTGATTGCCAAAAAAGATGCAAAGCCACGACTCATACGATGGGTGCTTCTCCTACAAGAGTTTCACCTAGAGATAAGAGACAAGAAATGAGTAGAAAACTCAGTTGCTGATCATCTCTCAAGACTACCAGAAGAAGTTCAGTCTCAAAGCAGTGGAGACATTAAAGAAAGTTTTTCGGATGAGAAGCTGTTGGTGATTACTGATGGCATGGCTCCTTGGTACGCTGACATTGTTAACTACTTGGTCAGCAGAGTTGTGCCACCAGAATTCAACTTCCAACAAAGAAAGAGGTTATTCCACACTGTCAAGAATTATTTATGGGATGAACCTTACTAATACAAGAAGTGTGCTGATCAGCTATTGAGGAGATATGTTGACTATGAGGAGGCGCGATAGATCTTATCAGCTTGCCAGAAAGCCCCTTATGGTGGACACTTTGGTGAAGTCAGAACTGCAGCAAAAGTGCTGCAATCAGGTTATTTCTGGCCTTCTATTTTCAAGGATGCTCATGAATTAACAAAAAGGTGTGATAAATTCCAAAGGGTTGGAAATGTGTCCATGAGACAAGAGATGCCACTCACGAGTATTCTTGAAGTGGAAATTTTTGATGTGTGGGGCATTGACTTCATGGGACCATTCCCTCCATCCTTTGGTAACCTTTACATCCTTGTAGCTATGGACTACGTGTCCAAATGGATTGAAGCAGTAGCAACACCATCCAATGATGCTAAGGTGGTAACCAAGTTCTTGCTCAAGAACATCTTGACAAGACATGGCACGCCTAGAGCTATCATCAGTGATGGGGGATCCCATTTTTGCAACAAACTTTTTGAAAACTTAATGGCAAAATATGGGATTAAACACAAGGTTGTTACAACTTACCATCCACAAACTAGCGTACAAGTGGAGCTTTCCAATAGAGAAATCAAGATAATCTTGGAAAAAGTGGTTAACCCCACGAGAAAGGATTGGTCCAAGCAGCTGGACGAGGCACTATGGGCGTATAGGACTGCCTATAAAACTCCCTTAGACATGTCTCCATATAGACTTGTCAATGGGAAGGCTTGTCATCTATCCATTGAATTGGAGTATAAGGCATTTTGGGCTGTAAAACAATTAAACTTTAATATTCAAAGTGCTGGCCAAGCTAGAATGCTCCAATTAAATGAGTTAGATGAGCATAGGCTGTTCTCATACGAGAATGCTGAGTTATACAAAGAAAAGACCAAAAGGTGGCACGACAGGAAATGTCAGAAAAGGGAATTAGTGAAAGGCCAAAAAGTTTTACTCTTTAACTCAAGGCTGAAGCTATTCCCTGGGAAATTAAAATCAAGATGGTCTGGCCCCTTTATTTTGAAAGAAATTTACCCCCATGGTGTTGTGGAACTGTTGAATGAGAAAAATGGAGAGAAATTTAAGGTTAATGGCCAAATGGTCAAAACTTATTTTGGAGAACCCTCAAAAAACACAAGGGATTGTATCCATTTCATTGATTGATGGACATTTGTTTTTGTCAGGCGATAAGACCTTAAAATAGAGCTACTGGGAGGCAACCCAGCTTTATGCATTTTTCTTTTATTTTTATTTTGTATAGGATTATGATAGTTTCTAGTGGTATCAGCTCATGACAAGAAGTGACATGCCAGCAAGAGTACTTTGCCTACCAAAAGGCCAGGGCAGAATGGCTAGAGAAAATGTGGGCTATGCAAGCCCCATCCAACTCGCTGGAGGCCCCAAAGTTCCCGGATCACATTCTAGGAAGTATTGAAACAACTGTTGCTGATGATGAAGGAAAGGAAAAGAAGCCCACCAATAAGGAGAAACCTAAGAAGAAGAAGAAGAAGAAGAAGGATAAGGAGTTGCAAAAGAAAGAGGTAGAAGAGACCAGTAAGGGTGTGTCAGTGGAGACCAGCCAGAGCCAGGTGAAAAAGAAAAAGAAGCTGAGAAAGGCATACTCTTCTCCACCTCCAGAAATGGAAGGCAGCCCAAAACAAAAGAAGTTGAAGGCAGAATGGAGAAAGAAAGAGACTACTACAGTCATGACACCACCCGCCAGTCCTATAACCAATACAAACAAGTTTGACCTTAATAAATCGGATCAAGAGGGAGAAGGTTCAGGAAAAGATGAGGTCTTGGAAACATTTCTAGTAGAGGTAGACAAAGATACTGAAGATTTAGAAATGAATAAGGAGAACGTGACTGAAAAGGAAGGAAGTGAAGAGAAGAAGAATCCAGTGGAAGAAATGGTGCAGTCAGAAGGAGCTGAAGAAGACAAAGAAACAGAATAGCTGAGGAGGTATTATTCCTCAACAGAGACAGAGAAAGAAGAAGTTGTCAAAGGAGATGATGAGGCGGATATCGAAGAGACGAAAAAGATCACAGCTGAACCAGAACCCCAACCTATCAAGGAACCTACCGTGAATGAAGAAAATATTGTTGCGGAGGAGCAGCTGGAGAAAGTTGAAGAGCAGCCTCAAAAGATGACCAAAAGTCCAAGTAAAGCTGTTAAGAAGGAGGTTACTGGTGTCACAGCTGAAGAGGGTACTGAGAAGAAGGAGTTAGGAGCGCAGGAGGCAAAGAAAAAGAAGAAGAAACAAGCCATGCCAGCACCTAGGAAGAGCTCCAGGCTTAGGGCCTAATTGGTAAAGTGAAATAGGCAAGCGCTGGCTCCTCTTCTCTCATCACTGAACAGTGAGGACACTGTCCTTACTTTAAGTTTGGGGGAGGGCACCAATGCCTAGCCTATTCTCACTACTCTAATCCTCTGAAATAAAAAATTGAATATTCTGTCTGTTGTTTTGCTTATTTTTGCTTTTGGATAATATTTTGGATTTGTGTTTTGAATGTGCATGTTTTGAGCCATAGTTTTTTTTTTATCTTTTGTGGAGAAGCTGTGATGCCCCTAGAACATGATGATCTCGTTGTTTTATGTTTGTTTTTCTTGATGACATGTGTGTGGCATCTGTTTGATTATTCTTTTGTTGAATTTGTGCATATCATAACTTAGAGCAAAGAAGGCTAGGAAATGGTTGGATTAAACTGCACTAGGTCAGGAGCATTAATTTTCAAAAATTTTGGGCTTAAGGATAAAAAAGGGGAATAACGCTTTTATGAGTGAGAGTAGCAAAGTGTAGGAATTATGCCAAATGAGTTTGATAGAGGAGACTGATGCTCTCTGTCACGACAACACTAGTCTATTAAACCAGCCAGAAATATTTTTCAAAAAGATAACTGAATTGTGGGAATCAAGAGAAATGTTGAAATCTTAGGAATCACAAAGGGAAGGACAAAAAGATTTAAATAATGATAGAGATGATCACAGAAGGGGCACATTCCACACAAAAACACACAAAAGTGTGCAAAAAGTGGCCAAGACCACCAATAAAGTTCCTGTACCCGAAACTGGAGGAACAGCAAGCGTTTCATCATAATATGCAGTTGAGCTCATTATATGAGATTCTTCTGAGATGAGACGTTTTGCCAAAAAAAAAAGAAGAAAAAGAAAAAGAACAAAAAAAAATAATAAGTGGAGAAGTGTGGTCCTAAGTGTGCAAATCAAAAATATCATTTGAGAATTAGGACAGAATTCCCTAGTGAAACCAAAAGAAAGAGACCCCACTCACGAAAGTACACAAAACGGGGATCAAAAAGAGAGAATTGTGGCTTGTTTCCTAGAAGAGTAGGGTCGTGACAGGAGACGTCAAACCTCCTTTGAGCTAACAACACTTTGGCCAATTACAAAGCTGAGCAACTTTCGCTAGTTTTTGCTTTATGACCCTTCCAATTCTAAGAGCCACAATACCTTGCTTACCTTACTGAAGCTGTTGAAAGCCAATTGCATTTTCCTCTGTCTTTCACTGTCACATCACCTGAGGACAGGTGATCATTCAAGTTTAGGGGAGTGATAACATTATTTTAGTGTGTTACTTTGGCCCATTTTGTGTGACATTTTTAGTTCATGATTTACTGATGTGGCATGAGTTTAATGTATTTCAGCATGTTTTAAACTTTAAGCAAACTAGGTGCTTCCTTTATGTTTTCAATGTGTTTGTGCTCTAAAAGGAAGCTAGATGATGGTGAGAGGAGGCATGACCCCAGATGACAGATTCTGGAGCAGAACGAGGAGCTTTTGAAAAAATGTAGTTGATAGTTTAATCAACTATTTCACCTAGAGAGTTGGAGATTGGTGATGGAAGCCAAGGATGACTAGGGCTCACGTGGCAGAATTTTGAAGAGCATTGGAGCAAAAGGAATGGATAAGATCAAGGAAGCTAGAAGACAAGTTGTAGTACGGTGGGGACCATAATGAAAAAAAGAGCGCCCAACACCAAAACCACCAGCCACCTGCGCTGCTCCACCACTCTGCCACAGCCGCCTGCAAAAAGCAGATTTGTCTCCCACCAACGTCTGTACCAGATTGCTTGCAATAGAAGGATTGAGGGACAACTGGTCTACATGAGGATTTGATTTGGGCCTAACCTTATTTTTATCAAGAGACCCACGATCCAAGAAATGAGCAACTACCACTTCCACTAATCACTATATAAAGAGAGCTTGTACATTGAAGAGAGGACCAGAGATTTACACACAACAAACAATTTATTTCAGTTTTAAGTTTTAATTTTATTTTCCAACAGTTGGAAGCATTAGTAGAGAGGATTCTATTCTCATCTAGACCTGTACACTCTGATGAGAGCTGTCGTGACTAAAGAGAGCAGTTGCTGTTTACTCAACGCAAGAGATCTCCAAATTATTACTAGGTTGCATTTCTTTACTACACTTTGTAAGACAATGTTTCCTATTAGTTTCACTCTAGTAGTTTTTACTCAGCTCACTATGAGCTAAACCTTTGTTTGATGAGACTAATGAAGTTAGTATAAAAGTTGTTTTTATGCTGATATGTTGTGTTGACTAGTGTCTTATTTTGTTATGTGTTTTTATGCTATAAACTTGGTTCTTAGAGTGATCATCTAGCAAAAAGGTAAAAGCTTGTTGTTGAGAGAGATCCAATAAACAAGCAGATTTCATAACAAACGTGGTTAATAAAGTAGGATAAAGATATTCACTTAATTCAACTTGCTTAGAGATTAGAAGTTGAGGCCATAAAGATTTTCAGAATTAAAACCAGACGTATTTTAGGGTTACAAGTGAGACTTAGAGATTTGTTCCCTTGCCCTAGTTATGCATGTTTTTGATGTTGTAGAGATACACCACTAGATCAGGTTCTGACCTTTTGAGGCACGACACTTCACACCATAAAAGCATTCTAACAACAACTATACTAATGGATTTAGCTCATCAACTACTCTCTCTGATATTTTAACTCCTTTTTAGTTATAAATCTTATTTTAGTTATTTGTGTGTTGCTCCTGTTCTTTATTATTATTATTTTGTTACCTTGCTCGTAGTTTATCTTAAACAAAGAGATTAATACTAGTATTTCAATTCCTTTATCACTTCCTTGTGGGTTCGACCTCTACTTTACCACTTGTTACATTATCAAGCATGTATACTTGCATGTAACACAATTTCTGTAAACAATCACAAGAAAAGCATTATATAAAGTAGAGAAACAACAATAGTGACTCCAGAAGCGACACACTTTGTGATCTTCTCTATTGAGGAAATAGAGATAGTAATTGGGAGTTGATAAACTTCTGACCAGATGGTATTGCCATCACTACTAATCCTGGCATATTTCCAGAATTCCTTCACAAGAGCTGGAAAGATAGGACCGTTTAGCAATGAGTAGTAACCATGCCATGATTGGATCTGCATGCTTTTTACAATTTCCACACCATCATGGTTGAGTCGTGCTAGATTTGGTCTTTTCTCCGAGATAACTTCTAGGGTTTCTATATTTCCTCTAAAGGTTGGGGAACCCATTGTTTTAGCACACAGAAGATTTTAAATGGATATTAATTTAGATTGAGGATGAGAAGGGTTAGAGGATCAGTTCCTAGTATTTATAGAGGAATGAGAGTGAAGGGAATTAAATGGGAGTAACGACTGAATCGATACAAAAGATCTGCATTTATTATTCCTAGGTAAGTTATGAATGCGTAGGGTATGCCATAGGTACATGGGAAAAGAAAAGGAATAGTTAAACTTTTAATGGGAGAAGATCAATCGACCGTGGTTGATAACTGCTCGTTTATAAGTGGTAGAGGTGACAAACTCATTTTAATGATGGCGGTTTCTTGAGACACTCAAGATCTTTTCATATGTCTTTCAAAAGATACATGCATATAAGACATATTTTCAGATTCAACTAAATACACCTTTTCTCTTAATATTATGTAAGATTTATATTTAATTTGAGCAGTGCAAGGTGATATAATATATGTGAGAAATAAGCATTCTTAAGACTATGAGTCGTCTATTAATAGAAAAGGAAGTACTTCATTAATTAGGAAGGGTTTACAGATTTAACTATTGAATACTCCTAAATAAGTTAAGGGCAGACTTACATGAGTACAATAATTAGAACAGATATGTTTTAGACAAACACAAGAAGAAAATGAAAAAGTAGACGCTGTTAGATAGAGATAAGTCTTGCTTTTCTAATCACTAAAGACTTCACAATTTGTCTTCAACAAGCAGTTCTCTGGAAAGTTTTCAGAACCATCCTCTGCTATTGTTTCTTTGATTAAACTAACTATTCCGTCTCTGAAGAAAATCTCAGACAAAACTCCTGCATAAGGAATGTAAGACTTAGTGCGATTTCTGGATTCAGAGATGGATTTCCAGAGACAGTTGAAGATTGTGTGGGGTAGGTTTATCTGAATATCATTCATTAGAAAATAAATGAATTCATGGTCATGATATCGCAGTATTTCATGGTTTTCTCCTCTAGGAAGGAAATTTGACATTACTAGCTTGTACCAGGCTTTGGGAATGGGTAGGAGATTTTCAGGATTAGAAGGTTTATATCCTGATGATAGGTCATGAAGAAAGGCATACCTATTTGCAACAAAGAACTTATTTGTGTCAAAATCAACCGTGATTCCAACATTTTCACATCCAGTAGCTAACGTGACTGAGAAGGGAGTGATGGTGATGGGGACTTCAAAAACATAAGAGAAGATATGTCCAGTTTCATGATCAAGGTGAGAATGCTTCCAGAACTCCTTAACTAAATTTACGTAAATGGGTTTTTCCATCATGGTGGAGTATCTAGTCCACTGTTGAGTACATAACACATCTACCACACTGTTAGCAATGTTACTCGTAAGAGGAGGAACATTAATCACAATTTGTTTCTCAAAAATAATTTCAAGAAGGTCTTCCTTTCCTAGAAAGGTTAGTGGAGGCATGATAGTAATTTGAAGACAGAACTTGACACCAAAGGTTTTATGTGATAGAAGAATTTGAATGTGATATCTTTTGGTAGGGAAAGGTATCTTATATACATTTATATAGGTAAGATGAGTTGTGCCTAAACTAGGGGTGACGTGGATCAAGTACATATCACGTGACAGGAGTTTTTATTTAATGAGAAGACGTGAACAGTTTTTATAAAAGGAGAGATACTTTTTAGATTATAGATAAGATCTTGGAAGTGAGGCAGAAACTGTTACAAGGATAAAGTTACTTAAGTCACACAAAAGATCTTTAGCATATTAATAGGACTTATGTTCTTAGGGATATATCATGATTACTCAGGATATGTAATTATGACTAATGTTACATTGAGTGCACGCATAGTCCAGAGATTTGATCAAAAGATTTTTCTTGAAAAGAGAAAATATTTCAGATCATTAATATTTTTACTTACCAGACAGTTTTTAGTTTGGATTTATTTAATTAATCGTTGATAAGGAGAGTCGTACCTTAGAGAATCTGAAATCCTTTCCGTGATACTTCATCTGAGTACTTTCCATCCTGACTCTGAGCTTCTGATAATCATCTTTTAGTTTCTACTTCCTTTAGAGGGATCTGACGTTGAAGAATATCGATGTCTTCTGAACTCTGATCTCTAGTCAGAGAATAAGAATCAATCTTCTCTTCAGATGACCACTTTGTTCTTTTGTTCAGAAATATCCATCTAATTTCTGAAGGCAATCCTCAGAGTGCGGAGATTCTGATCATCAGACATTTGTCTTTCATCAAGCTTCTTCTGAACAGATGCATGTTCTACAGAAAGTCACTAATTCCTTAGCTTAAACATATACTTCTGAAAAGTTATGTGCTTGAGAAAATTTAGCTGATATCTCAAAACATCGTCTGACTTTGTTTCCTTGAACAAAGGCATAGCTTGTTCAGAACCAAGTATCATCAAACATGTGTGTAACACAGGACATAGTTTGCATGACAATCTTGTTCTTACAATGCTGATCTAACTTGTTTAGAGTTAGTCCATTAAACGATTGACAACATATCTACTTCTGAAAGGAATGTTTACTGATTTTCTTCATTCTGAAAAACATCAGTGACTTAGATCATTTTGGCCTCGAGTGGATGACTTCTGTTGTTGCATCTAGTCTAGCACCTTCTGATTCCAGAAATTATACAACACGAGCTTCTGAGAAATATCAGATAACATTCTGACCAATAACAGTTGATTTAACTGAGATGGATTCTCAAGTTAATCAGAACTCGATTGTCTATGTTATTTCAATCAAAACTCAGAATTTGTTCTTAATCAGATTCCTGATGAATCACTAGATTTCCTGTTTCTGAATATTTTTCCAGTTTTCTGTAAAGCTTCTCCTAAACCAATATTCAATTCTTCGGTGAATCTTTTGATTGCTTGATCAGTTAAAGATTCAGATGTTGAATCACTTCTAAGAGTTTGAACTCTTTAGTTTTCTGGCTTCTTCTGCCGACTTCACTCTGAAGTTCGAAATCATAGAACAACAATCTTTCTTCCTTACATGAAGAAATTCTGGATGAGCTTTAAATGAGAAAGTCATGGGTGGACTAATCCATTTCTTGAAAACATCTCAAAAACTCATAAAGAGATAAACTTCAGCAAACAAGATTTCTTGTTTTCTGATGATTCAATCTTGAGTAAATACATTGTTTATCCAAACATATCTTCTAAGATAAGCATTCAACAGATACTACTACTTATCTGATGAATCTATCTTGTCAGCTGATTCTTCAATCTTCTCAAGGTTTTAGAGAGGAAGATTCCATTTTTTACGACAACAAAACTTCTAGAATTAGTGACTTGCTCTGGTAATTCGTTTGATTACAATTTAGTACACAGTCATTGATCGTACCTGGATCAGACAGTTATAAGATGGCCACCAGGGTCGTGAAACCTTCAGCTCCGGCAATGATGGTACGGGGGAGGGAGGTGTGCCTGCAAGGTACTCTGACGCTCAAGTCAGGAAAGGTCAGAGGAAAAGGCAAGTACGGAGTAAGTGTGAGTTAGAGTGAACATAACCTGACCCTCTCAAGAGAGAGGGTATTTATAGAGAATTCCCAGCGCGGGGCCAACGGTTACTTGCACTGGGCTGGATTGCAGGGCCCAATCTAAGTAACTGCCAGGGCTTACGTGGCGTAGTGAAAACCAGCGCGTGGTCTTCGCGCTGGGGTAACGGTCCCGAGATCATCGGAAGGAGGGCAGACCGAATCCTTCGGAAGTGGGAGGTTACAAGAGAACGTGTCCTTGTGGGGAGGAGCTCGTAGAGACCAAGGAGGGTTGTGCTCTCCTAGACACAAAGACTCTACTTAACAGTGTCCAGCCGTTACGTGCCCAACGAGGGGGTGCTATAGGTGTGCTCGGCGCGGACAAGGGACGTGCTCGTCATTGGATACTCATGACCATATTGGGCCGTACCAGTGTTGGGCTGGGCATGCCCGACGGTAGGGCAGGCGTCGGCCCAGTCCGGAATAGGAGCCCCCCAAGTCGTTGCTCTGAGGTGTCGGAGTAATGACTTAAGGGCCAGCCTCTGCGAGGAGATGTCCCCGTGCCACCCGGGCGTAATATTCTCCAAGTCGTGCGCAACGCTATAGGAAGGCCACAAGCACGGGATGTTAGACGGGCAGAAATCTTGAATTCTGTTCGGATAGTGATGTTGTCATTGGTCGGCGCCACGAGGAGATCAGGGGATGTGAGTCCGAGGACCGGGGCAGATGAAAAGGTTAACGCGGGAACACACGTGCCACGTGTCATCTACCATTAATGCCTAGGGGCGGCTAGGCCTAGGGCACTCAAAAGCCTAGGGACTCCTCGAGTCCCGTGAGGGGCCTATAAAAGGGGTTTGAGTTCGTGTCATTTGCACGTTCCCCCCCTTTTTCGCTCCGGTTTTCTCTTCTCTTCTCCGCCATCGCTCAACCGTCGCGCACCACCGTACGCCGCCTCATCCACTGCTCCGTTCCGCCTTCTACCACTGTTCCAAGTAAGCTATTGATCCATTTCTTTTCCGTTTCTTTTCCTTTGGTGGTTTTCTGGTAAGCCGGTGAAATTTTCGGCTAGAATGGCGGGACGTTTCTAGGGTTTCGTTCAATTTGACGGAGGTTTGGGATGAATGTCCCGAGGAACCGATGAATACCCCGAGGACACACGATGAATGTCCCGGGGAGGTGAGATGAGAGAGGACCGGGGAGCTGAAGGAGGTCCTTGGACCGGGTAGAGGTATTGGGTAGTTCCTCGTAGTTCTGAGCAGCTTCCGCGCTCTCGCTGCCCTTTCACTTGATCGGCGGTGGAAGGGTGGATTTGGTCGTGGCCAACGAATTCACTTATTTTCTCTGCTTTTCAGGTAAAAATAGCCGTGAGGCTTGCGGGGATCATCCAGATAGACAACGAACCTGACGTGGACGGGGCCGCGCAGCTCCCCGGGATGGAGCCCTTGCGTCCGACCGTCGACTGGGCCGGCGAGGAGCCCTTACGCATTCGTTCGCGATTTGCCCTTGGCGACACTGACGCTTTTGCCATAGTCGAGGACGTCGCTTTGGACGAGGAGGCGAAGTGGACGGTTTTTCAGCCTTGGGAACACCACCGTATCTACTCGAATTACCGTGGCCTAAGGTTCCCCATGTACGAGTTTGCTTTCAAAGAGGCCGGTATTCGTTCCCCCTTCAACAGATTCCAGTTGGGGGTGTTCAATCGGTTGCACCTGGCGCCGTCTCAGCTCCATCCTAATGTGCTCGCCTTCATGCGGGCGTTCGAGATCGGGTGCGACTACCTCAACGTCGGGGACACTCTCTCCCTCTTTTTCCGTATCTTCCACCTCCAACGATCAGCTGATCAAGGGCGACACAGCTGGGTCTCCTTTAAGCAGTCGAGAAAGCTTTTCAAGGCGTACTCGGATTCCATTCGTAACTTTAAGGATAGATTTTACTATGTCATCCCGCGCGATCACAATGTCCGAGCAAACATTCTGTCCAAATTGGCGAGCACGAAGAAGAAAGGCGGGAACAAGTCCGTCATTCAGGAAGTACTTTCTCACCCGAGCATCGACAAACTCGCTCTGACGACCAACGTGAACGCCATCGGGGACAACAATTGTTGGATGACCCCGGTATACGAATACCTTACGACGGGCAAACTGCCCGAGGATCCCAAGGAAACGGTGATGGTCAAGCGGCGAGCGTGCTCGTACACGATAGTCGAGGACAAGCTATATCACCGTGGGTTTTCTATCCCCCTCCTCAAATGCGTCGAAGAAACCAGGGTCCTCGGTATACTCCAAGAAATCCACGAGGGGATCAACGCCCAACACCTTGGTGGGCGATCCTTAGCCCGCAAGGCGCTTCGGGCAGGATATTACTGGCCCACCATGCAACAGGACGCCAAGGAGCACGTCAAGAAGTGCGATAGATGCCAACGACACGGGGACATGCACCTCGCTCCCCCAAATGAGCTCAAAACACTATCGTCCCCGTGGCCGTTTGCGTGGTGGGGGATGGATATCCTCGGGCCATTCATCGTCGGGTCATACCAAAACAAATACCTCATCGACGACGTGGATTATTTCACGAAGTGGATCGAGGCGGAAGCATTGGCCAAAATCACAGCCTTCAACATACTCCATTTCTACAAGAGGAACATCCTCACCCGGTTCGGCGTACCCCAAGCAATTGTCACCGACAACGGGACATAGTTCACCGACAGGAACTTCTAAGACTTCGTCACCAAACTGGGTACGAAGCAGCACTTCACGTCGGTCGAGCACCCTCAAACGAACGGGAAAGCCGAAGCAGCGAACAGAGTGATCCTTCGAGGATTAAAACGACGACTCAGCGATGCAAAACAACGGTGGGTCGAGGAACTACACAGCGTCCTCTGGGCCTATCGAACAACCCCACACTCCACAACCGGGGAGACCCCCTTTCGTCTGACCTACAGAATAAAGGCGGTGATCCCCGTGGAGATTAGAGAACCTTCGAGGAGGACAGATGCCCCTCTGGATGGGGACGCGAACAATGAGGCCCTGAGAGAGGAGCCCGACTTTGTCGAGGAGATAAGGACGGGCGTATCCCTCCAGGAAGCCTCACTTAAGCAGAAAATAACTCTACGTTATAACAACAAGGTTATTAAACGAGATTTTCAAGTGGGCACCCTCGTCCTGCGAAGGAACCAGAAAGATTCACGTGAAGGCAAGCTCGCCGCGAACTGTGAGGGCCCATACTGTGTCCGTGCAAAAACGGGGACAGGAGCCTACTACCTCGAAAATCTACACGGGTAAGAACTTGCTCGACCATGGAACGCTGAGAAACTTAAGCAATACTACAGTTAGACACTGCCCGCGACACGACAACGTCGCGATTACGGGGACGCGCTAGGGTACAAGCGCGACACCTCTATACAAGACACGATGATCAAGGGCCGCGTTGTGTGTGCACGACGACCTTTAATCCGGCGATGATGGTACGGCGGGAGGGGGGTGTACCTGCAAGGTACTCCGACGCTTAAGTCAGGAAAGGTCAGAGGAAAAGGCAAGTACGGAGTAAGTGTGAGTTAGAGTGAACATAACCTGACCCTCTCAAGAGAGAGGATATTTATAGAGAACCTCCAGCGTGGGGCCAACGGTTACTTGCACTGGGCTGGATTGCAGGGCCCAATCCAAGTAACTGCCAGGGCTTACGTGGCGTAGTGAAAACCAGTGCGTGGTCTTCGCCCTGGGGTAACGGTCCCGAGATCATTGGAAGGAGGGCAGACCGAATCCTTCGGAAGTGGGAGGTTACAAGAGAACGTGTCCTCGCGGGGAGGAGCTCATAGAGACTGAGGAGAGATGTGCTCTCCTAGACGCAAAGACTCTACTCGACAGTGTCCAGCCGTTACGTGCCCGACGAGGGGGTGCTATTGGTGTGCTCGGCGTGGACAAGGGATGTGCTCGTCATTGGATACTCATGGCCATATTGGGCCGTACCAGCGTTGGGCTGGGCCTTCCCGACGGTAGGGCAGGCGTCGGCCCAGTCCAGAATAGTCATCTTCTGAACTGATACTAAAATTGTAAGTGGATTGGATTCTTACCCAGAGTATTTCTACACACTAAATCTGGATCTTTTTCTGACACTTTAAGTGTTTGATATCCATCAATAACAGAACCGGAGCTCTGATACCAACTGAAGGTGTGAGAAAGACACAAGAAAGGGGGCTTTGAATTGTGTTTTTAACTCTTAAATAATTTTCTCCCTTTTTTGTTAACGTGCTAAGAGAATATCAGAGTTGTGTTGAGAGACTCTGACTTGTGAAGCGTCATTCAGATTATACGATGGTATAAGTCACAAGGAGAATTTGAATTAGCGATGCTTGAATCAGACTTGCAATGCGGAAGCTTATCAGAGTTAGGTTGCAAGGTTTTGACATGCTAATGCAAGGTTCTGATAATTGATACAGAAACGTAAACAATAAAACAAGCATAAACAAGAGTAAAGAACACACGATATATCCTGGTTCACTTGAGCCATTCTCAAGCTAATCCAGTCCACCCTTCTAAGGTGATTTCGCCTTGAACAGAAGGTCTTAATCCACTATAATCCAATCTGATTACAGATGCACGGGCAACAGCCGATGACTAACAACCTGCATAACCGCGGCTGTGACTAATCCACAATGAACCGTTCAGGGATTCAACTTAATGAATATAACGAACATTGACCCAATAGGTTCCAATCTCGCAAGATCTACTATCAGGATTTCACAGCTAAACGTTCAGGGATTCGACTTAACGAATATAACATTTACTGACCATTCTTCCAGGATTTTCAATGAGTTCCATCAGTGATCTCACAAGAGTCTGACCCATAATTGGTCCTCTTTGAGATATGACTATCATTGACCATATTTCAGGATTTCCACAATGACACCAAGCCATTGTGTTCTCAAGTCTCCGATCACATTGATCACTTGAGGAATCCTAATTCACATAGAATTAGTTGTTCTTGGAGATTACGAAGATGCTTCTTAACAAGCAGATAACTCCTAAGTTTAAGTACAAACGAACACTCAATGTTCTAGCAAGATATGAGCAACAACTCCTTGCAAACTACATGATTCTAGCAAGATGTACATGATTTGATAGTTGAACAACATCTTGAGAATTCTTCATCTTCTTTGTTGAGCAAGCTTTGAGCAACAACTCCCTTGCTACTGATCTTTGATCTTCATAGATGATGTAGTTGGTTGATGACTTGACTGATTTGGGATGTTGTCTTGTTCATCAATAGCTTCTATTCCAATTGATTGTTGTTGTGTTGAATGATGATTATTGAGCTTCAACAATAATGGTTGTGTGTTAATGGTGATAGCTTTGAATGTTTAGTTTAACAACGATAACTGATTGTTGTAACTATCATCACATAGACACCCTCAGAAGTGCATTCTCATTTCCTTTAAATAGCCAAGTAAATTATAGCCATTGAAGAGTTGTTGGTTGTTTGAAAAGAGTCGTTATGCAATGATGAAAGTTGTACTGCCATATCTTCTTTTTACTGTAGAGGTAATGGGACAGATCCTTTTTTTTGAATATTGTGTACAGTCATTGCTAACGGTAACATTTGTCTTCAAAACTTCAGAGGCTTATGATGGTAATTAATTAAAGCATGAGTGGAGACTTTATACCTGGGTCTTCAGATCTTTCAAGTCTTTCGTCTTCAGAACTTGTCCATTAGGAATCTGTCTTCAGAACTTCAGCACTTGTCTTGAAACCCGTTATCTTCACTGCTTCAAGTCTTCAGAATCTTCAGAACTTGTCCATTAGGAATCTGTCTTAAGAGTCTTCAGCACTTGACCTTTAGAACCATAATCTTCAGAACACTTCAGTCTTCAGAGTCCTTCTGCACTTGGTCTTCAGAGCCTTCAGCCTTCAGAACTTCAAGTCATGAGAATCTTCAGCACTTCGGTTCTCCACAATATTATCTCTTCAGAAGCTTCGCTATCTTCAGAATCAAAACCACTTTCAGAGTAGCATCCACAAGAGCATTACAACAGCAATATCGACATCCTTGGATCTATCTGATTATGATCAGATACAGAAGCATACTTGCTTCTTGCGTATTGTGTTACACATAGTAACTCGCATATGATCATTTACGCACATCTGGCTGGTGTTTGTTGGATATGAAATCTTCTATGTTTATGATCTGCACACAACACACATTAGAACATAAAATAGTTCTTTCACAAATACTCATTGTTATCATCAAAACATAGAGATGACTTGCAGAGACAACTCTTGCTCTAACACGTATGTGAGTAGAACAAAGATATCTTCGAAAGCAGTTATGTTTCCTATACTGGTAAAGTATAGGGCTTTCTCTACCAAAAATTTGGCGGGTAAACATTGGATTCCTTCCTTAGTGGTCATGTGAGTCCTGACTTCTGACTCGTCCAAATAGATTGCTCTTGCAATGGTTTGATCCTTTGGAATTTCTTCCAGTCCAGAAAAGGGAGCTTGGTCAGTGATGGGTAAATTAGTCAGGTGAGAGTATTCCTCTAGCGTCGGTGCTAGTTGATAATCCGGGAATGAAAAGCAGTGATAAACCGGATTGTCGTACCCCAAATTTTGACCACCTTTTTTTTTCTCTTCTTTATACTGTTTATTTACTTTTAAATAAAAATTATAGTATAAGAGTGCAAATTAGTAATTAGCTTTTTATGTTACTTTTTAGACGTAATTTCATTTCAAATAAATATAATCGCCCAGTTGGTAGAGGAGTAGGCCTGAGGATTGTAAGGGAGAGTGCTTGAGTTCAAATCCTACCTTTTCCACTTTTAGTTTTTTTTCCTTTATTACTAACTTTTTCTATTTTATCTTTAAACCGTAAAAGAATACCGAAAATAGTTTTTTTTTATTATTTTAATATTAATTTTCGTATTTTAATTAATTAATATTTTAAAATATCGATTTTTTCATTAAAATCATGTTTTTATGAAAATATCTTCAAAAAAATCATATTAGTCAAATCAAATCAAATCTTTTTACCATTTTAATTATTAGACTTTTTATTTTATTTTTATTTTTATTATTTATTCAAATTCACCAAGCCATGAATCCATCCAGATTCATTAGCTTGGGCCTTAAGAAATAGAGAAAATCAGGTCAGATTGCATCCTTCCTAAATTAGACAATCACATTCAATTTTTTGACCTAATTTTACCCTATAAATAGAACCTCTTTTTCTTATATTTTCTCACCCACAATTCACATATTCTTACCTTAAAGTTGTTGTTCTTTACACTGAAGAACAATAACAAATAAACCTAAGCCTCCATAATCATCAATCTTTTCAAAGAAGGGTGCGAGCAAAGAAGGAGTCTAAGATCAAGAACGCAAAGGGGGAAGGAAAATATCGACGAAAGGGAAAGATGGGGATCAAAGGATATGAATCAACCGCGGGAAAAAGGAGATAGCTCAAAAGGTTAATTATTTTGCTCACCGGGATAAACCTCGATCCCGTAGGTCGGTTTCTCTTTGCTCGAAAAAAAACCGTATATATTTTGTTTGATGCATGTACCTATTTGGTTATGGATTGTTTGGTTAGGGATTGTGTTTGGTATAGAATTTTCGTTTTGTTCTAATAAATTAATTATAATTTCACAAGGAAAAATCATAAGATATTTTAACCATTTTAAATTGTAAAAAATAATAGTAATAATTTAGTTATTAGTAATTTAGGATTAATGGAATTTGTTTAGTAATTATTTGTTTTTGTGGGTTGTAATAATTATTTTAAATATTATTTAATATTAAATAATTATTGGGTTTAACACACAAGTTTAATAAAAATTATTTGGAGATTAATATTTCTTTTAACATTTAAGTGGGAAAACTTTTGAGGAATTGATTTGGATAAAGGGATTAATATTTTAAAATAAATAAGGATATTTTTCTTATTTTTTTAATAGGGTTCTTTCACTAATTATTTTTAAGATTTATACCTTGAAATTTAATTATATTTTTGGGGTTTTAAATATGGTTATAATACCATTATTTTGGGTTTAAAAGGGGATTATCATTAATATATTTTAAAATGTAGATTAAAAAATTGGTTTAATTATGGGTTTATTCAATCAAAGGGAAACCATTATTAATTTATTTTGTGGGTGATTTATATCATGGAGCATATTTTCGGGATTTAAAATATGGATTTTGATATTATTATTATATTTAGGGGTTATTAATATATCTTTAAAATATGGAGTTAAATTTTAAAAATTGGGAGTTTATTACTATTTTACTAAATAAGTTAATTTATTTTGTGATTGAAATTATTAAATAAATTTTGGGATTGAAATTAAATATTTTTGGGATTGGAATTACTAAGTAATTTTTAGGGATTAAAATATCAATTTTGGGGTTGTATTTTATTAAATTTTCTTGGGGTTCATTCTAATAACTTTGGGATTTAATTTATTATTGGGAATTTAAATTGGATTGTGGGGTTGGATTCAAAATGTTATTTTGGGGATTTAATTAAATTTTTGGGATTGATTTTAAAACACGGGGTTTCACTTTCGGGGTTTTAATGACATATGGGGTTTTATTAAGAATTTTGGGGGTTTCATCTAAAGAATATTAAATGGGGTTTTACAATGGTAATATGGGGTTTTATAATGAATGTTAAGGGGTTCTAATTAGGGTTTAAGAATTTAGTTAAGGGGTAGTAATGAGATAGTGCTCTTGATATCCGAGAGTATAAACAAAAGGATTAAGGGATAAAGCTCTTGGTCCGAGAGCCTAAATAAAGGATGGGTTAAGGGATTTGAATTTTGGGATAAAACTCTTCCTCCGGGAGTATAAACAATGGACAAAGGGATTTAAGGGATATAACTCCTCATCTAGGAGTATAAACACTAGATTTAAGGGATAAAACTCTTTATCCAAGAGTATAAATAGTGGATGGGATTTAGGGATAGGATTTGGGATTTTGGAATAGGATTAGGGGGTAGGAATAGGGGAGGTGAACTACGGTTACTCTGATCCTTCATTTTGAGGGTACGTAGGCATAGGGTTGCAAACCAACCCTAGCGAGTATAATTAGGAAAAAACTTAGGTTTTCTTTTCATTTAGAAAAACAAACATGCCCTAAACTCAAAGGTGGGTCCCGTTGAGTACAATGGAAGTAAGGGGTGCCTAACACCTTCCCTTTACTTAACCGACTCCCGAACCGTAGGAATCTCTACCTTAGGATAGGATATTTAGGTTTATCATTATTTTCCTTTAAAAAATATGGTGGCGACTCGAATAATTTTTGCCGGCCGCGACAGCTGGCGACTCTGCTGGGGATCTCCTTCCTAGCGAGAGTCAATCCTAACCTTAGGATTTAGGGATTTGTTTGTCTTGGATGTTATTTTGGTTTTTTTATTTTTTTTATTGTTATTTATTTATTTTTATTTCATATATTTATTTATTTAACATTTTGTTTTTTGTATTATCATGCAAGGGATTGGGACATAAAAAAAAAGGAGTGAAGCTAAAACCCAAAGTTTGGAGGATAACCCTAGAACCTAAAGTGGAACGGAAATGTTTTTGCGCGGGACGCAACGTCCCCTAAAATGCATTGATGCCACACTCAGAGTAGATCCTTCCAAAGTCGTCCTCACGAAAGGGCTAGCCCCTCTTATAGTGGAATGATTTGGATCTGGTCCGTGACTCTAAGAACCTTAACCTACCCCACACCAATCTATGGAGACCCTATGTATTCAACCCTCAAGGGTTGTTACTAGGCTCCTACCCCAAATGAGACTTATCCCGAAGGATTACCATAGGAAGGCTTGCTCCTTCTCATGGTAAAACAAGGGTATAGTCTACACATGTTGGGGTCGTTATGCTGTCCAAATTTTTATAACCTACATGTGAGGGGATTGGGTAGACAAGCTTTAGATCTAAACCTATTATAGGGAGCCTACCTAGTTAGGGTCATGCTTGCACTTTCACCTTACCCTAACCCAAGAAACATTTAACCAAAGAACAAAGTGTCCATGTCATCATGCATTTAAAAACTTTTTTTGCATATATGCATTTTTTTGGGGAATTTCAAGATGTGTTGTAGGAATATGGGAAAGATTGATTCAAATAAAAGGGCTACCCTACGCATCAGAATGCTAAGTTCTGATTTACAAAGTCTCAAGGACCTTTGAGACTTAATGCCAAATATGCTCAAAGGATGTTTACACCCAAGTATGGAAGGATCCTCGATCTCTTAGGGATCCCTATGAAGGTAGAGGCCATAATTGATTTTGCACAACTTTATGATCCTTCTCTATGTGACTTCCTCTTCAAGGATTTTCAACTAGCTCTTACGCTATACTTGGATTTACAAGGAGAAAAAACTTACAAGGGGAATGGGGGCAAAAAAAAAAAAGGAAAAAAAAAACAAAAAATATATAAAAAAAAAAGAGAAAAAGAAGAATGGTCAAGTTTTAAAAAAAAAACTCAGTTGTACCCCTTGAAGATCCATCATCTCACTACAAGGAGGATAG
The DNA here is from genome assembly GCA_022829125.1 of Lathyrus tuberosus. Classification (NCBI taxonomy): domain Eukaryota; kingdom Viridiplantae; phylum Streptophyta; class Magnoliopsida; order Fabales; family Fabaceae; genus Lathyrus; species Lathyrus tuberosus. The sequence goes on from JALAZF010000348.1 coordinate 1,400,233, forward strand.
GGAAGTGCAAGGGCTTAAGAAAGGATACTTGGAGGAGTTTAAAGCTCATTTGAAGAAGGCATTGGGGGCATCCACTTAGTTTATGCCTTCTTAAGTTCAGGAGCTTCCATCTTGGGATTATTGCTTTGGGTTATTCCCGAGGAATTATTGTTATAAGATTGGAAGGCATTTTGGATTTGAGGATTGGCTAATGGATTTGGAGTTGATATTCTATGTGTATGGGTTGCAGCCTTTGGATATATTCATCTATAACTACAAGGGATTTTGGAATTCCCCCCAAATAAAAATTTTAAAATTATTTAGCATACATCATGCATATTCATACGTTCATCACCAACATGCATTCAATATAAAAAAAATTCATTTTTTTCAAACTTCGTCTCAGGCATAACAATCTGACTTCCCGACCTTACCAAAGGAAAGCTATGGATCAGATGAAGAAGGATATGGTTACTCTAAGAGGAGAAATAGATACTGTCAAGGAGAACGTGGAAGAAATGAAAAGCCAGATTGATCAACTGACACTTGCCGTCCAAAATTTGATAGCCAGAAGAACCAATTCAAGCCATCAAAGGAAGGTTCCTGCTCCTACCTCCCATGTTGAAGACAATAACCCCCTACTAGGGTTTGTTCGTGATCTGGAACGTGAGGAGACTGAGACTGCTAAGCACAAAACTGTTGACCAACCGCTCGAGGGAACCGTCTCTCCACCTATTTCCAATGGGGCACCTCGTACTACTTACAAATCTACCCCGCGTGAGAACTACTCACACGAGGGTGAAAATCCGAGACGAGGGGCCCTCGAAAATAAAGGAACCACTGTTAGGGAAAGGAGAAGGATTGATGCTAAGTACAAAGCACTTGAGGAAAGGCTAAAGGTCGTGGAAGGACTCAATGTTCTTGGAGTGGATGCCTTGGAAATGTGTCTGGTGCCCGATGTGGTCATACCTCCTAAATTTAAGGCACCTAACTTCGAGATGTATAAAGGAGTTAGTTGTCCCAAAAATCACATCCGGATGTTTTCCCGAAAGATGGGGGCTCATGCTAAAAATAAAAAGTTGATGATGCATGTTTTCCAAGACAGCCTTAGTGGGGCATCCTTGGATTGGTATGTACAACTGGATAGGACTCACATCAAGAACTGGGAGGATCTGGCAAGTGCCTTTATAAGGCAATACCAATATAATGTAGACATGGCCCCTGATCACATACAATTACAAAACATGTCTCAAAAAGAGAACGAATCTTTTAAGGAGTATGCCTAGAGATGGAGGGAGCTAGCTTCTCGTGTTCAACCTCCATTGCGGGAAAGCGAGCTAGTAGATACATTCATGGGAACTCTGCAAGGGCTATACTATGAAAGGATGACTGGGGCAGTCTCAACAGGATTCACTGACTTGGTTATCATTGGAGAGCGAATTGAGAACGGTTTAAGGACATGAAAGATTGGGCAGTCATCCTCCGACCAACATAACAATAAGGGGTACCCCGAAAATAACTCAAAGGAAAATGATGTCAGTGTTATAGACCCTGAAGATCTGAATCTGGGAGATAATACATTGCTGGGGCACAGTGGGGCAACAGTCAGCGCCATGGAAGAGATGGGGGATGAATTCCTTATTAATAAGGAAAACATAACAAACTGGGGCAAACAATGGGAGTCACCTGAGGAGAAGGATTTGTTTGGGCTGGGTTACAAACCGGCTAATGAAGGATTAGAAGACAATTTCCATGGTGTGGGATTTGGAATTTGGGATCATGTGGCCTTAATGGAAGAGGAAGAAAAGAATGTCTAATTTTGACAATTGGAGAACCATCGGGATTTCTGAGATGATTTCTGTTTCAAAGTAATTCATTTTTTAAAAATAATAATAAGTCCCTTGCTATGCCCAAGGCAAGTGGACAAAGCTTTGTAGGGCCACCTGTTATTTCATTGGATTTATTTCTATCAATAAAATTGCATTTTGTTTTCAATCAAGATCTTTTTCTTTCATTTTCTGTTTATTCATAATGGTAATATACTTTCTGGCAATATTTTCATTTCTAGCACTTCGTTCCAAAAGGGATAAAAAAAATCTTCTGCCCCATGCAAATTTAAAAATGAACCTATTAAAAATAACACCGCTATCATCTCGAATGACTTCGGATTATCGATTAACCAAGCGGAAGAGGGTGATGAGGACGAGTGTGAGCTTCCCGAAGAGTTAGCCGGACTGTTGAGGCAAGAGGACAAGGAAATACAACCTCATCAGGAACCAGTGGATGTGATCAATCTGGGAACTGAGGAAGATAGGAATGAGGTCAAAGTCAATGCTTCTCTAAATAAGGATATAAAGGAAAGGCTGATCGAGTTATTGCAAGGGTACACAGAGGCATTGACATGGTCATAACATGATATGCCAGGACTGGATACAAGCATCTTCGAGCACAAGTTATTACTCAAACTGGAATGTACGCCAATTAAGCAAAGGCTGAGGATGACTAAGACCAGACCCGATCAGGGAAGAAGTCAAGAAACAATTTAACTTTTGTCACAAGGTAACACCTTATAGGTTAAGGAATGTAGGAGTAACTTGTCAAAGGACTATAGTAATAAGGGGCATAAGGAGATAGAGGTTTATATGGATGATACGATTACCAAGTTTCAAAAGGAAGAAGATCACATAACTAACTTGAGAAAGTTGTGGGATCATTTAAGGAAATTCAAGTTACGACTAAATCCTATAAGGTGGAATCAGATCCGGAAAAATATTAGGGTCCCTGGTCAGTCAAAAGGGAATAAAAGACAAAATGAAAGCCATTCAAGGGATGCCAGCTCCAAGGATAAAAAAGGAAGTTCATGGATTTTTGGGAGATATATCAAACCTTACAGCTACTTGTGAGCCAATCTTCAAATTACTCAGAAAAGGATCAAATCATTGGAGGGAAGGAAGATTGTCAAAAGGATTTTGGTTGGGTCAAGGAATATTTGCAAAAGCTATCCATATTGGTGCCACCAGTCCCAAGGAGACCACTCATAATGTGCTCAACAATATTTGAGAATCCAATGGATTGTGAAACTTCGGACTCCTATGAAGGACCTAGACCTGGATCTCAGGGGAAACTTATACATTTGTAGGGGCCATCAATCAGAATTTAGGATCATAAAGGAAGCTAATCTGGATAAGGCAGAATGGGTGCAAACTAGGCTCGATCAGCTAACCTCGTATAAGGGAGACGTGTGGTTATGGGCAGTTATATCCACATGGAATTAAGAGAGCGTCTGACAAAGACATTCGTCCTTGCCTACGCGAAGAGGGAGACTTGGGGTTAAGGTAAATATTACTCAGCCATAAAGACCACCACGTCAAATGGACCCCACCCTATGAAGGGCCGTATGTCGTGAAGAGTGCCTCCTCTTGCGAAGCACTAATAATAACAACCGTGGATGGAGTGGATTTACCGCGACCTGTGAACTCCGATTCGGTCAAAAATGCTATGCCTAGAAAAAGAGGATAAAAGCTCGCTAAGTCAAAAACCCTAAAGGACGACTTAGGCAAAAATTAGGGCGTCCCGGTGGATTGAAAACTTGAAAGAGCAATCCAGGCAAAAATTAGGGATTTGGATAAAAATGATACCCAACGAGTCGAAAACCCTTAAGGGCGGCTTAGTCGGAAAAAATGGTATACCATCCCGGTGGGCTAAGACTCTAAAAAGAGCGGTTCAGGAAAAAGTTAGGGATATCCAAAAGGCATATGACTGAAAACACTTAAGTCACCCCGTAACAGGAATTCAGAAGGGAGCGATCATTCCAGCTGTCATCTTCAGAAGTGAAGTGTCGTGATCTTGGAGTCTTAGGGATATTAGCTGGTGTTAAATTTAATAGGATCATAAATAAATTTGTTTTCTTATTGCCATTTTACATTTTTCTGGATTTTCGGTAATATCTCCTTACGAGAATTACCCTCTATGCTTATCATTGCCCATTTACGGGTCAATTCTCAATAAATTTGCTTTTCAAATACCTTTCTTTGCCTCCTAAATTATTCCGCTTGATTACAAGGTGTCGATTAATTGTGAAATAATGCATTGAAATATCAGGTATAAATAAAAGCTTTGAAAAGGGAAAATGGACTTTACTTCGATTTTTGGAATCATCAAAGGGATCATATTCTTCCAAAGCAGGATATAGGGTCTATACACTGACAGGGATGTACGTCACAGTCTAACCAACATGGGAGGTTCTTCAACGGCATGTTAAACAAGAATCAAAGGTATCATGGCTTACTACAATTATCAAGGTCTCAAGGGTCAGGGAGTCAGGACGTTATGAAAAGTTTTATTTCAGACAAACGCATGCATTGCATATCACAAAAGAGGCTTTAGCCCAAGTCATGCATCAATCATGTCGCTACGCTCTAGCATCTAACATGCACTCATACACGCAAACATGCATACATGCATAATCACCATAGGAATTTACCAAAGAGATTTACCAGAGGAATTTCACCAAGGATTTTTTTTCAGGGGATTTTGTCAGGGGATTTTTATTTCATGAGGGTTCATTGGATTTTTCATTAAGGGATTTATCAGGGGATTTACAAAATTCCTATCCAGGGATTTTTTTTTTATCTAAAAAGTTTTTCAAGGGGTTCAATTGGATATTTCCCAAGGGGTTTATTACCAAAGATTTTAGGATATCAACTTAGCACCTATCGGGTTCTGCGGTCAAAATTAGGGTCCTTCTTGTATTTAATCGTCTCCTCCTCAAAAGGAGGAAGGCTCATCGACATCATCCTTCTGATTCGAAGACGATTAAATAGGGGCAGCTGTCGTACCCCAAATTTTGACCACCTTTTTTTCTTTTTCTTTATACTGTTTATTTACTTTTAAATAAAATTTATAGTATAAGAGTGCAAATTAGTAATTAGCTTTTTATGTTACTTTTTAGACGTAATTTCATTTCAAATAAATATAATCGCCCAGTTGGTAGAGGAGTAGGCCTGAGGATTGTAAGGGAGAGTGCTTGAGTTCAAATCCTACCTTTTCCACTTTTAGTTTTTTTTCCTTTATTACTAACTTTTTCTATTTTATCTTTAAACCATAAAAGAATACCGAAAAATAGTTTTTTTTTATTATTTAATATTAATTTTCGTATTCTAATTAATTAATATTTTAAAATAACGATTTTTTCATTAAAATCATGTTTTTATGAAAATATCTTCAAAAAAATCATATTAGTCAAATCAAATCAAATCTTTTTACCATTTTAATTATTAGACTTTTTATTTTATTTTTATTTTTATTTTTTATTCAAATTCACCAAGCCATGAATCCATCCAGATTCATTAGCTTGGCCCTTAAGAAATAGAGAAAATCAGGTCAGATTGCATCCTTCCTAAATTAGACAATCACATTCAATTTTTTGACCTAATTTTACCCCATAAATAGAACCTCTTTTTCTCATATTTTCTCACCCACAATTCACATATTCTTACCTCAAAGTTGTTGTTCATTACACTGAAGAACAACAACAAATAAACCTAAGCCTCCATAATCATCAATCTTTTCAAAGAAGGGTGCGAGCAAAGAAGGAGTCTAAGATCAAGAACACAAAGGGGGAAGGAAAATATCGACGAAAGGGAAAGATGGGGATCAAAGGATATGAATCAACCACGGGAAAAAGGAGATAGCTTAAAAGGTTAATTATTTTGCTCACCGGGATAAACCTCGATCCCGTAGGTCGGTTTCTCTTTGCTCGAATAAAAACCGTATATATTTTGTTTGATGCATGTACCGATTTGGTTATGGATTGTTTGGTTAGGGGTTGTGTTTGGTATAGAATTTTCGTTTTGTTCTAATAAAGTAATTATAATTTCACAAGGAAAAATCATAAGATATTTTAACCATTTTAAATTGTAAAAAATAATAGTAATAATTTAGTTATTAGTAATTTAGGATTAATGCAATTTGTTTAGTAATTATTTGTTTTTGTGGGTTGTAATAATTATTTTAAATATTATTTAATATTAAATAATTATTGGGTTTAACACACAAGTTTAATAAAAATTATTTGGAGATTAATATTTCTTTTAACATTTAAGTGGGAAAACTTTTGAGGAATTGATTTGGATAAAGGGATTAATATTTTAAAATAAATAAGGATATTTTTCTTATTTTTTTAATAGGGTTCTTTCACTAATTGTTTTTAAGATTTATACCTTGAAATTTAATTATATTTTTGGGGTTTTAAATATGGTTATAATACCATTATTTTGGGTTTAAAAGGGGATTATCATTAATATATTTTAAAATGTAGATTAAAAAAGTGGTTTAATTATGGGTTTATTCAATCAAAAGGAAACCATTATTAATTTATTTTGTGGGTGATTTATATAATGGAGCATATTTTCGGGATTTAAAACATGGATTTTGATATTATTATTATATTTAAGGGGTTATTAATATATCTTTAAAATATGGAGTTAAATTTTAAAAATTGGGAGTTTATTACTATTTTACTAAATAATTTAATTTATTTTGAGATTGAAATTATTAAATAAATTTTGGGATTGACATTAAATATTTTTGGGATTGGAATTACTAAGTAATTTTTAGGGATTAAAATATCAATTTTGGGGTTGTATTTTATTAAATTTTCTTGGGGTTCATTCTAATAACTTTGGGATTTAATTTATTATTGGGAATTTAAATTGGATTGTGGGGTTGGATTCAAAATGTTATTTTGGGGATTTAATTAAATTTTTGGGATTGATTTTAAAACATGGGGTTTCACTTTTGGGGTTTTAATGACATATGGGGTTTTATTAAGAATTTTGGGGGTTTCATCTAAAGAATATGAAATGGGGTTTTACAAAGGAAATATGGGATTTTATAATGAATGTTAAGGGGTTCTAATTAGGGTTTAAGAATTTAGTTAAGGGGTAGTAATGAGATAGTGCTCTTGATATCCGAGAGTATAAACAAAAGGATTAAGGGATAAAGCTCTTGGTCCGAGAGCCTAAATAAAGGATGGGTTAAGGGATTTGGATTTTGGGATAAAACTCTTCCTCCGAGAGTATAAACAATGGACAAAGGGATTTAAGGGATAGAACTCCTCATCTAGGAGTATAAACACTAGATTTAAGGGATAAAACTCTTTATCCAAGAGTATAAATAGTGGATGGGATTTAGGGATAGGATTTGGGATTTAGGAATAGGATTAGAGGGTAGGAATAGGGGAGGTGAACTATGGTTACTCTGATCCTTCATTTTGAGGGTACGTAGGCATAGGGTTGCAAACCAACCCTAGCGAGTATAATTAGGAAAAAACTTAGGTTTTCTTTTCATTTAGACAAACAAACATGCCCTAAACTCAAAGGTGGATCCCGTTGAGTACAATGGAAGTAAGGGGTGCCTAACACCTTCCCTTTACTTAACCGACTCCCGAACCGTAGGAATCTCTACCTTAGGATAGGATATTTAGGTTTATCATTATTTTCCTTTAAAAAATATGGTGGCGACTCGAATAATTTTTGTCGACCGCGACACAGATCATATAACTGAATCAGCGTGGACAGGATTCCTTCAATTACATGGACCCTTAACAGAGACAGCAGTCCTCCATGCTTAGCTCTGAAAGCATCAGGTTTGGTGATCATCCTTGCCAACCCCCTTAAATCGTCTAGTTTTGGAGCCTTGAAGGTGTACTTGTGCGTCTTCCTTCTACCAAAATCCATAACGCAATCTTTCTCTCTGATGTTTGCAATCATTGTTTTAGTTTAATTTGAAAAAGAGAGAAGAGAAAAGAAGATTTTTTTTCTTTGTTTAAGAGTTTTTTAAATGAATGCATGAATGCAGCACACAAAAACATTGAAAAAAAATGGGTTCAAGGGTTCAACGTCACGAGCATGGAGTCATGGCTCTACCCATCCCCAAAGGTTGTATTCTGGTGAATTTTTGTACCTGTAGAACGAGTTAAAAGTTTCCAAAATCATTGACCCCCCTAGGGATAACAACAGCAAGCTGGTTCACCCGAGCGAGCTGTAGCATCCTAGGGTAATCTCAATTGAGTGTAGTATCGCATGTCAACTATTTATGATAGCTAACACACTACCAAACGGCCACATGGTTAATGTCTACTAAATCCTCAGTTTCACGGATACCACATTGGGACAATTTGTATTCACAACGGAGTCGTTAAGCATTGAATCCGCAAAGGGTATCTCCACTGATTTGATGGTCTACCGGGATAGCTTATTTGGGAATCACTCCCTGTAAGACCTCCCGTCTCTGCCATCACCTATCTTAGGGTTCTCTCACTTTCCACATGCGACATCACTCACATTCCCATTGACAGAAAAATAAACACGGATATCAAGTAGGAAAAGCGATATATATATATATATATAGTATAATTCCTAAAACCAACATCCTAGACCTCTTAGAAGCTATAATCCTAGTCCTAAACAGACAAAAATGTATCTCCAGCAGAGTCCCCATTTCACTGTAGCGTGCAATTTTTGTCGGTGACGCGACCACCTTATCACCGTTGGGCTTCTCCTCACCGCAATGGTAGGAGTGGGGTGCTACTTTCTGATTTCTTATTTATCCCGTGAAGCTGGAAGGGAAAGGGAAGCTATCTAAAACTAACCTTGCACGCGAATGTTTAACTGAACAAACGCTTAAAGAGATTCGGGGAGTTCGGGGTCAGGTTATACAATGGGGAGTTGTCAATTACCCATCCTATATGTGGTTATCCACAGGTTGTTAGCAATAGGTTCTGCTTTTATACTTGATGGTGTTTATCTATTGATTGGGAAAGTTTCTTCTTTGGGAGGTATGATAAAAATCGAGTTTTTGATGATTTTGGTGAGGTACTGGACCTCTGTTTTGATTGGTGTGAAGGTATTGGACCTAGAGTTTTTTTATTGGTATCCTCGCTAAGATTTTGCAATCTTATGCCTACGTATTCCCGTTAAAGAAAATAGGAAAATCAGAGCAATCGTAGTTCCTCCTATTCTATGGGAGGAAAAAGATGTTTTGGTGTCTTGTTCAAAGCCCAAGATTGAGGCTAAAAGGAGTATTTGTTTCTTGTTCAAAGCCCAAGATTTAAGCTAAAAGGTTTGGCTGAAAGAGAATTTGTCATCTCTAAAGGGAGACCTCTCGTATGTTCATCACAACTATTGGGTGACTGTTTATAAAGGATGGTTACTTTAACTGGGATATGAGAATCCAACAATGCCATAATTTCCTTTATAGTGGATTTGTCATGAAGGGGAAAACTTTAACTCAGTATTGAGCAATCCCATTTTTCCTTAGGAATCTTTCATGCTAAGAGAGGGACATTGGCGTGAATGTAAATAATCCAGAGGCTTGCCACTTACAGCAATTAGATGAAAGAAAGGATTTACCAGGATAAGAGATGGACTACAACTTGGATATTTGAATCAACAAGTGTGCCACTTATAGCAGTTATCTGGAATTAGGGTTTGTTTTGAATCTCCATTTTGATGTGTGATAACACAGAGAAATGTCTTCCTGCATAGAGTTTTTTATTTCCTCTGAGGGGATGTTGATTTTTGTGTGCCTTGATCAAAGCCCAAGGTTAAAACTAAGAGATTGATTGACTCCACTGGGGAAGTCCTTATACAAAGCCTAAGAGGAGGTTGGAAAAGACTGACTCAACAAGAGAAGGTTTATATATGTCTTGTACAAAGCCCAAGATTGAGGCTAAAAAGAGACTGACTCTTTGGGGGATATCATTATACAAAGCCTAAGAGGAGGCTAAAAGTTGACTTTTCTGGGGGAATATTTTGTCTGTTTTGTACAAAGCCCAAGATTGAGGCTAAAAGGGGAAACTGACTCTATGGGTGAGAAGTTTTTATCTGTCTTGTACAAGGCCCAAGATTGTGGCTGAAAAGATATTGACTCTGCTGGAGAGATTTATACGGTGTCTTGTACAAAGCCCAAGATTGAAGCTGAAATGAGACTGACTCAACAAGAGAGTGTTTTATTTGGGTGTCTTGTACAAACCCTAAGATTGAGGCTGAAAGGTAGTAGACTGACTCAGCTGAGGATTTTTAGGTGTCTTGCACAAAGGCCAAGATTGAGGTTGTCCTTATTGGAGAAAATCATTATACAAAGCCTAAGAGGAGGCTGAAAAGAAGATTGATTCTGCTTAGGGATATTATTTCTCAAAGCCTAAAAGAAGGCTAGGAGGAATTGACTTCACTGAGGAAGATATTTATCCAGATCTTAAGAGAAGGTTATGAAGATTTTGACTTTGTTGGACAAAGTTTGTATATGTCTTGTACAAAGCCCAAGATTGAGTCTAAAAAAGAATGACTCAACAAGAGAGTGTTTTTGTACCCTTGACTCAACAAGAGAGTATGGAAAGGTGATTGACTCAACAAGAGATTACTTTGAAAGGTGATTGACTCAAAAAGAGAGTACTTTTGAAGCTAACTCAGCTGGGGAAAATCAATATACAAAGCCTAAAAGGAGGTCGGCTTCTGCTGAGGATTATTGAGATCTAGAGGTAGGTCCAAGTCGGGGGATCAACTCTTGCTGAGGATTACAGAAGAGATGATGTATCAGATACCTTGAGGTTTTGATAAAGGTTTGGTGTTATATTGATGATAAGCTGACCATGACTGGGGAAATTTAAAGTGAGAGTTTAAAGATTGAGTTTTGAAAACCTATAGAGGTTTTAACTCCACTGGAGATTGGTTAAATGATCAGGGTTTTTTTCTGGGTTTGTAGGGAACTTGAGAATGTCTTTGAGACCCAAGAGGAGATTAGACTGTCCAAGTCTACCGGTATGAAAAGGTTTTATCTTTGTATGATGGCCAAGAGGAGGCAGGTGCTTTAAGAGATGAAAATTAACCCTAAAATTGGTCTGAGGTTTTGACTCTGGAAAGACTGCTCTAGCGAAGGATGACTAAGTTCCGTCTTATACCTTTAAGAGGTCTTCAGGGTCCTTGTATTAAGCCCAAGAGAAGGCATGAGAACTTCTAAGAAGTCGGAGGGTCCTTGTACAAAGCCCAAGAGGAGGTTGGGATGCTTTTAGGAAGCTTGTGGTTCCCAAACCTAAGAAAAGTTCGAGAAAGGTTTCACCGAGAATTAATCCTTTAAGGAATAGTTCTAGGGTTTGAAGAAATTCAAGAGAGGTTTCACAGAGAATAATTCCTCTCTGGGGAATGAATTTCTTTGACAATTTCTAATAGTGACAATCTGAGAAAAGTTTCACCGAGAATACTGCCTTTCTATTTGTTCCATATTATTTAAGCCCAAGAGAAGGCAAGACTGTATCTGGAATTCCTATGGGGAACTAGTTTTGACTGTTGAAAGAGTGACCATTGGCTTTATCTAATTCTAGACCTAATTGTCGGGGAAAACTCTAAGCAAGATATACAAGTATATATATAGTTGATATATGACAAGTATTTAAAAGGATATGAAAGAAGGACTTACAGGTGAGCAAGCTTCCAGCAATACAGTTATATATATATATATATATATATATATATATATATATATATATATATGTAAGCATGTAAATGAGAGCTGATAAAACTTACAGGTGAGCAAGTTTCCATTGTAAAACCTGTATGGTTAGTTGTTCAAGAAATTAAAGAAAGTTTTGATAACAACTATGAGGTTGAACCTAAATCAAAAGGGAACTTGTTTTCGAAAAGATTGTTGGGGCTTATACTCAAGGAAAGGCCTAGATGACACACAGTAATCGTACCGTTGATATGAAAATTATATCGGGACTTATACAATGACTGAGGCCCAAAAATGTTTTCTGTACAAAGGGATGGGTCTTACAACTCAAGGAGATGCCCAAAGGTTTGAAAAAGAAAAGAAATGGGACTTACAACACAAGGGTAGGCCTAGATGAAAATATTTTCAAAAGCGACGATCGCGCCGAGATTTTGAAAACACAGTGGGTCTTATACAATGACTGAGGCCCAAAAAGGTTTATATTTATAAGGAATGGGTCTTACACTCTATTAGAGGCCCAAAAGTGTATTTAAAAAAAGAAAGATGGGACTTACAACATGAGCGGAGGCCCAGATGATTTTGTTTTGAAAAACGACGATTACGTCGAGATTTTTAAAATCGTATCGGGACTTATACAATGACTGAAGCCCAAAAAGGTTTATGTGTGACAAGGGATGAGTCTTACACTCTATTAGAGGCCCAAAAGTGTTTTTAAATTTAAAATCGAGAGGAAACCCTAATTTTAAATTAAATTGTCTTTTTCAAAGGAAATAAATAAAAAAATGATATAAAATACCAAATATATTCAAAAACAAGTTGTACACTTTGAAAAATATTTTGAAAAATCATGTTTAATTACATGAAAGTTTGAAATTCAATTGTTTTTGAAAGATCAAAGTGGGAATTTCATTTAAAAATGTTTAAAAACAAATAAAATGAAATTAATTACAAAAATTCTAACTATATTAAAAAAATAATATAAATTGGATTTTTTTAAAATAAAATATTTAAACATCTTTGTAAATTTTGAGAAAAAGAATCAATTCAAAAACACAAATATTCAGAGAGAAATTAATTTTTGAATAAATTAAATAAAACAACCAAAATTCAAAAATTCAAATAATTTGAATTATGGCGCCAACGGTCACCTTCTTCTTCCTCGTGTCCGCGCCATTGATGATTTGCATTTTCTCACTTTTCTCTCTGATTACTCAATGGTTTTGCAAGATTCAAACACCAATCTTGTTTGTTTTTGAACAAGGATCACAACCATATAGATTAATTGCATTTATATTAAGCATGGAGTGAGAAATCAGAAGATAACCTCAAGAACCCTAATTTCAGCATGAACACAATGAAATTCCATACACGATTGATTCATGGCAATTGATTAAGGGTTATTACTCTATATACATGTAGGAACAAGATGGTAACTCACAAATTCATTTATGATGCATGGAACATAGAGTTTGAAGGTGTCAGGCTTACCTCTTGCAGCTGGTGATCGAGTTTGATGATGGAAGTGTTGCAGCTAGGTTCCAATGAACTGGACAACTTCCTTAGGTGCCAAGGAGAGTGTTTGAATGCTTGGAGTGGATTGAAATGAGCTGGAACTAGTTGTGGTACCTCAACTGCAACTCTGTCAAGAACTTGAGCAATTGGCTGGTGATTTTGTGAATTTGATGTTCTAGGTGTGATTTTGTGTTATGGATCACTCATACATGATGTTTATGAGATGTGTGTGTGATTGGTTTGGTTGGAATCACTCTCAATCTCAAAACCCGATAGTGACTTGAGTTAGAAGGAAAAATTGGAGTGAATAAGAGATTTTGAGGAAAGCATCAGTTTGGGTGCTTTGGTGTACTCAAACTGATCACAATTGAGGTCTATTTATAGTGTGTCAATTTTGTTTTGGCAGCAATAGTGTGTGGCAACTGCAGCAGGTCTGTGGCCAATGTGGATTAAATGGAATCTCAGGTCTCCTCTAGCCATTGACTTGAGGTTAGAGCACAGGCCTATGGTATTTTGGTTCAGAGATAAGGCTTGACTCATTCAGTTAAACTTGCCTCAGTTCATGCCACCTTAATGCATCCATTGAATGCATTGAAACAAAATTGGAGTCTTGGCACTTTTTAGCCTTTTTAGGTTTGTTATGGCTACATGTAGATCCTTGGACTTGGGAGGCTTGGGGATTAGATCATTCCCCTTTGATTTCATCCTTTGATGTGTCCAAATGGATGACAAGGCTTGGAGTTGTCCAAATTTTCCAAATCGAGCAAAATGCCAAAATCTACCTTATACAAGACAGTTGGAAATCGTGATTTTGAGGGGATCATATCTCCCTGCTCAGGTTGAGTTATGGGAGGCTCTTGTGCTTTTTAGAAAGCCCTCATATGATACAAAACATGTGTGATCATAGTTTGTTTTGAAAATATTTGGATCCCATTGAAAAATCCTCATGAACATTGGTGTTCAAAGCTGGTAACTTAGGCAGATTTTCACTAAGTGTTGGAAAAGTGCCATTTTCTTCATTTTTGTCATTTTGATCAGTTCATAACTCAAAATCCATGAAGAATTGGAGTTTCTTGTAGTTGAAGCTTTTGCAGAATGTAGGAAGACGTACAAATCAGGCTTTGGATCACCCAAAATGGTTGCTTGGATCTCAAGTTATGATCCTTGGAAGTTGGTACCTAAATCACTTTTGTTCCATAACTTAGAAAAATTTTTGGTTACTTATGGTTGCCCCTTTTGCAAGAAACCTCACTTTTCTTGATTTTTCTTAATGAATGATGATCAATACCATACATTAACATTATTTTTGACTTAGGGGCACCATATTTGTGAAAAATTCCAAAAAGTCAAACTTGATTTTGTGCACAATTGACTTTTTATCGGATGAAATCCAAACTGTGCGATCCTTTGTGAAATCAAGTCCTTGAACTAAATTAAACCTAATGGATGAATTCCATAGGTGTTATAGGGTGTGTTGAATCATGTCCCAAGGTTTGGGAGCATGTCTTGGTCAAAAGTCAAAGATACAGTTGACTTTTTCCTCGAAACCCTAATTGTGGTCCTGGTGAAATTGAAACTTGTGAACCAAGCTTCTTGGGTCAATCCATTGTTGTAAATGGATCAATGTGGTGTATTGGAGGCCCTCAAATCATGTCTTGAGGTCTTGGCTCAGGTTTTGTCCCAAAAGTCAACTTAGGGGTGAATTAGGTCAATAAACCTTAATTCCCGATTTTTTTGGAAAATGCATCCCCTGAGGTTAAATTGACTTGATGATTGGGTTCATAAGGTCCCTTGGAGTATCTTGGGTTGTGCTTTGAAGCATTGGCTCATGCCCAGATGAAAATTTTCATCTGGAGGCCTTGGTCGACCAAAACCCTAATTTGGTGACACTGGCGATCTTGAGGCTTGATCCACTTGAAATGTTACAACCTTGTGCTTGATTCTTGATGTGGGAGTCCTTTTGATCCTTTATAGGCATTTGAGAGGTTTAGACAAGTTGAAGATCATGTCATTCCATGATTGATCCTTTGTCTAAGTGCTCTGGGAGGGCTCAAAACCCTAATTCTTGATTGTGGTGAATGCTCAAACATCTTTGAGGAGATTGATGAGGCATAAAAGTACATCCATATTGTGACGATAATTTGCACAATGATGGGAAATCTTGGTGGTCATAATTTGGGGTATGACACCTTCTAGTCATTTGTGATGAGCATCATGAGTCCAAGTACCAGTGATCCTGGAATCTTTCTTCTTCTCATGGTGTTACCATCAGCAACATTTCTTCTTTTTCATGTTTCGCCAACTTTGCATCAGTTTCTTAATTCTTCTTCTTTTTTGGACAATCACTAAAATAGTGACCATACTTCTGACAATTGAAACACTGGATGTGACTTTTGTCAGGATTTCGACCACCGCCTCTTCCTCTACTTGTAGCGCCACCTCTTTGGTTGCCTTAGTTCCAGGGTTTTCTCTGATTCGACTAGTTTTCTTCTTGCTGATTTTGACCAGTCAAATTGTTGTAGCCTTCTCTACCTTTTGTTGCCATTCTAGATTCCTTTTCCTTTCTTTTCCTTTTCTGACTGCACTTGCAAAGCCATATCACTCTTCGACTTTTTTGCAGCTCTTTCATCCATCCTTTGTTCATGAGACTCAAGTGTCCCTTGAAGCTCTTCCTTCGTTAATACTGATAAGTCTTTAGACTATTTTATGGCTACTACCACGTGGTCAAACTTTGGAGCCAATGACCTCAAGATCTTTGCAACAACTGATCTTGATGTTACCACTTCTCCATATACCTTGATTAGATTCACCAGTTTTGTAACCCAAGTGAAGAAATCTGTTATGCTTTCATTATCTTCCATCTGAAGCAATTCATAAGTCTTTTTGTGAGTTTGTAACCTCACCTCTTTCACCTTTTCTGCACCTCCAAACGACTTTTCAAGAATCTCCCAAACTTCTTTTGCTGATTCTACATCACTAACTTTTTCAAAATTATCTGGATCAACACATTGATAGATTATAAAGTGGTCTTTATAATCTTTCTTCTTCAATTCTTTGTGTGCAGCTTTTTCTTGATCCGTCGCGTTTTCTGCAAACGATGCTACTCCTTCCTTCACAAGATCCCAAAGATCTTGATAATAAAAAACCACCTTAATCTGCTTGCACCAATTCTCATAATTATCTTTCTTGAGAACTGGAAGGTTTGCCAGAAAGTTCCTGTTTGGATGATTCATCGCCATCATGGTTTTGCTTCCTTGAATCGCAACCAGAGCTCTAGATACCAGATGTTGGAATTTAACCACAACCTATGGAGAATTCCAAATCAATCTTGATGAACAAGATTGTTATCAATCACACAATGACAATGAAAAGAAAAAGGTTGAGAAAGAAAGAAAATAACGTTGGAGAAGAAGATGAATATTTTCTGCAGAGTTTCTCTTTGTCCACAAACAATGGAAACCTTGTTAATCTTGCGACTGCAAGTGATTACAAATTCTAAATTCTAAGTTGTTTACAAAATAAGGGTTACTCCCTATTTATATATTTAGGTTAGCTTGCACCCCAAGCCAAATCTCAGAACTATAAAAGCCCAAAATAGCTAACATTACTAAAATAGGCCTAAGTCGAAATCCTGTATGAAGCAACCTGCTTCGACACTTCGACACACTAAGACAACTCGACACACACACATTATAACAATTCGACTAATCTTTGTTTCTGTCGAGCTACACTGTTTCGACACAAGGAATTACAACTCAACAATTATTTGATAAAGTCTAAATACCACTAAAAGGTAATTCTTCGTGTCTCAAGTTTAAATAACAAAAACAAATTTTCAATGATATTAAATATAAATAAAAGTCATCTATAAGTATTATATTGAATGTCGCTATTTCAAGTATACTTCTATTATTTTCTTACATTTTTTATATTTGTAATGAGTTTTAAAACAAAAAATAAAAAATAAGGAAAAAATTAGAAATACTATAAGAATTAAATGCATTTAGACATTTTGTTTAAAGAGTAAGTTTTTTTCTTCTTATATATGAAACCAGATAAATAGTTTAATCTTCTTTCTTTCTTCATAGGTGCGGTGTAGTTAAAGGTTCATATGAAATAGTCTCCGATTACAATTACAAGTAAAAATAATTAACTTCACACTGATAATAAAATTAGTTAAATATAATTAATTTTTTTAATTTCATGTATAATCAAAATAAATTTACAAGAATATCTTTAATTATATTTGAAGAATCAACTATTAATATTAAATAATTTTGAATTAAATAAATGACATATAAGTAATATAAGTATTAATTAACTTAAAAGTTATAAAAATTTGGATATATTAATGATTAAGATCTAATGTTATTTTTTTAGTTATAAAAGTGACCGGAGGATGTAAATAAGAAGGATGGAGATTTAATATCAATTTAACAACTTTTATAAATTTGATATCTATATGAGTTATCTGACTCATAAATATTTGGACACTAAAGTAATTGTATTCCAAGATTGCAAAATTGCCAATTGAAAGATCATCCTTATTCCAAATGATTCCTTGGTAGAATTTATCAATTTATACAAGAGGTATTACATTCTGCAAAATAGTAAACTGTTAAATAAACCTGAGACGTGTAAGAACATTGTCTGTAAGAATTTATCTGCCTCAAACGCGCAAATTCCCCAGGATTCAACAGATTCTTATCGGTATGAATCTAAGGTAACAGAACAACAAGAAGTAATCTCCAAGATAACTAGAAGATGTAACCAAGAGAAAAATAAAACAAAAATAAAAGGAAGTACAAAACGTGTTTTTTCGTTCTCTTGCCCACATATTTTTTTATCTCTCCCTTGTCAAAAATGAAAGGGGATTTTATATAAAAAAAGAAATATGGAGTAATAGATTTGACTAAATTGTTTAAATTGTTTAAATTGTGTCTGTGGAGCATTGTTTAAATTGTGTGCTCACATGCTGGAGCATATGGCCTAGCATCTGATCTTCAACTTTAAGCATGTGTGAGCTGATCTCTATGAGTGTCGGAACTCTGATGTTTGATTTGTAGTAGTGCGTACTAACTATCCTGACTAACTACTACTAAATACTGACTTTGAATATGTGTATGCATTATTGTTTTTCTGCCTAGTTGTATGAGAGCATTGTGTTTGATTTGTTTTTTATGTAACAACCACATTACATTTATTCTTATTTTGGGCTATATCTACTGTTGATGTTTGCTCTGTGTGTTTTGGATGTGGCGTACTTATGTTGCTCATTTTGTATTGCACATCTTGTAAGTTTTTGAAGAGTTATTTTGCCAAAAAATGTCAAAGGGGAAGATTGTTGCTCCTTTTGGATTGCCTGTATTATACAAAATAACATGAAGTGTACAAGATGTCTTGCGGAAGAAGGATACATGTGAGACTTGATGTTACAGCATGTGTGCAAGTTGTTTTGGTGAAGAAATGACATATGTAGGACCTGATGTTCTAGCATGCATGCAACATCTAACACTTGTCAATAGGTCAATGTTGTTGCTGTTCTGAGCGTATTTTCAGGATGTGTGCAACGAAGCTTTATTTTTATCTTTTAGCAATGTGTTAATTTGATTTATTTGGCAGTTTAAAAGAATCAAATCCAATTTAATTAATTGGAGATTTAAAATTAAAATTTAAATCAAATATTTTTTATGGAGGTTTTTGAAAAACAAATCTTAAATGAATCCTCTACAA
The DNA here is from genome assembly GCA_022829125.1 of Lathyrus tuberosus. Lineage (NCBI taxonomy): Eukaryota > Viridiplantae > Streptophyta > Magnoliopsida > Fabales > Fabaceae > Lathyrus > Lathyrus tuberosus. The sequence goes on from JALAZF010000348.1 coordinate 1,418,965, forward strand.
ATGTTTAAGTAATCTCAAATCAATTTCCCGTTGGAGAAAATCCCAGAAGATCACATTATTATTTAAGGAGACTCAAACCTAATGTTTAAAGCTTGAGCAAGTATTGACGATCAATCATTATGTTAGGTTTTCTATTTTGAGCCTTTTGTTTATGTTGTTATTTGTACACCACTCTAACGTCTGCACTCATATCTAAAGGCATAAAGTTTGATTTGTTAGTTAAGTTGTAAGTTAAGATTCAATTTTCTGATTATTCTAGTGATCACTAGGGTTAATGATTGAGAGAAAGTGAGATGAGTTTTCATATTTACGAGGAGTCCTAAATAAAAATATACGGGTAGAATTAAGAAGAGGGACATTGAACAATGGATTGTTCATCTAAGTCCTTTTGTACTAATTCTATTGAAGAGTAAATTTCCTTTTTTTGGGTTGGAAGCCCCTTAGAAGAAGGTGTTGTTTGCATTGAACTGGGTTAAGAATTTTTTGTGTTCTTTTATTGCTTTATGATTTATCATCTTGTTTGTCAATTATCTATTAATTCTGATTTAAAATGTTGAACACGTTTGCATAAACATGTGGTCCAACATCTGTCCTAGAATATATAAAACCGAGAGGTATATGGTGCTAGTTTGAAAAATATAAAAAAGCTATTGTTGTGGTTCGAACCCATGATCATTTAAAATAACCCCTTGCTTATTTATAAATCCAGGGGTAAAGTTCCCACTTTTCATGTCACCCTTCGTTACCTCGGCATTCTAAGCGAGATGAAATCCATTTCGTGTCCGACATGACATGTGTTATTTGTAGTAGTGCCTCCTGGAAAACGTGCTACTGGTCTTGTTGGGTAAATAAAACCAAAACTAAAACTGACGGGTCAGTTGAGTGTTACAAAGCACATCTTATAGCAAAGGGATTCTCTCAACAATGTGGTATGGATTATGAAGAAACATTTACTCTTATTGCAGTTTCATCTGCTCTCCAGTGGCACATTTCTCAAAGGGATGTTAAAAATGCTTTTCGAATTGGTGATCTGTGTTAGACGAGGGCACTGATCTAAAAGGGGGCTAAATAGATCACTTATTTTTAATAATTTGCGCATCAAAAAATTGTTCTAAAATATGCTAAAGCGGCCTCGGATCCGAAATCGTATATCCGAACCTTTATTGGAAAGATCAGATATGCAAAATCGAATGGAATGATCTTGATGAGAGAGTAGAATCAATAAGGTTCCTAATCAATATTTAAATAAAAACCACTTAAGTTGAACCAGTTTCCAATGCTTAATTGAGGATAAAATTTGAATTGACAATTTATCAAATAGTTTGTATGTCATCAATATATCAAACACCTGGCGTGCGAAAAACACCAAGTCAAAATTTCTTTGAATTTGTAGTGCATAATTTTTCTCACTTGTAATCAAAGTGATTGCAATGGTTTTACACATCTATTTGAAACACTACAAATCAATTGAAATATTGCTAACAATTAATTTCACACAAACTTCAACAATATTAAAGTAAAGAGATAGAGAGGGAGAGAGAGAGAGAGAGAGAGAGAGAGAGAGAGAGAGAGAGAGAGAGAGAGACCTAATTTGTTTAGGCAGTTTCTCTTTCATCCTCGCTTAGGGTACGTCTGCCCTCAATTCTAAAATAAAATTGAGATATGTATAAAATCTATGTGCAATATTCCATACAAGAGAAGTCCTAGCAAACCAACAATCTACCCAATTGTTGAGGTTGAATCTAAACACTTCAATCCCCTTGATTCCAGCTAAATCAAGTGCATCAAACATTACGAACAAACCTTCGGTTACCGGTACTCACTTGACCAAACCTTCCGTTGTTCAAGTATTTCACTCGGCTAATTTCGATCGCAAGATGCTTGACCCCAAATCTTCCAAAACAATCTTTCGATTACCATTACTCCCTTGACCGAACCCACAGTTCTTCAAGGCTTTCACTTGGCTGAATCTGTGATGCGAAGAATTGTACAAAATCCCCCAAATCTATCAAGATCTTGGAGAACAAAACCCCAATGGTTTTATCAAAGAAAATCCCAGTAAATCTCTACCCAAACTTGATTTAAAAATCCTACGTTTAGACATTATCACTCTTGACTAAGCACAATCAATAATGATTATTATGTGTGATTATTGATGAATGCAATTGCGAGAGTGAAGACGAAGAGCAAGACAATGTTTCTTTCAATTTTCTTCTTGTATATTACAAAGTGATGCATATGAGTATGTGTGTGTGTGTGTGTGTGTGTGTATATATATATATATATATATATATATATATATATATATATATATATCTACATGAATGAGTAAAGAAAATTGAATTTGGGAATACAAAGACATAGAAAAATAGGTAAAGACACGCGACAGGTCGACCTCTAGCATCTATGAGTCGACCTGTGCAAGCAGTGGCCAAAACCGCATAAAAACATGGCCGATTCGTCAACCTACTGGACCCATGCGTCGACGCATACAAGGAAGAAAGTTTCAAAAAATCATCCCTACAGTATGAGTCGACCTGTAGGAGCCCATGCGTCGACCCAGGGTAGGTGCATGCAAGGGAAAGAGTTTCAAAACCTTTTCCCTTCAGTGTGAGTCGACCTATGACCTTTATGAGTCGACCTATGGTTCTAAAAATGACCCGAAAACCCATTTTTGACATTGTGTATGATCCTACGTGTCTAAATACATGTATAAGGATCTTTATGCACATTTGCAAGAGATGAATGTATGGCTTAGACAAGGTGATACCGTCCAAAATACACAAGTACTTAATATCCTAGTTTTGACATCATTAAAACATAGTAAAAATGAACCTTCCCAAAACATTGAGTACTTGAAGGACATTTTCCCCCTAACTATATACACTTCCATAGAATTCTGAACTTTGTGAGCTCGCTTTTGCTTTCTCCCCCTTTGACAACATCAAAAAGAGTAAAGCAACCAGTCATTTGGAAACGTAACATTCACATAACAACACAAACATATGTTATTGCAACAGATACATCATTTACAATCATCCACATATAATGTTGTCAATGCAAACAATAAAGATAAATAACTCAAGAACCATAGAGCAATAGTGAATAAATGCATTACACAAAACACATAGTTCATCATAAGTCTTGAGTAAAACAAAAACAAAACAAAAAAAATGCGAAATGAGATGCAAGAGAAGACAAAAACACAACGCAATTAACTATGGTCTTTGACCCCAATGCGGTTGACCTCTCCCTCGGAATGTTTGATCTTGATTTTATCCTTGAGCATCCAGACATTCACACATATCAAGGACAGTTCGGTTGAGAGTGTTGATAGTCAATGAGAGTGTACGATGTTTATTTTTTGAGGTTTCAACAATTTGATCGAACCAACCCAAGACCCTTGATGCAAAGATATCAAAGTTTTCATTCTAAGCACGAATTTACCTCTGCACTGTTTCGTAGCGTTGTTCTTGAAGAGCTGCAAATTTTTGGCTCTCAAGTTGCATACTTCGGAGCATTTCAAGAACGGCTGAATTGTCTGTTGGAGGATTATTTGAAGAAGGAGGCACATATGAGGTTCCTTGCTCAGACAAAGCGTTTTGATGCCATGTACTCCCTCCTTGGTTATCTTTATTGTCCTAAACCAAAGATTCACCCAACCAAGCATGGTCATCATGACTTTCATAAGGAACCTTGGTTTCCATGGGATGAGTTTCCTCATCTTTGTCTTGCTCTTCCTCTTCGGCTTCATTTGAGTTACGGATGTGTTGACTTGAATCCCTAGGCTTGAACACAAAAGTTTCCAGTTGCATGTCCCAAATATATCCCATAAGAGTCATAGTCTTTTGACTAAACTTATGGTCAGCAGTGATGTAAGGGATTCCATACACAGAAATTCCAGCATGATCTGATATGGTTTGGATCAACTATCCGTAGCATAATGATGGACCTTTGCCGCTTTCCTTTAAAGCATAAAAGCGACTTGCAAAATAGTAAGGCCAATTTACCTTGATCTTGTTTTTGAGGAGACAAACCAAATGAACTTCAGCTTGATGAACCCTTGAGTAACCAGTTTTCTTTGGATGTAAAATGTGGGAGACAATCCACTGCAGAATGCGATCACCCCGTTTCAAAAAACCAGTTGTGACAGACTTAGGGAAGTTATCATCAGCGACTACTTCCGCAGGATAAGAATCCTTAAGCATGGAGTTCAACCCGGTCTTAAAATCATACTGCAGAGCTAACTTGTTATCATTTATATGAAGGTCATGAGAAAGGCGAGGACACATGTCAAACAAATCTTGCCACATAGAGCTACCAACATTATAGCTTTTACCCCCATCTTGAAAGCAAACTCATACTTTGTAAATTTACCCATCAAACCAGCATAAAACATTTTAACCATTTCTTCATTATAGTTTGTACTACATTCCAAAAAAGCATTTATCTTTTGATGGTTCAAAACATCTACAATTTCAGGGATATCCATCATGTCCGCTAACTTAGGGTAATACACATGTTGCTTAACAATAGAACTTTTTCAAAAATCTTTCTCATACACTTCAGCAAGTTCAAGAGAAAGTAATGATAAAGTAGTTACCAGAATTTGAGAGGATGTTGCCCTACCGGAAATTTTTCCCATTACTCTTGTAGTAGCCATTTGAGAAAACCTCCTTTGTTGATGATGATACTCAGTTGCAGCCGTAGAAGTGAGTGTAGAAAAGGGAAATTCTTCACCAATTCAGATTTGAAACACTAATTTTTGGAGAATCTTTGAAGGGGGTTTATAGGGTTTAGAAGGGTTAAAAGAGTTGAGGAACATGCAAGAGACACAAATGAAAAATGCAAGACAAAACACAAGCCTGAAAGATATTTATTGAAAAAAATTCAGAAAACACGAGCGATGCTTCGACCTCCAGATGCGATGCGTCGACGCATGAGGATAATATATTTTTTTTAAAATTAAAGTTTCAGTATGAGTCGACGCAAGGGGGACCCTCAGGTCGACGCCTGACATGCAGTGGCTTTCACACTTGAATTTTGATGATCATAGGTCGACATATAGACTAGATAGGTCGACGCATGTTATTAAAAGAAAAAAACGAAAAAAACGATATGTATGATGCATAGAAAGATAAATAACAAGCCTATACCATTTCAAACATCAATATGGAAAAAGAGTGAAAACTACAACTATCATTTAACCATCAAAATTATACGCCATACATAATAAAGAACATCTAATTAGCCAAGAAAAAGATTAAAAACAATTAGATAGGAAAGATATTACCTCCAATGGTGATGAAAGAAGAATGCACTCACATAGCTTAAACTTTCAAACATGGTTAAGCAATATATGAACATGTATAGATAGAGAGCATGCAACAATTCATTAGACACGATCCGAGATATCGAGAACACCAAGTTCCCCACAAATGTTAAAGAAAGGTTTCGTCGCGAGAGGTTTTGTAAAAATATTGGTAAGTTGATTTTTACTATCAACATGCTCGAATACGACATCTCCTTTTTCAACATGATCCCTAAGGATGTGGTGACGAATCTCAATGTATTTGGTGCGAGAATGTAGCACTAGATTCTTGGTTAGATTGATGGAACTCGTGTTATCACAAATAATAGGAATACGATGAAGTTTAACATTAAAATCGAGTAGTTTTTGTTTAAGCTACAAAATTTGGGCACAACAATTACCGACTACGACCTTTTCTGCCTCGATAGTTGACAAAGCAACATAAACTTACTTTTTGCTATGCCAACTTACTAAGAAGTTTGAAAATAAATGACAAGTGCCACTTTTGCTCTTCCTATCCAATTTGCAACCGGCAAAATCAGAATCAGAATAACCAACCAAATTACAATCACTTCCCTTGGAAAACCAAAGCCCAAACTTGAATGTACCATGAAGGTATCTAAGTATACACTTTACTACTTTCAAACGTGATTCCTTGGGACATGATTGATATCTAACACACATACAAACACTAAACATAATATCTGATCGAGATGCAGTGAGATATAGAAGATAACCTATCAAACCTCTATACTTCTTCACATCAATGACCTTACCGTTTTCATCTCGATCTGAATTCACATTTGTGGGCATTGGAGTGTCAATAGATTTTGCGTTTGCCATATCAAAGCGCTTGAGTAGATCATAGCAATACTTTTTTTGGCTCATAAAAGTTCCTTCTTCGAGTTGTTTGATTTGAATTCCAAGGAAGTAGGTTATCTCCCCCATCATACTCATCTCAAACTCACCCTGCATTAGCTTTGAAAATTCCTTGACCAAGTGCATATTAGTAGATCCAAAAATAATGTCATCTACATAAACATGGACTAGAATAGAGTGATTTCCTTGACGCTTAATAAAGAGTGTAGTATAAACCTTCCCTCCTGATTATCCTTGATCAAGTAAAAATTTACTAAGTCGCTCATACCAAGCTCTAGGGGCTTGCTTGAGACCATACAAAGCACGTTTAAGTTTATAAGTGTAATTTGGATACTCATGACTTTCAAAACTGGGAGGTTGAGATACATAAACTTCTTCATTAATATATCCATTTAAGAAAACACTCTTCACATCCATTTGATATAGTTTGAAATCTTTTGAACAAGCATAGGCTAGCAAAAGGCGTATAGCCTCAAGGCGGGCAACCGGAGCATAAGTCTCCTCATAGTCAATGCCCCCTTCTTGGTTATAACCTTGAGCCACTAGCCGGGCTTTATTACGAGTTATTACTCCGTTACGTCTAGTTTGTTCCTAAATACCTATATTGTACCAATTACTCGATGGCCTTGCGGAGGGGAGACAAGGTCCCATACCTCATTTATCTTGAATTTATTTAATTCCTCTTGCATTGCTAAAAACCAATGTTCATCAAGTAAGGAAACTTTGGAGTTGTTTGGCTCAATTTGAGAGACGAAAGCAAAGTGATAACAAAAGTTACTTATCTTAGACCGTGTAGTTACTCCTTTTGTGGTATCTCCGAGAATATTGTTGATTGATGATCCTTAGAGGATCTCCATGCTAAAGGAAGGTCATCGTTGCTAATTGGATGACCCTCCTCAATCTTTTCAGAGTTGTGATCTTCCTCCTCCTCAACTTTCACTGATTTGTGTTGAGCAATCCCTTCTTCAGAGTCTTTGAGTATGACTTGCGAAGAAACACATGCACCATGAAAAGAAATACCTTTCCTGACAATTTTCGGACAAGATTCATCAAAAGTAACATGCAAAAATTCTAGCATAATAAGTAATCTTTTATTGTACACTCTATATGCTTTTCTAGATTGAGAGTATTTGAGAATGATACCTTCATCAACTTTTGATTCAAATTTGCCAAGATTTTCTTTTTCATTATTTAAAATAAAACATTTATATCCGAAAACATGAAGATGTGATACATTTGGCTTCCTACCTTTTAAAAGTTCATAGGGAGTTTTGTTGATAATAGGATGTATAAGTACCCTATTGAACACATAACACGCTGTACTAATAGCATCGGCCCAAAAATATTTAGGAAGACCACTTTTATTAATCATAGTTCTTCCTAGCTCCTCTAAAATACGATTTTTACGTTCCACCACTCCATTTTGTTGAGGAGTTCTTGGAGCGGAAAAGTTATGATCAATGCCATGTTTATCACAAAACTCCTCAAAGAAGTGGTTTTCAAATTTACCTCCATGATCGCTTCAGATAGTAACGATGATAGAATTTAGTTTATTTTGAGAAACCTTGGCAAACTTTTCAAAAGCTGAAAAAGTTTCACTTTTACTAGCCAAGAAAATCGTCCAACAAAATCTAGAGTAATCTTCTACAATAACAAAACCATAGTAATTTTCACCCAAGCTTTTGATTCTAGATGGCCCAAAAAGGTCTATATGAAGAAGTTCAAGAGGTCTCGATGTAGAAACAACGTTTTTAGATTTAAATGAGATCCTCATTTGGTTTCTCATTTGGCATGCGTCACATAAGTGATCTTTTGAAAATTTAATTTTGGGTAGACCGACAACTAGATCTTTTGAAACTACTTTATTTAGCATGCCAAAGTTGACGTGTGCTAAACGCCTATGCCATAGCCAAGAGTCTTCACTCATGGTGACAAGACATTTAGTGCTAGTCAATGATACTTCATTCAAGTCAAGCATATATACATTATTTACCCTCAAGCTCTTAAACACGTCATCTTTCTTATCATTGTGTTCAATCATACAACATTCTTTTGAAAAAGAAACTTTATATCCTTTGTTGCACAATTGACTAATGCTAATAGGATTGTGCTTAAGACCTTTAACTAAAAGGATATCTGAGATAGTACTAGAAGAGGGATTACCTACATTGCCTTTTCCGAGTATTGTTCCCTTGTTGTTATCACCATAGGTTACAAATCCTTTCTTCATTGCCACAAAGTCCATGAATAAGGAAATGTCACTCGTCATATGCCTTGAACATCCACTGTCGAGAAACCATCTTCTCTCCATAGATTCAAGACATTTCACCTACAAAATTAAGCAAGGGAAATAGGTACCCAATTTTTATTGGGTCCTTGTGTGTGAGTGAAACTTTGGTTGCATTTGGGCAACCATTGGAAAATACCTTTAGGAACCAAGAATCTCCTAAATCGGAATTTTGCCATGGTGTGTCCCTTCTTGCAACAATATAGACAAGTTAAGTTTAAATTAGAGTTACTTTTGCTACTTTGATCTCTTATCACATATGTATATTTCTGATAAGGATTATTCATACTACTTCTAAAGTGTGACCGATCAACAGAAAATGTAACTTTGGGTTCTAAGGCGTTGTCTAATTTAGATTTAAGAGTTCTAACCTCCTTTTGCATAATGTAACAAGTTTCACAACCCGCCAAATCAAACCAAGAGAACTTGTCATCCTCAGTTTTAGCTTTTGTAGCATCTACCATTGATTTCTTAAGAGCTTCTAATTCCATTCCGGAATCAAAAATCTTTTTCTCAAAATGTAAGAAAATTTTATTATTTGAGGCTAAGTGTTTGAAAGCATCTTTAGCCTCATGGTGTAGAGCTTCAAAAGCATTTTGCAAATCGGAATAAGACATTTTATCAATATGTTCATATTTAGAATGACTTATATTCTTTTTCTTCTTTTGATGAGCCATGAGACAAAGATTGACCGTTTCGTCTTCATCACTTGAGCCACCTTCGCTTGAGGACTCACTATCAATCTCCCATGCAATGTATGCCCTTATAGGCTTGATCGATTTCTTTTGTTGATGATGTTTGTTTTTTCCTTTGTCTTTCTTTATCAAGGGACAATCTTCCTTGTAGTGACCAACCTTTCCGCAATTAAAGCATGAACCCTTTGACTTTGCATTCTTATTTCCTTCTTGCTTTAAGGATTTTGATTGACGTCTAAAGTTAATGAGACTTTTGTACGAATGTTGTATTCCATTCTTCCCGATGTATCCATTATACCTTCTTACGAACAACCCCATTTCATCATTCGAATCTCCATCGTCATCACTTGACTCACTTTCACTAATCTCTTTGGTGGAGGACTTTGAGCTAGAAGCCTTTAGAGAAATAGACTTCTTATCCGTGTCTTTTGATTTCTCTTTCTTTACTTTCTTTTCATGTTGCTCTTATGAGCTCTTGCACATATTATTCAAGCTTGCTAAACAATGTTGTGGTGTCCAATGTCATGAGACCGTTAGCTTCCTTGATCGCTGTGAACTTAAGTTGCCATTCCCTATTAAGACATCTCAAAATTTTGTTAGTAGCAATATCATTGGAAACAGGTCTACCAAGTGAATTTAAGCGATTGATTAGGTGAGTGAATCTCTTTTGTATATCCACAATGGTTTCACCATGCTTCACGTGAAGGAGATCAAACTCTTGAGTTAAAGTATCGATTCTATCTAGTTTGACATCATTTGTTCCCTCATGGGTAACTTGTAATGCATCCCACATAGCCTTAGCGGTCGTATAATAAGAAACCCTATAGTATTCATCAACTCCCAAAGAGGATATGAGAATATTTATGGCTTTCCAATCATAATTGTATTTTTTCTCATCATCATCGTTCCATTGTGCTTCCGGTTTAGGTACAACAAAATTATGCTCATTGGTCATGGTTATTTCAACATGACCGTTTTGAATAACTTTCCATACCTTTCTATTAATGGAATTGATATGCACCCGCATACAATCTTTCCAATAACCGTAATTATCACCACTAAAAATTGAACTCTATTATACGCCCCTTTAGGTTCGTTATCCATTTTCTAATAAGCTATTTGTGAAACACTAGATGAACCGGTGCTCTTGATACCACTTGTTAGACGAGGGTATTGATCAAGAAGGGGGGTTGAATATATCACTTATTTTTAATAATCTTTGCTTCAAAAAATTGTTCTAAAATATGCGAAAGCAGCCTCAGATCAAAACTCGTCTATCCGGACCTTTATTGGAAAGATCAGATATGCGAAACTGAATGGAATGATCTTGATGAGAGAGTAGAATCAATAAGGTTCCCAATCAATAATTCAAATAAAAGCCACTTATGGTGAACTAGTTTCCAATGCTTAATTGAGGATAAAATTTAAATTGACAATTTATCAAACAGTTTGTATGTTATCTATATATCAAACACTTAGCGTGCGAAACACGGCAAGTAAAATTTCCTTTGAATTTGTAGAGCATAATTTTTCTCACTTGCAATCAAAGTCATTGCAATGGTTTTACCCAGCTGTTTGAAACACTACAAATCAATCAAAATATTACTAACAATTGATTTCACACAAACTTCAACAATATAAAAGTAAAGAGAGAGAGAGAGAGAGAGAGAGTGAGTGAGAGATAGAGAGAGAAAGAGAGACCCAATTTGTTTAGGCAGTTCCTCTTTCGTCCTCGCTTAAGGTACGTCTGCCCTCAATTCTAAAATAGAATTGAGATATGTATAAAATCTGTGTGCAATATTCAATACAAGAGAAGTCCTAGCAAACCAACAGTCTAACCCAATTGTTGAGGTTGAATCTAAGCACTTCTCTCCCTTTGATTCCAGCTGAATCAAGTTCATCAAATACTACGAACAAACCTCCGGTTACAGCTACTCACTTGACTGGACCTTACGTTCTTCAAGTCTTTCACTCTACTGATTTTGATCGCAAGATGCTTGACCAAAAATCTCCTAAAATGTTCCTCCGATTACTGTTACTCCCTTGACCGAACCCACCGTTCTTCAAGGCTTTCACTCGGCTGAATCTGTGATGCAAATGCTTGTACAAAAACCCCCAAATCTATCAAGATCTTGGAGGACAAAATCCCAATGGTTTTATCAAAGAAAATCCCACTGAATCTCCACCCAAACTTGATTTACAAATCCTACATTTGGACGTTATCACTCTTGACTAAGCACAATCAATAATGATGATTATGTGTGATTATTGATGAATGCAATTGTGACAGTGAAGATGAAGAGCAAGACAAAGTTTCTTTCAATTTTCTTCTTGTATATTAAAAAGTGAGGCATATGAGTATATATATATATATATATATATATATATATATATATATATATATATATATATGTGTGTGTGTGTGTGTGTGTGTGTGTGTGTGTGTATGTATATGTATATGTACATGAATGAGTACAGAAAATTGAGTTTAGGAACACAAAGACACAAAAAAATTGGTAAACACGCGCGAGAGGTCGACCTCTAGCATCTATGAGTAGACCTGTGCAAGGCAGTGGCCAAAACTGCATAAAAGCTTGGCCCATGCGTCGACCTACAGGAACCCATGCGTTGACGCATACAAGGCAAAAAGTTTCAAAAAGTTCTCCCTACAGTATGAGTCGACCTATAGGAGTTCATGCGTCGACCCAGGGTAGGCGAATGCAAGGCAGAGAGTTTTAAAACCTTTTCCCTTCAGCGTGAATCGACCTATGACCTTTATAAGTCGACCTATGGCTCTTAAAATGACCCAAAAACTCAATTTTGACATTATGTATGATCCTATATGTCTAAATACATGTATGTAATACCCTAATTTTTGCCCCTAAGATTCTCTTCTTGTCATGTGCATTCATGCATACAAACAAGATCACACATTGGTTCCCTCTTTTGTAGGATTGTGCCTTGCAGGGATCTTTGGGTATGTGTGTGTTTGTTATTTGTTTTATTGCTTAATTTGTTTTATATTTAATAACCATTAATTAAAATCCAAAAATATTTTGTTTTCTTTCACTAACATTTTCAGGGGAAGAACAGGCTACAAATATCAAAACAACAGTCCCACAGCTCGAATGAATTTCATCTGAACAAAGTCAAAGTTGATCTGTAATTAATTCAAAAATTATTTGATCAAGAGTTTCCAAGATTTAATTGATTATTAATCAAGAGACTCCAAGGATCATGTGTTTATTTCCATGTCTTCTTTGACGTGCAAAAGAATCGAGCCGAACCACAGCAGGGCACTTAAAAAGGCATATTTTTCAAAATTTACACTGAGTAACCGGTTACCCTGTGGTGAGTAACCGGTTACCCTCGTGAAAATTTGAAAAATATGGCAGCAAATTCAAATTCAGCAATTGGCACCAATTTTTATCATTTTTTATCACATGTGGAATATTCTAGACCATCTCATTTTAATTCCCTACATCATCATAATTAATTCCTACCATGTACCTCCACTAATCACCACTCTTTTGATGATTTCCCTCCAAATTCAAATTCTAAGCCTAATTTTCATTTCCAAACCAAATTCCAAACTACCAAATTTCCAAGCCCAAACTCTATAAATAGAGACCATATTTCATTCATTCTTGAAGCTAAAATTTCTATTCACCTTTGAGAGCCAAATTCACCTTGCTAAAATTTCTCTTGAAGCTTTTAATAGCCAACAAACCTCTTGCAAATTCTATTCCCAACCACAAAATTTCACTAAAGCTCACTTTTCTTCTTTTGAAAGTTAACAAGAATTCACATTGAATCTTGTTCAACTTTGAGATAAACCTTCTTCCAAACTTGTTTTCTTCATCAATTCTCATAGATCAAGGCTTTGGTGTTTGGATCTTGAAGCAATTTGAAGGAATTTTCAGATTTGAAGTGGTAATTCATCTTTCACCATTGTTGAAGCTTCATCTTCATCTTCCATAATGTAGATCTTTGAAGATCCTTGTTAATTGATCTTTTTGATCTTGTAATTGTGTTTAATTGCTGGTTTTTGCGGTTGTTTTACTCTAAATTTCGTGCAATTTCAGTTCCATGATCACAAGGTGTTTGTAAAAAGTTTTGAAAGTTGATCATGCTGAATTTTGCACTATTTTTTGCTGCTGCGTGCAGAGTAATCGGTTACTCAATTTGAGTAACAGATTACTCAGAGACAGAATGCATTTTTTTTGGCCCTGCGTGCAGAGTAACATATTACTCAATTTGATTAATCGATTACTCTAAGTCAGAATGCAGTTTTTGCCTTGTTTTTGGGGCTGTTTTGGTTTTTCTTCCTCCTTCTTCCCCTTTCTTCTTGTTTTAGCCTTGAAATGCATTGTTGAGATTAATTTCTCTTCAATTTCAATGGACTTTGGATATGGTTAAAGTAATTAAACATTCATTAGTTCAAATCTATCTTTTAATGAATTGTTGAATTCATTTGAGGTGCTTTGAATTAGTGATATGTTTTCACACTTAAACTTATCAATTAAAGGTGATTGAACTTGAAGAAGAAAGGATCTTGAAAGTGTAATTCAATTTGGGTTTCTTTTCATCTATTTCTTTTTATTTTGATCGATGAAAGTCTTATGGATCTTACAATTTCTTTGTTGAATTCTTGATCAAGACTAGATCGTCACCTATTTTCTTTTCGTGCGGTGTTGCTTTCGGATGACGATTTACATATCGTTCATCTAGCATGCATTAACACAAAGATCTATTGACCGGCCTCATTGTAGGGTAATTACTCTGTAAATTACTCGGCAATTTCTTAACATAGCGCAACATTTGTCCCTCTTTATTTAATTCGGAATTTGAACTTTCGTGGTCCGGACCTTGATTGGTCGCGTCAACCCAATGGTGATTAATGTTTTGTATCAGGTTCGAAATCTTTGAAACTTGGCGTTGTAGAGGTTTTGGTTCTACCAATCTTCTGTCAAGTCTTCATTAACCTTGACCTAAATACATTGTTTAATCACTATAGTTTAAGACGCGAAATGGAATAATCGGTGAAGGCCTATGGCACTAGAGCCTTGTGCTACTAATCACTAACTTAACAACAATATTATTGTACTAACTTTTATTTTTTCTTCTCGCTCCCTATCTCTCTTTATTTTTTATCCTTTATGTCATTTTATCATATCATGTTAACGTTTATGTCATTTTTCTTTTGTCCACTTGGACCATATTATCTTGTGCTTTTGTTTTTCTTTTGTCCATTTTGGACTCAAAAACATTAATAAAGGATTAAACCACTAAAAGACTTGTGCTCTTAATTGTGTCACTATGGCCACTATCCCTTGCATTGGAGGACCTATACTCTTAATTATGGACTTATGGACTTAGAATTTGGATTCTCTCCCTTATGCTTTGGATCATTATGGAGTTTGGTATCCTAGCCTTTATTTGGCTTGCTTATTGGCTTAAGAGGATGGAATTCTATTCTTATTATGATTTGAACAGTGTCTCCATGTGGTTAGATCTTTCTTTTCCTTAGCTTTTATTTTTATGCACTAGGATAGTCACTTCTTCTCCACCCCTTCTTCAATTTTCAAAACTTTCTCCCTTTTTCAAAACTTTCTTGTTTTCAAACTTAAAAACGCTTTCATAATAAAACCTTGACTTTGGTCAAGTGATTTTTAAACTTTTCTTTTCTATAATAAATGTCAATCCATGTAAATCCTATTTTGACCATTTCAAAAAAACATAAAAAACACCAAACTCATCAATCTTTTTTTTTGTGCCTTATGTACTTTTCCTTTAAAACTTTTTCATAAGTTTAGACATGATTCATTTCTTTAAGCGGAATTATTCGTTTGGAAATGACGACTTATCTTTACACTTAAAATCAACCAAAATAAACAATTTTCATTCTTTGTACCATGAATTACGAGGTTTTGATCCTACATTGCACATCGTGGGTACGTAGGCATGAGGCGATAAGTCTCTCCAAACACAAAAATCTTAAAAAATAATTCTCCTCTCATCTCCACAATCTCTTTTCAAGCAAACCATTTTCAGACCAAAAAGCGATAGATATTTCAAAGGGCTCCTATAGAGTACTATAGACGTTTTGGGTGCTAACACCTTCCCATTGCGTAACCAACCCCCCTTACCCATTCTCTGTTTGTTCTTGTTGTTTTAGAACTCTTTAGGTTTTGTTTGCTTTTTTTCCTTTACCTTCGTGGATAAAATAAAAGTGCGGTGGCGACTCTTTATTTTTTTTAGTTAAGTTAATCAATAGCTTATACTCACAAATTTCCCCGCTACAGAAAAGTGGCGACTCTGCTGGGGAAAACTCCCTTGAGGGGTTTAGCCTACTTTGATTTATTTACTGCTTTTTGTCTGATTTGCTTGTTACTTGTTTGTTCTGTTTGGGAGTTCCTCTGTGTGTGAGATAGGTCATATACCCGGACCAGAGTGTACTTTGAGATAAGAGGATAGTATAGTCAAGGGAGCTTTGAGTGAGTCGAATCCCGAAAAAGCAGAACTTGAGAATCTATCCACTCGGTGGTTGCCTCTTTGGAATTACTGATGCCGATCGAGCGATCATGAAGGCATTACTTTTTCCATAGAAGCCTATAACACTGAGGACCGTAATAACCCTTAACCCATCTTAGCCTTTTTAGGATCGTAGCGCGGAAGCTATGAGGATGCAAATCCGACTTAGCTGTCACGCGATGCTACACTCAGGTTAGATTCTCTTGAGGATAACTACCAACCTCCGACTAAATCGGTGCGCTGGTGTGTCTGATAGTGGATTATGGACCCTGGGCACTCTGTTAGAATCGTTGTTTTCTGTAGGTACAATGAAGACAAAACCTTAGTACATACCTTTGTGGGTTTGGTTCTTACCCTTGGCTTCATGCTCGTGACTTGAACCTTGACCCGTGTGCTTTGTGTGATCTTGTTTGTGGTTGTTACATCCATGCATCCATACATTCATCATCTCAACCGTTTTCAAGGAAAACAACTCAGACTATTGCAAATATGGACAAGGCAAATGTCCCTTTGGCAAAAGTTTTGAATAAAAGTTGTGATACTCATATACTTGATGCTTCCCATGTTTGTAATAATCGGGTTGATTTCCTAAAAACATAAAATAAAATAAAAGATTTGCATTCATCATTTGCATACATGCAGTTCCCCAAACACAAACTCATTTGTCCTTCTGTCCTTGTACCAGTCAGCTGATTTTCTGGCATTCGTACCAAGTTTGAGGTAGTTATTGAAGGAACATGGAGAGAACAAAAGATGATGATCTCATGTCAGGCTTTACAGTGATGACCAATCCGATGTATGATTCTCCTCTGGACGACGATGTTCCACAAGTGGATGTTCCTACTCGATCCCGACCTGTGCAAAATGATCTGGTTGGTCAAGTTGTTGAAAAAGATTCTCGATTTCGAGGTATATGCTAAATCCTCAGAATGTCCACCCTGTGACAGAGATGATTGACGATGAGGTGTTGACCTTCAAGGAAGGAAGTGCATTTGTGAATGGAACGCCTTTATGTTGATATTAGTAGAGTGACCCACAGTGGTTGTATGTTTGCTTCTGTGTCTCCCAAGAAAGTTGATAATGTTCTTTCAAGCTCAAGCTGACACAATTTCCTCAGATCTTCAGTTCATTTACTGCATTTTCATTTGTAATCTTTTATGATTGTTATTGCTTTGTTTGCATGTAGAACTTGTTTGTTTTGAATATTAATCTTAATGCAATGAGTATGTTTATCTTGAAGTGATCCATTCGCATTCGCTAGTAATTTGTTTTCTGCATTTGCAATATCAACTTCTTGTTTAAACTCTTGGAGGGAGGATGCTGAAGTGAAAATGGAAAATTTCTGGTTGTATGCTTTTCAATAAGACCCTGCTGATGATGTACAGGCATTGTTTCAAATTCCCAAACACCAGAGATATAAGGAAGATAATCTCTTGTTAACCCCTTTGAGTCTTGAAGTATGAGTTTCTTTTCTAAATGAAAAAACCCTCACATTTAACCTTGGGGCAGGGTAGTCTTCAGTTAATTTGACCAAGTGTTTAAATTTCCAAAAGGAGTGTGCATCTAAGGACTGACTGCAATGGTTATCCCTCATTACAAAGGGAAGAGGCAGTCACAACATTTTGACAAGTCAAATAAGCCAATGTCACATGATCAAAAGAAAAATAAAAAAAAGCCCGCTAAGTCGAAAAAAAATTGAAAACAAGTGACTTAGGCAAAAATTGGGGCATCCCGCTGGACATTAAAAATTCAAAAAAATCAGTCCAGGAAAAAGTTAGGGAAAAATAAAAAGAATGAAAATGTGAAAAGCAAGAATAAAAGAAAAATTCTCATCAAAAGAACAAATATGTGTGACTACAAGTCGAAAGACGATAAGGGTGACTGTTATTCCCCAAATAACCTCATTGGTTCTTAAACCATCAGTTTTATCCTTTTGAGAGATGAACATTTGTGTCAAATTAGCTGAATGTATGGCTGAAGAACATCACGGAGAATGGGTGGGTACAAATGATTTTGAGCCTAAAAATCCTTTTTTCTGAATACCGTGAACCAGGCCAAGTTATAACCCTCAAAAGACCTAATTGAGGTAGGGTTTATTTTGAGAGCATACTCCAAACGAGATAGCGTTCCTGACTCCCATGAGTTGCGCTAAAAGATCTTTGTTGGTATTGCATATGCATTTAAAAAAAATAAATGTCGTATCTAAACTAGTGATTCATTCACAAGGTTTTGCGACATCTTTTCAGTAAAAACTTCAAGATTAACATGTCTGTTGCATTAGAATTATCATTCTCAGAATTAACATTTTTTGCTTGCTTACATTTGTTTAACATTATAGAAGTTTACATTTGAGCATCAGTGATGAGCTTAATCTTTTGAGGCCTGAAACTCTAATGAGTAATTGGCAAATCATTTCAAGAATGATCCTATCTAGGGGCATGTTGCCTGAAGGCTTTGCAAACTTGTTTTCCCAGTTGATGCTTTCACATGGGGCAAAGCTGGAAGACTGTATTGATTGAAGAGTGTGCCAAGTTCAGTAAATCTGGGATGCTTACGTCGAGATTCGATAAATCTCTCCAAGAGTTTGAAGACACTGGGACAGATTATCTCAAGTCGTTATGGTACAAAGTTTCCTCTTGGTGTAAAATCCTTTGTAGACCATGCAGTCTGGGGCAAAAGTTAAATGGTGAATTCAACGCACATAAACAGATTTGTTTTTGTGGATGTAATTAAGTTGTTAATCAGATGATGGATTCCCTCAAGATTGTTGTGAGGTGTTGGACTCTTGAAATCTATTATTCCCCAATTGAGCGCCAGTTTGGGTATTTCCCGTCCAAGTACTATTTTGGGTATTCCTCCGGCTAAGTCTTGATTCAGATTTCCACAGCTGAGTATGATTCTATTCTCCAGCCAGATTATGATCAAGCATTTGTGAAGCTTTGGGGTGATGTTTCTCCTTGATGTGGAATCCTCGCACAGAGTCTTACCTCTCGTTGTGATTGCTTTGATCACTCCCCAAGGAAAGAGTAATGTTGACTTCTTATTCCCCCAATTGGTTGATATCCCCATTAGGGTTGGCTTTGTGTGTACTCCTTGATAGGATCTCTTTTGGTATCTCCAGCTTGTTGAGATTAGCCGAGTATTTAGCTGAGCTGTGGTGTTCTTCCACCCTCTACTTATCCTTATGTCTGTTTTGTCAGCATATTCATACTCATACGCATTGCATACGCATTCTTTTGTTGTGCATATCATTGTTGTTGTGGCATTGTGCATTTTGCATCTGTTTTAGTGCTTCCCGGCTCTCTGATGTGGTTTTTCTCTGCAGAGCGTTGTGCGCCCTCTCTTCAAATTTAGAATGTCGACCCGTAAGCAAAAAGTGTTTATCCTTTCCAATTCCCCACTGAACTTGTTCCTCGTGGATGATTATTGATTCAGTTTCCTTCCCAGTGTGTTGTCTGGATGGAATTAATCCCCAGTTGAGATATTTCCTCTTCGGGATGAGTCTTATTTGACCGTTTCTCTCCAGTTTCTTCCTGGATTGAACTTTGGTGTCCGGCGGTGACTATTTTGAAACTCTCTAGGCTGTGCAACCTAGATGATTGGGAGTGCATTTATTTTTCACCTTTGAGGATTTTTTATTCCTCAGCAGATTATCTTTTTATGGTTACCATTAGAAGATGAAGATTTTATTTCCTCCAGCAGTGTTGTTGCAACACTCTTTTGGAATCCATTGCATGACAACAAGCAGCAGCCTCTTTATTTAAGAAACTTGTGTGTCTCCAGTTATCAGATGTTATCTTTTCCATCAAATGGTATCTCTCAGGTTGTGCCCGTCAGAGGAGTTTGTTGTGAATTTCCAGCAGATGATTGTCTCTTTATTTGAGAAGTCTGTTGCGTGATCTAACTTGGCCATATCTCCTATGAAGATCCCTGGTAGATTTATTGATTCCTAGTTCCTAGAAAATCTCGACAGAAGACTTTCAGTTGACCTCGGCAGAAGGTATTTTCTTTCCAAGAATCTCGGCAGTAGATTTCTTGGATATTTTCAAAAGATTTCCAGCAAACCTCGGCAGAAGGTGGCTTTATTTCAAATTTCTTTGGTTGATCTTGGCAGTAGATTTCTTGGATATTTTCAAAAGATTTCCAGCAAACCTCGGCAGAAGGTGGCTTTAATTCAGCTTTCTTTAGTTGATCTCGGCAGTAGATTCTCTAGTGAGTTTTAAAATAGAATTTGTAACAAGCCTCGGCAGAAGGTATTTTCTTTCCAAGAATCTCGGCAGTAGATTTCTCGAAAAATTTCAAAAAAAGGATTACAGCAACCTCGGCAGAAGGTATTTTCTTTTTAGGATCTCGACAGTAGAATCCTTAAAAGATCTTTAAGCAGAGCCTCAGCAGCAGGCATGTTCTCGACTAATCCTCGGCAGTAGTAATTACATGCAATCTCTCTGCAGAAGGTGTTTCATTTGTAAATTCTCTGGTTGATCTCGGCAGCAGATTCCCCAGTAAGTTTTGGTGATTGACACATTTCTCAACAAAAACTTGGCAAAAGGTATTCCCAAATGAGGTCCTAAGTATCTTCGGTTAGACGGGACAGTTCGTTGTTAAGATTCTTCCACTCCAATGAATGGTAAGTCTCTTCGATTGGACAGGACAGTTCGTTGTTGAGGTTTTCTACTCCGATGAATGGTAAGTCTCTTCGGTTATATGGGACAGTTCGTTGTTGAGATTTTGGTTAGTCCAATGAATGGTAAGTTTCTTCGGTTAGACGGGACAGTTCGTTGTTGAGATTTGGTTACTCAAATGAATGGTAAGTCTCTTCGGTTAGACGGGACAGTTTGTTGTTGAGATTCTTCCACTCCAATTAATGGTAAGTCTCTTCGGTTAGACGGGACAGTTCGTTGTTGAGATTTTGTTGCTCCAATGAATGGTAAGTCTCTTCGGTTAGACGGGACAGTTCTGTGTTGAGATTTTGTCACTCCGATGAATGGTAAGTCTCTTAGGTTAGACGGAACATTTCATTGTTGAGATTCTTCTACTCCAATGAATGGTAAGTCTCTTCGGTTAGATGGGACAGTTCGTTGTTGATATTTTTTCACTCCAATGAATGGTAAGTTCCTTCGGTTAGATGTGACAGTTCGTTGTTGAGGTTTTATACTCCGATGAATGGTATCGTTGTTACGGTTCTTCTACTCCAATGAATGGTAAGTCTCTTCGGTTAGACGGGACAGTTCTTCGTTGAGATTTTGTTACTCCGATGAAATGGTAAGTCTCTTCGGTTGGACGGGACAGTTCGTTGTTGAGGTTTTCTACTCTGATGGATGGTTAGTCTCTTCGGTATGCTAGAGATAGTTCATTGTTGAGGTATTGAGTTTCCTCATTGGAGCCTTGTTGTGCTGGGTCTTCCCTATTGAGTTATATCCTTGTTGTGTTGTGGTTTATTTCCATATACAGTTATCTCCAGTTTGTTTCCTCCCTTGTTGGGACGTGTTTTCCCTTGCGGAGTCTTTTCTCTTTTCTTTTGCTCCCCAGCTTTTGTTTATCTCCTGTGGCATATTCTCCCCACAGAGGTCTTGTGTCTGCATATCATTTGCATAATCATATCATTTTGTGGTCTCTTAGGACCAAAAATTGGGTTTATTGTTATATTTAAGTCTCTTCTATCTCGTCGAGACAAAGATACCCATCTTCATATCTTCGGATAGAAGAAACTTAAATAGGGGCAGCTGTAATACCCTAATTTTTGCCCCTAAGATTCTCTGCTTGTCATGTGCATTCATGCATACAAACAAGATCACACATTGGTTCCCTCTTTTGTAGGATTGTGCCTTGCAGGGATCTTTGGGTATGTGTGTGTTTATTATTTGTTTTATTGCTTAATTTGTTTTATATTTACTAACCATTAATTAAAATCCAAAAATATTTTGCTTTCTTTCACTAACATTTTCAGGGGAAGAACATGCTAAAAATACCAAAACAACAGTCCCGCAACTCAAATGAATTTCATCTGAACAAAGTCAAAGTTGATCTGCAATTAATTCAAAAATTATCTGATCAAGAGTTTCCAAGATTTAATTGATTATTATTCAAGAGACTCCAAGGATCATGTGTTTATTTCCATGCCTTCTTTGACGAGCAAAAGAATCGAGCCGAACCACACCAGTGCACTTAAAAAAGGCATATTTTTGAAAAATTTACACCGAGTAACCGGTTACCCTGTGGTGAGTAACCGGTTACCCTCGTGAAAATTTGAAAAAAATGGCAGTAAATTCAAATTCAGCAATTGGCACCAATTTTCATCATTTTTTATCACATTTGGAATATTGTAGACCATCTCATTTTAATTCCCTACATCATCATAATTAATTCCTACCATGTACCTCCACTAATCACCACTCTTTTGATGATTTCCCACCAAATTCAAATTCCAAGCCTAATTTTCATTTCCAAATCAAATTCCAAACCACCAAATTTCCAAGTCTAAACTTTATAAATAGAGACCTTATTTCATTCATTCTTCAAGCTTTTGAGAGCCAAATTCACCTTGCTAAAATTTCTCTTGAAGCTTTTGATAGCCAACAAACCTCTTGCAAATTCTATTCCCAACCACAAAATTCCACTAAAGCTCACTTTTCTTCTTTTGAAAGTTAACAAGAATTCACATTGAATCTTGTTCAACTTTGAGCTAAACCTTCATCCAAACTTGCTTTCTTCATCAATTCTCATAGATCAAGGCTTTGGTGTTTGGATCTTGAAGCAATTTGAAGGAATTTTCAGACTTGAAGTGGTAATTCATCTTTCACCATTGTTGAAGCTTCATCTTCATCTTCCATAATGTAGATCTTTGAAGATCCTTATTACTTGATCTTTTTGATCTTGTAATTGTGTTTAATTGCTGGTTTCTGCTGTTGTTTTACTCTAAATTTCTTGCAATTTCAGTTCCATGATCACAAGGTGTTTGTAAAAAGTTTTGAAAGTTGATCATGCTGAATTTTGCACTATTTTTTGCTGCTGCGTGCAGAGTAATCAGTTACTCAATTTGAGTAACAGATTACTCAGGGACATAATGCATTTTTTTTGGCCCTGCGTGCAGAGTAACAGATTACTCAATTAGAGTAATCGATTACTCTAAGTCAGAATACAGTTTTTGCCTTGTTTTTGGGCCTGTTTTGGTTTTTCTTCCTCCTTCTTCCCCTTTCTTCTTGTTTTAGCCTTGAAATGCATTGTTGAGATTAATTTCTCTTCAATTTTAATGGACTTTGGATATGGTTAAAGTAATTAAACATTCATTAGTTCAAATCTATCTTTTAATGAATTGTTGAATTCATTTGAGGTGCTTTGAATTAGTGATATGTTTTCACACTTAAACTTATCAATTAAAGGTGATTGAACTTGAAGAAGAAAGGATCTTGAAAGTGTAATTCAATTTGGCTTTCTCTTCATCTATTTCTTTTTATTTTGATCGATGAAAGTCTTATGGATCTTACAATTTCTTTGTTGAATTCTTGATCAAGACTAGATCGTCACCTATTTTCTTTTCGTGCGGTATTGCTTTCGGATGACGAGTTACATATCGTTCATCTAGCAAGCATTAGCACAAAGATCTATTGACCGACCTCATTGTAGGGTAATTACTCTGTAAATTACTCGGCGATTGCTTAACATAGTGCAACATTTGTCCCTCTTTATCCAATTCGGAATTTGAACTTTCGTGGTCCGGACCTTGATTGGTCGCGTCAACCCAATGGTGGTTAATCTTTTGTATTAGGTTTGAAATCTTTGAAACTTGGCATTGTAGAGGTTTTGGTTCTACCAATCTTCTGTCAAGTCTTCATTAACCTTGACCTAAGTACATTGTTTAATCACTATAGTTCAAGACGCGAAATGGAATAATCGGTGAAGGCTTATGGCACTAGAGCCTTGTGCTACTAATCACTAACTTACTAACAATATTATTGTATTAACTTTTATATTTTCTTCTCGCTCCGTATCTCTCTTTATTTTATATGCTTTATGTCATTTTATCATATCATATGTTTATGTTTATGTCATTTTTCTTTTGTCCACTTGGACCATATTATCTTGTGTTTTTGTTTTTCTTTTGTCCATTTTGGACTCAAAAACATTAATAAAGGATTAAACCACTAAATAACTTGTGCTCTTAATTGCTGGACTATGGCCACTATCCCTTCATTGGAGGACCTAGATGCTTAATTATGGACTTATGGACTTAGAATTAGGATTCTCTCCCTTATGCTTTGGATCATTGTGGAGTTTGGTATCCTAGCCTTTATTTGGCTTGCTTATTGGCTCAAGAGGATGGAATTCTATTCTTATTATGATTTGAAGAGTGTCTCCATGTGGTTAGATATTTCTAATCCTTAGCTTTTATTTTTATTCACTAGGATATAGTCACTTCTTCTCCACCCCTTCTTCAATTTTCAAAACTTTCTCTCTTTTTCAAATCTTTCTTGTTTTCAAACTTAAAACCACTTTCATAATAAAACCTTGACTTTGGTCAAGTGATTTTTAAACTTTACTTTTCTTTAATAAATGTCAATCCATGTTAATCATATTTTGACCATTTCAAAAAAAC
This sequence comes from Lathyrus tuberosus, assembly GCA_022829125.1. Lineage (NCBI taxonomy): Eukaryota > Viridiplantae > Streptophyta > Magnoliopsida > Fabales > Fabaceae > Lathyrus > Lathyrus tuberosus. The sequence continues at coordinate 1,443,264 of JALAZF010000348.1, forward strand.
ATAAAAATCACCAAACTCATCAATCTTTTTTTTTTTGTGCCTTATGCACTTTTCCTTTAAAACTTTTTCATAAGTGTAGACATGATTCATTTCTTTAAGCGGAATTATTCGTTTGGAAATGACGACTTGTCTTTCCACTTAAAATAAACCAAAACAAACAATTTTCATTCTTTGTACCATGAACTACGAGGTTTTGATCCTACATTGCACATCGTGGGTACGTAGGCATGAGGCGATAAGTCTCTCCAAACACAAAAATCTTAAAAAATAATTCTCCTCCCATCTCCACAATCTCTTTTTAAGCAAACCATTTTCAGACCAAAAAGCGATAGATATTTCAAAGGGCTCCTATAGAGTACTATAGACGTTTTAGGTGCTAACACCTTCCCATTGCGTAACCATCCCCCTTACCCATTCTCTGTTTGTTCTTGTTGTTTTAGAACTCTTTAGGTTTTGTTCGCTCTTTTTCCTTTCCCTTCGTGGATAAAATAAAAGTGCGGTGGCGACTCTTGTTTTTTTTTTAGTTAAGTTAATCAATAGCTTATACTCACAAATTTCCTCTCTACAATGTATAAGGATCTTTATGCACATTTGCAAGAGATGAATGTGTGGCTTAGACAAGGTGATACCGTCCAAAATACACAAGTACTTAATATCCTAGTTTTGACATCATTAAAACATAGTAAAAAGGAACCTTGCCCTCACAATCTTCACCAAGAAGTCTATATGTTACCTTCTCTAGGAGTTTCTCATAATTATAGGGAAGTGTGTAACTTGAAGAGTGCTCTATATGGTTTGAAACAAGTTCCACAACCTTGGTTTCAGAAGTATACCTTTGTTATTATATCTCTTGGTTTTCACTTTAGTGATCATTATTTAACTTTATTTGTCAGAACCATATCTTATGGTCTTATTTTAATTTGATTATATGTTGATGATATGATAATAACAAGTGATGATGTTGATGGGATTGGTGTTTTAAAATTACAATTAACAAAACACTTTAGAAGAAGAATTTAGGTACTATTCGCTACTTCTTGGGGATTGAAATTGTATACTCTCTTAAATGCTACCTTCTTTCTTAATCTAAGTATATTGTCAACATCCTTGAGCAAACTCGACCTTGTGATACTCGAGAAGTGAATAGTCCTCTTGAATTGAATGTGAAATATGTTTCATCAGATGGTGTTACTCTAACAGATCCCACCTTGTATCGCAACTTTTGTTCATGTTGTTAGTCAATTTGTTGTCTCTCCCACTATAGTACATTGAGCAGTTGATCTTATTATTCTTTGTTATCTTTGAGAAACCATGTATCAGAGCCTTTAATTTCCCTCATCATCCTCATTGGAATTATGTGCTTATTCTAAAGCTGATTGGGTTGGTGATTTAATAGGTTGTAAGTCTACCACAAATTTTTATATCTTTCTTAGATACTCTCTTATTTCTTGGAAAAGTGAGAAAAATATATTTTATCTCACTCTTCTACAAAAGCTGAGTATCGTTCTTTGGCATCCACCACTACTGAAATAGCTTGCTTGCGTTGGTTACTTCTGGATTTGAGTGTCACTATTTCTAAGCCAACTTTCATGTATTGTGATAATAAAAGTGTCATTCAAATTGCTCACGACCTAATATTTCATGAACATATCAAACACATTGAGATTGATTGTCACTTCACTCGTCACCATCTTTAACATAAAACAATTACTCTACCATTTGTCTCTTCCTCTTTGCAAATTTTTTATTTGTTTACGAAAACATATTCCATTAAACGTTTTCGTTTCTTGACTGACAAACTCTGGATGCTTCGTTTTGATGCATCATAAGTTTGAAGGGAGATATTAAATTATATTATTATTATACTATAATATTATATTATATTTTACTTTTGGCATGAAAAGCCACGACCCTAGGCAACAAAAAAAAAAAGATAGTAGAAACAACAATTGTAGTAACGCCGATTATTTTTCTCTTGAATTTCTTTTGAACATTTTCCTGTGTCATATTTTCCTATTAAAGCACATGCTTATCCCTTTATTTTAGAGCCTCATATCTTGTAAACACAATATACAGAGAGAAAATCATCAAAGATGAGTACTTTTTCTAACACTAAAAAGCCACATGCTGTGTTGATTCCATATCCAACTCAAGGCCATATCAGTCCATTGTTGAAACTAGCAAAACTTCTTCACCTTAAAGGCTTTCACATTACCTTTGTCAACACTGAATATAACCACAAACGCTTGCTCAAATCAAGAGGTTCCAATGCCTTTGATGGTTTCACTGATTTTTGCTTTGAGACCATTCCTGATGGTTTAACTCCAATGGAAGGTGATGGTGATGTTAGCCAACATGTACCTTCTCTTAGCCAATCTATAAGAAAGAATTTCCTAAAACCATATTGCGAACTTCTTGGTAGACTTAATGAATCTGCCAATGTTGGTCTTATTCCACATGTTACTTGCTTAGTTTCTGATTTGATGATGACTTTTACTATACAAGCTGCTAAAGAATTTGCACTACCAAATGCTCTCTTTTTTCCATCAAGTGCATGTTGTTTATTGAATATTTTGCACATTCGTTCCTTTGTAGAAAAAGGTTTCACACCACTCAAAGGTACTACTAAATTAAATTTTTTCTTAAGATTGTAATATATATATATTTACTATTACTAAGTGTATATAAACAACTATATACGCGTAGGTGCGTGTGGAACTTCAAACTATTAACTTTGATATTCGTGATATGCAGATGAGAGTTATCTAACAAATGGATACCTGGAAACCAAAGTAGACTGGATTCCAGGTTTAAAAAACTTTCGGTTGAAGGACAGTATCGACTTTATCAGGACAACAAATCCAAATGATATCATGTTAGAATTCTTTATTGATATGGCAGATAGAGTTCATAGAGATTCTACTATCATTTTGAATACTTTCGATGAACTTGAGAGTGATATAATAAATGTTCTCTTCTCTATGTTTCCTTCTCTTTATCCCATTGGCCCTTTACCTTCATTATTAAACCAATCTCCATCTAATCATCAATTAGCATCTCTAGATTCCAATCTATGGAAAGAAGATGCCAAGTGTCTTGAATGGCTTGAATCCAAGGAACCTGGATCGGTGGTTTATGTGAATTTCGGTAGCATGACAGTTATGACTCTAGAGCAATTGTTGGAGTTTGCGTGGGGTTTGGCCAATAGCAAGAAACCATTTCTATGGATCATTAGGCCTGATCTTGTGGTTGGTGGCTCAGTGGTTTTGTCATCTGAGTTTGTGAATGAAATTTCAGATAGAGGCCTAATAGCAAGTTGGTGTTCACAAGATAAAGTGTTGAACCATCCTTCAATTGGCGGGTTCTTGAGTCATTGCGGATGGAACTCAACCACTGAAAGTATATGTGCTGGAGTGCCAATGTTGTGTTGGCCATTTTTTTCTGATCAGCCAACAAACAGTAGATTTATCTGCAATGAATGGGAGATTGGAGCTGAAATTGATACAAATGTGAAGAGAGATGAGGTGGAGAAGCTTGTGAATGAATTGATGGTGGGGGAGAAAGGAAAGAAGATGAGGCAAAAGGCAATGGAATTGAAGAAGAAGGCTTTGGAGAACACTAGTCCAGGAGGTTGTTCATACATGAACTTAGACAAAGTTATTAAGGAAGTGTTGCTTAAACAAAATTAGAACTAGTTTCAACAATGTAACACTGTACTTCCTTATTGATTTTCTTCTATTTAATGTACTTTCACTTTGTTATCAAGCAAAAACAATTCATCTTTTAGAATTTTTTAACCAACAAACTATTGAACTATGACTTATATATCTCACTAGTTTTGTTTCTGAACCTGTTATTTAAACATCACTCAAATCACTATTTTAACATTGTTCTCAACAAAAACAAAAAAAAGTAATTCCGCTCCTTAGAGTTCAAGGCTCAAAATCTTACCATTAAGCTTATACCTCAAAAACATATACAAGTGAATAGAGTGGAGAGTTGCACACGTTACACATCCATCACTATAGGTGCAAAGTTAAGGTGAACTTGAATTCTATGCAATGTGATTATGGAGATAATCTTGAGTCTTTGTTGAAAGGGACTGATAATTTGCAGATGTCCAAAATGCAAATTATAGCCAATATACTTTTTCAGACATAAAGGTCAATTATTTTAATCAAGTTGCTCTTGTTTTCTTTTACAAGTTGAATCTTGGGATCCAACAACGTGTATTTTAGTTCCACTAGGAAAATGAGACTATTGGAGGTGGTCCACAACCCTATGATGATATTGTTTGATAGTATCTTCTATTTGAGTGGTTGCAATTCCATGCAAGTACTCCATCCGTCTCACAATGAGTGACGCAGTTGGCTTTTCACACAGATTAAGAAAAAATGAATAAATAAAGGAAAGAGAATGATATTTTTATTAAAGTACCCCTATAATGTATTGAGAATGATGAAAATAAGTATTAATTAGAGGTTAAAATAGGAAAAGTTGCATTGGAAATTGAAATGGGTCATATATTTTGGAACACCCTTTTATTCTAAATGGGTCACTCATTGTGGGACGGAGAAAGTATTTGTTTGATATAGTTAAAATAAATCTAAGGTAGTTAAAACTGTATTATAATTAGTTGCAGGTTTGGTTATGTTAATTATCTTAGAATCATTATATAAAGTGTATTATGTGTCTGATTTTTGGCTTCCTCCCATTTTTATTGTATTACTTCTATTTATAATTACATGAGCATTTACAACAATTAATTACAAATATTTTTTATTTGATTTTCTACTCTATTCTAGAAACGTAAAATATACACATTTAAGAATAATCCAATCATATCAAATCATTCTATATTAACATCCCCTTCAAATTGATGTGGCGGGTCAAGAAACATCTATTTGTCAACAAGAAATTGATGGTGTGGACGAGGAACCGCCTTCGTAAAAATATCTGCAGTATGAAATTGTGTACTAACACGAGGAAGTGATATTAGTTTATCATCATAGGCATCACAAATTAAGTGATAATCGACCCCGATATGTTTGGTGCGTTTGTGAAAATCGAGATTTGAAACAATTTGGATGGCACTTGTATTGTCAACATAAAGTGATGTAGGCTCTATTTGAAGAAATTCAAGCTCACTCAAATGACCGCGAAGCCAAATTATTTCTGAACAAGTCGTAGACATAGCACGATACTCATATTCATTGGAAGATTTAGAAACTATTGACCGCCTCTTACTTTTCCATGAGATCAATGAAAAGCCAAGAAACATACACCAACCAGTAATAGGTCGTCGAGTGTTAGGACACCCGACTCAATCAGCATCACTATAAGCACTTAATCGTGAGACCATTTCAGAAGGAAAGAATAAATCACGAAGAAAAGTTCCTTTCAAATAGTGAATTATACGACTAACTGCTTCTAGGTGAAGATGAGTAGGAGAATGCATGAATTGACTTACTTGTTGAACGACCAAAGTAATGTCAGGGCGAGTAATAGTTAAGTAATTAAGGTTACCCACAAGCTGTCAATACAATAATGAATCAGACAAAATATCACCATCATTACGATGACATTTAACATTAACCTCAAGAGGAGTATCCACCGGATTAGCTGTTTGGAGACCATCCATAGAAATCAAATATGTGGCATACTTGTGTTGGTAAAGGAATATGCCCTTAGACGTAGAATGAAGCTCAAGACCAAGAAAATAATTCAAGTTTCCAAGATATTTAATTCATAAGAAATGAGGTATGTAACTATTGTTTATATCGCTCAATAGAAACATGATTTGAACCACTGATAACCATATTATCAACAGACAAAAGAAGTAGAATAGTACTCTCAATTGTGAGATGAATAAATAGAGAGGAATCATATTGACTCTGCGTAAAGGAGAACTCAAGTAGAGTGGAGCGAAATTTCCCATACCATACCCTGGGCGTCTGTTTCAACCCGTATAAGGAACATTTAAGCTTGCACACACCTTTAGATGAAGAGAATATACCTGATGGGGAGTCATACAAATATCTTCAATAAGATCACCATGAAGAAAAACCTTTTTCACATCCATTTAATAAAGAGACCACCAATTAGAAGCAACTAATGAAAGTAGGGTACGAACATTTGTCATTTTGGCAACCAGTGCGAATGTATAAACATAATCAATTCCATATTCCTGTTGGTTTTCCAAAGCAACCAATCAAGCCTTGAAACGAATGAGGGACCCATCAGAATTCATTTTCACAAAATACATCCATTTGCAGCCAATGGGTTTTATATTAGTAGGACAAGAAACAATATCACATGTGAAATTCTCTTGAAGAGCCTGAAGCTCCTCATTTATTGCCTTTATCCAATGCACGTCTTTAACAGCCTGTGAGTAACAAGTAAGAATATATATGCTAGAAAGTCAGGTAGTCAGAGAAGTATGTGAGGAATCACACATGTCTAGTGAATATCTATCATGTGCTAGAGATATTCTACCGGAACAACATGGTTCAGCAAGTACCAAATCAACTGGCAGATCAAGTACCTGATCAAGAGGCAGATCAATGTCGGGAAGGGGAGTGGGAACCTGTTGGTTGTGTTTTCTAACATATACATGACCTAGTTTATAAAGTGCTATAGATTGAGATATAATAGAAAATTTATGAAGAGTGACAATATCATTCAAGGCAGGAGAAACATAAGGAAACCTAAACTGATTATAAAAAAATGTCACATTCCTCGAAATGCGAAAACATTTATTAGAGACTTCACTAGTCACCATGTTCAGCATAGAATAATTTCTCAACCAACTTCCATGTATTATGGTAACAAAAGTGTCATTCAAATTGCTCACGACACGGTATTTCATGAACGTACCAAACACATTGAGATTGATTGTTACTTCACTCGTCACAATCTCCAGCATAGAACAATTACTCTATCTTTCGTCTCTTCCTCTTTGCAGATTCTTGATTTGTTTACAAAAACATATTCTATTAAACATTTTCGTTTTTGACTGACAAACTCTCGATGCTTTTTGTTAATGCATCATGAGTTTAAAGGATGATATTAAATAATATTAGGCTTAAATGCACTTTTGGTCCCCCTAATTTGATATTTTTTACTACCTCCGTTTTTTTTATTATAATTCGCTTTGAGAAAAAAATTTGTACCACAATATAAGTCATTTTATAATACCAGTGAATCATTAATGTCATTTTTCCTTTTATACCCTTAAATATTTATTATTCTCTCTCCTTTCAATTATGTAAATTTATTTTTTCAGTACCATTAATAAATGACAATTCTGTACATGACAGAGGGAGTAAGTATTAGTCCCCTCATTTTAAAAACCAGGTGTGTTGATTAGAAAAAAAAATTTTAATAACATGAAATTAATGACTAAGCTTATTTATTAATTGATATTTTGTTATAGATAAATTAACGATTAATCATATTAAATTTTTCAAAATTAATTATTAATTAATACAAATTTTAAAAGTTAATTATTTTGGGCTTGAGGCCCATTTAGCAGAAACTTCTTTTCAACCCACATGTAGATACTTTCTATTGTTTGAATAAGCTATATAAACAATGAATATAACTCTAACAATACTATTGTGGGACTATCATTATATCACAACAAGAAAGAACTCTTTCATGGAAAGACTCTTTCATTCTCAACACAAGAAGCACTTTTTCATGGGAGAACTCTTTCATGTGGGACTTGCTTATTTCCTTCATTTTTCCCTCAAAACCAAACATGTTACTCAGTTCTTCATCTTGAATGCTACAACGCTTCAACTTTAATATGTGCAGCAGTGTGCTTTTGAGAACAACAAACCACTATCTTAAATTCATCTAATTTGATACCTTTGACACCATTATAACTTATAAAGAAGACATATATTTGTTTCATTCATAGTGGAACATCCTCAACTATGCATGTCAGTCTTGAATATGCTTATAGATTCTATTTTCTTATGGTTGCTTCCTTGTTTTATAGTCAAGTTTATCATAATCAGTTTAAATTTTCATGTTGAGGGGTTTTTGTTAGTCTTGAATACTTTTTGTATATGCTTAGATATTCATTTTTCTTATGGTTGTTTCCTGTTTTATAATCAAGTTTATCATAGTTAGATATTGAGGACCGTGTTTACTTCAGTATACCATTGTTGAGGGGTATGTTTACTTCCAGTATATTCATTTTTCTTATGGGTACTTTCTGTTTTCTAATAAGTTTATCATAATTAGATGTTAAGGGTTTTTGTCAGTCTATAATCAAGTTTACTTCCTGTATGCTTCTTGAAACTTGGTAAGTGCATTTTTTTTTTCAAATGTGCTAGTGCTTGCTTAATAAATTCTCTGATGAGTAACTCAATTTCACATACCATTAATTTTATTACATGATAAATTTTTGGCAGTGTTGATTATTATACCTTCAGTAACTTTTGTTGCCACATCTCCAATCAAAGTCATACTCAAGAAGAAGAAGAATAGTGGCATTAACTAATGATGAGTGGCATTTAAATCGGAGCTTGAGTTTTTGTTGTATTTAATTTAGAGCTTTAGCACATCTCTAATCAAATGCAATGACAAGAACCTAAAACCATATTATGTATGTTCAAAAAGTCCCACATTGTTTGGTCTGCATTTTGTTTTAGTTTTTATATATCATAAACTAGCTTCATTTGATATAGAGTAATGGGTTGGAGTAATGATTCAAACATATGATTGGCCTTTTGCCCAAAATATTTATTGAATTAAAAAATATCAAATTTGGAGAGCAAAAATGCATTCAAGCCATAATATTATATATTACTTTTGGCAGGAGAAGCCATGACCCTAGCAACCAAAAAAAAAGAGCAATCAGTAGTAGAAGTACCAAGCATAGTAAAATATTCTTGTATTTTCTGCACATAAAAATGAGTTATTAGGACAAGGTAGTAAAATAAAAAACAAAACTAAAGACACATGACAAACCATGTATTTCAAAAACATCCTCAAAGTTAATGTTTTACACCAAAGTCTAAGTATCAATGTATTGATTTCCTTCTATAAGAACCTACTTTTTTGTATTTCTTAGTATTTATCTATTTTTAACATTTTCCTTTTTTTTCTCTCTATTAAAGAACATCCTTATCCCTTATTTTAGAGCCTCATATCTTGTACACACAATATGCTCACAGAAAATCATCAAAGATGAGTACTTTTTCTAACACTAAAAAGCCACATGCTGTGTTGATTCCATACCCAGCTCAAGGCCATATCAATCCATTGTTCAAACTAGCAAAACTTCTTCACCTTAGAGGCTTTCACATAACATTTGTAAACACTGAATACAACCACAAACGCTTGCTCAAATCAAGAGGTTCCAATGCCTTTGATGGTTTAACTGATTTTTGCTTTGAGACTATACCAGATGGCTTAACTCCAATGGAAGGTGATGGTGATGTTAGTCAACATGTACCTTCTCTTAGCCAATCTATAAGAAAGAATTTTCTCAAACCCTATTGTGAACTTCTTTCTAGACTAAATGAATCTGCCAATGTTGGTTTTATTCCACATGTTACTTGCTTAGTTTCGGACTGTTTGATGAGTTTTACTATACAAGCAGCTAAAGAATTTGCACTACCAAATGTTCTCTTTTTTCCATCAAGTGCATGTTCTTTATTGAATATTTTGCACTTTCGTTCCTTTGTAGAAAAAGGTTTCACACCACTCAAAGGTACTGCTAAATTAAGTTTTTTCTTAAGAGTGTAATATATGCATATATACAATTACTATTATTACTAAGTGTATATAAACAACTATACACGCGTAGGTGTGTGTGGAACTTCGAACTATTAACTTTGATATTCATGATATGCAGATGAGAGTTATCTAACAAATGGATACCTGGAAACCAAAGTAGACTGGATTCCAGGTTTAAAAGACTTTCGGTTGAAGGACTTTATTGACTATATCAGGACAACAAATCCAAATGATATCATGTTAGAATTCTTTATTGATATGGCAGATAGAGTTCCTAGAGATTCTACTATCATTTTGAATACATTCGATGAACTTGAGAGTGATATAATAAATGTTCTCTTCTCTATGTTTCCTTTTCTTTACCCCATTGGCCCTTTAACTTCATTATTATACCAAACTCCATCTAATCATAAATTAGAATCTCTAGATTCCAATCTTTGGAAAGAAGATACCAAGTGTCTTGAATGGCTTGAATCCAAGGAACCTGGATCGGTGGTTTATGTGAATTTCGGTAGCATCTAGAGCAATTGTTGGAGTTTGCGTGGGGTTTGGCCAATAGCAAGAACCCATTTCTATGGATCATTAGACCTGATCTTGTGATTGGTGGCTCAGTAGTTTTGTCATCTGAGTTTTTGAATGAAATTTCAAATAGAGGCCTAATAGCAAGTTGGCGGGTTCTTGAGTCATTGCGGATGGAACTCAACCACTGAAAGTATATGTGCTGGAGTGCCAATGTTGTGTTGGCCATTTTTTGGTGATCAGCCAACAAACAGTAGATTAATTTGCAATGAATGGAAGATTGGAGCTGAAATTGATACAAACGTGAAGAGAGATGAGGTGGAGAAGCTTGTGAATGAATTGATGGTGGGAGAGAAAGGGAAGAAGATGAGACAAAAGGCAATAGAATTGAAGAAGGCGGCTTTGGAGAACACTAGTCCAGGAGGTTGTTCATCCATCACTTGAGGTGCAAAGTTAAGGTGAACTTGAATTCTATGCAATGTGATTATGGCTATAATCTTGAGTCTTTGTTGAAAGGGGCTAATAATTTGAAGACGTCCAAAATGCAAGTTATAGCCAATAAACTTTTTCAGACATAAAAGTCAATTATTTTTAATCAAGTTGCTCCTGTTTTCTTCTACAAGTTGTATCTTTTGATTGACAGATAAATCTTACATATAAGAATTTAAATGGCTAGGGAAAATACCACATTGCCCCTCTGCCTTCTCAAGCTTCCACCTGTATGCTGGCTTCGCGTTACACGTGTGATTTGTAAACGTGGCTGCTGTTGACCCTTTCTTCTGATGTTTTGCAATTTTTGATTTTTTCCAAACGCCCTTCTTCCCTTCTTTCATTATTTCTTCCAACCCTTTCTCCCATAACTTTCTCAAAGCTCCCAAGTTTCAACTTTATTTCATTTTCACTATTCCTTCGTCTTCTCCGTCTTTCTTTCCTCCCCACCATCTCTTTCACCATTTATGTCTCAAACTCTCTATTTTATCGCGCTCTCTTACGACCTCCCAATGAACCAGAAAAATAATCATTTCTATTACATGTTAGGGTTTATCAACAAAAGCTTTCTCTTTTTCCTGCTTGCTAATATTATTGGTTTTTCCCTTCAGGTCTTGCTTCGATTCGAAACGGCTTTGGCGGATCTGATATTGGAACAATCAGAATGGTTCAATTTATGCTTTTTTTATTTATGGTTTCATTTTATACTTTTTGATTTTATGAGTTCAGTTTATGCATTTTGATTTTAATGGTTCAATTTATATGTTGATTTTATGGGTTTGATGGTTCTTCTAACATTTTGATTTTTTGCTCTTATTTTGATATTTTGTTTTATTCTTTCATTTCATGATAACAAATTAGAAATCTACAAATGGATTGGAAATCTAAAGTGATTTGCTTAATATAATTTCAGTTTTTTTTGGTTTGATAAGGTATGGCTTAAAGTGATTTGCTTAATATAATTTATGCTTTTATTTTTAATCAAAAGCTGAACAATTATTGAGTGGTGCTTATCTTTTTCTTCTTGTTTCAATTTTTCAGACACAATCAACATGGAATGTGACAGACTCAAATGGGAAGGGTTGCGGGAAACAAAAACTTGTATCTTGGTACATTTTGTAAGTTTTGTACGGATTATAGCATGTTGCTTTCCATAAACTACAATATGCAGTAGTTGTTGCTAGCTCAGCTGCTGCAGAGATCTATGGCTTCAATATACTTGCTCAAGACATCTAGGATTAAGTCTGTGTTACTATGTTTTAAATGACATGGTAGATAATTTGTGTTTATCTTGGATTTGATGCCTGATGGATTTGCATTGGCAGGTTGATAGTGATAATATCACTTGATTGTCTCAACTAACATAAATAGTGTGCATTTGTTGTGATACTGCAGAGAGATGTTGTTTGATTGCTTTTTGTGGCTTTGTTCTCATACTGCCGATGAATTTTTACAGGAAAGTTAACAGTGTCGATGTCGCATTTGCGAGTTGTTTCAGCTAGCTGTAGGTTGTGTGTGCAACTCGAATACCGTAGATAATGGGTCTGTTCGATGTATAGATTTGCCGCTGCTGATTGATTTGTGTCAGTTATTCAACTCACTGTTGTTCAATCACTGGTAGACGATTAGGTTCGACCAAAGCTGTTCCAGATGCTGCCGCTGTCATGGAGCTGAAAGCAAGAACCTGTCTGTATTGAAATGTGGTCCAATTACACAATTTCGGTAATGAGTTTGAGTTTCTTTTAAGCATATATGTAGTGTTGTTGTTACATTGTTTCAGTTTTGGTTCATAAGTCATGTAGTTCATTGCAGTTTCGATATGACGTCAATTGCAGACAATGCGATTTCTATTTATCATATTATATCAATTATTTATGATAAATAACAAGGGTTTGATTGCTTTTTGTGGCTTTGTTCTCATACTACCGATGAATTTTTACAGGAAAGTTAATAGTGTCGATGTCGCATTTGCGAGTTGCTTCAGCTAGCTGCAGGTTGTGTGCGCAATTCGAATACCGTAGATAATGGGTTTGTTCGATGTATAGATCTGCCGCTGCTGATTGATTTGTGTCAGCTATTCAACTCACTGCTGTTCAATCACTGGTAGACGATTAGGTTCGAACAAAGCTATTCCAGATGCTGCCGCTGTCATGGAGCTGAAAGCAAGAACCTATTTGTATTGAAATATGGTCCAATTACACAATTTCGGTAATGAGTTCGAGTTTCTTTTAAGCATATATGTAGTGTTGTTGTTACATTGTTTCATTTTTGGTTCATAAGTCATGTAGTTCATTGCAGTTTCGATATGACGTCAATTGCAGACAATGCGATTTCTAATTATCATATTATATCAATTATTTATGATAAATAACAAGGATTTCTGGAACCAAAGCCTTGATGAGATCAAACTCCTCAAGTATATCAATTACCATGATCCTGGAGACAAGGATCACATTTTGCGGTTATATGATTACGTCTACTATCGAGTAAGTTCACTATGTAAATAATTTGATGAATTTGACATAGACGATCCAAAATTTGAACTCTCCAATTTATGTGATAATTTGTCAGAAAGTCTTCCTACAGCATTAAGTCGCACTTCAGAAAACTGTGCACTTGATCCTCATGAAAGAATATCATATTTTAGTCGGCCTTTTCCGGTCACACAACTTTCCGATGACATTTACCGAAAAATCTGTTCGTATTGACCACTGTCTTCCGCTATTGGGTGGTATGTTTCAGGCCAATGGCCACCACACCAAAAGATATGTCATCCACATCTCAAATTTTTGTTGTGTTTACACTGTGCGGGTTTATTTTTAAAGGACAAGCTGCGAAAAGTCAGAAGGTGTGCTTTTTGTTGTGGTACTGACACTAGATTCAAGGTGTGTTCGGTTATGTTAGTGTCTGATGCCGACACGACATTGATTTTTGTGGTTGGTGTTTGTGTTTATGTAAATTATAGAATTCTGATGCAATTCCTTCTGATCCATTTGGTTTAGAACCAAATATTGCATTCACAGAAACGAAACTATTGCGCCAAATGTGTAATGCTGCTCTAAATACTATTGTGCAGAATATGCCTAATTTGATTTGCTTTCGCCTGTGTATTCTGGAGCCTCGAACTCCTAACTATCTTACCTTTCAACCACTGGATTATGGTTTTGGAGCTATTGTAGAGCATTGATCTAAATTCCAATTATATGCATAAATGAATTGAATTCCTATGAATGTTTTTTTTGTTTTTGTTGCAGATGTTGGATGAAATGGAAATGGAGGGTTGTGATTTGTTCCAACAATGCTCCTCTTATAGGTGTTCTTGCTCGGCTCGGTGGTGGTCATGGTGGTTATAACCAGCTCCTTCCAGGTATTGCCATCATTATTTGCCTCACTCTTGCTATAAACAAAATTTCTGGTGATAGTAAAAGTAATCGACAGTGGTTTTTTTCCCTCGCAGTTGTTGTTACAGCTCCAAATCCAAAGCATGTTGTTACCAGGCAACATTCATTCACCAAACCCAAGATAACTCCATCCCCATGTACTGGTTTTAGCATATGATTTCTTTAACTAACTGATAAATACTTCAATTTTCAAAGTCTATAGTTTGTGATTTATAATGTGAATGAATTGAATTTGTTTTTTTGGGCAATGAAACTTGAAATTGGAGTGACAGGATTGAGTTTGAATTATGAGCTTGAACATGTCATGAATTAGAACGAGTTGTTTGGATGAATATTTGAATCTCTTTGATTTGGAATGAAATGTGAAATGTCTGAATCTGATTGAAAAATTGAAACTGACCATGAGACTTAAATTGGGACGAAAATGAAATGCTTGAACTCTAATTGTGAAGCTGAAATGTTCGAATTCGAAAGATGGAACGGGGAAACAGAATTAAAATGTCTTTTGAGTTGGAATGGTATGAACATGACATGAGTTGAAATGGAGAAATATTGAATTGCACCTCTTGTTTGAATTAGGACGAATGTGAATGTATGTTTGTAAATGCTTATGCTAATGTGTATACTCTTAAATGATTTGAGTGGAATGATGAAATTTGAGTATGAAATATTAGGATTGTAAAATACTAAGTTGAATGGCATGAAAATGATATGCTTGAATTTGTTTATTACAACATGAGCTGCAATTTTCTTGAATTGAATAGAAAGTGAAACATTTGAATTGTGAATATGGATGCATTAGAGTTTGAAGTTAATGATCCTGAAGGAAACTACCACTGCTTTTATCTTCTTTGTTGATGCAATTATTCATCTGGGTAATATTGATTTTGCCAAAGGAAAGGCCAAAAGACGACAAAGCCAAATTCCACTTGAAAACAGCTGCTGAACTTTTGAGGTATGTAGGCTTTCATATTATTACTTCTGTCCATATGATATTCAACCACCTTTCAATATGATTGTTAACATTGAATCAGGTGTGATGCTGATGCCTTGGAAGATGCATTATGTAAGCGTGTCATGATCACTCCAGAAGAAGTTATAAAGCGGAGCCTTGATCCGGGAAGTGCTGCAGTCAGTAGAGATGGACTGGCAAAAACAATTTATTCTCAGCTATTTGATTGGTAGGATATTGGAAATGGGAACTGACCAATTTCTTTAAACCTCTATATTATCTAACTAGTACAAAAAGTACTGAAGAAAAAGATACAGGGTTCTGATTTTGATTCATGCTGCATTTGTGTGTGCTGTAGGCTGGTGGACAAGATCAAATTTCATTGTGTAGCGAGCGATTTTGGACGCGGTTCTTAAGCGCTGGTCGCTCTCTGCGGTTTGAGCTTTGACTACAGGTCGATTCATTTTTTATCCTATTGTTAGCTGAATAAGGAAGGGAAATAGATGTCTCCAATTAACCCTGCTTTGCATACTGAGTTTAAACAGCGGTCTGTTAGGTTACAGATGCTATCAATGTGGGGGGGCCTTTGTACTGGTTATTCGTATTTCGCCAATACAAGTTTCTTTCTTTCGATCTGGGCAGAAGGTTTCTGGCGGGGAATAAGGATTAGGATGTTAGGACTGGTGCTTTTGAATTACTGCTTTTGATTGACGGAGATATGGGATTTGGGTTTTTTGTTGATTTCGCTCGCTAAGATCTTTTCTTTCGATCTTATGCCTACGTATTCCCGTTTACCGAAACAGGGAAATCAGAGCGTTCGTAGTTACTCCTATTCTATGGGAGGAAATTGGTTTTTGGTGTCTTGTTCAAAGCCCAAGACATGAAGCGAAAGGTGATTTGTATCTTGTTCAAAGCCCAAGATGTGAAGCTAAAAGGTCTATTTGTGTCTTGTTCAAAGCCCAAGACGTGAAGCTGAAAGGACCTCGACTTTAGAGAGAATTTGTCATCTCTAAAGAGGGGAGAAGGAGAATTACTTTAACTGGGATACGCGGATCCGAGCAATGCCATAATTTCCGAAGAAAGGGTTTTAACCTGAAGGAGAAGACTTTAACTCTGTGTAGAGCAATGCCATCTTTCCTTAGGAATTTCTCATGCTAAAAGAGGGACAGTGGCGTGGATATAGATGATCCAGAGGCTTGCTGCTTACAGCGATTAATGAAGGGAAAGGAGTTGTTGATGTTTGTGTACTGTGAACGAGGCACAGCTTTGATGCTAAAAGGTTAATTGGATTAACCAGTGGTTTTCTTATACAAAGCCTAAGAGGAGGCTAATTTCCACTAGGAAAATCATTATACAAAGCCTAAGAGGAGGCTATTTTGTGTCTCGTACAAAGCCCGAGAGAGAGGCTAAAAGTTTTTGACCCAGTGGGGCATATCGTTATACAAAGCCTAAGAGGAGGCTAGCAAAGAGTTGACTCAGTTGGAGAATCTTTTATACTCAGTAAGAGAGTGTTTTTGTATCTCGTACAAAGCCCGAGAGAGAGGCGAAAAGGTTGTTTTGACTCCACTGGGGAGAATTTTGGTATCTGGTACGAACCCCGAGATGGAGGCTATTGTAACTGTTTCAGTTGAGTGACAGATCCAATATACTGATTTAAAAGAGAAAATCAGTTCTTATATGAGTAACACTGTACACAGGGATTTAATTTGAGGATCAGGGATATTTCCTCCTCTTTGAGGAAACGGGAAATCCAAAGGGCATCGAGACTATCCGAGTCTGCGGGTTTCCTTCCTATTTAACGAAGGGTGCTTGAGAATGTCTTTGAGACTCAAGGAAGTTAGACTGTCCAAGTCTAGAGTTTTATCTTTTGAACTATGCTTCGAGAAACAGTAGTAGACTCTATGAAAGGACTGTTCTATGAGGATGACTAGGTTCTGTTCCTATACCTCTAGGAGGTCGTCGGGACAATTTGTACGAAGCCCAAGAGGAGGCTGGAATCTTTTAAGAAGCCGACGGGTCCTTGTACGAAGCCCAAGAGGAGGCTATCATTCCCGGAGGAAGAGATCATTATACGAAGCCTAAGAGGAGGCTGTGAATACTTATAAGAAGCCGTAGTGTCCTTGAATAATGCCCAAGAGGAGGCCGATGCTTTTAAGAAGCCCGTGGGTCTATCATCTCCTTTCCATTAGGAGAGATAACTCTTTTAAAGATGAAAACCACTGGTAAACGTGCGAGGTTTACTATCCAGCGACTTTTAGCTTTTAAAGAGGGTTCCTTAGTTAAGGTCCAAGATTATGACCGTAGTGGGTACCCAAACCCCGAGACATTCAAGGCAAGCTATCCACAAGGAATAGATCAAGTCAGGAAAGTTCGAGAATTAGGAAGAAACTCAAAGATGCCATTCACGGAGAATACATTCATCTTGGGGAGTAGAGCTTCTTGACGATTCCTAAGGAGGACAGCCGAAGAGAAGACTGTATCTGGTGCTCCTATTGGGGATCTAGGCGTCTATTTCTACGAATAAATGAAACGGCGTCACCTAGTTCTAGACGTAGTTGCCGGGGAAACTCGAAATATCTATACTATTATTACACAGTAGATATGAGTTTATGAAAGGAGACTTACAGTGAGCAGCCCCACAATACAGTTTATAATATGAAAGCAGTAAATGAAAGCGATAACCACTTACTCGGTTGTAGTGCGTCCATGCTGTTTGGTTAGTTGTTCAACAAAGAAAGATTAAAAACAACAGTATATTCAAAATCAAAGGAGAAAGTGCTTTGAAAAAGAAAGATTTGGGGCTTACAGCTCAAGGAGAGGCCCAGGGTTTTATCAGTGAGCACACTGTTTGAATTTGTACAGAGGGACTTATACAAGTGACTGGGGCCCAAAAAGGTTTTCTATACAAAGGGGTGGGTCTTACACTCTCTCAAGAGGCCCAACAAGGTTTAAAGAAAAAGAGTGGGGCTTATAACACGAGGGTAGGCCCAGATGATTTTTTCGTTTAAAAATGGCGATCGCGCCGAGGTTTTCTTTTAACGCAGATGGACTTATACAATAAGTGAGGCCCAAAATGTTTTTGGTTAAAAGGGGGATTGGGTCTTACACTCTATTAGAGGCCCAAAGAGGGTTTTGAAGAAAAATAAATGGGTCTTACTACTCGAGGGTAGGCCCAGATGATTTTTGAAAAGGCGACGATCGCGCCGTTTGTTTTTTGACGGTATCGGGACTTATACAATAAGTGAGGCCCAAAGATGATTTGGTCAAAAAAAAAGATTGGGTCTTACACTCTAATAGAGGCCCAAAGTGTTTTGAAAATGATTTATGAGGATTGAATTAATCCAAAACCCTAATTTGTTTTCAAAATGTATTTAATTGAATAAAAATTCAATTAAAATGATCAAAAATTGTTTAACACATGGAAAACAAATTGTGATCTTGGATTAATGCTTCAAAAATTAAGTATTGACCTACAAAATAATTAGAAAGCATTAAAAGTTGCAAAATCAATGTAGAAAAAATATTTAAAATGCCAAAAACAATCAAAATATTAATTCTTTACAAAAATATCAATTATATGAAATAAATAATATTTTTGGGATTTTTTGATAAAATAAAATATTTTAACATTTTTGTGAATTATTAAAAAAAGAATCAACTCAAAATCATTAAAACTCAGAGAGAAATTAATTTTTGAATCAATTAAACAAAATCACAAAATTCAAATATTTGAATTTGAAAAAAAGGTGCCAAGAACAAGCTGAAGAACACGCGCGTGTTCTTGGTTTCTCAGATTTGCGTTTTCTATCCAATCTCCATGAATACGTAATCATATCATGCAATCCACATATCATTATGCTCGTCTCAACCTCACGATCATGTCTATGTACTTTAATTTCATTTAAATTAAACATACAACAAGAAATCACGAAGAAACCTCAAGAACCCTAATTTCTGCATGAAGGCTAGGATTTTTGATACACGATTCAAACAATGCAATTAATTGAGGGAAAACATTCCATGCATGATTATGAACATATGGCCAAATTATTGTGCGAGGAAATATGCATAGATTGAGAGATGACCAAGTATGTGCTTACCTCCAAGCCGTGACAGCAAGTTCAGAGTGATTTTTGATTTGGAGGTGTTACAGATGAGTTGTGATGATCTGAACAGCTTCCCTACACCCTATGGATTGTGTTTGGATGGTTGGACTTGATTGAAATTGGCTGGATCATTTTGTGGTACCTCAGCTGCACCTTGTTTGAAAATTTGAGCAACCAGCTGGTGATTTCATGAAATTGATGTTTCAGAAGTTATGTGAGTGTTTGATCAGCTCATATGTGATGTATGTGAGGTGTGTGAGTGATTGGTTTGTGCAGAATTGCTCTCAAACTCAAAACCCGATAGCTACCTTGCTAAGAAAGGCATTTTTGCCAAGAGAAAGAGATTTTGAGGAAAGCATCTGTTAGATGGCTTTGGTGTACTTAAACTGACCACAATTGAGCTCTATTTATAGTAGAGCAAGTTTGTTTTGCAAGGAATAGTGCATGGCAGCTGGTAAGTAGGTTTGGCCAATGTTGGCAAATGAAAATCCAAGTCTCCTCTAGCCATTGACTAGAGGTTAGGGCACAGAGCTTTGGTCCCCTTGGTCTTGGATAAGTCTTGACTGATTTCAGATGCGAATGGCTCAGTTCATGCCACCTTGTTGGTTCCATTGAATGCCTCATTCCAAATTTGAAGTCTTGTCCCTATTTTGGCAACTCTAGGTTCAACATGCTATTCCTTGTTCCTTGGACCTTGGAGGCTTGGCTCAGTGATTGTCCCCTTTAGATTCAATCCTCTGAGGTGTCCAAGTGGATTGGAGCAATTGAAATTGGCTGATTTTGGAAAATCGAGCCAAAATGAAAATTCTGCCTTGCCTTGACAGATTTCGGCAAGGCAACTTGGCAATGTTGTATCTCATGGTGTAGGTTGAATTTGGCAATGTTCTTGACCATTTTGGAAAGCTCTTACATGATACAACAACTGTTTGAACAAGTTTGGTTCTGATCTCTTTTGATTCCAAGTGAAAAATCCCCCTAAATTTGGCAAAAAGTGAAGGCAAATTCTGACTTAGTGAAAATTTCACTAAGTGTTGGAAAAAGTGACATTTTCACTTTTCAGCCACTTTGATCACTCCATAACTCAAAATCCTTAATGAATTGGAATGACTTGTAGTTGAAGTTTTTGTAGGTGATAATGAGGGCTACAAATCCATCTTTGGATGAGAAAAAATGGCCTTGTGGTTTAGGAGTTATGGTCCTCCAAAGTTGGTACCTTTGCCACTTTATTTTTAACTTAGAAAAATTTCTAAGTTTTATGGTTACCCCTTTTACAAGTTATCTCACTTTTCTTGATTTTTCTTGATGAATGATGATTCAAATCATACATTAACATCATTTTAGGGTTAAAAATCCATTTTGGTGAAAAATCTCAAAAAGTCAAAGTTGACTTTTGTGCACAGCTGACTTTTTATCAGATGAATTCCAAACTGTGCAATTCTTCAGGAAATCATGTCCTTGACCTAAATCAAACTTGATGGACATGTTCCATGGGTGTCATAGGGTATATTCAATCATGTATTAGGGTTTGGGAGCATGTCTTGGTCAAAAGTCAAAGTTACAGTTGACTTTTCCCTTAAAACCCTAATTATGGTGCAGATGAAAATGAGACTTGTTGCTCAAGCTTCTTGGATCAATCCATTGTTCCAAATGGATCAATATGGTGTATTAGAGACCCTCAAATCATCTCTTGAGGTCTTGGCTCATGGTTTGTCCCAAAAGTCAACTTAGGGGTGAATTAGGTCAAGAAACCCTAATTCCTGATTTTTGATGAATGCATCCCCTGAGGCAAAATTGACTTGATGCATGGGTTCATGAGGTTCCATGAAGCATATTAGGTCATGTTTTGGATCATTGCCTTGTGCCCAGATGAAAATTTCCATCTGGAGACTCTGGTCGACCAAAACCCTAATTTGGTGACACTGTCGATCTTGAGACTTGATCCACCTAGAAGGGAGCAGCCTTGTGCTTAATCCTTGAAGTGGGAGTCCTTTTTGATCCATTGTGGATGTTTAAGAGATTAGACAAGTTGAAGATCATGTCATTTCTTGATTGATCCTTTGTCTAAGCACTCAGAGAGGGCTTGAAACCCTAATTTTGATTGTAGTGGATGCTCACCCATCTTTGGGGAGACTAATGAAGCATGATGGTTCATCCATATTGTGATGATGATTTTCACAATGATGGGAAATCTAAGTGGTCAAAATTTGGGGTATTACAGATGCCCCTATTTAATCTTCTTGGACCCGAAGGTGTGAATGACGAAGGGATTCGGGCATTCGGGGTGCAAGAGGATTAAATATCGGAATATCCGAAATTTTGATGGTGGTTATGAATGGTAGCTTACGCATTCATCTTCTTTAGCTAAGCGATGATGCTTAGAAAAGGTAAACTTCCCCTCGATCCTGGTTTCCTACCAAGGAACTGGTCTTAGTTTCTGATTTAAACTTCCCCTCGATCCTGGTTTCCTACCAAGAACTGGTCTTAGTTTCTGATTTAAACTTCCCCTCGATCCTGGTTTCCTACCAAGAACTGGTCTTAGTTTCTGATTTAAACTTCCCCTCGATCCTGATTTCCTACCAAGAACTGGTCTTAGTTTCTTTTGTCAATAAACTTTCTTGACAAGGGACGCTATTCATAGCGGCTTTCCTCAAACTTCTCGTCGAATTTTCCTGGGGAGATGCCATTTGAGTGGAAAAAGTTTTGATGTCAGACTTGCTGGGGAACCCAGTCGTCTGAATTGTAGAGTTGTACAAACTTCTCTGTTGGAGACGCCATTTGTTTCTACTGGGGAAAACGATTCTCTTGAGAGACTGTTTTCATTTGGGATCTTTCATCATACTTTTCTCGGGATCTTCCCGGAGAAACGCCATATGATGGGGTCCAATTTTGTGGGGCCGATGACCTTTTCATCAGCGGTCCTTTCGGAGCAAAACTGGCATGCTGCCGAATCTCTGATCACGAGGCTTTCTCTGTGGATTTTCCTTAATCCGGGAAAGCAAGGATATCATCTTCAATGGCGAAGAGTGATGTTTATTGAGAGTTTTCTCTGGCTTTTCAGAGGTTCAAGTTATCAAAGTGGCCAAGTGCCGACTCTGATCTAAAGATACACTGGTGGCGAGATTGTGCAGACGCAACACTTCCTGACGAGGAAAGAACTGACAAACTCGATTGAGAAAACTGTTTATCACTAGGGGACAAGACCGACTCAAGTGATAGTGAAGCAATATGAAATGTAAATGCAAATAAAAAATGCATGATGTATGTATGTATATGCTGACAAAACAGACTTGACATACAGACTAAGAGATGAACACAATTGGATACTCGGCCATCGCGGGGCGAAGAAGTACCGTTGATTCAAAATAGCAATTCCACCTTGCTTAGGAGAGATAGCCCCGTTGGGAGCTATGTTGATCGGGCTTAAGAGATGAGAACTCGACCGAGGATGTCAGACGAAACAAGGTCTCTGACACAGTTGATCCCTTCATTCAGGCATACTGGCTTAGAAGGAGTACTTTGATTCTGCACTTTGAAGTTCGCTTACTTCGGGAGAAGCGATCGATGTTCTTCTGATGTTCAACAGTCAAAAGAAATTGCCATCTTTATTTTAAAAGCAGAAAAAGTTTTAACAAGTAAATTCATTTTTGTTTTATTTCAAGAATCGCTGATTAAGTTTAAACAACGTCATTCTGTAAAGCTAAAACAAGCAAGAGTTACAAACAAAAGCACAAGGGCTCAAATTTTATTGATAAGATGGAGATCAGCCAAACGCGTGATTCCAAAGAGTATATACAAAGTTAGAAAATGGTAATTTACAGGGAAAAGGGCTACGTTGAAACATAACGACCACTGTCCTTCTACCAACTTTGAATTCGGGGCATCCTGAGCTTCTGTCGAAGATGACCTTTGACTGGAGATTTCCTCCGAGAGATGATGTAACTACTGCTGAGGGACTTGCCTCTGTTGAACATAGTTACTTGCCATTATCCCTAACTTTTGCCTGGATTGTACTATGAGATTTCCAATCCATCGGGATGATTCTTTTTTTTTCATGTCTCTAACTTTTGCCTGGACCGCCCTTTCGGGTTTTCAATCCACCGAGACGTTTTTTTATTTATTTTTAGGCGAAGTATTTCTTGACTACATCAACATTCATGGGGTAGGCAAATTCCTCTCCGTCCATGGTTGCAAGTCTCAAGGCGCCGCCTGAGAAAGCTTTCGTAACCACATAGGGGCCATCATAATTTGGGGTCCATTTGCCCCGAGAGTCAGTGAGAAATGATTGTATCTTCTTGAGCACGAGGTCTCCTTTCCTGAAGACACGAGGTCGGACCTTTTTGTCGAACGCCCTCTTCATTCTCTGTTGATATAACTGACCGTGGCATAGTGTCGTGATTCTCTTTTCTTCGATCAGGTTAAGGTCGTCGTGTCGACTTTGACACCATTCAGCTTCGGTGAGCTTAGCTTCCATTAATACCCTGATTGACGGGATCTCTACTTCTATGGGAAGCACTGCCTCCATGCCATATACTAGAGAGAAAGGGGTAGCCCCTGTTGAAGTGCGGACAGATGTGCGATAACCATGAAGAGCAAAAGGGGTAGCATCTCGTGCCAATCTTTATAGGTTACAACCATCTTTTGAACGATCTTCTTGATGTTCTTGTTAGCCGCTTCTACCGCTCCGTTCATCTTGGGTCGGTAGGGAGATGAGTTATGGTGTTCGATCTTGAACTCTGCACACAACTCTTTCATCATCTTATTGTTCAAGTTAGATCCATTATCAGTAATGATCTCGCTTGGAACACCATAACGGCAGATGATATTGTTTTTGATAAATCGGACCACCACTTGTCGGGTTACATTGGCGAATGACGCTGCTTCGACCCACTTGGTGAAATAATCAATGGCTACAAGGATGAACCGATGTCCGTTTGAAGCCTTGGGCTCAATCATACCAATCATGTCGATTCCCCATATGAAAAATGGCCACGGGGAAGAAAGAACTTTGAGATGTGATGGCGGTACATGAATTTTGTCGGAGTATATCTGACACTTGTGACACCTCCTCATGTACTTGTAGCAGTCGGATTTCATGGTCAACCAATAGTACCCGGCCCTGAGAATTTTTCTCGCCATTGTGTGTCCGTTGGCATGAGTGCCAAAGGATCCTTCATGAATTTCTTTCATGAGCATGTCTGCTTCTGGTCTGTCGACACATCGGAGCAAGACCATGTCAAAATTTCTCTTGTAAAGAGTGTCACCGCCCAGGAAGAAGTTTCCAGCCAATCTTCTGAGGGTTTTCCTGTCTTTTCTGAGTGCCCCAGATGGGTACTCTTGTTTCTGAAGGAAGCATTTGATATCATGATACCAAGGTCTGTCGTCTATGACTGCTTCAATCGCGAAGATGTAAGCGGGCCGTTCAAGGCGCATGATGTCGATCTTAGGTATGTCATTCCATCGACCTACACTAATCATGGAAGAGAGAGTGGCTAATGCATCAGCCATGTGATTCTCATCACGAGGGATGTGATGAAAGTCGACTCTGTTGAAGAAGGGTAACAACCTTCTTGCATAGTCTTTGTAAGGAATCAATCCTGATTGGTATGTGTTCCAATCTCCTTTTATCTGGTTAATAACCAGGGCTGAGTCGCCGTATACGTCCAAGTTTTTGATCCTTAAATCCATTGCTTCTTCGAGACCCATAATACAAGCTTCGTATTCGGCCTCGTTGTTCGTACATTTGAACGTAAGTCTGGCAGTGAAAGGAATGTGGGAACCCTGAGGGGTAACAATGATTGCCCCAATTCCGTTTCCATAATGATTAACTGCTCCGTCAAAGATAAGTCCCCACTGGGAACCTGGTTCTGGCCCTTCACTGGGTAGCGGTTCATCGCAATCTTTCATTTTTAGATACATGACATCTTCGTCTAGGAAGTCAAACCCGATTGATTCTTGATCGTCAATCGGTTGATGAGCCAAATGATCGGCTAAAATACTTCCCTTAACGGCTTTCTGAGCATGGTACTCTATGTCATATTCTGATAGTAACATCTGCCAATGGGCAATCCTTCCCGTGAGAGCAGGTTTTTCGAAAACGTACTTGATTGGATCCATTTCGGAGACCAACCAAGTAGTATGACGAATCATCTATTGGCGAAGACGTTTGGCTGCCCAAGCCAAAGCACAACAAGTTTTCTCAAGCATTGTGTACCGAGTCTCGCAGTCGGTGAATTTCTTGCTTAGATAGTAAAAGGCAGACTCTTTCCTTTTAGTTTCGTCTTGTTGGCCAAGTACACATCCCATTGAGTCCTCTAGGACTGTGAGGTAAATGATTAGTGGTCTTCCTTCCACTGGAGGTGATAGAATCGGAGGATTCAACAGATATTCCTTGATACTGTCGAAGGCGATTTGGCAATCTTCTGACCAAACGCAATCCTGGTTCTTTCTTAGTAACTTGAAAATCGGCGCACATGTCGGGGTCATAAGGAATATGAATCTGGAGATGTAGTTCAAACGTCCCAGGAATCCTTTGACTTGTTTTTCAGTTTTTGGAGAAGGCATTTCTTGAATGGCCTTGACCTTGTCAGGATCAACCTCAATCCCTTTCTGGCTGACGATGAACCCTAGTAGTTTCCCTGAACGGACACCGAAGGTGCACTTGTTGGGATTCAAGCGGAGCTTGAATTTTCTTAGACGTTCGAACAATTTTGACAGATGTTCAACGTGCTCATCCTCTGTTCTTGATTTTGCAATCAAATCATCGACATATACCTCGATTTCTTTGTGTATCATGTCATGAAACAGAGTAGTCATGGCCCTTTGATAGGTTGCCCCGGCATTCTTCAAACCGAATGGCATTACCTTGTAACAAAAGGTACCCCATGGGGTAATGAACGAAGTTTTCTCCATGTCTTTCGGCGCCATTTTGATTTGGTTATAGCCCGAGAATCCATCCATGAAGGAGAATACTTTGAACCTTGCTGTGCTGTCAACCAGCATGTCAATGTGTGGTAAAGGAAAGTCGTCCTTTGGACTTGCCTTGTTTAGATCTCTGTAATCAACACACATTCTGACCCTTCCGTCCTTTTTGGGAACGGGTACGATGTTAGCTAACCATTGAGGATATTCAGATGTAGCGAGGAAACCCGCGTCAATCTGTTTCTGTACCTCCTCCTCGATTTTGATGGCCATGTCCGGGTGAGTCCGTCTCAACGTTTGCTTTACTGGCGGACATTCCGATCTTAGCGGTAAGTGATGTTCCACGATGCTGGTATCCAACCCTGGCATATCCTGATAGGACCAAGCGAATACATCGGGGAATTCTTTGAGAAACTTTCTTTGGCAGTTGGACTGAGCAATGCTCCGATCCTGATTTCTTTTCTCTCTTTTTCTGAACCCAAGTTTACCGTTTCCAACGGTTCTTTGTGAGGTTCAATGGACCTTTCCTCTTGTCTGAGTAGTCGGGAGATCTCTTCTGGAATTTCGTTGTCATTTTCTTCTTCAGCCTCGAATACCGAGAACTCAAAGTTGGGAGAAGGCATCGGATCGTATGTTTCAACTGGATATAAAACAAGCAATCTGCATGACGTGATGATTCGTGTTTAGAAGAGATAGAGAAAATGCAAGTGTGTGCAGTGTTTTGATTTTACTGCTTGTTTTTATTATTGAATGTTTTTTAGGATTACCATTTTCTGAAAAAGCAAAAAGAGAAAACAGCAATTAATGCGGAAATTACAGAACGGCGTTATTTTATTAATGAACAAGTCGACTCTTGAAACTACAGCCCTATAAAACAAAACTCTGTCGCTTTGGGCAAAGCGAAGAGGGAAATTTACAGAAAACGAGACCTATCAAAATATCCGTTTCACCTGGGCAGGGTGAAAGGTTTAAAGATGGCAATTACTTTGACTGATGAACGACCTTCGGAACCTCAACGGCAACCCATTAGCGACGAACTCCTCGGTGAATCACAAAGTCTGGCACCTTCCTTGATTTGTCTTCAGAAATGACGCTGATTTCTGGTGGAGCAGGACCATTGGAATCTGTCTCCCAAGCAGAGTTGTCGTAGGAGAATTCCTCTGTTGCATTTTGCATAGCATTTGTGCTTTCAGCTGTATCTCCCCATCCAGTTGGCTGGATGTCTTCGAGCCTGATACGAGAGCTTTTGGGAGCGGTGTACTTGACCATATAGTCGAATTTTCCACTTGGTTGTCCCAGAGTGTCCCAAACTTCTTTGGAACTGGAGGAGTCGCTTCTCTCGATGACGTTGACCTCGGGAAAAGCATAGTTGATGAATTCAAGTCCGGCAAACGTTGCGAATTCATCTTCATGTTGAGTAGTTTCCGAATGACCTGAATGTTGATCCCATGACATGGTGGGGACACAGGTATTCTGTTCAATGACGCTCAGCTGAGTTTCATTACTCGGCTGACTTTCTTGCCCCAAGTTTTCTGGATAAGGTTGCCACATTGGCAGACCATCCATCGGGCCATAGTAATTGTGATCAGAGTTTTCTTTCAACAGAGTGTCTTCCTCTAATGAATTTGGCGGAGCACGGCATCCTTCCGGATCACAATCCCCGTAGATCATTTCGACATCTGATCTTGGTATAAATCTCGGACTTTCTGTAGGAAAGCAAAAAGGCATAGGCACCTCTTCCTGAGACATATAGTCGTCCTTGTTAAGGTAGGACTTCCATTCTTCATCTGTGTCAGAGGGATCTTCCTCATTGATAGCATGAACTGTCTGAGACACTGGGTGAAGAAAACCTCCACTGTGGAAGAAGTTTTGAAGGGGATGAAGACTTTCATCGTTGGCGGCTGTCTGGGTACAGGTTGCAGAAAAACCAAGACCCTTCTTTGTTTTATTGTCAATAGGAATGACAAGCCGTCCCCATCCTGTCGTATCGGTACTCTCGACCGCTTTGATAGTATCTTTGTATGAAGAAATTGAAGTTCCTTCTTCGGATTAATCGTTCTTGCTCACCGATAGTGCTTGGAACTGAGTTCCAATAACCTCCTCGGGTTCCACACAAGTAGATGATGATAAGTTGCTTACAAGCAAGGCTTGTTCCCCACAAACCGTGACAAGTTAATCGTTCTTGACGAACTTTAGCTTTTGGTGGAGGGTTGAAGTAACCGCTCCAGCCTGGTGTATCCAAGGTCTTCCTAATAAACAACTGTACGTTGCCCGGATGTCCATGACGTGAAAAGTGATTTGGAAAGTGTGAGGACCAATAGTTATGGGAAGATCAACTTCACCGATAATTGTTTTTCTGGATCCGTCGAATGCTTTGACGACGACCTCGCTGACTCTCATCGGAGGGCCCTTGAATGATAATTGCATCAAAGTGTACTTCGGCATAACATTCAGGGCTGACCCTGTGTCTACCAGTACGTTGGCTAAAGCATCGCCCTGGCAGTTAACGGTGATATTGAGCGCCATGTTATGACGGCGACCCTCTTCAGGTAATTCCTCATCACTAAATCCCAAATTATTGCAGGAAGTGATGTTAGAGACAATGCTATCGAATTGTCTGATTGTTACATCCTGTTCCACAAAGACTTGCTCCAAGACTTTCTGTAGAGCCTCTCTGTGTGCTTCTGAACTGAGTAACAGTGATAATACTGAGATCTTTGAAGGAGTCTGTAACAGTTGATCAACAATGTTGTATTCCCTCCTTTGGATGAGCTTTAGCATCTCATCTTTGTCTTTTGAAAAGTCTGGATTACTAGATTGACCGACTGGCGGATCAGGAATTTCTGCCTGAAGTCCCTTTTCTTTGTTGGATTCTCCAACCCCTCGGTTGAAGATTCGACCACTCCGTGTTACACGACTGACGTCTGTAATATTCACGACGGAGGGTAATGGAATTTCCTTTCCATTCTCAATTGTTGTTGCACCGTATTTGTAAGGGATCGCCTTAGCTGATTCATACGGTAGTGGCCCCGGTAGATAGATGACTACGGGAACCTTCTGATTTTTCTGACCATCATAAGTAACCTTGATCCGTTCCCGGTAGGGAACTCTAGATTCGTCAAGTAGAGGGATGATGGAAAAAACATCCCTGGTCCTGTGATGACCAGAGATCGTGACAACATCCTCAACCTGATCGGCAAGGTAGTTCGGCGACCAAATGATGGGTCCTGAACCTGGATATGGACGAATTTCTCCATGATCGATCTGACCCTGAAGAGCTGCTCTCACAAGGTAACACCCTTGGTTACTTTCCGAACAGACGCTACAACTGTCATAGTTGTGTGGTGGCACCTGGCCATGCCCACTTTGAATACAATGTAACCTCACTAGGTTACCTTCCATTGATCGGACATCCTGACTTTGACGACGAGTAGGATTCCTGTTATTGATACTAATCTGCTGAGTATCTTCGTCCATATAGATTGGCATCCACCAGTGATTTAACAAGTGCTGAAGTGCCTCCTGGACAAGGGTACAACCTCGATCGTTTTCGCAACCCACTTTACAATTTTGATAATCTTGTGATATTAAGAATCCGAGTCAGACCTGCTCAGCATGTAACTCTACCAGATTGGTATTCATCACGCGGATATCGAAGATCTGAACCATATTGATTTGATAGGGATTCATATCATGGTAGTCTTGGATCCATCCAAGATCCATCTGACGCTGGAGGGCCTCTTGTATGAAAGAACATCCCTGTTTGTTTACCGAACAAATCAGACAGGAACTGTAATCGTGCCGCGGCAGATTATGATACTGGCTTTGCCTTGAGTGCATCGCCACTAAGTTGACATTCATCACACGGATGTCGTGGTTTTGAATGACGTTAGAATTCGTAGAGACCATGTTAACTCCACGAACTCGGTGCTCCTGGATCCATCCAAGATCCATTTGTTCCTGTAGAGCTGATTGCACTACAGAACATCCTTGGTTATCTTTAGAGCAGATATCACACTGGTGATAATTATGAGGTGGCACATGGCCATATCCACTCTGTCTACAATGCATCCTGACCAGATTGGTCCCCAATAAGAGTACATCGTGAATTTGATAGACATTGTTAGTCTCTTTCTCAATCAGATTGACTGCAGCTTTCTCATGTTGAGGCAGCGGGTTCGTAAGAACATTAGGATTCGTATCTTTGAAAGATAAGAGCCCGCTCCTAACAAGCTTTTGCACGTCGGATTTTAAATTGAGGTAAGTCTCAATGTTATGCCCTGAACCTCCTTGATGATAAGCGCATGTTTGATCCGCTTTAAACCAGAAAGGCGGATTTTCCGGAACTGAAAGGGGAGACTTAGTCTGGATGTGCCCCTTGGCTAGCAGTAACGGAAACAGTTCTGCGTACGTTACAGGTATAGGATCAAATCCTGGTGGCCGTGTTGTACGGTTGTTGTTATATGGGGGACGAGCCTGCTGAAGAGGCTGTTGTGTCCTTTGTTGGTCAGGTTGGCTCTGCGCAATCTGAGGTTGATACGTAGGAATAGGCGCAGGGCTGATAGCAGGAGTTACAGCTGCTACCGGCTGATAACGTCGCCTTTGCTTTCCGAGAGAGATATTCCCAATATCTTGCTCTTTTTTCTTAGGGAGAGCACTACCGTATTTTTTAGTACCGCTCGTTGATCCAGTGTCTTTTACCAAACGTCCTTCTCGGACGGCTTCCTCAAGACGTACACCCATACCGACCATTTCGGTGAAATCACTGGGTGCACTGGCAATCATTCGGTCATAGTAAAATGAGCTTAAGGTCTTTAAGAAGATCTTTGTCATCTCTTTTTCCTCAAGAGGTGGACAAATTTGAGCGGCAATTTCACGCCACCTTTGAGCATACTCCTTAAAGGTTTCCTTGTCCTTTTGCGACATTGATCTGAGTTGATCTCTGTCGGGTGCCATGTCCAAATTGTACTTGTATTGTTGGACGAAGGCAGTACCAAGATCTCTGAATGTACTGA
This sequence comes from Lathyrus tuberosus, assembly GCA_022829125.1. Taxonomy (NCBI): domain Eukaryota; kingdom Viridiplantae; phylum Streptophyta; class Magnoliopsida; order Fabales; family Fabaceae; genus Lathyrus; species Lathyrus tuberosus. The sequence goes on from JALAZF010000348.1 coordinate 1,474,417, forward strand.
TCGTAGTACGGTTTAAACCCATGTACCATTTGAGCGCGGCACCGGTTAAACTATCCTGGAAGTAGTGAATCAGCAGGTCCTGATTCTCCGTCTGAGCTGACATCCGCCGAGCGTACATCACCAGATGGCTCTGAGGGCAAGAGTTACCCTTGTATTTTTCAAAGTCGGGTACTTGGAACTTATGCGGGACTTTTACATTTGGGACCAAGCAGAGGTCTGAGGCGTCCTTTCCAAATAGATCCTGACCGCGAATGGCTTGCAGCTCTTTCTGCATTTCCAGGAACTGTTCCTGGAATTCATCCATTCTGTCAAACATAGTTTCCTTCTTACCAGAAGGTGTCCGTGGAATCTGTCCTTCCGGGACAGTGTGCACCACAGGGGGTGGTACCGTGACTACGGCAGTAAGTCTTGGCGCCTCCCGAAGTTTGTAACCTTCAGGAGTCTTGAGTATGCCCCTGGCATCTTCGCTTTCCCGAAGTTTGTAACCTTCAGGCCCAGCGGCTTCTGTTGCGATTCCCTGATCTTCAGTGATCGGCGGAACATATCCTTTTGGGATATAGTTAACAGGCATACCCCAAGGACGATCTTTCGGCATCTGATACCTAGGATCATACTTTTCTATGATGGGCGTTGAGGTGATCTCTGAGATCACAGTTCTTTGTAGCTGAGCTTCTGCCATGGCTTGCATGTCGTTACGAAGCTTTCTCATATCCTCTCTCAGAGTGTCGATCTCTTCTTTCAACTCTCTGTTTTCTTCCTCAAGATCATCCATCTTTTTCTGACGATTGGCCCGAGTATTATACGAATGAGACAGTTTGACTCTAGAATCGAGACACAAACGTGAGATTCGTAGGTAAGGAGAATACGCGATGTGAGAATGATGAATGCAATGATTATATTAATTGTTTTTAGGTTTAATTAAAATAAACTTCGACAATTAGATTGCAAATATCAAACAGTGGGGAAACCCCTTTTTATTGAATTCCAAAGGATTACAGAAATGGAAATACAGTAGATTACAAAGTGCAGAAACAGGAAACCTAAACTAATGGGTCCCGAGTCCTCTTCTTTGACCGGGGCGCTTGGGTCGTTGTCGGGTTGTCATTCCTTTGCCAGGTGAAAGGAGCGAGCAGATTCCTTTGGTCATCTTGATTCTCTACAGCATGCTGCTCCAAAATTTTAATCAGAGCATCTTTCTCTTTTAGTAGTTGCTGTATTTGGATACACTCTACGTCGAGGGTGCGGTACTTGTTCTTCCAAGACCTTCTTTCCTTTTGAACCTTGTTGAGAGTAACCTGAAGCCTTTCAGTTTCCGTCATGAAGTACATGACAATTTCCCTCGGCGGAAGAATTACGTAACGAGGATAAGGAATCTTTAGCTTGAGAGCTCTAGTTTGTACCCAATGGAGATAAGGCTCCACCGAGACACGGTTCGGTTTTCCCAGGGACTCTCGTCCTTTCTTATGAACATGTTTCCAAGCTTGCACTATTTCCATCTTTAGTGCTCTGTCATTTTCTCCTTCTTTGAAGAAAAGACCTTCCAGATGAACACCCAGTGGGATGTGTCTCATCGGGTATCCAAATTGACGAAGAACCAATATCGGATGATAGTTGATTCCTCCTTTAGTTCCTATGAGGGGTACGCTGGGGAAGTTTCCACAACGATCAATGATTCTGATTCCCTCATAAATCCTATTACACCAATCTATATCGGAATTGGTGAGAGACATGATCTTCTGCGACCAACGTAAGACACTCTTGCAATCCCAAAAAACAGCAGACTTGGGCAAGTGAGAGATAAACCATTTGTAGAGCAAAGGTACACAACATGTGATCTCCCCTCCGCTGTACAAATTTCCCAAGTGTACAGAATGATACGCATCTGCGAGCAAAGTCGGCATAGGGTTTCCAATGAGAAAAACCTTAATAGCGTTGATATCGACGAAGTTATTGATGTTGGGAAACAAAAATAACCCGTAGGTGAGCAAGACAAAGATGCTTTCAAAAGCAGTCCCGTTCCCTATACTAGCGAAGTACAGAGCTTTCTTTGTCAAGAACTGGGCTGGCAAACCTTGGATGCCACCCTTAGTGGTCATGTGAGTCCTGACCTCAGACTCGTCCAAATGAATTGCTCTTGCAATAGTCTGATTCTTTGGAATTTCTTCCAGTCCAGAAAATGGAGCTCGATCAGTGATATGTAAATCAGTCAGATGAGAATACTCCTCCAGCGTTGGTGCTAGCTGGTAATCCGGGAATGTGAAACAGTGATAAACTGGATCGTAGAACTGAATGAGCGCATCCATGATTCCCTTAATCACATGGACTCTTAACAGTGGTAGCAAACCACCGTGCTTGGCTCTGAAAGCCTCTGGGTTAACGATCATCCTCGCTAACTTTCTCAAATCCCCTAGTTTTGGAACCTTGAAGGTATACTGGTGAGTTCTCCTTCTACCGAAATCCATTAATGCAATCTTTTTCTCTGATATTTGCAATCACAGTCTTAGTTTAATTTGAAAAACAGAGAGACTAGAAGAGAAATTTTTTGAATGTTTTAATGTTTTATTAAATGAATGCATGAATGCAGCACACAAAAACATAGAAAAAACATGGGGTCAAAGGGTCGTTGTTATGAAGTCAAGGCTCTACCCATCCCCAAAGGTTTATACTAGGGTGATTTTTGTACCTGTACTCATTATCATCAGCTCCTCCCAAGAAAGCAAAACAACAAGCGGATCGCCAGCGAGTTGTGTGCAATCTTAGAGTAAGTGCTATTCACCGAGAATATATCACCAGCCTCAAATGAGGGTAGTATCGCGTAACAGCTATTTCCGATAGCTTCCGCACTACGAAAGGGTTTGGCTTTTCTAGGTGTATACTCATTCTCACCACATGCGGCATCACACGCATTCCCAGTAGCAGAAAAATAAACATGTATAGCAATTAGGAAAAGCAGTATATATATTTGTCCTAATCATCCTAGACTTATAAAGCTACGATTCTTAAGTTCCTGACAGAAATGGGTTCCCCGGCGGAAGCCCCAATCTGTGGTTCCCTGCCTAAGAGATGGACCAGCATAGGTCAATCTTTCTCTTCGGTAGAGTTCCCATTTTCCGTAGAAAACGGGGATGATGCCCTAAGGCAGAAAAATCTTGGCAATGACTCCCCAGCAGAGTCGCCATTTTCAAGGAAAACAGAAACAGAAAGAAAGATAGGCCCCACGGTGGGCGCCACTTTTCTGTAGCGAGCGATTTTGGACGTGGTTCTTAAGCGCTGGTCGCTCTCTGCGGTTTGAGCTTTGACTACAGGTCGATTCATTTTTTATCCTATTGTTAGCTGAATAAGGAAGGGAAATAGATGTCTCCAATTAACCCTGCTTTGCATACTGAGTTTAAACAGCGGTCTGTTAGGTTACGGATGCTATCAATGTGGGGGGGCCTTTGTACTGGTTATTCGTATTTCGCCAATACATGTTTCTTTCTTTCGATCTGGGCAGAAGGTTTCTGGCGGGGAATAAGGATTAGGATGTTAGGACTGGTGCTTTTGAATTACTGCTTTTGATTAACGGAGATATGGGATTTGGGTTTTTTGTTGATTGCGCTCGCTAAGATCTTTTCTTTCGATCTTATGCCTACGTATTCCCATTTACCGAAACAGGGAAATCAGAGCATTCGTAGTTCCTCCTATTCTATGGGAGGAAATTGGTTTTTGGTGTCTTGTTCAAAGCCCAAGACATGAAGCGAAAGGTGATTTGTATCTTGTTCAAAGCCCAAGATGTGAAGCTAAAAGGTCTATTTGTGTCTTGTTCAAAGCCCAAGACGTGAAGCTGAAAGGACCTCGACTTTAGAGAGAATTTGTCATCTCTAAAGAGGGGAGAAGGAGAATTACTTTAACTGGGATACGCGAATCCGAGCAATGCCATAATTTCCGAAGAAAGGGTTTTAACCTGAAGGAGAAGACTTTAACTCTGTGTAGAGCAATGCCATCTTTCCTTAGGAATTTCTCATGCTAAAAGAGGGACAGTGGCATGGATATAGATGATCCAGAGGCTTGCCGCTTACAGCGATTAGATGAAAGGAAAGGAGTTGTTGATGTTTGTGTACTGTGAACGAGGCACAGCTTTGATGCTAAAAGGTCGATTGGATTAACCAGTGGTTATCTTATATAAAGCCTAAGAGGAGGCTAATTTCCGCTAGGAAAATCATTATACAAAGCCTAAGAGGAGGCTATTTTGTGTCTCGTACAAAGCCCGAGAGAGAGGCTAAAAGTTTTTGACCCAGTGGGGCATATCGTTATACAAAGCCTAAGAGGAGGCTAGCAAAGAGTTGACTCAGTTGGAGAATCTTTTATACTCAGTAAGAGAGTGTTTTTGTATCTCGTACAAAGCCCGAGAGAGAGGCGAAAAGGTTGTTTTGACTCCACTGGGGAGAATTTTGGTATCTCGTACGAAGCCCGAGATGGAGGCTATTGTAACTGTTTCAGTTGAGTGACAGATCCAATATACTGATTTAAAAGAGAAAATCAGTTCTTATATGAGTAACACTGTACACAAGGATTTAATTTGAGGATCAGGGATATTTCCTCCTCTTTGAGGAAACGGGAAATCCAAAGGGTATCGAGACTATCCGAGTCTGCGGGTTTCCTTCCTATTTAACGAAGGGTGCTTGAGAATGTCTTTGAGACTCAAGGAAGTTAGACTGTCCAAGTCTAGAGTTTTATCTTTTGAACTATGCTTCGAGAAACAGTATTAGACTCTATGAAAGGACTGTTCTATGAGGATAACTAGGTTCTGTTCCTATACCTCTAGGAGGTCGTCGGGACAATTTGTACGAAGCCCAAGAGGAGGCTGGAATCTTTTAAGAAGCCGACGGGTCCTTGTACGAAGCCCAAGAGGAGGCTATCATTCCCGGAGGAAGAGATCATTATACGAAGCCTAAGAGGAGGCTGTGAATACTTCTAAGAAGCCGTAGTGTCCTTGAATAATGCCCAAGAGGAGGCCGATGCTTTTAAGAAGCCCGTGGGTCTATCATCTCCTTTCCATTAGGAGAGATAACTCTTTTAAAGATGAAAACCACTGGTAAACGTGCGAGGTTTACTATCCAGCGACTTTTAGCTTTTAAAGAGGGTTCCTTAGTTAAGGTCCAAGATTATGACCGTAGTGGGTACCCAAACCCCGAGACATTCAAGGCAAGCTATCCACAAGGAATAGATCAAGTCAGGAAAGTTCGAGAATTGGGAAGAAACTCAAAGATGCCATTCACGGAGAATACATTCATCTTGGGGAGTAGAGCTTCTTGACGATTCCTAAGGAGGACAGCCGAAGAGAAGACTGTATCTGGTGCTCCTATTGGGGATCTAGGCGTCTATTTCTACGAATAAATGAAACGGCGTCACCTAGTTCTAGACGTAGTTGCCGGGGAAACTCGAAATATCTATACTATTATTACACAGTAGATATGAGTTTATGAAAGGAGACTTACAGTGAGCAGCCCCACAATACAGTTTATAATATGAAAGCAGTAAATAAAAGCGATAACCACTTACTCGGTTGTAGTGCTTCCATGCTGTTTGGTTAGTTGTTCAACAAAGAAAGATTAAAAACAACAGTATATTCAAAATCAAAGGAGAAAGTGCTTTGAAAAAGAAAGATTTGGGGCTTACAGCTCAAGGAGAGGCCCAGGGTTTTATCAGTGAGCACACTGTTTGAATTTGTACAGAGGGACTTATACAAGTGACTGGGGCCCAAAAAGGTTTTCTATACAAAGGGGTGGGTCTTACACTCTCTCAAGAGGCCCAACAAGGTTTAAAGAAAAAGAGTGGGGCTTATAACACGAGGGTAGGCCCAGATGATTTTTTCGTTTAAAAATGGCGATCGCGCCGAGGTTTTCTTTTAACGCAGAGGGACTTATACAATAAGTGAGGCCCAAAATGTTTTTGGTTAAAAGGGGGATTGGGTCTTACACTCTATTAGAGGCCCAAAGAGGGTTTTGAAGAAAAATAAATGGGTCTTACTACTCGAGGGTAGGCCCAGATGATTTTTGAAAAGGCGACGATCGCGCCGTTTGTTTTTTGACGGTATCGGGACTTATACAATAAGTGAGGCCCAAAGATGATTTGGTCAAAAAAAAGATTGGGTCTTACACTCTAATAGAGGCCCAAAGTGTTTTGAAAATGATTTATGAGGATTGAATTAATCCAAAACCCTAATTTGTTTTCAAAATGTATTTAATTGAATAAAAATTCAATTAAAATGATCAAAAATTGTTTAACACATGGAAAACAAATTGTGATCTTGGATTAATGCTTCAAAAATTAAGTATTGACCTACAAAATAATTAGAAAGCATTAAAAGTTGCAAAATCAATGTAGAAAAAATATTTAAAATGCCAAAAACAATCAAAATATTAATTCTTTACAAAAATATCAATTATATGAAATAAATAATATTTTTGGGATTTTTTGATAAAATAAAATATTTTAAGATTTTTGTGAATTATTAAAAAAAGAATCAACTCAAAATCATTAAAACTCAGAGAGAAATTAATTTTTGAATCAATTAAACAAAATCACAAAATTCAAATATTTGAATTTGAAAAAAAGGCGCCAAGAACAAGCTGAAGAACACGCGCGTGTTCTTGGTTTCTCAGATTTGTGTTTTCTATCCAATCTCCATGAATACGTAATCATATCATGCAATCCACATATCATTATGCTCGTCTCAACCTCACGATCATGTCTATGTACTTTAATTTCATTTAAATTAAACATACAACAAGAAATCACGAAGAAACCTCAAGAACCCTAATTTCTGCATGAAGGCTAGGATTTTTGATACACGATTCAAACAATGCAATTAATTGAGGGAAAACATTCCATGCATGATTATGAACATATGGCCAAATTATTGTGCGAGGAAATATGCATAGATTGAGAGATGACCAAGTATGTGCTTACCTCCAAGCCGTGACAGCAAGTTCAGAGTGATTTTTGATTTGGAGGTATTACAGATGAGTTGTGATGATCTGAACAGCTTCCCTACACCCTATGGATTGTGTTTGGATGGTTGGACTTGATTGAAATTGGCTGGATCATTTTGTTGTACCTCAGCTGCACCTTGTTTGAAAATTTGAGCAACCAGCTGGTGATTTCATGAAATTGATGTTTCAGAAGTTATGTGAGTGTTTGATCAGCTCATATGTGATGTATGTAAGGTGTGTGAGTGATTGGTTTGTGCAGAATTGCTCTCAAACTCAAAACCCGATAGCTACCTTGCTAAGAAAGGCATTTTTGCCAAGAGAAAGAGATTTTGAGGAAAGCATCTGTTAGATGGCTTTGGTGTACTTAAACTGACCACAATTGAGCTCTATTTATAGTAGAGCAAGTTTTTTTTGCCAGGAATAGTGCATGGCAGCTGGTAAGTAGGTTTGGCCAATGTTGGCAAATGAAAATCCAAGTCTCCTCTAGCCATTGACTAGAGGTTAGGGCACAGAGCTTTGGTCCCCTTGGTCTTGGATAAGTCTTGACTGATTTCAGATGAGAATGGCTCAGTCCATGCCACCTTGATGGTTCCATTGAATGCCTCATTCCAAATTTGAAGTCTTGTCCCTATTTTGGCAACTCTAGGTTCAACATGTTATTCCTTGTTCCTTGGACCTTGGAGGCTTGGCTCAGTGATTGTCCCCTTTAGATTCAATCCTCTGAGGTGTCCAAGTGGATTGGAGCAATTGAAATTGGCTGATTTTGGCAAATCGAGCCAAAATACAAATTCTTCCTTGCCTTGACAGATTTCAGCAAGGCAACTTGGCAATGTTGTATCTCATGGTGTAGGTTGAATTTAGCAATGTTCGTGGCCATTTTGGAAAGCTCTTACATGATACAACAACTGTTTGAACAAGTTTGGTTTTGATCTCTTTTGATTCCAAGTGAAAAATCCCCCTACATTTGGCAAAAAGTGAAGGAAAATTCTGACTTAGTGAAAATTTCACTAAGTGTTGGAAAAAGTGACATTTTCACTTTTCAGCCACTTTGATCACTCCATAACTCAAAATCCTTAATGAATTGGAATGACTTGTAGTTGAAGTTTTTGTAGGTGATAATGAGGGCTACAAATCCATCTTTGGATGAGAAAAAATGGCCTTGTGGTTTAGGAGTTATGGTCCTCCAAAGTTGGTACCTTTGCCACTTTATTTTTAACTTAGAAAAATTTCTAAGTTTTATGGTTACCCCTTTTACAAGTTATCTCACTTTTCTTGATTTTTCTTGATGAATGATGATTCAAATCATACATTAACATCATTTTAGGGTTAAAAATCCATTTTGGTGAAAAATCTCAAAAAGTCAAAGTTGACTTTTGTGCACAGATGACTTTTTATCAGATGAATTCCAACCTGTGCAATTCTTCAAGAAATCATGTCCTTGACCTAAATCAAACTTGATGGACATGTTCCATGGGTGTCATAGGGTATATTCAATCATGTATTAGGGTTTGGGAGTATGTCTTGGTCAAAAGTCAAAGTTACAGTTGACTTTTCCCTTAAAACCCTAATTATGGTGCAGATGAAAATGAGACTTGTTGCTCAAGCTTCTTGGATCAATCCATTGTTCCAAATGGATCAATATGGTGTATTAGATACCCTCAAATCATCTCTTGAGGTCTTGGCTCATGGTTTGTCCCAAAAGTCAACTTAGGGGTGAATTAGGTCAAGAAACCCTAATTCCTGATTTTTGATGAATGCATCCCCTGAGGCAAAATTGACTTGATGCATGGGTTCATGAGGTTCCATGAAGCATATTAGGTCATGTTTTGGATCATTGCCTTGTGCCCAGATGAAAATTTCCATCTGGAGACTCTGGTCGACCAAAACCCTAATTTGGTGATACTGTCGATCTTGAGACTTGATCCACCTAGAAGGGAGCAGCCTTGTGCTTAATCCTTGAAGTGGGAGTCCTTTTTGATCCATTGTGGATGTTTAAGAGATTAGACAAGTTGAAGATCATGTCATTTCTTGATTGATCCTTTGTCTAAGCACTCAGAGAGGGCTTGAAACCCTAATTTTGATTGTAGTGGATGCTCACCCATCTTTGGGGAGACTAATGAAGCATGATGGTTCATCCATATTGTGATGATGATTTTCACAATGATGGGAAATCTAAGTGGTCAAAATTTGGGGTGTTACACATTGTTTTGTAACTTATTCAGTTTGTCATGCTCTGCAGTTTTGAGCAGTTCTGCATTAATTTCACAAATGAAAAGTTACAGTAACACTTCAATCAGGCAGAGTTTCAGACTAAATTATGCACTTCAAGTTCATTTTTTTCATTTCCATATCTAATATGTTTTTTTTATGACGAATTTCAGCACATATTCAAAATTATGATTAGTAACGACAAAATCAAATCAGATATATTAGGGTTCTCCTACAATCTTGTACCATGCATGATAATATCACACAATTCACGACAAATAAAATGTTTGCAACGAAACTGTTTTTATTGAATATAATTTGATCGTAGTTAAATGATCTCTGTATATGCTTTTTGCTGCCAACATTCTACTTTATTAAACAATAAGCTTTTTATTTGAATATAAATGACTTTGATCCTATGGTTGTGCAGGCTTTTCAGCAGTTTACAGGTATAAACACAGTCATGTACGACAGTCCAACAATTGTTCAAATGGCTGGCTTCGAGGCCAATAAGTTGGCTTTTCTTCTGTCCCTCATTGTTGCTGGCATGAACGCTATCGGATCAGTTCTCGGCATTTACCTTATTGACAATACAGGGCGGGAAAAACTCGCCGTTTTCAGTTTAGGAGGAGTATTTGTTTCCCTTATAATGCAGACCCTAGCATTTTATAAGCAGTCATCATCTTCAAATGTAGTGTATGGATGGCTCACAGTTATCGCTCTAGGCCTTTATATTGGTTTTTTCTCGATCGCCCGGAATGGGGCCGGTGCCATGGACTGTGAACTCTGAGATATATCCTGAAGAATATCAAGGTATATGCGGGGGCATGGCAGCTACAATGAATTGGACTTCAAATTTGATCGTGTTAGAGAGCTTTCTTTCGATTGCTGACGGTATCAGTGTTGCTCCAACATTCTTGATTATTGCTGGTATAGTTGTGGTGGCATTTTTGTTTGTACTTCTGTATGTTCCAGAAACCCAAGGATTGACATTTGATGAAGTGGAGTTAATATGGAAGGAGAGAGCTTGGGGAAAGAACCCAAACACACAAAGCCTTCTTGAACATGGAAGCCAATCATAAGTATTCACATGATTAAATGTCTATTGTATTTCCTCCAATCACTTTTATAAGCTGATTTGACCTTTTTTGGTTAATTCAACAGTTGATATATTTGATCTATATATAGATCAAATGTATTAGTTATAACAGTGTCCTGGAGAGAGTGTCATTTATTTAAAGTATTTGCTTCATTTCATATGCACATGCATCTTGGTTTGATATATTGTTATATTTATGAATTGGCATGTTGGATTTTTGGACATTAATGTGAGATTTGGGTCGAAACTCAGCTTTGTCGAAGGTAGCTTTCATGTATTTCGACAGAGGCAAGCATGCAGTCGAAGGTTGTTCACATGCTGATGCCTGTTATGTACATATAGTAGTCGAAGTCTGTTCTTATATGTATTGTGTCGAAATAGTGTATTCTGTCGAATTGGGCCTTGTGTTTAAGGATCCAATTGTTTAGGTTTCTTGGGCTGCAAGTTACCTAGTTAGTCTATAAATAGGCTAGTACACTCAGTTTGTTGAGTGTGGCAAATTGTGATATTCACTTGTAATCATTTGTAAACATTAATGAGTAAGTGAATAGTAAATAGAATTATATTTGCCCAATCCTTGTTGTTTCTCTATTCTTCTTCTTCTTGTTTTCTCTTTCCGTTAAACCCTTGTTTTTGGTTCTTGATAATTCAAGAAACCAGTTTAATATTTTGTTTAAAGTCATCGTTTTCACAACAAATTGGTGCGGTGAGCGTGGAGTAGATGGCTTCAACAAAGTATGAGATTGAAAAGTTCACCGGAGTGAATGATTTCGGTCTGTGGCGCTTGAAGATGAAAGCCCTACTGGTGCAGCAGGGATGTTTGGAAGCGTTGAAGGGGATGGCAACCATGGATGCTGCGTTGACGGAAAAAGAAAAGACGACAATGATCGAGAAAGCACACAGTGCAATTCTGTTGAGCCTTGGTGATAAGGTTCTCTGGCAGGTATCAAAAGAGACGACGGCGGCGGGATTATGGACGAAGCTGGAAAGTTTGTATATGACCAAATCCTTGGTGAATCGTCTTTACCTGAAGCAAGCCTTGTATTCATTCAAGATGAATGAAGAAAAGGCTTTGGCTGAGCAGTTGGATTCTTTCAACAAGTTGATTCTTGATCTTGAAAACATTGATGTAAAGATTGATGATGAAGATCAAGCATTGTTGTTGTTGTGTGCTTTTTCCAGATCGCATGCTCACTTCAAAGAAACTCTCTTGTATGGAAGAGAGTCCCTGACCTTTGAAGAAGTTCAAGCAGCCTTGTATTCGAAGGATTTGAACGAAAGAAAGGAGCAGAAACCTTCATCAGTTGGCGAAGGGTTGTCCGTGAAAGGAAGATCGTCGAAGAAAGATGGTAGGTCTGATAAGAAGAAAGGAAAGGTTCAGCAGAAGTCTTCTGGTGGTGATATGTCTGGTATTAAATGTTATCACTGTAAGAAGGAGGGTCATACACGAAAGGTGTGCCCTGAGTGCCTGAATAATCATGGAGGTAAGGACAATGGGAATGCAGCTATAGTGCAAGATGGTTATGAATCATCTGATGTCCTTGTGGTGTCGAGCAGCAACTCTTGCGAAGAGTGGATTATGGATTCTGGATGTACTTGGCATATGACTCCAAACAAGAATGTGTTTGAAGAATTATGTGATCAAGATGGAGGATCAATGCTGTTGGGGGACAATAAAGCTTGCAAGATTGCAGGTATTGGATCTGTTAGATTCAAGCTCCATGATGAGTCAATAAAGCTATTGACTGGGGTTAGGTATGTACCTGATCTTAAGAGGAATTTAATTTCTCTTGGTGAATTCGACAGAAAGGGATATGTTTTCAAAGGAGAGCAAGGTACCCTGAGAGTCATGAAAGGGTCGAAGGAAGTCTTGAGAGGCGTGAAAAAACAAGGCTTGTATACCCTGGAGGCTGAGGTTGTAAGTGGTTCGACAAATATTGTATCCACGAAACCTATGTCGAAGACAGAATTATGGCACATGAGATTGGGCCATGTCAGCGAAAGAGGCCTGGTCGAATTGGGGAAGCAGAACCTGCTAGGTGGTGACAAAGTCGAAAAGTTGGAGTTTTGTGAATCTTGTGTACTTGGTAAATCCTGTAGGGCGAAGTTTGACAAAGGCAAGCAAAGAACACATGGATCCCTTGATTACATTCATGCTGATCTTTGGGGGCCTGCAAGGAATCCTTCACACTCAGGTGCAAGGTATTTTCTATCCATCGTTGATGACTATTCCAGAAAGCTATGGGTATTCATTCAGAAGACGAAGGATGAAACTTTTGATAATTTCAAAAGTTGGAAGGTTCTGGTCGAGACTCAAACTGGCAGAAAGGTTAAGAGGTTGAGAACTGACAATGGCCTTGAATTCTGCAACGAACCGTTCGACAGTTACTGTGTTGAGTCTGGGATTGCAAGGCATAAGACTGTAGCAGGTACTCCTCAACAAAATGGCTTAGCTGAGAGATTCAATCGAACAATCCTTGAAAGGGTTAGAAGTATGTTGGTTAGTGCTGGATTGAAGAAGGTGTTTTGGGCAGAGGCTGTTTCGACGGCAGCTTATCTGATAAATAGATGTCACTCGGCTGCGCTGGGAATGAAGACACCTGAAGAAGTTTGGTCGAATCATCCACCAGATCTCGACAAACTGAGAGTATTTGGCTGTTTAGCCTATGCTCATATTAGGCAAGACAAGGTCGAACCTAGAGCTCTGAGATGCATGTTCCTTGGATATCCTGAGGGAGTCAAGGGTTATAGGCTGTGGTGCCTAGAACCAGGTCACAGAAGATGTATCACAAGTCGTGATGTAGTTTTCAATGAGGTCGAAATGGCTTTTAAGAAAACTGGTGATGCTGGTCGAAGTGCAGATATCTCTGAAGAGGAGCTGGAACAGGTAGAGATGCCTGTTGAGGTGGAGCATAGTGATGCTGAAGTGCATAGCCCTGATGAAGTCGAAGAGCAAGATGCTGATGAGGTTGAAGAAACTGTCGATGACTACCTACTGGCTAGAGATAGGTCGAGAAGAGTCACAAGCCACCTCAAAGACTTGGTTATGCAGATCTTATAGCTTTTGCCTTAATCTCTACAAGTGAGGTACTTGACGAAGAACCTAGAGATTACAAGGAAGTTATAAGGAGTCGAGACAAGACTGAATGGCGAAAAGCCGTGGATGACGAGATGAAATCTCTTCATGATAATAACACTTGGGAGCTGATTGAGAAACCTGCAGGAGCTAGGTTAGTCAGTTGTAAGTGGATTTTCAAGGTCAAGGAAGGAATCGAAGGAGTGATGTCGAAGCGCTTTAAGGCGAGGCTGGTTGCTAGGGGGTTCACTCAGAAAGAAGGAGTTGACTTCAATGATGTGTTCTCACCTGTTGTAAAGCATAGATCCATTCGAATGCTGTTGGCCATGGTAGCAAAGTTCGACTTGAAACTTGAGCAAATGGATGTGAAGACAGCATTTCTGTATGGTGATCTAGATGAAACGATCCTGATGCGTCAACCTGAAGGGTATGCAGAAAAGGGTAAAGAAAATTATGTGTGCAAGTTGAATAGGTCTTTGTATGGCCTGAAGAAATCTCCTCGACAGTGGAATAGGAGATTCGACAAGTTCATGGCACACATTGGTTTCACTAGAAGTCAGTTCGATCACTGTGTTTACTTCAGATTTCGACCTAGAAACTCACTTGTTATGTTGCTACTGTATGTGGATGATATCCTCATAGCTAGCAACAGGGTTGAGGATGTAAAGAAGGTGAAGGCTGAACTCAATAAGGAGTTCGAAATGAAGGATCTGGGAGCTGCAGCCAGGATTCTTGGGATTGACATCCGTAGAGATAGAAAGCAGTCGAAGTTGTGCTTATCTTAGGAGACATACCTACGGAAGCTTCTCGACAAGTTTGGTATGTCGAATTCGAAGCCTGTTGTGACACCTACAAATCCTCAGTTTAAGCTTAGTACTACTCAAAGTCCGAGTACTGAAGCTGAAAGAATCTATATGAATAGCATTCCATATGCTAGTGTAGTGGGTTCTTTGATGTATGCTATGGTATGTACGAGGCCAGACATAGCATATGGAGTGAGCCTTGTGAGCAGGTATATGACCAATCCTGGAAAGGCGCACTGGCAAGCTGTAAAGTGGATTCTCAGGTACGTAAATGGGTCTCGGAAAAGAGTCTTGATTTATGGTGGAGCCTGTGATGGTGATAGCATAGTCGAAATCGAAGGATTTGTTGACTCTGATTATTCAGGTTGTATGGATTCCAGAAAATCCATTTCTGGATATGTTTTCACAATGTTTGGCACAGCAATCAGTTGGAAAGCGACGCTTCAGAAGGTTGTTGCCTTATCAACCACTGAAGCTGAATATATTGCCCTCACTGAAGCTGTGAAGGAAGCATTGTGGCTTGAAGGTTTTGCAAAGGAGCTGAAACTTCAAGGTCGAAGTATCACTGTTAAATGTGATAGTCAAAGTGTAATACACCTGTCGAAGAATTTAGCCTATCATGAGCGAACTAAGCACATTGATGTGAGGCTGCATTTTGTCAGAGAAATAATCGAGCGTGGTGAAGTCCAGGTGCTGAAGGTTTCGACTAAAGAAAATGCTGCTGATATAATCACCAAAACTTTGCCAAGTTGCAAGTTCTTCCACTGTATGCAGTTGATAAAGCTGCATGATGAAAGCTAGTTGTTTTCTTTGTTGCTGAGTTAGATCTAAGGTGGAGATTTGTGAGATTTGGGTCGAAACTCAGCTTTGTCGAAGGTAGCTTTCATGTATTTCGACAGAGGCAAGCATGCAGTCGAAAGTTGTTCACATGCTGATGCCTGTTATGTACATATAGTAGTCGAAGTCTGTTCTTATATGTATTGTGTCGAAATAGTGTATTCTGTCGAATTGGGCCTTGTGTTTAAGGATCCAATTGTTTAGGTTTCTTGGGCTGCAAGTTACCTAGTTAATCTATAAATAGGCTAGTACACTCAGTTTGTTGAGTGTGGCAAATTGTGATATTCACTTGTAATCATTTGTAAATATTAATGAGAAAGTGAATAGTAAACAGAATTATATTTGCCCAATCCTTGTTGTTTCTCTATTCTTCTTCTTCTTGTTTTCTCTTTCCGTTAAACCCTTGTTTTTGGTTCTTGATAATTCAAGAAACCAGTTTAATATTTTGTTTAAAGTCATCGTTTTCACAATAATTAAAATTTTGATATCAAATATGACATTATTTTTTAGTTATTGTATGTTGTGAACTATTAAATATTTTCAAGTTTGTGAACGATTGTTATTTTTAGCAGTTGTGAACTATTGCTTTGTGTAATGTATTACTATCCATTCTTTGAATGCTTTCATGATGAATAAACATATACGTAACTCTTATAATAATAGACCTCATACACTAACATTCTTAACTCTCCCGTAGTTGCCAACGTTTAGTTTAGAACTCTGAACAGAACGGTGATGTTACAGTTGATCAATACCATCAGTATCAGGTACACATGATAGACTTCACTTCGATATAATACATAAAAGATTATCTACACATTCTATTTACCTGCAAGTGGACATTATTTGATTGGTGACTTTACACGGCCAAAATTATAACTAATATAATTAGAGTTTAACTCATATACACTGTTACGGTAATCTACACTGTCAGTCAATCACAATGGTTCAATGTTTGTATACTGCCCTATTTAGCTTAATTCATTACATCAATTATAGATGCTCCGAATTTCAATTTTGGAATAAAAACAGGAGGATATAGATTTAATGGAAGCTATCAAAGTCAACAACTCCCGGTTTTCGATTTCATGGACACGGATTCTACCAAGTATGCATTTTACTTTAACAAAAACTTGTGATTACAATTAAGAAGTTTTTACTGTAGTCAAATCACAAGCAAAATTGGCAATGATTATGAGCAGAAGGTAGATTTGGAGAAGTGAACTTGGCTGGTATCGACTACTATAATAGGCTTATCGATGCTTTGTTACTTAAAGGTTTGATTTCAATCTTCCTACTATGGCATGTGACAGAGAAGAGGTGTAACAGATTGATTATGTTAATCCGTGTTTATAAAATTTGCAGGGATCCAACCGTTTGTTACATTGTTTCATATGGATTTACCTCAAGAACTTGAGGATAGATACGGAGGTTGGCTAAGTCCCCACAACGAAATGAATAAGCAAATGCATTTTGTGTGGCTTTTGCAGCTTTTGAAACTCAGTGGAATTTTAACTATTTTCGTCTGCGGTATTGTTATGTCACACTATACATGGCACAATGTTACAGGAAACTCAAGGATAACAACAAAGTAAGGACATCATCTTGCAACTGTATACGCGATGAGACTCTCGTCTTATTGTATTTCACAAGTACAAAATATAATGTTGATCAATTTGTTAACAATTTCAGGCACTCCTTTGCGACCATCTCATTCATTTCCGAAACCATTATATTTCTATACGTCGGCATGGATGCTTTAGACATTGACAAATGGAAAAGAAGCAAAGCCAGGTAGATGAAAACTTACCTATAATCTCAATGAAACCAATGGTTAATCATTTTCTTAACAAATTACCATGTTTGTGTTGAGCAGCATAGGAACTTCAATTGCTATCAGTTCATCATAATGAACATTTTTTTTTCTTCCTAGAAGACCTTTGGCTTAAGAAAAAAGACAAGACAATGGTACTAATATATTTTGACATGTGCAGGGAAGATTTTGTGTTATTTGCAGACATATGTTTTAAATCCTTTGGCGATAGAGTTAAGTACTGGGTCACATTCAATGAGCCAAATTATCATGTTTTACTTACTTACCGTAAAGGTGAACTCCCGCCATGTCACTGTTCCGGCAAATTTGGAAATTGTATCAACGGAGATTCAGAGAAGGAGCCCTTTGTGGCAGCCCATAATATTATCCTGTCGCATGCAGCTGCAGTTCATATTTATAGAAACAAATATCAGGTAATTTATTTGCTAACAAGACCTCGCGACTTTGTAGTAGCTTTATGATGTCAATTTTACAAATCAAAGTGGAAAGTAAGTGGGACTTAACATTCATTCAAAACATTATAAAGTTGCTTAATTTTCAATGGTACATCCAGACCAAGCAAGGCGGAGAAATTGGCATCGTCGTACACTCTGACTGGTTTGAGCCATTAAGTGATTCGGTAGCAGATAAATTAGCTGCTGAAAGAGCACAATCATTTAGCATAAACTGGTAGAGTTTCTTCATTTTTCATGGCTCATTCAACTTCTACCAACCAAAGTTGGATTTGGATTTCCTATTTTCACATAGCACATATACACCAATTTGAACGGTCATATCAAGATTGAACAACTCATGGTTTGACTTTTTATATTTTGGCCTGATTTAGCAAAGTCAGAACATGGTTTACATCTTTCATATGCCAAACATGGATAGATTTCTATAATTAGAAATATAGCTAGCCAAACAAGGCCTTAGATGTAACGCCCCGATTTTGATTATTTACCAATTAGGTGGAGTCTTTTATTTTAATTGGATGATAAATTATTTTAATTGTGAATTTGGTGTGTTAAATGTTATTTTACCGTTTTGAGAGTTTTCGGGGAAATTAGAATGGAGAGTATTTTATACTTTTCTCAATTAATGATAAATTAGAAATTAAGTGGAATTAGAATTGGTGAGAAAAATGAATTAATTGATTGTTTGGAAAATGAGAGAAAGAAATAGAAAGAAAAGAGATAGAAAGGAAAAATAGTAAGAAAATGGAATTAGAGAAAAGAAGAAGAGAAAGAAAGAAGAGGAAGAGAAAAGAAGAGGAAAAGAGGAAAACTAGGAAAATTCATCAAGATCAATCACATAGCAAGTTGGAATCCGGGTAAGGGTGTGAAATGTTGTTATCTTAGCAATATGTATGATTATGTATGATTGTATTGTGGATTTTGTTGATTTTCATGAGTTTTGGAACTAAACCCATTTGTGTAGAAAATGGTAGAAATCGATGTTTTCGCGGATGGAAATCGATATAATTGGTGTTGTATAATCTCCCTAGGTTGATGAATCATTGCTATGAATTGTTTTGCTGTTGGAAGTGATTTGGGGGAGAAAATGGAGATTTGGGGGTTTTTGGAACAGTGAAAGCGAAGCAGAAATTCTGCTTCTGGTGTGAAGCGCCGGGCGAAATGCCCAGAGCGCCGGGCGATGCGTCCTTTTCGCCGGGCGGTTCGAGAGGCGCAGAGGTGCCAAGCTTCTGCCTCTTTGAATTATTTTGGGGATTTGGGGTCGCCTGTGCTTCGCCAGGCGAAGCAGAGGCGAAGCACGTTTCGCCGGGCGGTGAGCATGCTTCGCCGGGCGGTTGTTCTGTTTTTGAAAAATAATTTCTTTTTTTTTTACAAAATTCATAATTCTCGAACCGTAACTCCGATTTAGGCGTTCTTTATATCGTTGGAAAGCCATTGAGCTGTACATTATGATTATGATGGTGTGGAAAATGTTGGCCGATTTTATTATGTCGGAAAGTCGGGAATAGTGCTATGTAGCGACTTTTACCGTTTTGACTGTGTGTTTGAATGTGAATCGTACAATAGTGCATTTATGTGAATGTATATAGATTGTATGTGATTGTATGAGATGAATGCATGAATATATTGTGAATATGTATGCATTTCAAGAATGTATTTTGAGTCATTTTGCATGTGGAGCATCATAATGTGCATTCTTGTGTTGAGCGATTCTAATGAGAATCCGTTGTAACGTCGTGTGCCTATGTGAGGTGTGAGCGATGATTACAAATGATTGTGTGCCCATGTGGGGTGTGAGCAATCAGATTGTGTGCCCATGTGGGGTGTGAGCAATCGGATCGTGTGCCCGTGTGGGGTGTCAGCGATCGGGTCGTGTGCCCAGGTGGGGTGTGAGCGATCCATAAACGTTGTGTGCCCATGTGGGGTGTGAGCAATGGGTGAACATCGTAGGCCCGACGGGGAGTTACTTTTGTAATGAGCGATGGTTCCAGCAGAAGTTCCTGAGTGAACTTGAGATGATTGAGTCGGTACCGCATTGCATTTGCATAGAGTCGTAAGTCGGTCTCTATGATTTGCATTTACCATCTTTATAATGATGTGTTGTTGAGTAAACATAATTGTGTATGTTTATGTGGAATGATTGGGAATTGTGAAAGTATGCATGATGAATATGCTTGGTTGATATGTAGATATACATTGTGATGTATATGGAGGAAATTGTGATGGATTGTGGTGAGAATGTGGAATATGTGTATTTTTATGTTTATATATATAATTATATACATTGTTATTATGATAATATTTCTCACCCTTCTGCTGTTTTATAATGCTCTATGAGGCATTGCAGAGTAGGTATGCTGGTGGTCTTTTTGTGGAGCGTGTCTTCATTCTTTTGGTCGGTTGGCTCTGATATGTAGCACCGGGTAGCTAGGATGTATATTATTCTTTTGTGATACATTTGTACATGTATCTTGTGGATAAATGTTGATGTAAACATGAATTATGTTGGTGGATAATACTTGGTGAAGTATATATCCCTGTATATATGTTTGAATGTGGTTCAATGTTTAGATTTTCCGCTTTTATTCTAAATATTGAAATGTGGGTGTAAGGACAAAGTTCCTCTGTTGCAAAGTTACCCCACTGTTGCATATCAATGATTTGAGCAGGTGTTGTATGTTGTATAATTGTGTATGATGTGACATGCCTCTTCTATGCCATGTTATAATTATACTCTGACGAAATTTTTAATATGTGCCTAAATGATTATTTGATTATTTGGGGGTATAGAAAGGGGGTGTTACATTAAGTGGTATCAGAGCCAGAGTTGAGTCAGTTGTGTCTGTCTTGTTTTCTTATTGTTTGAATTGTTGTTTAACTTTGTTGTTATTTTTGGGAACGATTAGAATATGGCTGGTAGAAACGACAATGCGATGGCTGCTGCTTTGGAAGCAATGGCTAGGGTGGTGCAAGGTGCGCCGAATGTGAATGCTAACGACGAGTTCAGGAAGAATCAGCCACCGGTTTTCAAAGGAAGATTTGATCCCGATGGTGCTCAACTTTGGTTGAAAGAGATTGAAAGGATCTTCAGAGTCATGGACTGTGAGGAAGAGAATAAAGTGTGGCTTGGGTCTCACATGCTGAAGGAAGAAGCCGACGAATGGTGGGTAGGTATGCGTCAAATTCTTGAGGTGGATGATGAAGAGGTAACTTGGGATTTATTTCGTACTGAGTTTTTAAGGAAGTATTACCCTGAAAGTGTGAAAGGGAAGAAGGAGATAGAGTTCCTTGAATTGAAACAAGGTAGTATGTCCGTGGTGGACTATACTGCTAAGTTCGTGGAGTTGGTTCAATTCCATCCTCACTATGCCGCAATCACTGCTGAGTTCTCAAAGTGTATTAAATATGAGAATGGTTTGCGTCCTGAGATTAAACAGGCTGTGGGATATCAAAGGATAAGAAGGTTTTTGGATTTGACGGAATGTTGTAGAATCTTCGAGGAAGATAGCAGGGCTCGTTCTACACATTAAAAAAGTTTGAATGAGAGGAAGGGAAAGCAACAAGTTAGAAGTGGACCTTATGTGACACCTGTTGATAAGGGCAAGCATAGGGGAAACTTTGAGAAGAGATCTGGAGGAGGAGGTTCGGGTCCCCTTAAGTGTTATAAGTGTGGTGAATTAGGTCATAAATCGTTTGAGTGTGAGAAGACTGTGTTGAAATGTTCCAACTGTGGAGGCCTTGGGCATGCTGCTACAGATTGTAGAAGGAACATGGTGAAGTGCTATAATTGTGGAGAAGTTGGTCACATTAGTACTAAGTGTACTAAGCCGAAACAAGCTCAAGCGGGCGGAAAGGTGTTTGCATTGGCGGGGACTCAAACTACTAGTGCAGACCGTTTGATTAAAGGTACATGCTTTATTAATAGTACGCCTTTAGTTGCTATTATTGATACGGGAGCGACTCATTCGTTTGTTTCGTCTGAGTGCGCGAAGCGTTTGAATCTTGTGTTGTCTGTGATGGATGGTAAGATGGTTATTGACACTCCAGCGATGGGGTCAGTAACTACTTCGTTGGTTTGTTTAAGTTGTCCTTTGACCATTTATGGTAAAGACTTCGAGATGGATTTAGTGTGTTTGCCGTTGGAAGGTTTAGACGTAATCTTGGGTATGAACTGGTTGCGATTTAATCGAGTTCATATAGATTGCTATCACAAGTTAGTAAGGTTTCCTTCTTTGGAAGATGATGAAGATGAGAGTGTCCTATCCACTAAAGAATTGAAGAAACTTTTAGCGGACGAAGTTCAATTGTTCGGGTTGTTTGCATCATTGTCTGTGGATGGTCAAGTGTCACTTGATGTGTTTCCTGTTGTTTGTGATTTTCCTGAGGTGTTTCCTGAGGATATTGAGGATGTACCGCCGGAGAGAGAAGTTGAGTTTTCTATTGATCTAGTTCCGGGTACGAGACCGATTTCGATGGCACCGTATCGTATGTCGGCATCGGAGTTGGTAGAATTAAAGAGGCAATTGAATGACTTGTTGGACAAGAGATTTGTAAGACCAAGTGTTTCTCCGTGGGGTGCTCCGGTATTGTTGGTAAAGAAAAAGGATGGGAGTATGCGGTTATGCATTGATTATCGACAATTGAACAAGGTGACAATTAAGAACAAGTATCCGCTTCCAAGGATCGATGATTTGATGGACCAATTGGTTGGTGCGCGTGTGTTTAGCAAGATTGATTTGAGATCGGGATATCACCAGATTCGTGTGAAAGAAGAGGATATTCAAAAGAAGGCCTTTAGGACACGGTATGGCCATTACGAATATTCTGTGATGCCATTCGGGGTTTCTAACGCGCCGGGTGTGTTTATGGAATACATGAATCATATTTTTCATGAACAGTTGGATCGTTTTGTGGTTGTGTTCATCGATGATATTTTGATTTACTCTAAGTCTCAGGAGGAGCATGAAGAGCATTTGAGAATTGTGTTGCAAATTTTGAAAGAGAAACGATTGTATGCTAAGTTGTCGAAATGTGAGTTTTGGTTATCGGAAGTAAGTTTTCTTGGACATGTTATTTCCGGTAGTGGTATTAGTGTTGATCCATCCAAGATTGATGCAGTGATGCAATGGGAGGCTCCTAGATCGGTTACGGAGATTCGAAGCTTTTTAGGATTGGCGGGTTATTATCGGAGGTTTATTGAGGGATTCTCGAAGTTGGCACTTCCGTTAACGCAATTAACTTGTAAGGAAAAGACTTTCGTTTGGGATATTCATTGTGAAGAGAGTTTCAATGAGTTAAAAAGAAGGTTGACAATGGCTCCGATCTTGATTTTGCCAAATCCTACAGAACCATTTGTTGTGTATTGTGATGCTTCATTGGTTGGTTTAGGTGGTGTTTTGATGCAAGATGGAAAAGTTTTGGCGTATGCTTCAAGACAATTAAGAGTACATGAAAAGAATTATCCTACGCATGACTTGGAGTTGGCGGCCGTGGTGTTTGTTTTGAAAATTTGGAGACACTATCTTTATGGTGCAAAATTTGAAGTTTTTAGTGATCACAAGAGCTTGAAATATTTATTTGATCAAAAAGAATTGAACATGAGACAAAGAAGGTGGTTAGAGCTTTTGAAGGATTATGATTTTGGTTTGAATTACCATCCGGGTAAGGCAAACGTGGTGGCCGATGCTTTGAGTCGGAAGTCGTTACATATGTCCGCATTGATGGCGAGAGAATGGGAACTTTTGGAGAATTTTAGAGACTTGAGTTTAATTTGTGAAATGACGCCGAGAAGTGTGAAACTTGGTATGCTACATGTTACGAATGATTTTCTTGCAACGGTAGGTGAAAAGCAAAAGTTGGACTTTAAATTCGTTGATTTGATGTTGAATGAGAATGAAGATTTCAAGGTAGATAATTTTGGAGTTTTGAGATTCCGTGGTCGTGTTTGTATTCCCGATGATGTAGAGTTGAAAAAGATGATATTGGAAGAAGGGCACCGAAGTAACTTAAGTATTCATCCAGGAGCGAATAAAATGTATCAAGATTTGAAGAAAATCTTTTGGTGGTCCGGGTTAAAGAGAGATGTGGCTCAATTTGTATATGCGTGCTTAACTTGTCAAAAGTCGAAGGTAGAACATCAAAAGCCTAGTGGATTGATGCAACCGTTGGATATTCCGGAGTGGAAATGGGATAGTATATCGATGGATTTTGTTACGGGATTGCCGAATACGCAAAGAGGTCATAATGCTATTTGGGTAATTGTTGATAGGCTTACTAAATCTGCTCACTTCATTCCAATTGACATTAGTTATCCTTTGGAGAGGTTAGCCGAGATTTATGTTCTTGTGGTTGTGAAGCTACATGGAGTTCCTAAGAGTATTGTATCGGATAGAGATCCTAGATTCACATCGAGGTTTTGGGAGAGTTTACAAAAGGCTTTGGGTTCTAAGCTAAGATTGAGTTCGGCTTATCATCCGCAAACGGATGGTCAAACCGAGAGGACAATTCAATCGTTGGAAGATTTATTGCGTGCTTGTGTGCTCGAGCATGGTGGTGCTTGGGATAATTATTTGGCGTTGATTGAATTCACTTACAATAATAGTTTTCATTCAAGTATAGGTATGGCACCATTTGAGGCTTTATATGGTCGGAGATGTCGAACACCTTTGTGTTGGCATGAAACAGGTGAGAGGACGGTAGTTGGACCGGAGATGGTACAATAAACGACGGAGAAAGTGAAGTTTATCCGTGAGAAGATGAAAGCTTCTCAAAGTAGACAAAAGAGTTATCATGACAAGAGGAGAAAAGATCTTGAGTTTCAAGAAGGCGACCATGTATTTTTGAGAGTTACGCCAATTACGGGTGTGGGTCGTGCTTTGAAGTCGAAGAAGTTGACTTCTCGTTTTATTGGTCCGTATCAGATTTCTGCACGAGTTGGTGTTGTGGCTTATCGTGTGGCGTTGCCTCCGAATCTTTCTAATTTGCATGATGTATTCCATATTTCGCAACTTCGGAAGTATGTTCCGGATCCGTCACATGTTATCCCTATGGACGAGGTTGAAGTGAGAGATAACCTTACGGTGGAAGCTTTACCGATTAGGATTTTGGATCGTGAAGTTAAGAAGCTCAGAGGCAAGGATATTGCGCTTGTAAAGGTAGCGTGGGGAGGCGCTGCGGAAGGCAATATGACTTGGGAACTAGAGAGTGGGATGCGAGAGTCGTATCCGGAGTTGTTTGATTCAGGTAATATTTTCGAGGACGAAAATTTCTAAAGTGGGGGAGAGTTGTAACGCCCCGATTTTGATTATTTCCCAATTAGGTGGAGTCTTTTATTTTAATTGGATGATAAATTATTTTAATTGTGAATTTGGTGTGTTAAATGTTATTTTACCGTTTTGAGAGTTTTCGAGGAAATTAGAATGGAGAGTATTTTATACTTTTCTCAATTAATGATAAATTAGAAATTAAGTGGAATTAGAATTGGTGAGAAAAATGAATTAATTGATTGTTTGGAAAATGAGAGAAAGAAATAGAAAGAAAAGAGATAGAAAGGAAAAATAGTAAGAAAAGGGAATTAGAGAAAAGAAGAAGAGAAAGAAAGAAGAGGAAGAGAAAAGAAGAGGAAAAGAGGAAAACTAGGAAAATTCATCAAGATCAATCACATAGCAAGTTGGAATCCGGGTAAGGGTGTGAAATGTTGTTATCTTAGCAATATGTATGATTATGTATGATTGTATTGTGGATTTTGTTGATTTTCATGAGTTTTGGAACTAAACCCATTTGTGTAGAAAATGGTAGAAATCGATGTTTTCGCGGATGGAAATCGATATAATTGGTGTTGTATAATCTCCCTAGGTTGATGAATCATTGCTATGAATTGTTTTGCTGTTGGAAGTGATTTGGGGGAGAAAATGGAGATTTGGGGGTTTTTGGAACAGTGAAAACGAAGCAGAAATTCTGCTTCTGGTGTGAAGCGCCGGGCGAAATGCCCAGAGCGCCGGGCGATGCGTCCTTTTCGCCGGGCGGTTCGAGAGGCGCAGAGGTGCCAAGCTTCTGCCTCTTTGAATTATTTTGGGGATTTGGTGTCGCCTGTGCTTCGCCGGGCGAAGCAGAGGCGAAGCACGTTTCGCCGGGCGGTGAGCATGCTTCGCCGGGCGGTTGTTCTGTTTTTGAAAAATAATTTCTTTTTTTTTTACAAAATTCATAATTCTCGAACCGTAACTCCGATTTAGGCGTTCTTTATATCGTTGGAAATCCATTGAGCTGTACATTGTGATTATAATGGTGTGGAAAATGTTGGCCGATTTTATTATGTCGGAAAGTCAGGAATAGTGCTATGTAGCGACTTTTACCGTTTTGACTGTGTGTTTGAATGCGAATCGTACAATAGTGCATTGATGTGAATGTATATAGATTGTATGTGATTGTATGAGATGAATGCATGAATATATTGTGAATATGTATGCATTTCAAGAATGTATTTTGAGTCATTTTGCATGTGGAGCATCATGATGTGCATTCTTGTGTTGAGCGATTCTAATGAGAATCCGTTGTAACGTCGTGTGCCTATGTGAGGTGTGAGCGATGATTACAAATGATTGTGTGCCCATGTGGGGTGTGAGCAATCAGATTGTGTGCCCATGTGGGGTGTGAGCAATCGGATCGTGTGCCCGTGTGGGGTGTGAGCGATCGGGTCGTGTGCCCAGGTGGGGTGTGAGCGATCCATAAACGTTGTGTGCCCATGTGGGGTGTGAGCAATGGGTGAACATCGTAGGCCCGACGGGGAGTTACTTTGGTAACGAGCGATGGTTCCAGCAGAAGTTCCTGAGTGAACTTGAGATGATTGAGTCGGTACCGCATTGCATTTGCATAGAGTCGTGAGTCGGTCTCTATGATTTGCATTTACCATCTTTATAATGATGTGTTGTTGAGTAAACATAATTGTGTATGTTTATGTGGAATGATTGGGAATTGTGAAAGTATGCATGATGAATATGCTTGGTTGATATGTAGATATACATTGTGATGTATATGGAGGAAATTGTGATGGATTGTGGTGAGAATGTGGAATATGTGTATTTTTATGTTTATATATATAATTATATACATTGTTATTATGATAATATTTCTCACCCTTCTGCTGTTTTATAATGCTCTATGAGGCATTGCAGAGTAGGTATGCTGGTGGTCTTTTTGTGGAGCGTGTCTTCATTCTTTTGGTCGGTTGGCTCTGATATGTAGCACCGGGTAGCTAGGATGTATATTATTCTTTTGTGATACATTTGTACATGTATCTTGTGGATAAATGTTGATGTAAACATGAATTATGTTGGTGGATAATATTTGGTGAAATATATATCCCTGTATATATGTTTGAATGTGGTTCAATGTTTAGATTTTCCGCTTTTATTCTAAATATTGAAATGTGGGTGTAAGGACAAAGTTCCTCTGTTGCAAAGTTACCCCACTGTTGCATATCAATGATTTGAGCAGGTGTTGTATGTTGTATAATTGTGTATGATGTGACATGCCTCTTCTATGCCATGTTATAATTATACTCTGACGAAATTTTTAATATGTGCCTAAATGATTATTTGATTATTTGGGGGTATAGAAAGGGGGTGTTACATTAGATATGTAACAAACTCTGCTGAGTCAGCACAAAAAATCCTGGGTGGGTTTTTGGCTTATAAATTCTTTCTGGTTATTGTTTATGATTTTAAGTTCATTTAATTTTTCAATTATAACTTCTTTTTTTTCATTTTCTTTGCTGTTATACATGTACATAAGCTACTTGATCAATTTTCATGTGGAAATGACCATGCTTTGAAGGTTTGTGAAAATTTTCATTTTATAAACTTTTATTATTTCTGTTACATGTTTTAGTTTTAGTTTAATCAAATTTTTTTACACTTTTTTTTAGGTAAGGAAACCATATACTATCACAAAGCAGAGAGAGAAGTGGACAGAACATAACAAGTTTCTTGAAGCTTTAAAGCTGTATGCTCGAGCTTGGCGAAAATTCGAAGGTAGTTTTATATAATTTACATAAGTATATCATAGAGATTCTTCTTGCAAAAGAGGTTGAATTTATGAATGAATCAGAAAATTTGGTTCGAGTTTTTGGATCCTTTATTTTCTCCACAGAACAGGCTGTGCAGATTCAAAGTCATGCTCAGAAGTTTTTTTCTAAGGTTTATTGATTTATTCTAACGTCAATCATCTATATCTATGAATAAGAATAATTCACCATAAATTATATATTTGGTGAAATATTTCTGATGAATGACCCTAGGAGATGCTTAATGCAAACTTCCTTGAGGTTGAAACTTGAGAAGTGCACCTTGAATTCACTATTAAATGACTACCTTAATAGGTTCAAACTATTGAAGGCGAGGTGCTTTACACAAATTCCTGAAAACGAGTTAGTTGAATTGGCTGCTGGAGGTCTCGACATTGGTGGAGTAAGCGGAAGCCGATTCATGAAGTCTCCAACTTGGAACAACCACTGAGGTCTACTTCTATCGTGTCGTTAGATTTTGGTCAAGAAAACAACTCGCCCAAGTCGGTACTATCTGCAGTTGCTTCAGAAACACTTGGTTTCTCGGATTCGGATACTCCAACCAGAAGTTTGTCCCCTGTCTCGTCCCTTAGTGTCGTCCATACCAGTAGTTTTCCACTTCTTGAGACCAAATCTTCATCATCTGAGGAAGATATGTCTCTACCACTTCGTGAGACCAAATCTTCATCATCTGAGGAAGATATGTCTCTACAAATAGATGAACAGAATGTTGATTCAGCACATGATGAACAACCTATAATGGTATTCCTTAATTCCTAAACTATTTCATTTTCTCAATTACAATTAGGTTTTAAAAACGGTCTGAAACACTATTATGTAAGAAACATCATAGTTTTTGATGTCTGCATGATTAGAGTTGCACCTGCATGTATATAAATGACAATTATGTTCATTATAAATGACAATTAATTAATATTTAAAATTGTTTTCTAAATTTATTGACAATATTTTTAAATTAAGATGCAACACTTTTCTAAAAATGATAATAATATATCAATTTAAAAAATCATAAATTTTCAATAAAAATAAATTAAAAATAATAGAGGTGAAGTGTTGATTATGACCATCTAAATAAATTCAAAAGTGATAGTGCATATTTTAATATTGTATTATATTCATTCTTATTTTTTTAGCGTAATGTATTATATCAATTATAAAATAATTGAATTATTTGTAGCGTAATGTATTATATCGATTATAAAATAATTGAGTTATTTGTAAAAGAAAATTAAAATGAAAGGTTTATTTAGTGAAACATTAAATATTTTGTAATTTTGAATTTGAAATGTCATTTGTATAATTTTGGATTTAATATATTTTATTATGTATCAAAGATAAATAATTATGAATTTGACAAAAATAGATAAATAATAACTTATATTGAATTTTAAACTTATGATATATTGTTAGTATTATTTTGCATCGTGTGTAGTATACGATTATTATCACAATAATTATTACTATTTTGTGTTATTATAGAAAGTAAAAACAGATCTTTTTAAAACAATGTATGAAATGCTAATAGAATGAGACATAAAATAAGATGAGTGAAATGCATTTCAAATTTCTAGAATACAAATTGGTAACATTATAAAGTATAATATTGTCATTTAGAATAAATACATAAGTAATGTATGAATTAAATAGTATAAAAATTGTATGATAATATGAAATATTTTTAATTATTTTATGATCACAAAAATAAAACTAATATATAATTATTGATTCAAACATGAAAATAATATTTATTTAAAATTTTAGTAAATTCTATTTTCTCATAATATAAAACAAATGTTTGTAACACCTGTACTCGGTCGGACACACGGGTACTAATATGAGTATCGCAAGAAATAGTTATTTGTAATAATACTTACATAAAATCTATTTATTTATGTTAATAATATTTATTTATACAATTATAATAATATTTACAAATACTATAATATTATTTGATATTTATAAAACTTAATCATTGCATAAATATTTTTATAAAAATATACCAACCGATGTCTGCGGGTATTTATTCTATTTTTTTAAATATAAATTATATTTGATTTAATTTAAATATCAAATAATAAAAAAATAAATAGGGTAAATCTATATAATTAATAAAATAATAAGTTAAGATATATTTGATTTAATTGATATATCTTAGATGAAAATAGATCAAGATAGATTATTTAATTAATTAATTAAAATTACTTAACATAAAAAAAATATAATAATTTTTTAAATATGAAAATCTTTTAGTATTGTATTATGTCGATTTTTTATGGTAACATGTATTATATCGATTCTAAAATAATTGAATTATTTGTAAAAGAAAATTTCAAATGAATGATTCATTTAATAAAACATTACATATTTTTTATTTTTGAATTTCAAGGATCATATGCATAAATTTGGATTCAATACATTTTATTATGCATTAAAGATAAATAAATATGAGTTTGACAAAAAATATGTATGTATTATATAAGAAAGTTTTAATATTTTAATGTTATAGAAAATTTTAATGTTTTAATATATAAGAAAGTTTTAATATTTTAATGTTATAGAAAGTTTTAATGTTTTAATGTCAACCTCATTAATATATAAGAAAGTTTTAATTTATTGTTTTAAAAATAAAATAAAGAAATAGAGAGAATAAATATGTTTTTGAAAGATTTTTTATCCGACATGTCTACTCAAATTAGTTTTTTAATATGAAAGATTTTACAATTTTGTATAAAATATAAATTTCAAAAGAGTTCTATTTTTATTTACAAAATTTATTACTTTATAATTTTATTTTTTTATCATGTATCAAATCATTCTTACTATTATTACCAAAGCGTGTGTGCCACACCAGTACACGGGCAAACACACGGGTGCTGATATGGTACAACTTTACTATTGATTTGAATATTTTATTTATTTCTGTTACTAATATTTATTTACACAATTAAAATAATATTTTCAAATACTATGTTATTAGTTTATATTTATAAAACTAAATGATTGAATATATTTGAAATTATTTTTAATTTGAGATACAATTTTTTTAAACATAATGTATGGAAAATTGAAATATATATTATTGATGTAAAAATATTTTGGTAAAACAATTTTGTTGTTATTTTAAAAATGTGTCTTTCTTTTAAAAATAATTAACTATTTTGGTAAAACAATTTGGTTTTTCTTATTTATAGTTTTATTATATTTTAAAAACAAAAGCATCCGTGTCACACCAGTACCCGAGCCAACACAAGTATTTATTTATGTTGATAATATTTATTTATTAAATTAAAAAAATATTTACAAATACTATAATATTATATGATATTTATAAAACTAAATCATTGCATAAATATTTTTATAAAAATACCAAACGATGCCCGCGGGTATTGATTCTTTTTTTTTTAAATCTAAATTATATTTTTTATATTTATTTCTTTTTATTAATCCTATTTTAAAAATAAACCAAATGCGCTTAACACACCATAATAGGGCGATCACACGTGTAGTGATATGGATATCGCACGAAATAGATATTTGTAATAATACTTACATAAAATATATTTATTTATGTTAATAATATTTATTTATACAATTAAAATAATATTTACAAATATTATACTATTATTTGATATTTATAAAACTAAATCATTACGTAAATATTTTTCTAAAAGATACCAACTGATGTCTGCGGGTATTGATTCTATTTTTTTAAAATATATATTATATTTTTTTATATTTACTGTTTTTTATTAATTCTATTTTTTCCCAAATTTTAAACGAAAACAAATGCGCATTGTAACGCCCCGATTTGTCAGTTTTATTTAATCGAGTCAATTTAATTATTTTCGTTTTTATATTATTTTATTCTTGACTTTTATTTTATAATATATTATTTTTCGTCGTTATTATGTTTGATCGCGTTTTGAGAGCGTTTGGGAGATATTTGATCGAAAGGGTAAAATGGTCTTTTAAAAGGGTAGATATTTTTAGAAAAATAAGATATTTTCTTTTCTTGGAATATATATATATAGAAAGATAGAGATAAGAGAGATATTTTATGAGATTGAGAGAAAGAAGAGAAAAACAAAGAGAAAAGAGAAAAGAGAGGAAAAAGAAGAAAGAAGTGGAAAATCGATCAACAAAGCTTGGAATCTTTAATTAATCGGATAAGGGTGTGAAACATTGTTATATTATCCATGCTTATGATTATGTGGGTGTGTGATGGAATTATTTGGTTGTTTTAGAGATATTTGTGGTTAGGTTGAATTTGAACACAATCGATAGAAACCGATGTTTTCGCGGATGAAATTCGGAATAAATTGCGTAGATTAGTCGTATGAAGTTAGGCCGAGATTATAGAAACTCGTTTGATTGAAATCGGTAGATATTGTGAGTTTTGACATTTTTGGGTTTTGAGAATGTGAGATTTTGGTGAAAATCGAACGTCGTAGAATTATCGTTTTATGGTCCTAAAACGTTGATATATATTTGGTAAGGATTACTGTGTATTTGTTTCGAAGAAAATAATTGAATCGGTCGGTTTTTCGGACGAAAATGCCAGAACCCGTAGCAGCCCGCAGGGCAATTTTCTGGTTTTCGGGGAAACTTCGGAAATTCATATCTCTTGAATCGTAAGTCGGTTTTGACCCCCGTTTGAAGCGCTGGAAAGCTAATGAGATGTTCTTTCTAGGAAAAATGGTTTTGAGGTCTGAAACTGGTCCAATCGGAACAGTATTTTCGAAACGTTTCGTTGTGTCCGGCCTTCGGTTTATGTTTTTGCGTTATTTTGAAATATCCATATCTTTTGCGTTATTTATCCGATTGAGGTGTTCTTTATATGGATGTGAAGCTAAAAATATGTTCTATGATTTAGTGAAGAAAAATATTATTTTTAGCCGACTTTTAACCGACTTTTCCGGTAAACCGTAAATCGAATTGTTTGGTTATTTGTGAAAACGTTCGGTTGCCGTTTGGCACAATTGGTGTGAATGTATGTGGATTGTGTGTGATGAATGCATGACTATATTGTGAATATGTATGCATGTCAAGAGTGCCATGAGTCATGTTGTATGTGAAGCATCATGATGTGCATTCTGGCATTGTGGGGTTCTAAGATGAATCCGTTGTAACATCGTAAGCCTTTTGAGAGGTGGGGGCGATGATTACAAACGATTGTAAGCCTTTTGAGAGGTGGGAGCAATCGGATTGTAAGCCTTTTGAGAGGTGGGGCAATCCATAAACATTGTAAGCCTTTTGAGAGGTGGTAGCAATGGGTGAACATCGTATGCCCGACGGGGAGTTACACTAAGTAACGAGCGATGGTTCCAATAAGTTCTTCAATTGAACTTGAGATGAAATGAGTCGGTACCGCATTGCATTTGCATAGAGTCGTGAGTCGGTCTCTATAATTTGCATTGTTCATCTTTGTATATGTGCATTGATGAATGAACATGAATATATGTGTTTATGTTGAATGAATGGTGATGAATTGAGATGTATTGGTGATACATGTATTTGAGCATGAATGAATATGCCTATGTGAATGATGCGTTAATTACGGATTGTTATGCCGTGTATTTGATTTATGGTATATGTTTGGTGTTATATGTATATATACATGCACAGTGATAAGTTGTGGTGAGAATGTGGTATATGTGTATTATATGTTGAGATATATAATTATATGCAACATTATTATGATAATATTTCTCACCCTTCTGCTGGAATATGCTTTTTATGGCATAGTGCAGATTGCCAGCTTTAGAGGCGTGGAGGCAAGTGGAAGAGTTAGATCTTCGTCTTTGCTTAGGTCGTGGTGTCTGCTCTGATACGTAGCACGGGAGTCGGGAAAACGATTATTTTATTTATGTATATAATTGTTGAATATATTTGGTATTACCTTTATATGGAAAAGTTTCCCAATTGAGGGTAACCTATTTTATGCTATGTATCAAATTTATGAGCAGGGAGTGTGTATTCTTATTTTAAAATGTGGCATCCTTGTTTCTGTCGGAAAAATAAATTTTTAGTTACTCTGATTTTATTTATGTATTATTTATTCGCGATGGGAATTGGGGTGTTACATTAGTGGTATCAGAGCAGGTCGGTCCGTCCGGCCAAGTTGTTGAGTCAGTTTGTGTGACAGTTGAATACTGTCGATGTTGGTTGTCCCTTAGTACGTGATATGTGTGTGGAGCACTGTCAGTACTTTCTGGTTTTTCTAATCCTTTGTCTTCGGGATTGAGAATGAGATAAGTGGGGGAGAAGCTGGGACTTCTCCAAGTTGCTTCAGGTGTGGAGCGTTGGCTCAGTGTGTTGTGAATTGCAAGATTGTAAGTGCTCTTTGGACATTGTGGTTCCCGGTTCCGGAGGGAATGCGGAGGTAAGGTTTATGTCAACTGAGGATTTGTGCCTTAGGTAGTTTTGCGCACAGGATGCAAGAAATGCTATTATAGTTTGGTAAAGACGGTTTATGCCCCATCATGATTGTCGGCTGTCTATTGACAAATTGAGGAACTGATCACCCTTAATCTCTTGTTGATAGCAGACGGAAATTATGTTGGATGGAATAGGCGTGTCTTTCCGGCTTTGATAGTGGGTGAAATAAATTGTTTGGAATTAAGGAAATGGTTACAGATTGTTTTGTTGAGTCGATGAAGATTCTAATATCTGAAGGTGAGCCGAATTCGAGGTTTTTGTATGTTGGTCCAGTTGGGAAGTCATTGAGAGAAAACGATTGGGTATCGTTAATGGTTGTTCTTAGAGAGTAGAGTGTGAACTCAAATTGGACGAAGGTGATGATTTGAGGTTTGGATCTGCTAAGTACGTAGAAGAACTTTTAGGACGTGAAACTCAGATGGAAAGAGTGGTTGGAAGACTTACTGGAAAAGGGATTTGTGAGACCAAGTGTGTCGCCTTAGAGAGCTCCAGTATTGTTAGTAACAAACTGGATGGATGATTGAATGGAATAACAAGCATGATGGGTATAATGGTATTGAGACTTTGCAAAGGAAAACTTAGAGTTCTGGTGAGGTTTGAAGTCTTTGGAATTTTAGAGCACTAATGGAAATTTTTGAGAGAACCTTTAGGTATGGATGTAATATTTAAGAGTTCTTTTTGGTTGGTTATTGCTACATGTTGGGATTTATGGAATTTGGACGGTTAAGAGAAGGACTTGTGTATGGATTACTGACAGTGGAGTAAGGTAACGATTGAGAATAAGCGTTCGCTCTCATGGATAGATAACTGGAATGGTTTGATTGAGTTGGAGTGAAATTACAATTGTTTGGCACGTTTGATAAGGATAGTGAATTGTGTGAGTTGAGGCTTTGATCGATTTAATGTGACTGGTTATGGTTGTTATCATCGGAATAGGTTGTTATTTGCTCGGTTAGGCTTGTATGTGAGTCTGGACAAGTTTGGATGAGGTTTGGTTTGTTTGGATATTATAACGTGCAGTGATGTTGTTTGGTGTTAGTAATGCGTCTGTAATGTTTGTGGAGTAGAGGAATCGTATCTTCCATATTTATTTGGATAAGTTCGTAAGGGCTTTGATTGAGAACGTTTGGATCTGTTATAAATTCAGAGGAAGAACAGGTAGAGTGTGTGGGATTTGAATTTCAAGTATTGAAAAGAGACGAAGCTTTATGCTAAGTTGTTCGAGTGAGAATTTTGGTTGAAAAGGTTAGTTTTCTTGGATATGTTATTTCTGAGGATGGTATTTTTGTGGATTCATCAAAAGTAGATGCAGTTCTACAATGAGAGGTTTCGAAGTTGGTTAAGGAGATTAGAAGCTTTTTGGACTTTAGTTGGTTATTACCGGAGGTTATGGAAGGTTTTTCCAAGTCAGCGTTTTCGTTACTTCGGTTGACTTGCAAAGGGTGAGTCGTTTGCTTTGGATGTTCATTGTGAGGAAAGTTTGAGAGGATTAAAGTAGAAATGGTCTACGGCTCCAGTTTTGATTCTGTGTGATCCTGTTCAACCAGTTGTGAGGTATTGTGATGTGTCTTTGCTGAGTTTAGTCAGTGTGTTAATGCAAGAGGGTAAAGTCGTGGCTTATGCTTTACGACAATTGAGGATTCATAAAAGGATCTATACTATTCTGGATTTGGAATTGGTCGCGGTTGTATTGTGTTGGAATATTTGGAGGTATCATCTTTATGGTTCTAGGTTCGAAGGGTTGGTAACCGCAAGAGTTTAGAGTACTTGTTTGGTCTGAAGGAATAGAGTATGAGACGATGAGGATGGTTAGAATTTGTGACGAGTTATGAATATGGCTTGGATTATCCTTCGGGAAAAGCTAAGGTTGTGCCGGATGAGTTAAGTCGAAGGTTTTATACATGTCTATTTTGATGGTCAGGGAGTTAGAATTATTTGAGCAGTTCAGAGACTTGTGTCTGGTGTGTAAGCTAACATGCAGAGTGCGAGGTTGGGTATATTAAAGTGCACAGTGATTTTTGGCAGAGGTGAGAAAGAGTTAGACTTTGGACGTGAGATTGGCAGACTTGATGGTTTCGAGTAATCAGAGTGTGCAGCGGAAGTGTGAGGTGGCACATTTTGTAATTACGTGTGGGACTTGTAAGAGTTCATAGGTTGAACATTGGAAACATGTAGGAGTGTTGAGACCATTGGACGTTTCAAAATGAAAGTGTTAGGTGAAAGGTTTAGATATTCTTCATGGGCTACTATGTAGATGGAGGTTTTGGTTGTATGTTCGATTGGTGAATCGTAGCATGGTTGTAATAAGGTTGTGTGACAAGGATGTTGGTATTCTAGTTTTGTTGATGTTGTTGAGACAATGTGGTGTAGTGGAACTTGTGTTCTTGTTTGTGTTGTTGCCTCGTTCCTATCGTGTTGGTTCGAGTGCGAGTAGCTAATTCCTGTGTGGGGAGTTAGGGGAGTGTTACCTAGAGTGAGGGTAACGATCTTGTTGTGTTTCGGTTCAAGAGTGAACCTGTGTGTTGGTATCGTGGTTTTCCTTGAGTTGTGAGTTGGTCGTCAAGTGCATTGTATGGGCTTTGCATCTTGTCGTTGTAGTTGTCATCGTTGTCGTGTCGTTGTTGTAGCTGCGGTTAGCAAGGTGGTTTGTCAGTTTGTGTTATTCGTGGTGTGCTTTTGTTGGCATGTTAGTTTGTTGGTCGGATGCGAGAGTCGTATCCGGAGTTGTTCGTAGCGGTTATATTTTCGAGGACGAAAATGTCTAAGTGGGGGAGAGTTGTAACGTCCCGATTTGTCAGTTTTATTTAATCGAGTCAATTTAATTATTTTCGTTTTTATATTATTTTATTCTTGACTTTTATTTTATAATATATTATTTTTCGTCGTTATTATGTTTGATCGCGTTTTGAGAGCGTTTGGGAGATATTTGAGCGAAAGGGTAAAATGGTCTTTTAAAGGGGTAGATATTTTTAGAAAAATAAGATATTTTCTTTTCTTGGAATATATATATATATATAGAAAGATAGAGATAAGAGAGATATTTTATGAGATTGAGAGAAAGAAGAGATAAACAAAGAGAAAAGAGAAAAGAGAGGAAAAAGAAGAAAGAAGTGGAAAATCGATCAACAAAGCTTGGAATCTTCGATTAATCGGTAAGGGTGTGAAACATTGTTATATTATCCATGCTTATGATTATGTGGGTGTGTGTTGGAATTGTTTGGTTGTTTTAGAGATATTTGTGGTTAGGTTGAATTTGAACACAATCGATAGAAACTGATGTTTTCGCGGATGAAATTCGGAATAAATTGCATAGATTAGTCGTATGAGGTTAGGCCGAGATTATAGAAACTCGTTTGGTTGAAATCGGTTGATATTGTGAGTTTTGACATTTTTGGGTTTTGAGAATGTGAGATTTTTGTGAAAATCGAACGTCGTAGAATTATCGTTTTATGGTCCTAAAACGTTGATATATATTTGGTAAGGATTACTGTGTATTTGTTTCGAAGAAAATAATAGAATCGGTCGGTTTTTCGGACGAAAATGCCAGAACCCGTAGCAGCCCGCAGGGCAATTTTCTAGTTTTCGGGGAAACTTCGGAAATTCATATCTCTTGAACCGTAAGTCGGTTTTGACCCCCGTTCAAAGCGTTGGAAAGCTAATGAGATGTTCTTTCTAGGAAAAATGGTTTTGAGGTCTGAACCTGGTCCAATGGGAACAGTGTTTTCGAAACGTTTCGTTGTGTCCGGCCTCCGGTTTATGTTTTTGCGTTATTTTGAAATATCTATATCTTTTGCGTTGTTTATCCGATTGAGGTGTTCTTTATATGGATGTGAAGCTAAAAATATGTTCTATGATTTAGTGAAGAAAAATATTATTTTTAGCCGACTTTTAACCGACTTTTCCGGTAAACCGTAAATCGAATTGTTTGGTTATTTGTGAAAACGTTCGGTTGCCGTTTGGCACAATTGATGTGAATGTATGTGGATTGTGTGTGATGAATGCATGACTATATTGTGAATATGTATGCATGTCAAGAGTGCCATGAGTCATGTTGTATGTGAAGCATCATGATGTGCATTCTTGCATTGTGGGGTTCTAAGATGAATCCGTTGTAACGTCGTAAGCCTTTTGAGAGGTGGGGGCGATGATTACAAACGATTGTAAGCATTTTGAGAGGTGGGAGCAATCGGATTGTAAGCCTTTTGAGAGGTGGGGGCAATCCATAAACATTGTAAGCCTTTTGAGAGGTGGTAGCAATGGGTGAACATCGTTTGCCCGGCGGGGAGTTACACTAAGTAACGAGCGATGGTTCCAATAAGTTCTTCAATTGAACTTGAGATGAAATGAGTCGGTACCGCATTGCATTTGCATAGAGTCGTGAGTCGGTCTCTATAATTTGCATTGGTCATCTTTGTATATGTGCATTGATGAATGAACATGAATATATGTGTTTATGTTGAATGAATGATGATGAATTGAGATGTATTGGTGATACATGTATTTGAGCATGAATGAATATGCCTATGTGAATGATGCGTTAATTACGGATTGTTATGCCGTGTATTTGATTTATGGTATATGCTTGGTGTTATATGTATATATACATGCACAGTGATAAGTTGTGGTGAGAATGTGGTATATGTGTATTATATGTTGAGATATATAATTATATGCAACATTATTATGATAATATTTCTCACCCTTCTGCTGGAATATGCTTTTTATGGCATAGTGCAGATTGTCAGCTTTAGAGGCGTGGAGGCAAGTGGAAGAGTTAGATCTTCGTCTTTGCTTAGGTCTTGGTGTCTGCTCTGATACGTAGCACGGGAGTCGGGAAAACGATTATTTTATTTATGTATATAATTGTTGAATATATTTGGTATTACCTTTATATGGAAAAGTTTCCCAATTGAGGGTAACCTATTTTATGCTATGTATCAAATTTATGAGCAGGGAGTGTGTATTCTTATTTTAAAATGTGGCATCCTTGTTTCTGTCGGAAAAATAAATTTTTAGTTACTCTGATTTTATTTATATATTATTTATTCGCGATGGGAATTGGGGTGTTACACGCGTCATCGACGGGTATCCGTGCGAAGGCACGAGTATCATGCTAATATTTAGTAAATCAGAAATTTACTAATTTTAATTAATTATATTTTGTTTTTTTTTTAGTTTTAAATGTAAACAAATACATTCTAACAAAATATATTATGAAAACAAATACATTTTAAAAATAAATGCGCGTTACAGACGTGTACCCGTGCGATCGCACGGGTATCATACTAGTTATATGTGTACTCCAATATAAGTGTCTTCTAGTACAACTAGAAATCTAAAACTTATTGAGGTGGTCCACAACCATACTGTTTGATAATAATATCTTCTACATGAGTGGTTGCAATTCCTTGCAAATATTTCTGATATAATTTAATTTTTTTAAGATACAGCAACAATAACCAAATCATATCCTACTAAATAAGACCGACGTCACTTTATCCTAATAAATAAGATCGGCTACACGGATCAATTTTATTATGTTAAAACAGTTGATAATCAATGTAAAATTTTGTTGAATCTGTATGACAAATTTTTTAAGATAGTTACAAATAAATTATAATTAGTTACAAGTTGGTTGCATTAGTTATTTTAGATTCATTATATAAAGTTTATATAGTGTTGGATTCCATAAAAATTGTTCTCACATTAAATTATAAAGTTACATATAAATTATAAATATAAATTATAAGAGTGTGTTTGGATGAAACATTTTAATCAGAAAAAATAATTTCGAGGTAATTTAAAATGATTTGACCAAAATTCATTGTTTAGATAAAAAAAATATAAAAAATTGTCAAAATGATGTAAATTTATAAAGTATTTTATTTAAGTTAAATTTAAGAAATTTCAAATGACACCAAAAAATAAAGAAGTTGAAATTGTTCATTCACTTTATATAATACAAATGTTAAATTGTTTATTATTAATTTTTCAAATTTTGCAAGACGATTCTTATATTTTATGAAAATTTCAAATTCATCCCTAAAATTTCCAAAAAAAATTGCAAATAACTCTCTAATCATTTTCATATTTTACAAATTGGTCCATTAAAATTTTAAAAAATTGTAAATTGGTCCCTATTTTTCATATATTAAATTTGACCAAAAAATTTTAAATTTTATAAAAATGACCTAAAAAATTAAACAATAAATCATTTTAACACTACATCAAAACAAAAAAATTTAACATCAAAGAGATTTAAATAAAATTATTTAAATTACTTAAAATATTAAATTTCTTAAAAAATTTCAATTACCTCATCTAATACTTCGTATTAATGAGAGTGGTCTTATCAAATCAATGGAAAAATTCTCGAAATCAGGAAACCCACCAACCTCTTCTCAACATAATCCAAGATTGTGTCATCCAATAACATATCTTTTTGGGCTTTTTAGAAATGTTTCGAATTCGGCGAAGAAGAAAACGGCTCAGGCTACCATGAGAGACCCTTTTTTTTTTTAAAATTAATATGGACCATTAGATGAAGATCTAACACACCATATTAACATATACCCCACACACATAATAACTATCACTTTTAAAGATTTTTTTTTTAATTTGAAATTAATTGGTTTTATTTCACAAATTATATTTGACATTAATTTTTTTAATTTGACATTAATTTTTTTAATTTGACTTTAATTGAATATATTTGACATTATAGTATATATTTGACATTATATTATATATTTGACTTTAAATTCTATACTTTGATTTAAATTAATTTCATTAAATTATATATTTTATTTAAATGAATTTCATTAAATTTCTTTTTACTGTAAAAAAAATAATTTTTAAAATTATGACGTTTTTTAATTTGAAGTTAATTTTTTTAATTTGACATTAATTTTTTTAATTTGACTTTAATTGAATAGATTTGACATTATATTATATATTTGACATTAAATTATATATTTTGATTTAAATTAATTTCATTAAAGTATATATTTGATGTGTGAACCATGGAAGATAGTCAGGAGATGATGTGTGAAGCATGTCAAAGATGCATAGAGGACGGTCAACCATGTGTGAACCATGGAAGATAGTCAGGAGATAATGTGTGAAGCTTGTCAAAGATGCATAGAGGATGGTCAACCATGTGTGAACCATGGAAGATAGTCAGGAGATGATGTGTGAGCCATGTCAGAGATGCATAAAGGACGGTCAACCATGTGTGAACCATGGAAGATAGTCAGAATATGATGTGTGAGCCATGTCAGAGATGCATACAGGATGGTCAACCATGTGTGAACCATGTAACATAGTCAGAAGATGATGTGTGAAGCATGTCAGAGATGCATAGAGAACGGTCAACCATGTCTGAACCATGGAAGATAGTCAGAAGATGATGTGTGAACCATGTCAGAGATGCATAGAGGATGGTCAACCATGTGTGAACCATGGAAGATAGTCAGGAGATAATGTGTGAACCATGTTAGAGATGCATGGAGGACGGTCAATAATGTGTGAACCATGGAAGATAGTCAGGAGATGATGTGTGAACCATGTCAGAGATGCATAGAGGACGGTCAACCATGTGTGAACCATGGAAGATAGTCAGGAGATGATGTGTTTACTATGTCACAGATGCATAGAGGACGGTCAACCATGTGTAAACCATGGAAGATAGTCAGGAGATGATGTGTGAAGCATGTCATAGATGCATAGAGGACGGTTAACCATGGAAGATAGGCAGGATATGATGTGTGAACCATGTCAGAGATGCATGGAGGACGGTCAACCATGTGTGAACCATGGAAGATAGTCAAGAGATGATGTGTGAAGTATGTTAGAGATGCATAGAGGACGATCAAACATGTGTGAACCATGGAAGATAGACAGGAGATGATGTGTGAACCATGTCAGAGATGGATAAAGGACGGTCAACCATGTGTGAACCATGGAAGATAGTCAGGAGATGATGTGTGAAGCATGTCAGAGATGCATAGAGAATGGTCAACCAAGTGTGAACTATGGAAGATAGTCAGGAGATGATGTGTGAAGCATGTCAGAGATGCATAGAGGATGGTCAACCATGTGTGAACCATGGAAGATAGTCAGGAGATGATGTGTGAGCCCAGTTAGAGATACATAGAGGACGGTCAACCATGTGTGAACCATGGTAGATAGTCAGGAGATGATGTGTGAAGCAAGTCAGAGATGCATAGAGGACGGTCAACCATGTGTGAACCCTGGAAGATAGTCAGGAGATTATGTGTGAAGCATGTCAGAGATGCATGGATGACGGTCAACCATGTGTGAACCATGGAAGTTAGTCAGTAGATAATGCGTGAAGCATGTCAGAGATGCATGGAGGTAGGTCAACCATGTGTGAACCATGGAAGATCGTCATGAGATGATGTGTGAACCATGTCAGAGATACATAGAGGACGGTCAACCATGTGTGAACCATGGAAGATAGTCTGGAGATGATGTGTGTACCATGTCAGAGTGGCATAGAGGACAATCAACCATATGTGAACCACAAAAGATAGTCAGGAGATGATGTGTGAAGCATGTCAGAGATGCATAGAGGACGGTTAACCATGTGTGAACCATAGAAGATAGTCAGGAGATGATGTGTGAACCATGTCAGAGATGCATGGAGGACGTTCAACCACGTGTGAACCATGGATGATAATCAGGAGATGATGTGTGAAGCGTGTCAGAGATGCATAGAGGACGGTTAACCATGTGTGAACCATGGAAGATAGACAGGAGATGATGTGTGAACCATGTTAGAGATGCATAGAGGACGGTCAACCATGTGTGAACCATGGAAGGTAGTCAGGAGATGATGTGTGGACCATGTCAGAGATGCATAGAGGACGGTCAACCATGTGTGAACCATGGAAGATAGTCAGAAGATGATGTGTGAAGCATGTCAGAGATGCATAGAGGATGGTCAACCATGTGTGAACGATGGAAGATAGTCAGGAGATGATGTGTGAGCCCAGTTAGAGATGCATAAAGGACGGTCAACCATGTGTGAACCATGGAAGATAGTCAGGAGATGATGTGTGAAGCAAGTCAGAGATTAATAGAGGACGGTCAACCATGTGTGATCCATGGAAGATAGTCAGGAGATTATGTGTGAAGCATGTCAGAGATGCATGGAGGACGGTCAACCATGTGTGAACCATGGAAGATAG
The DNA here is from genome assembly GCA_022829125.1 of Lathyrus tuberosus. NCBI lineage: Eukaryota > Viridiplantae > Streptophyta > Magnoliopsida > Fabales > Fabaceae > Lathyrus > Lathyrus tuberosus. Next base: position 1,517,434 of record JALAZF010000348.1, read on the forward strand.
TCAGTAGATGATGCGTGAAGCATGTCAGAGATGCATGGAGGACGGTTAACCATGTGTGAACCATGGAAGATAATCAGGAGATGATGTGTGAAGCATGTCAGAGATGGATAGAGGACGGTCAACCATGTATGACCCATGGAAGATAGTCAGGATATGATGTGTGACCCATGCCAGAGATGTATACAGGATGGTCAACCATGTGTGAACCATGGAAGATAGTCAGGAGATGATGTGTGAAGGATGTCAGAGATGCATAGAGGACGGTCAACCATGTGTGAACCATGGAAGATAGTCAGGAGATGATGTGTGAGCCCAGTTAGAGATACATAGAGGACGATCAACCATGTGTGAACCATGGAAGATAGTCAGGAGATGATGTGTGAAGCAAGTCAGAGATGCATAGAGGACGGTCAACCATGTGATAACCACGGAAGATAGTCAGGAGATTATGTGTGAAGCATGTCAGAGATGCATGGAGGACGGTCAACCATGTGTGAACCATGGAAGATAGTCAGTAGATAATGCGTGAAGCATGTCAGAAATGTATGGAGGTAGGTCAACCATGTGTGAACCATGGAAGATAATCAGGAGATGATGTGTGAAGCATGTGAGAGATGCATAGAGGAAGGTCAACCATGCGTGAACCATGGAAGATAGTCAGGATATGATGTGTGACCAATGTCAAAGATGCATACAGGATGGTCAACCATGTGTGAACCATGGAAGATAGTCAGAAGTTGACGTGTGAAGCATGTCAGAGATGCATAGAGGACAGTCAACCATGTGTGAACCATGGAAGATAGCCAGGAGATGATGTGTGAACCATGTCAAAGATGCATGGAGAACAGTCAACCATGTGTGAACCATGGAAGATAGTCAAGAGATGATGTGTGAACCATGTCAGAGATGCATGGAGGACGGTCAACAATGTGTGAACCATGGAAGATCTTCATGAGATGATGTGTGAACCATGTCAGAGATGTATAACGGACGGTCAACCATGTGTGAACCATGGAAGATAGTCAGGAGATGATGTATGTACCATGTCAGAGTGGCATAGAGGACAATCAACCATGTGTGAACCACAAAAGATAGTCAGGAGATGATGTGTGAAGCATGTCAGAGATGCATGGAGGATGGTCGACCATGTGTGAACCATGGAAGATAGACAGGAGATGATGTGTGAACCATGTCAGAGATGCATAGAGGACGGTCAACCATGTGTGAACCATGGAAGGTAGTCAGGAGATGATGTGTGGACCATGTCAGAGATGCATAGAGGAAGGTCAACCATGTGTGAACCATGGAAGATAGTCAGAAGATGATGTGTGAAGCATGTCAGAGATGCATAGAGGATGGTCAACCATGTGTGAACGATGGAAGATAGTCAGGAGATGATGTGTGAGCCCAGTTAGAGATGCATAAAGGACGGTCAACCATGTGTGAACCATGGAAGATAGTCAGGAGATGATGTGTGAAGCAAGTCAGAGATTAATAGAGGACGGTCAACTATGTGTGATCCATGGAAGATAGTCAGGAGATTATGTGTGAAGCATGTCAGAGATGCATGGAGGACGGTCAACCATGTGTGAACCATGGAAGATAGTCAGTAGATGATGCGTGAAGCATGTCAGAGATGCATGGAGGACGGTCAACCATGTGTGAACCATGGAAGATAGTCAGGAGATGATGTGTGAAGCATGTCAGAGATGCATAGAGGACGGTCAACCATGTATGACCCATGGAAGATAGTCAGGATATGATGTGTGACCCATGCCAGAGATGCATACAGGATGGTCAACCATGTGTGAACCATGGAAGATAGTCAGGAGATGATGTGTGAAGGATGTCAGAGATGCATAGAGGACGGTCAACCATGTATGAACCATGGAAGATAGTCAGGAGATGATGTGTGAGCCCAGTTAGAGATACATAGAGGACGATCAACCATGTGTGAACCATGGAAGATAGTCAGGAGATGATGTGTGAAGCAAGTCAGAGATGCATAGAGGACGGTCAACCATGTGATAACCACGGAAGATAGTCAGGAGATTATGTGTGAAGCATGTCAGAGATGCATGGAGGACGGTCAACCATGTGTGAACCATGGAAGATAGTCAGTAGATAATGCGTGAAGCATGTCAGAAATGTATAGAGGTAGGTCAACCATGTGTGAACCATGGAAGATAATCAGGAGATGATGTGTGAAGCATGTGAGAGATGCATAGAGGAAGGTCAACCATGCGTGAACCATGGAAGATAGTCAGGATATGATGTGTGACCAATGTCAGAGATGCATACAGGATGGTCAACCATGTGTGAACCATGGAAGATAGTCAGAAGATGACGTGTGAAGCATGTCAGAGATGCATAGAGGACAGTCAACCATGTGTGAACCATGGAAGATAGCCAGGAGATGATGTGTGAACCATGTCAAAGATGCATGGAGAACAGTCAACCATGTGTGAACCATGGAAGATAGTCAAGAGATGATGTGTGAACCATGTCAGAGATGCATGGAGGACGGTCAACAATGTGTGAACCATGGAAGATCTTCATGAGATGATGTGTGAACCATGTCAGAGATGCATAACGGACGGTCAACCATGTGTGAACCATGGAAGATATTCAGGAGATGATGTATGTACCATGTCAGAGTGACATAGAGGACAATCAACCATGTGTGAACCACAAAAGTTAGTCAGGAGATGATGTGTGAAGCATGTCAGAGATGCATAGATGACGGTTAACCATGTGTGAACCATGGAAGATAGTCTGGAGATGATGTGTGAACCATGTCAGAGATGTGTGGAGGATGATCAACCATGTGTGAACCATGGAAGATAGTCAGGAGATTATGTGTGAAGCATGTCAGAGATGCATGGAGGACGGTCAACCATGTGTGAACCATGGAAGATAGTCAGTAGATGATGCGTGAAGCATGTCAGAGATGCATGGAGGACGGTCAACCATCTGTGAACCATGGAAGATAGTCAGGAGATGATGTGTGAAGCATGTCAGAGATGCATAGAGGACGGTCAACCTTGTATGACCCATGGAAGATAGTCAGGATATGATGTGTGACCCATGTCAGAGATGCATACAGGATGGTCAACCATGTGTGAACCATGGAAGATAGTTAGGAGATGATGTGTGAAGCATGTCAGAGATGCATAGAGGACGGTCAACCATGTGTGAACCATGGAAGATAGTCAGGAGACGATGTGTGAGCCCAGTTAGAGATACATAGAGGACGGTCAACCATGTGTGAACCATGGAAGATAGTCAGGAGATGATGTGTGAAGCAAGTCAGAGATGCATAGAGGACGGTCAACCATGTGTGATCCATGGAAGATAGTCAGGAGATTATGTGTGAAGCATGTCAGAGATGCATGGAGGACGGTCAACCATGTGTGAACCATGGAAGATAGTCAGTAGATGATGCGTGAAGCATGTCAGAGATGCATGGAGGACGGTCAACCATGTGTGAACCATGGAAGATAGTCAGGAGATGATGTGTGAAGCATGTTAAAGATGCATAGAGGATGGTCAACCATGTGTGAACCATGGAAGATAGTCAGGAGATGATGTGTGAGCCATGTCAGAGATGCATAAAGGACGGTCAACCATGTGTGAACCATGGAAGATAGTCAGAATATGATGTGTGAGCCATGTCAGAGATGCATACAGGATGGTCAACCATGTGTGAACCATGTAACATAGTCAGAAGATGATGTGTGAAGCATGTCACAGATGCATAGAGGACGGTCAACCATGTCTGAACCATGGAAGATAGTCAGAAGATGATGTGTGAACCATGTCAGAGATGCATAGAGGATGGTTAACCATGTGTGAACCATGGAAGATAGTCAGGAGATGATGTGTGAACCATGTTAGAGATGCATGGAGGACGGTCAATAATGTGTGAACCATGGAAGATAGTCAGGAGATGATGTGTGAACCATGTCAGAGATGCATAGAGGACGGTCAACCATGTGTGAACCATGGAAGATAGTCAGGAGATGATGTGTTTACTATGTCATAGATGCATAGAGGACGGTCAACCATGTGTAAACCATGGAAGATTGTCAGGAGATGATGTGTGAAGCATGTCATAGATGCATAGAGGACGGTTAACCATGGAAGATAGGCAGGATATGATGTGTGAACCATGTCAGAGATGCATGGAGGACGGTCAACCATGTGTGAACCATAGAAGATAGTCAAGAGATGATGTGTGAAGCATGTCAGAGATGCATAGAGGACGGTCAAACATGTGTGAACCATGGAAGATAGACAGGAGATGATGTGTGAACCATGTCAGAGATGGATAAAGGACGGTCAACCATGTGTGAACCATGGAATATAGTCAGGAGATGATGTGTGAAGCATGTCAGAGATGCATAGAGAATGGTCAACCAAGTGTGAACTATGGAAGATAGTCAGGAGATGATGTGTGAAGCATGTCAGAGATGCATAGAGGATGGTCAACCATGTGTGAACCATAGAAGATAGTCAGGAGATGATGTGTGAGCCCAGTTAGAGATACATAGAGGACGGTCAACCATGTATGAACCATGGTAGATAGTCAGGAGATGATGTGTGAAGCAAGTCAGAGATGCATAGAGGACGGTCAACCATGTGTGAACCATGGAAGATAGTCAGGAGATTATGTGTGAAGCATGTCAGAGATGCATGGATGACGGTCAACCATGTGTGAACCATGGAAGTTAGTCAGTAGATAATGCGTGAAGCATGTCAGAGATGCATGGAGGTAGGTCAACCATGTGTGAACCATGGAAGATCGTCATGAGATGATGTGTGAACCATGTCAGAGATACATAGAGGACGGTCAACCATGTGTGAACCATGGAAGATAGTCTGGAGATGATGTGTGTACCATGTCAGAGTGGCATAGAGGACAATCAACCGTGTGTGAACCACAAAAGATAGTCAGAAGATGATGTGTGAAGCATGTCAGAGATGCATAGAGGACGGTTAACCATGTGTGAACCATGGAAGATAGTCAGGAGATGATGGGTGAACCATGTCAGAGATGCATGGAGGACGGTCAACCACGTGTGAACAATGGAAGATAATCAGGAGATGATGTGTGAAGCGTGTCAGAGATGCATAGAGGACGGTTAACCGTGTGTGAACCATGGAAGATAGACAGGAGATGATGTGTGAACCATGTCAGAGATGCATAGAGGACGGTCAACCATGTGTGAACCATGGAAGGTAGTCAGGAGATGATGTGTGGGCCATGTCAGAGATGCATAGAAGACGGTCAACCATGTGTGAACCATGGAAGATAGTCAGAAGATGATGTGTGAAGCATGTCAGAGATGCATAGAGGATGGTCAACCATGTGTGAATGATGGAAGATAGTCAGGAGATGATGTGTGAGCCCAGTTAGAGATGCATAAAGGACGGTCAACCATGTGTGAACCATGGAAGATAGTCAGGAGATGATGTGTGAAGCAAGTCAGAGATGAATAGAGGACGGTCAACCATGTGTGATTCATGGAAGATAGTCAGGAGATTATGTGTGAAGCATGTCAGAGATGCATGGAGGACGGTCAACCATGTGTGAACCATGGAAGATAGTCAGTAGATGATGCGTGAAGCATGTCAGAGATGCATGGAGGACGGTCAACCATGTGTGAACCATGGAAGATAGTCAGGAGATGATGTGTGAAGCATGTCAGAGATGCATAGAGGACGGTCAACCATGTATGACCCATGGAAGATAGTCAGGATATGATGTGTGACCCATGCCAGAGATGCATACAGGATGGTCAACCATGTGTGAACCATGGAAGATAGTCAGGAGATGATGTGTGAAGGATGTCAGAGATGCATAGAGGACGGTCAACCATGTGTGAACCATGGAAGATAGTCAGGAGATGATGTGTGAGCCCAGTTAGAGAGACATAGAGGACGATCAACCATGTGTGAACCATGGAAGATAGTCAGGAGATGATGTGTGAAGCAAGTCAGAGATGCATAGAGGACGGTCAACCATGTGATAACCATGGAAGATAGTCAGGAGATTATGTGTGAAGCATGTCAGAGATGCATGGAGGACGGTAAACCATGTGTGAACCATGGAAGATTGTCAGTAGATAATGCGTGAAGCATGTCAGAAATGTATGGAGGTAGGTCAACCATGTGTGAACCATGGAAGATAGTCAGGAGATGATGTGTGAAGCATGTGAGAGATGCATAGAGGAAGGTCAACCATGCGTGAACCATGGAAGATAGTCAGGATATGATGTGTGACCAATGTCAGAGATGCATACAGGATGGTCAACCATGTGTGAACCATGGAAGATAGTCAGAAGATGATGTGTGAAGCATGTCAGAGATGCATAGAGGACAGTCAACCATGTGTGAACCATGGAAGATAGCCAGAAGATGATGTGTGAACCATGTCAAAGATGCATGGAGAACAGTCAACCATGTGTGAACCATGGAAGATAGTCAAGAGATGATGTGTGAACCATGTCAGAGATGCATGGAGGACGGTCAACAATGTGTGAACCATGGAAGATCTTCATGAGATGATGTGTGAACCATGTTAGAGATGCATAACGGACGGTCAACCATGTGTGAACCATGGAAGATATTCAGGAGATGATGTATGTACCATGTCAGAGTGACATAGAGGACAATCAACCATGTGTGAACCACAAAAGTTAGTCAGGAGATGATGTGTGAAGCATGTCAGAGATGCATAGATGACGGTTAACCATGTGTGAACCATGGAAGATAGTCTGGAGATGATGTGTGAACCATGTCAGAGATGTGTGGAGGATGATCAACCATGTGTGAACCATGGAAGATAGTCAGGAGATTATGTGTGAAGCATGTCAGAGATGCATGGAGGACGGTCAACCATGTGTGAACCATGGAAGATAGTCAGTAGATGATGCGTGAAGCATGTCAGAGATGCATGGAGGACGGTCAACCATCTGTGAACCATGGAAGATAGTCAGGAGATGATGTGTGAAGCATGTCAGAGATGCATAGAGGACGGTCAACCTTGTATGACCCATGGAAGATAGTCAGGATATGATGTGTGACCCATGTCAGAGATGCATACAGGATGGTCAACCATGTGTGAACCATGGAAGATAGTTAGGAGATGATGTGTGAAGCATGTCAGAGATGCATAGAGGACGGTCAACCATGTGTGAACCATGGAAGATAGTCAGGAGACGATGTGTGAGCCCAGTTAGAGATACATAGAGGACGGTCAACCATGTGTGAACCATGGAAGATAGTCAGGAGATGATGTGTGAAGCAAGTCAGAGATGCATAGAGGACGGTCAACCATGTGTGATCCATGGAAGATAGTCAGGAGATTATGTGTGAAGCATGTCAGAGATGCATGGAGGACGGTCAACCATGTGTGAACCATGGAAGATAGTCAGTAGATGATGCGTGAAGCATGTCAGAGATGCATGGAGGACGGTCAACCATGTGTGAACCATGGAAGATAGTCAGGAGATGATGTGTGAAGCATGTTAAAGATGCATAGAGGATGGTCAACCATGTGTGAACCATGGAAGATAGTCAGGAGATGATGTGTGAGCCATGTCAGAGATGCATAAAGGACGGTCAACCATGTGTGAACCATGGAAGATAGTCAGAATATGATGTGTGAGCCATGTCAGAGATGCATACAGGATGGTCAACCATGTGTGAACCATGTAACATAGTCAGAAGATGATGTGTGAAGCATGTCACAGATGCATAGAGGACGGTCAACCATGTCTGAACCATGGAAGATAGTCAGAAGATGATGTGTGAACCATGTCAGAGATGCATAGAGGATGGTTAACCATGTGTGAACCATGGAAGATAGTCAGGAGATGATGTGTGAACCATGTTAGAGATGCATGGAGGACGGTCAATAATGTGTGAACCATGGAAGATAGTCAGGAGATGATGTGTGAACCATGTCAGAGATGCATAGAGGACGGTCAACCATGTGTGAACCATGGAAGATAGTCAGGAGATGATGTGTTTACTATGTCATAGATGCATAGAGGACGGTCAACCATGTGTAAACCATGGAAGATAGTCAGGAGATGATGTGTGAAGCATGTCATAGATGCATAGAGGACGGTTAACCATGGAAGATAGGCAGGATATGATGTGTGAACCATGTCAGAGATGCATGGAGGACGGTCAACCATGTGTGAACCATAGAAGATAGTCAAGAGATGATGTGTGAAGCATGTCAGAGATGCATAGAGGACGGTCAAACATGTGTGAACCATGGAAGATAGACAGGAGATGATGTGTGAACCATGTCAGAGATGGATAAAGGACGGTCAACCATGTGTGAACCATGGAATATAGTCAGGAGATGATGTGTGAAGCATGTCAGAGATGCATAGAGAATGGTCAACCAAGTGTGAACTATGGAAGATAGTCAGGAGATGATGTGTGAAGCATGTCAGAGATGCATAGAGGATGGTCAACCATGTGTGAACCATAGAAGATAGTCAGGAGATGATGTGTGAGCCCAGTTAGAGATACATAGAGGACGGTCAACCATGTATGAACCATGGTAGATAGTCAGGAGATGATGTGTGAAGCAAGTCAGAGATGCATAGAGGACGGTCAACCATGTGTGAACCATGGAAGATAGTCAGGAGATTATGTGTGAAGCATGTCAGAGATGCATGGATGACGGTCAACCATGTGTGAACCATGGAAGTTAGTCAGTAGATAATGCGTGAAGCATGTCAGAGATGCATGGAGGTAGGTCAACCATGTGTGAACCATGGAAGATCGTCATGAGATGATGTGTGAACCATGTCAGAGATACATAGAGGACGGTCAACCATGTGTGAACCATGGAAGATAGTCTGGAGATGATGTGTGTACCATGTCAGAGTGGCATAGAGGACAATCAACCGTGTGTGAACCACAAAAGATAGTCAGAAGATGATGTGTGAAGCATGTCAGAGATGCATAGAGGACGGTTAACCATGTGTGAACCATGGAAGATAGTCAGGAGATGATGGGTGAACCATGTCAGAGATGCATGGAGGACGGTCAACCACGTGTGAACAATGGAAGATAATCAGGAGATGATGTGTGAAGCGTGTCAGAGATGCATAGAGGACGGTTAACCGTGTGTGAACCATGGAAGATAGACAGGAGATGATGTGTGAACCATGTCAGAGATGCATAGAGGACGGTCAACCATGTGTGAACCATGGAAGGTAGTCAGGAGATGATGTGTGGGCCATGTCAGAGATGCATAGAAGACGGTCAACCATGTGTGAACCATGGAAGATAGTCAGAAGATGATGTGTGAAGCATGTCAGAGATGCATAGAGGATGGTCAACCATGTGTGAATGATGGAAGATAGTCAGGAGATGATGTGTGAGCCCAGTTAGAGATGCATAAAGGACGGTCAACCATGTGTGAACCATGGAAGATAGTCAGGAGATGATGTGTGAAGCAAGTCAGAGATGAATAGAGGACGGTCAACCATGTGTGATTCATGGAAGATAGTCAGGAGATTATGTGTGAAGCATGTCAGAGATGCATGGAGGACGGTCAACCATGTGTGAACCATGGAAGATAGTCAGTAGATGATGCGTGAAGCATGTCAGAGATGCATGGAGGACGGTCAACCATGTGTGAACCATGGAAGATAGTCAGGAGATGATGTGTGAAGCATGTCAGAGATGCATAGAGGACGGTCAACCATGTATGACCCATGGAAGATAGTCAGGATATGATGTGTGACCCATGCCAGAGATGCATACAGGATGGTCAACCATGTGTGAACCATGGAAGATAGTCAGGAGATGATGTGTGAAGGATGTCAGAGATGCATAGAGGACGGTCAACCATGTGTGAACCATGGAAGATAGTCAGGAGATGATGTGTGAGCCCAGTTAGAGAGACATAGAGGACGATCAACCATGTGTGAACCATGGAAGATAGTCAGGAGATGATGTGTGAAGCAAGTCAGAGATGCATAGAGGACGGTCAACCATGTGATAACCATGGAAGATAGTCAGGAGATTATGTGTGAAGCATGTCAGAGATGCATGGAGGACGGTAAACCATGTGTGAACCATGGAAGATTGTCAGTAGATAATGCGTGAAGCATGTCAGAAATGTATGGAGGTAGGTCAACCATGTGTGAACCATGGAAGATAGTCAGGAGATGATGTGTGAAGCATGTGAGAGATGCATAGAGGAAGGTCAACCATGCGTGAACCATGGAAGATAGTCAGGATATGATGTGTGACCAATGTCAGAGATGCATACAGGATGGTCAACCATGTGTGAACCATGGAAGATAGTCAGAAGATGATGTGTGAAGCATGTCAGAGATGCATAGAGGACAGTCAACCATGTGTGAACCATGGAAGATAGCCAGGAGATGATGTGTGAACCATGTCAAAGATGCATGGAGAACAGTCAACCATGTGTGAACCATGGAAGATAGTCAAGAGATGATGTGTGAACCATGTCAGAGATGCATGGAGGACGGTCAACAATGTGTGAACCATGGAAGATCTTCATGAGATGATGTGTGAACCATGTCAGAGATGCATAACAGACGGTCAACCATGTGTGAACCATGGAAGATAGTCAGGAGATGATGTATGTACCATGTCAGAGTGGCATAGAGGACAATCAACCATGTGTGAACCACAAAAGATAGTCAGAAGATGATGTGTGAAGCATGTCAGAGATGCATAGATGACGGTTAACCATGTGTGAACCATGGAAGATAGTCTGGAGATGATGTGTGAACCATGTCAGAGATGTGTGGAGGACGGTCAACCATGTGTGAACCATGGAAGATAGTCAGGAGATTATGTGTGAAGCATGTCAGAGATGCATGGAGGACGGTTGAACCATGTGTGAACCATGGAAGATAGTTAGTAGATGATGCATGAAGCATGTTAGAGATGCATGGAGGACGGTCAACCATCTGTGAACCATGGAAGATAGTCAGGAGATGATGTGTGAAGCATGTCAGAGATGCATAGAGGACGGTCAACCATGTCTGACCCATGGAAGATAGTCAGGATATGATGTGTGACCCATGTCAGAGATGCATACAGGATGGTCAACCATGTGTGAACCATGGAAGATAGTCAGGAGATGATGTGTGAAGCATGTCAGAGATGCATAGAGGACGGTCAACCATGTGTGAACCACGGAAGATAGTCAGGAGACGATGTGTGAGCCCAGTTAGAGATACATAGAGGACGGTCAACCATGTGTGAACCATGGAAGATAGTCAGGAGATGATGTGTGAAGCAAGTCAGAGATGCATAGAGGACGGTCAACCATGTGTGATCCATGGAAGATAGTCAGGAGATTATGTGTGAAGCATGTCAGAGATGCATGGAGGACGGTCAACCATGTGTGAACCATGGAAGATAGTCAGTAGATGATGCGTGAAGCATGTCAGAGATGCATGGAGGACGGTCAACCATGTGTGAACCATGGAAGATAGTCAGGAGATGATGTGTGAAGCATGTGAGAGATGCATAGAGGACGGTCAACCATGCGTGAACCATGGAAGATAGTCAGGATATGATGTGTGACCAATGTCAGAGATGTATACAGGATGGTCAACCATGTGTGAACCATGGAAGATAGTCAGAAGATGATGTGTGAAGCATGTTAGAGATGCATAGAGGATAATCAACCATGTGTGAACCATGGAAGATAGCCAGGAGATGATGTGTGAACCATGTCAAAGATGCATGGAGGACAGTCAACCATGTGTGAACCATGGAACATAGTCAAGAGATGATGTGTGAACCATGTCAGAGATGCATGGAGGACGGTCAACAATGTGTGAACCATGGAAGATCGTCATGAGATGATGTGTGAACCATGTCAGAGATGCATAGCGGACAGTCAACCATGTGTGAACCATGGAAAATAGTCAGGAGATGATGTATGTACCATGTCAGAGTGGCATAGAGGACAATCAACCATGTGTGAACCACAAAAGAGAGTCAGGAGATGATGTGTGAAGCATGTCAGAGATGCATAGAGGACGGTTAACCATGTGTGAACCATGGAAGATAGTCTGGAGATGATATGTGAACAATGTCAGAGATGTATGGAGGATGGTTAACCATGTGTGAACCATGGAAGATAGTCAGGAGATGATGTGTGAAGCATGTCAGAGCTGCATAGAGGGCAGTCAACCATGTATGAACCATGGAAGATAGATAGGAGATGATGTGTGAACCATGTCAGAGATGCATAGAGGACAGTCAACCATGTGTGAACCATGGAAGGTAGTCAGGAGATGATGTGTGGGCCATGTCAGAGATGCATAGAGGATGGTCAACCATGTGTGAACCATGGAAGATAGTCAGAAGATGATGTGTGAAGCATGTCAGAGATGCATAAAGGATGGTCAACCATGTGTGAACGATGGAAGATGGTCAGGAGATGATGTTTGAGCCCAGTTAGAGATGCATAAAGGACGGTCAACCATGTGTGAACCATGGAAGATAGTCAGGAGATGATGTGTGAAGCAAGTCAGAGATGCATAGAGGACGGTCAACCATGTGTGATCCATGGAAGATAGTCTGGAGGTTATGTGTGAAGCATGTCAGAGATGCATGGAGGACGGTCAACCATGTGTGAACCATGGAAGATAGTCAGTCGATGATGCGTGAAGCATGTCAGAGATGCATGGAGGACGGTCAACCATGTGTGAGCCATGGAAGATAGTCAGGATATGATGTGTGACCTATGTCAGAGATGCATACAGGATGGTCAACCATGTGTGAACCATGGAAGATAGTCAGGAGATGATGTGTGAAGCATGTCAGAGATGCATAGAGGACGGTCAACCATGTGGGAACCATGGAAGATAGCCAGGAGATGATGTGTGAACCATGTCAAAGATGCATGGAGGACGGTCAATCATGTGTGAACCATGGAAGATAGTCAGGAGATGATGTGTGAACCATGTCAGAGATGCATGGAGGACAGTCAACAATGTGTGAACCATGGAAGATAGTTATGAGATGATGTGTGAACCATACAGAGATGCATAGAGGACGGTCAACCCTGTGTGAACTGTGGAAGATAGTCAGGAGATGGTGTGTGTACCATGTCAGAGATGCATAGAGGACGGTAAACCATATGTGAACCACGGAAGATAGTCAGAAGATGATGTGTGAAGCATGTCAGAGATGCATTGAGAACGGTTAACCATGTGTGAACCATGGAAGATTGTCAGGAGATGATGTATGAACCATGTCAGATATGCATGGAGGACGGTCAACCATGTGTGAACCATGGAAGATAGTCAGGAGATGATGTGTGAAGCATGTCAGAGATGCATTGAGGACGGTCAACCATGTGTGAACCATGGAAGATAGACAGGAGATGATGTGTGAACCATGTCAGAGATACATAGAGGACGGTCAACAATGTGTGAACCATGGAAGATAGTCATGAGATGATGTGTGAACCATGTCAGAGATGCATGGAGGACGGTCAACAATGTGTGAACCATGGAAGATCGTCATGAGATGTTGTGTGAACCATGTCAGAGATGCATAGAGGACGGTCAACCATGTGTGAACCATGGAAGATAGTCAACAGATGATGTGTGTACCATGTCAGAGTGGCATAGAGGATAATCAATCATGTGTGAACCACGAAAGATAGTCAGAAGATGATGTGTGAAGCATGTCAGAGAGGCATAGAGGACGGTTAACCTTGTGTGAACCATGGAACATAGTCAGGAGATGATGTATGAACCATATCAGAGATGCATGGAGGACGGTCAACCATGTGTGAACCATGGAAGATAGTCAGGAGATGATGTATGAAGCATGTCAGAGATGCATAGAGGACGGTCAACCATGTATGAACCATGGAAGATAGACAGGAGATGATGTGTGAACCATGTCAGAGATGCATAGAGGACGGTCAACCATGTGTGAACCATGGAAGGTAGTCAGGAGATGAAGTGTGGGCCATGTCAGAGATGCATAGAGGACGATCAACGATCTGTGAACCATGGAAGATAGTCAAGAGATGATGTGTGAGCCATATCAGATGCATAGAGGACGGTCAACCCTGTGAGAATCATGGAAGATAGTCAGGAGATGATGTACGAAGCATGTCAGAGATGCATAGAGGACGGTCAACCATGTGTGAACCATGGAAGATAGTCAGAAGATGATGTGTGAAGTATGTCAGAGATGCATAGAGGATGGTCAACCATGTGTGAACGATGGAAGATTGTCAGGAGACGATGTGTGAGCCCAGTTAGAGATGCATAAAGGACGGTCAACCATGTGTGAACCATGGAAGATAGTCAGGAGATGATGTGTGAAGCAAGTCAGAGATGCATAGAGGACGGTCAACCATGAGTGATCCATGGAAGATAGTCAGGAGATTATGTGTGAAGCATGTCAGAGATGCATGGAGGACGGTCAACCATGTGTGAACCATGGAAGATAGTCAGTAGATGATGCGTGAAGCATGTCAGAGATGCATGGAGGACGGTCAACCATGTGTGAACCATGGAAGATAGTCAGGAGATGATGTGTGAAGCATGTCAGAGATGCATAGAGGACGATCAACCATGTGTGACCCATGGAAGATAGTCAGGATATGATGTGTGACCCATGTCAGAGATGCATACAGGATGGTCAACCATGTGTGAACCATAGAAGATAGTCAAGAGATGATGTGTGAAGCATGTCAGAGATGCATAGAAGACGGTCAACCATGTGGGAACCATGGAAGATATCCAGGAGATGATGTGTGAACCATGTCAAAGATGCATGGAGGACGGTCACCCATGTGAGAATCATGGAAGATAGTCAGGAGACGATGTGCGAAGCATGCCCGAGATGCATAGAGGATGGTCAACCATGTGTGAACCCTGGAAGATATCAGAAGATGATGTGTGAAGCATGTCAGAGATGCATAGAGGATGGTCAACCATGTGTGAACGATGGAAGATAGTCAGGAGATGATGTGTGAGCCCAGTTAGAGATGCATATAGGATGGTTAACCATGTGTGAACCATGGAAGATAGTCAGGAGATGATGTGTGAAGCAAGTCAGAGATGCAAAGAGGACGGTCAACCATGTGTGATCCATGAAAGATAGTCAGAAGATTATGTGTGAAGCATGTCAGAGATGCATGGAGGACGGTCAACCATGTGTGAACCATGGAAGATAGTCAGTAGATGATGCGTGAAGTATGTCAGAGATGCATAGAGGACGGTCAACCATGTGTGAACCATGGAGAATAGTCAGGAGATGATGTGTGAAGCATGTCAGAGATGTATAGAGGACGGTCAACCATGTGTAACCCATGAAAGATAGTCAGGATATGATGTGTGACCCATGTCAGAGATGCATACAGGATGGTCAACAATGTGTGAACCATGGAAGATAGTCAGGATATGATGTGTGAAGCATGTCAGAGATGCATAGAAGATGGTCAACCATGTGGGAACCATGGAAGATAGCCAGGAGATGATGTGTGAACCATGTCAAAGATGCATGGAGGACGGTCAACCATGTGTGAACCATGGAAGATAGTCAGGAGATGATGTGTGAACCATGTCAGAGATGGATGGAGGACGGTCAACAATGTGTGAACCACGGAAGATAGTCAGGAGATGATGTGTGTACCATGTCAGAGATGCATAGAGGACGGTCAACCATATGTGAACCACGGAAGATAGTCAGGAGATGATGTGTGAAGCATGTCAGAGATACATTGAGAACGGTTAACCATGTGTGAACCATGGAAGATAGTCAGGAGATGATGTATGAACCATGTCAGAGATGCATGGAGGACGGTCAACCATGTGTGAACCATGGAAGATAATCAGGAGATGATGTGTGAAGCATGTCAGAGATGCATTGAGGGCGGTCAACCATGTGTGAACCATTGAATATAGACAGGAGATGATGTGTGAACCATGGAAGGTAGTCAGGAGATGATATGTGAGCCATGTCAGAGATGCATAGAGGACAATTAACCATGTGTGAACAATGGAATATAGTCAGGAGATAACGTGTGAAGCATGACAGAGATGCATAGAGGACAGTCAACCATGTGTGAACCGTGGAAGATAGTCAGGAGATGATGTGTGAAGCATGTCAGAGATGCATGGAGGATGGTCGACCATGTGTGAACCATGGAAGATAGTCAGGAGCTGATGTGTGAGCCCAGTTAGAGATACATAGAGGACGGTCAACCATGTGTGAACCATGGAAGATAGTCAGGAGATAATGTGTGAAGCAAGTCAGAGATGCATAGCGGACAGTCAACCATGTGTGAACCATGGAAGATAGTCAGGAGATTATGTGTGAAGCATGTCAGAGATGCATGGAGGACGGTCAACCATGTGTGAACCATGGAAGATAGTCAGTAGATGATGCGTGAAGCATGTCAGAGATGCATGGAGGTAGGTAAACCATGTGTGAACAATGGAAGATAGTCAGGAGATGATGTGTGAAGCATGTAAGAGATGCATAGAGGACGGTCAACCATGCGTGAACCATGGAAGATAGTCAGGATATAATGTGTGACCAATGTTAGAGATGCATACAGGTTGGTCAACCATGTGTGAACCATGGAAGATAGTCAGAAGATGATGTGGGAAGCATGTCAGAGATGCATGATGCATAGAGGACAGTCAACCATGTGTGAACCATGGAAGATAGCCAGGAGATGATGTGTGAACCATGTCAAAGATGCATGGAGGACAGTCAACCATGTGTGAACCATGGAAGATAGTCAAGAGATGATGTGTGAACCATGTCAGAGATGCATGGAGGACGGTCAATAATGTGTGAACCATGGAAGATAGTCATGAGATGATGTGTGAACCATGTCAGAGATGCATAGAGGACGGTCAACCATATGTGAACCATGGAAGATAGTCAGGAGATGATGTGTGTACCATGTCGAGTGGCATAGAGGACAATCAACCATGTGTGAACCACGAAAGATAGTCAGGAGATTATGTGTGAAGTATGTCAGAGATGCATAAAGGACGGTTAACCATGTGTGAACCATGGAACATAGTCAGGATATGATGTGTGAACCATGTCAGAGATGCATGGAGGACGGTCAACCATGTGTGAACCATGGAAGATAGTCAGGAGATGATGTGTGAAGCATGTCAGAGATGCATAGAGGACGGTCAACCATGTGTGAACCATGGAAGATAGATAGGAGATGATGTGTGAACCATGTCAGAGATGCATAGAGGACGGTCAACCATGTGTGAACCATGGAAGGTAGTCAGGAGATGATGTGTGGGTCATGTCAGAGATGCATAGAGGATGGTCAACCATCTGTGAACCATGGAAGATAGTCAAGAGATGATGTGTGAGCCATATCAGATGCATAGGGGACGGTTAACCATGTGAGAATCATGGAAGATAGTCAGGAGATGATGTGCGAAGCATGTCAGAGATGCATAGAGGACGGTCAACCATGTGTGAACCATGGAAGATAGTCAGAAGATGATGTGTGAAGCATGTCAGCGATGCATAGAAGATGGTCAACCATGTGTGAACGATGGAAGATAGTCAGGTGATGATGTGTGAGCCCAGTTAGAGATGCATAAAGGACGGTCAACCATGTGTGAACCATGGAAGATAGTCAGGAGATGATGTGTGAAGCATGTCAGAGATGCATAGAGGACGGTCAACCATGTGGGACCCATGGAAGATAGTCAGGATATGATGTGTGACCCATGTCAGAGATGTATACAGGATGGTCAACCATATGTGAACCATGGAAGATAGTCAGGAGATGATGTGTGAAGCATGTCAGAGATGCATAGAAGACGGTCAACCATGTGGGAACCATGGAAGATAGCCAGGAGATGATGTGTGAACCATGTCAAAGATGCATGGAGGACTTTCAACCATGTGTGAATCATGGAAGATAGTCAGGAGATGATGTGTGTACCATATCAGAGATGCATGGAGAACGGTCAACCATATGTGAACCACGGAAGATAGTCAGGAGATGATGTGTGAAGCATGTCAGAGATGCATTGAGAACGGTTAACCGTGTGTGAACCATGGAAGATAGTCAGGAGATGATGTATGAACCATGTCAGAGATGCATGGAGGACGGTCAACCATGTGTGAACCATGGAAGATAGTCAGGAGATGATGTGTGAAGCATGTCAGAGATGCATTGAGGACAGTCAACCATGTGTGAACCATGGAAGATAGACAGGAGATGATGTGTGAACCATGTCAGAGATACATAGAGGACGATCAACCATGTGTGAACCATGGAAGGTAGTCAGGAGATGATATGTGAGCCATGTCAGAGATACATAGAGGACGGTTAACCATGTGTGAACAATGGAATATAGTAAGGAGATAACATGTGAAACATGTCAGAGATGCATAGAGGACGGTCAACCATGTGTGAACCGTGGAAGATAGTCAGGAGATGATGTGTGAAGCATGTCATAGATGCATGGAGGACGGTCGACCATGTGTGAACCATGGAAGATAGTCAGGAGATGATGTTTGAGCCCAGTCAGATATGCATAGTAGACGGTCAACCATGCGTGCACCATGGAAGATAGTCAGGAGATGATGTGTGAAGCATGTCAGAGACGCATAGAGGACGGTCCACCATGTGTGAACCATGGAAGATAGTCAGGAGATGATGTGTGAAGCATGTTAGAGATGCATGGAGGACGATCAACCATATGTGAACCATGTAAGATATTCAGGAGATGATGCGTGAAGCATGTCAGAGATGCATGGAGGACGGTCAACCATGTGTGAACCATGGAAGATAGTCAATAGATGATGGTGAACTATGTGTCAGAGGCATATATCTTGGTCAACTATGTGTGTACCATGGAAGATAGTCAATGGATGATGGTGAACTATATGTGAGATACTTTGATGATGGTCAACTATGTGTGGACCATGGAAGATAGTCAACAAATGATGGTGAACTATGTGTGAGATGCATATATGATGGTTAACTATGTGTGGACCATGGAAGATAGTCAACATATGATGGTGAACTATGTGTTAGATGCATATATGATGGTTAACTATGTGTGAACCGTGGAAGATAGTCAACAGATGATGGTGAACTATGTGTGAGATGCATAGATGATGGTCAACTATGTGTGATCCATAGAAGATAGTCAAGAGATGATGGTGAACTTTGTGTGAGAAGCATAGATGATGGTCAACTATGTGTGAACCATGGAAGATAGTCAAGAGAGGATGTGTGAACTTTGTCAGAGATGCATAGAGGATGGTCAACTATGTGTGAATCATGGAAGATAGTCAACATATGATGTATGAACCATGTCAAAGATGCACAGAGGATGGTCAACTATGTGTGAATCATGGAAGATAGTCAACATATGATGGTGAACTATGTGTGAGATGAACAGACGATGGTCAACCATGTGTGAACCATGGAAGATAGTCAAGAGATGATGTGTGAACTATGTGTGAGATGCATAGATGATGGTCAACTATGTGTGAACCATGGAAGATTGTCAACATATGATGGTGAACTATGTGTGAGATGCATAGATGATGGTCAAATATGTGTGAACCATGGAAGATCTTTCTAACATGCTACGACGTGCTAGACGTGGTTGGGAGGAACAAAATGTTCACCCTGACGGGATAGGAAATGAAGTATTTGATGAACTTTTTGTCTTTTGGGATTCGACTGGTTACAAAATCTTAAATTGCAAAAATAAATGAGAGCATCTAAATTGAGAATCTTAATGCAGTTGGAAGTATTTGTATCGCAGAACATGCTTGATGCATGGTAATTATACCTACTTTTTTAAGTTGTATTTTGATTTAATATATATTTTTAATTAATTAGCTAGTTGCAAAGACTCGTACTAAAAAAATCAGGAGATTTTGTGGACGAACGTACCAGAAGAGCTTTGGTAAGTTTTTTATATTTCATTATTTTATTTAAATTAATTCTTGTGTATGACTAAATTATTTAATTTATATTTAATATAATGGCAAATTTGTTGCGTGATTTTCATGTGGCAGCTAATTTAATGTTGTTTGTGGCGTGAAAATTACGTAGCTACATTTCATTATTATTTTTTTAATTTAATTCTTTTATATAACTAAATTGTTTAAACTATTTTTAATTTAATTTTTTTTCTTGTACGTGTAGAAGGACTATCAAATATTGCTCACATAACTTTTAGTTTAAAATCCCCAGTATACTCTGATAGGTTCAAATCCGATTGATTCACGTGTGAATCTTTATATTTAAAGTTTAGTAAATGACATGAAAGAATCTAATGGGTGTTTTTTGGTGTTGGATCTTTGGCCGATAACTACAGAATAGAGGATAAAACTTTATTTGAAAAAGTTGCGGATGGGGAAGGGACGTCACGTCCACAACAATTGACACGCGAAAGGATGGAAACAGTGAGACAATTGGCTCTAACTGAGGCGAGACGCGAGACGGTAGAACGTGAGGCGACGATAAATGCCCAAATGGAGACAATAAAGAAGAAATAATTTGAGATGAGAAAATACGATAATTGCTCTCACAAAGAAACCAAACAAACAATTCAATTGGTAGTGATGTGGAAGAAGATTTTAGAGATGGTTGTGATTAATTATTTTATTGTTATTTTACTTTTAAACATTAATTTTTGTAAAATATTTCTAATTATTTATAATTTAATCATTTCTAATTAAAATTCATATTTTTAATTATTATTTGAAAATATTCATATTTTTAATTATTATTTGAAATTCATATTTTTAATTGTAAAAAATTCATATTTCTAATTATTATTTAAAAATACTTGTATTCTTTATTAAATTTTGTTTTTTATTAATTATTAAATAAATTTTTTTAATAAATAATAATCTGCGAAATGGTAATCATGTGACAAATATATGAGATGTTTTCATTTTTGTGTCGTGGTAAACACGACGCAAATCTAACATATTTTTCTTTTTGTGGCGTGAAATTCATGTGGCAAAGTGTTGCGGCGTGAATATTACGTGGCAAAGTTATGACGTGATTTTCAAGTGACAAAAAAGTTGCCACAAGCACTTCTGTCAAATAATTATTATGACATGATTTTTCTATTTATGGCGTGAAAATCATGTGGTTAAGAACAAGTTTTTTTAGTGAGTAATCTAAAATGTACTCGCTCTAAGAGGCGCACCAGATCAGAGTTGCTCAACCATTATGGACAATTAATACAAAGGACATACAATCTACAAACATTTATTCTTGGAATCATGTATCCCTAAAATAAGGATCTAGAGCTTTTAACCTTAAAAAAAATTTAAAAGCTAAAGGTTAATTTAGTTACAAATACGCATTATTCAAATGTAAAAACTTCACACTCACGAAAGTCACTAACTTGAGAGTCGAATTGTTTGCAAGTACATCCTCATTGTCGAACAAAGCTAAAAAAATCGATAAAAAATGCATCATCTAATCCATTGTCATCAACAACAATTAGAGAAGAAATAGCCATATCAAGTCACAAAGATAAGTTAGAGAATACTCTAATCAAAACTTAAAGATGTTTCAAAATAACTCATAACATGTGTGTCTGAGATAGACAGTGTGAAAAATATGAGCACAAGTGAGTGTCAATGAGACACTTAATGTAACACATTAACATACCTAACTATGTTAAGTAACTTAGGGACCATATTGATTAACATTCTATAAAGCAAATGACTATATTGAAATATTTATAAAGCAAAGGACCGGATTGACACACTCATGGAAGAAATGACCTGATCAACTTTTGGAGACTAACTTAAAATCTCTAGAATATAAGTTGACTCATTGTTACAAGTTCATCAGATACCATTTTAAGTTTAACTCAACCTTATTATATTTTTACTAATGTAGCACAAAGGCACACAACTAAAAATTTAATGCCATATTGATTGGACCAAACAACATATTCAAAAACACTAATGAGTACTAAGTACGTAGGTCCATTGACAGGTAAAAGATGTTAAGAGACACAGTTTTAAGTATTGTGGTTCACAATTGGAACTCTAAAATTTAACATAACTACAAAGTTTTAGATATTTGTCACTTTCGAATCAGGTGTCATTGTGTGTGTTTATGTTTTATAGCATTGTTAGATAGTCAAATAATTATTTCCTTTTCTTAGAACCACCTAGATTTTACTAGTTTGTATTACTTGGTATTTATAAATTTTTCAACATTTTTCTTTTTTCTCTCTATTAAAGCACGAGCCTATCCTTTGTTTACACCCTCATATCTTGTACACACAACATCCACACAGAAAATCATCAAAAATGAATACATTTTCTGACAATAAAATGCCACATGCTGTGTTGATTCCATACCCAGCTCAAGGCCATATCAATCCATTGTTCAAACTAGCAAAACTTCTTCACCTTAGAGGCTTTCACATTACCTTTGTCAACACTGAATACAACCACAAACGCTTGCTCAAATCAAGAGGCTCCAATTCCTTTGATGGTTTCACTGATTTTTGCTTTGAGACTATTCCAGATGGTTTAACTCCAATGGAAGGTGATGGTGATGTTAGTCAACATGTACCTTCTCTTAGTCAATCTATAAGAAAGAATTTCCTCAAACCATATTGTGAACTTCTTTCTAGACTTAATGAATCTGCCAATATTGGTCTTATTCCACATGTTACTTGCTTAGTTTCTGATTTGAAGATGACTTTTACTATACAAGCTGCTAAAGAATTTGCACTACCAAATGTTCTCTTTTTTTCATCAAGTGCATGTTTTTTATTGAATATTTTGCACGTTCGTTCCTTTGTAGAAAAAGGTCTCACACCACTCAAAGGTACAGCTAAATTAAGTTTTTTTCTACAGAACATAGTATATGTATATGTACAACTAATATTATTATTATTATTATTATTATTATTATTATAATTATTATTATTATTATTATTATGTGTATATACAATAATAATAACTATTATAATAATAACTATTATTATGTATATGTGTGGGTATATACGTACCAGCGCGTATTTATGCACGGAACTTCAAACTATTAACTTTGATATTTATGATATGCAGATGTAAGTTATCTAACAAATGGATATTTGGAAACTAAAGTAGATTGGATTCCTGGTTTGAAAAACTTTCGGTTGAAGGACATTGTCGCTGTTATAAGGACAACAGATCCCAATGATATCATGTTAGAATTCTTAATCGATGTGGCAGATAAAGTTCATACAGACTCTACTATTGTTTTGAATACTTTTGATGAACTTGAGAGTGATGTAATAAATGCCCTATTACCTATGTTTCCTTCTCTTTACCCCATTGGCCCTTTACCTTTATTGTTAAACCAAACTCCATCTAATCATCAATTAGCATCTCTAGATTCCAATCTTTGGAATGAAGATACCAAGTGTTTTGAATGGCTTGAATCCAAAGAACCTGGATCTGTTGTTTATGTGAATTTTGGCAGCATCACTGTTATGAGTCCGGAGCAACTGTTGGAATTTGCTCGGGGTTTGGCCAACAGCAAGAAACCTTTTTTGTGGATCATTAGGCCTGATCTTGTCATTGGTGGCTTGAATGTTTTGTCACCTGAGTTTATGAATGAAATTTCAGATAGAGGCCTAATTGCGAGCTGGTGTCCGCAAGAGAAAGTATTGAACCACTCTTCAATTGGTGGATTCCTGACTCATTGCGGATGGAACTCAACCACTGAAAGTATATGTGCAGGAGTGCCAATGTTGTGTTGGCCATGTTTTGGTGATCAGCCACCAAACTGTAGATCTATTTGCAATGAATGGGAGATTGGAATTGAAATTGATTCGAACGTGAAGAGAGGTGAGGTGGAGAAGCTTGTGAATGAATTGATGGTGGAAGAGAAAGGGAAGAAGATGAGACAAAAGGCAATGGAATTGAAGAAGAAGGCTTTGGAGAACACCAGTCCAGGAGGTTGTTCATACATGAACTTAGACAAAGTTATTAAGGAAGTGTTGCTTAAACAAAATTAGAACTATTTTCAACAATGTAACACTTACTTCCTTATTGATTTTCTTCTATTTAATGTACTTTTTTATCAAGCAAAAACGATTCATCTTTTAGAATTTTTGAACCAACAAACTATTGAACTATGACTTATATATCTCACTAGTTTGGTTTCTGAACCTGTTATTTAAACATCACTCAAATCACTATTTTAACATTGTTCTCAACTAAAAAAAAAGTAATTCCGCTCCTTAGAGTTCAAGGCTCAAAATCTTACCATTAAGCTTATACCTCAAAAACATATACAAGTGAATAGAGTGGAGGGTTGTACACGTCACACATCCATCACTATAGGTGCAAAGTTAAGGTGAACTTGAATTCTATGCAATGTGATTATGGAGATAATCTTGAGTCTTTGTTGAAAGGGACTGATTATGGAGATGATCCTTGTGCCTTTTTCAGACATAAAGGTCAATTATTTTAATCAAGTTGCTCTTGTTTTCTTCTACAAGTTGAATCTTGGGATCCAACAACGTGTATTTTAGTTCCACTAGGAAAATGAGACTATTGGAGGTGGTCCACAACCCTATGATGACATTGTTTGATAGTATCTTCTATTTGAGTGGTTGCAATTCCATGCAAGTATTTGTTTGATATAGTTAAAATAAATTTAAGGTAGTTAAAAGAAAATTTTACCCAAATCCCCACATTTTCGAAAAAATTCCCCAAATACCCCATGTTTCAAAAAATTTTCCAAACTGCCCTAGTTACGGCAAGGCTTTGTACATTGTCGCCAAATGAATTGGCGACACCCCTTTAAGGCTATAACCCTGTGGCCAATTGTATTGGCGACTCCCTTGCTTATCAAGTTGCCAGTGTAATTGGCGACCCTGTACAAAGGCAAAAGGGAGTCGCCAATACAATTGGCGACATGGTTATAGCCTTAAAGGGGTGTCGCCAATTCATTTGGCGACAATGTACAAAGCATTGCCCTAACTGGGGTAGTTTGGGAAATTTTTTGAAACATGAGGTATTTGGGGAATTTTTTCGAAAATGTGGGGTATTTAGATAAAACATTCTAGTTAAAACTGTATTATAATTAGTTGCAGGTTTGGTTATGTTAATTATCTTAGAATCATTATATAAAGTGTATTATGTGTCAGATTTTTGGCTTCCTCCCACTTTTATTGTATTACTTATATTTATAATTACATAAGCATTTACAACAATTATTTACAAATATTTTCGATTTGATTTTCTACTCTATTCTAGAAACGTAAAATTTACACAATTAAGAATAATCCAATCATATCAAATCATTCTATATTAACATCCCCTTCAAATTGATGTGGCTGGTCAAGAAACATCAATTTGTTAACAAGAAATTGATGGTGTGGACGAGGAACCGCCTTCGTAAAAATATCTGCAGTCTGAAATTTTGTACTAACATGAGGAAGTGATATTAGTTTATCATCATAGGCATCACAGATTAAGTGATAATCGACCCCGATATGTTTGGTGCGTTTGTGTAAATCGAGATTTGAAACAATTTGGATGGCACTTGTATTTTCAACATAAAGTGATGTAGGCTCTATTTGAAGAAATCCAAGCTCACTCAAATGACCGCGAAGCCAAATTATTTCTGAACAAGTCGTAGACATAGCACGATACTCATATTCATTGGAAGATTTAGAAACTATTGGCCGCCTCTTACTTTTCCATGAGATCAATGAAAAGCCAAGAAACATACACTAACCAGTAATAGGTCGTCGAGTGTCAGGACACCCGACTCAATCAGCATCACTATAAGCACTTAATCGTGAGACCATTTTAGAAGGAAAGAATAAATCACGAAGAAAAGTTCCTTTCAAATAGTGAATTATACGACTAACTGCTTCTAGGTGAAGATGAGTAGGAGAATGCACGAATTGACTTACTTGTTGAACGACCAAAGTAATGTCAGGACGAGTAATAGTTAAGTAATTAAGGTTACCCACAAGCTGTCAATACAATAATGAATCAGACAAAATATCACCATCATTACGATGATATTTAACATTAACCTCAAGAGGAGTATCCACCAGATTAGCTGTTTGGAGACCATCCATAGAAATCAAATATGTGGCATACTTGTGTTGGTAAAGGAATATGCCCTTAGACGTAGAATGAACCTCAAGACCAAGAAAATAATTCAAGTTTCCAAGATATTTCATAAGAAATGAGGTATGTAACTATTGTTTATATCGCTCAATAGAAACATGATTTGAACCACTGATAACCATATCATCAACAGACAAAAGAAGTAGAATAGTACTCTCAATTGTGAGATGAATAAATAGAGAGGAATCATATTGACTATGGGTGTAACACCCCCTTTCTATACCCCCAAATAATCACATTTAATCATTTAGGCACATATTAAAATTTCGTCAGAGTATAATTATAAACATGGTATAAAAGAGATATGTCACATTATACTTGAAATTAAAACATACAACACCTGCTCAACAGTTGATATGCAACAGTGGGGTAACTTTGCAACAGAGGAACTTAGTCCTTACACCCACATCTCAACATTTAGAATAACAGTGGAAAATCTAAACATTGAATAACAACAAACATATATACATATATACATACATCATAAAGTATTCTCCACCAACATCATTCATGTTTACATAAACATTCATCAACAAGATACATATACAAAGGTATCCCAAAAGAATCATAGCCATCCTAGCTACCCGGTGCTACATATCAGAGCCGACCGACCAAAAGAAAGAAGACACGCTCCACAAAAAGACCACCAGCATACCTACTCTGCAATGCCTCATAGAGCATTATAAAACAACAGAAGGGTGAGAAATATTATCATAATAACAATGCATATAATTATATATCTTAACATAAAAATACTCATATTCCACATTCTCACCACCATTCATCACATCTCACTCATACACATCGCAATGTATACATATCTATTCAAGCCAAGCATATACCTCATGCATATTTTCACAATTCTTATCAATCCACATAAACATACACATATATGTTTATTCATCAAAGCACCATTTTAAAGATGATAAATGCAAATCATAGAGACCAACTCACGACTCTATGCAAATGCAATGCGGGTACCGACTCAATCATCTCAAGTTCACTCAGGAACTCTACTGGAACCATCGC
Organism: Lathyrus tuberosus; assembly: GCA_022829125.1. NCBI lineage: Eukaryota > Viridiplantae > Streptophyta > Magnoliopsida > Fabales > Fabaceae > Lathyrus > Lathyrus tuberosus. The sequence continues at coordinate 1,544,656 of JALAZF010000348.1, forward strand.
TCGTTACATCACTGTAACTCCCCGTCGGGTATACGATGTTCCCCATCGCTCACACCTCTTATTTTTAAGGCACACGATCCAATCTGATCGCTCACACCTCTTATTTTTAAGGCACACGACGTTTATGGATCGCTCACACCTCTTTGTCTAAGGCACACGACCCGATCGCTCACACCTCTTTGTATAAGGCACACGATCGCCTATACCCATCGCTCACACCTCTTATTTTTAAGGCACACGATCCATCCGATCGCTCACACCCCTTATTTTTAAGGCACACGATGTTATAGCGGATTCTCATAAGAATCCCTCAACACAAGAATGCACATCATTATGCTTCACACGCAAATGACTCAAGACATTCTTGAAATGCATACATATTCACAATATATTCATGCATTCTTCTCATACAAGTACATACAATCTATATACATTCACATCAATGCACTATTGTATGGTTCACATCCAAACACACGTTCAAAATGGTAAAAGTCGCTAAATAACACTATTCCCGACTTTTCCGACTTATATAATCGGCTAACAATCTCCAAATCATCATAATAAGAAAAATCATTTCATAAGCTTCCTAATGCATCAAACCACGCCTCTAACCGAACCACAGATCAAAAGTTATGCAGAAAACAAAATTACACGAACAACACTGTTCGCTGGGTGAACCTCCCTCGCGAGCATTCGCTAGCTCCTTCGCTAGGCGAATGTTCCAGCGAACCAACTATTAGATAAAAACAGACACAAAGTTCGCTAGGCGAACCCCTTGGCGAACCAAGGCAGCAACTACCCACATTCAAAACACCCAAACTTCGCTAGGCGAACAACTCAGCGAACCTTCGCTGACCTTCGCCAACTGGTTCGCTAGGCGAACCCGCGAAAACCTCACTCACCACCGCTTCACCCCAGGTTCGCTAGGCGAACCAAGGAAAACCCAGAATTTTCCTGCGCTGTCAAAACCCCCAAAATCCATATTTTTCCAATCAAAACCTTTCCAAAACACCATAAATCAATCAGAACCCAATACAATCATGACAACCAATATTCTACCACATTTACGTCGATTTCCAACCGCGAAAACATCGATTTCTCAAAATCACTCTAAAATGGAAAACTACGAAAACACCACCAACAATCCAATACACACATACATAATCATACATAATGATACACATTGATAAGATAATAAGATTTCACACCCTTACCCGATTAAATCGATTCCTAGAAGTTGTTTTTCTTGATTTTCCTCTTCTCCTTCTCTTTTTCTCCTCTTCCTCTTTCTTTCTCTCCTTTTTCTCTCTATTCTCCTTTCTATCTCTTTCTCTTCTATTTCCTTTCTATTTTCCACTCAAATACAATTAATTCATTTTCTCACAAAATTCTACACTTAATCATTTTTCCAACAATTTTTACTAAATTTCTAACTTACTAATAATTGAGAAATGTCCAAAATATCCTCCATTCTAATTTTCCCCGAAAACTCTCAAAACGATCAAATAACATAACACGTCAACATAACATATTAACACACCAATTTCACAAATAAAATAATTTATCACCCAATTTAAATAAAAGACTCAACAAAATGGGAATAATTGGAATCGGGGCGTTACAACTCTCCCCCACTTTAGAAATTTTCGTCCTCAAAAATATTACCTGATTCAAACAACTCCGGATACGACTCTCGCATCCTACTCTCTAGCTCCCAAGTCATATCGCCTTCCGCAGCGCCTCCCCACGCTACTTTCACGAGTGCAATATCCTTGCCTCTTAGCTTCTTAACTTCGCGGTCCAAAATCCTATTCGGTAAAGTTTCAACCGTAAGGTCATCTCTCACTTCAACCTCGTCCATAGGAATAACATGTGACGGATCCGGAACATACTTCCGAAGTTGCGAAACATGGAATACGTCATGCAAGTTCGAAAGATTCGGAGGCAACGCCACACGGTAAGCCACAACACCAACTCGTGCAGAAATCTGATACGGACCAATAAAACGAGAAGTCAATTTCTTCGACTTCAAAGCACGACCCACACCCGTAACCGGCGTAACTCTCAAAAACGCATGGTCGCCTTCTTGAAACTCAAGATCTTTTCTTCTCTTGTCATGATAGCTCTTTTGTCTACTTTGTGAAGCTTTCATCTTTTCACGAATAAACTTCACTTTCTCCGTAGTTTATTGTACCATCTCCGGTCCAACTATTGTCCTCTCACCGGTTTCATGCCAACACAAAGGTGTTCGACATCTCCGACCGTACAAAGCCTCAAATGGTGCCATACCTATACTTGAATGAAAACTGTTATTATAGGTGAACTCAATCAACGCCAAATAACCATCCCAAGCACCACCCTGCTCGAGCACACAAGCACGCAACAAATCCTCCAACGATTGAATTGTCCTCTCGGTTTGACCATCCGTTTACGGATGATACGCCGAACTCAATCTTAGCTTAGAACTCAAAGCCTTTTGTAAACTCTCCCAAAACCTCGATGTGAATCTAGGATCTCTATCCGATACAATACTCTTAGGAACTCCATGCAACTTCACAACCGCAAGAATATAAATCTCGGCTAACCTCTCCAAAGGATAACTAATATCAATTGGAATGAAGTGAGCAGATTTAGTAAGCCTATCAACGATTACCCAAATGGCATTATGACCTCTTTGCGTATTCGGCAATCCCGTAACAAAATCCATCGATATACTATCCCATTTCCACTCCGGAATATCCAACGGTCGCATCAATCCACTAGGTTTTTGATGTTCCACCTTGGACTTTTGACAAGTTAAGCACGTATACACAAATTGAGCCACATCTCTCTTTAGCCCGGACCACCAAAAGATTTTCTTCAAATCTTGATACATTTTATTCGCTCCCGGATGAATACTTAAGTTAGTTCGGTGTCCTTCTACCAATATCATCTTTTTCAACTCCACATCATCGGGAATACAAATACGACCACGGAATCTCAAAACTCCAAAATTATCAACCTTGAAATCCTCATTCTCATTCATCATCAAATCAACGAACTTCAAGTCCAGCTTTTGCCTTTCACATACGGTTGCAAGAAAATCATTCGTAACATGTAGCATACCAAGTCTCACACTTCTCGGCGTCATTTCACAAACCAAACTCAAGTCTCTAAAACTCTCCAAAAGTTCCCATTCTCTCATCATCAATGAGGACATATGTAACGACTTCCGACTCAAAGCATCAACCACCACGTTTTCCTTACCCCGATGGTAATTCAAACCAAAATCATAATCCTTCAAAAGCTCTAACCACCTCCTTTGTCTCATGTTCAATTCTTTTTGATCAAATAAATATTTCAAGCTTTTGTGATCACTAAAAACTTTGAATCTTGCTCCATAAAGATAGTGCCTCCAAATTTTCAAAACAAACACCACGGCCGCTAACTCCAAGTCATGTGTAGGATAATTCTTTTCATGCACTCTCAATTTTCTTGAAGCATAAGCCACAACTTTTCCATCCTGCATCAAAACACCACCTAAACCAACCAAGGAAGCATCACAATACACAACAAATGGTTCCATCGGATTTGGCAAAATCAAGATCGGAGCCGTTGTCAACCTTCTTTTTAGCTCATTGAAACTCTCTTCACAATGAATATCCCAAATGAAAGCCTTTCCTTTACAAATCAATTGCGTTAACGGAAGTGCCAACTTCGAAAAACCCTCAATAAACCTCCGATAATAACCCGCCAAGCCTAAAAAGCTTCAAATCTCCGTAATCGATCTAGGAGCCTCCCATAGCATCACCGCATCAATCTTGGATGGATCAACACTAATACCACTACCGGAAATAACATGCCCAAGAAAACTTACTTCCGATAACCAAAACTCACATTTCGACAACTTAGCATACAATTGTTTCTCTTTCAAAATTTGTAACACAATCCTCAAATGCTCTTCATGCTCCTCTTGAGACTTAGAGTAAATCAAAATATCGTCGATGAACACAACCACAAAACGATCCAACTGTTCATGAAAAATACGATTCATGTATTCCATAAACACACCCGGCGCATTAGAAACCTTGAATGGCATCACGGAATATTCGTAATGACCATACCGTGTCCTAAAGGCCGTCTTTTGAATATCCTCCTCTTTCACACGAATCTGGTGATATCCCGATCTCAAATCAATCTTGCTAAAAACATGCGCACCAACCAATTGGTCCAACAAATCCTCGATCCTTGGAACCGGATACTTGTTCTTAATTGTCACCTTGTTCAATTGTCAATAATCAATGCATAACCGCATACTCCCATCCTTCTTCTTTACCAACACTAATGCAAAAAACACTTTTTAAATCATACATTTTAAATCAGATGCTATCCACTTGATTTAAAATTATGAAAAACTAGAACGCGAAAGGTGTATTTTTTAGTGAATAATATTAAGTCAGTTAACATGATTTAAAAGAATTTTTTATAATAAAAAAAACACTAGTTCCCTCTCTTGTTCACGAAAACATAAATTGGTCCCCTCTTTTTTCGTTTTGCAAAAAAGCACACCCACAAAAAAACTGATGAACCTTCTCTTTCAGCGACGAACCAACCCTAAACGCATTTCCTTCTTACTTTCTCTCTCGGCGAAAAACAAACCCTAGACTTCCTTCTCACTTTCTCTCTCGGCGACGACGAACACCGACTTCTCTAAACACGAAAACGTTGCTTCAGTTTCCGTCGACATTCAGAGTTCCAGATTCTCCGCCGCTGCTTCTGTTCAGATTTCTCAAGGTTAGTTCAAATTTTGATTTTTTCAAGGTTAATTTAGGTTTAGTATCTATTATTTGATTTATCTAATTCCTTAGGTTAGTGTTGTCGAGCATTTTCTTAAAAGGGTTTGATTTGTTATTGACTTGAATATGTAAGAAACATGATTGAAAATGTGTTACTGCTGATTATATTCAATCTTAGAATCAGCACACATGAGGTTGATGAATATGCTGATTCTGACTGTAAGAAAATTGTTTATGTTAAAAAACATGATGGGAAATGGGTTACTTCTGATTCTATTCAATCTTGATGTGCTTTTTTACTTAGATATGTAACATAGACATGGATAATAATTAATAACTTTAGAGGCCGCTGCAATATTGGCTTTTACATTCAACCACACCCTTGATTGACATTTTAAGATCCTAATTTCTTAGTGGAACTTGTTGTTATCAAAGATAATAATACTTGGAGATCTAAAGATTATGGTTTTGTTAATCCATTTTTTCCTAGTGATGAGTGGAATAGGATTTTCTCTTAGAATTTTTATCAAGTAAAAGTTGGTGCAGAAGATAGGAAGCCTTGTTTATATGCCTACAGTTTGATGACCTTTATGTTCTGCAATCACACTTGGGTAGTTTAGGTGTATCCCATGTGTGCTTAGTTATAGGGTTAGTTTTTTTGGCTATTAGTGAATATCTTCACCTAGCTTATGTTATCTTTGTAACTTAGTCTCATTCTTGGTAAGCCTTATCCTATGAAATGAGTTTAATTAAAATATTATTAATTTGCTCTTAAAAAAGGATATCGTGTTTTATATTTATATATAATTGAATTCATGTGATTAATGTAGTATTTATAAAAATTTTACTTGTTTTTTTCTTTGATTTGGTACATAGGATTTGAACTCCTTTATGATTAGAATTCACTTTAGCCAGTTACTTTTCTTAAATAAGTATTTGATTATAAAGACCTCCCTTTTAATTTTCAAAGTTCCAGAAACCTCCTTATATGCCTGCTATGTATCTGACTGTTTGTTTTGTTTTGGCATATTACATGGTTTTGTTACAATGCTTGAGCTTGTTTAAGTTTTTGTGTGGAGCTGCTGCTGATTCTGTGCAGGTCACGACAACGCCAAACTTCTCTTCAACAACATTCAGCAACGACAACGAGCAACAACTCAGTTTCAAATATAATGGTTGGGTTTGTTGCATTCTTTCCTGTCATGTGCTGCCTTTGTTTGATCATTGCTGCTGATGTTTTTTTTTTTCGATTACACCGCGAGTTGCTTGTTTGAGCTATTTGGTTTGTTGTTGCGTATTCTCGATTATGTTTGTGTTGTTTTCTGGATGTTTAACTTGATGCTTGATGAACACTGCCAACAGGTAATATATGCTACATTTTGATTTGAACCAATTCTGTTTAACTTGTTGTTTAAGTATCTCATTGATCTGCACCTATTATGTACCAATTTTGTATTATGACCAAATTTGGTTGTTTGACTGTTACTTTGAGAAGGTAATGGAATGCTTTCAGTGATATACCCAACTTCAACAGCTTCTTGTTCATCATTATTTTTTTGCCCAGAATTGTCTGTATTGTCAATCTTTCTTGATTTTTTCTGCAGCCTGTTAGAAAAGTTAAGAGAATGCCAAATTGGGTTGGTTTTATCAGTTTCGATCAAATCTGTTGGGACGTGACAGTTAACGAAATTAAAGTTCAGTTAGTTCAATTATGTAGGGACCTGTTATCAAATTGATGTGGGATTGTGAATGCTTCTGTGTAAACTAACTGCTGTGTAGATTTTCCTAAATCTATTTGCATTCTGATGTGAACAGCCGAGATATCTAGTCATGCTCGCCGTTACTTCATACTGGCTTTGAAGGTACTGCTGTATGTGACTTATTGGATTGCCCGTGTCAGGAAAAGTAAAACCGGAGATAGAACTTGAAACAGTCTTCCAAGCTGGCCTGGGAAGACATAAATTCTGAACCTGGTTGAAATCGAACATCGTGAGTCGATGGAGGCTAAACTGGTACGCACACATTTTTCATCACATTTTGCATTATATTGCGAACCAAATGATTCGTAGTTCCTCTTGTTATTTGTTGGATGCGATTTGTCTTGCTCATGTGTTAGTTATAGATGATGATATAGGTGAGAGGCTATGGATTGGTTATTGTGAGGTTTGGAATTAGCTAATGGATTAGGGACTGTTTTTGTTTTTGGAATGAGATAAAAACAATTAGTAAATGTTAGTGTATGAGTTAGTTTGGTTAGAATAGGAGGAATGAATTCGGTTAGTAAAGTTAGATTGAATGAAGAAGTTATTGGTTTGGAAATTCTGAGATTGAAGTTCAATTGAGTGAGGAGGTTAGCTATAAGTTTTTTTCTGCTATGATATTTTTGAGCTGACAAAATGAGTCTTTATTTTTGTGGTGAGCTAGCCTTTGATGGAATTAGTTATGACTTCTCAATTCTGCAATGCCTTCCTGCGGATCTTTCCTTTTGAATTAGTTCCAACGTGGATTTTGTTATGAATATTTTGAATGCCTATCAGGTATGAAATTTAGTTAGTGTAAACGTTGAAAATTTTGTTATGTCAGTTCGTGAGGTGTTGGATGGCTGTTTAGCTATGTTAGTAGGAGGTTAATTGGTGAATGTCATTGAATGATATGGAACTGGTTTGGTTATGAGTTATGCGATGCAATTAGTCTACTGATTTGTTTAACATTAAATTGTTAAAGCAAAAACATGTATGTTAGCTAGTTAATGAATTTGTGTTTGGAAACACTTATGCTTGCAACTAGTTTTTTTCTCTTGTTATTTATGGCTTGCGACTTGAGGCTTGTTTCTGTACTGCAGCTTTTTATTGTTTTGTGGATGGCATATTCCAGCTGTTTTCGTTCATTTTTTGCAGGTGAACGATAAGGACCAAGTGGACATGTTGAGAATTGGTGTGTATTTGATGTTAGCATGGCTGTTGGTGAATGTGAGGAGGTTAGAGTGAATTGGTTTGAATTTGTTGTGCTGGGAAATCTTGTTTCCTACTATCTTTTGCAACTCCTTTAACGACCATGTCGACAGCTTTATGTTATGCTTCCTGATGCAAATTTTGATTGTAGTTTGGAAATTGGAATTGCAGGCTCTACAACGCCTTCAACAAATGACCGGATGATCCTTCCGTCGCAGCTAAAGTTGTCAATGGCCCCATTTTCGCTCTTGCCACGGATGCAACTATACAGTATCATTATGGAAAGTTCGTTGAATGCGTTGATGACATGAATCAGCCCTAAAAAAACTTGTATGCTCCACCTTTGAAGTTTTAGTTGGCTATTATAGTCTTTGTTTCTCATCTTAAAGCACCTATGTTGTCAATAGCGCGCTATATATCAGAATAGAAATGGTATGGTTCAGCGCTTTTGGCCCGCGAGCCACCATCAACAATATCTTCCCCTAAATAAATGCAAAACTATCCCCATCCAAGAAGGAAACCATGAGAAATGATGTAAAGATGTTTACTATATGATGCTCACTATTCTCATTGTTCTCATTGTTCTCTTGCATGTGTAGAGACATGAGAAGACTTTTCTTGATCGATCTTGACGGAGACTTCTTCAACTGCAAGCATTGCCAGACATCTTTAGTCCTTGCTCAACATCTCATTTTAGTGCCGGAGGTTAATTTTTTTTTCTCAAACTTCATTTCATTATACTTCTGGTTTTTGCAAAATCATAATCTAACCCTGGTTTTCCATATCTTAGGGTGACCATTGGATTTTTAGAGACGTGTAAATTTTCTTTGACTCTCTCTCTTCACTTCCATTGCTGTGTACGTTGATGCCTTCAACTAACGTCTTGCTTATCCATATTATGACAGTGTGAATGTTTCATTCGGAGAGGGGGAAGAAGACCTGACGATTATGGACGGATTGCCCTCTACTAAAATGGATGCATTCTGCGTTAAATGCGGGTCCAAAGTTGGATGGAGAATCGTAAGGTTCTTGAATCTCATGATTTTTTCATTTATTTGTTTACCCTTAATTTTATATTTTATTTTGTTTTAGGAGTCTGATCATGCAGGCGATCCGGGGTGCAGGTTTGTCATCGAAAGGTAATAAATAAATTAAGAATATAATCTGTAGGTTTTACTTTATCTTTCTTGTCGCTCAAGTTATTAATATGGCTGCCTGTTTTGTCCATCATTGAATGTAGAAGATAACAGTTTTGTTGAAATTCTGCTACAAAGCATAGTTATTAATATTGCATTTTGAATATTACATAGGTCAAAGATATTGGAGCCTGGTGAAGTCCCGGACATGCCTCCTCCTCCTCCTCCTCCTCAAGATGATGCTTGATTTGCATACTCTGATGATGCTTCATAGCATTTTGATTTGTTATGATGTAGTTTCTCAGGAAATAGATACTTTTGGAATACCATTCATGAAACTGTATTCAGCATTTTGTTTTTGGATTCTCTTATCTTGTTGTTAAGAGTTAGTACAGTTAGAGTTTCTCAGGAAATAGATGATACTTTTGGAATACCATTCAAGGAACTCTAATCAGCATTTTGTTTTTGGATTCTCTTATCTTGGATCTTGGATCTTGTGGCTTTCTTCAATGTTAATACTATACAAGAAAAACATTATCATGATTAAGAAAAAAATGACATGGTACTTTTAAATCGAATGAACCAATTTAAAATAACATTATTAAATCAAATGAACCAATTTAAATTTGAGAATTTAAATCAGAGCATATAGATTTAAAAGCTTTCATTACTTTTTGAATTTTTTTTAAATGTGTTAAACTGATTTAAATAAACACTTTTAAATCAGACTAGCCGATTTAATAAAATATTTTAAATTGGATGATACCTGATTTAAAAGCTTCTATTACTTTTTGAACTTTTTTAAAATGTGTCAAACTGATTTAAATAAATACTTTTAAATCAGACTAGCCGATTTAATAAAATATTTTAAATCGGATGGAACCTGATTTAAAATCTAAAAACTTTCTAAATCGGCCGAAATTAAATCGGACCACCAACCGATTTAAAAAGTTGTTTTTAACCGATTTAAAAAGTTTTTTTTTATACTAGTGCAACAACACCGGAGCACCCCAAGGAGAAACACTTGGTCTTACAAATCTCTTGTCCAACAAGTCATTCAATTGCTTCTTCAATTCTACCAACTCCGATGCCGACATACGATACGGTGCCATCGAAATCGGTCTAGTACCCAGAACTAGATCAATAGAAAACTCAACTTCTCTTTCCGGCGGTATATCTGTAATATCTTCAGGAAACACCTCAGGAAAATCACATACAACAGGAAACACATCAAGTGACACTTGACTATTCACAGACAATGATGCAAACAACCCGAACAATTGAGCTTCGTCCGCTAAAAGTCTCTTCAACTCTGTAGTGGATAAGAAACTCTCTTCTTCATCCTCTTCCAAAGAAGGAAACCTCACTAACTTGTGATAACAATCTATATGAACTCTATTAAATTGCAACCAATTCATACCCAAGACCACATCCAACCCTTCCAACGGCAAACACACTAAGTCCATCTCAAAGTCTTTACCATAAATGGTTAAAGGACAACTCAAACAAACCAAAGAAGTAGTTACTGACCCCATTGCTGGAGTATCAATAACCATCTTACCATCCATCAGAGACAACACAAGATTCAAACGATTCGCGCACTCAGACGAAATAAATGAATGAGTCGCTCCCGTATCAATAATAGCAACTAGAGGTGTACTATTAATAAAGCAAGTACCTTTAATCAGACGGTCTGCACTGGAAGTTTGAGTTCCCGCCAAAGAAAATACTTTCCCACCAGTTGGAGCTTTCTTCGGATTCGGACACTTCGTGCTAATGTGACCAGGTTCCCCACAATTAAAACATTTCACCACATTCCTTCTACAATCAGTAGTAGCATGCCCAAGACCTCCACAGTTAGAACATCTCGCCACTGTCTTCCCACACTCAAATGATTTATGACCCATTTCACCACACTTGTAACACTTAATGGGACCGGAACCTCCTCCTCCATATCTCTTCTCAAAGTTTCCCCTATGCTTGCCCCTATCAGCGGGTGTCACATAAGGTCCACTTCTAGCTTGTTGTTTTCCCTTCCTCTCATTCAAACTTTTGTAATGTGTAGAACGAGCCTTGTTATCTTCCTCGAAGATTCTACAACATTCCGTCAAATCCGAAAACCTTCTTATCCTTTGATACCCCACAGCTTGTTTAATCTCAGGACGCAAACCATTCTCATATTTAATACACTTTGAGAACTCAGCAGTAATCGCAGCATAATGAGGATGGAATTGAACCAACTCCACAAACTTAGCAGTATAGTCCACCACGGACATACTACCTTGTTTCAATTCAAGGAACTCCATCTCCTTCTTCCCTTTCACACTTTCAGGGTAATACTTCCTCAAGAACTCAGTACGAAATAAATCCCAAGTTATCTCTTCATCATCTACCTCAAGAACTTGACGCATACCGACCCACCAATCGTCGGCTTCTTCCTTCAGCATGTGAGACCCAAGCCTCACCTTATTCTCTTCCGCACAGTCCATGACTCTGAAGATTCTTTCAATCTCTTTCAACCAAAGTTGAGCACCATCGGGATCAAATCTTCCTTTGAAAACCGGCGGTTGATTCTTCCTGAACTCGTCATTAGCATTCACATTCGGCGCACCTTACACCGCCCTAGCCATTGCTTCCAAAGCAGCAGCCATCGCATTATCGTTTCTACCAGCCATATTCTGATCATTCCCAAAAATTACAACAAAGTTAAACAACAGTTCAACCAACACAACAACAAGACAAACACAACTGACTCAACTCTGGCTCTGATACCACTTAATGTAACACCCCCTTTCTATACCCCCAAATAATCACATTTAATCATTTAGGCACATATTAAAATTTCGTCAGAGTATAATTATAAACATGGTATAAAAGAGATATGTCACATTATACTTTAAATTAAAACATACAACACCTGCTCAACAGTTGATATGCAACAGTGGGGTAACTTTGCAACAGAGGAACTTAGTCCTTACACCCACATCTCAACATTTAGAATAACAGCGGAAAATCTAAATATTGAATAACAACAAACATATATACATATATACATACATCATCAAGTATTCTCCACCAACATCATTCATGTTTACATAAACATTCATCAACAAGATACATATACAAAGGTATCCCAAAAGAATCATAGCCATCCTAGCTACCCGGTGCTACATATCAGAGCCGACCGACCAAAAGAAAGAAGACACGCTCCACAAAAAGACCACCAGCATACCTACTCTGCAATGCCTCATAGAGCATTATAAAACAGCAGAAGGGTGAGAAATATTATCATAATAACAATGCATATAATTATATATCTTAACATAAAAATACTCATATTCCACATTCTCACCACCATTCATCACATCTCACTCATACACATCGCAATGTATACATATTTATTCAAACCAAGCATATACCTCATGCATATTTTCACAATTCTTATCAATCCACATAAACATACACATATATGTTTATTCATCAAAGCACCATTTTAAAGATGATAAATGCAAATCATAGAGACCAACTCACGACTCTATGCAAATGCAATGCGGTACCGACTCAATCATCTCAAGTTCACTCAGGAACTCTGCTGGAACCATCGCTCGTTACATCACTGTAACTCCCCGTCGGGCATACGATGTTCCCCATCGCTCACACCTCTTATTTTTAAGGCACACGATCCAATTTGATCGCTCACACCTCTTATTTTTAAGGCACACGACGTTTATGGATCGCTCACACCTCTTTGTCTAAGGCACACGACCCGATCGCTCACACCTCTTTGTATAAGGCACACGATCGCCTATACCCATCGCTCACACCTCTTATTTTTAAGGCACACGATCCATCCGATCGTTCACACCCCTTATTTTTAAGGCACACGATGTTATAGCGGATTCTCATAAGAATCCCTCAACACAAGAATGCACATCATTATGCTTCACACGCAAATGACTCAAGACATTCTTGAAATGCATACATATTCATAATATATTCATGCATTCTTCTCATACAAGTACATACAATCTATATACATTCACATCAATGCACTATTGTATGGCTCACATCCAAACACACGTTCAAAACGGTAAAAGTCGCTAAATAACACTATTCCCGACTTTTCCGACTTATATAATCGGCTAACAATCTCCAAATCATCATAATAAGAAAAATCATTTCATAAGCTTCCTAATGCATCAAACCACGCCTCAAACCGAACCACAGATCAAAAGTTATGCAGAAAACAAAATTACACGAACAACATTGTTCACTGGGCGAACCTCCTTCGCGAGCATTCGCTAGCTCCTTCGCTAGGCGAATGTTCCAACGAACCAACTGTTAGATAAAAACAGACACAAAGTTCGCTAGGCGAACCCCTTTGCGAACCAAGGCAGCAACTACCCACATTCAAAACACCCAAACTTCGCTAGGCGAACAACTCAGCGAACCTTCGCTGACCTTCGCCAACTGGTTCGCTAGGCGAACCCGCGAAAACCTCACTCGCCACCGCTTCACCCCAGGTTCGCTAGGTGAACCAAGGAAAACCCAGAATTTTCCTGCGCTGTCAAAACCCCAAAAATCCATATTTTTCCAATCAAAACCTTTCCAAAACACCATAAATCAATCAGAACCCAATACAATCATGGCAACCAATATTCTACCACATTTACGTCGATTTCCAACCGCGAAAACATCGATTTCTCAAAATCACTCTAAAATGGAAAACTATGAAAACACCACCAACAATCCAATACACACATACATAATCATACATAATGATACACATTGATAAGATAATAAGATTTCACACCCTTACCCGATTAAATCGATTCCTAGAAGTTGTCTTTCTTGATTTTCCTCTTCTCCTTCTCTTTTTCTCCTCTTCCTCTTTCTTTCTCTCCTTTTTCTCTCTATTCTCCTTTCTATCTCTTTCTCTTCTATTTCCTTTCTATTTTCCACTCAAATACAATTAATTCATTTTCTCACAAAATTCTACACTTAATCATTTTTCCAACAATTTTTACTAAATTTCTAACTTACTAATAATTGAGAAATGTCTAAAATATCCTCCATTCTAATTTTCCCCGAAAACTCTCAAAACGATCAAATAACATAACACGTCAACATAACATATTAACACACCAATTTCACAAATAAAATAATTTATCACCCAATTTAAATAAAAGACTCAACAAAATGGGAATAATTGGAATCGGGGCGTTACAATGGGTAAAGGAGAACTCAAGTAGAGTGGAGCGAAATTTCCCATACCATACCCTAGGCATCTGTTTCAACCTGTATAAGGAACATTTAAGCTTGCACACACCTTTAGATGAAGAGAATATACCTGATGGGGAGTCATACAAATATCTTCAATAAGATCACCATGAAGAAAAGCCTTTTTCACATCCATTTAATAAAGAGCCACCAATTAGAAGCAACTAATGAAAGTAGGGTACAAACAATTGTCATTTTGGCAACCGGTGCGAATGTATAAACATAATCAATTCCATATTCCTGCTGGTTTTCCAAAGCAACCAATCAAGCCTTGAAATGAATTAGGGACCCATCAAAATTCATTTTCACAAAATACATCCATTTGCAGCCAATGGGTTTTATATTAGTAGGACAAGAAACACTATCACAAGTGAAATTCTCTTGAAGAGCCTGAAGCTCCTCATTCATTGCCTTTATCCAATGCACGTCTTTAACAGCCTATGAGTAACAAGTAAGAATATATATGCTAGAAAGTCAGGCAGTCAGAGAAGTATGTGAGGAATCATACCTATCTAGTGAATATCTATCAAGTGCTAGAGATATTCTACCGGAACAACATGGTTCAACAAGTACCAAATCAAGTGGCAGATCAGGTACCTGATCAAGTGGCATATCAACATCGGGAAGGGGAGTGGGAACCTGTTGGTTGTGTTTTCTAACATATACATGACCTAGTTTATAAAGTGCTATAGATTGAGATATAATAGAAAATTTAGGAAGAGTGACAATATCATTCAAGGCAGGAGAAACACAAGGAAACCTAAACTGATTATAAAAAAATGTCACATTCCTCGAAATGCGAAAACATTTATTAGAGACTTCACTCGTCACCATGTTCAGCATAGAATAACTTCTCAACTAACTTCCATGTATTGTGGTAACAAAAGTGTCATTCAAATTGCTCATTACCCAGTATTTCATGAACGTACCAAACACATTGAGATTGATTGTTACTTTACTCGTCACCATCTCCAGCATAGAACAATTACTCTATATTTCGCCTCTTCCTCTTTGCAGATTCTTGATTTGTTTACAAAAACATATTCTATTAAATGTTTTCGTTTTTGACTGACAAACTCTCGATACTTTTTGTTAATGCATCATGAGTTTAAAGGATGATATTAAATAATATTAGGCTAAAATGCACTTTTGGTCCCCCTAATTTGATATTTTTTACTACCTCCGTTTTTATATTATAAGTCGCTTTGAGAAAAAAATTTGTACCACAATATAAGTCACTTTATATTACCAATGAATCATTAATGTCATTTTTCCTTTTATGCCCTTAAATATTTATTATTCTCTCTCCTTTCAATTATGTAAATTTATTTTTTCAATACCATTAATAAAGGACAATTTTGTAAAAGGATTCATAATTTCTCTTTTCCATACTACAATTATTACATTTCTTAATATGTATGAAAAGTAAAAAATGACTTATAATAAAAAACAGAGGGAGTAAGTATTAGTCCCCTCATTTTAAAAACCAGGTGTGATGATTAGGAAAAAAAAATTTAATGACATGAAATTTATGACTAAGCTTATTTATTAATTGATATTTTGTTATAGATAAATTAACAATTAATCATATTAAATTTTTCAAAATTAATTATTAATTAGTACAAATTTTAAAAATTAATTATTTTGGGCTTGAGGCCCAATGAGCAGAAACTTCTTTTCAACCCACATGTAGATATTTTCTATTGTTTGAATAAGCTATATAAACAATGAATATAACTCTAACAATACTATTGTAGGACTATCATTATATTGTAATACCCCAAAATTTGCTCTCTCTTTTGTCATCATAGCATAGCATTATCATATATCATATCATATCCATCTTATTAGCCTTGCATTGCTTCTTTAACATAGAAAAATGAAGCATAACGTCCCTCTTACCATCAAGGCATGTGAACAGGGGAAAGATGGACAATCAAGGAATCATTCAAGGCACAAAAGGTCAAACAAGTTGCCTCAAGGCAAGCCAAGAGGTCTTTCATGTCTCATACTATCTCAATTGATCATCTAAAACCTCAAGAAGGTGAGATTCAATAGGAGATTGAAGCACTACATCCTTCACTATGCAAGAGGTCCAAAAAACTGAAGGAAAACCCTCAAAAGAGATAGTTCATTGGTTCAAAATCACCCTCAAGTGGCATATCTCATCATCCTTTAAGAGGATACACAACATACTTTGAGGAATTTGGAGTTGAAGACTGCACATTTTTTCCGATAGTAGGTGGGTATCAAAACTAGGGTTTCCAATTAAATTAGGTTATCTCTGATTTTTTGGACAAAACTTGATGTCATGGTATTCTACATGTCCTTAAGTGTATGTGTGTGGAAAATTGCCTCTCAATTGGTTTTAGAAGTGGTTCAATTAGAAGAAAGATAAAAAATCAGGAAAATTGGGGCTAAGTCAAATAATCAGAGGAAAAAGTCAACTCTTGACTTTTTGAGGCCAAATTCATGAAATTCATGTTATATGTGACCAATGTACAAAATTTGATCAAGAAACTCCAAAAGGATCATGAAAAATCAAGATTTGAAAAGCTGTCATTTTTGGAAGAAGTAGGGTTTCTAAATAAGGAAAGTTTTGGCCATTTTGCACCAAACTTGGAACCAAGGCCATTCAAAATTGAGACATCAAATAAAAATTCCACCAGGCCACAACAAAAGATCTTGTTTCAAGCTTCAAATCCATATAAAGAACAGCTCCATTGGATAAAAATTGAGTGAGATATGATTGATCAAAGTTTGAGCAAAGTAGGTCCAAAATCAGGTCATGACCAAGGATTCCCAGGTCCACGCGCCATCATTTCTACAAACATGTGGTGTGCCAAATGTCAAGCTTAATATCTCAATGATAAAAGCTCCAAATGGAAAACTTTTCAACATCAAAGTTGTTCCTTACAATGCCCTATTCAATGTTGATGTTGGGGAAATTTTGATTTGGTCAAGTTATGAGGTAGAACTATTGGTCTCAAGATAGAGTGATCACACTAAAATTTCATGCACCACACTGCTAGGTCACGACTTGTTGTTACACGCCCACCAACCAGCTTTGCATCCTTGTGTTCACATCCATTTTTAAGTGTGTTCAAAGCCTCAATTCAATCCAAGATCCATACCAATATTGTTCTATGACCCATTCTCTCTCCAATGACCCATAAATTTCATGATCTCATACATTATAGTGAGAGAATTTCCTTCTCAAACTTGCTTATTTCCATTGTTTCCAAACTGTCACAAAACCAGAAAAAGAGATAATATCGTGGGTGTTGTTTTGCCAATTTGCGCGCATGATCACATCATCACACTTTACCATTTTAGAACCAACAATTCCTTACTGGCACGTGCAACCCATGCTCATTATACATAGAAATGGAAGGATTGAAAACTTGTAGAACAAGTTTGCTTGCTGCAGCATACACGAGTTAGCTTCATTCTATTAATCTCCACCATAGTACACCATGAATCACCATCACCATAGCACAGCCATTGTTAACTCGCCCTAACTAACTTGGCTCAGTTAGTTAGGGATGACTCACCTTAACTCACATGACTCATATTAACTAACTCATTTAACCACTGTGGTTTAATCCTAACTCAACTTATAAATAGAAACTTAACTCTCATTTTTCATTTCAACTTCATTTTTCTCATTTTCACCCCAAAACTCTCTCTACTTTCTCTCTGATTCTCTCACTTTTTTCACCAACTCTCTCAAAACTTTTTCTCTGAGTGCACGAGATTTTCATCTACTTCATCTATATCATCATCAATGGCGCATGATTGAAGGAAGATCTATCACAATCCACACGATTTCTGCAAGTGTATATCAGCAAGTTTTGAATCTCTCTGCTCTCAAGATAACAAATTCCAGCAGCATTTATTTTGCTTAATTTGAAGCTCCAAGGTCGAAGAGCAAGTGTTTTCTCTGGTTTTCTCAAGAATCTCCAAGAGCTGCAAGTTCAGGTTCTAAAACTCTCAAACATTTCTCTCACGTTTTATGGTTTATTTTGTTGTTTTCATAATGATATGAGCTCACTAGGAGCATTTGATACTCCGGCTAGTTGATAGGCCTCATAGAGGCTTAGATCCAAAAGTTAGGGTATGTTTTAACCTCATCTGTTCTCCATGTATGTGTTTGTTCTATGAATAATAGTTGTGTATTCGTGATCTCCATTATCTCAGCTTCATTTTGGTATGCGCATTGTGTATTTCTGTGAACATGTAAGATTTGCAGGTGTTGGTTCTCGCCGGAGAAGGTGACCGGAGGTCTCTCTCCGGCCGGTGAGTGATGGCTAGGGTTTTTATCCAGTTTAAATTTCATCCGTTAATTTGATTGATCCAATGATCCACGATTTGCCACGTGATTTTAATTTGAATTTGTTCTTGTGGTTTGTGTGTTTGATGCCTCATGCGTGCTACCATGTCCCCTCATATCATACACTCTCATCTTGAATACTTGTTAAGTGGTTGATTGATTCTAAGGCGTCTGATTAATCATGCGGATGAAGTGTTGCCAACAAATTAAAAAATGCATGTGCTTACCACGTGGGATCCTATTGTGCTCTGATTGTGCTTGGTGTGTGCATGTGTACCATTTTATCGTGTGCCTCTTAATCTTGTGTGTTGATCTTGGCTACTTGATCATTTTGTTGACTTAATTGTGCACGTCTGATTGATCCTAGGATTGATAGTGAGTCTGAGTGTTGACTAATTTCCACATGTGCTTGATTGACTTCGCTATTGGACTTTTGTAACTTGGGCTTGCTATTCCCACCCCCTACTTTAGGCCTAGTGTAATTCTGAATGTCGAAATTTACTTCCCTGCACCCCCTATTTGTTTTCTTTCATTTTATTTTTTTCTTTTTATGTATAGATTTCATTTTTAATTTTTAAAATTACAAAACAACATCAGAAAATTCTGGGAAATTTCATGAGTATTATCAAGACATTTAGGAAAGTTTTAATATTTTTATTTCATGATTTTATCACATTTTTACCATTGTTTCATATTTTTCTTTGAATTTCTATTTGTATGCATTCCAAATATGATACATGAATTTGTAGAATTTTGATCTTGCTCATTACAAATTGTTTTGACCTGATTATTTTTGCATTGATTCACTAATACATTGAAGCATGTTAGGTGATTTTTGTTTGATTTTTTAGGTCACTTTATGACACATTTTGATGCTTGTCTTTGCACCATTTTACATGATGTTTCAACTTGACCTAATGCATTGTTTAAAGTCATTTTGCTTTGAATTTTGACATGCCATCTTGATGTATGATTTACTTCTGACTTAGGCAATTAAATACCATGCTTTTATAATTTTCATAAGTCCATTTGATTTTTGTTTGATGCATTACATTTAAAGTATAATCCATGTCATATCATTCTAACTTTAGTGCATGTTTGCATGAATTCTTTTGTGCATATTGGTATGAGCATTTGCATATTTTATGAGCCATTCATATGATATTATAGGTCTTTGGTACACACTATAGGTCATCTTTACATGTTCATTTCAACTTGAACTTTGTGCATCCTTAACATGTATTGTTTGCACTTTCCTTTTGAACTTTCACTTCACTTCTTCTTCTATTACTTCTTGAATGTCTTGATTGTTGATTCATGAATACTTTGAGATGTTTATAAACCATTTTTTCATTTAGTTTCAATTCTGATTTTTTGGTTTACATGTTCCATTTATGCATGTTGTCGCGGTGAGAATCGGATACCATAGCTATTATGTTAACTAGGATCACAAATCTTAAGGTTCACCACCGGTCTTTATTTTATCCAAAGGAAAGGGTTAAAGATCGAAAAAAAACCTAAGAGATCTAAGGTTCTGGGGTTGGTTACGCCTAGGGAAGGTATTAGCATCCTAAACGTCCATAGTACTCTACGGGAACCTCTTGTTATTATTTATATTTATGTTATTTATTGCTTGCTAAGGGTATGTGTTAAGGGAAAGGACCTAAAAGTTGATGGCGATGCTTAAAAAGCAATCGACTTACAAGGAAGAAAATGGCTCGATGTGAATCGAGAGTTTATTTTGAAAAATGGTTTGAATGTACGGGCGAAGAACAAAGATCGTAATAAGAGTAGAAATTTTCTTTTTAACTAATCTAGAAATATTTTTTGGATTTTTAAATAAAAAATATAAACAAAATATTAAGAGAGAAAAGCAAATATTTTTTGACATTTTCTTCAATTTTTTTTTAACAAGTAAACTAAATGAGAAGCTAAATCCTAAATTAGAATTAACTAACAAGAAAACAATATATTAACAATTTATTAAAAATAAGGATTAAAATAAAACTCTAAATAAATCTAATTAACTAATTAATTTTCTGATTAAAACTAATTTAACTGAACAAATAAATTCTAAATAAGATCAATTAAATTAAAATTATAAAACAACTAGTTAAATAAAAATTAAAAAAAGAAAATCTAATTAAATTAAAAGGGGTGTTATATCATCGACCAAAATAAAGAAAAAAAACGGGATCAAAATGAAAATGAAATTGGTCTCGTCTTAATCAAGATTTAATCGATAAATCGATAATCTTGGATTTTTGACTTTCATCGACCAATAAAGATAAATAAAAAAGTGGCCTCATACTTATCAAGACTTTTAGTCATTTTGAATAAATGTGAAAATAAAGAAAAGTGAAAATAAATTGGTCTCGTCTCAGTCATGATTTTTGTAATATCATAGGCCAAAAATAAAGAAAAGTGAAAATAAATGTGGTTTCGTCTAAATCAAGATTTAACTCGATAAAATCGATAATCTTTTATTTAGCCTTTCATTAACTAACCAAGAGGAAAAAAAATACGGCCTCAACAACATTGCTATCACGAAAACGCGGTCATCGCAGTCGGATCCGAATTGTACGGATCTAAATATAACAAAAAAAAGCAACTAAAAAAAAAAGAGAAATTTAACTTTGATAAAACCTCAACAATATTGCTATCGCGAAAACGCGGTCATCGCAATCGGATCTAAATCGTAAGGATCTAAAATTTTTAGAGATAGAGAACGCATGAAAAAAAATAAATTTTAAAATAAAAGTTTTAAAACAATAATGTTGCTACGCAAAATGCGATCATCGCAGTCGGATCGAACTAAATATAAAGGTCACGCATCATGCACATATATACAGACAACGTATAGACGTAATTTGACTCGAACAATCTAATAAAAAAAGAATTAAAACAAAAAAGGCAAATTGCTACCGCATAAGCGGTCATCGCAACCAGATCCGAATTGTACAGATCTAAATATAATAAAAAGAAAAATAAAGCAAAAGGAAAATTTTAAAATTTGATAAAACCCAACAATGTTGCTAACGCAAAAATGCCATCATCGCAACCGGATCGAATCAACATAAATGTCACGCATCAAGCACAGAAATATGCGAATAGCGTATCGACATAGTTAGATCCGACCACTATAATCAAAATCAAAATAAAGCAGCGGCTCAATATATATATATTAACAATGTTAGTAAAAAAAATAAAATAAAATAAAAATAAAAATAAACCTACGCTATATATACACGTTACTAACCATGTTAGTAACAAAAATGAAATAGAAAAACCTGCGAACACAGTAACATTAGCGGCACATATTAATAAAAAATGTTAGTAACAATGCTATTATCAAATTGAAACAAAGATCCTAATGCATATAACAGTAATAAATTAAAACAAAAATCCGCACAAGAACAGTAGCAGCTTATATATGATTCTTAGTAACAGTGGCGGCGAATATTATATGTAATATAAATCCATGGAATAGCAAACCGCATATCAGAAGTAAACATATATTGAAACCATACCGGCAAGCAGGTGTTAGTAAATAGTAGCAGTAACGCCAATACTCGCAGCCTTTTTTATTTTTTCCGGCTCCTTTTTCTTTTTTTTTGGGTCCCCTATTCTTAGCATTAGCACACATATATATAATAAAATAAATTAGGGTTATTTTTTAGTTGTCAATAATATCCCTAATATCCAATTTGAGGCCCAAAATAACATTAAAATTAAATAAAAATTTAAACTAAATGAAATTTAAACAATTTAATTAAAATAAATTTAAAACAGAAACTAAAAATCCTATTTATTTATGAAAAACAATATTAGTTAAAAATAAAAATAAATATTTAATAATAAAAAAATAAAAATATTAATTATCTTATTTATCCATTCTAAACATTATTTAAATTAAAAAATAAGAATAAAAGTGAACATAAATATTTAAAATAAAATTAAAATAAAATGCTAATTACTATAATTATTTATTCTAAATAATATTAGTTGAAAAAGTAAAATAAACGGACCCTAAATAAAAATCGGACGTCCAAGTGACCGGAAAAATAAATCGAGTACACTAAAATAGATCAGTACGAAATATACGACATGAAAAAATACCAAATTTTAGGGTAAAAAATTAGGGTGTGACACATGTTCTTTTCATTTCTTTGTATATTTCACCTATCCTTTCTTATGATAACATGTTTAAATGCTATGGATGACGATTGTTGCTTATTCATTTGAACTTGTATGATGATATTCACTTGTTGTCAATATGATTCACATTCTGGTTGTGATATTAAGACTTGATTCTTCATCTTATTCTTTTGAACTTTAATGTGTATTAAGTGCTTTTTACTTCTTATACATGTTTCCATGTTTACTAACTATGTAAGGGCTTTGGTAAGTTGAAATTGAATGTGGATAAGGAATCCACATTCAAACCTCTCTCCTTTCATCTTTTACAATTCAACCTTGTGTTTTGTAAGTACTTATGTGCTTTCTTTGATTAACTCATTATCTTCCCTTTTGAGTTACAATTCATCTTCTACTTTAGAAGTGAATTGTTTAACTCATTCCTTCTTTAGACTTTAGGCTTTGCATCCTCACAAACCATTAGGATCACTCCCTTAAATAATCAATTAGGATCGAGTCTTAGTTCACATAGATTTTACCTTTCTCGCCCACTTGAGTCTTTCATCTCCTCATCTCAAAGAAAATTCAAAATATATAATAAAGGTAGACATTTATTGCATTTAGGCCTTTCATATAAAGAAAAGATTATAAGGGGTCTTCTCTTATAATCTTAGAATGTGTAGCATATGGCCCATCTTGGGTCAATGTGTTAAACATTTGATCTTGTATGAGGGACTTAAATGCAATACTTGTTGAAGATACAAATAAAAAAAACACTTCTTCATTTCATAATCAACAAAAACACTTAATAAATACAAGTATGCTAGTGTATTTGAACCTTAATAATTGGAACTAAGTGCGAGGGTCTTCTTCACACTTAGTGTACTTTCTTACTCATTCCATCTTGGAATGTGAGGATGTATACACTCCAATGATTAAGATTTAGATACTTTATTATACGCGAACAAATAACAAACATTTTTCTTAAAAGACAAAAACAAACAAACAATTCTTTTCTCATCTCTTTCATTTCAGTCTTAAGGATTCGTCACGTCCGTTCTACCGCAAACAGGTAACGCCTAAGTCTCCATACAGCGAGCCACAACCCCTAAACTGCTGGGACGCGCACTCTGACGTTTCCACTAAAAAACACAAACAAAGCGACCCTCGTTGAGGGGAACTACGTCGCTCTGATTCTCATGTTCCCGATGAGATACGTAGGCAGTGGGGTAGGGCCCATTCGAGCACTTCTTTTATTTTCCCTACATTTGTTCCTCTTTCTCTCTCCTTTATTTTCCAGTTCCTTTTTCCAGTATCTTTTCCTTACACCCTTTGATTGAAGCAAGCAAGCGTGGATCCCATCGGGTACGATGGACGCGAGGGGGTGCTAATACCTTCCTCTCGCGTAACCGACTCCCGAATCCAGTTCTCTTGGTCGCAAGACAATGCTTTTCCTTCCCTTCAGGTTTATGCGGTGTTTCCTTTCCCTCTCTTGGGATAACTACACATTGCTGGCGACTCTGTTTCGGTGCCACTTTCGCGTTTGTACTTGGATGAAAATCCCGGGAGCGACAGCTGGCGACTCTGCTGGGGACAGGTTGACCTATTGCTGGTCCATCCTAAGCGAGTCAATCCTAGCGCTTGTTTGCTTTTCTTTCATTGGGTGTTTACTGTTATCTTGTATTTGATGTTTACTGTATTTTATTACTTGTACCATATTTACAGCATGTTAGCATTTACATTTCATATATTATATTGTGTTGCACTGTTCTGTCTGTTTGGCGGGATGGGATTTTTGAGAGATGAGCCCATTACCAAGGCTTGAGTGCACACTTAGATTTAGAGTGAAGAGTAGTGGGACCTACGTACCATCTGTGTACGTTGGGTAATCACGAAATTCACAGCTAGAGGAGGCTATCTTGGGACCCATCATGGCGTACGCATCTTGTGTATTCCAGGATGTCACTCTAGAGAGCTGTCGACTCTAGTGACCGATCATGAGGACCTTAGTGGGAACATCTCTCTTTAGTGGTGACAGTGGCAGACCACATTTTGTGGCAAACCCACTCGCACCCGAGGGCCCACTTTGGAACTTGCATAGGATGACCTTTATTTTCTAAGGTGAGTCAGTGGACGACCTCTTTGATTGGCATAGCATTGTATCCTACGGGCTGAATGTGCTATCGCTTCTCAAACCTCTGAAGCTGGCAAGCCTTGTTTTCTAGGAACCACACGTGAGTATGGGTGGGATGTTTACAGGTTTGCAGGTAACCTAGCCTTCTACATACCTTACTTGTGATTCTATGATTGTTATAGACAATGTATCCTATGACAGTGGTTTGAGTATTCATCTCAGATATATTGCCAGATTCAGTACAGAGACACAGTGCACACAGTTCAACACAGACACAGACACCTGAATACTTGATCACATGCCTTTTGCATTTGCATACTCATATCATAACATGTTATGTTTGTCATTTTCAGGTACCTACCATATTGTCTGATTCCAATCATGAGTTTCCAAGAGGTTGAGGTTAAAAGGAAGAATAATGTGTCATATAAATTCCTTGATCCTAATCTGGATTCATTGAACAAGATGATAGACATGGCTGGTTCTGGTGTTCTCAGCACTTTTCAGAAGGAATATGGAGAGCTGACAAAAATAGTATGTGCATTCACAAAGTATGAGAAGGATGGGTTGCACACTTTCTTACAGTTCTATGAACCATCAATGAGATGTTTCCTGTTCCCTGATTACATTTTGATGCCCACTTTGGAGGAATTCTCATTTATTTTGGGAATTCCAGTCACGTCTTCTATACCGTATTTTTCTGAAGATGCTCTTACCTCCAAAGTAATTGCTGCTGTTTTACATCTGGACCTGTCTGTTGTGAAAAGTGGCCTGAGTAAACTTAAAGAAGACGAAGGATTTCATTTGGAGTTTCTTTTCCAACAAGCTCAGGAAGCTGCCAAGGCTAAAAACTGAACTACTTACAATGCTGTGTTAGCTCTTTGTATCTATGGTTTGGTGCTTTTCTCCGGTCAACCTGACTTTGTTGATATGCAGGCGATGAAAGTGTTCGTTTCGAAGAATCCGATTCCTACCTTGCTAGGGGATTTTTATTACTCAGTACACTACAAAAATGAGAAGTGAAGAGGAAGTCTGGTTAGTTGTTGTACCCAATTGTTATGTCATTGGCTCTTCAAACATTTACCTCGAACTGGTGCTTTCGTAGAAACTACTGAGACAATGAAATGGTCCAAGAGATTGATAGGTTTGACTGCTAATAACATCATTTGGTTTGATCCCAAATTACTGACAATAGAGCTTACTATTAAATGTGGAGGTTTTCCGAATGTGCCTCTACTTGGAAGAAGAGGTGGGATTAATTACAACCCGGTGTTGGCTGTTAGACAATTTGGTTATGCTTCGGGAAATCCTCCTGCTGATGAAGAGATTAGTGCTTCTCTATTTTTCGTGGGAACCAAGAATGAAAGAATGCCAGAAGTAATAAATGCCTGGAAATTTAGTCAAAGAGAGGGAAAGTTAATTTTTGGCAAAGGAGACTGTAGATCATACCCTGACTATGATGATTGGATTGAGATAAAGGTCAAAGAGCTGTTGCTACCCTTTTCAAGAGAGATTCTCTTATGTCCAAATCAACACTCCATGGTACCGGCTGAAGAGTGCGGGAAATGGAAGAAAATGGTTAGAGAGTTGCAGATAGAGAACTCTGGAATGAGCAGATGTCTTCAAAAAGCTTTGGCTGACAACAAAGATTTGGAGAAGAGAGCATTGAAAGCGGAGAAAATTTTTGCAGACAAAGAAGAAGATTTTGATGATAGAGCTCGGTACTTCCGGAAACTTACTTTGGGAGCAGATGATACTAGTCAGGCTCACAAGACTACAAAGCAGGCATTAGCCCGAAGCAGAGATTCATTAGCTAAACTTCATCAAGCTTGGGATGAGGTCAGAATTGAAAACTCTGAATTGCTGACCCAGTTAAAAGATAAAGATGAAGAGCTGAAGAAAGCACATGTAGAAAGAAGAAGGTATCGAGAGGACCTTGGCAAAAGTTAAGAACAGGTAAGGAATGCTGAAGATAAGTTGAAAATTGCTAACAAAGAGCTTGAAGATGTCACGGCAGATCTGAAGCTGGTTAAAATTCAAGCTGGAATTAAGAGGCGCAAAGGAGCCGACGAAGATGAAGCCTTGCTGATGCACATGGGTTCATTAGCTGATGCATTGGAAAAAAGGGACGTCGTAATCAAAGAGCTGATTAAGAAGCCACATCATCAGCGTACCCGCATCCTGTTCGAAGAGATTAAGTATTCCAGCCAGAAGCTGAAGGACGTAGAGCTATCAGATTAATGATTTTTGTCATTTCTTTGTAATTTGCAATGGTTACCATCAGAATTGTTGATGGATCCATTTGACTGCTTGTTTCTTTTTCTGTTGCTGAAACTATGACAAATGTGCTTGAAAACTTTTGGGAATTCGTATAAAATGAGCTATTTCTGTTCACAATTTCTGGTTTTCAGATATATGTGACGTGATAAGATATCTGCACACTGGCACACTACAAAATCACTATTTCTGGTCATCAGATATTTGTGATTGGCGTATATGAATATCTCTTCAGGGAAAAACTCAATAATCATGATTTCTGGTCGTCAGGAATTCGTGGTTACGATTGGAATCAGGATATGAAAAGTATCTTGTAATGATAAACATAACTGTGCATTTGCATTTGCATAGCATATCATTTTTGCATTACAGGTTTTCTTTTTGCAGGCGCCTGCTAACCCTTATTTGGTCGTCAGGCACGATAGCTGATACCACAGTTTACCGCATTCAGCAACGACATGGGTTTCTACAATGAAGACCGGAAGTATGAAGGGTTAGATGAAAGACTCAAGGCTATTGAGAGCCAAAATCCTCTGGGAATTGACGTAGAGGACATGGGTCTCGTGCAAGGTGTGAGAATCCCTCCCAAGTTCAAGCTCCCTACATTGGATAAGTACAATGGCAGTACCTGTCCCAAAACACATTTGCAAGCTTACAATTGCAATATTTCCGCTTATACTGAAGACCAAAAGCTCTGGATGTATTTTTTCCAGGACAGCCTGTCAGGCGCCTCCCTGGAATGGTACATTAAGCTGGACAGTGTTCATATAAAGAGCTGGAAAGATTTGTGCGCTGCATTTCTGAAGAAGTATCAATATAATTTGGACATGGCGCCCAATCGTACTCAACTGCAGAGTATGACTCAGGATCACAAGGAGGGCTTTAAGCAGTACGCGCAGAGATGGAGAGAATTGGCTGCTCGAGTTCAACCACCTTTGGCTGATCGTGAGATGGCTGATATGTTCATGAGCACACTCCAAGGGCCATATTTGGATAGATTGGCTGCGTGTCCTTCAACAGGGTTTGCCGACATTGTTATTGCTGGGGAACGAATAGAGAGTCTGCTGAAGCTGGGTAAGATTCAAGACGTCAGTGGGACTGGTGCTTCGAGTTCGAGGAAACCCTTTGCTAATGGACCAAGGAAAAGAGAAGGGGAGTCCAGTGCTGTGCATAGAGGAAAGGGCAGAGGCAGGACTCAGTCCTATCATCAGGTGGATGCTGTAACCATTCCGGTTCCAGTAGGACAGCAAGCTCCAGATCAGCAAGCTAGACCCCGATTCCAGACTAATAGACAAAGGGACCGTAAGTTTGATCCCTTGCCTATGACATACGCTGCTTTGTTACCACAATTTCTCAAAGAGAAGTTGGTTGAACTTAGGACTATGAGGCCGGCAGATACTGGAAAATTGCCTTAAAATTATGATGCTAATGTTAGATGTGAATTTCATTCTAGTGCGCCGGGTCACTCGATAGAAAAGTGATGGGCCTTTCAACATAAGGTTCAGGATCTGATTGACGCAAAAGCTATTAATTTCTCTAAGCCGCCGAATGTTCGTGATAATCCAATGCCTCATCATGGAGGTGCAGGCATGCATGCTATTTTTGATGGCGAGAAATTGAATATGATTACCGATGTTAATTTGGTAAAGACTCTGATGTTGATTATAAAAGAGCGTTTGTTAAAAGGAAAGGTATTTCCTGGATGTGGCTCTGATTGTGAAGATTGTTCAAGACAGATTAATGGCTGCAGTAAGTTGAAAGTTGGACTGCAGGATCTTATGGACGAAGGAAGCCTTCAGTTTGATAAGGTAGAGAAGGAAAAAGATGTTTCAGCCGTTACCATTTATTATAATCTAGTTGAAATACAGGTGCCCGTTGAAGATCTTGTTGCTATCATCGTGCCCGAGAGGCCGAGACCAGTTACAATTATAGTTCCTGAATCTGCTTCTTATGTGTCTAATAGGGCAGTTCCGTGGCAATATGGAACTAATACTCATCAAGGAGGAAGTCAACAGAAAGCAGAGGCTGCTGTTGGTACCAGTGTTGAGAATGTCAGTGGACCAAGTGGTTTCACCAGGAGTGGTCGACTGTTTGCTCCCCAGACTCTAAGGAGTGATAAAGAAGCTGAGGCAGCTGCAAAAACAAAAGGAAAACAGGTTGTTGATGACAAGGTGCCTGTTCAGGAAGAGGACCCTAAAGTCAAATTTGATAGTGATGTTGAGGAATTTATGAGGATTATCAAAAAGAGCGATTATAAGATCATTGATCAGCTCAATCAGACACCCTCTAAAATCTCAATATTATCCCTGTTAATGAGTTCAGATGCACACCGGGCTGCTTTGTTGAAGGTTTTGAATATGGCCTATGTTCCCCAAGAGATTACTGCGAATCAGTTGGAGGGAGTAATTTCTAATGTCAATGTGAGCCACGGGTTGGGGTTTACGAATAGGGATTTGACTCCAGATGGACGTAATCACAACAAAGCGTTGCACATCACACTTGAATGCAAAGGAGCTGTTTTGTCGCATGTGCTAGTTGACACGGGTTCTTCCTTGAATGTGTTGCCCAAAAAGGCCCTGATGAAAATTGAAGTAGATGGATTGATTCTTAGACCCAGCGATCTGATTGTGAGAGCTTTCGATGGATCCCAAAGATCGGTGTTTGGAGAGGTAGAATTACCAATACAGGTTAGTCCACAGATATTCAAGACAATCTTTCACGTTATGGACATTCAGCCTGCTTACAGCTGTTTGTTAGGCCGACCGTGGATTCACGCAGCAGGTGCAGTTACCTCCACACTACATCAGAAGCTCAAATACGTGTTTGAGGGTCAATTGGTCACCGTTTGCGGTGAAGAAGATATATTTGTGAGTCATCTATCCACTTTCAAATATGTGGAAATGGATGGAGAGATTCATGAAACCCCGTGTCAGTCTTTTGAAGCCCTGAATATCAACAAATTCCCAGAAACTACTTCAACATCAGTGGTGTCAAATGTGCCAGTTGGGCCGAGTGCATCAATTGCGTCCTACAAGCAGGCCAGAGAAGTGGTTGAAAGCGGAAATGCCCAAGGTTGGGGTAAAGCTATCGACATGTTTGTGAAAGAAGATAAGTTCGGCATTGGATACCAACCGGGCCAGACGCCAGTTCCCCAATTCCGTGGGCCAATCAATTTCAACAGGGGAGGAATTATCAACCCTAATCAGTCCTGCTCAACAATAGAAGATGACGCTGAAAGCTCAGATTATCTGGATAGATGGGTGTATTCACTGGCTCCGGGCGAGGCATTGTAAAACTGGTCTAGTGAAGAAGTCATTCATGTTGTACACCATTCAGAGTAATAATTCTTGTCTTTCATAATGCATAAAATCCCACACTCTGCCCAAGGTGTGAGGATCCATTTGTAGGGCCACCATATTTTCTCATATAATGTTCAAACATCAATAAAAAGGACGTTTTTGTTTACAAATTTGTGTTCCTTTATTCCTTCTTTATTTTTATTTTTGCACAAAGAAAATTAAAAATGATAATGCACTTTATTTTCTTTTGTTTTCAAGCAAAAATAATCTGAAATAAAGCATCAATCCAATCATGCAGACTTGATTTTATGGATTCCTCTGAAAATGATTCTGTTATGCCCACGTATGATTTCGACAATCCGATCTATCAAGCTGAGGAGGAAAGTGATGAAGACTATGAACTCCCGGAAGAGTTGGCTAGATTGTTGAAACAGGAAGAAAAGACCATTCAGCCTCATCAGGAATATCTTGAGGTTATTAATATTGGTTCAGAAGAAAGCAAGAACGAGATCAAGATCGGTGCAAGTCTGCGGGCTGATGCAAAGCAAGAGCTGATAGTCATGCTACGTGAATATGTTGACATCTTTGCTTGGTCATATCATGATATGCCAGGTTTAAATACAGACATAGTTGTGCATAGACTACCATTGAAAGAGGCCTGTCCATCGGTCAAGCAAAAGCTGCGCAGAACAAAACCAGAAATGGCTTTGAAGATCAAGGAAGAAGTACAGAAACAGTTGGATGCAGGTTTTCTGGCAGTAACCAACTATCCTCCCTGGGTGGCCAACATAGTACCGGTGCCGAAGAAAGATGGCAAAGTCAGAATGTGTGTGGATTACAGAGATCTCAACTGGGCGAGCCCTAAAGATGACTTTCCACTCCCTCATATTGATGTGCTGGTTGACAATACTGCTCAGTTTTCAGTGTTCTCATTTATGGATGGATTCTCCGGGTACAATCAGATAAAGATGGTGCCTGAAGACATGGAGAAGACGGCATTCATTACCCCGTGGGGTATCTTCTATTACAAAGTAATGCCTTTTGGGTTGAAGAACGCAGGGGCAACTTATCAAAGAGCAATGGTGACGTTATTTCACGATCTAATTCATAAAGAGATCGAGTGCTATGTGGATGACATGATTGCTAAATCAAAGACAGAAGAGGAACATCTGATCAACTTGAAGAAGTTGTTTGAGAGGTTGAGGAAATTCATGTTGAGACTGAATCCTAACAAGTGTACTTTCGACGTGCGGTCCGGAAAATTGCTTGGTTTCATTGTCAGTGAAAAAGGAATAGAGGTTGATCCTGCTAAAGTGAAAGCTATACAAGATATGCCTGTACCAAGAACTGAGAAAGAAGTTCGCGGCTTTCTAGGGAGATTGAACTACATTTCAAGGTTCATATCTCACCTAACTGCCACCTGCGAACCAATATTCAAAATGCTAAGAAAAGATCAAACGGTCAGGTGGAATAATGATTGTCAAAATGCATTCGATAAAATAAAAAGATATTTGCAGGAACCTCTGATTCTGATACCTCCAGTTCAAGGGAGACCACTGATTATGTACTTGACAGTGCTCGAAGGATCCATGGATTGTGTTCTCGGCCAACACGACGAGACAGGTAGGAAAGAATATGCTATCTACTACCTGAGCAAGAAGTTTACAGATTATGAATCACGTTATTCAATGCTTGAGAAGACATGCTGCGCACTCGCATGGGCCGCAAAGCGATTGAGACAATATATGCTCACACATACAACCCTGTTGATCTCAAAAATGGATCCGATCAAGTATATTTTTGAGAAACCAGCGCTTACAGGCAGAGTTGCAAGGTGGCAGATGATACTGACAGAGTACGATATTCAATATACTTCGCAAAAAGCAATCAAAGGAAGTATACTGTCAGATTATCTTGCACAACAACCTCTTGATGATTACCAGCCCATGAAGTTTGATTTCCCTGATGAGGACATCATGTTTATCAAAGCGAAAGACTGCGAGGAACCACTTCTGGAGGAGGGGCCTGACCCTGAATCCAAATGGAGTTTGATGTTTGATGGGGCAGTTAATATGAATGGGTGCGGAGTTGGTGCATTTCTCATTACGCCAGAAGGTGTTCACATGCCCTTCACTGCCCGAATAACTTTCGGGTGTACCAACAATGAAGCAGAATACGAAGCTTGCATACTAGGGATTGAGGAGGCTATTGATTTACGAATCAAGACCCTCGATATCTTTGGTGATTCAGCACTGGTAATCAATCAAGTAAAGGGAACTTGGCACACACATCAGCAGAATTTGATTCCGTATAGAGATTATACGAGGAGATTGCTGACATTCTTTACAACTGTCAAGTTGTACCATGTTCCCAGAGATGAAAATAAGTTTGCAGACGCCTTGGCCACTATATCTTCGATGATCAAAGTGCATGGTTGGAACTTTGTACCCAGGATTGATGTATCTCGTCTTGGTAGACCTGCTTTTGTGTTTAATGTTGATGCAGTGTCTGACGACAAGCCTTGGTACCATGACATTAAATGCTTCTTGGAAAATCTAGAATACCCGCCTGTGGCATCTTCCAAAGGCAAGAAGACATTAAGAAGTCTAGCCGATAGTTTCTTCTTGAACAAAGATGGCGTACTGTATAAAAGAAATTTTGACATGGTCCTGCTCAGATGCGTGGATAGACACGAAGCCGACCTGTTGATGATTGAAGTGCACGAAGGCTCTTTCGGTACCCATGTCGGAGGACATGCGATGGCTAAGAAATTGTTGAGATTGGGGTATTATTGGTTGACAATGGAGTCGGATTGCTGCAAGTATGTCCGCAAGTGTCACAAATGCCAGATCTATGCAGACAAAGTACACGTTCATCCAAATCCGTTGAGTGTCATGTCCTCTCCGTGGCCCTTTGCAATGTGGGGCATTGATATGATCAGGAGAATTGAGCCTACTGCTTCAAATGGCCATCATTTCATCTTGGTCGCCATTGATTACTTCACTAAATGGGTTGAAGCAGCATCTTATGCCAATGTCACTAAGCAAGTGGTAGCTCGTTTCTTGAAACGAGATATCATTTGTCGATATGGAGTTCCCGAGAGAATCATTACTGATAATGGTTCTAATTTGAATAATAAGATGATGGCTGAGCTATGCCGGGACTTCAAAATTGAACATCACAATTCTTCTCCGTACCGCCCGAAGATGAATGGCGCGGTCGAAGCGACCAACAAAAATATCAAGAAGATTGTGCAGAAGATGGTTGTCACGTATAAAGATTGGCATGAGATGTTACCATTTGCTTTGCATGGGTATCGAACATCAGTCCGCACGTCCACTGGGGCAACACCATACTCACTTGTATACGGTATGGAGGCAGTTCTACCGGTCGAAGTTGAGATTCCCTCCCTCCGAGTATTGATGGACGTTAAGCTAGAT
Organism: Lathyrus tuberosus; assembly: GCA_022829125.1. Classification (NCBI taxonomy): domain Eukaryota; kingdom Viridiplantae; phylum Streptophyta; class Magnoliopsida; order Fabales; family Fabaceae; genus Lathyrus; species Lathyrus tuberosus. The sequence continues at coordinate 1,578,418 of JALAZF010000348.1, forward strand.
GAAGTTGAATGGGTACGAGCCAGATTTGATCAGCTGAGCCTTATTGAGGAGAAGCGACTAGCAGCAGTATGTCATGGCCAGCTATACCAGCGCAAAATGAAGAGGGCATTCGATCAAAAGGTTCTACCTCAAGTTTACAAGGTCGGAGATGTGGTAATCAAGAGAATACTTCCTCCGAGTACAGATCATAGGGGCAAATGGACTCCTAATTATGAAGGTCCATTCGTGGTTAAAAAGGTTTTCTCAGGTGGAGCCTTATTGCTGACAACCATGGATGGTGAAGACTTTTCATCCCCTGTTAATTCAGATGCAGTTAAAAAATACTTCGTATAAATAGACCCGGTGGATAAAAAAAAATTCCAGGCAAAAAAGGGCATCCTGGCGAACCAAAAACAGAATAAAGGTTCGAGCAGAAATTAGGGATATAAGTAAAAAAATTGTACACCCGGTAAGTTGAAAACCCGAAAGGGCAACTTAGGCAAAAATGGGTATCCCGGTGGATTGAAAACCTGAAAAGGCGATCCATGCAAAAGAGGGATTTAAGAGAATGACTGCAGTCTGAATTAATCTGTACGTTCTATACTCTCCAGCAAACTAGCAAAGTTTCCGAAGGAGGAATTGTTCCGACCACGAGCTTCCGAAGGCGAAGATAATCAAGAGAGTTGGAATACATACTGGCTATAACAGAATCAGAAATCAGTTGGAACCCAATTTCCGCATTATCATTAGGATAGGTTTCTTTTCTCAATTTTATGGCAATCAACTCTTTCAGGGGTTTGCTTCCGATTGTAAATTCGCCGATTTTGGCATTTCCTCAATAAAATTGAATATTCAGTCACAAGCTTTTATTTTCATTTTACTATTTTGTTTGCAAAAATGTCCAATTTTTTATAATAAAACATTGCTTTGAAAATATCACGGCCTTGCAAAAACATGCACAAAAAAGACAATTAAAATTACTTTGCTTGTTGGACAACCTTGGATGGTAGACTCAAAAAACCACGCAATATCCTGGGGCATGTGCATATTTTTTTTTCTGTTGCAGGTAATGAGTATGATCGATCCAAGCAGCACGAAAGTTATCTCTCAGCATAATCAACAAATATTTGCTATGACTTGATACTGTTGTATCTTATTAAGTCGATTCTTTCATTCAAGATTTCCTACCGGGTTTTATGACGACAACGGTTGTCGAAGATTGAATTCTTCTGTGTTGATAACGGTTATTAATGCAGTGAGCACTCCATGTCCATAACGAGTGCGAATCTTCTGGTACCTCGCAGACGATGTGAAGGGTAGTGCAAGAGCGAATGTTCGGAAGTTGAAGACAGGGTGTTCGTCTAAGAGTTTGAAAACGCTTGGTTTTTTATAAAATCCTCTTAAGAGACGAAGCTTCTCGCAGTAACATCCCCTGTGGAGTTTATTCTCAGCAGAATTTACCAGCAAGTGGTAGTGTCAACAAGGTATATTTCCCGCAGGTTTCAGCATGTGAAATTTGTCAAAGAATAATTCCCTGCTGAATTGTTTTCTCTCCCCACAGAGTTCGACATTTTGACAGTAATTTCCCCAGCAAGGTCTAAATAGATCGGGGGAATCTCTTCTTCAGGAAAGTGTCAGCATATGATATTACCCAACCGGTGGTGTAATTCTCAGCATTGCTCATTTATAACTCAAAGTCCAATTTATTTTTGGCATACAGACAGTTGTTCATATTATTCCAGCAGGTGGGATAGTATTGCAGATGATTGTTCCAGCAGGTGGGATGATCATATAGACAGTTTGTTTATATTATTCCAGCAGGTGGGATAGTATTGCAGATGGTTGTTCCAGCAGGTGGGGTGATCATTATATACAATCGTTCATATTATTCCAGCAGGTGGGATAGTATTGCAGATGGTTGTTCCAGCAGGTGGGGTGATCATTCACTACAAGAAAAATGACACACTGCGACGATTATTTTGGCAGGTTACGACGGTAAACACCGCCGTAATTTACAATCTACGACGGTAGTGGTACCGTCGCAGAAACATGTGTCCCCAAGCTGTTTAGCGACGGTTTCCAAAACCGTCACACCAACCATCGCTATATTTTCACGACGGGTTGGAACTGACCTAAAGTGGAAATGGCGACGGTTAAATACCGTCGCGAATATACTTTTGATTTTTGTTTTCATTGTTGATTGCGACGGTTTAAAACTGTCGTGAATGTGATATCTTGACAGTTCAAACCGTCGTAATTTGATTTATAAATATTATTCGACGGTTAAATACCGTCGTGAATATAGTTTTGATTTTTCTTTTTATTGTTGATTGCGACGGTTTAAAACTGTCGTGAATGTGATATCCCGACGGTTCAAACCGTCGTAATTTGTTTTATATATTTTAAATATAATTTATTTGGTAACGATTTGAAACGCTATTAATTATTTAATTTTTACATTTAGCAATAGGTTAAACCATTATTAATTTTTATCTATTATATTATTTTTTTTTATAATACATTTTTTTATTTAAATTATTACCTACTAAAATATATTTAAATATAGTATCATTCTTTTTAATATTATTTTTTTATTTAAATTATTTCTACTATAATAATTTTATTTATAGTATTTTTTTTCCTATCACTTTTTTACATAGTAAAATTAATTCCAATAAAAAATATATAATATTAAATAAGCATCATAATATCAAAATATTGTGAGTTCCATAATCATATAAAATGTGAGTTTCATAATCATGTCATGTAGTTAAAAAACCAAAAACACATCAGATCCTAATCTTATAATAATAAGTATTATTATGCCAAAATTATATAAAAAAGTTCATAATCTAGAAAGTATATCATTATACAATTCGGTATACAATTCGGTAGCTAGACTCAGATGAAGGTCTTCCTTCAGCGGGTGATTCCAATCCCTGAAGAAAAAAAGTATTAAAATAATACTCATAAGCTTTAACTTTAAATGCATCAAAATAATATACCTGTCTTCCACTCGAATTTTGCATTTGCATTAAGAGTTCAATTTCCTCTTTCCTAGCATTGTCCCTTTGCTTTAAGAATACAATTGCCTCCATCAATTCATCAATTTTTGAATTTTGTTCTTTTAGTGCATTAATTTCTTCTTGCATTTCTTTTATTTTTTCATTTTCTGCAAAAGAAGATGCCGATCTCGTAGATCTATTAATCTGAGATGGAGTAACTCCAAGTCCCATACTACGAACATATCCATGTTGTTCTTTTCCAAATACTTTCTGAAATGCCTCATTTTCAGACACAGAATCCTTAATTGCAGCTTGTAATTTTTCCTGCACATAAAAAAGAGCAAATTGAGCAAACAACATTACTCATTCTGAAAAAAGATAACCGTAAGAATTACAATATTTCTAATCGGGTCTTTCTTAATCTAGCATACAACTTCTTAAGTATAAAAAACTTTGTCAATGTTGGAATGCATCAATTGTATCTTTACATAATTGTTGCTTATCATACAATTGAGGTCTATCTACATATATTACACAAAACCAATATAAAAGCAAAATAAGGAAAAAAAATCAAAAACTCGAGACACGTTTATCAAATGATGTTCGTGGGGTTCCTTGCTAAACACCTCACTAGACTGCTAGTTACTATGTTGTATATTCTTCATCCATTGATATCAACTTTTCTACCACAAATTTTGGTTTTAAACTTAAAAATGACAACACAATAATTGTTTAGATATATGCAATTACTTTTAACTTAAGGTTCTATTCTTTCTATTAACTTTTATCTGTAGAGTGTGAGATCATTATTTGTTCCTTCTTTGGGACTAGTTTAACAATGTACTTTATTTATGTTTAAACATGATGAATGTATTTTTTTATGTTTAAATATGGTTAATATCATAGTTTATGATTCTGAATGTTAATATCATATTTTTGGTACACAACAGAACTATCTAAGCATAAACTAAGTGTATCATGAGACAAAATAGTTGCATACTAATTAATTAACTCAAATAATCATAATTCTCAACTTAATTTAACCAGTTTTCAGACAAGTTCTCCCCACCTCTAAGAGATGCCGAAAGGTTTGATTTTTTTCTCAAACCTTAAGGAGACTAACAAATATTTCAAAAAAATTAACTTGTACTTACATTATTGTTGTATGCAGCTTCATTAACAAAAGACCCGTTAGACTTTTTATGAGAAACTACATACATTTCTCCTCTGCTGTATGTTCGTCCATCTTTTAATTCCTACAAATAAGAACAAATATTAATTATTTGTACCATCAGGCATACAATCAACTCTATAGATTTAGACATACCAACTCATGTTTCTTCCTTGCAAGCGACTTAGATCCGAGGGTATGAGGCGACTTCAATTTTGCTCTATTTTGAGCATTTTTTTGGGCTATTTTCTAAATTGGTAACAAATAAAAACACGCCTTATAGATAGGGATAACATACAAACCAAACAAATCTAATAAATAAAAACACTAATATTACCTGTGTTTTTTCTTTCCGCCTATATTGAACAAAAACAACCCAATCGTTTTCCAGAATGCCTCTGCATTTTGGATAATTTTGAAGATTTTCCTCCAAAGTGAGATCCCATCTATAAAATTGGCGAAACAATTGATGTCGGCCATCCTTCCATTTCTTTGCAGCAGAAGCAAGTATAAATTCTTTGTCACGTTCATCATCAACAAGAAAGTGGAGCTAACCATAAAAATAAAAATTAGTTGACAAAGCATATAATAATCACCATAAAATTAATTTAAAAAACATGTAATTATTTATTAATGATACCTTAATCTTTGAATCATAAAACTTTGTTTTTGTATCCGTTGGAATATCCTTCCAACTCTCAAACATTATGGGAAAGTCTTGAAACATTCTAATAATTATACCCAAATACCCTGCTAACAAACCAGAAGCTGGTCCTATTGCACAATGATCCTTATCGAATTCAAGTATTATCCATGTTCCATCAGACTCTGATTTCGCAACCAAGTCTTTCACACATAAACGTGTGTTTGAAACATTACCCTCCTGATCTATCACATAAAAAAGTAAACAAATTAATGTAATAACTCACTTATATAAAAGATTTAAATTATTTACAGATACTTTAATCTTAAATTACTTACTAATGACATTTACATCCCAATACACAGATTTAGCCACTTTAACAACGGCTTCAGTCCCATCTTCTACCACAACATCTTCAGCCTCATCTCTAACCATAACATCTTCAGCCTCATATCCTGCCACATCATCTTCAGTCTCATGTCCTACCACAACATCTACATCCACATCTTCTACCATAACATCTTTTGCAGTTTGGATTGGCAGATGACTTTTTGTATTTTCGATTGGCGGATGGGTGATTGTAGTATGGATTGGCGGAAGAGTTATTGTAGTTTTGATTGGCGGAGGGGTTATTGATGATTTGCGAGTTGTCGTTGAACGCAGGCGCTTCTTGTTTACTTCAAGATCTCCAGGTTGTACAAACCTCGGACGGCCCTTCACAGACAATATAAAATGCATCAGTGAATATCAATCAACAATCAATACAATTAATTTATATAAAGTAGTATTGAGAATTTATTACTAACCGGTGATGGTTTGGAAGAACACGAAGATGATTTGTGAAGGGATTGAGAGAGTTTAGGAAGATTGAGAGCCTCTAGCTTTTCTTATTCTCTGCAATTCTTTTGAGGCGAATTTCCTCATATGATGAAGTCATTGTCTCACAACAGGCTTCAACTGCAAGTATATGTATTAAAAAGTCGATACACTAAAAGTAGTAAACATCAAAATTTTATTTTAGTGACTACAAATTTAATAAACATAACATAAACACAATAAATAAAAAGACAAATTATGCAATAAAACATAGAGTAACAATGTCATCTCATACATTAATTAGGGATAAGCAACAAAAAACCTAGAGTAACAATGTCACCTCATACATTAATTAGGGATAAGCAACAAAAATCATAAGTCTCACATAAGTTACAAACAAACTAGATTTCTTATCAATAAAAAACTATGTGTTAATTATTGTCATCATTTGCTGTTGAAGTTCCAAGATCATCATTCGAAAAAATTTGTTCCAAATTTTGTGATGGATATGGCTCAATGGGTGTCATAATTTCATCATTTCCACCCATGTCATACAAGTCTCTTGGCTTCAAATGAAAAGGGTATGCTCCATCCTTGTTCACTCTCATCATCCACATAAAAAACCATCAGAGCTTCTGACGCTTGAATGTATGGCTCATTATCTTCATGTTCCCCGGAATGTAGTAGTCTTGCAAAGTTTATAGAGGTAAAACCCAACTTATCTATCTTAATGCCTCTTGGATTTGTGGTATTAGCCCATTCACATTTAAACATGGGCACTGTGAAGCCATCATAGGAAAGCACAATAATGTCTATCAATCTTCCATAGTAAGGGACCCCTCCAAATCTCATATGGGTATCACTATTGCTTGAATAACTTCGTGTCCCAAACATGCGAAAAACTCCACTATTTTGAGTTTTTAAAAGATTGTCTCGTTCCAACGTTCGAAACTTAAATCCATTGACATTGAACGCGGTAAATCTTTTAACTTTATCAAAAGGGCCATAAGCAAGACTAATGAGAACATCTTTATCTGGTCCATGAATGTTGTCAAGATTGTTGCAAATCTATACACGATACAACATTCAATTAGTCTTTTTATTATTAAAAACTAATTCAATACAAACATCTATTTTTGTACGAAAACTCGCACGATTGCGAAACCAATGAGCAAACTCTCTGTGCACCTTCTTGTCTATCTCAGCAGCACTTCTTTGATTGCGCTTCATTTGATTCTGAGTAATACTTCGGAACTGCCTATTTGATTATTCGATATTAGATGTAAAAAAATCTTAATAGTGTAGATGAAACTACTTCAATGGAATAAAACTACTTACTTTAGATAGTCATCAACTATTGGATAATTCGTTAAAACGTGTCTATGAGCCTGCAACTTTTCAATTGGTGTTAGGGTGTAATAAGAAGATCCACCCACAGGTTTTCCAACTCTAGGAAATAATTCTGCTACACGTGAACCTGTTTGTATATCACCAATAGGGTCATCATCTACACGTCCAGGTTGATTCCATCTAGTTTAAATGTTTTCTAGATATCTTGAACAAAATGTAAGAATCTCTTCAAATCGGTATCCTTCCGCAATAGACCCTTCTGGTTTTGCCTTATTACGTACATGTGATTTAAGTTTTCCCAAGTACCTATTATTGAACCACAATAGTATCGGTTAAAAAAAAAATTTCTACTTTCTTAGTTAGTAACAACAGAACCAAATCACATAGTTTACCTTTCAACAGGATACATCCATCGATAATGAACAGGACCTCCAAGTTTCACTTCTTCAACAAGGTGAACAACCAAGTGGACCATAACCGTGAAGAACGAGGGAGGAAATATCATTTCCATGTGGCATAAAGTGAGGACAATTTGGTTTTGTAATTTTTCCAAGTCTTCAATTTTCAATACCTTGGCACATAATTGTCTAAAGAATGAGCATAACTCAATCAAAACTGCTGAAATCTTATGAGGTAATGTTGTGCGAATGGCTAATGGTAGAAGTTGTTCCATTAATATATGACAATCATGACTCTTCATCATTCCATTCACCTTGAGATTTACTAAGTCAATGCATCTAGAAATGTTGCTTGAATAACCATCAGGCACCCTAATATTCCTTAAAGTTGTTAAAAAATTTCTTTTATCTTTACCCGTTAAACTAAAGGCTGCCGGAGAAATTCTACCATTTTCATCAGGCCAAAGATCATGTCTTATGCCCATATTTTGAAGGTCATCTCTAGCTTTAGAATGATCTTTACTCTTTTGCCTATCATTTAGCAAAGTAAATAGGACATTATCGCACACATTTTTCTCAATATGCATCGGATCAAGATTATGGCGCAGAAGATTATCCTTCCAATACGGAAGTTCAAAAAATATGCTTTTCTTTTTCCATTGTTGAGGATGACCTTGTGTAGGATTACACTGTGTACTATCACCTTCTATAGGTTGTCCCTCACGTGTTCTTTTTACCGATTTTTCTTTCACTGACTTTTTACCAAAGATGACTTCAACATCTTTAACCTGTTCAAAAATTTCATGTCCAGATAATGTTCTCGGTGGACTCCGCATTTCTTGTTCACCATTAAAGTGGATCCTGTTCAATCTAAACCTGTGTCTTCGATCAAGAAAACAACGATGACCCATAAAACACCATTTACGACTAGCTTTAAGACGAAGAGATGTAGTTTGAAAGTTACACGATGGGCAAGCAGACCCTGTGTATGTGTTCCACCCAGAAAGTGCACCCAAACCTGGAAATTCACTAATCATCCACATCAAATTTGCATGCAACTTAAACATCTCTTTCTTGAAAGAATCGTATGTATCCACACCATCTGTCCATAACTCCTTCAGCTCTTTGACTAAGGGTTGTAAGTAGACATCAATATTATTTCCTGGTGCTTCTTTACCAGGAATTATCATTGACATTATAAATGATGTCTGCTTCATGCAAACCCATGAAGGAGTGTTATATGGAATGAGAACAACTGGCCAAATACTATTGTTTGTAGTCATCACACCAAAAGGATTAAAACCATCACTAGCCAATGCAAGACGCACATTTTGCGGATCTGATGAAAACCAAGTATGTGTCAAGTCAAATTTCTTCCAAGCTTCTGAATCTCTAGGATGCCTCAACATTCCATCATTGTTAGTATCTGTTGCATGCCATCTTATATCCTCGGCCGTCTTTGATGACAAAAATAATCTCTATAATCGAGGTTTTAATGGAAAATAATGAAGAACTTTAGCAGGAATTTTTTTCTTTTTCTTGTTAATAGAGACCTCTTCATTTGTTTTCTATTTTGAAGTGTTGCAATTTTTGCAAGTCTGCCTTTCTTCATCTTCTCCCCAATAAAGCATACAACCGTTTGGACATGCAGGTATCTTTACATAATTCAAACCAAGTTTTGTGATTGATTTCTTGGCTTCATAGAATGAACCTGGAATATTTGCATATTCAAATGCATCTTTTATTAACTCTAAAATCATTGTCATTGCCTTTTCACTCAATCCACATAAACACTTTATATGGTACAACTTAACCAAAAAAGATAGTCTTGAATATCGTCTACACCCTTCATATAAAGGTTGTTCTCCTTCTCTAGCCAATTCATAGTACTCCTTGGCTTCGTTTCTTTCCTGAGTTGCACTTGGCATCACATGATCTTCTTGGTCCTTGTTTGTTTTAGAGAGCAATGGAGAAACTGAGGTGAGATGATGAATAATCAGAAGCCCTTCTCAAACCGAAAAGGAGGAAAATCAAGGTAAGGCTTCTGCTAGTACATTCATAAACCCTTCTCAAACCGATAAGGAGGAAAATCAAGGTAAGGCTTCTGCTAATCAGAATCCCGTGAACATCTGAGAGAAACCAGCAAACCCGCAACTGACTCAAGAACCCAACCAACCCGCAACTGACTTGAAAACCCGTCCGCAACCTCAATCAAGAAATCAATGAATATCCCTCCAAATACCCAAGCAGAGTTTTAGCGAGACATATCCCAGCCGCTCTGACGCAAGCCTCTGCGTAAAAAGAATTTATTGCGCAAGAAGACAGAGATACACAACAGAAATACCTACAGACTCTGCGCAAGAAGGCAATTGCCAGAAACACCAGAAAACAGAGATACACAACACCTGAAACTCTGCGCAAGAAGACAATTGCCACTTAAGATTATTGCCTTGCCAATTGGATGTCGAGATACCTACAGACTCAAAACCTCCCGCTCAAATCAACTATAAATAAGAATTCACACTGCGACTACCAGGAGGAAATGCGGTCGCCGACATTTGATGTGAAAACCGCACTATCCTGGAAAAAATTTACTAAACTGAACCTCACAATATTGAAAACAACACTTGCAGAGGAAGAATTCCTGCATTAGCCACCAAGCACGGACCATCGCCGCCTCACAACTGCAACATCCAAGGGAAGATAACCTAACCATCCAAAAACTATCTATTTCGAATCGAAAGCTAACAGAAACGACTTTTCCAACTAACAGATAACAGGTATAGTTTGATCCACTCCCAGATCACCCAAATTTGAGGACCACAACTCTCTCCATGCAAAAATAATAGCACCAGAAGGTAACACTAGACTGAACCTCCAGATAAAAAACCAGCCACCGGCGGATTGCTGCACTTGAGAACCAGGCCTGCTACGGTCACAAGACCTGCTAGGGGAACTGCAACATCAATACTCTAAATGTATGATCTACTCGAACAGAGCTGAACTAACAAAACGACATCAAACGATTATGTGCCACATAACTTGATTCGCTGCCTAACATGACCAGCCAGGCGACACGCTTCTCCAACACAAGCTTGAAAGCCATCTAAGTCTGCGGCTCCCAATGTAGCATCATAAATATGATTCATCCACCAGAACCTCCAAATCTTGAAATCTAAACCACTAACTCCATATGATCATTGCAGGCGGGACAAGAGACAGGATCAGAAGTCATGATCCTAGTTAAGGATGATACCTAAATTTCTTTGTACAATATTGTCTGGTTTGATAGCAAAACTATGGCTATGTGTTATTCACGTGAAGGAAAGAACAGATAAATGGTTGGGTTAGGCTGCTTGTCCTAGTTAAGGATGGTTTGGGATTATGGCTCTAGTATGGGGTTGAATAACTACTATGTGGTAATAATCATGAAAATCCATGGTGTAAGTTATTTTAATTCAAGCATAAAAAATTACTCAATCAGCCATAGTTATCAAAGCACATAGAAACATTCAAGCATAAATATTACTCAATCAGCCATAGAAACTCACAGACAAGATATTGAAAGCAATTAAAATGACAATACAACAACTCAAAAGGTGATTCTATACTCACAAACAAGTACATCAAATTGCAGGTAAACTTAGATGAAATTCTGTTATCTATTTCAACAATACAAACACAGATAAACAATCCATTTTTCTTCCTCAAATTTAACTCTCAAACAAATAAATCTAACACTTATTGATTAAAATCCTTACCAATTGAATGCAAAATTCAGAGTATAAACCAAATTAACATCAATAGAAAAAACAATAATATTTTTCACTATACTACTTAAATTTGGAACAACAGACCGATTCAGATTCAGATTCAGGGCTCCACTTCCATTTCAGGATCCGATTCAGATTTACTATTTGGAACAACAAAATCTTTCACTCTAAACCTATTAGCCAAAGTTTTTATCATCATCTTCCTATCCCATTACCCCCAAATGTAAAAAGCGAGTTATTTCACATTTTTCAAAATTAGAGTTTGAGAAGACAAACCTATTAAGATTATAATTGATGGTGGTTGCTTTGACGATGATTCGTAGTGACGGCGTGAGTGGCTGAAAGAAATTACCGTTTCCCTCTTTTTCCAAGGGCGTATGTTTCTGAAAAAGAAGAGAAAATACCTTATAAGTGGATTGAATTTTCAATTTTAGCGCCAAAGATGAATTTGTGGAGAACGACCAGGAAATCACTGTCGCGGCTTTTGGAATGGAATAGAATAGCGACCGTAACTTCACTGTCGATGAATTTGTGGAGAACGACCAGGAAATCACCGTCGCGGCTTTTGGAATGGAATAGAATAGCAACCGTAACTTCACTGTCGTGTTGCTTGAATTTTATTTTAATTAAATTTAGTCTTTTCTATTATTTTTCTTTAATAAATGAAAGTTTGTATTTTTTTATTTGATATAAATTGGTAATTTTTATATGAAGTTGGTAATTTTGGGTATGTATACTATATCAAAATGGGTATGTATACTTTAATTTTGATATTTTAATTTTGGGTTTAATTTTTACTATAAATATTGTTTCTAAAATTTTGAGTTTTTAAAATTTTGATATATAAAATTTTGATATATAATTTAATTTTGATATTTTAATTTTAGGTATATAATATTTTGAGTTTAATTTTTATTATAAAAATTGTTTCTAAAATTAAAGTTTTATTTTGAGTATATATAGAATTTTAATTTTTATAGTTTAATTTTGATACATAAAATATTTTAATAAAATTAACTGTAATTTTAAAAAATTTATGTATTTTGAATTTAATTTATTACTATACTTGTATTTTATAAATGTTTTTAATGATTTATTTATTCAAAATACACATATTAATTTTTAGTCCCCACGATAAATAATTCTGGATCCGCCATTAGTTGTAGTGTGTGTTACAAAGGCTTAAGGGGTGACGGTTGTTCTACCGTCATGACATAAAATTTAGGGCGGTTCTTGAGACAGTCGTGAACTTATTTGTACGGCGGTTTAATGATAACAGTCGTAATATTTATCAATTTTTAAAAATTGTAAGGACGATAGGTGTATACCGTCGTGAAACGCGTCTCTATATTAGAGTTAGGACGGTTATCAACTAACTGTCACAATTTTTGTGTCGTAAAATCATAATTTTCTTGTAGTGATTATATACAATCGTTCATATTATTCCAGCAGGTGGGATAGTATTGCAGATGGTTTTTCCAGCAGGTGGGGTGATCATTATATACAATCGTTCATATTATTCCAGCAGGTGGGATAGTATTACAGATGGTTTTTCCAGCAGGTGGGATGATCATTATATACAGTAGTTTATATTGTTCCAGCAGGTGGGATGGTGATAAACAAATATATTCTTGGCAAAGTCCAACGTTGGTTGGCAAAGCTTCCAAAGCCGGTTTGGTAAGCATCGAAGTCCAATGTTAGTTTGGCAAAGCTGCAAAAGTCCATCTGAGGATGGCAAGTTTGAGATTCCAAAGCCGGTTTGGTAATCATTGAAGTCCAACGATAGATTGGCAGAAATCCAACACGAATTGGTAAAAGTCCATTGTTTAGAATGGCAGAGCAGCTAAAGTCCACCAGTTGAGTTGCAAGCCAGTAGTCGTCTGGCGTCGTTCAAAAAGACATTGCTAAAGTCCACCAGTTGAGTGGCAAGCCAGTAGTCGTCTGGCGTCGTCCAAAAAGACATTGTTGAAAGTCCATCCATAGTATGGCAAGCCAGTAGTCGTCTGGCGTCGTTCAAAAGACAGATCTCTCCGACAACGTTTCATTGAAGATTCAATCCAGCAGTCTCGTTGGGTTTATATCCCTTTTGTTCTTCGTCATCCAGAGCAAATTTTTGGTTATATTTGGTATTCAATCGCTATATATATTGAAAGTCTGAAAGCAATCGCTTTCAGGCAGTCAAGTCTACAGCGCTTGAATAGGGGCAACTGTAATACCCCAAAATTTTCTCTCTCTTTTGTCATCATAGCATAGCATTATCATATATCATATCATATCTATCTCATTAGCCTTGCATTGCATCTTTAACATAGAAAAATGAAGCATAACATCCCTCTTACCATCAAGGCATGTGATCCAGGGAAAGATGGACAATCAAGGAATCATTCAAGGCACAAAAGGTCAAACAAGTTGCCTCAAGGCAAGCCAAGAGGTCTTTCATGTCTCATACTATCTCAATTGATCATCCAAAACCTCAAGAAGGTGAGATTCAATAGGAGATTGAAGCACTACATCCTTCACTATGCAAGAGGTCCAAAAAATTGAAGGAAAACCCTCAAAAGAGATAGTTCATTGGTTCAAAATCACCCTCAAGTGGCATATCTCATCATCCTTTAAGAGGATACACAACATACTCTGAGGAATTTGGAGTTGAAGACTGCACATTTTTCCCGATAGTAGGTGGGTATCAAAACTAGGGTTTCCAATTAAATCAGGTTATCTCTGATTTTTTGGACAAAACTTGATGTCATGGTATTCTACATGTCCTTAAGTGTATGTGTGTGGAAAATTACCTCTCAATTGGTTTTAGAAGTGGTTCAATTGGAAGAAAGATAAAAAAATCAGGAAAATTGGGGCTAAGTCAAATAATCAGAGGAAAAAGTCAACTCTTGACTTTTTGAGGCCAAATTCATGAAATTCATGTTATATGTGACCAATGTACAAAATTTGATCAAGAAACTCCAAAAGGATCATGAAAAATCAAGATTTGAAAAGTTGCCATTTTTGGAAGAAGTAGGGTTTCTAAATAAGGAAAGTTTTGGCCATTTTGCACCAAACTTGGAACCAAGGCCATTCAAAATTAAGACATCAAATAAAAATTCCACCAGGCCACAACCAAAGATCTTGTTTCAAGCTTCAAATCCATATAAAGAACAGCTCCATTAGATAAAAATTGAGTGAGATATGATTGATCAAAGTTTGAGCAAAGTAGGTCCAAAATCAGGTCATGACCAAGGATTCCCAGGTCCACGCGCCATTATTTCTACAAACATGTGGTGTGCCAAATGTCAAGCTTAATTTCTCAATGATAAAATCTCCAAATGGAAACTTTTCAACATCAAAGTTGTTCCTTACAATGCCCTCTTCAATGTTGATGTTGGGGAAATTTTGATTTGGTCAAGTTATGATGTAGAACTATTGGTCTCAAGATAGAGTGATCACACTGAAATTTCATGCACCACACTACTAGGTCACGAATTGTTGTTGCACGCCCACCAACCAGCTTTGCATCCTTGTGTTCACATCCATTTTTAAGTGTGTTCAAAGCCTCAATTCAATCCAAGATCCATACCAATATTGTTCTATGATCCACTCTCTCTCCAATGACCCATAAATTTCATGATCTCATACATTATAGTGAGAGAATTTCCTTCTTAAACTTGCTTATTTCCATTGTTTCCAAACTGTCATAAAACCAGAAAAAGAGATAATATTGTGGGTGTTGTTTTGCCAATTTGCACGCATGATCACATCATCACACTTTACCATTTTAGAACCAACAATTCCTTACTGGCACGTACAACCCATGCTCATTATACATAGAAATGGAAGGATTGAAAACTTGTAGAATAAGTTTGCTTGCTGCAGCATACACGAGTTAGCTTCATTATATTAATCTCCACCATAGTACACCATGAATCACCATCACCATAGCATAGCCATTGTTAACTCGCCCTAACTAACTTGGCTCAGTTAGTTAGGGATGACTCACCTTAACACACATGACTCATATTAACTAACTCATTTAACCACTATGGTTTAATCCTAACTCAACTTATAAATAGAAACTTCACTCTCATTTTTCATTTCAACTTCATTTTTCTCATTTTCACCCCAAAACTCTCTCTACTTTCTCTCTGATTCTCTCACTTTTTTCACCAACTCTCTCAAAACTTTTTCTCTGAGTGCACGAAATTTTCATCTACTTCATCTATATCATCATCAATGGCGCATGATTGAAGGAAGATCTATCACAATCCACATGATTTCTGCAAGTGTATGTCAGCAAGTTTTGAATCTCTCTGCTCTCAAGATAACAAATTCCAGCAGCATTTATTTTTCTTAATTTGAAGCTCCAAGGTCGAAGAGCAAGTGTTTTCTCTGGTTTTCTCAAGAATCTCCAAGAGCTGCAAGTTCAGGTTCTAAAACTCTCAAACATTTCTCTCACATTTTATGGTTTATTTTGTTGTTTTCATAATGATATGAGCTCACTAGGAGCATTTGATACTCCGGCTAGTTGATAGGCCTCATAGAGGCTTAGATCCAAAAGTTAGGGCATGTTTTAACCTCCTCTGTTCTCCATGTATGTGTTTGTTCTATGAAAAATAGTTGTGTATTCGTGATCTCCATTATCTCAGCTTCATTTTGGTATGCGCATTGTGTATTTCTGTGAACATGTAAGATTTGCAGGTGGTGGTTCTCGCCGGAGAAGGTGACCGGAGGTCTCTCTCCGGCCGGTGAGTGATGGCTAGGGTTTTTATCCAGTTTGAATTTCATCAGTTGATTTGATTGATCCAATGATCCACGATTTGCCACATGATTTTAATTCTGAATTTGTTCTTGTGGTTTGTGTGTTTGATGCCTCATGCGTGCTACCATGTGCCCTCATATCATACACTCTCATCTTGAATACTTGTTAAGTGGTTGACAGATTCTAAGGCGTCTGATTAATCATGCGGATGAAGTGTTGCCAATAAATTAAAAAATGCACGTGCTTATCACGTGGGATCCTATTGTGCTCTGATTGTGCTTGGTGTGTACATGTGTACCATTTTATCGTGTGCCTCTTAATCTTGTGTGTTGATCTTGGCTACTTGATCATTTTTTTGACTTAATTGTGCACGTCTGATTGATCCTAGGATTGATAGTGAGTCTGAGTGTTGACTAATTTCCACATGTGCTTGATTGACTTCGCTATTGGACTTTTGTAACTTGGGCTTGCTATTCCCACCCCCTACTTTAGGCCTAGTGTAATTCTGAATGTGGAAATTTACTTCCCTGCACCCCCTATTTGTTTTCTTTCATTTTATTTTTTTTCTTTTTATGTACATATTTCATTTTTAAATTTTAAAATTACAAAACAACATCAGAAAATTCTGGAAAAATTCATGAGTATTATCAAGACATTTAGGAAAGTTTTGATATTTTTATTTCATGATTTTATCACATGTTTACCATTGTTTCATATTTTTCTTTGAATTTCCATTTGTATGCATTCCAAATATGATACATGAAATTGTAGAATTTTGATCTTGCTCATTACAAACTGTTTTGACCTGATTCTTTTTGTATTGATTCACTAATACATTGAAGCATGTTAGGTGATTTTTGTTTGATTTTTTAGGTCAATTTATGACACGTTTTGATGCTTGTCTTTGCACCATTTTGCATGATGTTTCAACTTGACCTAATGCATTGTTTAAAGTCATTTTGCTTTGAATTTTGACATGCCATCTTGATGTATGATTTACTTATGACTTAGGCAATCAAATACCATGCTTGTATAATTTTCATAAGTCCATTTGATTTTTGTTTGATGCATTACATTTGAAGTATAATCCATGTCATATCATTCTAACTTTAGTGCATGTTTGCATGAATTCTTTTGTGCATATTGGTATGAGCATTTGCATATTTTATGAGCCATTCATATGATATTATAGGTCTTTGGTACACACTATAGGTCATCTTTACATGTTCATTTCAACTTGAACTTTGTGCATCCTTAACATGTATTGTTTGCACTTTCCTTTTGAACTTTCACTTCACTTCTTCTTCTATTACTTCTTGAATGTCTTGATTGTTGATTCATGAATACTTTGAGATGTTTATAAACCATTTTTTCATTTAGTTTCAATTCTGATTTTTTGGTTTACATGTTCCATTTATGCATGTTCTTTTCATTTCTTTGTACATTTCACCTATCCTTTCTTATGATAACATGCTTAAATGCTATGGATGATGATTGTTGCTTATTCATTTGAACTTGTATGATGATATTCACTTGTTGTCAATATGATTCACATTCTGGTTGTGATATTAAGATTTGATTCTTCATCTTATTCTTTTGAACTTTAATGTGTATTAAGTGCTTTTTACTTCTTATACATGTTTCCATGTTTACTAACTATGTAAGGGCTTTGGTAAGTTGAAATTGAATGTGGATAAGGAATCCACATTCAAACCTCTCTCCTTTCATCTTTTACAATTCAACCTTGTGTTTTGTAAGTACTTATGTGCTTTCTTTGATTAACTCATTATCTTCCCTTTTGAGTTACAATTCATCTTCTACATTAGAAGTGAATTGTTTAACTCATTCCTTCTTTAGACTTTAGGCTTTGCAACCTCACAAACCATTAGGATCACTCGCTTAACTAATCAATTAGGATCGAGTCTTAGTTCACATAGATTTTACCTTTCTCGCCCACTTAAGTCTTTCATCTCCTCATCTCAAAAAAAATTCAAAATATATAATAAAGGTAGGCATTTATTTCATTTAGGCCTTTCATATAAAGAAAAGATTATAAGGGGTCTTCTCTTATAATCTTAGAATGTGTAGCATATGGCCCATCTTGGGTCAATGTGTTAAACATTTGATCTTGTATGAGAGACTTAAATGCAATACTTGTTGAAGATACAAATAAAAAAAACACTTCTTCATTTCATAATCAACAAAAACACTTAATAAATACAAGTATGCTAGTGTATTTGAACCTTAATAATTGGAACTAAGTGCGAGGGTTTTCTTCACACTTAGTGTACTTTCTTACTCATTCCATCTTGGAATGTGAGGATGTATACACTCCAATGATTAATATTTAGATACATTATCATACGCGAACAAATAACAAACATTTTTCTTAAAAGACAAAAACAAACAAACAATTCTTTTCTCATCTCTTTCATTTCAGTCTTAAGGATTCGTCACGTCCGTTCTACCGCAAACAGGTAACGCCTAAGTCTCCATACAGCGAGCCGCAACACCTAAACTGCTGGGACGCACACTCCGACGTTTCCACTAAAAAACACAAACAAAGCGACCCTCGTTGAGGGGAACTACGTCGCTCTGATTCTCATGTTCCCGATGAGATACGTAGGCAGTGGGGTAGGGCCCATTCGAGCACTTCTTTTATTTTCCCTACATTTATTCCTCTTTCTCTCTCCTTTATTTTCCAGTATCTTTTCCTTACACCCTTTGATTGAAGCAAGCAAGCGTGGATCCCTTTTATTACCTTCATTTTTTCGTCGAAACCAAACATGTTACTCAGTTCTTCATCTTGAATGCTTCAACGCTTCAACTTTAATATGTGCAGCAGTGTGCTTTTGAGAACAACAAACCACTATCTTAAATTCATCTAATTTGATACCTTTGCCAAGTTCATTAATGAACTTTTTTATCCAAACGACTTCCTTTGCTGCATTTGAGGCAGCAATGTACTCGGCCTCGGTTGTAGAATCAGCAACAGTTTCTTGCTTTGAACTTTTCCAGCTCATAACACACCATTTAGACAGAACACATAACCAGATTGCGATTTAAAGTCATCCTTATCTGTCTGGAAGCTAGCATCGGTGTATCCAATTATCGCGAGCTCTTCCTGACCTCCATATATTAAGAATGAATCCTTAGTCCTTCTCAAGTACTTATAGATATTCTTGACAGCTACCCAATGAGCATCATCGGGTTCAGATTGGTACCTACTCGTTGCACTTAAAGCATACGAGACATATGGTCGAGTACATAACATGGCATACATGATAGATCATATTGCATATGCATATGGAATCTTATTCATGTGATCCCGTTCTTCGTTAGTTAAAGGAGATTGTTTTTTTGATAAACACATGCCATGTTGCATAGGTATGAATCCTATCTTGGAATCATGCATATTAACGTGTCTCAGCACTTTGTCTATGTATGTACTCTGACTTAGGCCAAGCAGTTTTTGTGATCTATCTCTATATATCCTGATTCCTAATATATAGGCTGCTTCACCAAGGTTCTTCATAGAAAATCATTTTCCTAACCAAGTTTTTACTTGTTGCAAGGTAGGGACTTCGTTTCCAATGATTAATATGTCATCTACATATAATACCAAGAAGATGATCATGCTCCCACTAACCTTCTTTTAGACACAAGGCTCATCTTCATTCTTTATGAATCCATATTATTTTACAGTTTCATCAAAACGAAGATTCCAGCTTCTGGAAGCTTGCTTCAATCCATAGATTGATCGCTGTAACTTGCATATCTTTTGGGCTTCTTCTGGTATGTCAAATCCTCCAGGTTGTGTCATGTACACATCCTCAAGAAGATTCCCATTAAGGAAAGCAGTCTTGACATCCATCTGCCATATTTTATACTCATGATATGCAGCGATAGCAAGTAAAATTCAAACAGATTTAAGCATTGCAACTGATGAAAAGGTTTCATCATAGTCTGCACCACGAATTTGTTTATAACCTTTAGCAACCAGTCTTTCCTTATAGGTATGTACTTTACCATCCATGTCAGTCTTCTTTTTGAAGACCCACTTGCATCCTGTAGGATTAACTCCTACAAGAGGCTCTACCAAGGTCCACACCTGTTTTGTGTACATGGAATCCATTTTAGATTTCTTGGCTTCTATTCACTTCTCAAACTCAGGACCAATTATGGCCCTCTTGATAGGTTATAGGCTCATCTTGATCCATGAGTAATACATCACCTTAATCAGTTATGAGATATCCATATCTCTTTGGTTGGTGACGTATCCTGCTTGATCTACGCCGATCTAGTTCTACTTGAGCAGGTTGCTCTTCCACAACTACTTATGGTTCCTGCTATAATTCCTCCATAGGTGTATCAATGCTTTGTGATTCTTGAATTTCTCCAAGTTCTACTTTCCTCCCACTAATTCCTTTGGAAATAAAGTCCCTTTCCAAGAAAACTCTAGTTCGAGCGACAAACACTTTTCCCTCAGAAGGATTGTAGAAGTAACACCCTCTTGTTTCTTTAGGATACCCCACAAATAAGCATTTGTCAGATTTGGGCTCAAG
Organism: Lathyrus tuberosus; assembly: GCA_022829125.1. Classification (NCBI taxonomy): domain Eukaryota; kingdom Viridiplantae; phylum Streptophyta; class Magnoliopsida; order Fabales; family Fabaceae; genus Lathyrus; species Lathyrus tuberosus. The sequence continues at coordinate 1,598,868 of JALAZF010000348.1, forward strand.
CTTAGTTGAAATTTTTTGTTTCACATAAACTTCACAACTCCAAATCTTCATGTAACACAAATGTGGTTTCTTACCACTCCATATTTCATATGGTGTCTTTTCAACCTTTTTGGATGGAACACGGTTAAGTGTGTAAGCTGCTATCAGTAGTGCATGTCCCCAAAAGGATTTTGGAAGATCGACGTGACTCATCATGGATCGGACCATGTCTAACATGGTTCGATTTCTTCTCTCAGATACACCATTCCACTGTGGTGTTCCAGGAAGAGTGAGTTGGGATAGAATCCCATACTCTTTTATATGGTCATCAAACTCTAGGCTTAAATATTCACCAGCTCGATCTGATCGAAGAGTCTTAATATTCTTACCTAGTTGGTTTTGTACTTCATTCTTGAACTCCTTGAACTTTTTAAAGGATTCAGATTTGTGTTTCATTAAATAGACATAACCATATCTACTGAAATCATCGGTAAATGTGATGAAGTATTGAAAACCTCCTCTGGCTGGTATGTTCAGTGGTCCACATACATCAGTATATATGAGGGCCAAAAGATCATTAGCCTTTTCACCTTTTCTTGTCAATGGGGACTTTGTCATCTTTCCAATTAAACAAGATCTACATGTATCATATGATTCGTAATCAAAAGAGTCTAATAGTTCATCTTTATGGAGTTTGGAGATGCTCTCTCATTTATATGGCTTAAGCGACAATGCCAAAGATAACTTGGATTTAACTCGTTAGGTTTCATCCTTTTAGTATTAATGTTATAAATTGGCATTTCAAGATCAAGGACATACAATCCATTGTTCAATTGTGCAGTAGCATAGAATATATCATTCAAATAAATAGAGCAATAATTATTCTTTATTATAAATGAAAAACCAAACTTGTCCAAACAAGAAACGGAAATAATGTTCCTGCTAGTTGCAGGTACATAGTAACAGTTCTCTAACTGAATTATTAAACCACTAGGTAAACTCAATACATAAGTTCCTACGGTTAAAGTAGCAACCTTTGCTCCATTGCCAACTCGTAGGTCAACTTCACCTTTTGCCAAAACTCTACTCCTTTTTAGTCCTTACACATTGGTACAAATGTGAGAACCACATCCAGTATCTAATACCCATAATTCAGAAGTAGATAAATTTATTTCTATAACAAAATACCTGAAGTTGAAGTCTCCACTCCATTCTTCTTATCTTCCAGGTACTTTGGGCAGTTTCTTTTCCAATGTCCGATCTTACCGCAATAGAAGCAAGTGCCCTCCTGTGCTATACCTCCACTAGGCTTCAAAGTAGGGGCAGTATGTTTGGGTTTGGCAACTTCCTTGCCTTTCCATTTAGCACCCTGCTTGGTGGGCCTTTTGTTATATTTCTTTCCATTACTGACCATCAGAATGGATTTCCCTTTTGACTTCAGATTTTGCTATGTAGTTCTTAACATGCCTAGCAATTCAGGAAGAGTTTTGTCCATATCATTCATGTTGAAATTAAGGACAAATTGACTAAAGCTTTCCGGCAATGATTGTAGGATCAAATCAGTCGCAAGCTCCTTTTTTATGGGAAATCCCAATCTTTCAAGGTTCTCCACATACCCAATCATCTTGAGTACATGGGGACCTACAAGGGCTCCCTCAGATAGCTTGGCTTGAAAAATGGCTTTCGAAACTTCAAACCTCTCATGCCTTGCCTGATCTTGATAGAGCATCTTCAGGTGTTCGATCATATCAAACGCTTCCATGTTTTCATGTTGCTTTTGTAATTCAAAATTCATGGTAGCTAGCATGAGGCAAGCAGTTTCATTGGCATCATTGGCATGCTTCTTATAAGCAACTCTTTCAGCCTTAGAAGCAGAACTAGGAGGCTTCTCCTCAGGAACAGGTGTCTCTAAGACATATTACTTTTTGTCATGTTTGAGGACAATCCTCAGATTTCAGTGTCAATCTAGAAAATTTGTCCCAGATAATTTTTCCTTATCAAGGATTGATCGCAAAATGTTGTTAGACGTGTTTGTTGTCATGGTAATCTACAAAATAGAATGGAAAAATATAAGTATCATTAAAACAACATATTTAATTAGGCCTTTAATTAAATATGCTCCCACTATTTTGCTGAAACCAAATGACCCTCACCATTTGATTTGAAAAATCCCGTTGGAAGATTTTCTAGTGGATCGAGATCCATATTTCACTTTGTTTTAAGTCAGCGTTAGGCTGATTACACAAAACTCAGTTATTTAGGTAGGAACTCCTTCCAATTGTATCCAATACAATTCTCGAATATTTCAGTTGGGTGAATAACTCCTTATTCTAATCCATCATATGGATTATTCCCAACTCTTGCTTCTAAACGTATGTAATCTTATTATATTTTGTTTAGTTAAGTTTGACTCATGGTTTTAGAAATTGGATATTACATTTATCCCATCGCATCTTACTAATATAGAATATGCACCTCGCGTTAGGCGAAACCTACATTATTCGATACTAGTCTTGATGAGTTCTAAAACTTGGAAAACATAAACTTAATATTCAATTTGAGGGAATTTTCATTAGTTTGATCTCACCGGATTATTTATCATATAAATCGTATCTCACATGCATCAACATACATACACATGCATCAACATACATACAAAATGAAAAAGTTATGGCCCCTAGCGCAATTGTTCTCCCAAGCCAATGAGAGAACCTAAGCTAAACCTAATAACGATCTACACTTCTCTAAGCAAGATCTCCAAGGTTGTCCTCCTTTGATCTTGTAGTCTTTCTTTTTCTTCATAACATTACATTACATTAAAGAATACTCGTTTTTACATACGAGGGAGTGAGATGAGAAAAGAAGTTACATCAAGAGATTAAAAGAGAGGCACGACACACAGGTCGTATTTTAAAATCCCAAAACAAAATAAAAGAAAACTAAGGTCATAACTGATCACCACAAGAGAAAAATAATAAAAACACTTTTATTATTATTAAATTAAATCCTGTTAATTAAATGAATCAAATTAAACTTCGGCGACTGATCACACTACGCAGATGGGGGTCGGGGGGGCAACGCCCCTACAAAAAACAATTTTAATGAACAATTCATTTGAAACCGGCGTCGTTTTTCGCATCAACACTTGATACTTTCCATAAAATTAAAGCATAACCTTTGTGCCATCACAACCCTAATCGCAGACCTTTTAGACAACAAAACCCTTGTTCCGTCATTAACCCTAATGCAACAATTTCATATCGTCAAAACACTATGATCAATAATTCAGCATGATTGGTCCATATGCCACTGCTTCACCATACTAAAGTCAGATTCCGAAGCAAATGAACACGGATCGCTCAAAGGAATAAAGATCATTACATGATTTAAATGAACGAAATAGAAACAGTATATCCAATATACCATCTTTGCATCAAAGTTAATTATATCACATATAACATTTGATCGATCATATTTGTGTAACTGAAGGACGATCGATATATCGCTGCTTCACCATACTATTATCGGATTCCGAAGCATAGTCAATATCGATCATCCAAATCGTACACAACCTTATGCCAAAATTAAATTTCTCGATTTAATTTAATTTTTTATGTGTTTTAATCGAATTAAAACAAAAAAAAAACATAAAATAAACACTTATCTGGTGCATGGTTTCTTAAGTGGCTCTGATACCACTGAAGGGAAATCGCGATTCAAAATGCAAAGGAAATTAAAATTCCCCTTTAGCGATCCTTACGAAAGATCATGATCAGTGATAGAATGGTTACCTCTTGTGGCGATGAAATTTTTGATTCTGAATCAAAGGAATGATCACGAGCGATGTACAATGAACATCGCCTCTACTCAGTTCACACGAACAGCTTCCTTCAGTCTCAGTGCTAGCTGCTATGATTAGAGGCTTTGAGTGAGAGATAGAGAGAAGGAAAATATGGATAGGGTTTCACAACTGAATTTTCATCAAGTGTTTATGTTTCTGCATAAGGGTTATATTTATAGAACCACTTGTGTGGGCTGCAAGCTAAAAATACCACTTAAGTGCATGCACACCATATCTTATGATGTACCATATATCACTTAAGCATGCGGTACCTTACCTCAATCCGTATTCCACTTAAGTGCACCTTACCTTACGGTGTTACATATTTACTTAAGAACATCGTACCTTATGGTGTGCCTTATTTACTCTACCTCTTATCAAACTGTTCTTGTGTGTGTGACCCTGTAAGGTTTTCCGACGTTGGTAATTATATTAAATCATGCATTTAACATAATAGACAATGAGCGGTATCTAGCAACACATCACTGCTACCCAAGTCACAAAATTGTCATGTGATCTGACAAAACCTTTTGTGATAGTGCTTCTGTGTACAATTACCCTTTTGCTCTTATATCTGTATTGAACACAAGGCATATACCCTGTCATCCTTGTTCAGTTCAATATTGGGCCATTAGACATTTATCCTGTTATGCAAAATGGGCAAATTCCATCTAGGTCACTCATGTCCCTCAGCATGCTTTATGAAGTACCCATTAACTGTCTTTATAGTCATCCAATTACGAACAATGTTTGATCAGCAATAAAGTACTTAACTTTACACCTAGGGTCCATAGTGGTTTCAGGTCGAAGGGTGGTATACACCATTATCACCATGAGAGTAACTTATGACACTTTGCATAACATTCTATGTAGTACTCTCATAATGGGTCAATCTAGTAAAAATATTACTCCTAATATTCATACCTATGTTAAAACTTGATAACTCCTTATCCATGATCCATGAGATGTAATCATCAGTCTATCTACATAATAGTCTTAATGCTTTAAGGTTATCCCATTTCACATTAAAGCTCAAATGCAGATACTTTAAGAATAGTGTCCTTATGTTTAATGGAATCTCATGATTAAGTCACAATTAATATTTCATTAAACGAACTAGCTATTCTAGGGACTTTATCACTTTGGAAAAACAAACATAATAAAGAAATGTATATTATTATTAATAAATAATTCGATACAAGTACCAAAAGTATTGGCCTCTAGGGCTTACACCAACAACTACTTCATCTCAAGAACCCTGGTTCTTAAAAGCCTTCACTCGATTAAATCCAAATTGCAAATTGTTGTAACCCAAGATTTACCAATTTGATTCACCGTCTCACGCTACTTCTTTGCAAGAACCCTTCGTTCTTCAAAGCCTCCACTCAATCGAATCTAAATATGTGTAATCTTGTCCAAAACCTTTAAATCCATAACTGATATTTAAGGAAACCCTCACCTTGGTTTTCTAATTTGAAACCCCAAAAATTCTTAACCCAATTTATAATTCAACAACCTAAATTAGACGTTATCAACTTGATTCTAGATATAACCCAAACAATGAATGATTATGTGTACTTTGTTTGTGTGTATGCATAGAACAAAGGTTGAAGATGATGATAACTCTTTTGTATATTCTTGGTTTGCTTTATGATTTTCAAAAAGTCATTAAAAAAGAATGATGCATGTATGAAGTATATATATGTTACTAAGTAAGAGGCGTAAGAAATGCAAGAGATTTGGAAAATGATGCAAATTTTCAAGATTTTTAGTGCATGTATCGACCTATGTATGTCATAGGTCGACCTATTTGATGCATGAGCCGACTTGTAAAGGTCATGTGCAATTCTATGCAGTCGGCATATCAAACATAGGCTACATGCTTTAAAAATAGTGTACATGAGTCGGCCTAAAAATCGTATGTGTCGACCTGTAAAGAAAATTTCCTTCTATGTGTCGACACTTGGCTATTTTTCACATAAAAATCAGTTTTTGATGCATGAAACTTTTTCTTTGATGCATGAATCTTCCTCATGCTAAGATGCACATTTAGAATTAAAGGATAACGTCAAATATACATAAACGTTAAAGTATCATAGTTTTGACATCATACAAAATACATCTAACAAAAAATTGCACTCACCTACTTTCCCTTTTTTTATGATGGCAAAACTTGAGACGATGCATTTCGTGTCTTCATGAAGGTTCCCCATGACTGTGAGCATCATAGCTTCATAGCTTGCATATGCTTCTCCTTCTTTGACAACATCAAAAAGAGACAAAGCAAGCCATTAGAAGTATCACATAGATACTACAGGTCACATATACCATATACCGCACAAAGGTGTTTGCAAAGAAAGGGCGTGCACTCACATACACTACATAAATAAACATACACAAAGAGAATTTAACATAACATCAATAGAAACACAACATTACAATATTGTCATCAAAGGTAATACACATAATAAAACTGTTGGAAAACATTTTAATTACGATTTTATAATTTTCTTTAATACTACCTTTATTTTCCTTTATTCTCCATTAAGGAAAAAATAAAGTGTAATAATTGTATCTTCACTATATAAACCAACCTAAGGCTAGGGAATAATATATAAAAGCTTTTACATATTTTTTTCAAAATGGTATCAAGAGCACTAGGTTAAGGATTACTGTAAAGCTTTCCACAACAATGGAGAACAACAACAACAGGTGGCCTTCCCCATCACAGGCTTACATTGAATTCGACCATGGCGAACAACCGCAGCCCAAGTCGGGCGTCGGCCGTGGAAATGGTGTTGGTCGCAGAAATGGCGGTGGTCGCGGAGATGGTGTACGAGAGGAATTTTTAGTGGTCACAAACAATGGAAGTAATTACGGAACAATAAAAATAGTAACAACATTGTTTTTGGCAATTATGACGGCAACAATGGAACCAAGAACAACATTGTTTTTGGTGACAGTTATTCCAACATAGGTACTAATGATCAAAAGGGTTCCTCATACTCCCTTAAGGTCAATATCCCTAAAATGAATGAAATAGCTATAATGAATGGGCTTAAACCGTTCGATTGGTATTGGATTGAAAATGGAAACTTGGTTTCTTAATAGAAGTAGTAGCTAAATCGACAATAGGAGAACCTCATTACAAACAATAGAAGTCTGAAAACTTTTGATTATTGTGTGGTTGGTAAGCTCTATGGAAATTGAAATAGGTAATTCTTGTATGTTTTTACCTTCCTTAAAGGATGTGTGGGAAGTTTTTAAGGAAACATACTCTGATATTCAAAACTCCTCAAAAAATTTTGGTTTAAAATCAAAGTTATGGCATGTGAAACAAGGTGACAGGAGTGTAACTTCTTATTACAAGGAGTTGTTGACACTGTGGCAAGAGTCAGATCTCTATTATGATGACAATTAGAGGTGTATAGAAGACATTGTTTTGTTTCACAAGAGGTAAGAAAATGATTATGCATCTATGTTTATCGCTGGATTCAATAAAGACCTTGATGAGGTAAGGGGTAGAATTTTAGGCAAACTACCATTGCCAACTCTTCGTGAAAATTTTACAAAAACAAGAAGGGAGGGGGCACGACAAGAAATTATGATGGGCAGGACACCACGAAGCTCTGAATCTGAAGGGTCAGCTCTGGCTACTAGGAACCTTGACGAGGGAAGAAGGTCAGACAAAGTTCCTTGGTTTGATCATTGCAAACACGAATGGCATACACATGAAACTTATTGGAAGCTCAAAGGAAAACCTCCTAACAGGAAGAAGAAGAAAGGTGGTCATGCATTTCACGCTAGTAATTCTGATCAAAGGCAGTAATCCCCTCTAACTCAACTTTCATTCACTACGGATTAACTAGATAGACTATACAAACTCCTCGAGTCTCCAACCCCTTCTTGCCCTATAGCAACAAAAGGTAATTCTGCATTTCTTAGTGTCAGTCCCAGTTATACTTGGATAGTAGATTCAGGTGCCTGTGATCACATGACAGGTGAATCTACTTTGTTCTCTTCATATAGTCCATGTGTAGGTAATAAAAAAAAATTGCAGATGGCTCTTTTTCAGCCATTGAAAGTAAAGGGTAAGTTGTGTTATCTCCAATGTTAACACTTAAAAATGTCCTTCATGTTCCAAACTTATCCTATAATTTAATGTTTGTCACTAAATTAGCCCAAGATATAAATTGTCAAACTAATTTTTTCTTATCGGACTATGTCTTTCACAATTTGAACTCCAGGAAGATGATTGGCAGTGCTAAGGAGAGTGGAGGACTCTACTACCTTGACATTAAATCTGCATCGCAACTACCTTCAAAAACAATAAGTTCCTGCTTTGAGTCTTTTTCAGTTTTGAATTATAAAGATGAGAACATTATGGTATGGCATTTAAGATTAGGTCATCCTAGTTTTCGTTACTTAAAACACTTGTTTCCTAAGTTTTTTCACTATAAGAACTTTTCTTTGTTTAAATGTGAAGCATGTGAGTTTGCAAAGCATCATTATTCCTAATTTTCAATACAACCTTATAAACAATCAAAATTGTTTTCTATTATTCACAATGATGTTTGAAGCCCTAATTGTACAAGTACACACACACACACACTCTCTCTCTCTATAAAAAAAATGGTATATCACATTTATAGATGACCATACAAGAGTATGTTAGGTGTACATGTTAAAGGGGAAATCAAATGTTTATCAGGCCGTAAAGAAATTTTTATTAATGGTGCAGAACCAATTTCAAACAAATATCCAAGTCTTTAGAATTGATAATGGCAAAGAATATTTTAACATTATCCTGGATATTTTTTTCTAAAAAATGGGATTGTACATCAAAGTTTATGTACTAATACTCCTCAACAAAATGAAGTGTCCGAAAGGAAAAATAGACATTTACTAGAGGTTGCTAGAGCTCTACTTTTTACGAATAAAGTACCAAATTATTTGTAGGGTGAAGTTGTTTTAACAGTTGTGTATTTTATTAACAGAATGCCCTCCAAAATTCTCAATTTTCAAACTCCAATTAATGTCTTCAAAGAATGTTTTCCTAGTACTCATGTTTTTACAAATTTGACTTTCAAAATCTTTGGTTGCACAACCTTTATTCATGAACATAAAAATGTTGGAAAACATGAACCACATGCTATAAAATGTGTCTTTGTTGGATACTTCCCAAACCAAAAAGGATATAAGTGTTTTGATCCAAAAAAATAAGAAAATGTTTGTCACTATGGATGTTACATTCTTTGAAAATAAATCTCTTTTTTATGACACTCATCTTCAAGGGGGAGATAAATGAAGACTCGTTTCAAATTGAGGACATGAGTTTTTTAAATAACTTATCTTTGCCAGTATCACAAAATTCTGAGACTTTTATGAAGGTGAGAAAAATACACAAGAAGGGGGGTTGAATTGTGTATGTCAAAATCGATTTTACTTCTGAACCAGAGTTCAGAATCTAACAGAAGTTTGGAATCTGATTCACAAGTGAAACAGATAAAATAGTAGAAGCAAATAAATAGGCAAAGAACACATAAAAGTTATCATAGTTCCTCTCCATCTAAGAGTAGCCCGGTCCCCATGCAGTACAAGAGATTTTCACTGTAATCAATCAGATTACAACTGCTTATACCCTTAAGTATAAGGCTTTTTTGCTCAGACCTACAACCTAAGACTTCCTTGCTCAATCAACAGCTGATCAAGACTTCCTGCTTAGATCCTCAGATCCCAAGACTTCCTTGCTTAAACCCCTAGAATTCAAGAATTCCCTGCTTATACACTCGAATACAAGACTTCCTTGCTTAGACCTACACTCCAAGACTTCCTCCGTAGATTCCACGAATCCAATAATTTAATGCTCAAGCCCACGACAAGAGACTTTATCTAAAATAACTATTTAGAGAAGGAATAACTTACAACAACACTTTATTAATAATTAGAGGTATTTAAATATAATACAATACACTTTAACACAAAAGATTCTTAAGCTATACAATAATTATAAATCTTAAAAGACTAGATTCTCTTGAGCTGATAAAAATGGTGTGAAGTGCGTTTATATTTCAGTTGTAGTTGCAGTGTTATTCTCTTAATTGATCTTCAATTCTTCTACTCCTTTTATAGCTGCAGAAATAGAGTCGTTGAAGCATCCCACAGCTATATTCAGATAAAATCTTCTTGCACATCTTCTTTTCCAATAAAGCAGGTGTTGGAACTCATAGCCAAGGAATTATCCATTGAACAAGGCCTTTGTCCATAGGACTATTCTATGAAACAAGTAAAACACAATCTATTGAAGATAATGTCAACTACTCTTGAGTCCCTTGATTTCTGAGCTTGAGTTGACATCCATCAATTTCAGAGGCAGGGTTGGTGCGCTTTTGATTCTAAAAAATGCAAAAGATACTTTAGGATCAGACTCTCTCACAAGAGCCTGATTAGAACCAAACCATAGCTTGTTATCGTGATAAAACTATTTCTATCAAGAAAATTGAATTTTGTACACATGAACCAGCTAGTTAGAAATCCTAATTGTTCTTCAAATACTTTGTTATCATCAAAACCTTAGAGGATACATGGTATGAACAAAATTTGTCTCAACATTTTACACCAGCACCAATAGAAAATGGCCATGATTCTTTATATGATCCTAATCCTATTATGAGTAAAGAACCTTGTGAATCTGAGCCTACATTTTCTCTTGTAGAAAACAATGAGAATTCTGAAAATGATGATAATGATGATCTAACTAAAATTCCACAAAATAATGAGTCACTTTAAGAAAATAGGTTTGAATTAGGAAACAGGACTAGGAAAGGAAAGGTTTTTGTGAAAAATCACCATAAAGGAATGGACGAGTCCGCATCTCAAAACTACTAGGAATCTGAACTGGGGAATGATCAACCTCTTAACAAAAGGAAAGTGTTCTGGACTGGACGGGCACTTGGCCCCCAGTAGGGCAATGCCCCACCCAGTCCAGCTTTTGGCAAGGCCCAATAGTCAGAAACTAGCCGTTGGGCATAGCTAGTCATTGGGCAGAATTCACTCTGCATCTAGAACAACACAATAGCCTAGATCCATCCAGTTGAGGACAAAGGGAACCGATTTTCCCTCTTCCCCTCCACCGAGGAGAGATGGCTAGTCGGCCATCTCTGCCCATCTATCACATTCTTGCCCGTCACGCACAACACAGACATCCAGAGATGTCCAGAGTGCTACTGCCCGGAATCTTCTCCTGCCCCTCCGCCGAGGAGGCTGCCCAGAATTCAACCAGTAATCTCTCGCCAGCCAGTTGAGGACAAACGGAACCGGTTTTCCCTTTGCCCCTCCACCGAGGAAGACTGACCAACTGATCTCCAGGTACAGAAGGCCAGCTCTGCCCTCCATTCCATCTTTGCCCGTCATACATGGGACAATCATCTAGGACCAACCAGGAATGTACCTGCTTGGAAACACTCCCCTGTTAAATGCAACATGCTAGTTCTGAGCAGGTCTGCCCATCAGCCGAGGAGAGATGGCCAATTGACCTCTAGGGGCAGCCGCCCATCTCTGCCCTCTGTCTCACCTCTGCCCATCATGCACGGGACAAGCATCCAGAACCAAGCAGGAATGCACCTACCCAGAAACACTCCCTTGCTCAAAGCAACAGGCTATTTCCGAGCAGGTCTGTCCATTCCAACGGCTAGTTTCTGGCAGTTACCTATTGTTCTGGACTGGGTCGGCGTCTGCCCATCCGTCGGGAAGATACAACCCAATACTGCTGTATGAGGCCCAATACGGCCTAATTCTCCTCATTGTCAGGCACTTTCATTGGCCCTACTGTCGAGCTGAGACTTCCCGCTATGAGGATAGACTACGACTCTCCTCCTCGCTCTCCACGTGCTCCTCCTCGTGAGGAAACGAACACCGAGGAAAGGCCACGCCTTTCCCCACGATCTCCACGTACTCCTCCCTACGAGGACACGTTCTCTTGTAACTTCCCACCTTCGAAAGAATTGGTCTGCCCTACTTCCGGAGATCTCGGGACCGTTACCCCAGGGTGAAGACCACGTGCTGGTCTTCACTACGCCACATAAGCCCTAGCAGTTGCTTGGATTAGGCCTTGTAGTCCAGCCCAGTGCAAGTAACCATTGGCCCCACGCTGGGGGCTCTCTATAAATATCCTCTCACTTGAGAGGGTCAGGTTACGATACAATCTCATACACTCTAACCTTCTTCTTCTGTACTTGCCTTTCTCTGATCGTTATCTTACTTGAGCGTCAGAGTACCTTGCAGGTACACCCCCCCGCCTTCTTTCAACCTCACCGGAGCTAAAGTCCATACGACGTTGCTGGCCACTGAATAACTGTCTGATCCAGCTACGATCAGTGGTGCCGTCTGTGGGAACTCTTGTTCCCTCCATCTTTCTTTCCCCGGAAACCAAAGATCAAAGCAGATTTCTGAAATTCCGATCGTCGCCAGCCGTGACAACACCAGCGATGCTCGTAGCACTGTCATCCTCCCCGTTAGCAAGATGGACAAGGATGGAGCATTTCCTCTTCTCAAGGACCACGTCCCCCTCTAGAGGGACAGAGTCGTTACGTCCTCTTCTCCAAATCGCAATGATAAGTAGGACCGACGACTAGACCACAACAAAAAATCAGAGATTCCTCAGGATGCACCTGAGGATCTCCAACTCATCCCAGTGCCGCCCAACGCCGACCCGGCCATGGTTGCCTTGGTCGAAGCTCTTAACAAGAACTTCCAATTCCTCCACAATACAAGGGTTGGAATAGAAGAAGTCCATCGCTCGAGATCTCCCCCTCTCGGGCATACATCTACTACGAGGAGAAGGAGGAAGCCAGTAATGCTCAGAATTCGAGGCATCAAGAAAATGCCAAGGCTTCTAGGCATGATGACCAATCCGCGCCCCTCCAAGGAGCAGAGGAAGAAATGAGGAGAAGCCCGACTAACAGGCAAGGGCTCCTCGACATCAATTGACAACGCGGAGCCTTCCGGTCCTCTGCCCCCCATTCCATACAGAGAATTTAAGGTTATCCTCCTCAGAAATGACCCGAATAAAGCAGAGATGACCTCACCAGCCTCCCCAACGAGTAGAATGCATAAACAAACAGTTCCTTGTGAACACACAAGCTAAACAAGAATATGTTCCCCGCGAACACCTCAAATAAGGAAAGCATTCTTCCTTCTGCCCCTCAACCGAGGAAGGTTGGTCAGCTGACACTAAAGATCAACAGGACCACCGCTGTCCTCCTTCACATTTCTGCCCGTCACGCATGGGCAACCACCTAGGAACGATCGTAATGCTCCTACCCGTAACTACGCGCCTGTCCGACTCAACAGCTAGTTTCGAGCGGGTCTTCCCATTGCAACGACTAGTTCCTGGAAATTGAGGACAAAGGAAAACATATTTCCTTCTACCACTCAGCCGAGGAAGGCTGGTCAGCTGACACCCAGGATCAGCAGGACCACTGCTGCCCTCCTTCACATCTCTGCCCATTACGAATGGGCAGCCAAAGTCATACGACAAAACATCAAAGTTAGCAGTCTCGTCCTCAGGAGAAATCACAGATTCACGCAAGGGCAAGCTGGCCGTAAACATGGAAGGGTCGTATAGGGTCAAATCAAAAACAGGCACCGACGCCTACTTCCTCGAACAACTGGACAGAAAACCGTTTGCTTGACCATGGAATGCTGAAAAGCTCAAATATTATTACAGGTAGGACCACCAACCAGACAGGACTAACTGCTGACAAACTTCCCCCACAACGAAGAAGTTGCTCAGCCACAGGAGCGTGCCCTGGTGCAAGCACAATCCTAAACTTATTCAACGAAGGCCAGTTTCTGCTCATGGAACGAGCAGACTCTGTGCCCAACGGGGATACCTTAATCGAGCTCCGCCGTTGTCGTACCAGCATGGCAGGACACCCAGCTCGCGATGGTAAAAGTCTAAGCTCGGTGGGATCAGGACCTCGACTGAGATCCTAGTCCCGCACAGTGGAAACTACTTTCGCCTCCTTGACAAGTTCCCCAAACTGTCGAGCATCAAGGCGAGTCGAGCACAAAACGTCCCTTCCGCAGGGCACGTCCTCACCAAGTCTGGTCGACGCAAATGTCCCTTCCGCGGGGCACGTCCTCACCAAGTCTGGTCGACGCAAAATGTGCTTTCTGCGGGGCACGTCCTCATAAGCGACCAGCTGTCGACCATACTTACCATAGATACTCAAAGAGCATGTTCCCTAACATTTTCGTTCGAAAATAACGAGCTCAAAAAGCTTCCCTGCATTGTAAATCTTGCCCCTTGGTCGACCAATAAGGCTAACTCAAGTCATTACTCTTCACCTTAGAGCAAAGAGTACAGGTTGCTCTACAAACTCCAAAAAGTGTACAGGTTGCTCTACAAACTCTAAAGTGGAGGGAAGTTGTACTTGAGGAGATGAAAGCTCTTAAAAAGACCAAAACTTGGAGTTTTACGTCACTACTAGATGGCAAGAATACAATTGGATGCAAATTGGTGTTTACTATGAAGTATAATTCAGATGGGTTAATTGAAAGGTATAAGGGTCACTTGGTGGATAAAAGCTTTACTCAGACCTATGGTATAGATTACTCATGGACATTTAATCCTGTTGCAAAATTAAACACTATTAGAATTCTTTTGTCTCTTGCGACTAACCTGGATTGGCCCTTACATCAATTAGATATTAAGAATTCCTTTTTAATGGCGATATAGAAGAAGAGGTGTATATGGACATTTCTCCTAGCATTGAAAACTAATTTGGATCAAATGCGTGCAAACTAAATAAGTCTTTGCATGGATTAACTTAGTCCCTTAAAGCTTGGTTTGAAAAATTCACTCAGTCCATGAAGAAACAAGGGTACATCCAAGGACAAGCTGACTACACCTTGTTCACAAAGGTCTTCCACGATGGGAAAGTTGTGGTCCTGATTGTTTATGTTGATGATATTGTCCTTACTAGATACGAGTCAGTGGAAATGGCAGCAGACTTTGAAATCAAGGACTTGAGATTCATGAGATATTTTCTAGGTATGAAGGTTGCTTGGTCAAAGAATGGTATTGTGGTTTCACAACATAAATACATTCTAAACTTGTTAAAAAAAAACAAGAATGAGTGGATGTCGTCTTGCAAATACCCATATGGATCCTAATATTAAACTTTGGGGAGAAGGTAATGTTACCGTTGATACTGGCAAATATCAGAGATTAGTTGGGAAACTGATTTATTTTTCACACTCTCAGCCTGATATTGCTTTCTCAATTAGTGTAGTGAGTCGGTTTATGCATTCTTCTTTAGAGGAACATCTTGAGGAATTCTATATGATACTGAGATATTTGAAGGGAAATCCTAGAAAATGATTGTTTTTTAAGAAGATTAGTGAAAGAAATGTCTCTATCTTCACCGATGTTGATTGGACTGGTTCAGTCACAGGTAGAAGATCAACCTCTAGATATTACACCTATGTTTGGGGTAATCTTATAACACGTAGGAGTAAGAAACAATGAGTTGTAGGAAGGAGTAGTGTAGAAGCCGAGTTTAGAGCTATGTCTCAAGGTATTTGTGAAGGATTGTGGATCCTTAGAGTTCTAGAAGAACTTAAGATGAAAATTGAGCCTCCATTGAAATTGTCTGACAATAAAGTTGTTATTAGCATAACTCATAATTCAGTTCAACGTGACAGAACCAAGCATGTCGAGATTGATCAACACTTCATAAAGCAGAAGTTAGATGCCGAAATCATATGTCTACTCTTCGGGACTTCAAGTCAGCAAACTGCAGATATCCTGACCAAAAGTTTGGCAAGACCTACTTTTGAGCATTTGATAGACAAGTTGGGTATGATAGATATCTATGCACCAACTTGAGGGGTGTGTTGGAAAATATTTTATTTCCAGTTTTATTATTTCCTTTAATACTATCTTTATTTTTCTTAATTTTCCTTTATTCTCCATTAAGGAGAAAATCAAGTGTAATAATTGTATCTTCACTATATAAATCAGCCTAAGACTGAGGAATAATATACTGATGGTTGAGAAACACAAGAAAGAGGGGTTTGAATTGGGTTTCATATTTCGTCCTCGTTTGTGGAATTTAAATCAAATGCATTAACAAGTAAATAAAATAAATGAACACCATTATTTTATCATGTTTCACTGTTAACGAAGTTACTCCAGTCCACCCCTCAAGGTGATTTCGCCTTATCACAAGGACTTAATCCATTACTCATCAACATGATTACAACCACAATGGAAACCCTCTATTGCCTTCTTGAGAATCCTGGGATTCATTCGCCTCTTAAGGAAACATCCACTAAGCTGTTAGAAACACGCTTAGTCTTCTCAAGATTTCTGGCCTTTACTCGACCGCTCAAGGAAATAACCTCCAAGGTGCTAAACCACGACTTGGCCCTCTCGAGCATTCTGGTCATCATTCTACCGCTCAAGGAACATTACTTTTTCTAGGATTTTCTTTGTGCATTATATATGCTTCTTACAAGTTGATTACACAATTGAAGTACATAGCAAGTTGTAAACAACAACTACTTGCTTTCCAATACAGAAACTATCTAAAAATAAATCTCTAAGAGATTATAAAGCTTCCTAGTTCTGTATTTGCTTAAAATCTTTCTTATTGAGCACTGCGGCTTCTTATCATTAGCTTTAAGCTTCTATACTCCTTTCTGAGTAGTTGATGCTTCTTCCAGCTTAACTATTAAGTTCAACTAATTTACTATGCTTCACTTATTGATGTTTCACTAGATGAGTTTCACATGGCTTTAGCATGTTGCAAAGTTATACGTTCTTCATCATTCTGCTTCATCTTCTTCTTCATTGAGCATTCTTCGTTTAAGTTTCAGCTTGCCGCATCTTGTACTCCTTTCTTAAGCATATAATGCTTTTTCCAATTCAACCATCAAGTTCAACTAAGCTACTATGCCTCACTTATAATGTCTCAGTTAAGCATTTTCATACGGTGTTAGCATAATCATCGTTAGTGCACACTTGTAGTAGCAGCTTCATCTTTGCTTGCTACATGGTCATTTATTTGTTGTGTTGAGTGATAATCATTTGTATAAACAGCAATACACAATCTTTTATCTTTCTCTCTTGTGATCAATGGCTACTTCAGCAATAATCTATGAGCTTCTAGCCATGAGCAACATTTCTTCAAGCTTCCAAGTCTTCAATTTATAAAGCAGGAGAGAATAGATCCGTTGAGGGGTATTCTTGGAAACATATTCCAACAGCAATATCCCAACGTTCATATGACGGAATGATCAACATCACTGTACAAAAAGCTGCTTCTACGCCACCTTCTTGAGGTGGAGGATACAAAGTTTTAATACTATTATATTCAGCTTAAAACCATTCTGATCTTCAGTCTTCTAGCATCTTCAGAGGCTTTAGATATTGACTTGATGAAGCTTGTTGTAGAAGTGTCATTCTTTGTGTAGTCTTCATAAACTCAGTCTTCAGAATTCCAAGATCTTTGTTCAGCAGAATCTATCTTGAGAACCTTCAACACTCATTCCTTTAGAAGCATAATCTTCAGAGTCTTCAGAACTTGTTCCTTAAGAACCTTATCTTCAGAGTCTTCAGATTTCATTAAGCACGTTCTTTGTCTTCAGAGTCTTCAGCACTTTGTCTAATCAGAATCTTGTCTTCAGAAACTCTTCAAAACTTAATCTTCACAAAATGTGTCTTTAGAATCTTCAGAGCTTTGTTCACTTGAACCACGTCTTCAAAATCTTCAGAGCTTGTAACATTAGAAGTGCATCTCATTAGAAAGTCTTGTAGACCTTAGTCATAAAGTCTTAATTAGAATGTCCATAACTAATGATCATTAGAACCGTTGTTTTAGAAGCATTCATGAATCTTGACTTTAACTTCTACACACACATATGTTTTCTTCCAGAGTGTTGATAATGGAGTCTGATGATGTCACATGCCTTCTTATTAGAGTCAGAATCACATTGACAACAACCACACACTAGACATAAATCTTATCATACAGAATTGTTCTCTTAGATAATATATGCAGTTATCATCAAAACTTAATGGCCAGATGTAGAACCAAATCTTGTTCTTACATATACAACAACTTTTACCTTTTTTTTCCAATAAAAACAATTGTCTCACATTAAAATAGTAGTAACATTGTCAAGAAATAAGCTTAAAGCTAAACAAACCAAAAGAAACAAAAAACATAAAATGCATGATGACTCAAACTATGTAATGCATGATAGAAAATCTCCATATAATGTTTGACACAAGCGACAAAAAGACTCAACACATCAACGTCCTCCACAACCTCTAGGCATTGGCCTCACTCCATGATGCCAACCTTGTCCATCATTTCCAAACTAATAATCCAAAAAACCACACATCTCCTGGTAGAATTGTGCATAGTGGTGGTGATTCTCATTTTGAGTAACAATCATGTGATTTATCCTAGAAAATGTGGCAGCATGATTAACATCCATCTCACTCCACATATAGACAAGCCTTTTAGTCACATATGAGGCAAAGGCGTCAAAATTAGCATCTTAGGCTATCATGTGTTCTTGCATGAGACGAAATTGCTCCACTTGAGATGCCTCAAAAATATCCCGCCTCTGACACTCCTTCTCATACCGCTCATCTTGCATAATCTGCATATTTTGAAGCATAATTATAGTAGAAGATTGATCACCATATTCCCCACTAATTATGTAACCTTGACCATCTTCATAATCAGCATCTTACATAAATTCAACACCTTGAGAAACACTATGGGAAGCACTAATAGGTTGATCACTAACCACATGTGGCTCAACAGCTGTATCAACAAACTCAACTGCTATTATATGTCAAACATCCTATATATTTGTACTTGATACTTGCCATTTTTCATTACTTTCATGTCTTAATTATGGATTTTTGTATTAAATTGTTGTTGTTCTTCATGCATTATATTTATACCTTTGGTGCTTGTAATTTGTGTGCTATTGTGCAGGAAAGTGCACTAATTGATCAAAGAAAGAAGACACAAAGAATTGATGCAAGCTGCCAAAGAAAGAGGAAAACAACAACTGGTTCACTTTGCGAACCATGGCGAAGTCCCCAGCGAAAGTTCCCTTTACGAACTCTGGCGAAGCTCTCAGCGAGTAAGGCAGTGGCAAAAGGACCCAAAATTCGCTTTTGGAATGATTTGGCGAGTGGTTCGCTTTGCGAATGAATTGTTCACTTTGCGAACTCACGATGACAGCCAAGGGAGGTTTAACTTTCAGAAGACACTTAAGGTGCCATTTTCTTTATTCGCTAGGCGAATGGATCATTTGCAGTGCGAATGCATCAGATCCCAAGTGTACTATAAAGCGTTTTTATACATTTTCTTGGGATCATAACTTGATATTTTCACACCAAAACATATTTTTCTGAGTTTTGATCATCCAAGAGTGAATTTCCACATAGAGCAGCTGAAGTCACATCCGATCTCGATTATTCGACGTGGATGTTCTGTCATCTCCTCTTGAAACTTGTTATCCAAGCTACCATGAAAATGTGTAGCTAAACATCTCTTGTGTTAAGATTAGAGGTAGTTAATCTTGCTTATATGTATTTCTTTTGATCCTTTGTACATGAACAGGGTTGATGATCAATATATGATGTAGTTGTTTGTTCTAAATGATGTATTTATGGTTTGAATCACTCGAGACATAGATTTTCCAAATCTTGACCTAATATCTTCATCTCTTAAAAACCAAACTCTAGACATAGATTTGGGGTTTAATATTTACTTTGTATTGATCTTAACGGTTGTTGTTTCGATTGTTAGCGTGAGACATCATCTAATGATTTAAACAACGATACTCACGAATTTGCTTTAGACATAAACTTATTCGAGAGGATACACGATTGTATTGGTCGGAACTAAGTTCATATGCTTGATTAATTAGATATGTATGAAAAGGATTAGCGAAATCTAATCTTGACAACATCTTTGTTATAGTTTACTTCTTTGCTACCAAAATTGATGTTACAAAACTAAGAACAATTTGAAAACCCCTTACTTAAAACATTGCGACTATTGAACGACAAGCGTCAAAATATCACGCAATCCCTGTGGATACGATAAAATACCCCCCGAATTACTCTTCAACAACGGCGTCATCAAAGTTATAAATTTTCTTATCATGCTTGCCCATACAGAAATAATACACTCGACGTTTTTCATCCCAAAAGTAATCCATGTTGGTTTAAGTGCGTTGGGAGAACACTTGAGCTTGGCCAGGAGACTTAAACAGAAGATTTGGCACCCCTATGTTGAAGTAGTTTAGGATTTTAGCAATCATAGAAACGTAAAAGAAATGAAGTTCTTTGTTGCATTCCTTGATGGCAAATATCTGAGACACAAAGTAATTTGCCCAATTAATCTGAATCTTGTTAAGAAGAATGTAGACAAGATAAACTTCAGCATTGCCTTATGTATCGACCTCTAGGAAGCATGTGTCGACCTGAAAAAGGTCATGAGTCGACACATGCTGAAACAAATTTGAAAATTTAGAAAAATTAATTCTATGTTCCAACCTATGTGAAGCATGAGTCGACACATGAGGTCCAAAAATTGAAAATTTTGACACATGATTTTGGTTTGACTATGGAAGACTCAAATTGACACATGCATAACTAGTGTGTTAGAAACACATGCAAATGATTGTTTTTCATGATTTGCTAGCCAATAACATGCAAACGTAAGCATGAAATATTAAAAGATATAGAATACATGTGAATATATTTAGAATGAGGCCACTATAAACATGTTAAATGAAACACACAATGGTTATCATTTGAAATTTAGGGAAATGAACACTCATAACATTTATCTTACACATAATATATCACATACCTTAAAAAATAAACAGGTAAAATAAAGAAACTTACTTACAAAGCAAAAATTAAAATGATATTACCTCACCGTACGAATGATGGAGGATGCACTTGCATTCCACAAGGAACTCTCGAACGAAAGATCGAATAAATGCAAAACATGCCACAAAACTATTAACATAAACGTTCTTACCACTTTTCTTTTTTCAAAAATACCTGAAAATGTGATTACTAATGTATCCAAAAAGGTTATTGACTTGATAATCATCCTTTATGATTAGACTTTCATTCTTGTTTAAATCATGATATTTATCTTGCTCCTCCTCAGGTTTCATCGACTTAGGTTAATTAATCCCTTATTCGATGTACTTGAGTATGTCTTATTGAAGATACACCTACATCATGAAACAAAATACCTTTTCCAACATTTCTCGGATAGCAAACATTAATAGTAATCAACACATTTTTACCAATTAAAAGAACACTAGATGTCGACCTCCTTGGTAACACAACCCTTCTTCCTTGCCACAAAGACAAAGACAAAGAAATAAGGAGATGTTACCTGTATCATGTCTTGAGCAACCACAAACGAGATCCCATACTCTCTTCTTATATCCAAGACATTTATCCTGCAAAATCAACAAGAAATGCGGTGAAACCTTGGTTGCATTTAGGCAACCGTTGAAAAACACCTTTAGGCATAAGAAATCTCCTAAACTTGCATTTTGTAATGGTATGACCATTCTTGCAACCTTTGCTATATTGATCCTTTTCAACAAAGTTATACCTTCTATAAGGATTATGAGAAGGCATCATATATATTGTGGTATCAATAGCAAAAGTGACATTTGGTTGTAATGACTTGTCTAATTTATCTTTAATAGTATTTACCTCTCTTTTCCAAATGTGACAAATTTCACAACCAAACCATGAAGGTTCTTCATCCTCTTCTTTAAATTTTTGAATATCTACCTAAATTGCTTAAGGGCTTCCATATTCTTTTCGGTTTCCAAAACTTTAGCTTCTAAATGTATAAAGATTCTTTTGTTTGAAGCTAACTTTTTGAAAGTGTTTATGGATTCTCTATGTAGATTTTCAAAAGCTTTTTGTAACTCGAAAAAAGACAACTTATCATCATGTTCATATTTAGAATGAGTTACATTCTTTTTCTTCTTTTCACGATAATAAGTCGAGAGACAAACATTTGCCAATTCTTCATTATCACTTGAGCCTTCATCACTTGAGGAATCGTTATCACTTTCCCAAACAATATAAGCTCTTCTAGACTTGCTAAATTTCTTGTGATGGCCTTTCTCTTTATCATTCGCAATCAATGGACACTTCGCCTGGTAATGACCGGTTTTGTCACAATTGTAACAGGAACGTCTTGATCTTTTTTGCTTATTATCATCTTCCTTTGATGAGTTTGATTGTCTTCTGAATTTGATGAGGTTTTTGTCAGAGAACTTTACACCATTTCTTCTGATGTATCTATTGAACCTTTTCAGAAAAAGTCTAATATCTTCATCATCCAAAATCTCGTTATCACTTGTTTCACAATCACTTTTCTCATTGGTTGAGTACTTTGAACTTGAAGCCTTTAGAGAAATAGACTTTTTTTCTTCCTCCTTGTCTTTACCTTTCTCTTTATTCATCTTCTTCTCATGCTTTTTCTCATGTTTTTCCAAGCAAATGAGTTTTTTCTCATGTTCTTCTAGCTTGCCAAATAAAGGTGTACGATCAAGTGTTTTAAGATCATTCGCTTCTTTGATCGTGGTGACCTTGAGTTGTCATTCCCTATTAAGACACCTCAAAACTTTATTAGTAGCAATATCATTAAAAAAGGATTACCTAGAGCCTTCAAGTGATTTATAAGATGCACGAACCTCATTTGCATGTCGGCAATGGTTTCACTGTGCTTCATGCAAAATAGTTCAAACTTTTGATTTAAGGTATTGATCCTAGTTTTTTTGACCTCATTAGTTCCCTCAAGGGCAACTTCTAATGCGTCCCACATAGCTTTGGCGGTTTCACAATTAGAGACACGATAATATTCATCAACACCAAGTGCGGATATGAGAATATTTTGTCCCTTTCAATCATGTGACCATAATATCCTATCATTATCATTCCATTATGCTTTCGATTTTGGTACGATGACACCTTCAGCATTGGTCACAATAATTTGATTAGGACCATTGATGATGGCGTCCTATACACCCTTATCAAACGAGTTGATATAGATACGCATACAAGCTTTCAAATAGCCATAATTTTCACCGGTAAAGATGGGCACTCTATTGTATGCCCATTTAGGTTCGGTATCCATTTTCTAATAAATGAATATTGAAGCATGGAATTAACTGGAGCTTGTGATACATCTTGTTATACAAAGGCGACTTTTCTAGAGGGGGTGAATAGATCATAAGTAAAAATTTACTTAGAAGATTTGTTTTGAAAAAACAATGGCAAGCAGAAGTGACCTGGAACGAATCGTCTAAACTGAACCGCTATCAAAATGCACGGATATGTGTATCTCAAAACCAAGCGATGATAATGATAAGTAAATTAATCAATATTCTTTAATCACAATCCCTTGAAAACTACTCAACAAGGAAAGCTATTTCCAATGTTAACAAACACAAAAACTTAATTGAGACAAATTGTCAAACACCTTATGTGTAATTAATTTCATTTAGAATTATGTATGGTTTTGCTGATTAGAAAATCCAACCACAATCAAATAGATTGTGATAAACTCAACAAAACCTTTTTCAAAGGTTATAAAAAGGTTTAACAAAACATATTGATCGTACAATCGAAGAATTCAACAATTTACAAGGGGAAAATAAGATAGATAGATAGATAGACAGACAGAGAGACAGAGAGACAGACAGACAGATAGACAGATAGACAGATAGATAGACAGACAAGCAGATAGACAGACAGACAGATAGACAGATAGATAGATAGATAGATAGAGATTAATAGATAGATAGATAGAGAGAGAGAGAAAGAGACAGAGAGAGACTACACAAGAATTTGGTTACGAAGTTTCTCAATCAGCCTCGCTATGGGTACGTCTGCCCTCAATCCGAACTCAACTTGAGATAGTGTAAATTAACCTTACTTTGCAAATGAAGTTTACAAGAGAAATGTTGTAATACACCCCTACAAATCCTATGTTTGATGTTGATTATAAAGCTTTCTCTTCCCTTGATCTGAGCTTGATCAAGTCACCCAATAATACCAATTTGATTCACCGTGTCACATTACTCCTTTGCAAGAACTTCCGTTATTTAAAGCCTTCACTCGATTGAATCCAAATTGCGAATTATTGTAACCCAAGATTTACCAATTTGATTCACCGTTTCATGCTACTCCTTTGAGAGAACCCTCTATTTTTCAAAGCCTTCACTCGATCGAATTCAAATATCTGTAACTTTGTCCAAAACCATCAAATCCCAAATATATATATATATATATATATATATATATATATATGTGTGTGTGTGTGTGTGTGTGTGTGTGTGACCAAGCCTTCACTCGATTGAATCCAAATTGGGAATTATTGTAACCCAAGATTTACCAATTTGATTCCCCTTTCATGCTACACCTTTGAGAGAACCCTCCATTTTTCAAAGTCTTCACTCGATCGAATTCAAATATCTGTAACTTTGTCCAAAACCATCAAATCCCAAATATATATATATATATATATATATGTGTGTGTGTGTGTGTGTGTGTGTGTGTGTGTGTGTGTGTGACCAAGTAAAAGGCAAAAGAAATGCAAGAGATTTAGAAAATGATACAAACTGTCAAGATTTTTAGTGCATGTGTTGACCTATATAAGTCATAGGTCGACCTATTTGATTCATGAGCTGACTTGTAAAGGTCATGTACCAACCTATGCAGCCAGCACATCAAACAGAGGATATAGGCTTTAAAAATAGGGTACATGAGCCAACCTAAAAGTCGTATGTGTCGACCTGTAGAGAAAATTTCCTTCTATGTGTCAACACATAGCTGTTTTTCACATAAAAATCGGTTTTTGATCCATGAAACATTTTCTTTGATGCATGAACCTTTTCTAAACCTTTTCCAACATGTTTTTATGCTTCCTCGTGTGTATCTTTCTTTTGACATCATACAAAATACATCTAATGGAAAGTTGCACTCACAAAAACTCGTGTGTACCTATTAGTGAAAGAAAGCTGACACAAGAAGCTTGGCCATCCTAAGAATAAAGCTATAAATAGGGTGTTCAAAATTTGAAATCGAAAGACTTCACCAAGTTATCAACTTGTGTATTGTGAAGATTGTCAGTTAGGAAAGTCTCATTTGTTGCCCTTTAAACCATCTTCCTCTCATATAGGGGTGGCAAAACAGGCCCGCCCCGTTGGGCATGCCCATTTTACCCGCACTTTAGTGCGGGGTGGGCCAAGGATGTAGGCCCTCACCCTCTAATGTGTCCGCCCCGCCCCGCCCCATTTTCTTTGCGGGCTTTTGCGGGCACGAGCCTTTACATAAAAATTTGCATTTTTAAGGTTAAAAGGTGCAGTGCCCGCGGGTTTTCCCTGCCCCGCCCTCACATTTTTGCGGGGTGGGCCTAAGTTTTAGGCCCGCATCCTCAACTATGACTGCCCCGTCCAACCCCGTTTTTTTGCGAGCATTTGCGGGGAGGTCCGAAACGGGGCGGGCATGCCCGTTTGCCACCCCTACTCGCATGCTCAGGAATTCCTAGAATTGGTTCACACTGATGTATGTGGCCATGCACCAATTAATTCAATTTCTTGTTTTAAGTATTATATGCCCTTTTTTGATGATTTTAGTAGGTTCACTTGGATTTATCCTCTCAATCAAAATTTTGAAACCATTCAGGCATTTATGCAAGTCAAATATCTAGTTGAGAATGAATTCATCAAAAGAATAAAAATTATACACTGTGATGGTGGAGGTGAATTCAAACCTGGCCAAAAATGTTGCATTAGATACAAGAATATAATTTTGAATGTCATGTCCTTACACTTCTCAACAAAATGATAGAGTAGAAAGAAAGCAAAGGCATATTGCTGAACTGTGTCTAACTCTATTGGCTCAAGAAAAAATGTCATTGTCATACTGGTGGGAGGCATTATCCACTCCAATATACTTGATAAACAAATCTCTTCTCCTCATGTTATATGAAACCAAATTTTCTCTCCCTCTTCCTTTCAACCTCAACCTTTTTCCTTCTTCATTTCAACCTCAAGCTTCTTCCATATTCATTCCAAGGTATTAAAATTTTCCCACCTTCATCCAGATTCATTCAAGGTATTAAAATTTTCATTTTAATTTTCCTTTATTTGATTTTTCATTTTTTATTTAATTTTTATTTTAATTTTAATATTTTATTTATGTTATTAGATTCACTTAAGAAGTATCTCCAAATATTTATCTTGTTTTTTCATTAAGGTATTTTGGCTATTTTTTTTTTAGAATTCGATATATAAATTATATTGGGTTGTGGCTGTTTTATGTAGTTGTTTTTAAGAATTTTATTATGCTGATATGTTATTTGTTTAATTAAAAACATAATAATTTGTGTATTAAAAAGATTATATTATATAAGTTTATTAAGAATAGCTATTTTTTAAAAACATAATAGTATATATATATATATATATATATATATATATATATATATATATATATATATATATTAAGTAGGTATATTTATTTTTAAATAAATATATTAAGTAAGTAAATATATTTATTAAATAATATATTTATTTCAGTAAGTATATATATTAGGTATAGTTATGAAATGTAGTATTTATAGTAAGTATATATATTAAGTAATATTTTTATTTAAGTTTGTAAATACAATTTGACCAAACATAGTATGAAATGTAGTTATATTTAAAACAATGTGTAAAAAGTTAATATTATTAAGCATAATTGTTATGTTTGTTAATATTTGTAGTTAATGTTTTACAAAAATTATCGAAATTGGTCGATATAATAAATCACATTTGTAATTAAAATGACAGTGATTGTATAAATGTGCAGTATGCAATATTTTCTTCACTATCGTAGTTTGATGTACGATAGAATGTATCCAGGAAAACATGCACATAAACCAAATTTTGAGGAAGGAGTTAAAGGGTTTATCGCATGGACATTTGCTCATAAATGTTGTCGAAGCGGAGAATGAGTAAGATCTTCTTGTCTTAAATATGAATGTAGACCTATAATTAGTGATTCAGAGGAAGTAGAACGTCATTTGAAGAGAAGAAGTTTCATTGAAAATTATTGAGTTTGGACATATAATGGAGAAGAACTTCCGAATAGCGTACTAGAGACTACTAATACATATATGAAATATGATGAACAATTTAATCTGATTGGTGAGATGGTTAGCGATGCTTTTGGGTGAATGTGACCTCTGATGAACCTAAAGATTTTGATGGGGAAGAGTCGTCGAATTTGGAAGGTCAAATATTTTATCAGTTGTTGAAAGAAATGTTTGAGGGATCGTCAGACTCAAAATTATCAATGCGTGTGAGATAATTGGCCGCCAAGTCAAATTGGAATGTTCCTGATCGATGCTTGAATTTCTTTGCAAAAATGATGTTAGACGCGACTCCTATGAAAGACAACTTGCCTACAAGTTTTTATGATGCAAAGAGGTTGATGTCGAAGTTTGGTTTAAAAGTAAGAAAGATTTATTGTTGTATTAGTGGTTGCATGTTGTTTTATGACAGTGGATTTGGTACTAATAATGGAGCGTTGGAGGAATGTAAGTTCTGTAAGAGTCCAAGTTATTAAGTTCGCAGTAAAGCCATTAACCGTAAGCGAAAACGTGTAGCAGTAAAGTCCAAGTTTTATTTTTTGATAATACCAAGGTTAAAAATAATGTTTGCTTCAATGCATAGTGCAAGTCAAATGACATTGCATCATACAAACAAAACAAGTTTAGACACTATGAGACATTCATCTAATGGTGAGGCATGTAGGCACTTTAATCGGATACATCCTGGTTTTGCTGCAGAACCTAGAAATGTTAGACTTGGATAAATGTATGGTGGTTTTATTCCATATATTCAAGCGTTGGGAAGCGGATATTCTTGTTGGCTAGTTATTATAACCCCTTACAACCTCCCTCCTGAGATGTGCATGACAAACCATACATGTTTTTGACTTGCCTCATTCCAGACCGTCGAGTACAAAAGCCGAAATCGATGTCTATTTACTACCTTTAATTGATGATTTGAAGAAGTTGTGTATTGGAGAATGGACTTATGATATACACTGTAAACAAAACTTTACTTTGTGAGATGCCTTGATATGTACTATTAACGAATTTCCCGCATATGACATGTTGTATGGTTGGGGTACACATGGGAAATGGGTTGTCCTCATTTCATGGAATACACCAAGGTGTTTACGTTGGAGAAAAGGGGAAAAAGTTTTTGGTTTGACTGTCACCGCATATTCCTACCACAACATCATGTTTATAGAAGAAACAAGAATGATTTCAAAAAAGACGAGCGAGTAACATATTTGCCTCCCCCTCAATTGTCACCAGGTGATGTATGGAACCAAATTTGCGGACTACCAAAATTCACAAATAATGGTAAAGCATGCATAATTCAAGGATACGAGACCACACACAATTGGACAAAAAAAAGTATACTTTGGGACCTCCCATTTTGGAAAGATAATTTCTTGCGACATAATCCTGATGTTATCATATCGAGAAGAATTTTTTTGATAATGTATTTAACACAGTGATGGATGTTCATGGCAAAACAAAATATAATGAGAAGGCTAGAAAAGACATGGAAATTTGGTGAAATCGAAAAGAGTTGGAGTTGAAGTCTCAACCAAATGGAAAATTATTAAAACCCAAGGCTACTTACATTCTAACTTCCCAAGAAGCTAAAGCGGTTTGTCGATGGTTAAATAAATTAAGAATGCCTGATGGTTATGCTTAAAACTTAGCAAGGTGTGCCGATTTCTTGGAATAAAAAGTCATGATCGCCATGTTTTCATGGAACGATTGCTTCCAATTGCATTCAATTTACTACCCAAACATGTGCTTAACCACTAACTGAAATTAGTCCATTTTTAAGAGATATTTGTGCATCAGCTTTAAGAGTGAATGCCATAATTAAGTTGGACCAAAATATTCCAGTCATTTTCTATAAGTTGGAACAAGTATTTTTGCTTGGATTCTTTTACTCTATAGAACATCTACATGTGCACCTTGAATATGAAGCTTATCTTGGCGGTCATGTCCAATACAGGTGGATATATTCATTTCAAAGACTTATGGGTGATTCAAAGTGATCGATAAAAATAAAGCTAAAGTTGAAGGATTAATATGTGCACATTACTTGTATTGGGAAACATCAGATTTTTGCAGTCATTATTTCAATCAGTTGATGTTACCTCCGAGAATCATAAGAAATGCAGTAAATGTTAACGAAAGAAGTCAATTTACCTTATCAGTCTTCGGTCTTCCAGGTCGTCCTTCTTGGAAAAAAAGTGTGCATTAGCTGACCCAAAATAAAATACAATATGTGCATGTTCATGTCTTGATTAATTGTGTTAAAGTTAAACCATATCTTGAGTGAGTATACCCCAACTAACTATCTATCTTTACAGTGTGAATATAACAATTATTACCTAAAAACTTATAATGTGTTTCTTTATAAGGCATTTAACACATCTTATTTTCATTGCACCGATGAACAAGAAACTACCAATCACATTCATGCTTATTTTCCAGCATGGTTCAAGGAGCAATTGTCATGCATTGTTGCACCGACTCAAGAAATACTTTATTTAAGAAACTTGTATGAAGGCCTTGTTCAAAGCGCAAATGAATGGCACACATACTTTGTGAACAGATATAAATTTCACACTGAGACATGGACTGAAGGGGCAAAAACTATAAACAGTGGTGTAATCGTAAAAGGAGTTACAAATGGTAATGAAGACAAAATCATTGGGTCATATTGAAATTGACGATCTAGTGGAAGACGTTGCTTACCAACTTGATGAAATTTCTCAAATTAATGATGTGTTGAAGTTGAACAAATTACAAGTTTGTGTGATACAGTGGTTGAATGTATGTTGATTTATCTATATTTTTGGAAGAAAAAAATGTGGACGAAGAGCATAAAGTGTTTGGATCCGAGGACA
This sequence comes from Lathyrus tuberosus, assembly GCA_022829125.1. Lineage (NCBI taxonomy): Eukaryota > Viridiplantae > Streptophyta > Magnoliopsida > Fabales > Fabaceae > Lathyrus > Lathyrus tuberosus. Next base: position 1,628,777 of record JALAZF010000348.1, read on the forward strand.
ATATCGGATCAGATGATGAGAATGATATGGATGAAGAGCATGAAGAGTTTGAATATATCATTTTTGTAATTTTACTTAATGAACCATGTATAGAATGTTTTGATGTATTTATGTTGTTAGTAGAAAGTAATGTGTTCGTTTAAATGTGTTTTGTTGATTTATTAATAATGTTTATGAATTAATTGTATATATTATGTTAATTTATTTTATGTGTATTCTCTTAAAATAGATAAAATGTCACTCTGATCTGATAAGCGTAAGGGTAAGAAGATCCAACATCAGCGCCCAGGGTAACGGTATGTGAGGCACCTCAGTTGGTCATGTGTCCTCCCCCGCAGAGTCAGGTAGATCCCATGTCTATGGCAAGCTCTCAACCTCTAATGACACTATTATACCCTCTTGACTATCCTATGTTCCCATCTGAGAATCCAACTTTTATTAGCCTATATGGGGGATGTAGCTTTCCATACCAACAAACTGGAGGATCTAGCTTTTCATACTAGCATACTAGAGTATCTAACTTTCCATACCAGCAGACTAGGGGATCTAGTTTTCCAAATCCCACACAGGTAATAGTGTTTATGAATTAATTGTATATATTGTGTTTATTTATTTTATGTGTATTCTCTTAAAATAGATAAAATGTCACCCCAATCTGATAAGGGTAAGAGTAAGAAGACCCAATATCAGCGCCCAGGGTAATGGTATGTGAGGCACCTCTGTTGGTCATGTGTCCTCCCCCACAGAGTCAGGTAGATCCCGTGTCTATGGCAAGCTCTCAACCTCTTATGACACTACTCTACCCTCAAGACTATCTTATGTTCCCATCTGAGAATCCAACTTTTATTAGCCCATATGGGGGATGTAGTTTTCCATACCAATAGACTGGATGATCTAGCTTTCCATACCAGCAGACTAGGGGATCTAACTTTCCATACCAGCAGACTGGGGGATCTAGCTTTCCAAATCCCACATAGGTAACCTCATTCTTCATGTATCTTAGGGGATCTAGTTTTTCAAATACCATACAGGTACCCTCATCCTTCATGCAGTCTAGGGGAGCTAGCTTTCCATACCCTCATCATCCCACACACATACCCTCTCAATCCATGTATCATGGGAGATCCTGCACCCCACATCCCTCACACATACCCTCACCATCCACGTATCATAGAAGATCATGCATCCTACATCCTTTACACATACCCTCATCATCCATGCATTTTAGGGGATCCCGCATCTCACCTAACACACACATACCCTCATCATCCATGCATCTTAGGGGATCCCGCATCTCACCTAACACACACATACCCTTATCATCCATGCATCTTGGGGACCCTGCACCTCACCTACCACACATATACATGCGCGTGAGGAGGATCGTGATGAGCAGGATGACAACGATCATAAGGGGTAGGATGAGGCCGATCATGAGGGGCAGGATGGCCCTATTTTGGAGGATCGTACTGCATATTCGAGTGAGTATTAGACGATTGATAGAAGATATTATATTTGGCCCGGTGGAAAATTCTAAGTTTCTAGTTTATAAATTTTTATTTAAGTAAACATGTGGTCATTTTATAGATTTAATACTTATTCAAATTGTTCTTGTTTAGTTTCGAGCCGAGTCAGATTGCTGCCAAATGTATAAATTATGTTATTCAGTAAATGTATAAAAAAGCTTGGAAGAGATTTGGAGAACTTTCCTTGGGTGAAAAGATGCTTGGTTTAAAAAATTCAAGGTATAATGAATTTATTTTAAGTTATTGTTATTTTAATTACTTTTTTGTTATAATTATATAACAATTTATTTGAATGTCATACAACATTACAGGAAAAGTTTATGTGGGAAGTAATGAGTGAGGATAGGATTAAAAAAAATCGGGGCATAACAGCAGTCCGACTTTTAGACATGCTACGACGTGCTAGACGTGGTTGGGAAGAACAAAATGTTCTCCCTAACAGGATAGGAAAGAGAGTATTTGATGAACTTCTTGTCTATTGGAATTCAGATGGTTTTAAGATAAAATCTGAAAATGCAAATAAAATGAGAGCATCTGAAAAGGGGGTAGCCTTAGTGTAGTTGAAAGTATTTGAATCGCCGAACATGCTCGACGCATGGTAATTAAAACTAGTTTTTTAAGTTATATTTTGATTTACTATATATTTTTAATTAAATTTTATTTTACTAATTAGGCTAAGAATTTGGAGAGCTCCCACGAATGAATGAGCTGATTGCAAAGACTCGTACCAAAAAATTGGGGGATTTTGTTGACGAATGCACTAGAAGAGTTATGGTAACTTGTTTATATTTTATTATTTTATTTATATTTATTCTTGTATATGACTAAATTATTTAATTTATATTTAATTTAGTGGAAATTTTGTTGCGTCATTTTCATGTATTAACTAATTTAATGTTGTTTGTGGCGTGAAACTTACGTGGCTATATTTCATTATTTAATTTAATTTAATTTTTTTATATAACAAAATTGTTTAAATTATATTTAATTTAATTTTTTTTCTTGTATGTGTAGGAGGATTATCAGATATTGCTCACGTAATTTTTAGTTCAAAATCCTCAGTGTACTCCGATAGGTTCAGACCCAGCTGATTCACATGTGGATTTTAATATTTAGAGTTTAATAAATGGCAGGAAAGAACCTAATGGGTGTTTTTTTTTGTTAAATCTTTGGCCAACAACTACAGAATATGGGATAAAACTTTACTTGAAATAGTTATGGATGGGGAAGGAACGTCATGTCCACCACAATTAACACACGAAATGATACAAATAATGAGACAACTGACACTAACTAAGGCGAGACGCGAGACGGCAGAACGTGAGGCGACAATAAATGCCAAAATGGAGGCAACGAAGAAGAAACAATTTGAGATGGATGAGAAAATACGATAATTGCAAATATATGAGATGTTTTCATTTTTGTGTTGTGCTAAACACGATGCAAATGTGACAGATTTTCCTTTTTGTGACGTGGATTTCACGTGGCAAAGTGTTGCGACGTGGATATCACGTGGTAAAGTTGTGACGTGATTTTTACGTGGCAAAAAAGTTGTCACAAACACTTCTGTCGCTTGATTTTCCACCTCTCTAAATAATGGTTGTGACGTGATTTTTCTGTTTGTGGCGTGAAAATCACGTAACTAATGACATTTTCTTAGTGAGTAGTCTACAAGATGCACTCGCTCTAAGAGGCGCACCAGATTAGAGTTGCTCAACCATCATGGGCACAGTTAGATACAAAGGTTATACAATCTTCAAACATTTGTTCTCGGAATCATGTAGCCCTAAAATAAGGAACTAGAGCCTTTAACCTTAAAAAAATTATAAAAGCTAAAGGTTAATTTAGTTACAAATACACATTATTCAAATGTAAAAACTTCACACTCACGAAAGTCACTGACTTGAGAGTCGAAGTGTTTGCAAGAACATCCTCCATTATCGAACAAAGCTAAAAAATCGTTCAAAAATGCATCATCTGATCCATTGTCATCAAGAGCACTTAGAGAAGGAATAGCCATATCAAGTCACAAAGATAAGTTAGAGAATACTCTAATCAAAACCTAAAGATGTTTCAAAATAACTCATAACATGTGTGTCTGAGATAGACAATGTGAAAAATATGAGACACTTAATGTAACACATTGACATACCAAACTATGTTAAGTAACTTAGGGACCAAATTGATTGACATTGTATAAGCAATGGACTATTTTGAAATATTTATAAAGCAAAGGACAGGATTGGCACACTCATAGAGAAATGACCTGATCAACTTTGGAAACTAACTTAAAATCTCTAGAATATAAGTTGACTCATTCTTACAAGTTCATCAGATACCATTTTGAAGTTTAACTCTACCTTATTATATTTTTACTAATGTATCATATACGCGCACAACTAAAAATTTAATGCCATATCGATTGGACCAAACATATTAAAAAACATTATAATGAGTACTAAGTAGGTAGGTCCATTGACAAGTAAAAGATGTTAAGTGACAGTTTTAATAATTGTGGTTCACAACTAGAACTCTAAAAATTAACATAACTACAAAGTTATTGATATTTGTCACTTTCGAATCGGGTGTCATTGTGTGTGTTTATGATTTATTGCATTGTTAGATAGTCAAATAATTATTTCCTTTTATTAGAACCACCCAGATTTTACTAGTTTGTATTACTTAGTATTTATCAATTTTTTAACATTTTTCTTTTTTCTCTCTATTAAAGCACAAGCTTATCCTTTGTTTACACCCTCATATCTTGTACACACAACATACACACAGAAAATCATCAAAAATGAATACATTTTCTGACAATAAAAAGCCACATGCTGTGTTGATTCCATACCCAGCTCAAGGCCATATCAATCCATTGTTCAAACTAGCAAAACTTCTTCATCTTAGAGGCTTTCACATAACCTTTGTCAACACTGAATACAACCACAAACGCTTGCTCAAATCAAGAGGTTCCGACGCCTTTGATGGTTTCACTGATTTTTTCTTTGAGACTATTCCAGATGGTTTAACTCCAATGGAAGGTGATGGTGATGTTAGTCAACATGTACCTTCTCTTAGTCAATCTATAAGAAAGAATTTCCTCAAACCATATTGTGAACTTCTTTCTAGACTTAATGAATCTGCCAATATTGGTCTTATTCCACATGTTACTTGCTTAGTTTCGGACTGTTTTATGACTTTTACTATACAAGCAGCTAAAGAATTTGCACTACCAAGTGTTCTCTTTTTTCCATCAAGTGCATGTTCTTTATTGAATATTTTGCACTTTCGTTCCTTTGTAGAAAAAGGTCTCACACCACTCAAAGGTACAGCTAAATTAAGTTTTTTTCTACAGAACGTAGTATGTGTATATGTACAACTAATATTATTATTATTATTATAATTATTATGTGTATATACAATAATAATAACTATTATTATGTATATGCGCGGGTGCCGGCGCGTATTTATGCGCAGAACTTCAAACTATTAACTTTGATATTTATGATATGCAGACGTGAGTTGTCTAACAAATGGATATTTGGAAACTAAAGTAGATTGGATTCCGGGTTTGAAAAACTTTCGGTTGAAGGACATTGTCGATATTATAAGGACAACAGATCCCAATGATATCATGTTAGAATTCTTAATCGATGTGGCAGATAAAGTTCATACAGACTCTACTATTGTTTTGAATACTTTTGATGAACTTGAGAGTGATGTAATAAATGCCCTATTACCTATGTTTCCTTCTATTTACCCCATTGGCCCTTTACATTTACTGTTAAACCAAACTCCATCTAATCCTCAATTAGCATCTCTAGATTCCAATCTTTGGAAAGAAGATATCAAGTGTCTTGAATGGCTTGAATCCAAAGAACCTGGATCTGTTGTTTATGTGAATTTCGGCAGCATCACTGTTATGACTCCGGAGCAACTGTTGGAATTTGCTTGGGGTTTGGCCAATAGCAAGAAACCTTTTTTGTGGATCATTAGGCCTGATCTTGTCATTGGTGGCTTGAATGTTTTGTCACCTGAGTTTATGAATGAAATTTCAGATAGAGGCCTAATTGCGAGCTGGTGTCCGCAAGAGAAATTATTGAACCACTCTTCAATTGGTGGATTCCTGACACATTGCGGATGGAACTCAACCATTGAAAGTATATGTGCAGGAGTGCCAATGTTGTGTTGGCCATTTTTTGCTGATCAGCCACCAAACAGTAGATTTATTTGCAACGAATGGGAGATTGGAATTGAAATTGATACGAACGTGAAGCGAGATGAGGTGGAGAAGCTTGTGAATGAATTGATGGTGGAAGAGAAAGGGAAGAAGATGAGGCAAAAGGCAATGGAATTGAAGAAGAAGGCTTTGGAGAACACTAGTCCAGGAGGTTGTTCATACAAGAACTTTGACAAAGTTATTAAGGAAGTGTTGCTTAAACAAAATTAGATAGAATGAAAGTATTTTCTGCAATACAGCATTGTACTACATTGATTTTCTCCTACTGATTTTCTTCTATTTAATGTATTTCATTGTCAAAAGAAATCATAAATCAAACTACACCTAAAATAATTGAATCGTAGGGAACTATGGAACAGGTGCACCGAATCTTTATAATCTTTATATTAGTTTGGTTCTGATAGGAAGCAATTCCTATCAAAACTATGAACTAGGGTTTATACTAGGATAGAGGAAGCACACTAAAATAACAAAATAGAATTAAAGGAAATAAAAGACTTTTTCATTCATTTGATACTCTAACATGTGTCAAAGACACTACATATATAATGTTCATAATAGATAATGAAATAAGAGCCAAAATACAACAATAGTCCGATAACAATACTAATAACTAATAATAAAAATCCTAAATTATATTTTACCCCTCTATCAGGTTCATTCAAAACGAACCTTGACACTTTGGTTAAGTTTTACTGAATTGTTTAAAATAGCGGTTCTTGCTACACTTAAAATAGTGGTTTACTAAAAAAAATATACCTATTTTAAATAGTGGTTCTTGCTACACTTAAATGGTTTAGAACTTTCAATATATGCATATTGTATAATTACATGGCTACTTTTATGAGTTGAAACTTACAGCATGGAAAAATCTAAGGATTTTTTCACTGTATCTTGAATTCCAATATCACGTGAACGTGAATGATCCATTTTATCAATTTAGCTGACATTCTCTAATATTATAGAATACATATAGTTTTTGATAGAGAGTATTTATTAATTATTAGTAAGGTATTAAATTAGTATTTTAATATATTAGTTATTATTATATTTTAGAAGTTTCTTAGGTCTTTATGATTGTGTCACTTGAATGATTAAGATATGTTTAGAGTAGTATTTAAAATGTAATATTCTATTTATATTGGCATGAATGAAATCAATGAAATGTCTTTTATTATTTTATTTTGTTAGTTTTAATGTGTTTCTTAGTTTAGGGTTTTAGCATCCTATTAATTGGTGCTTTCATTCTTGAACTTTAATCCTTCTATGAAATATCCATATTATCATTCTTTCATCCCTACATATGTTAGTGCTCCATCACCATTTTATCATAACTCTATTCCTCCTTATTATTCCACTGTCACAACCATACCACCTACATCATCTAATCCATACACATCATATGCACCTTTGCAAAACCCATACATTTCATACCAACAACAACCTCAAAATTCCAATTCACAACCTGAAGCATTTCACCAATAGCTAGAAACTGTCAAACATTATTTGATTGAAACTCATGAGATCTCAACCAACTATAGAGAAGAGTTGAAGGAACACATTTAAAATTTGAATTATTTTTTCAAAACTTCGTCACAAAAAACTTCTGATATTTCAGATTTACAACAAAAATGCATAGAAAAATATCAAAACATTAAACTTGTTGCTGAAAAAAAAACATAAAAAGAAGGAATTGAAATAGTTTTTGATTCACTGAAATCAACTCCGGCGACAACTTCGGCTACATTTCTGACTCCGAAATCCTCTCCGGCGACAATTCAAGGAGCATCTCCGGCGACTGTTCAGTTGTTTTCTCTGGTGAAACTTTCGTTGTCTTCTCCGACGACACTTCCATTGCCTTCTCCAACAAAAACGAATCCATTGTCGGAGATAACTCCAGCTACACTTCTGGAATTATCTGTATTATCTTTTACCCATGCAAAACAACCAGATCTACTACCGAAACCACCATATCTGCAACCGGAACTGCCTTATTTTTTACCAGAATCACGAAAACTACCAAAATCACTGGATATACCATGTAAATCATTATTTAAACCTTCATTGTTACAACATCCTTCTCCAAAATCAGCTTCGACACCGCATCTCTGGACAAAGCTACCTAAAAACGTCTCATCTCTATTTCCGAAATTATTGTCGCCTCCAAAACCACCAGATCTACAACAACTATGGAGAGTGAGTAATGTTATAATTTTCTGCTTTGGATTTAGTTCTGGAAAAAAAAAGAAACAAAGAGAACATTATTTAGAAAGAGAGAAGAAGGAGAAAGAAAGAGAAAAGAAAGAGAAGAAAAAATGAAAAGAGAAAGAAGAAAGAAAAAAACAAAGTGAAAAAAAATTATTGTCATACGCAATATAATTTATGCACCTACCGCGAAAAAGTCTTTTCCCAACTTTTCCTGCACACGTGGGATCCACGAAACAACCTGTTGTCACTCCTTTAATAAATTTTTCCAAAATTCTACACTCCCACATTTTCCAATCCCTGCATCACAATAGAGCCAAATCACTTGTCCCTCGCACCACCTGCCACACGCCACCCATTTAAATTGCCTCACTTTTTTTTTTCAATCCAACTAAAGCCACGTTATAAGACTTTTGGATTCTAAATCACACCATTATCCCTCTCAAAATTCAGAATTCATTAATTCTATCACACCAAAATTCAACTCTCCACAATTTCTAACTTCTTTCCCACACACATTCAACAACTCTTCTCATATCCTTTGCCACATGTCACTTTCAATATCCCTTTATTATCCAACCCAGTACAAGATTTTCATTTATTATTTTTATCGGTTTGGGCTCATTATTTGGACTATTAAATTGAACTCTATTCCATTCGTAAGAACCTTGAGGACAAGGTTCAAGTGAACCCGACGACAATGATAGAGAGTATTTATTAATTATTAGTTAGGTATTTAATTATTATTTTAATATATTAGTTAGTATTATATTCTAGAAATTTCTTAGATCCTTGTGATTGTGCCACTTGATGGCCAAGATATGTTTAGAGTAGTATTTAAAGTGTAGTATTCTATTTGTGTCGGCATGAATGAAATCAATGAAATGTCTTTTATTATTTTATTTTGTTAGTTTTAATGTTTTTCTTAGTTTAGGGTTTTAGCATCCTATCAGTTTTGTTAAGAACTAGTAATTTGTATTTAATTTCAACCTATGTTCTTAAGTGTGAACATCAACATTTTAGTCAGAAACATCGTAATGATGCATTCAATTTCATCAAGTTCATTCTTCATAACTAAAGATAGCATACCTCTATTATCAAAATAGGCAAGGATTCCATACCTTGAGATTTCTCCCAATGATGAAAGTGAAAGAAGCTTCAACGTAAGTATAATCAATTTGATCATTGCTGAGATATTTTTAAATCCAATTGCTCATTCAAATCTCTTTCTCATCAACTTTGTAAATATCATCTCATCTCGTCCACCTAATCATTTTCAAGAGAACCACAAAATTCGTGTACATTTCCAAACCGATGCGATTGGTTCCAAAAACCTAATAATTTGCACACACGACGATGCAGAGATGCACCGTGTTTGCAAGAGGTCAAAGATGAGTAGACATAGGATGAGGGATTGAAAAAGTGGTGATAATCAATGATGGTTGCCATATAGTGACAGTAATTTTAGTTACGTGAATGTTGACGGTGAAATTGATTTCGTTGAAAAAGTGGTGATAATCAATGATGGTTGCCATATATTTTTGAAACGGAGAGACTGCCAACTTTAGGGCCTTCCTTAACGATTGCATATTATATTTTGTTTGGCAATTTCAACTGAATAGCTGGGAATTTTTTTTATTTATGGTAAAAACACTTCATTAAGCATAAAAAGGGGAGCATGGTGGTGCTTAATAGGGAGCCCTTCCAAACCATCTAGATCCAGTTGAATAGACAACGCCTACAAGAGCCTCATAGTTTAACAATAGTAGAATTTAAACTGGACATAATATTTAAACAGTCTCCAATAATGGGTAATTGCTGCCACCAAGAGTGTCCTTGGATGCAATCCTGTTAATGCATCAGCCCTTATCCGGATGTTATCCCACCTAAGATCTTTGGTCATCTCCAAGCACCATTTGACCCCGAGGCTTCTGCAACACAAGGATCCAATTAAATAATTGCCTTCTTACAAGCATGCATGATTGTAGCACCCCTCTCTGTCTTTAACAATACAATTCCAAGTTGTTTGCCCATCAAGAAAACAACCTGCATCAACTGCAACCATAAAATCCATTTCAGAGACGCCCATCTATTGGGCATCAGAACCATAAAATTCCTATGTGTTTGGAATCTTGGTAATGAGATTGTATTCCTCAATCAGAAAACATGCATCCTTCGCAACCTCCAAGGGATTTAAGGTCTTCTTCAGGAAAAGAAAGATTTTTCTTCCTTGCCAAGTTTTCCATAAAGTGGCACACACCTTTTGAGCTCCACTTTGAACCTTGCATTTAAACCAATTAAAAAACCACTTTCTGATATCAATGTTAACATTAAGAAATATTGTATCCAGCCACATGATTTAGTGAAGTACAAAACGTACCACATAATTAATCAGTTTTTTTTATAAAAAAAATCATGTAGCCACGTGATATTCACTTCGCAACTTGCGACGTGAATTCCACTTCGCAACTTGCCTCGTGAAGTTCACTTCACAACTTGCCACATGAAATTCACTTCACAACTTGCCACATGAATTTCACGTGGCAAACTTCTTACACACGCCTGCCACTTTCTCTGCTACACCTGCGATAGCTGCAACTCTATTTTATTTGTTGCGACGTGAAAATCACGTGGCAAAGTTGTGAAGTGATTTTCACGTGGCAACATAGTTGCCACACGTGCTCCTGCGACGTGAATAGCCACGTCGCTAATACCAATTTGTGAAGTGATTTTGCATGTTGTGAAGTGATTTTCATGTGGCAAATACCAGTTTTTTTTGTAGTGGTTATATGGGACATGAAGTCCTAAAGGAGACGCGAACGAGACCTTCTTAGCCATGTGGCAAGGGAGGAACAAGTGGTCATCTGTCTCAAGCTCAGAGAAACAAAACTGACAGATTGGGTCAATGTTCATACCTCTTCTTTAGAGATTAACTCTTAAGGGAAGAATACCCTATACCAAATGCTTGAGAAAGTTGCTCGCAACATTAGGAAGATGGACATGTCAGATTCCTTTTCATTGAGTATCATGTAATATCTCATATTTTCTTAAATGCTCAATTGGTTGTCAGTTGAGATCAAATAAGTTCCTATGTGATATATTTGTTGTCAGTTGAGACAGATTGAGCTCTTATGTGCTCTAAATATTGTCAGTATGGACCAATAAAATAATCAGTGGACTCTAAAGATAACAATCCTTATTAAAAGAGACTGATCATTTTTAATAAGTATAAGATGAGACATTTTGGTACTATTAATAATTGGTCAATTGGTACTATGAGACAAAATATCAATTGAGATATAAAAGAAAAATGGATAATATCAATTGAGATATATAAAAGATATATCAATTGATATATAAGATATATCAATATATATAGACACACACACACACAACATATGTGTGTGTTGAAAAAGATAGAAGAAAAAGGGATAAGAATAAAAGAAATAGAAGAAGTGGATAAGAATAAGAGAGGAAGAGAATAAAGGAAAATAAGAGAGAGGAAGAGAAACCTTTGTTCCAAAAGTCCTATTTAATGAGGAGCTTTGCTCCAAAATTCCTATTGTTGATGAAACATAACCATGTATTCGGATAGTGATGTGGACATACCCTTTCAAAGGCTTACGTAAAGCATTAGATAGGGATGTGGCACTACTGATTTATACCTCAATTGATTTTGAGTCACAACCATGGCGGACATGGGGAAAAGGTGGACGCCTAACTGGGTTTGATTCCTACATGGTGAAAGATACTCTATGTGGGTTCGAGTCCCATACGGGTGATAGCCGCTTGAACTGGGTTTGTGTCTAATAGAGTGCTTGATATCCACCACGAAAGTCGAATCATACGGGCATGCGAGAATCAAGTCTGGCCTTGACGCAAGTCTGTTTTGGGATTGATTTTGTGGCTTACGAGTAGTGATTGTTTGAGTTATGAGAAATCATGTGGCATGTTTCCATACATTGTGAATATCTCTTAGACACTTAAGTCTTGATTATGTTGTGTGAGTGATACACAAGTAACGAAAGACGAAGACTTGAGTTAGGAATCAATTAGAAAACCTTGTAGAGCCGAGTGGACCCATAGGATAGGGGAACTCACTGAGATTATTATCTCAACCCAATATTGTTGTTGCTTTTCAGGTGTTGTTTACAGGTTAGGTGTACAAGATGAGTTATGCATTGATGTTTCAAAGGATTTCGATTAGTGTGATCTTCCGATGTGGATTATGTTCAATGAAGAGATTACACATAGATCTTAGCTTTTATCTTTAGAAGTTTTTGTATAACATGTGCCGTAGATGTATTTAGTTTGGACATGTGTATATAATGATGCCATTAGGATCTTATGTTGTTTCAGTACCAAAAATTCACATTTGTATGATATTATTCTAGATATATATTATACGGGTTGTTACAGGTTGTATCAGAGCAAGTCGATTCTCGACCAAGCCTTGAAACATCATAAGTAACTTCATTCATGCCTCATATGTTTGTTTTGCCAACATGATTCTTAATGTCACGTTATGTACTATTGGGTCTGATCAACCTAATTCTATGTGTGTGGTAGGTAGGATCATGGTTGAGCGACCACGAGGATTCTGAAGGTTGTGTAGAGCTTGTGCTCCGAGGGTAGACTCAAGTCAAGAGTAGGAAGTAAGGAGAATCGGTAAGCTCAACTGAAATCTCAGTAGGAGTTGTGATTATGGTAATGTGTAATTATAGGGTGGTGTATGGTTCAAGCAATTTTGTAGTGCTAATGGAGTCGGAAAGTTGAGAATTTCTATCGAATGAAATGTCAAAGTTTTGAGAGATATGTGAATATGTTAGCAGAACAAGATTTACCCACTGGTATGTAATAAGTATTGTAAGTAGTTCTATATAGTGAAGGAGAGAGGACGGTTTTTTTTGCATATATGTTATAAGGTCTGGAAGTACCGTAGTGTATCGGTGTTTCAGCTTCTAAGGTCACGAGAGTATCTTGGAAGAATAGAGGTACTTTAGGGAACATGTTCAGAATGGTACCTTCCAAGTGTTTGAGGGCTCGAGAGATAGGAATATTCAACATTTGTTAAGGGTCTAAGGTAGTGGTGAAGTATAAGAAGAGGCTCGGGGAAATGATTGCCTATTCCAAGTGAAACATGTATGCACCAGACGAAGAGTAGAAGATAAATCTAGTTCATCCAATCTTAGAGAGAGATCATGTTCAAGATATTTCGTTAGAGGTTCAGTGTCAGTAAGCAACCGTTATGGAAATGTTAAGTTGCCAAAGGATTAGTTAAAAGATATTTGTGTCGAAGAGAGAGAGAGAGAGAGAGAGAGAGAGAGAGAGAGAGAGAGAGAGAGAGAGAGAGAGAGAGAACAAGCATCACAAATCAACAGAAGTTCTAGTGGGATTGGTTGAAGGAGGTTGTGTTGAGATAAAAAGCAAGTAATTTGAATTCAAGGAATTCTAGTGGAATGGTTTTACATCAAGTTATGTTTTGACTAATGTCAAATCTAGGAGAGTGCTTTAGCCTTTTTCTATATTGGACGGTATCAACCAAAGTTTAGATGTGAATTGGTCATCTTAGCCTTAGGATGCAAAAAAATGGTTTTGAAAATGATTGGAAAAGTCTTAGACATGCTACATACATCAAAAACAAAGTTTTATATGTGAATATTGTTGCATAGGATGACACACACGAATTCAGGTTAACCTATAGAAGCTTTTGCTTCAGTATAGGTCAACACATAGCTTGGATACGCCGACCTCCACACATCAATATTAAAGCTTGTAGGCTCTGCCTAGAGGTCGCCTCACTTAGGTCGACATGAGTACCATGACAGACCGACCTATTGCTTTCATAGGCCGACCTGTAGCTTTTGGACTTAAATTGTGTTTTGCTTCTTTTTATTTTTTGCATCTTATTTGTGTATTTCCACTCACACCTACATATACTCACATATGCATCTTATTCTAGCAAGGTACTAGTGTAAAACCTAAACGAAACCAGAATTACAAAGCTTTCCCATCATCTTCAACCTTTCTTCTATGCATACACACAATCAAACTACACATAATCCTTTTTTGATTGGGTGACCATCTAGATTAAGGTTGATAACGACCAATTAGGTTGGTGTAAACGAGAATATTGGGTTGGGATCTTGATCGCGACTTTATGAGTCTATCGGGGTTACTAACTGCAAGCACACAGTCTAATCACGTAGTTTTAAAAGATATCGATCCCACAAGGACTGATAAATCAAACTAAAACTATCATATTGTTACTATATTTAGCTAAGGCTGATGAGTTTTTAGGTTAAGGTGCAAACGGGAAACTAATGGTAAACTAAAATTTGGATTTAAATAGAATATAACGGAATATCGGTATGTAACTTGTCAATTATCGGGGATTCAATAAACCGTCGGCGTATAAATAAGTCAAAATATTCTTCAGTAGAAAATATCAATTTAAAAGTCTTTACCTCACACTCTCGTGTTTATTGCCTCTGACTATACTCCTAAATCAGAATGTTTGCTCTTGCTAAACCATTTGAATTTAAAAGTACTTTTGAAAATTAACAAGTCCTAATTAATTTAAAAGTGTTCTCGTTGTGTTTAAAATTAATGTTCAATTTCAGCTATCCGGTTAAAACCTCAAACTCTCGTTGTATTGATTGTAACCTTCGTTACCTTTTTAATCTCGTAACAAAAGTTCATTTAATTTAAGAAATGGAAACCAGAAAAATAAATTGTTAATGGTTAGCCAAGACTTATCGAATCCCTTTCCGATCGACTTATTTACATACCGATATAAACAGTTTAGTCGGACATGGCTTTCGAAAAAAACATGCACATACGATTACAATTTGCAGAAAAAATAAAGTACTGAAACTCTAAGAACTAAGGTGCAATAGCTCCCCAATGTGGAAAACTATCACGATTTTTAAGTAAAAGAACGAAAATGCTTAAAAGCTTAAACAATAAAAATCTGGGCAAAAGCAAAGGAAGCGAAGAGAAGAGAGCGAAGAGAAGAGGAGAGTGAATTGTGTAACTGCTCCCCTTTATATTGACGACCTCGTTCTCCTCAAATCCCTCGCTTGTTGACGGTTTTGGTCCAAAAATGTAGGAGAGTCGTGGACGAATTTCTCTGCGTGGAGGAAGAACTGGAGAAATAATAGGGAGGAGTGAAAGAAAAATTTGAAGGAAACCGGTAGTGCATGCATGGTACTCGCCACATCTTTTTCTTCTTTTTAGTGTGGCCCCTGCCACACTTTTCTTTCATTTTCTAAGTGGCAGACGCCACCTTGGCCAATGTGGCAGGCGCCACATTTAATTTGTGGTGGGCCCCACCTTGTTCATTTTTCTTTTCTTTCATTTTCTTTCCTTCCATTTTCTTTCCTTCTTCTATTTTCTTCTTCATTTCATTCTTTTGTAATTAAATCCCAAATGACCTACAAACATAAAATCCACATATAAATTAGTAAATAAAATTAATTAAAAATAGAGAAATCGTAAGTAAAATTCATGTAAGTCGAGTCGATTTAACGATATAATTTCGCGTTATCAAACTCCCCCATACTTGAACCTTTGCTTGTCCTCAAGCAAATAAAACCTCTAAGCACGGGTTTGAAACAAAAACACAGCACAGATTATATAGTGATGCTAAGCCTTGTCAGAAAGATGGGCACTAAATATCAATACCAAGGATACCGTAATGACACAGAATTACAATATGTAATCAAGAACTCCCCTTTATACAGACAAATCCGAATAATGGTATTATAACTCGACCTATTCTTTTTCACCTCTTTTTCATTCTCGCGTAATCACATTAAGTCCGTTATCCCCGCACGCCCATGGTAAGTAAACCTGTTAGTGTTCAGTGATCTCATTTTTCAAATATTTTTCAATTTCTTTTTCTTTTAATTTCGAATTTCAAGAGTCCGATCCGTTGGATTAAATGGTCGGGCGAGGACCACCTAACTTAGAAGGAACATGTCTTTTATTTGCCTCTTCTATTAATTCATTAAATTCACTTTTGAGATCGAACACATATTTGCATCGGTTTATTACTTAGTTTGTGCCTTAGGATGGTGCTGACTGCTAATATATAAACTAATCAAGAGGTTACTTTTAAAATTTGAGGTCTCGGCATAATAAGTACTTAAATTCATCTGCATATTCGAGGGGTTCATGGTGTCAAAACAGTACCGATTTTATTAACACTTTCCCAAGTTTTTCCAACTTAGCCTAATAAATTCTTAAAGTGTCGTATTATGTAACAAACCAAAATTAAAATTTTTGTTAAGGCTCAAGAATTTGGGATAATCAAATAAATAGTGGAAACTACGTAAAAAGACTCGACAACACATGAATTTCTTTATTAATACTAAACAAGGAATTAAACATAATAATAAAAATGAAAAGCGAAAATTTAAATTCTACCTAAAAACGATAAATAACTAGAAAATGATAAAATAAAGCGGTAAATCTTCCTCCCTCACACTTAAATCGATCATTGTCCTCAATGCAACGACATAAGGTAAGAAAGAAAGGTGGA
The DNA here is from genome assembly GCA_022829125.1 of Lathyrus tuberosus. Lineage (NCBI taxonomy): Eukaryota > Viridiplantae > Streptophyta > Magnoliopsida > Fabales > Fabaceae > Lathyrus > Lathyrus tuberosus. The sequence continues at coordinate 1,645,293 of JALAZF010000348.1, forward strand.
ACCTGAAATGTCTTCTAATGGTGGCCTCGGCCTCGAGTTCGTGCACGCCTTCCATTTCCAGGCTGGTCAGGTTGTTCTTGAGAATGCTCCACACGTACTGTAAGATCTGCCATCTCCGCGATCAAGCCTGACATGGTGTGTTGCTCGCTTTGCATTTGTCTGAGGATTTGCATCATCTCCATTTGTTGAGCTTCAATGTTTTGGATTCTCTGATCGCGCAGAGCGTCTAATTCGTTCCGTCGTGTTAGCTCAGTATATATATCTTCAAGAGTGGCAAGTGTGTCTTCACTACTTCTCCTAGGTTTGTGCCTTGAGGAAGTACCTGCAACATTTTCAGCAAAGACATGTGCAGTGTGTGGTTGTGCGTCAGCATTGTCCCCGCCAGCAGCAACATTCTCTGGAATGTGCGCGGGGACTGGATTATTAGTATAGCAGTAGTTATGGTCATTACGTATATCTGTGCGAGTCGAGTTTGGAAGAATCAAACCCGGGAAGACTTGGTTATTAATCATTAAATCAAAATTTCCATCTCACCGCTTCTTTACCAATTTCATGCTTTTAACCATTTCAATATCCATTGTGCGTGATGGTAGTGGTGTTAAAGGTAGGAGATTATTTTCTAGCCCAATAGCTCGGGTTAACGTAGTTATTAAGCCACCAAAAACGATAGCTCCTTTTTGCGTGGCAACTATTGCTTTCATATGAGAGAACAGAAACGAGACAGTGTTAATCTTTTCGGCGGAAAAAATGGTAAAAAGATAGAAAAGTTCTACTTCATTCACTTTATTAGAATTGGACCGACCGAAAATAGTGCAAGCCAATAATTGGCAAAAATAGTGTAGAGACGGGTTTTGAATCAGGGAGGCTCTGTTGCCTTCGAAACTATTGGTCATTGTACTCGTTATTCCTCTCCATAAAAATTTGTAGGCGTCAGTCCAACCCTCTCCACTTGGCACATCATACCTTACTCCCTCTACGTAGGGAAATTTCAGCAAGATCGCTAATTGATCAAAAGTGAAGATGTACTCTACGTTAAATAATTGAAATTTGAGCGTCTCGTTAGGATCATAGATAAGTGAGCTTAAAAATTCTAGAGTGGGCTGAACATAAACAAGGTCCTTAAAAGATAGAAAATAAGTTAGGCCCAACTGCTCTAGCATATAATCAACACTATCTTTGATCCCTAAGGCCTGTAAACAAGGTATATCAACATACCTTGTGGATTCGATTTCTCGATTTTGCATTGCTGCGTAGAGTTCAGCCTGTTCTTCACCGGCTCTGCCTTCTCTAAAAATAATCTGGTATCCTTCCATTTTGATTTCAACACACACAAATATTTTTTCTTTTGATTAAGTGGAGATGGGGTGGTGAGAAGTGTGAAAGAAATGAGCTTGTATGGTATAATAGAAGTTGGTGGAAGGTATAAAAAATGATGTGAATTTATTGTGTGATTAAATGAAATGGTTGGAAATTGGTAAATGAGTAAAAGTGTGGTCAAAGGTGCAGATGAATAATGAATCGTGGCATGCATGCATGAATAAAATAGAATAATTAAAGTAAAAGAAAAAAACAAAAAAACAAAAAACAAAAAGCAAAATAGAACAAATAATAAGAATATAAAAGAAACAAAAAAATGTGAAGAAGAATGCATGGTGGCGGGAGCCACACCTGCATGTGGCGGGTGCCACAAAGGAAAAGAGTGTGTGGCGGGTGCCACACTCCTCACACTCTTGGAATTTTCTGCGCATGCAGAGATTCACATTCCTTTAATTTTTTTTTGTTTTCTCTCATTCATGTCATGCTCTTTCATGTCATGCATGCAAGTCACAATTTCATGTGAGTACTTAAGATTCTTGGCATGTGATTCTTTGCATGCACTTTTCATATTCCAACTGACACTTTGACTAGAAAAAAGTAAGTAAAAAAAAATGTAAAGTTGGTGGAAAGTAATGATAATAAATTCAATTGAAACCAATTAAAACCAAATGAGAGTAAAATTCACTTTGACGAATACTGAAACATAACAGAAAGAAATAACAAAAACAGTACCAATAGCAACAAAACTGTGCTTTGGTACTATAACAAAAGTGCTAAAAATTAAGAAAAATAGAGAATAAAAACGATAACACTAAAGCAAAGTAAATACTTCCCCCACGCCTGAACACAGCAAGGTCCTCGATGCGCAGGAAAATGCGGTAAATAATAAAATAAAATCAGCCACGAGTGCGTCTCAAAGACTCCACTGCTTGGTTCAAATGATCAAGCTACTCGACAGTAATGTCCCTTAAGCCGATAACATCAAGACGGATAGTACGAAGCTCGTCTCTCATAGCATTCAATTCGGTAGGAAAAGCTTCCAAAGTGGTATGAATGTTGGCAGGAGGAATGGGGTGGTCTGGAAAATCGTGGTAATGTGGAGGTGTTTCAGGGTCTATTTCAATATCAGAGATATGGTCATCAATTTCTGGTACATCCAAATCATACAGCCAATTATGGCGGTTGTGCACACTTGTATGCTCTTGGTTAGGTAAGGTAAAGTGGGGAACAACTTCGTTGTTAATCAGGAGTTTGAATTAGTGTGGTCCTAGATTTCTTATCAATCCCCTATTAAAACAAAAGATGATGTTTATAGGACGATAACCTCCTAAAGGGTTTATGCGAGAGAGAGGTGTCCTAAACTCCAAGGCTTCAGCAATAATGGTAACGAGGCCACTGATTAGAATGGGACCATAATTAGCTTGGGCGATACTAAAAAGGTTGACAAACATAAATGTGGCCCCATTGACGGGTCTAGACTGAAATACACAAAACATGATAAAAAGCTCGTCTCTAGACACCAGGGTATCATTTTTAGATTTTCCAAAGAGGGTAAAAGCTAAGATCATGTGGAAATATCTGATGGCAGGGTTATGAATATCAGTGGAATTCATAGGATACGGGTCATGGTGTGGTTGTCCAGAAATACTACTCCAGAAAAAATTAAGTTTATTCTCCATAAACAAATCCTCTTGTGCCATGGTGAAAACATCAGGGCCATTAGGAAAACCCAATAGTTCTGCGATCTCACAGTGGTTAAAGCGGAAAGTGTAGCCAAAAAGCCTAAAGGTTATTCTACCTCTATTAAATTCAATCCCATGATTAGGGTTATAAGTCAGTGAGCTCAGGAATTCTAAGGTTAACCTATGGTAGGTTGAATGTTTCTTTCTAGCAAATCCTTCTCACCCAATCTGGTTAAACATATAGTCAATGCTATCACCAATTCCTAAAGCAGTCATGGTAGGTCCATGAGCAAATTTGGTCAAAGCCGTCTCTCTGCGGGAAAGGGTCTCATAACGGTGCCATTGGGCCGCGTTTTCATAGAGCACAACCATGGTATCTTTTTTATCCATCTCTAATGTTAGTAGGAATAATAAGTCAGAGCAGAAGGAAGAAGGTAGAAAGAAGATAAAGTCCTAGAAGCATAGAGTAAGACAATTAGCATTGATTTTAAAATAGTCAAAAATACCGCATTTGTTAGTGAATCAAATTTTGAAAAAGAAAAAAATAAAAATAAAAATGAAAATAAAAATAAAAATGAAAATAAGAGATAAGAAAAAAAATCGAAATAATAAAGTAAACAAAAGAAAGGTCGTGGGTTGCCTCCCACGCATCGCTTCATTTAATGTCGGGAGCTCGACACGGTTTATCAGGAAATTAGCTTAATGAAGTTGCAGGCAATTCTGAAAGTTTTAGACCATTCAAATAGTCTCTATTGCCTACGCAATGATAATTTTTTAAACGTTACCCATTAACGATAAACGATTCACTAGATCTACCCTTTATTTCTATTGCACCGCTTGACAGAACTTTAGTAACCTCAAAGGGACCGGACCACCTAGAACGAAGTTTTCCTGGGAAAAATCTAAGTCTTGAATTAAACAGAAGTACAACGTCTCCTACATTAAATTATTTCCTTGCTATACGCTTGTCATGCCATTTTTTAGTTCTCTCTTTGTATATTCGGGCATTTTCGTAAGCGTCTAATCTAAGTTCTTCTAGTTCATGTAAATCTAAAATTCTCTTTTCGCCCGTAGCGGTATAATTTAAATTAATGGTTTTGATATCCCAATAAGCCTTATGTTCTATTTCTACCGGCAGGTGACATGATTTACCATAAACTAGCTTAAATGGCGTGGTTCCTATGGGAGTTTTATAAGCTATCCTATAAGCCCACAAAGCATCGTGTAATTTTGAAGACCAATCTTTCCTAGAAGTGGCAACGGTTTTTTCTAAGATCTGCTTAATTTCTCTGTTCGAGACCTCTAGTTGCCCACTTTTTTGGGGGTGATAGGGTGTTGCTACACGGTGTTTGACTCCATATTTCGATAGAAGTTTCTCAAAGATTTTCGAGATAAAATAGGAACCTCCATCACTGATTACCAGTCTCGGAACACCGAATCTAGGAAAAATTATATTCTTGAAGAGCTTAATCACTACTCGTGCATCGTTTGTTGGAGCGGCTACAGCCTCGATCCATTTTGAAACATAATCAACAGCAACGAGTATGTATTTGTTACCGAAAGAAGACGTAAATGGTCCCATGAAGTCTATTTCCCACACGTCAAAGACTTCTACTTCTAAAATGCCCTTTTGAGGCATTTCGTCACGTCTAGAAATGTTGCCAGTGCGTTGACACCGGTCGCAATTTATAACCGCGATATGGACATCTTTCCATAGAGTAGGCCAAAAGAGGCCAACTTGTAAGATCTTAGCACAAGTCTTCGAAGTGCTCGCATGCCCACCATAAGGAGCGGAATGGCAATGAGAAATTATATCTTCTACTTCATCTTCGGGTACACAACGATGGAAAATACCATCGGCGCCCCTCTTGAAGAGCAGTGGTTCGTCCCAATAATAGTAATTAAGGTCATGGAAGAATTTCTTCTTTTGTTGGTAGGTTAGATCAGGTGGTAGTATTCCAGCTGCTAGATAGTTAACAAAATCAGCATACCACGGCAGCGTGGTCTTAGTGTAAACAGCTTCTACAACTTCATTGGTTTTTGTATCATTATAAATCAGATATTGTTCAATTGTATTACTCTCCAACTGGGCTAAGAGTCTTTCATAAGGGAAATCATCATTAATAGGTACTTGGTCAGGTTGGATGCCCTCCATTCTTGACAGGTGATCAGCTACTACATTTTCAGTGCCTTTCTTGTCTTTGATTTCCAAATCAAATTCTTGTAGGAGCAGAATCCACCTCAAAAGTCTTGGTTTGGCGTCTTTTTTACTTAATAGGTACCTAATTGCGGCGTGATCGGTATAGATAATTATTTTTGCTCCTACTAGGTAGGAACGAAATTTATCCAAAGCGAACACAACAGCCAAAAGTTCCTTTTCTGTGGTTGCGTAGTTCATTTATGCAGGATCTAAGGTTCTACTAGTGTAGTAAATTGCATGAAGCTTTTTATCCTTTCTCTGTCCTAAGACTGCACCTACAACGTAGTCACTCGCGCCACACATAATCTCAAATGGTTCAGTCCAATCTGGGGGTTGCATAATGGGCGCTGATATTAATGCTTGTTTAAGTGTTCGAAATGCGTCCAAGCATTTGTCATCAAAGACGAATTCAGCGTCTTTCATCAGTAGCTCAGTTAGAGGCTTGGTTATTTTAGAGAAATCTTTAATGAAACGTCGATAAAAACTGGCGTGTCCTAGAAAGCTTCTTATTTCTCTAATGGTTTTCGGCGGTTGGAGATTTTCTATAACTTCGATTTTCGCTTTATCGACTTTAATCCCCTTATTGGATTATATGTCCAAGTACAATTCCTTGTCGGACCATGAAATGGTATTTTTCCCAATTGAGCACTAGGTTGACACTTACGCATCGTTCAAGCACCATTTCGAGGTTCGATAGACATCCTTCAAAATTTTCCCCACAGACAGAGAAATCGCCCATAAAGACTTCCATTATACCATCTAAAAAATCAGAGAAGATGGACATCATGCATCTCTGGAATGTTACAGGTGCGTTACATAATCCGAACGACATCCGCCGGTAGGCAAAAGTACCATAGGGACATGTGAAAGTAGTCTTTTCTTGGTCATCAGGATGGATAGGAATTTGGAAAAATCCTGAATATCCGTCTAAATAGCAAAAATAAGAGTGTTTAGCCAGACGTTCAAGCATTTGATCTATGAAGGGTAAAGGGAAATGATCTTTACGAGTGACTTTGTTTAGTTTCCTATAGTCGATACACATTCTCCATCCGGTTTGAGTATGTTATGCTAAGGATTCACCTTTTTCATTTCTGATAACTGTGACACCTCCTTTCTTGGGTACAACGTGAACTGGGCTAACCCATTCACTATCGAATATTGGGTATATGATTCCTGCTTCTAACAACTTCTGCACTTCTCTCTTAACGACATCACTCAAAATGAGATTGATTCTCCTTTGATGTTCTCTAGAGCTTTTACAGTCTTCCTCAAGCATGATGCGATGCATACAGATAGAGGGACTTATTCCTTTTAAATCTGAGATGTTATAGCCTAAGGCAGTTGGGTATTTTCTCAAGACATGTAATAATTTTTCAGTTTCTATTTGTCCTAAATCTGTGTTGACTATAATTGGTCGTTTGAGTTCTGCATCTAGGAATTCATACCTTAGATCTTTGGGTAGTGTTTTAAGTTCTACAGCTGGTTTCTTTGGGCAAGGCATAGGGTCAGGAGTAAGTGCGAGACATTCACTTAGATTATTATCTTAGTATTCACCACGCCAATTATCATCTTCAAAAATTTGTGGCATTGGAATTTTCAGCACTTCACAATACATATTTTGTTGTTTCTCTATTTCTTTAACGCATTCATCGATAACATCTAAGAAACAACACGAATCATCTATAGCAGGTGCTTTGAATAATTGTGAGAGGATAAATTCTACCTTTTCTTCACTAACCTCAAAAGTTAATTTTCCTTTTTTCACATCTATGATGGCTCCGGCTGTGGCTAGGAATGGTCTTCCTAAAATGATAGGGATGTTTGAGTCTTCCTTAATGTCCATAATTATGAAGTCTGTGGGAATATAGAATTGTCCTATACGTACTGGAACGTTTTCTAGCATACCTAAAGGAAATTTCACTAAACGATCAGCTAACTGTACGGACATTTTTGTTGGTCTCAATTCTCCCATGTTGAGACTTTTACAAATAGATAAGGGCATTAAGCTAATACTGGCTCCTAAGTTGCACAGGGCTTTGTCTATGACAAACTTTCCAATCAGACATGGTATGGAAAAACTACCAGGGTCTTTTAGCTTAGGAGGCATGTTGTTTTGGATTATAGCGCTACACTCTGCAGTAAGCATAACGGTTTCAGTATCCTCGAGCTTTTTCTTATTAGATAGAATTTCTTTAAGGAACTTAGCATAGGAGGGCATTTGCGTGATTGCTTCTGTAAAAGGTATTGTAACATTCAATTGTTTCAGAAGTTCAATGAATTTCTTAAATTGCCCTATGTTTTTAGATTTAGCAAATCTTTGAGGATACGAGATAGGTCGTTTATAAGGTGGCGGAGGCACATATGGTTCTTCTTTCTCTTCGGCCTCTTTGCCATCATCTTCTTTTTCGTTTTCCTTTGGTTCATCTTCCTTTTCAGACTCCTTACTAGGCTTTTGATACATGGCTGGATTTTTGATCCTTGGGTCAGTTGGTCCATCTAGTTCTGTTCCACTACGAAGTGTTATAGCATTTGCATGTCTCTTCGGATTAGGTTGAGGTTGTTTTGGAAAATTACCAGATGGGGCAGTGGTAACTGCTTTTTGTTGAGCCACTTGTGAGATTTGTGTTTATAACATTTTGTTGTGAGTGGCTAAAGCGTCAACCTTGTTGGCTAATTGTTTAATTTGCTCACTAGTGTGAACATTTTGGTTAAGGAACTCCTTGTTTTGTTGGGCTTGTGCAGCAATGAAGTTCTCCATCATGATTTCAAGGTTTGACTTCCTAGGAACGTTAGGAATGTTAGCAGCAGGTTTTTGATATCCTGGCGGTACAGCAGGTGCTTGGCCAGGTGCATACAAAGTGTTGTTGTTCTTGTACGAAACGTTGGGATGGTTTTTCCAGCCAGGATTGTAGGTATTTGCATAAGGGTTTCCTTGAGCATAATTCACTTGATTAGTGGAGACTCCTGCCAAAATTTGACATTCAGGGGCAGCATGTCCAGGTGCTCCGTATAATTCACAATTTGGAGCTACAGCAGCCACGGTGGCTGCAGGTGTTATGGTCAAGCTATCTATCTTTTGAGCAAGGGCATCTACCTTAGCATGGACATGATCAAGGCTACTAACTTTGTACATTCCACCTTTTGTTTGGTACTTTTCCACTGGCGTTCTTTCACCTCCCCATTGGTAATGGTTTTGAGCTATGCTTTCGATGAGTTGATAGGCTTCGTCATATGGTTTGTCCATAAGTGTACCACCAGTGGCGACATCTATCGCCATTCTTGTATTGTACAAGAGACCATTGTAAAATGTGTGGATGACTAATCAATCTTCAAGACCGTGATGCAGACACATCCTCATCATATCTTTGTATCTTTCCCATGCATCGAAAAGAGACTCAGTATCTTTTTATCTAAATCTATTAATTTGGGCTCTCAGCATAGCTGTTTTGCTTGGTGGAAAATATCGTGCTAAGAAGACGTTCTTCAACTCTTCCCACGTAGTAACGGAGTTTGATGGCAAGGATTGCAACCAAGCCCAAGCTCTGTCTCTTAATGAGAAAGGAAAAAGACGTAGTCTTATCGCGTCTGGAGTTACACTATTTATCTTCACTGTGTCTGCGTACTGCACAAACTTGGTCAAATGTTCATTGGGATCTTCTGTAGGATTTCCAAAAATTGATGTTGTTGTACGGCTGACAACAATGAGGGTTTCAACTCGAAATCGTTTCGGTTGATAGCAGGGGCAGCAATGCTGTTATGTGGTTCTTGTTGAGACGGGGTAGCATAGAACTTAAGAGGACGGTTCTGTGGTCCTTCGGCCATGTCTGGTTCAGTTTCAGATTCTAATTCAGGAAAAGGAATTTCGTGTTTTAAACAATATTCTTTGATTCGTCGTCTTTTATTGATAAGACGCTCAGATTCGTCTGTCGGTTGCGTTAGGTTTTCGCCTTTTGAGCGAGTACTTGGCATACAACCTGCAAATTAGGGAATTTGTTGCCTTAGTCTATCCGGCGCAACAAAGGAATCGCACTATTGACTAAATCAGCCCCCGGCAACGGCGCCAAAAACTTGATCGCGACTTTATGAGTCTATCGGGGTTACTAACTGCAAGTGCACAGTCTAATTGTGTAGTTTTAAAAGATATCGATCCCACAAGGACTGATAATCAAACTAATGCTATCGGATTGTTACTATGTTTAGCTAAGGCTGATGAGTTTTTAGATTAAGGTACAAACGGGAAACTAATGGTAAACTAAAATTTAGATTTAAATAGAATATAATGGAATATCGGTATGTAACTTGTCAATTATTGGGGATTCAATAAACCGTCGGTATATAAATAAGTCAAAATATTCTTCAGTAGAAAATATCAATTTAAAAGTCTTTACCTCACACTCTCGTGTTTATTGCCTCTGATTATACTCCTAAATCAGAATGTTTGCTCTCGCTAAATCATTTGAATTTAAAAGTACTTTTGAAAATTAACAAGTCCTAATTAATTTAAAAGTGCTCTCGCCGTGTTTAAAATTAATGTTCAATTTCAGCTATCCGGTTAAAACCTCAAACTCTCATTGTATTGATCGTAACCTTCGTTGCCTTTTTACTCTTGTAACAAAAGTTCATTTAATTTAAGAAATCGAAACCAGAAAAATAAATTGTTAATGGTTAGCCAAGACTTATCGAATCCCTTTCCGATCGACTTATTTACATACCGATATAAACGGTTTAGCCGGACATGGCTTTCGAAACAAACAGGCACATACGATAATAAATCATAATCAAAAACATGCTTTGGCAATTAATTAAGGAGCAATAATAATAATCGACAGTAAAATAGAAAACCTGGAACTTTAATAAACTTGAATTAGAATGATGAAGGCAAGCTTCGAGTTCCAGATCCGATTACAATTTGCAGAAAAAATACAGTACTGAAACTCTAAGAACTAAGGTGCAATAGCTCCCCAATGTGGAAAACTATCACTATTTTTAAGTAAATGAAACGAAAATGCTTAAAAGCTTGGACAATAAAAATATGGGCAAAAGCAAAGGAAGTGAAAGAGAGCAAAGAGAAGAGGATAGTGAATTGTGTAACTGCTCCCCTTTATATTGAGGACCTCGTTCTCCTCAAATCCCTCGCTTGTTGACAGTTTTGGTCCAAAAATGTAGGAGAGTCATGGGCGAATTTCTCTGCGTGGAGGAAGAATTGCAGAAATAATAGGGAGGAGTGAAAGAAAATTTTGGAGGAAACCGGTAGTGCATGCATGGCACTCGCCACATCTTTTTCTTCTTTTTAGTGTGGCCCCCGCCACACTTTTCTTTCATTTTCTAAGTGGCAGACGCCACTTTGGCCAATTTGGCAGGCGCCACATTTAATTTGTGGTGGACCCCACCTTGTTCATTTTTCTTTTCTTTCATTTTCTTTCCTTCCATTTTCTTTCCTTCTTCTATTTTCTTCTTCATTTCATTCTTTTGTAATTAAATCCCAAATGGCCTACAAACATAAAATCCACATATAAATCAGTAAATAAAATTAATTAAAAATAGAGAAATCGTAAGTAAAATTCATGTAAGTCGAGTCGATTTAACGATATAATTTCGCGTTATCAGATCTTTGTGTGTTTCAAATAAGAAAATCAAGCAGTGGTTTTCCTTCAAGATCATTGGGATTTGAAAGTTTTGGAAAAAATCACGCAAACATAGATTCGACCGAGTGACTGCCTTGGAACAAGGTGGTTCCTTGCAAAGGAGTAGCGCGAGATTGTGAATCGTGTTCAGAAATCTTGGGTTCAACAAGTGCGTGCCAGGGATTAATCTGACCGAGCAAAAACCTTGAAGACGAGGAGGTCGTGTAAGCAAGTAGTCAAGAACATGTGGGTTGTAGCAGTATTGTTGGTGACTTGATTAAACTTTGATCAAGGGTTTGGAGGTGGTAGAATCAACAACAAACCATAGGGTTTGTGGGGTTAGAGTTCTTTATCTCTTGTATAAACATTTTTACAAAGATAAGGTTAATTGCAAGTATCTCAATTAAATTTCAGATTGAGGGAAGATGTACACATAGCAATGTCGATTGGGGAACTAACTAAACAAATCTTTGTGTGTGTCTCTCTCTCTCTCTTTCTCTCTCTATTTCTTTAATTGTTGTTCTTACAAATTATTGAGTTCGTTGCTGTTTCGATTAATTCGATTAGAAATTTATTTTCAATTATCTTTTAAAGTATTGTTGTTGATATAATCCTAATCACTTTGATTGTTATTGGATTTTAACATCAACAAAACAAATTGAATTCCCAATCGTTATTGATCGCACACAAAGTGTTCAAAAAATTGCCTTTGAGTGTTTTAATTAATTTGTGTTCATTGGAAATAAGCTTTACGAACAGCTTTGCATTTAATTGATTTGTGAATTAATTGTTTTTGAACAATTTGTGTTTAGTATCATCCTAATTCGTTTACGTTACACATATCTGAGATTTTCGATAGTGGTTATGTTAGACGATTCGATTCAGGTTGTTTCTGATGTGCCATAAAACTTTTGAAAACAATTTTTTCCAAAAGTTATGTTTTTAAATTTGTGATCTATTCACCCCCTCTATATCGAAGCCTGTCGTCTAACAATTGGTATCAAGATCTCTAGTTAATTTCGTGCTTAAGATTTACTTTTTTGAAGAATGGCTATCGAACCTAAGGGAGTGTACAATAGAGCACCAATTTTCATCGGCAAAAATTATGGCTATTGGAAAGCTCTTATGCGTATTCATGTCAACTTCATTGACAAAGGTATATGGGACGCCATCAAAAATGGTCCGAATGAAATAACCATGACCAATGATGAGTTATTACCGTACCTTAACCGGAAGCACGATGGGATGCTAATGATTGGAAATTGTGGTCACATGACTGGAATGCGAAAAATATTCTCACTTCCGCTTTGGGTGTTGATGAGTTTTGTCACGTTTCTCATTGTGAAACTGCCAAGGCTATGTGGGACGCATTAGAGGTTGTCCATGAGGGTACTAATGATGTCAAACAAGCTAGGGTCAACACATTAAATCAAGAGTTTGAGTTGTTTCGTGTTGAGCATGGTGAAACCATTGCGGATATGTGAAAACGGTTAAAACATCTCATCAATCGATTAAATGCGCTAGGTAATCCCGTTTCCAATGAACTTGCTACTAACTAAGTGTTGAGGTGTTTAAGTAGGGAATGGCAACCCCAAGGTCACCGCTATCAACTAGGCAAATAATCTTAAGTCACTTGATCTCACTGATTTGTTTGGTAAGGTGGAAGAGCATGAGCAAGAGCTCACTTGCTTAGAAAAATACGAAAAAGGATGTGAAAAGAAAGTGAAGAATGAGAAAGGAAAAGACAAAGAAGAAGGGAAGAAGTCCATATCTCTAAAGACATCTAGTTCAAGGCCTTCTCATAATGAGCAAAATGATAGTGAAACTAAAAACGACAATGATTCTGACGAGGAAAATATGGGGATATTCATAAAGAGGGTCAACAAATACATGTGGAAACATGGAGAAAAATACTTCGATAAGAACCATATAAAATCTAGAAGATTATCAAACTTCTTTAAAGAATATGAGAACAAAAAGGGCAAGTCTAGAAGTACATGCTACAATTGTGGAAAACTGGGTCACTACAAGTCGGAGTGTCCTACAATCAACAAAGACAAAGAAAGAGGCCATCATAAGAAATCTATTAAGTCTAGAAGAGCTTATGTCGCTTGGGAAAGTGAAAGTGATTCATCAAGCGATGAGAGTTCTACTTCAAGCGTTGAATCGCTCAAGCTTTGCTACATGGAAAACAAAAATAAGAAAAAGATTTTAAGTTAATTTAATCTTAAAATTTCTCATGACTTATATTTCTCTCAATTACAAGAATCCTTTGAAAATCTACAAAGACAAGCCATAGATGCTTTCAAGTGATTAACTTGAAACAAAAGAATTATTTCTCATTTAGAAGCTAAGATTTTGGAAAATGAAAAGAATATGGAAGCACTAAGGAAATCTATGTTAGATATTCTAAAGGATCACGCTGAGGATCTTAAATCTTTATGGTTTGGTTTTAATACTTGTCACATTTGGAAAAAGGAGTCAAGGACTCTTAAAGCTAAATTAGATAAGGCTTTGCAACCTAAGGTCACTTTTGCTAGAGATACTTTCAAATATGACTTACCATCTCATAATTCTTATAGAAGGTATATTTATGTTAAAAAGGAGCCAAATAGCAAAAAATTATCTTCTCTTAATGTGTATTGTCACTATTATTGTAAAAAGGGTCACACCATTGCAAAATGAAAATTTAGGAAACTTTTTGTTCCTAAAGGTGTCTTTCAATGGTTTCCTAGATGCAACCAAATTTTTACTAATCCCCAAGGACCCAATGAAGATTGGGTAGCTAGAACTATTTGTTAATCATGCAGAAACATCTCTTAACTCTATGAAGAGACTATGGGATCTCGGTTATGGAGCATCAAGGCATAACACGGTGACATATCCTTATTATTTTGATCTATGTGACTAACAAGGAGGATTGTGTTACCAATCGGGTTAACTCTTATTGTTTCTTTAAGTGGTAAGAGTGTGTGAATGATTACTAATGTTTTATCTGAGAAGTGTCGGAAAGGTATTATGCTCAATGATGTAGGTTTATCTTCAACAAGACATACTCATGTACATCAAATTAGGAGTGATGAACGTAAGACGATGGAAAGTTGAGGAGGAGCAAGATAATCATCATGATTGAACAAGATTGAGAGTTGAACATCAAGGATAATCAGCAAGTCAATCACCTTTTGGACACATTATTAGTCCCACTTTCAAATACTTGTACAAGAAGAAAAGTGGTAAGAGCGTTTTGGTTTGTGGCATATGTTGCATTTATTTCAACTTTCATTCTAAAGTTCTTCGTGGAATCCAAGTGCATCCTCCGTCATGTGTACGGTGAGGTAATATTGTTTCAATCCTTTTTCTAGTTCGTGAGTAAGTATTTCTTTTACCTATTTATTTCTCAAAGGTATGTGATGAGTTATGTGTGTGATGCTTGTGATATGTGTTTACTTCCAAAAATCTCAAATGTGATTGTTGTGTGTTGCATTTTATATGCTTACATTAACCATATTCAAATATTATCACATTTTGATCTATATCTCGAATCAAATTATGCTTGCACTTTCATAATTACGTGATTCTAGCAAACAGACCTCAAACATTATCATATACATGTGTCTCTCATCAAGTTAGTGTGCATGAGTCAACTTGAGTCATTGTTGGTCTCTACGAGTTCAAATTTAGTCAATCCTAAGATTTTTGTGTTACTTAGGTCGACACAAAGTTGTACAGGTCGACCTATTTTAATTGTGTTTGGCATTTGTCAAAACTGGTATAGTAAAGGTCGACACAATCTCGTATAGGTCGGCCTATGAAAATCAATTTTTGCATTTTTTTGGAAAGTTATAGTATAGGTCAACACACAATATTTCAGGTCGACACATGTTTTAATTTTTTGAAATTCTTGTTGGTTCGCTTTAGTATGCGCCGACCTATGACCTGGACAGGTTGACACATGCGTGCTAAGGTTGACTCATAAGTCCAGAATTAAAACATTTCACTTCATTCTCTCTTTTCTCCTGCATTCACAAAAATCCAAACATCTCAAATTCACTCTAAGACTTGAAATTCATAAAGCCTTGTGGTTCATCTCATTTTGTCATCAATATCTCTGTTGAAATATTTCTTATTTAATACTATTTATTTTCTTGTTTAAGTGTCATTATATTACTCCTAAAATAAAGGAGTTAATTTTGTATTTTCTCTCCTATAAAAGGAGCACTTTTTCTTCATAATAATATAATAGAATTATCATCCATATGTTTTTGTACATGGTATCAGAGCTCTGTTAGGGCTAGGGTGATACTGACGACCCGTTCGTTTATCCGACCCGTTCTTTTATCCAATCCGACCATCCAAACTATGGTGGACCCTACCCAAACACCACCTCCTCCCGGAGGAGGTCGTGGAGGTGGCGGCGGAGGCGCCAACTACAATTATGGCGGCGACGCCAATGTCAATTTTGGCGGTACCAACAATAATTTCGGCAGAGGAAGTGGATTTACCATGCCAGAAATGCCCAGGTTTATGAAAAAACAACAATTTTAACGGTGGGTTTGGCTATGGCAGAGGTGATCCCAACAACAACTTTTTTGGGTCCGGTTATGGCTACCCATTTGATGGTGGTTACAATAACTCAAGAGGTGAAGGTCAAAATAACTCTCTTTAGGTTAATGTTCAGAAACTAGATGGCTCAAACTATGTTGAATGGTCACAAACGGTTCGACTTATTCTAGAAGGCAAAGGGAAGTTGGGTTTTCTTACAGGTGATGTTTCGGTGCCTGCAACAACCCATCCTAATTACAGGTTCTGGAAATCTGAAAACTCTTCTATTATTGCCTGGCATATTAATACTATGGAGGTAGGTATGAGATAAACATACATGTATCTGCCTACAGCAAAAGATGTTTGGGATGTTGTAAAACAATCTTACTCTGATATTAAAAGTTTCTCTCAAATTTATGATCTAAAATCAAAGTTATGGAATTTAAAAAAGAATGACATGGATGTCACTACCTACTATAATGAATTGATGGCCCTTTGGGAAGATTTGGATCAATGCTATGATTATAACTAGAGGTGTACTAAAGACAGTGTTCAGTTTATTAAGACGCAAGAGAACGACCGTGTCTTTATTTTTCTTGCTGGTCTCAACAAGGAACTCGATTAAGTAAGAGGTAGAATTCTTGGAAATAATCCACTGCCAACTATCCGAGAAACCTTTTTAGAAATCAGAAGGGATGAGGCTAAACAAAGAGTGATGATGGGAAAGTCAAACTCAGCAACTGATGGTTCTGCCCTTGTCACAAACAACTTCAATAAAGACAACAAGAATTATGGTAAGAAAGATGGTAAGCCCTGGTGTGATCACTGCGAACGTTATTATCAAACACGTGAGACTTGTTGGAAAACTTATGGAAGACCTTCTAATTGGAAAAAGAAGGGTGAGGGTCGTGCACTTCAAGCAACTTCTGATCAAGAGCCACAGTCCACCCCAAATGTATTTCCATTCACTAAGGAACAGCTAGACCAAATGTACAAACTCCCCAAGTCTCAAACACCTTCGTGCTCCATAGCCTAGAAAGGTAACTTCCCAAAATCAGCCCATCTTAGTGTCATTCCTGATCGTACATGGAGCGTTGATTCTGGAGACACCGATCATATGACCGGTGAATCCAGTTTATTTTCTTCATATAAACCATGTGCAGGAAATTTAAAAATTAAAATAGCTGATGGCTCTCTTTCAGCCGTGGCAGGAAAAGGTTCTATTGTTTTGTCTCCCTTACTAACCATTCAAGATGTGTTACATGTCCCAAATTTGTCTTGCAACTTATTATTTATCAATAAGCTAACCACAAATAGAAATTGTCAAGCTCATTTCTTTGATACTCATTGTGTATTTCAGGATTTGATCTCGGGGAGGGTGATTGGCACTGCTGAGGAAAGTGGTGGACTCTACTACTTGGAAGATGAACCAAAAACCAGACATCAATTTGGACCAATAAGTTTTTCTTCTGTTAAATCTTTTTTTATTTCAAATAATAAGGATGACATTATGTTGTGGCATTTAAGGTTAGGCCACCCTAGTTTTAAGTATTTAAGTTCATTGTTTCCGAAACTTTTTGTTGAACAAGACATTTCTTCACTTCAATGTGAGGTTTGTGAGTTTGCTAAACATCATCAAAGTTCTTTTCCAATTCAATCTTATAAACCTTCAAAACCCTTTTTAATGATTCATAGTGATGTTTGGGGGCCTAATCAAACAAGTACTTTATCCGACAAAAAATGGTTTATCACTTTCACAGATGAACATACTAGATTTTGTTGGGTATAATTGTTGAAAGAAAAATTTGAGGTAGGTCAAATAATTCAAAAATTTTGTAAATTGATGCAGACACAATTTAACACCCAAATACAAGTGTTTAGAACTGACAATGTGTCGCATCTGCGAAAATCAATTGGCGAAAAAGAACAGAAGAATCGCCACCGAACGTTATTTATCCCGACGCAGGGAAAGGAAACGGTCGAAGAAAACCTCAACAAAGGGAAAGGAATGGTCATCGCAACCATCGTCTGGATTTGGGAGTCGGTTACGTGAGAGGAAGATATTAGCACCCCCTCACGTCCATCGTACTTGATGGGATCCACGCTTGTTATTATCGATCAAAGGGTGTAGGATATCTGAAACTTACTCGCTAAACTGGAAACTGGAGACAAAAGGTGAAAGGGAGAAACGGCGGAAAAAAGAGAAAAAGGACACAAATGACTCGTAAGGATCTTCGCAATCCTGTGCCTACGTATCTTTATTAACCAATGAAGAATCAGAGCCAACGTAGTTCGGACTACGGTTTTGCGGGGGGAAGGTTGCTTGCCAAGACGTCGCGTCTCGTGCCTACGTATCCTCAATCTAACCAGAGAGAGGAAGTCAGAGCAGTCGTAGTTCGACCTTACACGGTCAGTTTTGTTTGGTCTCGATCGCACGCGGGCGAGAGAAAAGGGTTTGCTAAATAAGATTGTGCTCGCAGAGATCTCACACTACCTCCTGCCTACGTATCTCCATTAACCAATGAAGAATCAGAGCTACGTAGTTCCCCTCACTAGGGATGGCTTTGCTTGTTTGTGTTTTTTAACAGAAGACGTCTAGGCTCACGTTCCAGTAGTTTAGGTGTCGCAGCTCATTGTATGGAGTCTTAGGCATTTACCTGTTTACGGTAAAATGGGAGTGATGCATCCTTTATGAATGGAGTGAGGAAGATAAGAAGAGAATTGTTTGTTTTTGTCTTTTAGGAAGAAGTGCTTTGATTGTTTAGTCTTTGTAACGCATATTGCACTAAAGTCTATAACATAGGATCGAATGCCTCGCGTATCGACCCAAGACAGGACGTATGCTAAACACTCTAGGAAAGTGAAGGAAAATCCCCCACTTTCCATTTCCCATGTTCTTAAGGCTCATGGCGTACAATACTTGTTGCCTTTATTACATGTTTTTGGTTTTTTGTTTAGAGATGAGAAGAGAAAAGACTCAAAGGTGTAAAAGAAAATGGAAGTTAGATGTTAGTGTGCTAGGGTGATTCGTCTCGATCGCACGTGTGCGAGAGAAAAGGGAAGTTAGTTTTTAGTGTGCTCGCCGAGATATCGCATCTCGTGCCTACGTATCCTCAATCTGAAAAGAAGGAGGAATCAGAGCATCCGTAGTTCACGCTACTACGGGTGAACGGGAAACGGTCTCGATCGCATGGGTGCGAGAGATAAGATGAGACTCACGAAGGTCACATGGATAGTCTAAGGGGGAAACTCGATTCTACAAGTTAGCATGCATCAATGGTCCTAAGGTCAGGATCAGAAGGGGAATCTAACTAATGTTGTCATGCATCAATGGTCCTAAGGTCAGGAGCAGAAGGGGAATCTAACTAATGTTGTCATGCATGGATTGCTATCCTAATGTCTCTCCTACCTCCGACTTAATCAAAAATTAAGTGGAGCTAGAAATCCTAAGGGATCATGTCATTAGACAAGTAAACATTATGTAACTCATTCCATAAACAAAAGGAACTAAAAGCAAACGAAAGAGTAAACAGTGTCAGTCAACAATAATGTCACTCAATCAAAGTAAGAAAATGGGGAGCTTTAGCCAAGGGGTCATATCAATCGAGGCAAACAAGCTAGCTATGGGAAATAGGGGTACTCACCCAATGGTATCAAAAACAGTGGAGAGCAGAGTAAGGAAGAGGAATATGTGAATCAGATCACATAAGCATCAACATCGGTCAAAGCGAGCTATAGACAAGGTGTGGGGGTCTGATTACTAAACCCTTCTTCCACTTGACGGACTCGATAACAGGAGCAGGTGATGTTCAAAGCTTTAATCATGTAATGAGAGCTAGGAACGACTCAACTAGAATAACGGGGGTCGATTACGAACCCTACCTTCCGTCAATTGCCTTCTTGGAGGTCTTACAATGGGATATGGGAATAAGATGCCCCTTTAGAGGTCTTTAGGCACAATATTAAACAAGCACAATCATGGCCTCACTTGAGGGCTTTCCATACAATCCTACTTATCATGGCATCGATTATTCCTACTTCTCATGGCATTTGAAAGAATTAAAGAGAAGTGAAGAGATAAGAAGTCCTACCAAACGGATATGAATCTGTAACAAAGCAACGAAAGTGCAACGAAGGCAAGTCACGAAAGCACCTATAAACAAATAGCAAACCAAGTTAGAAACAAGTTTTTATTTACAAAATGAAATGGTCAAACCACCTTTGGAATGTCTCCTTTATGCACCTTGCACAAGTTAACCAAAGACATTAGTAATAACAAGAGAGTGTATGTACAACATGAAAACCTAAGTCTAATGACTATGTACATTTGAGTCACATTAGTCAAAGTGAAAGACCTAAAAGGATTATGAAATTACAAGTCAAGTTACAACTATGTGTAGCGAGCGGTTTTGGACGTGGTTCTTAAGCACTGTCGCTCTGGGGTACTACAGGTCGATTCATTTTTTATCCTATTGAAGCTGATGAAGGAAGGGAAATAAATGTCTCTAATTAACCCTGGTTGCATACGGAGTTTGAACAGCGGTCTGTTAGGTTACAGATGTTATGTGGATGTGGGGCCTCTCTCTGCTTATTTTGCTAAGAATGCAATGACGGAACTATGCTATTGGTAGGATGTTAGGACTGATGCTTTTCGATTGATGTGTGAAGGTACGGGATTTTGGGTTTTTGCTTAGTGTGCTCGCTAAGATTTTTCAATCTTATGCCTACGTATTCCCGTTTAATGAAACAGGGAAATCAGAGCGATCGTAGTTCCTCCTATTCTATGGGAGGAAAAAGGTTGTTTTGGTGTCTTGTTCAAAGCCCAAGACGTAAAGCTAAAGGTGGTTTGTATCTTGTTCAAAGCCCAAGATGTGAAGCTGAAGGGTCTATTTGTATCTTGTTCGAAGCCCAAGATGTGAATCTAAAAGGGTTTTGACTTTAGAGAGAATTTGTCATCTCTAAAGAGGGGTCTGTTTGTCACAACTGTTGGATGACTGATTATAAAGGAGAATTACTTTAACTGGGATATGTGAATCCAGCAATGCCATAATTACCTTTATATGGGATTTTTAACCTGAAGGGGAAGACTTTAACTCAGTTTAGAGCAATGCCATCTTTCCTTAGGAATTTCTCATGCTAAAAGAGGGACAGTGGCGTGGATGTAAATAATCCAGAGGCTTGCCGCTTACAGCAATTAGATGAAGGAAAATGAGTTATTAATGTTTGTATACTGTGAGCAAAGCACATATTTTGATGCTAAAAGGTTGATTGACTCAACCGGGGTTTCCTTATACAAAGCCTAAGAGGAGGCTATTGACCCAACAAGACGGTGTTTTTATGTGTCTCGTACGAAGCCCGAGAGAGAGGCTAAAAGGGTTGACTCAACAAGAGAGTGCTTTTGTATGTGTCTTGTACGAAGCCCAAGACGGAGGCTAAAGGTGTTTGACTCAACAAGAGAGTCTTTGTACCTCGTACGAAGCCAGAGATGGAGGCTAAAAATGTTTGACTCAAAAAGAGAGTGATTTTGTATCCCGTACTAAGCCCGAGATGGAGGCTGAAAGGGAAGTGACTCAATAAGAGAGTCTTTTATACTCAACAAGAGAGTGTTTTGGTATCTCGTACGAAGCCCGAGATGGAGGCTGAAAAGGTTTTCCCCAACAACAGAGTCTTTTATACTCAACAAGAAAGTGATTTTGTATCCCGTACGAAGCCCGAGAAGGAGGCTGAAAGGGAAGTGACTCAACAAGAGAGTCTTTTATACTCAACAAGATAGTGTTTTTGTATCTCATACGAAGCCCGAGATGGAGGCTGAAAAGGTTTGACTCAACAAGAGAGTCTTTTATACTCAACAAGAGAGTGATTTTGTATCTCGTATGAAGCCCGGGATGGAGGCTAAAAAGGTTACCTCCGCTGGGGAGAATCATTGTACAAAGCCCAAGAGGAGGCTAGGGTGCTGGTGACTGTTTCAGTTTAGTGACAGGTCCAGTATGTTGGTTAAAAGAGAAAATAAGTTCTTATATGGGTAATGTTGTACTTTGGGATTGATCAGAGGATCAGGGAGATTTCCTGTTCTTTAAAGAAATGGAACATCCAAAGGGTATTGAGACTGTCCAAGTTTACGGGTGTTTTGAGAAATCGATTCTCAGATAGTGAATGATCTTTGTATGATGCCCAAGAGAAGGCTGGTATTTTAAGGGATGAAGGTCAACCCATTAACTGGTCTGACAGTTGACTCAGAAAGACAGCTCTAGCAAATTGATGACTAGGTTCTGTTCCTATACCTGTAGAGGTCTCTGGGTCCTTGTCCTAAGCCCAAGAGAAGGCATGAGAGCTTTTAAGAAGCCGAAGGGTCCTTGTACAATGCCCAAGAGGAGGCGAGGATGCTTTTAAGCAGCATGTGGGTCCCTAAACCCCGAGAAGTTCAAGACAAGACATTCACCGAGAATAGATCAATCCAGGAAAGTCCGAGAATTTGGAAGAAACTCAAGAGATGCCATTCACGGAGAAAAGATCATCTTTGGGGAGTAGAGTCTCTTTGACAATTTCTAAGGGTGACAGTCTGAGAAAGGGTTCACCGAGAATGTCGCCTTTCACGTCTCCATATTGTTTAACCCCAAGAGGAGGGAAGATTGTGTCTGGTAATCCTATGGGGATCTAGTTTGTTTGTATTTAAGAGTGACCAACAGGGCTTTACCTAGTGCTAGACGTAGTTGCCGGGGAAAACTCTAAATAACTATACTAGTATTACACAGTTGATATTTGACAAGTATATAAAAGTTTGCGAAAGAAGACTTACAGTGAGCAGCCCCACAATATAGTTATATATATATATATATATATATATATATATATATATATATATATGAAAGCGGGTAAAGAAAGCGGGTAAACACTTACTCGGTTGTAGAGCTTCCATGTTGTTTGGTTAGTTTGTTCAACAAAGAAAGCTTTGATAACAATATTATATTCAAAATCAAATAAGAAAGTGCTTTGAAAAGATTGTTGGGGCTTACAGCTCAAGGAGAGGCCCATGGTTTTATCAGTGATTGCACTGTGGTTTTGAAATTGTACAGGGACTTATACAAGTGATTGAGGCCCAAAAAGCTTTTCTGTACAAGGGGATGGGTCTTACACTCTCTCAAGAGGCCAAAAGGTTTATTTTTATACAAGTGGTGGGGCTTACAGCTCAAGGAGAGGCCCAAGGGTTTGTTTTTTCAACTGGCGATCGTGCCGAGGTTTTCTTTTAACGCAGAGGGACTTATACAATATCTGAGGCCCAAAATTGTTTTGGTTAAAAGGGGGATTGGGTCATACACTCTATTAGAGGCCCAAAGTGTTTGAAAAAAGTTTGATGAGGGTTGAATTAATCAAAAACCCTAATTTGTTTCCAAAGTGTATTTTAATTGAATAAAAATTCAATTAAAATGATCAAAATTGTTAAACACGTGGAAAACAAATTGTGATCTTGGATTAATGTTTCAAAAATCAGGTTTTAATCCACAAAATGATTGGAAATCATTAAAATTTGAAAAATCAAGAAAGAGGAAATATTTTAAATGTCAAAAACAATTAAAATATTAATTCTCTACAAAAATATCAAGTATATGAAATAAATAATATTTTTGGGATTTTTTGGGAAAATAAAATATTTTAACATTTTTGTGAATTATTAAAAAAAGAATCAACTCAAAATCATTAAAACTTAGAGAGAAATTAATTTTTGAATCAATTAAATAAAATCACAAAATTCAAATATTCAAATATTTGAAAGGGCGCCAAGAACATGGCAAGAACACGCGCCCTTCCTCTATTTCTGCAGATTTGCGTTTTCTATCCAATCTCACTGAATACTTGATGATATCATGCAATCTACATATCAATCTACTCGTTTTCACCTCACGATCATGTCTATGGCCTTTAATTTCATTTATTTTAAACATGGAATAAGAAATCAAAGAGAAACCTCAAGAACCCTAAAATTTGCATGAAGGTTCAGAAATTCCATACACGATTCAAATAAAGCAATTGATTAAGGGAAAACACTCTATGCATGATTATGAACATATGGCCAAATTATTGTGCAGCAAAAAATGCATGGATCATAGAGTTAGAAGAGCTCATGCTTACCACTTGCAGCTGGTGATCGTGTTTTGTATTAGAGGTGTTACAGCTTGGTTCCAAGGTTATGGCAGCTTCCCTAGGTGCTATGGAGTGTGTCTGGATGCTTGGAGTGGATTGATTTGAGCTGGAACTTGATTTGGCACCTCAACTGCAAATCTGTCAAAGGCTTGAGCAGTTGGCTGGTGATTTTGTGATTTTGATGTTCCAGATGTTATGTGAGTGTTTGGATCACTTCTATATGATGTTTATGAGGTGTGTGTGTGTGTGATTGGTTTGATTGGAATAGCTCTCAAACTCAAAACCCGATAGTGACTTGCTTTGGAAGGCAATTTTGGAGTGAAAGAAGAGATTTTGAGGAAAGCATCTGTTAGATGGCTTTGGTGTACTCAAACTGATCAAAAATGAGCTCTATTTATAGTAGAGAAAGTTTCTTTTGCAAGGAATAGTGAATGGCAACTGCTGCATAGGTTTGGCCAATGTTGATCAATGAGAATCCAAGTCTCCTCTAGCCATTGACTAGAGGTTAGGGCACAGGCTGCTGGTTTCCTTGGTCTTGGATAAGTCTTAACTGAATTCAGTTGGAAATGGCTCAGTCCATGCCACCTTGGTGTATGCATTGAATTCTCCAAAACAAAATTGGAGTCTTGTCCCTCTTTTAGGGATTTCTAGGTTTGGCATGCTATTTTTGATTCCAAAGACTTGGGAGGCTTGGGATCAGAGTTGGTTCCTCCTTGGTCCCCCTTGAGGTGTTCAGATGGATAGAGTTGCTTGCCCTTTGCAAAATTTGAGCAAATCGAGCAAAACTCCAAAATCTGCCTTGCCATGACAGTTTGCAGCAAGGCATGTTGGCATTGTCATATCTCATGGCTCAAGTGGACTTTGATGGAGTTCTTGGCCATTTTGGAAAGCCCTCATATGATACAACAACTATTTGATCATAATTGGTTTTGATACTTTTTGGATCCAAGTGAAAAATTCCCCTACATTTGGAAAAAAGTAAGGCAGATTCTGACTTAGTGAAAATTTCACTAAGTGTTGGAAAAAAGTGACATTTTCACTTTTTGTGATTTTGATCATTCCACAACTCAAAATCCATGATGAATTGGAATGAGGTGTAGTTGAAGCTTTTGTAGAGGGCCATGAGGGCTACAAATCCAGCTTTGAATGGGGGAAAATGGGCTTGTGGTTTAGGAGTTATGATCCTCCAAAGTTGTTACCCTAGCCACTTTGTTCCATAACTTAGAAAAATTTCTAAGTTTTTATGGTTACCCCTTTTACAAGTTATCTCACTTTTCTTGATTTTTCTTGATGAATTATGATTCCAACCACACATTAACATCATTTTAGGGTTAAGGAACCATAATTATGAAAAATCTCAAAAAGTCAAAGTTTGACTTTTGTGCACAGTTAACTTTTTGTCAGATGAATTCCAAACTGTGCGATCCTCTATGAAATCAAGTCCTTAACCTAAATCAAACTTGATGGATTAATTTCATAGGTGTTATAGGGTGTATTGAATCATGTCCAAGGGTTTGGGAGCATGTCTTGGTCAAAAGTCAAAGATATAGTTGACTTTTTCCTCAAAACCCTAATTGTGGTTCTGATGAACTTGAAACTTGTTGATCAAGCTTCTTGGATCAATCCATTGTTACAAATGGATCAATGTGGTTTATCAGAGACCCTCAAATCATGTCTTGAGGTCTTGGCTCATGTTTTTCCCCAAAAGTCAACTTAGGGGTGTATTAGGTCAAGAAACCCTAATTCCTGATTTTTGGTGAATGCATCCCCTGAGGCTAAATTGGCTTGATGATTGGGTTCATGATGTTCCATGGAGCATCATAGGTTATGCTTTGAAGCATTGGCTCATGCCCAGAGGAAAATTTCCATCTAGAGGCCCTGGTCGACCAAACCCTAATTTGGTGACACTGGCGATCTTGAGGCTTAATCCACTTAGAAGGTTGCAGCCTTGTGCTTGATCCTTGATGTGGGAGTCCTCTTAATCCATTGGGGATGTTTGAGAGGTTTAGACAAGTTGAATATCATGTCATTCCTTGATTGATCCTTTGTCTAAAGCTCAGAGAGGGCTTGAAACCCTAATTCTGATTGTAGTGAATGTTCACCCATCTTTGGGGAGACTAATGGTTCATCCATATTGTGATGATGATTTACCCAGTGATGGGAAATCTTAGTGGTCAAAATTTGGGTTATGAGAGATGCCCCTATTTAATCTTCTTGGACCCGAAGGTGTGAATGGCGAAGGTATTCGGGCATTCAGGGTGCAAGAGGATTAAATATCGAAATACCCGAAATTTTGATGGTGGTTAAGAATGGTAGTTCACGCATCCTTCTTCTTTTTCTAAGTGATGATGCTTAGAAAAGGTAAAACTTCCCCTCGATCCTGGTTTCCTACCAAGGAACTGGTCTCAGTTTCTGATGTAAACTTCCCCTCGATCCTGGTTTCCTACCAAGGAACTGGTCTCAGTTTCTGATGTAAACTTCCCCTCGATCCTGGTTTCCTACCGAGGAACTGGTCTCAGTTTCTGATGTAAACTTCCCCTCGATCCTGGTTTCCTACCAAGGAACTGGTCTCAGTTTCTTTTGTCAGTAAACTTTCTTGACAAGGGACGCTGTTCGTAGCGGTTTTCGTCAAACTTCTCGCCGAATTTTAGTGGGGAGATGCCATTTGATGGAAAAAAAATTTGATGTCAGACTTGCTGAGGAACCCATCTGTCTGAATGGTAGAAGGGTTCAAACTTCTCTGTTGGAGACGCCATTTGTTGACTCTACCAGGGAAAACGAGTCTCTTGAGAGACTGTTTCCAGCTTGGGTATTTACATCATACTTTTCTCGGGATCTTCTCGGAGAAATGCCATATGATATGATCCAATTTTGAGGTGCCGATGACCTCATTAAATTTGACTCTCCGGAGAGCAAAATCAATGTGTTGCTGAAAGTCTTTAGTTGTGAGGCTTTCTATGGGGATTTTCCTTAATCCGAGAAAGCAAAGATATCATCCTCAATGGCGAAGAGTGATATTTGTCGAAATTTTCTCTGGTCTTCTTAGAGGTTCAAGTTATCAAAGTGGTCAAAGACCGTCTCTATTGGAGAGAAATTGCTTAGATAATCTACCTCCTGACGAGGAAAGAACTGACAACTTGATTGAGAGGACTTTTATCACTAGGGGATAAGACCGACTAAAGTGACAGTGATGCAATATGAATGCGAATGTAAATCAATAATGCATGATGCATGTATGTATATGCTGACAAAACTGACGCGACATACAGACTAACAGATGAACATGACTGGATACTCGGCCACTGCATGGGATAAAAAGTATCGCTGGTTCAAGATAGGAATTCTGCCTTGCTTAGGAGAAGTAGTCCCTGCGGGGGAACAACCGTTGGTCGGGCTTAGGAGATGAGAACTCGGCCGAGGATGTCAGATGGAGTATTCGCATCTGACATAACTAATCCTTCATTTAGGCGCACTGGTTTAGAATGAGTACTTTGATTCTGCACTTTGAAGTTTGATTACTTCTGCGAAGCGATCGGTGTTCTTTCGATGTTCAACAGTCAAAAGAAATTGCCATCTTTATTTTAAAAGCAGTAAAAGTTTAACAAGTAAATTCATTTTTGTTTCGTTTCAAGAATCATTGATCATGTTAAAATGTCGTTCTGTAAAGCTAAAACAAATAAGAATTGCAAACAAAAGCATAAGGGCTCAAATTTTATTGATAGGATGGAAATTAGCCAAACGCGTGATTCCATAGAGTATTTACAAAGTTAGAAAATGGTAATTTAAGGGAAAAGGGACTGCTACTAGGGAATTTGCCCCTGTTGGACGTAGTTACTTGCCATTATCCCTAACTTTTGCCTGGATTGTACTTTGAGATTTCCAATCCACCGGGATGATTTTTTTTATTATGTCTCTAATTTATGCCTGGACCGCCCTTTCGGGTTTTCAATCCACCGAGACGTTTTTTTTTTTTAGTTTAGGCGAAGTATTTCTTGACTACATCAACATTTGTGGGGTAGGCAAATTCCTCTCCGTCCATGGTTGCAAGTCTCAAGGCGCCGCCTGAGAAAGCTTTCTTGACCACATAGGGGCCGTCATAATTCGGAGTCCACTTGCCCCGAGAATTAGTGAGAAATGATTGTATCTTTTTGAGCACAAGGTCTCCTTTCCTGAAGACGCGAGGTCGAACCTTTTTGTCGAACGCCTTCTTCATTCTTTGCTGATACAACTGACCATGGCATAGTGCCGTTATTCGTTTCTCTTTGATCAGGTTGAGTTCGTCGTGTCGATTTTGACACCATTCAGCCTCTGTTAGCTTAGCTTCCATCAATACTTGGATCGATGGGATCTCTACTTCGATGGGGAGCACTGCTTCCATGCCATAAACTAGAGAGAAAGGAGTTGCCCCTGTTGAAGTGCGGACAGATGTACGATAACCGTGGAGAGAAAAGGGTAGCATCTCGTGCCAGTCTTTGTAGGTTACAACCATCTTCTGAACAATCTTCTTGATGTTCTTGTTAGCCGCTTCTACCACTCCGTTCATCTTGGGTCGGTAGGGAGATGAGTTATGGTGTTCTATCTTAAACTCTGTGCACAAATCTTTCATCATCTTGTTGTTCAAGTTAGATCCATTATCAGTAATGATCTGGCTCGAAACACCATAACAGTAGATGATATTGTTTTTGGTAAATCGGACCACCACTTGATGGGTTACATTGGCGTATGACGCTGCTTCAACCCACTTGGTGAAGTAGTCAATGGCTACCAGGATGAACCGATGTCTGTTCGAAGCCTTGGGCTCAATCATGCCAATCATGTCGATTCCTCATATGGAAAAAGGCCATGGGGAAGAGAGAACTTTGATATGGGTTGGCGGTACATGGATTTTGTCTGAGTATATCTATCATTTGTGACACTTCCTCATGTACTTGTAGTAATCGGATTCCATGGTCAACCAATAGTACCCTGCTCTTAGAATTTTTCTCGCCATTGTGTGTCCATTGGCATGAGTGCCAAAGGATCCTTCATGAATTTCTTTCATCAGCATGTCTGCTTCTGGTCTGTCTACACATCAGAGCAAGACCATGTCAAAATTTCTCTTATAGAGTGTATCACCGCTCAGAAAGAAACTGCCTGCCAGCCTTCTGAGGGTTTTCCTGTCTTTCCTTAGTGCCCCAGGTGGATACTCTTGTTTCTGAAGGAAGCATTTGATATCGTAATACCAAGGTTTGTCGTCTATGACTGCTTCAATCGTGAAGATGTAAGCGGGCCGTTCAAGGCGCATGATGTCGATCTTAGGTAAGTCGTTCCATTGACCTACGTTAATCATGGAAGAGAGGGTGGCTAAGGCATCAGCCATGTGATTCTCTTCACGAGGGATATGATGAAACTCAATTCTGTTGAAGAATGGTAACAACCTTCTCGCATAGTCTTTGTAAGGAATCAATTCGGATTGGTATGTGTTCCAATCTCATTTGATCTGATTGACGACAAAAGCGGAGTCGCCATATACATCCAAGTTCTTGATCCTTAAATCAATTGCTTCCTCGAGACCCATAATACAAGCTTCGTATTCGGCCTCGTTGTTTGTGCACTTGAATGTAAGTCTAGCAGTGAAAGGAATGTGGGTACCCTGAGGTGTTATGATGATTGCCCCAATTCCGTTTCCGTAATGACTGACTGCTCCGTCAAATATCATTCCCCATTGGGAACCTGGTTTTGGCCCTTCACTGGGTAGCAGTTCATCGCAGTCTTTCATTTTTAGATACATGACATCTTCGTCTAGGAAGTCAAACCCGACTGATCCTTGATCGTCAATCGGTTGATGCGCCAAATGATCGGGTAAAACACATCCTTTAACGGCTTTCTGAGCGTGGTATTCAATGTCGTATTCGGATAACAACATCTGCCAACGGGCACTTCTTCCCGTGAGAGCAGGTTTTTCAAATACATACTTGATTGGATCCATTTCGGAGATCAACCAAGTAGTGTGACGAATCATGTGTTGGCGAAGACGTTTGGCTGCCCAAGCCAAAGCGCAACAAGTTTTCTCAAGCATAGTGTACCGAGTCTCGCAGTTGGTGAATTTCTTGCTCAAATAGTAGATGGCAGAATCTTTCTATTTGGTTTCGTCTTGTTGGCCAAGTACATATCCCATTGAGTCCTCTAGGACTGTGAGGTAGATGATCAGTGGTCTTTCTTCCACTGGAGGTGATAGAATCGGTGGATTCACCAGATATTACTTAATATTGTCGAAGGCGGTTTGACAGTCTTCTGTCCAAACGTAGTCCTGATTCTTTTTGAGTAATTTGAAAATCGGCGCACATGTCGCGGTCATGAGGAATATGAATCTGGAGATGTAGTTCAAACGTCCCAGGAATCCTCTGACTTGTTTTTCAGTTTTTGAAGAAGGCATTTCTTGAATGGCCTTGACCTTGTCAGGATCAACCTCAATTCCTTCCTGGTTGACGATGAACCCTAAGAGTTTCCCTGAACGGACACCGAAGGTGCACTTGTTGGGATTCAAGCGGAGTTTGTACTTTCTCAACCGCTCGAATAGTTTTGACAAGTGGGTCACATGCTCATCTTCTATTTTTGATTTAACAATCATGTCATCGACATATACCTCAATTTCCTTGTGTATCATGTCATGAAACAAAGTAGTCATGGCCCTTTGATAGGTTGCCCCGACGTTCTTTAAACCGAACGACATTACCTTGTAACAAAAGGTTCCCCATGGGGTAATGAATGAAGTTTTCTCCATGTCTTTCGGCGCCATTTTTACCTGATTATAGCCCGAGAATCCATCCATGAAGGAGAAAACTTTGAACTTTGTTGTACTATCTACCAGCATGTTAATGTGTGGTAAAGGAAAGTCGTCCTTTGGACTAGCCTTGTTTAGATCTCTGTAATCGACACACATTCTGACTTTTTCGTCTTTTTTCAGAACGAGTACTATGTTGGCTAACCATTTAGGGTATTCTGACGTGGCGAGGAAACCTGTGAGGGATATTCTTCTATCTACTTTGTTTTAATGATGTCAACAAATATGTGAGAAATTAGATTGTAATTTGAGCAGTATCACTTCACTTGTCAGGCATATTGCGTCTAATCATTATCGTTCATGTTTCTAGATGCATAGGACCTTGTCTTTCCCATAAATAAATGTCCATTATCATTTTAGTAGTGTCTAGTATGTGTTTCTGAACTTGGTCAGGTGAAAATGCGTAGAAAATTGAATTTCCTGAAAAAAATGCAGTTCATGCGCTGACCCTCCCAGTTCATGCGCTAACCTCCCAGTTCATGCACTAACCTAGAAAAACCTGCGGGAAAGCGCATAACTTAAATGACAAGAAAATTTGCATCTATGCAACGACGCATGGGGGTTGTAGGTCGACGCATGATTTCCTGAATCAGTGTTTTTCACTTAATTTTTTCTTTTGTTATTTCTGTTATTATTTTGTGTGGGTCATTTTATTTTCCTATAAATATTTTTGGTCATCTCATTATTCAAAAAAAAAAACAAGAAACATGAAAAATATATGTCATTTCTCTCTTCATCTTCATCTCCTTCATTGAGTAAACAAACAATCACACATAATCATTTTTGTTTGTGTCGCCCATTGATCGAAGTGATAATGTTCAGAATTTAGAAAGTGTGATCTTCATCTT
This sequence comes from Lathyrus tuberosus, assembly GCA_022829125.1. Classification (NCBI taxonomy): domain Eukaryota; kingdom Viridiplantae; phylum Streptophyta; class Magnoliopsida; order Fabales; family Fabaceae; genus Lathyrus; species Lathyrus tuberosus. Next base: position 1,676,468 of record JALAZF010000348.1, read on the forward strand.
CTGGGTTGAGAGTTTGGCAGGTGTTTCTTGAATCAAACCAGTTGGTTTTGTCCTCCAAGAATCGGATAGATTTTGGGGGTTTTTGTACAAACCGTCTCGTTCTACAGGGATTCTGCTGGGCGAAGGTAACCGGAAATTGGCGCAATTGTTCAGTTTAGTAGTTGTAATCAGAGGATCGTAGAAGAGAGGTTTGGGTTCGAATCTTTGGTAGATCGCAATTGATCGAGTGAAGGTAACCGAAGAACGGAGGCTTCTTTCGGTTTAGTAGCGTGGGACGGTAATTGGATCAACCATATTCGAAGGACTTGATTCAACTTGAATCAAGGGGAGAGAAAATTCTGCATCAACGATCGAAGACGTTTGAGGGTTTGGATGTTCATAGTTTTCTCTTGTACTGAACAATTTGTAACAACTATATATATATATATATATATATATATATATATATATATATATATATATATATATATATATCTCAATTCTAATTGTGGAATTGGGGGAAGAGGTACCCAAAGCGAGGACGATTGGGAAAATGCCTAATCAAATCTCATTTTTTCTCTCTTTCCCTTAACTCTTTTACATTTCAGTTTGTTCGAATTTGTGAAGTCGCAATTTATCGAAATTTCTGTCATAGTGTAATTTTGAGCTGAGAATCTATTTGTTAAATCGATACAATTCCTTGAATTGTATCTTGGAGCAGCTCTATATTACATTCCATAGAAATTTTGCACTTAGTGTGTTTTACGCACACTAGGTGTTTGATAATTTGTTTCAAAGCAAAAATCGAACACATTGCTTTTAGTTGCTTATCATTTTACCTCATTGGTTTGGATTAAACATCAAGCAAGCGATATTTTGTTGACTGCATTTTAAAGTGTAGTAATCAAACTAAATTTTTCTCTTCCATACTCATTCTCGATATATTCGTGCATATCCGATCCTTTTAGTAGAAGGTTCGTTGTAGACGTTCTATCCAGTGGTACCTTCCATTAAACAATTTTTTTAAAACTAAATTTTCGTAATCATTTCCGTGTAAAACTCTAGGGATCTATTCAACCCCCCCTTCTAGATCCATAGCCATCATCTAACAAGTGGTATCAGAGCCTGGTTAATTCTTGTGCTTCGGTAAAACTTCTTGGATCATGGCGAACGAACCTAAAGGGGCTTATAATAGAGCTCCAGTTTTTACAGGCGAAAATTACAGCTACTGGAAGGATTGTATGTGCGTCCATATTAATTCCATAGATCGAAAGGTTTGGAATGTTATTTTAAATGGTCCCATGGAAATTACTATGACTAGAGCGGAAGGCGTTGTCGTTCCTAAACCCGAAGCTCAACGGACTGAGGAGGACGAGAAAAAGTGCAACTATGATTGGAAGGCTCGTAATATGATCATCTCCTCCTTGGGGGTTGATGAGTATTATCGAGTCTCCCATTGTGAAATGGCCAAAGCCATGTGGGATGCTTTACAAGTAGCCCACGAAGGCACTAATGATGTTAAGATGACTCGTATTAATACACTAACGCAAGAGTTTGATTTGTTTTACATGAAGCAAGGGGAAACCATCGCGGATATGCAAAAATGATTTACTCACATTATCAACAAATTGCATGTTCTTGGTAAACCAATTCCAAATGAGGTTTCTACTAACAAAATTTTGAGGTGTCTTAACAGGGAATGGCAACCGAAGGTCACCGCTATCAAGGAGGCCAACGATCTCACTACACTAGACCTCACAACACTCTTTCGTAAACTCGATGAGCATGAGCAAGTGCTCATTAGCTTGGATAAACATGAAAAGAGTATCAAGAAAGAGAAGGCAAAAGATACGGAGAAGAAGTCGATAGCTCTTAAGGCTTCTTGTTCAAAGTCCACACATCAAGAGCTAAGTGATGATGAAACCAATAATGATAAAGATGAAGAATCCGGTGATGATATGGGCTTATTTGTGAAGAGGTACAATAGATATGTTCATTAGAACGATATTCAACACTTGGATAGAAATCTAGTCAAGTTTAGGAAGCAATCTAGAAGCGAAGGAAATAAAAATGGCAAGGTAAAAGGGACGTGGTACAACTGTGGAAAATCCGGGCACTACAAGCCGGATTGTCCATCTCTAAAGAAAGACAAAGATAAGGATAATGACAAGAGTCGCTCAAACAAAAATTCTAACAAGTCTCGACGAGCATACATCGCTTGGGAAAGCGATAGTGAGTTGGAGAAAGATGATTCCTCAAGTGACGAAAGTGAATCTGTTAACTTTTGTTTTATGGCACGCCACAACAAAGCAAAAGAGGTAAAGCATTCTAAATATGATCATGTTAATACTATGTCGCATTTAGAGTTACAAAAGGCTTTTGACATCTTACACTATGAGGCTAAGGAAGCATTTCAACGTTTAGCATCAAATAAAAGGATTTTCACGTATTTGGAGAAGAAGGTTTCCGATTCCGAAAAGGAATTGGAAGCCCTCAAAAACTCTATAGTGGACACATCAAAAGCCCAGGTTGAAGAGGACCCTACCACTTGGTTCAATTGGGGCTGTGACACTTGTCATATTTGGCAATGAGAGGTGAGAATCCTCAAGGCCAAATTGGACATGGCTCTTAAGCCAAAAGTTACGTTTGCTATTGATCGATCACATTTTCATGAAAGCATGAATAATCCATATCAAAAGTATACCTATGTGATTCGAGATAGTGATAGCAAAAGTAAATTCCAAATGAACTGTAATTGTCTTTACTGTTGTAAGTCTGGTCATACTATTGCGAAATACCGCTTCAGAAGGTTTCTTGTTCCGAAAGACATCTACCAATTGTTGCCCAAGTGCGGTCTTGGTTTCACTCACCTTAAAGGACCCAATGAGAATTGGGTACCTACTCTCCCTTGATTGTTTTTGTAGGTACAAAGTCTTGATACCACCGAAAGAAAATGGGTTTTGGATAGTGGCTGCTCGAGACATATGACCGGAGACATATCTCTTTTTATCGACTTTGTGGCGAAGAAAAAGGGGTTTATCACCTACGGAGATAACAACAAGGGATAGATACTTGGTAAAGGTAGTATAGGTAACCCCTCATCTACTACTATCTCTGATGTACTTCTTGTGGAAGGCCTTAGACATAACCTTTTAAGCATTAGTCAACTATGTGACAAGAATTATAAAGTATCTTTTTCAAAGGATTGTTGCATAGTTGAAGATAGCGACAAAAAGAATGTGTTTAAGGGCTTGAGGGTGAACAACATCTATATGCTAGACTTAAATGAGGTATCGTTGAATGGAGACAAGTGTCTAGTCGCTATCAATGAAGATTCATGGTTGTGGCATAGACGGTTGGCTCACATCAACTTTGATTTGCTTAACAAAATAGTCTCTAAAGACCTAGTCATCGGTTTGCCCAAAATTAACTTCACAAAGGATCACCTTTGTGATGCATGTCAAATGGGGAAGCAAACAAGGATCTCATTCAAATCTAAAAACATTGTTTCAACTATGAGACCCATTGAGCTCCTCCATATGGACCTCTTTGGACCATCTAGGGTTAAAAGTCTAGGTGGTAACTATTATGGGTTTGTTATAGTCGATGATTTTTCTAGGTTTTACTGGACCATTTTCTTAGCAAATAAGAGCGATAACTTTACTGCCTTTGAACGATTTGCTAAGTTATCTCAAAACAAGTTAAACACAAACATTGGGTCAATTAGAAGTGACCATGGGGGTGAGTTTGAAAATCATTTATTTGAATCATTTTGTGATTCCAACAGAATTGATCATAATTTTTCTGCACCACGTACCCCTCAACAAAATGGGGTAGTGGAACGTAAAAATAGAGTTTTGGAGGAACTTGGAAGGACTATGATCAATGATGGTGGATTACCAAAATACTTTTGGGCCGACGCCATAAGTACGGCTTGTTATGTTTTGAATAGGGTGCTCATCCGGCCTATTCTAAACAAGACACCGTATGAGCTTTTAAAAGGGCGTAAGCCAAATATCTCTCACCTTCATGTATTTGGTTGCAAATGCTTTGTGTTAAACAATGGGAAAGAGACTCTTGGTAAATTTGATGCCAAGGCCTAAGAGGGTATTTTTCTTGGATACTCTCAGTCGAGTAAAGCGTATAGAATTTATAATAAAAGGTTACGTGTAGTTAAACAGTCACTTCACGTTACCTTTGACGAGTCTTATCCGAGAAATGTCGGAGAAGGTAGTTCATTTCATGGTGCAGGTGTACCTACTGAAGACATACTCAAGGGCACTGATAAGGGAACTGATCAGCCTGAAGCAGTGCGTATTGAGGAGGAAAAGGATCATCAACCTGTGAAAAGTGACAATGATCATCATTCTGATAAAGATGAACTTCCTCCAGCTTGGAAGTTTTTAAAAGACCATCCAATTGACAACATTCTCGGTGATATCTCTAAGGGAGTAACCACTCGCTCTAAACTTAGTAACTTTTGTTATTACTCTGCTTTTGTCTCCCAAGTTGAACCTAAAAACGCTAAGGAGGCGTTACTCGATGAGCATTAGTTTCTATCAATGCAAGATGAACTAAATCAATTCAGGAGAAATGAGGTTTGGGACCTTGTCCCCCCTCCGCGAGATCATCGAGTAATCGGCACCCGATGGTTGTTTAGGAATAAACTTGATGAAAATAGAGTAATAACGCGTAACAAAGCTAGGCTTGTAGCGCAAGGCTATAACCAAGAGGAAGGAATCAACTATGAGGAAACTTATGTGCCGGTTGCCTGACTCGAGGCCATACGTCTTCTACTTGCCTATGCTTGCACAAAGAACTTTAAATTTTTCCAAATGTATGTTAAAAGTGTGTTCCTTAATGGATACATAAATGAAGAGGTTTATGCAGCCCAACCTTCGGGTTTTGAATCCCACGAATATCCTGATCATGTTTATAAACTTAAACGAGCTTTGTACGGACTTAAACAAGCCCCTAGGGCTTGGTATGAACGTCTAAGAAATTTTTTACTTGATCAAGGGTATTCAAGAGGAAAGGTTGACACAACCCTCTTTATTAAACGTCAAGGAAAACACTTAATTTTGGTACAAATTTATGTTGACGATATTATATTTGGGTCTACTAATATGACCTTGGTCAAGGAGTTTTCTAGTTTGATGCAAGGGGAGTTTGAAATGAGCATGATGGGTGAGCTCAACTATTTCCTCAGATTGCAAATCAAACAACTTGAAGAGGGCACACTCGTGAGTTAAATGAAATATTGTCTTGAGTTACTAAAACGTTTTGATATGCTAAACTGCAAAGCAATAGACACTCCTATGCCTACAAGTGCTAATCTTGATCGTGACGAAAAGGGTAAGGATGTTGAGGTAAAGAAGTATCGAGGGAACTTGGCATTCTCGATATCTCGGATCGTGCTTAATAATCTTTTAAGATAGTGATCTTCACACACACATATATATATATATATATACATACATATATATATATATATATATATATATATATATATATGTATATGCTTGTTTATTCTTTTAACTAACAATGCAAAGAGATATTGAGCTATATGTGAGGGCTCTTATCGTCATGGTGATCAAGGTAATATCGTTCCGATTTATAGATGTTTATCATATTTTGTTCCATATTAAGTACCCTAATCCTGATGTTTATTGTATTTTGAGCACATATCGTTCATGTGGATGTTTTGTTCTATATGTGTACATGTCTATTTATTTGTTTGGAACTTAAATTGCAAAAAATTTCATTTCTGGCTCAAGTTTGCATGTGCATGCGTCGACGCATGATTTATGCGCTGACCTAGTAAAAACTTTCGGGATAGCGCATAACCAAATGTTCATTTTTTTAAGAAAATTCGTGAATCATGCACTGACGCACGCGGTCCACAGGTCGACGCATAAATGCAGAATTCAGAATCTCTGCTCTCTTGGAAAGCATGCGCCGACCTAGTACTGCCTATTTTCATTGCACATTGATGTATGTTCATTGCATGTCATCTCATCAGATTTTGTGATCAATCTCTCCTTATCTTCCTCCATTAAACCTCATCAATACCCATTACTCTCCACTAAATCCTCATCAAAAACCCTAAAAATCAAAAACCCACCAAGAGTGAATTCTCTATATTACTTATACAAGGGTTTCTAAGGGCTGCACATATCTCCTCTTCACTTTCTGCGAAAATCAAGTGTCATCATCTTCCTTCAACTCTTCATCAACCATGGCTTCAAGAAGAAATTATAGTAGAAGGGGAACAAGAGGTTCATCTTCACAACTAGCACATCATCTTCACAATGGGTAACCTTTAAGTCTTTAATTTATGAAAGGCTAGCTAATCCTTTTGAGCAACTTTTCTGTAACCGTGCGGTTATAAGACAACATGGTTTTTATCCTCTGATGGGTCCAGATTTTCACATTCCTGAGATTTCTGAACTTCTGAATTTTCAAAATCTTGGTGAATTTCTAGAATGTGATGATAGGTATATGTCATACCCCAAATTTTGACCACTAATATTTCCCATCATTGGGAAAATTATCATCACAATAAGGATGGACCATTAGTCTCCCCAAAGATGGGTGAGCATCCACTGCAAGCAAATTTAGGGTTTCAAGCCCTCTCAGAGCTTTAGACAAATGATCAATCAAGGAATGACATGATCTTCAACTTGTCTAACCTCTCAAGTAGCTACAAAGGATCAAGAGGACTCCCACTCCAAGGATTAAGCACAAAGCTGCTCCCTTCTAGGTGGATCAAGCCTTAAGATCGCCAGTGTCACCAAATTAGGGTTTTGGTCGACCAGGGCCTCCAGATGGAAATTTTCCTCTGGGCATGAGCCATTGCTTCGAAGCATAACCTATGATGCTCCAAGGGACATCATAAACCCAATCATCAAGTTATTTTGACCTCAGGGGATGCATTCATCAAAAATTAGGAATTAGGGTTTCTTGACCTAATTCACCCCTAAGTTGACTTTTGGGACAAAACATGAACCAAGACCTCAAAGGAGGATTTGAGTGTCTCTAATATACTACATTGATCCATTTGCAACAATGGATTGATCCAAGAAGCTTGAGCAACAAGTCTCAATTTCATCTGCACCACAGTTAGGGTTTTAAGGAAAAAGTCAACTGTAACTTTGACTTTTGACCAGGACATGCTCCCAAGCCCTATGACATGCATCAATATACCCTATGACACCCATGGAACATGTCCATCAAGTTTGATTTAGGTCAAGGACATGATTTCCTGAAGAATTGCACAGTTTGGAATTCATCTGATAAAAAGTCAACTGTGCACAAAAGTCAACTTTGACTTTTTGAGATTTTTCACAAAAATGGTTTTTTAACCCTAAAATGATGTTAATGTATGATTTGAATCATCATTCATCAAGAAAAATCAAGAAAAGTTGGATAACTTGTAAAAGGGGTAACCATAAAAACTTAGAAAATTTTCTAAGTTAAAGATAAAGTGGCTAGGGTACCAACTTTGGAGGGTCATAACTCCTAAAACACAGCCATTTTCCCCATCCAAGGCTTGATTTGTAGATCTCATTGCCCTCTACAAAAACTTCAACTAGACCTAACTCCAATTCATTGTGGATTTTGAGCTATGAGTGAGCCAAAATGGCTGAAAACATGAAAGTACCACTTTTCCAACACTTAGAAAAGATTCTGTCCAAGACAGATTTTGTTGGAAACACCAAAACTTGTGAGTTTTTTTCACACAGTTACAAGCTAAATCAGTTCCAAAGATAAACATCAATGTTGTTGCAAATGTTGCCAAGAATCCAAGCAACTCAATAGCATGAAACCAATCAACTTGTGCCAAGAATTATGGCTGCCACAACGCAGCATGTCAAGGCTGCCATGAAAAATCAGTTTGGGAGTTTTGTGCCATCCACGATTTCTAAGTCAAAAGAAATGATCACTATGCCACATGCCTTCAATCTGATCATGAACCAACTGATCCAACTGATAGGGCTGAGTCAAAAAGCCAAGGAATCTCCCAACTTGAAATTCATCCACTTTGGCACATTTTGCCTTGAATTCAAAGGGCATTAATATGGAATAGTGCATTTTCAACAAAGCCACTCTACTCAGTCAAGTTCTCTGATTAAACAACAATAAAAACATCTGAAGAATGTGATTTTGGTCAAGGCATAGCCCTGCTCTTGGGAGTGGCTAGTTTGCCTTGCTTGAGAAGAAATCCTCCAAGCCAATCCATGCGAATGTGATCTGATCCAGCAGCCATTCACTATTCCTCCAAGATAAAAGTTGACCACCTAGAAATAGAGGTTCCAATGGATCATTCAACACACACCAAAGCCAGTTACAACACTGCTTTCTCTCATTCTTCCTTAAACCTCAAGTTTCTTGGTTTTTGAGTAACCACTATCGGGTTTTGAGTTGCAGCCTTAAGCAATCAATTCCAATTGCTCAAACACATCACATATGATGTATTTGAGGTGTCCAAACACTTAAACACTGACTGTAACACCTCAGGCTCAAAATCACCCTTCAACCAAGCCATTATGCCTCAATTATGCAGTTGGAGGTCTCCAGCTTGATCCAAAGAGTTTCAAAGTGTTCCAAAGCTTGCAACACACTCCATAACATCCATTGAAGTTGTAGGGATCATTAATTCACAACTGGAACAAAGTTTGTGCAGAGTTCCATTTCAGCTTGCATCAAGGTAAGCCTCAAAACTCCAACTCCATGATCCATGCATATTTCCTCGCATGATATTTTTTCCAATTGCTTGCCATCATATGTTGATTGTTTTCCCTCATAAAATTTGATCATAGGACTCATAATCATGTCCACATGATTGCTTTTGCAAAATTAGGGTTCATACGTCCACAATGATATAATTTGTTATACACTGAAAATGAATGAAATTGGGTATTGCCATCTTCTTCCTTGTGAAAAAACGCATGAGTTTGGTGTTTGAATCATGTCAAATGGTTGAGAGATGAGTGAGATAGAGGGCTTCACGCATCAGAGTTTGGGGAAGAAGATGGCCATGACGCCATTTTCAGAAAATCCAACTAGTTTGATATATATTTTTCACTTGTCATGTTATTAATGAGTTGGCATAGCGCCCCAGTGGTTGATCAACTGGTTTGTGTGTACTAGCGAGCGAAAGGTCTGGGGTTCGAATCCCCCTCGCCCCAGACCTTTTTTTTATCACTTTTTCCTATTTTTCATATTATTTTTTAATGATTTGAAAAATTAATAACTCACTCAATTTTAATTATTTTTTACTGATTCTTTTTGCAAAAAATCATAAAAATGTTGAAATATTTTATTCCACAAAAAAATTATATTTATATTATTTATTTAATATAATTAGTATTTTTGTGAATAAATTCATTTTTAATTGTTTTTTAAACATTTTCAAAGTGAATATTTACTTTGAAAATCAAGACCTAATGAGTTTAAATATCTCTTGTGATTTATACCTCATTTTTCAAACCTTAAACAAAAATCACAAGTGGTTTATTCAAACCTATTTGGTATTTTTCATTGATTTTCTTTAAATATTTACTTTTAAAGATTAAAATTAGGGTTTCTTTGATTTTCACCCTTATCAAACAATTTTAAAACAATTGGGCCTCTAATAGAGTGTAAGACCCAAGCCTTTTTGTCTTTAAACCTTTTGGGCCTCACTTATTGTATAAGTCCCTCTGGGTATTTTCAAAAACCTCTGCGCGATCGCCAATTCAAAATCAAACAAATTGGGCCTCTCCTCGAGCTATAACACCCATTCAAAACACTTGGGCCTCTAATAGAGTGTAAGACCCAATCCCCTTTTAACCAAAACCTTTTGGGCCTTACTTATTGTATAAGTCCCTCTGCGTTAAAAGAAAATCTCGACGCGATCGCCATTTTTTAAACTAAAAATCAACTAGGCCTGCCCTCGAGTAGTAAGACCCATTTCACTCTTTTGTCTTTGAACATGTTGGGCCTCTTGAGAGAGTGTAAGACCCATCCCTTTGTACAAAAAAATATAATTCTTTGGGCCTCAGTCACTTGTATAAGTCCCTCTGTACAAATTCAAACAGTGCGCTCACTGATAAAACCCTGGGCCTCTCCTTGAGCTGTAAGCCCCAAATCTTTCTTTTTCAAAGCACTTTCTCCTTTGATTTTGAAATATACTGTTGTTTTCAATCTTTCTGTGTTGAACAACTAACCAAACAGCATGGAAGCTCTACAACCGAGTAAGTGTTTATACGCTTTCATTTACCGTTTTCATATATACACATAACTGTATTGTGGGGCTGCTCATTGTAAGTCTCCTTTCATAAACTCATATCAACTGTGTAATAATAGTATAGATATTTAGAGTTTCCCCCGGGAACTACGTCTAGCATTATGCCCGTTGATCACTCTTAGAAATAGTCAAAACTAGATCCTCATAGGATTACCAGACACAGTCTTCCCTCCTCTTGGGGTTAAATAATATGGAGACATGAAAGGAAGCATTCTCGGTGAACCCTTTCATAGACTGTCGCCTTTAGAAGTTGTCAAAGAAACTCTATTCCCCAGAGATGATCTCTTCTCCGTGAATTGCATCTCTTGAGTTTCTTCCAAATTCTCAGACTTTCCTGGCTTGATCTATTCCTCGTGAATAGCCTGTCTTGAATTTCTCGGGGTTTGGGGACCCACAGGCTTCTTAAAAGCACTTGTCAAGAAACTCTACCCCCAGAGATGATCTTTTCTCCGTGAATGGCATCTCTTGAGTTTCTTCCAAATTCTCGAACTTTCCTGGCTTGATCTATTCCTCGTGAATAGCCTGTCTTGAATTTCTTCCTAAAAGCACCCCCGCCTCCTCTTGGGCATTGTACAAGGACCCTTCGGCTTCTTAGAAGTTTTCACAACCTCCTCTTGGGCTTCATACAAAAAGGGTTCCTCGGCTTCTTAAAAGTTTCCAGCCTCATCTTGGGCTTTGTACAAATTGTCTCGACGACCTCCTAGAGGTATAGGAACAGAAATTAGTCATCTTAATAGAACAGTCTTTCAAAAGAGTCTAGTTCCTCATACCGAAAGCGTACTTTCTCTCAGCATAGTACAAAAGATGAAACTCTAGACTTGGACAGTCTGAAACTTCTTGGGTCTCAAAGACATTCTCAACTACCCTACAAGCATAGGAAGAAACCCGGTCTCTCTCATGAGAGTTCCTCACACTTGGACCTGCGTGAGGATCTCAATAATCCTCAGCAGTAAGATAGCCTTCTCTTGGGATTTGTACAATGATCTTCTCCAGCAGAGCTAATCTTTTCTTCCTCATATAAGAACTGATTTTCTCTTTTATCCAACACACTGGACCTGTCACTCAACTGAAACAGCGATCCCCTTTTTTAGCCTCTATCTCGGGCTTCGTTCGAGATACAAAGACTCTCTTGTTGAGTCAAATACCTTTCAGCCTCTATCTCAGGCTTCGTACGAGATACAAAGACTCTCTTGTTGAGTCAAATAAACTTTTAGCCTCCATCTCGGGCTTCGTACGAGATACAAAAACACTCTCTTGTTGAGTATAAAAGACTCCCTCATTGGGTCAACCCTTTTAGCCTCAATCTTGGGTTTTGTACAAGACAGAAAGAACATTTTCCCTCAGAAAAGTCAACCTTTTAGCCTCCTCTTAGGCTTTGTATAAGAAAACCCCGGTTGGGACAATAAACCTTTTAGCATCAAAGTTGTACTTCATTCACAGTACACAAACATCAACAACTCCTTCCATCTAATCGCTGTAAGCGGCAAGCCTCTGGATTTATTTACATCCACGCCATTGTCCCTCTTTTAGCATGAGAAATTCCTAAGGAAAGATAGCATTGCTCTACACTGAGTTAAAATCTTGTCCTTCAGGTTAAAACCCCCTATAAAGGAAATTATGGCATTGCTAGGATCCGCGTATCCAGGTTAAAGTAATCCTCCTTTACAGTCAGTCACCCAACAGTTCTGACAAACAGACCCCCTTTAGAGATGACAAATTCTCTCTAAAGTCAAAACCTTTTAGCTTCATATCTTGGGCTTCGAACAAGATACAAATAAACTCTTCAACTTCACATCTTGGGCTTTGAACAAGATATAAATCACCTTTCGCTCACGTCTTGGGCTTTGAACAAGACACCAAAAACACCCATTTCCTCCCATAGAATAGGAGGAACTACGAACACTCTGATTTCCCTGTTTCGGTAAACGGGAATACGTAGGCATAAGATTGAAAGAAAAAATCTTAGTGAGCACAATAAACCAAAAATTCAAATCCCATATCCTCAAGAATCCCAGACCTAAAATCCTACCAAAAGTCAATATTCTTTCAAAATAATCTGAGAGAGGCCCCCCACATTGATCGCATCCGTAACCTAACAGACCGTTGTTTAAACTCAGTATGCAAGCAGGGTTAATTGGAGACATCTATTTCCCTTCCTTCATCAGCTCACAATAGGATAAAAAATGAATCGACCTGTAGTCACCCCAAAGAGCGACAGCGCTTAAGAACCGCTTCCAAAATCGCTCGCTACAGAAAAGTGGCGCCCACCGTGGGGCCTCCCGAGAAAGTTTTTATCTCTCTCAGATGGAAACCAAAGAGTGTTGACTTCACTAGGATCTTAGGTAAAAAACCTTTAAATATGGAAGGAACCACAAAATGGTGACTCCGTCGGGGAGCCATTTTTGTCAGGAACATAGGATTCATAGCTCTTTAAAGTCTAGGACTTTAGGACAAATATATATATTGCTTTTCCTAATTGCTATACTTGTTTATTTTTCTGCTAATGGGAATGCGTGTGATGCCGCATGTGGAAAGATTGAGTAAACACCTAGGAAAAATCACCTTTTTTTTGTAGTGCGGTGGCTATCGGGAATGGCTGTTACGCGATAAACTACCCTCTTCTGAGATTTCTTTGAAAGGACACCACCTAGCACGGTTCCCGGCACGCTGGTGTTCTCAGGAATCAATATTTTGAGTGCCAGGTACAAAAAATCATCCGTAGAAAACCTTTGGGGATGGGTAGAGCTTTGACTTCATGACAACGACCCTTTGACCCCATGTTTTTTCTATGTTTTTGTGTGCTGCATTCATGCATTAATCTAAAAAACATTAAAACAAGGAAAAATCTTCTCTTCTAGTCTCTCTTTTTCAAATTAAACTAAGACAATGATTGCAAATGTCTGAGAAAAAGATTGCGCTCATGGATTTCGGTAGAAGGAGAACCCATAAGTACACCTTCAAGGTTCCAAAACTAGAAGATTTGAGAGGGTTAGCGAGAATGATCACTAACCCTGAGGCTTTCAGAGCCAAGCACAGAGGTCTGCTACCACTATTAAGAGTCCATGTGATTGAGGGAATCATGGATGCACTCGTCCAGTTTTACGATCCTGTTTATCACTGTTTCACATTCCCGGATTACCAGCTCGCACCAACGCTGGAGGAGTATTCTCATCTGATTGATCTACACATTACTGATCGAGCTCCTTTTTCTGGACTGGAAGAAATTCCGAAGGATCAGACCATTGCAAGAGCAATTTATTTGGATGAGTCGGAAATCAAGACTCACCTGACCACTAAGGGTGACATCCAAGGTTTGCCAGCCCAGTTCTTGACAAAGAAAGCTCTGTACTTTTCCAGTATAGGGAACGTGACTGCTTTTGAAAGCATCTTTGTCTTGCTCACCTACGGGTTATTTTTGTTTCCCAACATCAATAACTTTGTAGATATCAATGCCATTAAGGTTTTTCTCATTGGAAATCCTGTGCCTACTTTGCTCGCAGATGCGTATCATTCTGTACACTTAGGAAATTTGTACAGCAGAGGAATGATCACATGTTGTGTACCCCTGCTATATAAATGGTTTACTTCCCATTTGCCTAAGTCTGCTGCTTTTTGGGATTGTAAGAGTGCCTTACGTTGGTCGCAGAAGATCATGTCTCTTACCAACTCTGATATAGATTGGTGAAATAGGATCTATGACGGGATCAGGATCATTGATCGTTGTGGAAACTTCCCCAACGTACCCCTAATAGGAACTAAAGGAGGAATCAACTACCATCCGGTATTGGTTCGTCGTCAATTTGGATACCCAATGAGGCATGTCCCACGTAATGCTCATCTGGAAGGTCTTTTCTTCAAGGAAGGAGAAAACGACAGAGAACTAAAGATGGAAATAGTCCAAGCCTGGAAGCATGTTCATAAGAAAGGACGAGAGTCTCTGGGAAAACCAGACTGTGTCTCGGTGGAGCCTTATATCCAATGGGTACAAACTAGAGCTCTCAAGCTAAAAATTCCTTATCTGCGTCATGGAATTCTTCCGCCAAAGGAATCTGTCATGTATTTCATGACAGAAATGGAAAAGCTTCAGGTTACTCTCAACAAAGTTCAAAAGGAGAGAAGGTCTTGGAAGAACAAGTACGGCACCCTCAGTGTAGAGTGTACCAAGATACAATAATTACTGAAAGATAAAGATGCTCTAATTGAGATTTTGGAGCAACATGCTGTGGAAAATCAAGATGGCCAAAGGATTTTGCTCGCTCCTTTCACTTGGCAAAGGAATGACAACCCGACAACGGCACAAGAGCCCCGGTCAAAGAAAAGGAAGAAGTCAGCACCTGAAATCTCTTCAGAGAGGGCTTAGGACCCATTTAGCTTAGATTTCTATTTCCGCACCTTGTAATCTACTGTATTTCATTTCCGCAATCCTTTGAATTAAATAAAAAGGGGTTCCCCTGCTGTTTGATATTTGCAATCTAATTGTCGAAGTTTATTTTGATTAAACCAAAAAAACAATTAATATAATCATTGCATTCATCATTCTCACATCACGTATTCTTCTTACCTACGAATCTCACGTTTGTGTCTCGGTTCTAGAGTCAAACTATCTCATTCGTACAATACTCGGGCCAATCGTCAGAAAAAGATGGATGATCTTGAGGAAGAAAACAGAGAGTTGAAAGAAGAGATCGACGCTCTGAGAGAGGATATGAGAAAGCTTCGTAACGACATGCAAGCCATGGCAGAAGCTCAACTACAAAGGACTGTGATCTTAGAGATCACCTCAACGTCCATAGTGGAGAAGTATGATCCTAGGTATCAAATGCCGAAAGATCGTCCTTGGGGCATGCCTGTTAACTATATCCCGGAAGGATATGTTCCGCCGATCACTGAAGATCAGGGAATCACAACAGAAGCCACTGGGCCTGAAGGTTACAAACTTCGGGAAACGCCAAGATTCACTGCCGTAGTCACGGTACCACCCCCTGTGGTGCACACTGTCCCAGAAGGACAGATTCCGCCAATACCTGCTGGTAAAAAGGAAACTATGTTCGATAGAATGGATGAATTCCAGGAGCAGTTCCTGGAAATGCAGAAAGAACTGCAAGCCATTCGCGGTCAGGAACTATTTGGAAAAGACGCCGCAGACCTCTGCTTGGTCCAAAATGTGAAAGTTCCGCACAAATTTCAAGTGCCCGACTTTGAAAAATACAAGGGTAACTCTTACCCTCAAAGCCATCTGGTGATGTACGCTCAGCGAATGTCAGTTCAGACAGGGAATCAGGACCTACTGATTCACTACTTTCAGGATAGTTTAACCGGTGCCGCACTCAAATGGTACATGGGTTTAAACCATGCCACAATCAGCACTTTCAGAGATCTTGGTACTGCCTTCGTCCAACAATACAAATACAATTTGGACATGGCACCCGACAGAGATCAACTCAGATCAATGTCGCAAAAGGACAAGGAAACCTTTAAGGAGTACGCTCAGAGATGGCGCGAAATTGCCGCTCAAATTTGTCCACCTCTTGAGGAAAAAGAGATGACAAAGATATTCTTTAAGACCTTAAGCTCATTTAACTATGACCGAATGGTTGCCAGTGCGCCCAGTGACTTCACCGAAGTGGTCGGCATGGGCGTACGTCTTGAGGAAGCCGTCCGAGAAGGACGTTTGGTAAAAGACACTGGATCGACGAGCAGTACTAAAAAATACGGTAGTGCTCTCCCTAAGAAAAAAGAGAAAGATATTGGGAATATCTCTCTCGGAAAGCAAAGGCGTCGATATCAACCAGTAGCAGCTGTAACTCCTGCTATTAACCCCACGCCTACATATCAACCGTAGGTTGCACAAAGCCAACCTGATCAGCAAAGTACACAACAACCTCTTCAGGAGGCTCGTTCCCAATACAACAACAACCGTACAACACGACTACCAGGGTTTGATCCTATACCCATGTTGTACGCAGAACTATTTCCATTACTACTGGCTAAGGGGCACATCCAGACTAAGTCTCCTCTTACAGTACTGGAAAATCAGCCTTTTTGGTTTAAGGTGGATCAGATGTGCCCTTATCATCAAGGAGGATCAGGGCATAACATTGAGACTTGTCTCAATTTCAAATCCAACGTGCAAAAGCTTGTTAGGAGCGGGGTCTTATCCTTCAAGGATACAAATCCTAATGTTCTCACGAACCCACTGCCTCAACATGAGGAGGCTGCAGTCAATTTGATAGAAGGAGAGACTAACAACGTCTATCAAATTCATGATGTACTCTTAATGAGGGACAACTTGGTCAAGATGCATTGCAGACAGAGTGGATATGGCCATGTACCACCTCATAACTATCACCAGTGTGATATCTGCTCTAAAGACAACCAGGGATGTTCTGTGGTGCAATCAGCTCTACAGGAACAATTGGATCTCAGATGGATCCAACAACACCGAGTTCGTGGAGTTAACATGGTCTATATGAATTCCAACATCATTCAGAATCATAACATTCTAGCAATGAATGTCAACTTGGTCTCGATGCACTCACGACAAAGTCTACACCACGATCGGCATGATTACCAGGCCTGTCCGATCTGCTCAACGAACAATCAGGGATGCTCTTTCATACAAAAGGCCCTCCAACGTCAGATGGATCTTAGATCGATTCAGGACTACCATGATAGGAATCCCTATCAAATCAACAGGATCTAGATCTTCGATATCCGCTTGATGAATACCAATCTGGTAGAATTACACGCAGAACAGGTCCGGCTCGGATTCCTGGTATCACATGATTATCAGAACTGCAGAGCGGGCTGTGGGAGCGATCAAGGTTGTACCCTTGTCCAGGAAACACTTCAACACTTGTTGGACCATTGGTGGCTTCCCATCTATATGGATGAAGACACCCAACAAGTTAGTGTCACTAACGGAAATCCTAGTAGATATCAAAGTCAAGATGTCTGATCGATGGAAACAGACCTCGTATGGTTGCACTGCATTCAAAGTGGATGTGGTCAGGTGCCACTACACAATTACGATTGGTGTAGAGTTTGCTCAGTGGATAATCAAGGGTGCTACCTCGTGCGAGCGGCTCTTCAAAGTCAGTTGGACCGCAAAGAAACTCCACTATGGTCAAGTTCTGGATCAGTCAATTATCTCACTGACCAAATCGAGGACGTTGTCATAATCTCTAATCATCAGAGGGCTAGGGATGTTTGTACCATCATTCCTCTACTTGACGAATCGAAAGTTCCCAACCAGGAACGAATCGAAATTGCTTACGATGGTCGGAAAAACCAGAAGGTTCCCATAGTCATCTATCTACCGGGACCACTACCGTATGAATCAACTAAGGATATCCCTTACAAATACGGTGCAACAATTTAGAATGGAAAGGAAATTCCATTACCCTCCGTCGTGAATATCGCTGACATCAGTCGAGTAACACGGAGCGGTCAGATCTTCAACCGAGGAGTTGGAGAACTCAGCAAAGAAAAGGAACCTCAGACAGAAGTTCCCAATCCACCAGTCGGTCAATTCAGTAATCCCGACCTTTCAAAAAACAACGATGAGATGTTGAAGCTCATCCAAAAGAGTGAATACAACATTGTTGATCAACTGTTTCAAACTCCTTCAAAGAACTCGGTATTATCACTGATACTTAGTTCAGAAGCGCACAGGGAGGCTCTACAGAAAGTCTTAGAGTAGGCCTTTGTGGAACAGGATGTAACAATCCGACAGTTCGATAGCATTGTCTCTAACATCACTTTCTGCAACAACTTGGGATTTAGTGATGAGGAATTAGCTGAAGAGGGTCGCCGTCATAACATGGCGCTCAATATTACAGTCAACTGCCAGGACGATGCTTTGGCCAGCATACTGGTAGACACAGGGTCAGCCCTGAATGTTATTCCGAAGTCCACTTTGATACAATTATCCTTCAAAGGACCCCCGATGAGAACCAGTGAAGTCGCCGTCTAAGCATTTGACGGATCCAGAGAAACGGTTATCGGCAAAGTCGACCTTCCCATAACTATCGGTCCTCACACTTTCTAAGTCACTTTCCAGGTCATGGACATCCGGGCAACATACAATTATTTATTAGGAAGACCTTAGATATATCAGGCTGGGGCAGTCACTTCAACCCTCCACCAAAAGCTAAAGTTCATCCAGAATGGCCAACTCATCACAGTCTATGGGGAACAGGCCTTGCTCGTCAGCAATTTATCATCATCCACTTATGTGGAACTAGAAGGGATAATTGGAACACAGTTCCAAGCATTTTCGCTACCCAAGGACGATCAACCCAAAGAGGGAACTTACATTTCCTCGTACAAAGATGCTATCAAAGCGGACGAGAGTACCATTACAAAAGGATGTGGACAACTTGTCATTCCTACTGACAATAAAACAAAGAAGGGTCTTGGTTTTTCTGCAACCTGTACCCAGACAGCTGCTAACGATGAAAGTCTTCATCCCATTCAGAACTTCTTCCACAGTGGAGGCTTCCTTCAACCAGTGACTCAAGAGGTACATACCATCAATAAAGATGATTCATTTGATATGAAGGAAGAATGGAAGTCCTATCTCAACGAGGACGGTTATACGTCTCAGGACGAAACGCAAATTCCATTTTGCTTTCCTACACAAAGTCCGAGATTTATACCCAGGTCAGACGTTGAAACGATATACAAAAATTGTGATCCGGAAGGATGTCGTGCTCCGCCAAACTCATTAAAGGAGGACACTCTGATGAAGGACAACTTTGACCACAACTATTATAGCCCGATGGATAGCTTGCCGATGTGGCAGCCTTACCCAGGAGGCTTGGGGCAAGAAAGTCAGCCGAATAATGAAAATCAGCTGAGTATCATTGAACAGAATACATGCGTCCCCACCATGTCATGGGATCAACACTCAGGTCATTCAGAAAATATCCAGCACGACGATAAATTTGCAACGTTTGCAGGACTAGAGTTCATCAACTATGCTTTCCCCGAGGTCAACGTCATCGAGAGAGATGACCCCTCTAGTTCCAAAGATGTATGGGACACCTTGGGACAACCAAGTGGAAAATGCGACTATATGGTCAAGTACACTGCTCCTGAGAGCTCTCGTATCAGGCTCGAAGACATCCAGCCAACTGGATGGGGAGATCTGCCTGAGAGTACAAATACTATGCAAAATACAAGAGAGGAATCCTCCTACGACAACTCTGCTTGGGAGACAGCTTCCAATGATCCTGCTCCACCAGAAATCAGCGTTATTTCTGAAGACAAATCAAGGAAGGTGCCAGACTTTGTGATTCACCGAGGAGTTCGCCGCCAATGGGTTGCTGTCGATGTTCCGAAGATCGTTCATAAGTCAAAGTAATTGCCGTCTTTAACCTTTCACCCTGCCCAGGTGAAACAGATGTTTTGATAGGGCTTGCTTTCTGTAAATTTCTCTCTTCGCTTCGCCCAAAGCGACAGAGTTTTGTTTTATAGGGCTGTAGTTTCACGATTCGACTTGTTCATTAATAAAATAACGTCGTTCTGTAATTTCCGCATTAATTGCTATTTTCTCTTTTTGCTTTTCTCAGAAAATGGTAATCCTAAAAAATAACTCAATAATAAAAACAAGCAGTAAAAGGAAAATACATTGTACACACTTGCATTTTCTCTATCTCTTCTAAACACAAATCATCATGTCATGCAGATTGCTTATTTTATACCCCTTTGAAACATACAATCCAATGCCTTCTCCCGACTTTGAGTTCCCGGTATTTGGGGTTGAAGAAGAAGTTGACGATGAAATTCCAGAAGAGATCTCCTGATTACTCAGACAGGAGGAAAGGTCCATTGAACCTCACAAGGAGCTGTTGGAAACAGTAAACTTAGGTTCGGAAAGAGAGAGAAAAGAAATCAGGATTGGGGCACTGCTCGGTCCAACTGCCAGAGAGGGTTTGGTAAAGCTTCTTAAAGAATTCCCTGATGTATTTGCTTGGTCCTATCAGGATATGCCAGGGTTGGATACCAGCATCGTGGAACATCATCTACCATTAAGATCAGAATGTCCGCCAGTCAAACAAAGATTGTGAAGGAATCATCCGGACATGGCCATCAAAATCAAAGAGGAAGTACAGAAACAGATTGACGCATGTTTCCTCGCCACATTAGAATATCCTCAATGGTTAGCCAATATAGTACCTGTTCCGAAAAGGGATGGAAAGGTCAGGATGTGTGTAGATTATAGGGATCTAAACAAGGTTAGTCCAAAGGACGACTTTCCTTTACCACACATTGACATGCTGGTTGATAGTACAAGAAAGTTCAAAATTTTCTCTTTTATGGATGGATTCTCGGGCTATAACCAAATCAAAATGGCGCCGAAAAACATGGAGAAAACTTCGTTCATTACCCCATGGGGTACCTTTTGTTACAAGGTAATAACGTTCGGTTTGAAGAACGCCGGGGCAACCTATCAAAGGGCCATGACTACTCTGTTTTATGACATGATACACAAAGAAATCTAAGTGTATGTCGGTGATATGATTGCAAAATCTAAGACAGAGGAGGAGCATGTGACCCACCTGTCAAAACTATTCGAGCGGTTGAGAAAGTACAAACTCCGCTTGAATCCCAACAAGTGCACCTTCGGTGTCCGTTCAGGGAAACTACTAGGGTTCATCGTCAGCCAGAAAGGAATTGAGGTTGATCCTGACAAGGTCAAGGCCATTCAAGAAATGCCTTCTCCGAAAACTGAAAAACAAGTCAGAGGATTCCTGGGATGTCTGAACTACATCTCCAGATTCATATTCCTCATGACCGCGACCTGTGCGCCGATTTTCAAATTACTTAAAAAGAGCCAGAATTGCGTTTGGACAGAAGATTGTCAAACCGCCTTCGACAGTATTAAGGAATATCTGTTGAATCCTCCGATTCTATCACCTCCAGTGGAAGGAAGACCACTGATCATTTAACTCACAGTTCTAGAGGACTCAATGGGATGTGTACTTGGCCAATAGGACGAAACCAAACGGAAAGAGTCTGCCATTTACTATCTAAGCAAGAAGTTCACCGACTGTGAAACTCGGTACACGATGCTCGAGAAAACTTGTTATGCTTTGGCTTGGGTAGCCAAACGTCTTCGCCAGTACATGATTCGTCATACTACTTGGTTGGTCTCCGAAATGAATCCAATCAAGTACGTTTTCAAAAAACCTGCTCTTACGGGAAGGATTGCCCGTTGGCAGATGCTGTTATCAGAATATGACATAGAGTACCATGCTCAAAAAGCCGTTAAAGGAAGTATTTTAGCTGATCATTTGGCTCATCAATCGATTAACGATCAAGTATCAATCGGGTTTGACTTCCCAGACGAAGATGTCATGTATCTAAAAATGAAAGACTGCGATGAACCGCTACCCAGTGAAGGGCCAGAACTAGGTTCCCAGTGGGGACTTATCTTTGACAGAGCAGTTAATCATTACGGAAACGGAATTGGCGCAATCATCGTTACCCCTCAGGGTACCCACATTCCTTTCACTGCTAGACTTACGTTCAAATGTACAAATAACGAGGCCGAATACGAAGCTTGTATTATGGGTCTCGAAGAAGCGATTGATTTAAGGATCAAGAACTTGGACGTATACAGCGACTCAGCTTTGGTCGTCAATCAGATCAAAGGAGATTGGAACACATACCAATCAGGATTGATTCCTTACAAAGACTACGCGAGAAGGTTGCTACCTTTCTTCAACAGAGTCGAGTTTCATCACATCCCTCGTGAGGAGAATCACATGGCTGATGCAATAGCCACTATCTTTTCCATGATTAGTGTAGGTCAATGGAATGACATACCTAAGATCGACATAATGCGCCTTGAAAGGCCCTCTTACATCTTCGTGATTGAGGCAGTCATAGACGACAAACCTTGGTATTACGATATCAAATACTTCCTTCAAAAACTGGAGTACCCACCTGGGGCATCCAGGAAAGATAGAAAGACCCTCAGAAGATTGGCTGGAAACTTCTTCCTGAGCGGTGACACTCTCTATAAGAGAAATTTTGACATGGTCTTGCTCCGATGCGTAGACAGACCAGAAGCAGAAATGCTGATGAAAGAATTTCATGAAGGATCCTTTGGCACTCATGCCAATGGACACACAATGGCGAGAAAAATTCTAAGAGCAGGATACTATTGGTTGACAATGGAATCTGACTGCTACAAGTACATGAGGAGGTGTCACAAGTGTCAGATATACTCCGACAAAATTCATGTACCGCTAACGCATCTCAAAGTTCTCTCTTCCCCATGGCCATTCTCGATATGGGGAATCGACATGATTGGCATGATTGACCCCAAGGCTTCAAACGGACATCGATTCATCCTAGTAGCCATTGACTACTTCACCAAGTGGGTCAAAGCAGCGTCATTCGACAATGTAACCCGACAAGTGGTGGTCCGCGTTATCAAAAACAATCTCATATGCCTTATGGTGTTCCGAGCGAGATCATTACTGATAATGGGTCCAACTTGAACAACAAAATGATGAAAGAGTTGTGTGCTGAGTTCAAGATCGAACACCATAACTCATCTCCCTACCGACCCAAGATGAACGGAGCGGTAGAAGCGGCCAATAAGAATATCAAGAAGATCGTTCAAAAGATGGTTGTAACATACAAAGACTGGCACGAGATGCTACCCTTTGCGCTTCATGGTTATCGCACGTCTGTCCGCACTTCAACAGGGACAACCCCTTTCTCTCTAGTGTATGGCATGGAAGCAGTGCTCCCCATAGAAGTAGAGATCCCGTCAATCCGAGTATTGATGGAAGCTAAGCTCACCGAAGCTGAATGGTGTCAAAGCTGACACGACGAACTGAATCTGATCGAGGAGAAGTGAATCACGGCACTATGCCATGGTCAGCTGTATCAACAGAGAATGAAGAAGGCTTTCGACAAAAAGGTTCGACCCCGCATCTTCAGGAAAGGAGACCTCGTGCTCAAGAAGATACAATCTTTTCTCACTGATTCTCGGGTCAAGTGGACTCCGAATTACGATGGCCCCAATGTGGTCAAGAAAGCTTTCTCAGGCGGCGGCTTGAGACTTGCAACCATGGACGGAGAGGAATTTGCCTACCCCACGAATGTTGATGTAGTTAAGAAATACTTCGCCTAAAAAAAAAAAAAAGAGTCTCGGTGGATTGAAAACCCGAAAGGGCGATCCAGGCAAAAATTAGGGACAAAGTCAAAAAATCATCCCGATGGAGTTATCATTTCTCCAGTCAAAAGAAATGATAACTATGCCACATGCCTTCAATCTGATCATGAACCAACTGATCCAACTGATAGGGCTGAGTCAAAAAGCCAAGGAATCTTCCAACTTGAAATTCATCCACTTTGGCACATTTTGCCTTGAATTCAAAGGGCATTAATGTGGAATAGTGCATTTTCAACAAAGCCACTCTACTCAGTCAAGTTCTCTGATTAAACAACAATAAAAACATCTGAAGAATGTGATTTTGGTCAAGGCATAGCCCTGCTCTTGGGAGTGGCTAGTTTGCCTTGCTTGAGAAGAAATCCTCCAAGCCAATCCATGCGAATGTGATCTGATCCGGCAGCCATTCATTATTCCTCCAAGACAAAAGTTGATCACCTATAAATAGAGGTTCCAATGGATCATTCAACATACACCAAAGCCAGTTACATCACTGCTTTCTCTCATTCTTCCTTAAACCTCAAGTTTCTTGGTTTTTGAGTAACCACTATCGGGTTTTGAGTTGCAGCGTTAAGCAATCAATTCCAATTGCTCAAACACATCACATATGATGTATTTGAGGTGTCCAAACACTTAAACACTGACTGTAACACCTCAGGCTCAAAATCACCCTTCAACCAAGCCATTATGCCTCAATTATGCAGTTGGAGGTCTCCAGCTTGATCCAAAGAGTTTCAAAGTGTTCCAAAGCTTGCAACACACTCCATAACATCCATTGAAGCTGTAGGGATCATTAATTCACAACTGGAACAAAGTTTGTGCAGAGTTCCATTTCAGCTTGCATCAAGGTAAGCCTCAAAACTCCAACTCCATGATCCATGCATATTTCCTCGCATGATATTTTTGCCAATTGCTTGTCATCATATGTTGATTGTTTTCCCTCAGAAAATTTGATCATAGGACTCATAATCATGTCTGCATGATTGCTTTTGCAAAATTAGGGTTCATACGGCCACAATGATATAATATGTTATACACTGAAAATGAATGAAATTGGGTATTGCCATCTTCTTCCTTGTGAAAAAACGCATGAGTTTGGTGTTTGAATCATGTCAAATGGTTGAGAGATGAGTGAGATAGAGGGCTTCACGCATCAGAGCTTGGGGAAGAATATGGCCATGGCGCCATTTTCAAAAAATCCAACTAGTTTGATATATATTTTTCACTTGCCATGTTATTAATGAATTGGCATTGCGCCTTAGTGGTTGATCAACTGGTTTATTTGTACTAGCGAGCGAAAGGTCTGGGGTTCGAATCCCCCTCGCCCCAGACCTTTTTTTTTATCACTTTTTCCTATTTTTCATATTATTTTGTTAATGATTTGAAAAATTAATAACTCACTCAATTTTAATTATTTTTTACTGATTCTTTTTGCAAAAAATCATAAAAATGTTGAAATATTTTATTCCACAAAAAAATTAGATTTATATTATTTATTTAATATAATTAGTATTTTTGTGAATAAATTCATTTTTAATTGTTTTTTAAACATTTTAAAAGTGAATATTTACTTTGAAAATCAAGACCTAATGAGTTTAAATATCTCTTGTGATTTATACCTCATTTTTCAAACCTTAAACAAAAATCACAAGTGGTTTATTCAAACCTATTTGGTATTTTTCATTGATTTTCTTTAAATATTTACTTTTAAAGATTAAAATTAGGGTTTCTTTAATTTTCACCCTCATCAAACAATTTTAAAACAATTGGGCCTCTAATAGAGAGTAAGACCCAAGACTTTTTGTCTTTAAACCTTTTGGGCCTCACTTATTGTATAAGTCCCTCTGGGTATTTTCAAAAACCTCGGCGCGATCGCCAATTCAAAATCAAACAAATTGGGCCTCTCCTCGAGCTATAACACCCATTCAAAACACTTGGGCCTCTAATAGAGTGTAAAACCCAATCCCCTTTTAACCAAAACCTTTTGGGCCTCACTTATTATATAAGTCCCTCTGCGTTAAAAGAAAATCTCGACGCGATCGCCATTTTTCAAACTGAAAATCAACTAGGCCTACCCTCGAGTAGTAAGACCCATTTCACTCTTTTGTCATTGAACATTTTGGGCCTCTTGAGAGAGTGTAAGACCCATCCCTTTGTACAAAAAAAAATAATTCTTTGGGCCTCAGTCACTTGTATAAGTCCCTCTGTACAAATTCAAATAGTCCGCTCACTGATAAAACCCTGGGCCTCTCCTTGAGCTGTAAGCCCCAAATCTTCCTTTTTCAAAGCATTTTCTCCTTTGATTTTGAAATATACTGTTGTTTTCAATCTTTCTGTGTTGAACAACTAACCAAACAGCATGGAAGCACTACAACCGAGTAAGTGTTTATACGCTTTCATTTACCGTTTTCATATATGCACATAACTGTATTGTGGGGCTGCTCACTGTAAGTCTCCTTTCATAAACTCATATCAACTGTGCAATAATAGTATAGATATTTAGAGTTTCCCCCGGCAACTGCATCTAGCATTAAGCCCATTGATCACTCTTAGAAATAGTCAAAACTAGATCCTCATAGGATTACAAGACACAGTCTTCCCTCCTCTTGGGGTTAAACAATATGGAGACATGAAAAGCAGCATTCTCGGTGAACCCTTTCATAGACTGTCACTGTCATACCCCAAATTTTGACCACTAAGATTTCCCATCATTGTGCAAATCATCATCACAATATGGATGAACCATCATGCCTCGTCAAAATGCCTCAAGGGTTTTGAGCACTCACTACAATCAGAATTAGGGTTTCAAGCCCTCTCAGAGCCTTAGACAAAAGATCAATCAAGGAATGACATGATCTTCAACTTGTCTAACCTCTCAAGTAGCTACAAAGGATCAAAAGTACTCCCACTTCAAAGATTAAGCACAAAGTTGCTCCCTTCTAGGTGGATCAAGCCTCAAGATCGCCAGTATCACCAAATTAGGGTTTTGGTTAATAAGGGCCTCCAAAGGGAAATTTTCCTCTGGGCATGAGCCAAGTATCCAAAACACAACCTAATATACTCTGTGGAACCTCATGGACCCAATCATCAAGTCAATTTTGCCTCAGGGGAAGCATTCATCAAAAATCAGGAATTAGGGTTTCTTGACCTAATTTACCCCTAAGTTGACTTTTAGGGCAAATCATGAGCCAAGACCTCAAGAGAGGGTTTGAGGGTCTCTAATGAAATATATTGATCCATTTGGAACAATGGATTAATCCAAGAAGCTTGAGCAACAAGTCTCAATTTCTTCTACACCACAATTAGGGTTTCGCGAGGAAAGTCAACTGTAACTTTGACTTTTGACCAGGACATGCTCCCAAACCCTAGGACATGATTCAATATACCCTATGACATCCATGGAACATGTCCATCAAGTTTGATTTAGGTCAAGGACATGATTTCAAGAAGAATTGCACAGTTTGGAATTCATCTGATAAAAAGTCAACTGTGCACAAAAGTCAACTTTGACTTTTTGAGATTTTTCACAAAAAATGGATTTTTAACCCTAAAATGATGTTAATGTATGATTTGAATCATCATTCATCAAGAAAAATCAAAGAAATTGGGATAGCTTGTAAAAGGGGTAACCATAAAAACTTAGAAAAATTTCTAAGTTATGGAAAAAGTGACACTAATGTGCCAACTTTGGAGGACCATAACTCCTAAACCACAAGGCCATTGTTCCCCATTCAAAGCTTGATTTGTAGATCTCATTGTCCTCTACAAAAGCTTCATACTGACCTATGTCCAAATTCCTCATGGATTTTGAGTTATGGAGCGATCAAAATCAAGAAAAGTCACTTTGTTCCAACACTTAGTGAAAATTTCACTAAGTCATATTTTACCTTACTTTTTGCCAAATGTAGGGGGTTTTTCACTTGGATTCAAAAGAGATCAAAACCAAACATGTTCAAACAGTTGTTGTATCATGTAAGGGCTTTCCAAAATGGCCAAGAACATTACCAAATTCAATTTGAGTCATGAGATATGACATTGGCAAGTTGCCTTGCTGAAATCTGCCAAGGCAAGGCAGATTTTTACACTTTTGGTTGATTTGCCAAATTCAGCCAAATCCAAATGCTCCTATCCACTTGGACACCTCTGAGGATTGAATCTAAAGGGGACAATCACTGAGCCAAGCCTCCAAAGTCTTTGGAACAAGAAATAGCATGTTGAACCTAGAATTGCCAAAATAAGGACAAGACTCCAATTTTGGATTGGAGCATTCAATGGAAGAATCAAGGTGGCATGGACTGAGCCATTCTCAACTGAATTCAGTCAAGACTTATCCAAGACCAAGGGAACCAGCAGCCTGTGCACTAACCTCTAGTCAATGGCCAGAGGAGACTTGGATTTTCATTTGTCAACATTGGCCAAACCTACTCAGCAGTTGCCACTCATTATTCCTTGCAAAACAAACTTGCTCTACTATAAATAGAGCTCAATTGTGATCAGTTTGAGTACACCAAAGCCATCAAACAGATGCTTTCCTCAAAATCTCTTCTTTCACTCCAATTTTGCCTTCTAAGGCAAGTCACTACCGGGTTTTGAGTTTGAGAGCTTTTCCAATTAAACCGATCACACACACACCTTATATACATCATATAGAAGTGATCCAAACACTCACATAACATCTGGAACACAGATTTCACAAAATCACCAGCCAATTGCTCAAGTTCTTGACAAATTTGCAGTTGGGGCACCATCTCAAGTTCCAGATCATTTTAATCCATTCCAAGCATTCATACACACTCCATGGCACTTAGGGAAGCTATCCAGATCATTGGAACCTAGCTATAACACCTCCAACACAAATCACGATCACCATCTGCAAGAGGTAAGCATGAGCTCTTCTAAGTCTATCATCCATGCAATTTTTTCTGCACAATAATTTGGCCATATGTTCATAATCATGCATGGAATGTTTCCCCCCAATTAATTGCATTGTTTGAGTCGTGTATCAAAAATCCTAGCCTTCATGCAAAAATTAGGGTTCTTGAGGATTTTTCATGATTTCTTGTTATATGTTTAATTTAAATGAAATTAAATACCATAGACATGATCGTGAGGTTGAAACGAGTTGATTGGTATGTGGATTGCATGGTATAATCAAGTATTCAGTGAGATTGGAGAGAAAATGCAAATCTGGGCAAACCCAGAACACGCGCGTGTTCTTGGCGCCATTTTTTGAAAATTCAAATATTTGAATTTTGTGATTTTATTTAATTGATTCAAAAATTAATTTCTCTCTGAGTTTTAATGATTTTGAGTTGATTCTTTTTTTAATAATTCACAAAAATGTTAAAATATTTTATTTTCCCAAAAAATCCCAGAAATATTATTTATTTTGTATAATTGATATTTTTGCAAAGAATTAATGTTTTAATTGTTTTTAATATTTAAAATATTTTTTCCACCTTGGCTTTGAACAAGATATAAATCACCTTTCGCTTCACGTCTTGGGTTTTGAACAAGACACCAAAAACACCCATTTCCTCCCATAGAATAGGAGGAACTACGAACGCTCTGATTTCCCTGTTTCGGTAAATAGGAATACGTAGGCATAAGATTGAAAGAAAAATCTTAGTGAGCACAATAAACCAAAAATTCAAATCCCACATCCTCAAGAATCCCAGACCTAAAATCCTACCAAAAGTCAATATTCTTTCAAAATAATCTGAGAGAGGCCCCCCCACATTGATCGCATCTGTAACCTAACAGACAGCTGTTTAAACTCAGTATGCAAGCAGGGTTAATTGGAGACATCTATTTCCCTTCCTTCATCAGCTCACAATAGGATAAAAAATAAATCGACCTGTAGTCACCCCAATGAGCGACAGCGCTTAAGAACCGCGTCCAAAATCGCTCGCTATAGTATAGTGAAGATTTGACTCAGTTGTTCTACTGTGGTATCAAGGGTAAATTTCAGGGGGCTGAATTTAGATTTTCTATGAATAATGCACAATATGAAGTGACCAATGATGTATGGTCTACAATGTTTGCATTGGACACTGATGACACTTTTCCAAAGGTCACTGATAAAACTTTTGTTCAGAACTATAAGTTCAAAACTGCTCTGAATTCGATGTTACGGGAACCATATCCAGCTGATGTTGTGGAAAGTGGCTTATTTTCGAGAAGTGTCACTACCGGCCATCTGAAATTTGAAGAACGAATTCTTCAATGGATTGTTGCTCGCATCTTAAGGCCTAAGAAAGGAGGGTACTCAAGAGTTGAGCGGGCAGAGGTTCATCTCATCTATATCCTAAAGAATCGAATCAAAATCAGCTGGCCATACTATTTTGCTTATAGGATGTTCGATTCTCGCAGCTCTAGCAAACTTTCGGCACTTGGTTATGCATCCGTTGTTGCAAACATTTTGCATCACTTTGATATTCCTGTTCCAAAGATTTGTCACATTCATATTACAGCTGAACAACAATTCCTTGCCAAAACCCTTACCATGAGGGGTTACTGTTGGGATTCATGTGAGAACAAGTTTACTTATCGACCTCGATCCACCCATCCTGAACCTAATGAACCTGTTCACCTTGAAGGAAATGATAATGAGGATGTTCTAGAAAATGCTAATCAAAATGTTAATGATGAAGATGTGGTTATGCAAGAAGAGGACAATGAGGCATGGATGGGTTATCAACCTGAAGAACCTTCTGAAAATCAGGGTTGGGGTCAGTGGCAACAAAATTGTTGGACTATTTCTAGAAACGCCTATGTTCCTCCAACCTATGATGAGGACTATGAATGGCAGTAACCTGACAATTCTGCTCCTCCAACTCCACCGTCTCAGCATGATCCGCAGGCTTCTGAAGAAATTTTGGCTAGGTTGAACGAATTGACTCTTCAACATCAAGAATTTCAAGCTCTGCAAGATACTCGCTACACTGCTCAGGAAGAACGGTTCACCAATCTGTCTAATCAAGTTTCATCTCACATTACCAACTTCAACAATTTTGCTAACGCCGCTATGAATCGTTTCAATCAGATGAACGCCAACTTGACTCAACAAAACCAGAACCTGGCAAATAGTCTTGGAACCCTAAACAGCATGTTGCTTGAACTCAACCTACATCTAGAGGACTTCCCACCACCAAGCCAACACTATAGGGGAAGAGGTCATCCATTTAGGGGGAGATGGCCATAGAGTTTAGGGCATCATATTTCATTTGTGCTTGCATTTATGTTTTGTGGTTTGTATTTTTTCTACTGTTGCTTAACTTTTACTTTTGTTTACGTTTGTTTGAACTCTTCTGGATTGAATGTATTTCTTTTATGTTTTTGTTCCTTATTTATCCATTCCTAATTTTACATTAGCTGTATCATATGTGGATGCGTGTTGATGTTTGTATGTTGCAAATTTGTGATGATTCCTTACGTATTATAGTGTTTTATTTTGACCACCTTCTTTTCTTCTTTTTGATGTTGTCAAAGGGGGAGAAGAATAACAACAAGCAGAAATTTTAACAGGGATTAACCAAGTGTTAAAAATAGGGGGAGCTTTGTTCACTTTGCTCACTCTCAAATTACAAATCTCATGACAGCTAAGAAAGTGTTGCCATCATAAAAAAAGGGGAGAATGTGAGGGATATTCTTCTATCTACTTTGTTTTAATGATGTCAACAAATATGTGAGAAATTAGATTGTAATTTAAGCGGTATCACTTCACGTGTCAGGCATATTGCGTCTAATCATTATCGTTCAAGTGTCTAGATGCATAGGACCTTATCTTTCCCATAAATAAAAGTCCATTATCATTTTAGTAGTGTCTAGTATGTGTTTCTGAACTTGGTCAGGTGAAAATGCGCAGAACATTGAATTTCCTAAAAAAATACAGTTCATGCGTTGACCCTCCCAGTTCATGCGCTAACCTCTCAGTTCATGCGCTAACCTAGAAAAACCTGCGGGAAAGCGCATAACTTAAATGACACAAAAATTTGCATCTATGCGTCGATGCATGGGGGTTGTAGGTCGACGCATGATTTCCTGAATCAGTGTTTTTCACTTAATTTTTTCTTCTGTTATTTCTGTTATTATTTTGTGTGGGTCATTTTATTTTCCTATAAATAGTTTTGGTCATCTCATTATTCAAAAAAAAAAAAAAGAAACGTGAAAAATATATGACATTTCTCTCTTCATCTTCATCTCCTTCATTGAGTAAACAAACAATCACACATAATCATCTTTGTTTGTGTCGCCCATTGATCGAAGTGATAACGTTCAGAATTTAGGAAGTGTGATCTTCATCTTCTGGGTTGAGAGTTTGGCAGGTGTTTCTTGAATCAAACCAGTTGGTTTTGTCCTCCAAGAATCGGAGAGATTTTGGGGGTTTTGTACAAACCGTCTCGTTCTACAGGGATTCGGCTAGGCGAAGGTAACCGGAAATTGGCGCAATTGTTCAGTTTAGTAGCTGTAATCAGAGGATCGTAGAAGAGAGGTTTGGGTTCGAATCTTAGGTAGATTGCAATTGATCGAGTGAAGGTAACCGAAGAACGGAGGCTTTTTTTGGTTTAGTAGTGTGGGACGTTAATTAGATCAACCATATTCGAAGGACTTGATTCATCTTGAATCAAGGTGAGAGAAAATTCTGCATCAACGACCGAAGACGTTCGAGGGTTTAGATGTTCATAGTTTTCTCTTGTAATAAACAATTTGCAACAGCTACATATATATATATATATATATATATATATATATATCTCAATTCCAATTGTGGAATTAGGGGTAGAGGTACCTGTTATTTCTCTTGTATTAGGATTGGCTTAATTTTTGTAAAACAAATAATAGCAGCAATAATGTAATAGAGAATAGGATGTATAAACTTGCTAAGAAGAACAGGTACAACAAGAACATGTTGTGTTGAAGTTATTCAACAACTGGAACAACATGTCGAAGAAGATGTCCTATGAGGGAGCATTCGACATCGCGCCTGCTGAGCTGGATTAATGAGATTCAGTTATGTTTTGAATTGTGCAGAATATTCAAGAGAAAATTATGCATCCTATGTGGCGCATATTCATGGTCTAGAAGATTCAATCAGAAATCAAGACTTTCTAAATATGGAGACATATTAGGAAATATTAGATTGAAGACCTACTTTATTGGAGTTTATTTTGCAGATTTGTAACAGCTATTGAAGCTGTGATTGAAGGCCCAAATCCAGTTAGGTACAGGTTATAAATAGAAGGGTTTGTAACCTTGAAAAAGATGGCTCAAGATGTAGAAGTCTAGGGTTCTGTCTAGGTAAACCTCCCGACTTGTGGGAAGGTTACCCGTATTCCTCAAAACCTGTAGGTAAGAGGCAGTACGCTTGTTCTTAGAGGAAGCTTTGAAGCAACTCCAGGTTGTGGTCTTAGTTAAGGAAAAAGCTAACAAACGGTGGAGTTTGGCATCATACTTAGCTAGGTATTGTTCTCATCAGATGTTGATGTGTCATAGGAGTGTGGTTTCATGTCTATTTGTGTAATCAGAATGTAGGCGAAGGGCTGTTGATGCAGTGGCGGATTGTCAACTGCTAGACATCATTGCGATGATTGGGAGTGAGAAGGGTTTCTCATGTCTAGAGAGGATCTAGGTAGAAGGGTCATTGGGTAGTGATTGAGTGATAAGCTGTAAACGGAGAGTTTAGCTTTGAATTGATACTACTGATAGTGGACTTCATCCCTGGCTTGGTAGCCCCCAGAGTAGGTGTGTTCGACCGAACTGGGTTAACAATTCTGTGTGTGTTGTTTATGCTTTTTAGTACTGTTATTGTTTATACCTTGCCATGCTGTTTTGTTCAGATCAGATGTCCAGACATTCTATAGGACATCTGTAGTCTGATATACCAGAATTTCAATTGGTATCAGAGCAGGCATCCTTTCTGTTCTGGGTGAGATCCTAGGAAGGTACTTTCTGGTCATGGGCAAGGAAGAAAGTAGTTACTGAAAAGAGGTATGAACTTGGACAATTCATACTACTGTACGGATGATCTCTTGGCAATGATCATTGGTTAGCTGGAGCAGAAGTTGTTCCTATTTGTTGCCTTCAGGCCTGTAGCTTAGTGGAAAGCTGCTGTATGTAGGATTGATTTTCAATCCTATGTTGTCATGCTTGTACTTGGATAGTGGTGTAAGCATTGTGCCTGAATATTGTTGAGGAGGTTGTTGTATTCCGCTGCATGGTATCTAATATAACCCTGAAAGTATGGGAAGGATACTAGGGTTATTACCCTCAACAAAATATATGCCAGATGTTTCAACAGGATTTTTGAAAGTGTCAAAGATACTTGAGTTTCCTCAAGTCCACTCATAAAGACATTTATCAAGAAAGTTGATGAGAAACAATTGATCAATGATGCTCATATACATCCGCATATCGTTTGAAGACCTTGAAGACTATCAAGGATGATGTGTTCCAAGAAGAAGGAACTGATGTTATATGGGATGTTAACTTCAACAGGTAGGTATGCAGCTACCAGTTGGAGAGCAGATGCTTTGGGTGCTGAACAAAATGTTATGAATACTTTTGTTTGGAACCTACTCCTGATCTGGAAGAGGAGGCATCTAGCTTGTGCAGGTTGATCAGGACACGATCAACAGTTCATCTACTCCATAGGTCAGTTTATTTCTGACCAAGGTTGATGGGAGTATAGATGGTGAGCTCTAAATTATTGAGAAGAACTCATAAAGGAATCTCCACCAGACCCTTTTTGAATGTGAGATGAGCTCATATCTGGAAGAGCCTTCTGATCAAAGGAACCAGATTCATGGAATCTTGTTTGTGGCCTTAGAACATATTCTATTTGAGAGGAGTACTGTGATCCAACCACAGTGTTTGATGCTCCTGATTATTGTTATTTGCCCGTGAGGAGGAGAATATATGATTCTCTAAGAGTTCCCTCAGAAGTTGTTGAAGAAGATCCCCTAGTCTAGGGTTGAAGTAATGTCAGACATGATGTCGTGACATGTTTGAAGATGTTAAAGTTTGAAGGGCATTGTTTTTGAAGAATCAGGGGAAACAAACTTCTTTGAACAGTCTGTATATTTTTTTTGTGTCATGCCTATTGAAGTCTGTTCCAGAGAGCTAATAGAGGGAATCTCCTCTGTAGGTGCAGACAATGGCATCCATCATCTCAACATCAGATAGGAGGTCTGATTTGAAGCTTATTGAGATGTGGCTCGTGCAATCCCCTGCATATGTGTGTGATCTGATCCTGAAGATGATCAGTAGTTGGTTTGATTCCTTGTGATACCCCCACAAGAGCCAATAAGTTTGTTTGTGAGCAGAGTTTGAGGTCAAGCCACTGACCTAAACTGAGATGTTCTGGCTGCCATGACTGGATGTTATGTAGAAGATTCGACAAGTACCACAGGTGTGAAGAAGAAGAATGTCAGGTTAAAGTCATACCTTGTGTGAGAAGGTAATCCTATCTGACTAACTGATAAGTACTTTGACGGGAGACTGAGTACTTATTAGGATTGTGCATGAAAGTTGACTACAAATACTTTGACGGGAGACTAAGTGTTTGTCTGATGGTTGAGTGCAAATCTGATTTCTGAACAAGTTTTTTAGAAAATGGTGGAGAGTTTATTTCTCTCTATGATATTCTGTTATGTGGTTCTACTGAAGATGAGATCTATTGGGATCCTGTTGTGTAGATTGGGTGCTTAGTAAAGGGCATGGATGGAATTAAGTTCCTTGAATAATGTTTTCTGAACCAAAAGCTGATAGGCTCTGTGGTAATGTTGCTGATGTCCCAAATGATGTCATAACATCATTATTGTTGATAGTCTGTGGCAGAGACTTGGGACCATGAATCTTAATATTCAAACACCATATTCAGAAGTGGCAGTTCTATCTCTGGTATAGAATAAGAAGATTCTAAGTTTGTTTGGAGTAGTATGCTCAGCAATGCATAACTACTATTTTGGTTTGAAGACTTTACTAGTATCAGCAACAACTAGTAACAGTAATGTGCAGAAGGATGATTTGATCAGCATATTGTTTAAGGGGTATTCCTTCTGTTATTGTTAGAGAGTCTGAATCTTAGTAAAGCTTTTAAGCACACTAAGAAAAGGTTGGAGGTTGGTTTCAGACTATGGTTGCATGACTTCTCAGCCATCCAGAGAGTCATGACAATATGTGTGGAGGTGCAAAGGCATGATTCAGAGATGTCTTTGTCGTAAGACTAGTTCGGGGTACTTGGAGTCATTCCCTGTGAGCTAGTGGCTGTTCAATTTTGAGTATTCTCCACAATGAAGTTTTGTGCTCAGCTGGAGTTTTGATTGTCCATGATAGGGGGAGTCAGTGGAATAATTGGTTTGTTCTGGAGCTTGAGCTTATGGAGTTGTTGCCCTCTTATGAGGATGTTGTTGAATAACATGTTGAGACATGTTGCTACAAGATGTAGCTGGTTATGCCCCTGAGTGGGTCTCTGGAGTTCTAGCCAAATAAAGCTAGATTATACCATCCTACTCCAAGAGGATGTGTTATTTCTGCGAGAATTTATTTTCTCTGCAGTGATGAATGGGACAAGTAAAGTGTCATGCTGGTTGTTGGGAGATGTCACACTTGTTTTGCCATGTGGTGTGTGACACTAAGTGAAAGAAGTTCACTTAGAGATTTCAGTTGAAGGCATTGTGGTCATGCCTCTGAACTTTTGAAGAAGTCTGGGAAACATCCCTGACTAAAATACTGAAGATTTGTTGGAGACAATGTCTGAAAAGATGTCAAAACATTATTCAAGACATGTTTCCCTGAGCCCAACAAAGGAATATTCTAGATTTTGCATCCAGCCACGTGTAAGAAGGGAGTCTAGAAAGTGTTGATTGACCATGCAGGTGCATGAATTAGGACTGGTTCGAATTAGCAGAAACAGTCTAAGAGCTATTAAAGGCGTTCAACGTCAGTTTGGATGGTGCACCTTGAATTAAGCTGCAGTTTTTCCATTCTCAATTAACGTTTTCTTTGACCAAGAATTAAAGATCGTTAATATCTAAGAAACTGCTCTGCTATTTATAGAGGTTTCTGCTATCCTCTACTATCAAGTGAGTGTTGTTCTCATCAACACAATGGGTTTTGTTCGGGTCTGGGTAAGCTGTGCCTGGGTCTGGTTTTGTGAAGGCCTCCTTTGTCAATTTTTGGCCAAAAAGGGGGAGAAAGAGTTTGTTGCTCAGATGTTCAAACAGGAGTCAGCGATGTTCAGACAAGAGTCAGTGCTTACAAATGTTGTCCAGACATGTTCTATCATGTTTCTGTTTGGATATTTTTTTGTGACCTGTGATCTGAACACAGTTGTGATCTGTGTTCTGAGTTACCAGGAGTGGTGGAGGGTTTGGTCTTTAGTTTCCTCTTATGCTCTTCAAGGAGTAATTAAGAGTTCTCTTATTCCTCCATTGGTCTTCGATGTTAAGAAGAGGTTCCAGGATTGAGGGGGAGTACAAGCTGTCTTCTGCTATCTTCTTCCTTGTGTGCATCAACAAACTTCAGGACTTTCCTTCCTTTTATCCTGAAGATTGCTGTTCGTTGGTGCTGATGCAATGAAGTTCTTTAGAGTGCTGCAAAGAAGATGTCAAACAAAGATGTTGAGACATTATTTTCAAACTGAAGATCTGTTGCTGTGTGCAGTAGACTCTGAACACTACTGCTGCTGGTTGTATTTTTATATTGCTGTAAACTCCTGGATTGTAATTCTTTTTAGATTATTTGTTTTAGCCAAAATTTTCCAAAGGTGGAGATTGTTATTTCTCTTGTATTAGGATTGGCTTAATTTTTGTAAAACAAATAATAGCAGCAATAATGTAATAGAGAATAGGATGTATAAACTTGCTAAGAAGAACAGGTACAGCAAGAACATGTTGTGTTGAAGTTATTCAACAACTGGAACAACATGTCGAAGAAGATGTCCTATGAGGGAGCATTCGACATCGCGCCTGCTGAGCTGGATTAATGAGATTCAGTTATGTTTTGAATTGTGCAGAATATTCAAGAGAAAATTATGCATCCTATGTGGCGCATATTCATGGTCTAGAAGATTCAATCAGAAATCAAGACTTTCTAAATATGGAGACATATTAGGAAATATTAGATTGAAGACCTACTTTATTGGAGTTTATTTTGAAGATTTGTAACAGCTATTAAAGCTGTGATTGAAGGCCCAAATCCAGTTGGGTACAGGTTATAAATAGAAGGGTTTGTAACCTTGAAAAAGATGGCTCAAGATGTAGAAGTCTAGGGTTCTGTCTAGGTAAACCTCCCGACTTATGGGAAGGTTACCCGTATTCCTCAAAACCTATAGGTAAGAGGCAGTAAGCTTGTTCTTGGAGGAAGCTTTGAAGCAACTCCAGGTTGTGGTCTTAGTTAAGGAAAAAGCTAACAAACGGTGGAGTTTGGCATCATACTTAGCTAGGTATTGTTCTCATCAGATGTTGATGTGTCATAGGAGTGTGGTTTCATGTCTATTTATGTAATCAGAATGTAGGCGCAGGGTTGTTGATGCAGTGGTGGATTGTCAACTGCTAGACATCATTGCGATGATTGGGAGTGAGAAGGGTTTCTCATGTCTAGAGAGGATCTAGGTAGATGGGTCATTGGGTAGTGATTGAGTGATAAGCTGTAAATGGAGAGTTTAGCTTTGAATTGATACTACTGATAGTGGACTTCATCCCTGGCTTGGTAGCCCCCAGAGTAGGTGTGTTCGACCGAACTGGGTTAACAATTCTGTGTGTGTTGTTTATGCTTTTTAGTACTGTTATTGTTTATACCTTGCCATGCTGTTTTGTTCAGATCAGATGTCCAGACATTCTATAGGGCATCTGTAGTATGATATACCAGAATTTCAGTACCCAAAGCGAGGAAGATTGGGGAACTGCCTAATCAAATCTCATTTGTTCTCTCTTTCCCTTAACTCTTTTACATTTCAGTTTGTTCGAATTTGTGAAGTCGCAATTTATCGAAATTTCTGTCGTAGTGTAATTTCGAGCTGAGAATCTATTTGTTAAATCGATACAATTCCTTGAATTGTATCTTGGAGCAGCTTTATATTACATTCCATAGAAATTCTGCACTTAGTGTGTTTTACGGACACTAGGTGTTTGATAATTTGTTTCAAAGCAAAAATCGAACACATTGCTTTTAGTTGCTTATCATTTTACCTCATTGGTTTGGATTAAACATCAAGCAAGCGATATTTTGTTGACTGCGTTTTTAAGTGTAGTAATCAAACTAAATTTTTCTCTTCCATACTCATTCTCGATATATTCGTGCATATCCGATACTTTTAGTAGAAGGTTCGTTGTAGACGTTCTATCCAGTGGTAGCTTCCGTTAAACAATTTTTTTAAACTAAATTTTCGTAATCATTTGTGTGTAAAACTTAAGGGATCTATTCAACCCCCCTTTAGATCCATAGCCATCGTCTAACAAAATCCGCGTCAATCTGTTTCTGTACTTCCTCTTTGATTTTGATGGCCATGTCTGGGTGAGTCCGTCTCAACCTCTATTTTACTGGCGGGCATTCTGACCGTAATGGTAGATGATGTTCCACCATGCTGGTATCCAACCCGAGAATGTCCTGATAGGACCAAGCAAACACATCGGGAAATCCTCTGAGAAGCTTTGTCAAACTTTTTTGACAGTTGGACTGAGTAGCACCCCAATCCCGATCTCTTTTCTCTCTTTTTCTGAACCCAAGTTGATCGTTTCCAACAGCTCTTTGTGAGGTTCAATGGACCTTTCCTCCTGTCTGAGTAATCGGAAGATCTCTTCTGGAATTTCATCGTCAACTTCTTCTTCAGCCCCAAATACCGGGAACTCAAAGTCGGGAGAAGGCATTGGATCATATGTTTCAACGGGGTTTAAAACAAGCAATCTGCATGGCGGTATGATTTGTGTTTAGAAGAGATAGAGAAAATGCAAGTGTGTGCAGTGTATTTTTTTTTAAAAACTGCTTGTTTATTTTGAATTGTTTTTTAGGATTACCATTTTCTGAGAAAAGCGAAAAGAGAAAACAAGAATTAATGCGGAAATTACAGAACGACGTTATTTTATTAATGAACAAGTCGATTCTTGAAACTACAGCGCTATAAAACAAAACTCTGTCGCTTTGGGCGAAGCGAAGAGAGAAATTTACTGAAAGTGAGCCCTATCAAAACATGCGTTTCACCTGGGCAGGGTGAAAGGTTAAAAGACGGAAATTACTTTGACTTATGAACAATCTTCGGAACATCGACAGCAACCCATTGGTGGCGAACTCCTCGGTGAATCACAAAGTCTGGTACCTTCCTTGATTTGTCTTCAGAAATGACGCTGATTTCTGGCAGAGCAGGATCATTGGAATCTGTCTCCCAGGAAGAGTTGTCGTAGGAGTATTCCTCTGTTGTATTTTGCATAGTATTTGTGCTCTCAGGTGGATCTCCCCCTCCAGTTGGCTGGATGTCTTCAAACCTGATACGAGAGCTCTCAGGAGCAGTGTACTTGACCATGTAGTCGTATTTTCCACTTGGTTGTCCCAAGGTGTCTCATACTTCTTTGGAATTGGAGGAGTTATCCCTTTCGACGACGTTGACCTCGGGAAAAGCATAGTTGATGAATTCTAGTCCAGCAATTTTTGCCAATTCATCATCGTACTGGATATTTTCTGAATGACCTGAGTGTTGATCCCATGACATGGTGGGGACGCAGGTATTCTGTTCAATGATGCTCAGCTGATTTTCATTGTTCGGCTGATTTTCTTGCCCCGAGTTTCCTGGGTACGACTACCAGATAGGCAGACCATCCATTGGGCCATAATAGTCGTGGTCAAAGTTGTATTTCATCGGAGTGTCTTCCTCTAATGAGTTTGGCTGAGAACGGCATCCTTCCGGATCACAATATCCATATATCATTTCGA
This sequence comes from Lathyrus tuberosus, assembly GCA_022829125.1. Classification (NCBI taxonomy): domain Eukaryota; kingdom Viridiplantae; phylum Streptophyta; class Magnoliopsida; order Fabales; family Fabaceae; genus Lathyrus; species Lathyrus tuberosus. Next base: position 1,716,859 of record JALAZF010000348.1, read on the forward strand.
CGTCTGACCTCGGTATAAATCTCAGACTCGGTGCGGGATAGCAAAATGGCGTAGGCACTTCTTCCTGAGACATATAACCGTCCTTTTTAAGATAGAACTTCCACTCCTCCTCTATATCGGAGGGATCTCCCTCGTTGATGGCATGGACTGCTTGAGGCACTGGGTGAAGGAAACCTCCACTGTGGAAGAAGTTCTGAATGGGATGAAGACTTTCATCGTTAGCAGCTGTCTGGGTGCAGGTCGCAGAGAAACCAAGACCCTTCTTTGTTTTGTTATCAGTGGGAATGACTAGCTGTCCCCATCCTTTTGTATTTTTATTCTCGATCACTTTGAGAGAATCTCTGTATGAGGAAATCGAGGTTCCTTTATCTGATTGATTCTCATTGCTCATCGACAGTGCTTGGAACTGAGTTCCAACAACCTCCTCGGGTTCTACACAAGTAGATAATGACAAGTTGCTCATGAGCAAGGCTTATTCTCCACAAACCGTGACGAGTTGATCGTTCTTGACGAACTTTAGTTTCTGGTGCAGCGTCGAAGTGACTGCCCCAGCCTGGTGTATCCAAGGTCTTCCTAATAAACAACTGTATGTTGCCCAGATGTCCATGACCTGGAAAGTCATTAGGAAAGTGTGAGGACCAATAGTTATGGGAAGGTCGACTTCGCTGATAACTGCTTTCCGAGACCCGTCAAATGCTTTGACGATGACCTCATTGCCCCTCATCGGGGGTTCTTTGAATGATAGTTGCATTAAAGTGGACTTCGGCATAACGTTGATGGTTGATCCTGTGTCTACCAGTACCCTGGCTAAAGCATCGTCCTGGTAGTTAACTGTGATATTGAGCGCCATGTTGTGGCTTTTGCCCCCCTTCTGGCAAATCCTCATCACTGAATCCTAAATTGTTGCAGGAAGTGATGTTAGAGATGATGCTATCGAACTGTCGTATTGACACATCCTGTTCCACAAAGGCCTGTTCTAAGACTTTCTGTAGAGCCTCTATGTGGGCTTCGGAACTGAGTAAAAGTGATAGCACTGAGATCTTTGAAGGAGTTTGTAACAACTGATCAATAATGTTGTATTCACTCATCTGGATGAGCTTCAGCATCTCATCATTGTTTTTTGAAATGTCGGGATTACTGGATTGACCGACTGGTGGATCAGGAGCTTCTGTCTGAAGTTTCTTTTCTTTGCTGGGTTCTCCAACTCCTCGGTTGAAGATTTGACCGCTCCGTGTTACACGAATGATGTCTGCAATATTCACGACGGAGGGTAATGGAATTTCCTTTCCATTCTCAATTATCGTTGCACTATAATAGGGATGGCAAACAATCCCGGACCCGCCTGCTTAACGGGGAAAACCCAATTAAATTGGGTGCGGGTGCGGGTGAAACCCGGTTCTTAACTACGGGTGCGGGTGCGGGGGCGGGTAGACACTAAGACCCGCCCGCACCCGCCCCCGCCCCGCACCCGTATAATGCGTTTTATTTTAATTCTCTTATTTTACTTATTTTAATATTCATTTATTAATTATATTTTTAATTAAATTATTAATACCCCTATTGCAATTAAAATAATCAAATTTATCAAGTTAATATTTATTTACTAATTAAATTTTTAATTAAATAATTAATTAATTTATTAAAATAATTAATTTTTTAATTAAAATTATTAATTTTTATTGCAATTAAAAAGAAATTATTTTTTTGCGGGTGGGGGCGGGGCGGGTGCGGGTGCACCCGTTCACTACTGGGGGCGGGTCTGGGTGGTAAATTTTTACCCCCGGTTGGATTTGGGGCGGGGGCGGGTGTATTACATGTAGGCGGGTGCGGGTGCGGGTATAGTTAAACCCGCCCCCGCCCCGCCCCGTTGCCATCCCTACACTGTATTTGTAAGGGATCGCCTTAGCTGATTCATACGGTAATGGTCCCGACAGATAGATGACTACAGGAGCCTTCTGATTTTTCTGACTGTCGTAAGTAACTTCAATCAGTTCCTGGCTAAGAACCTTTGATTCATCTAGTAGAGGGATGATGGTACAAACATCCTTGTTATGTTGATGATCAGAGATTACAACCACGTCTCTGATTTGATCTACGAAGTAGTCCAGCGTCCAGTCAACGGACCCCGAAGCTAGGTATGGGTGAATCTCCTTGCGATCCAACTGACCTTGAAGGGCTGCTCGCATGAGGTAATATCCTTGGTTATTTTCCGAACAGACTCTACAACGTGCATAGTTGTGTGGTGGCACCTGGCCACGCCCGCTTTGAATGCAGTGTAACCTCACTAGATCTGTATCCGTAGATCGGACATCCTGACTTCGATGCCGAGTAGGGTTCCCATCAACCACACTGATTTGTTGTGTGTCTTCATCCATATAGATTGGAAGCTACCAGTGGTTTAACAAGTGTCGTAAAGTTCTTTGAACGAGAGCGAACCCTTGGTTACTCTCACAACATACTTTATAGCTCAGATAATCATGTGAAGTGAGTAAACCGAGTTGGACCTGCCTGGCATGTAACTCTACCAAGCTGGTATTCATCAGACGAATATCAAAGATTTGAATCATGTTGATCTGATAGGGATTCCTATCATGGTAGTCCTGGATTTATCCAAGATCCATCTAACGCTGGAGGGCCTCCTGTATGAAAGAGCATCCCTGTTTGTTTACCGAGCAAGTCAGACAGGAATTATAATCATGTCGTGGCAGATTATGATACTGGCTTTGCCTTTAGTGCATCGCCACCAAGTTGACATTCATTGCACGGATGTCGTGGTTCTGAATGATGTTGGAATTCGTATAGGTCATGCTGACTCCACGAACTCAATGCTCTTGGATCCATCCGAGATCCAATTGTTCCTGTAGAGCCGATTGCACCACAAAACATCCTTGATTGTTTTTAGAGTAGATATCACACTGGTGATAATTATGGGGCGGCACATGGCCATACCCGCTCTTTCTACAATGCATCTTGACTAAGTTGGCCCTTAATAAGAGTACATCATGAATTTGATAGCTGTCATTAGACTCTCCCACTATCAAATTAACTGCAGCTTTCTCATGTTGAGGCAGCGGGTTTGTGAGAAAATTAGGATTCGTATCCTTGAAAAATAAGACCCCGCTCCTAACGAGCTTTTGCACATCGGATTTGAAACTGAGACAATTTTCTATGTTATGCCCTGGTCCTCCTTGATGGTAAGGACAAGTCTGATCTGTTTTGAACTAAAAAGGTAGATTTTCCGGTACTGTAAGAGGAGACTTAGCTTGGACATGCCCCTTGACTAGTAGTAACGGAAAGAATTCTGCATACAACATGGGTATAGGGTCAAACCCTGGCGGTTACGTTGTACAGTTGTTGTTGTACGGAGGACGAGTCTGCTGAAGAGACTGTTGTGTCCTTTGCTGAAATTGCTGTTGATTTGGTTGGCTCTGTGCAACCTGAGGTTGATACGTAGGAACAGACGCAGGATTGATAGCAGGAATTACAGCTGCTACTGGTTGATATCGTCGCCTTTGCTTTCCGAGAGAGACATTCCCGATATCTTGCTCTTTTTTCGTAGGGAGAGTACTACCGTATCATTTTGTACTACTCGATGATCCAGCGTCTTTTACTAAAGGTCCTTCCCTGACTGCTTCCTCAAGATGAACCCCCATGCCCACCATCTCGGTGAAGTCACTGGGCGCACTGGCGACCATTCTGTCATAGTAAAATGAGCTTAAGGTCTTTAAGAAGATCTTTGTCATCTCTTTTTCCTCCAGAGGTGGAGAAATCTGAGCGACAATTTTACACCATCTCTGAGCGTACTCCTTAAAGGTTTCCTTATCCTTTTGTAACATTGATCTGAGTTGATCTCTGTCCGATGCCATGTCCAAATTGTATTTGTACTATTGAACGAAAGCAGCGCCAAGATCTCTGAATGTGCCGATCGTAGCGCGGTTTAAACCCATGTACCATATGAGTGCGGCACTGGTTAAACTATCCTGAAAGTAGTGAATCAATAGCTCCTGGTTCTTTGTCTGAGCTGACATTCGCCGAGCGTACATCACTAAATGACTCTGAGGGCAAGAGTTATCCTTGTATTTTTCAAAGTCAGGCACTTGGAACTTGTGTGGAACTTTCACATTGGGGACCAAGCAGAGGTCTGCAGTGTCCTTTCCAAATAGATCCTGGCCGCGAAGGGCCTGCAGTTCTTTCTGCATTTCCAGGAACTGTTATTGGAATTCATTCATTCTGTTGAACATGTTGTCATTTCCACCAGAAGGTATCTGTGGAATATGTCCTTCTGGGACAGTGTGTACCACAGGCGGTGGTATAGTCATTATGGTCGAGACCCTCGGTGCCTCCCGAAGTTTGTAACCTTCAGGAGTTGCTGTCATGCCCCTGGCATCTTCGCTTTCCCGAAGTTTGTAACCTTCAGGCCCAGTGGCTCCTGCTGTGGTTCCCTGATCCTCAGCGATCGGCGGAACATATCCTTCCAGGATATAGTTGATAGGCATGCCCCAGGGATGATCTTTCGGTATCTTGTACCTTGGATCATACTTCTCCACTATGGGCGTTGATGTGATCTCTGAGATCACAGTCCTTTGTTGTTGTATCTGAGCTTCTACTAGAGCTTGCATGTCGTTATAAAGCTTTCTCAGATCCTCTTTCAGAGTGTCGATCTCTTCTCTCAACTCTCTGTTCTCTTCCTCAAGATCATCCATCTTTTTCTGACGATTGGCCCGAGTATTGTACGAATGAGACAATTTGACTCTAGAATCGAGACGCAAATGTGAGATTCGTAGGTAAGAGAATGCGTTTATGAGAATGATGAATGCAATGATTATTAATTATTTTTGTTTATTCAAAGTAAACTTCGACAATTGGATTGCAAATATCAAACTGTGGGGAAACCCCATTTTATTGAATTCAAAGGATTGCGGAAATGTAAATACAGTAGATTACATAGTGCTGAAAAAGGAAATCTAAACTAATGGATCCTGAGTCCACTCTGAAGAGAGCTCAAGTGCTGGTTCGGGTGCTTTCCTTTTCTTTGACCGGGGCTCTAGAGCCGTTGTCGGGTTGTCATTCCTTTGCCAAGTGAAAGGAGCGAGCAAATTCCTTTGGTCATCCTGATTTTCTACAGCATGTTGCTCTAAAATCTCAATCAGAGCATCCTTTTCTCTTAATAGTTGCTGTATTTTCTTACACTCCACATTGAGAATACGGTACTTGTTCCTCCAAGACCTCTTCTCCCGCTGAACTTTAATGAGAGTAACCTGAAGTTTTTCCGTCTCAAACATGAAATAAAGGGCAGAGTCCCTTAATGGAAGAACTTCCTGACGAGGGTAAGGCATCCTCAACTTGAGAGCTCTAGTTTGGACCCAATGGAGATAAGGCTCCATCGAGACACAGTCTGGTTTTCCTAGAGACTCTCGTCCTTTCCTATGAACGTGTTTCTAAGCGTGCACTATTTCCGTCTTTAGTGTCCTGTCATTTTCTCCTTCCTTGAAGAAAAGACCTTCCAGATGAGCATTCCGTGAGATGTGCCTCATCAGTTATCCGAATTGACGACGAACGAGAATTGGATGATAGTTGATTCCCCCCTTAGTTCCTATAAGGGGTACATTTGGGAAATTTCCACAGCGGTCAATGATCCTGATCCCGTCGTAGATTCGATTGTACCAATCGATGTCGGAGTTGGTAAGAGACATGATTCTCTGCGACCAACATAAAGTATTCTTTTGATCCCAAAATGCAGCAGACTTGGGTAAGTGGGAATTAAACCATTTGTAAAGCAGGGGTACACAGCACGTGATCATTCCTCCGCTGTATAAATTCCTTAAGTGTACTGAATGATACGCATCTACGAGTAAGGTCGGTACGGGGTTTCCAATCAGGAAAATCTTAATGGCGTTGATATCTACAAAGTTATCAATGTTGGGAAACAAAAATAACCCGTAGGTGAGCAAAACAAAGATTCTCTCAAAAGCGGCCACGTTCCCTATACTAGCAAAGTACAAGGCTTTCTTTGTCAAGAACTGGGCTGGCAAACCTTGGATGCCACCCTTAGTGGTCATGTGAGTCCTGACTTTTGACTCGTCCAAATAAACTGCCATTGCAATGGTTTGATCCTTTGGAATTTCTTCCAGTCCAGAAAAGGGAGCTTGATCAGTAATATGTAAACCAGTCAGGTGAGAATACTCCTCCAGCGTTGGTACAAGCTGATAATCCGGGAATGTGAAACAGTGATAGACCGGATCGTAGAACTGGATTAATTTGGACAGGATTACTTCGATTACATGGACCTTTAACAAGGACAGCAGTCCTCCATACTTGGCTTTGAAAGCCTCGTGGTTGGTGATCATTCTTGCCAAACCTCTCAAATCCTCTAACTTTGGAACCTTGAAGGTGTACTTATGAGTTTTCCTTCTACCGAAATCTATTAGCGCAATCTCCTTTCTCTGATATTTGCAATCATTATCTCAGTTTAATTTGAAAAAGAGAGACTAGAAGAGAAGATTTTCTTTGTCTTAATATTTTTTAAATGAATGTGTGAATGCAGCACACAAAAACATAGAATAAACATGGGGTCAAAGGGTCGGTGTCATGAAGTCAAGGCTCTACCCCCCCCCCCCAAAGGTTTATACTGGTGATTTTTTGTACCTGTCCGCAAAATCATTGACCCCTCTGGGATAACAACAGCAAGTGGATCGCCAGCGAGCTGATGTATCCTGGAGTGATCTCAGATGAGGGTAGTATCGCATGACAACTATTTCCGATAGCTTCCGCACTACAAAATGGCTTAAGTCTGCTAAAAACCTCAGCTTCTCAGATAACCCAGTCGACCACACTACTTTCAACAACCGAAGTTGTATAGGCAATGTAACTACAAAGGGAGTCTCCACTGAGTTTGATGGTCGATCGGGGGCTCTTAACTGGAATTCACTCCCAGTAAGATTACCCGCATTGCCATCACCTATCTTAGGTGTATACTCAATCTTTCCACATGCGGAATCACATGCATTCCCATTAGCAAAAAAATAAACACATATATCAATTAGGAAAAGCAGTATATATATTTGTCTTAATCATCCTAAACCTCAAGTCTTATGATCCTATACAGACAATGACTCCCCAGCAGAGTCGTCATTTCTGTGACATGAATTTAGGGTTTCAACCAGAGAGATAAGAGGGACAAAATGCCCTGCGTGGCCCCACGGTGGGCGCCATTTTTCTGTGGCGGCCACCGCCATGAAAATGACTTGTCCAAGGTTTTCACCCTAAATTGTAAGAAAGAAAGACGGGCCTCACGGTGGGCGCCATTTTTCTGTAGCGAGCGATTTTGGACGTGGTTCTTAAGCACTGTCGCTCTGGGGTACTACAGGTCGGTTCATTTTTTATCCTATTGAAGCTGATGAAGGAAGGGAAATAGATGTATCTAATTAACCCTGCTTGCATACTGAGTTTGAACAGCGGTCTGTTAGGTTACAAATGCTATGTGGATGTAGGGCCTCTCTCTGCTTATTTCGCTAAGAATGCAATGACGGGACTATGCTATTGGTAGGATGTTATGACTGATGCTTTTCTATTGATGTGTGAAGGTACGGGATTTTGGGTTTTTGATTAGTGTGCTCTCTAAGATTTTTCAATCTTATGCCTATGTGTTCCCATTTAATGAAACAGGGAAATCAGAGCGATCGTAGTTCCTCCTATTCTATGGGAGGAAAAAGGTTGTTTTGGTGTCTTGTTCAAAACCCAAGACGTGAAGCTAAAGGTGGTTTGTATCTTGTTCAAAGCCCAAGATGTGAAGCTGAAGGGTCTATTTGTATCTTGTTCGAAGCCCAAGATGTGAAGCTAAAATGGTTTTGACTTTAGAGAGAATTTGTCATCTCTAAAGAGGGGTATGTTTGTCACAACTGTTAGGTGACTGATTATAAAGGAGAATTACTTTAACTGGGATATGTGAATTCAGCAATATCATAATTTCCTTTATAGGGGATTTTTAACCTGAAGGGGAAGACTTTAACTCAGTTTAGAGCAATGCCATATTTCCTTAGGAATTTCTCAAGCTAAAAGAGGGACAGTGGCGTGGATGTAAATAATCCAGAGGCTTACCGCTTACAGCAATTAGATGAAGGAGAAGGAGTTGTTGATGTTTGTATACTGTGAGCAAAGCACATATTTTGATGCTAAAAGGTTGATTGACTCAACCGGGGTTTCCTTATACAAAGCCTAAGAGGAGGCTATTGACCCAACAAGAGGGTGTTTTTATGTGTCTCGTACGAAGTTCGAGAGAGAGGCTAAAAGGGTTAACTCAACAAGAGAGTGCTTTTGTATGTGTCTTGTACGAAGCCCAAGACGGAGGCTAAAGGTGTTTGACTCAACAAGAGAGTCTTTGTACCTCGTACGAAGCCCGAGATGGACGCTGAAAATTGTTGACTCAACAAGAGAGTTTTTTATACTCAACAAGAGAGTGATTTTGTATCCCGTACGAAGCCCGAGATGTAGGCTGAAAGGGAAGTGACTCAACAAGAGAGTCTTTTATACTCAACAAGAGAGTGTCTTTGTATCTCGTACGAAGCCCGAGATGGAGGCTGAAAAGGTTTGACTCAACAAGAGAGTCTTTTATACTCAACAAGAAAGTGATTTTGTATCCCGTACGAAGCCCGATATGAAGGCTGAAAGGGAAGTGAATCAACAAGAGAGTGTTTTTGTATCTCGTACGAAGCCCGAGATAGAGGCTGAAAAGGTTTGACTCAATAAGAGAGTCTTTTGAGTGATTTTGTATCTCGTACGAAGCCCGAGATGGAGGCTAAAAAGGTTAGCTCCGCTAGGGAGAATCATTGTACAAAGCCCAAGAGGAGGCTAGGGTGCTGGTGACTGTTTCAGTTTAGTGACAGGTCCAGTATGTTGGTTAAAAGAGAAAATCAGTTCTTATATGGGTAATATTGTACTTTGGGATTGATCAGAGGATCAGGGAGATTTCCTGTTCTTTAAGGAAATGGAACATCCAAAGGGTATTGAGACTGTCCAAGTCTACGGGTGTTTTGAGAAATTGATTCTCAGATAGTGAATGATCTTTGTATGATGCTCAAGAGAATGCTGGTATGTTAAGGAATGAAGGTCAACCCATTAACTGGACTGAAACTTGACTCAGAAAGACAGCTCTAGCAAATTGATGACTAGGTTTTGTTCCTATACCTGTAGAGGTCTCTGGGTCCTTGTACTAAGCCCAAGAGAAGGCATGAGAGCTTTTAAGAAGCCGGAGGGTCCTTGTACAACGCCCAAGAGGAGGCGGGGATGCTTTTAAGCAACCTGTGGGTCCCCAAACCCCGAGAAGTTCAAGACAAGCCAATCACCGAGAATAGATCAAGCCAGGAAAGTCCGAGAATTTGGAAGAAACTCAAGAGATGCCATTCACGGAGAAAAGATCATCTTTGGGGAGTAGAGTCTCTTTGACAATTTCTAAGGGTGACAGTCTGAGAAAGGATTCACCGAGAATGCTGCCTTTCACGTCTCCATATTGTTTAACCCCAAGAGGAGGGAAGACTGTGTCTGGTAATCCTATGGGGATCTAGTTTTGTTTTTATTTAAGAGTGACCAACAGGGCTTTACCTAGTGCTAGACGTAGTTGTCGGGGAAAACTCTAAATAACTATACTAGTATTACACAGTTTATATTTGACAAGTATATAAAAGTTTGCGAAAGAAGACTTACAGTGAGCAGCCCCACAATACAGTTATATATATATGAAAGCGAGTAAAGAAAGCGGGTAAACACTTACTCGGTTGTAGAGCTTCCATGTTGTTTGGTTAGTTTGTTCAACAAAGAAAGCTTTGATAACAATATTATATTCAAAATCAAAGGAGAAAGTTCTTTGAAAAGATTGTTGGGGCTTACAGCTCAAGGAGAGACCCAAGGTTTTATCAGTGATTACACTGTGGTTTTGAATTTGTACAGGGACTTATACTAGTGACTGAGGCCCAAAAATATTTTTTGTACAAGGGGATGGGTCTTACACTCTCTCAAGAGACCCAAAGGTTTATTTTTGTACAAGTGGTGGGGCTTACAACTCAAGGAGAGGCCCAAGGGTTTGTTTTTTCAACTGGCGATCGCGTCGAGGTTTTCTTTTAACGCAGAGGGACTTATACAATATCTGAGGCCCAAAATTGTTTTGGTTAAAAGGGGGATTGGGTCTTACACTCTATTAGAGGCCCAAAGTGTTTGAAAAAAGTTTGATGAGGGTTGAATTAATCAAAAACCCTAATTTGTTTCCAAAGTGTATTTTAATTGAATAAAAATTCAATTAAAATGATCAAAATTGTTAAACATGTGGAAAACAAATTGTGATCTTGGATTAATGTTTCAAAAATCAGGTTTTGATCCACAAAATGATTAGAAATCATTAAAATTTGAAAAATAGGAAAGAGGAAATATTTTAAATGTCAAAAACAACTAAAATATTAATTCTTTACAAAAATATCAAGTATATGAAATAAATAATATTTTCGGGATTTTTTGGGAAAATAAAATATATTAACATTTTTGTGAATTATTAAAAAAAGAATCAACTCAAAATCATTAAAACTCAGAGAGAAATTAATTTTTGAATCAATTAAATAAAATCACAAAATTCAAATATTCAAATATTTGAAAAAGGGCGCCAAGAACATGGCAAGAACACGCGCCCTTCCTCTGTTTCTGCAGATTTTCGTTTTCTTTCCAATCTCACTGAATACTTGATGATATCATGCAATCTACATATCAATCTACTCGTTTTCACCTCACGATCATGTCTATGGCCTTTATTTCATTTATTTTAAACATGGAATAAGAAATCAAAGAGAAACCTCAAGAACCCTAAAATTTACATGAAGGTTCAGAAATTCCATACACGATTCAAACAAAGCAATTGCTTGAGGGAAAACACTCTATGCATGATTATGAACATATGGCCAAATTATTGTGCAGCAAAAAAATGCATGGATCATAGAGTTAGAAGAGCTTATGCTTACCACTTGTAGTTGGTGATCGTGCTTTGTGCTAGAGGTGTTACAGCTTGGTTCCAAGGTTATGGACAGCTTCCCTAGGTGCTATGGAGTGTGTCTGGATGCTTGGAGTGGATTGATTTGAGCTAGAACTTGATTTGGCACCTCAACTGCAAATCTGTCAAAGGCTTGAGTAGTTGGTTGGTGATTTTGTGATTTTGATGTTCCAGATGTTATGTGAGTGTTTGGATCACTTCTATATGATGTTTATGAGGTGTGTGTGTGATTGGTTTTATTGGAATAGCTCTCAAACTCAAAACCCGGTAGTGACTTACTTTGGAAGGCAATTTTGGAGTGAAAGAAGAGATTTTGAGGAAAGCATCTGTTAGATGGCTTTGGTGTACTCAAACTGATCACAAATGAGCTATATTTACAGTAGAGCAAGTTTTTTTTCAAGGAATAGTGAATGGCAACTGCTGCATAGGTTTGGCCAATGTTGATCAATGAGAATCCGAGTCTCCTCTAGCCATTAACTAGAGATTAGGGCACAGGCTGTTGGTTCCCTTGGTCTTGGATAAGTCTTGACATAATTCAATTGGAAATGGCTCAGTCCATGCCACCTTGGTGTATGCATTGAATGCTCCAAAACAAAATTGGAGTCTTGTCCCTCTTTTAGGGATTTCTAGGTTTGGCATGCTATTTTTTGTTCCAAAGACTTGGGAGGCTTGGGATTAGAGTTGGTTCTTCCTTGGTCCTCCCTTGAGGTGTTCAGATGGATAGAGTTGCTTGCCCTTTGCAAAATTTGAGCAAATCGAGCAAAACTCCAAAATCTGCCTTGCCATGACAGTTTGCAGCAAGGCATGTTGGCATTGTCATACCTCATGGCTCAAGTGGACTTTGATGGAGTTCTTGGCCATTTTGGAAAGCCCTCATATGATACAACAACTATTTGATCATAATTGGTTTTGATACTTTTTGGATCCAAGTGACAAATGCCCCTACATTTGGAAAAAAGTAAGGCAGATTCTGACTTAGTGAAAATTTCACTAAGTGTTGGAAAAAAGTGACATTTTCACAACTCAAAATCCATGATGAATTGGAATGAGGTGTAGTTGAAGCTTTTGTAGAGGGCCATGAGGGCTACAAATCTAGCTTTGAATGGGGGGAAATGGCCTTGTGGTTTAGGAGTTATGATCCTCCAAAGTTGGTACCCTAGCCACTTTGTTCCATAACTTAGAAAAATTTCTAAGTTTTTATGGTTACCCTTTTTACAAGTTATCCCACTTTTCTTGATTTTTCTTGATGAATGATGATTCCAACCACACATTAACATCATTTTAGGGTAAAGGAACCATAATTATGAAAAATCTCAAAAAGTCAAAGTTTGACTTTTGTGCACAGTTGACTTTTTGTCAGATGAATTCCAAACTGTGCGATCCTCTATGAAATCAAGTCCTTGACCTAAATCAAACTTGACGGATTGATTTCCTAGGTGTTATAGGGTGTATTGAATCATGTCCTAGGATTTGGGAGCATGTCTTGGTCAAAAGTCAAAGATACAGTTGACTTTTTCCTCAAAACCCTAATTGTGGTTCTGATGAACTTGAAACTTGTTGATCAAGCTTCTTGGATCAATCCATTGTTACAAATGGATCAATGTGGTTTATTAGAGACCTTCAAATCATGTCTTGAGGTCTTGGCTCATGCTTTGCCCCAAAAGTCAACTTAGGGGTGAATTAGGTCAAGAAACCCTAATTCCTGATTTTTGGTGAATGCATGACCTGAGGCTAAATTGACTTGATGATTGGGTTCATGATGTTCCATGGAGCATCATAGGTTATGCTTTGAAGCATTGGCTCATGCCCAGAGGAAAATTTCCATCTGGAGGCCCTGGTCGACCAAACCCTAATTTGGTGACACTGGCGATCTTGAGGCTTAATCCACTCAGAAGGTTGCAACCTTGTGCTTGATCCTTGATGTGGGAGTCCTCTTGATCCATTGGGGATGTTTGAGAGGTTTAGACAAGTTGAAGATCAGGTCATTCCTTGATTGATCCTTTGTCTAAAGCTCAGAGAGGGCTTGAAACCCTAATTCTGATTGTAGTGAATGCTCACCCATCTTTGGGAGACTAATGGTTCATCCATATTGTGATGATGATTTACCCAGTGATGGGAAATCTTAGTGGTCAAAATTTGGGGTATGACACTATGCTACAAGACTAATCTACTTTGAAGTTAAAGGTAAACCAACAAAAGAAATCACCTAAGGGTTATAAGTATAGGCAAAGGACGTGAAAGTAAACCAAAACCAGAATTGAACTCATGTTAGAAGTGTGCACACATCTTATAAACATCCACCAATGGCTAAGGTAAAACAGGTTTAAGTCCTTTAAACAAAACAAGGCAATTCAAACCAAAACTATCTCCTAAAAACAAAGACTTGCAAGGCAAGCAAAAGATGAGCATTAGAGATGAAAACATCAATGAAAAGAGCCTAGGGCAGTAGAGGATGGTTCTCTAAGTAATGTACAAAGTTCACATTCAAGGCATGCAAGTAAAGTTCAAAGGATTAAACCAAACTAGGCAAACAAAGGCAAACTTCACTTTTGGAAACAATGTAAAGTTAATCATGCACAAACAAATTATGGGTCATGTACCAATGTACAAACACTTTATAAGTCAGTAACTATACCTCCACATCATGTACACAAGTGTCAAAGAGGATTAGCAAAAGATAGGCAAAGAATGGTACCACAAACACAAAGTTAGAATACCACACAATGGATGCAAAAGGATGCTTCAAACATACATGTTTTTATGCACATTATGGATAAGTTAAAAATGACTTGAGATGGGTTATAGGTCCTCAAAATGTGTCCAAACCAATTCATAAAAGTCTCACACATCATCTTCTAAGGAATGGCATGAATGTCTCCTCAAAACCCTAGGGATCAAACTTGTAAGCACAAATGAATGCTCACAATCAAAAAGGTATGAAAAATATTTAGAAGTCCTAAAGAATTATGAAAATTTAATCATAGTATGATGAAGTTAGTAGATCAAATTTTCTAAAAGGAATTCATAAAACTATGCACCAAAGTGTCAAAACAATTCACTCAATAGGCAAGATAACAAGGCATGATCGCCGAAAAACAACTTCACAAAGTGGATTTAAAAAATGACACCAAAAGTTATGAAAAAAATGCCCAATAAGCATAAAAGTGTCATATATTCCAGTGATTAATCACCCACAAAAAAATGAGTTTCACACCTATTGGAAAAAAACAACTTTCGGTCCCTTAAACCGAAACTATATCCTTCGGGACAGCTTGGAATAAAAATCCAAATTAATTACTAAAATCATCTAAAACTGGAATAAAAAATTATAAAAAATTAATTAAGAGGTTAAGGATCTCTCATGAATTTTTCCATAATTTTATCACACTCAAAACTATTTTAATAATTGGAACGAAACTAGCAAAATATTACGATTAAGGGAAAGTGCTAGGAAAACAAACTTATCACGCATAACTTAAACCCCAGGCTTCGAATCGTCATAAATCAAGCTATAACCAGTGCCTCGGGTGGGAGGACTCAATATGCAACTTCATTACATGAACCTAAACCACACGCTTGGTATGAATGAATGCATCAAAGTTCTAGAAAATTTACCTTGTCAGAGATGCGATTCACGTGTATAGAAACCCGGAAAACTTCACCGCAATATCTTCTAATCAACCTTGGAGGCAAAATAAATGCCTTAAGCTCCAAATTTACTCCATGAATAACTACCTTATTCGAAATCGATCAACATCGATCCAAAATCCATGAACACTTAGCCAAAATCGAACAACACCTTAATCGAAATTATCAACGAAAATTTAATTAAGAATTAACAAGAAACTAATCAAAATGTTAGTCATCAAAATTTAAAGATAATTAGCAAAAAAAATGAAAATAATAAAATGAACAAAAAACCTAAAATCTACTTCAATCCGATAATGAACAGGGGGTCCAGGATGTGATGCGGATAGGAATCCATGTGGTTTATGGCCCAATCTATGTGGTGTTAATGTTATCCAGCCTCCAAAGAAACCTAAAATCCCTTCACACCAGTCTCCTTCTACTTCAACTCATTCGTCATAATTCATTTCACCTTTCTGTCTTAACTCCTCACTCTATCAAATCTCCGACGTCACCACCTCCATACACCCTCACTCGCCTCTCCCTCAACCTCTTCCATAATATTCATCCACCCCACGCTACCCTCGCTCAAAAACGTATGTGAAATCGCATCACACACAGAGATAAATCGCATCGTCGAGGTTTAAATCACTGAGCACGTCAGGAAACATTAACGAAAATGGAGCCAAGAAATTCTTACCGTCCGACACGTTTCCAATCGGTGGCTGTGAGAATAAATCCAGCGGTAAAAACACGTTTCACTTACTTCTTCTAATCCCTTTCTCCTTTTACTTTCGCGATTTCTAATTTGCTTCTCGCTGTTATTGTTGCTTAAAGATGTGATGTTGAATCTATGTTGTTGATGTAGCAGGTTATGATTTGATGAAGACTGAAGCGTATTGATGGTGATGATGATGACGTGATGGTGGTTTTGGTGATGTTTTTGAGTGTTTTGATGAAGGTCATATGGTAGCGGGAAGAACGGAATTACCAGATTTGTGAGAACGTAGACGAAGATACTTTGAATCACTGTAACAACTCGAAGCTTGAGGTAATGCTCTTGCACTTTACTACGATTTTCAATCGACCTTCGTCTTCTACTTTTTGTTTCTTCTATTATTGTTGTTGTTGTAAATCGCTGCTGGTGTGATATTTCTCTGATGCGAATCGGTTGTTGTGTGATGCAGGTTCGTGATGTGGAAGAATAAAGATCAGAGTGAAGAAAATGGAGGAACTCGCTTTCTCTTCGATTCAGTTATTGCAAGAAGGATTTGCAGAAGAACGAAGATTGGTGAAGAGAAGGTTATGGAAGTTGTTGAATGGTTCTGCAAGTTCGATGATGATGAGGATGAAGGATGAAGAAAATTGAAGAGGCTATGCTTGGAGTTTTTGTGACGGCAAGAGATGGTTGAAGAAGCTGATCGAGGAAGATGGAAGAAGAGGAGGAAAAAAATGAAGAGGAAGATTCTGTTAGTGAAAACTCCGGTTTTTGGGAGAGAAATTCTGTTAGAAAAGTTAGGAGACTGGTTTCTGTTAGAGGTGATTCCTTCCGTTGTAGCTTTCTGTTAGGTTTGTCATTATTTAGTTCTGGTATGATTTTTGACAGTTAGTTTTTTTTTCTATTTCGATGTAACGGAAAGAAACTGTTATGTATTTTGGTGTGAATGAATTTCTCCCTGTCTTTATGTTAAGACCTTATTCCAACTATGTATATTTTCTTTTCTATCATGAAGAGTTTGGTGTTGAGCTGTGAAATTCTGAATCTATTTGATTCTATTATTAGTAGCGAGTGCATCGCTTATCGATTTCAAACCGCTCTCGGCATCATAGAAATTCCCAGAATCTCTGCCTTCAACAACATCCGACAAGCTACTACTGCTTGACTGATTCACCCTGCTACCATTAGGCAATTTAACATTTGGATAAGCACCAATCCCGTTAGAGGTAACAGTACCCGGGATTTCCTGATGGAGGTTAGTTCAAGGGCGTGTAGCCTAGCTAGCCTGCGAGTAGATATATGATGACTTGCCTTTGCCATGCCAACCATTGGTTTATGTTGATAAATGCCTACCATTCCAATGCAGTCAGTTCGTGAAAGTGAATTGCAAATAAAATAAGGGCTTTTTATCATATCAACCATGTGCTCTCATATGGCCCAGGTAATACCAAACCAATCGTAAGTTGATGCCACGTTCCAACTCGTCCATGACTAGCTCTTTTTAGTATTGATGTAGTTTCAAGCCTTTCTTCCACGATATTGGCAGTCACTTGCCGAATGAGTGTTGATTTGGACATGAAAATATGAATAAACATGGACATAGAAAAATTGGTGTGGATTTTATTGATTTAGAAAATGGTTATTGATTCTTTTGAATATGGATATGAAATGGATATGTGAGAATGATATGGATCAAGAATTAAAAACGGATATGGAAAAATGGGTGCGAAATTTAGTAAGCGAATATTAAAGGTTATTGAAAGAAAAAGTATGGTTCGAAATGCGGGTCAAAGAATGGTTTAAACTGGATTTAAAAATTGGTTAAAATGGACAATTAAAAATGAATATGGACTAAGAACGAATCAAAGTGTGGACTTGAAAATGGTTTATTTGAAATTGAATGGATAACATGGTTAATGGATATTTAGGGATATGTTTAGAAAGAAAGAAAATGAATATGGATTATTTAATTTGTGTATGAAGAGGTTAATGGGTAGAAAATGAATAGGGATAATGAAGTGTGAATTCTAAGAGATTCACGTGACTAGTATTAACATGCTTAATTCATCTCAAATTTCAAATCCGAAGCAATTACCCACTTCAATCAATAAATTCCGTTAACCATGAATACCATGATGCATTTTTCATGCAACCCTAATCTTATGATCTTCAACTAATAACGATCCACGAGCTCAACCATGAATAAAAACTTAGTCCTCCTTGGGATACACTGATAAGATGACCAGCATTGAGAAGAAAACCAACCCTGGTTCACACCCATGAAACTCTGAGCCGATGCTTTGGATAAATCCTTGAATAAAGATGAGAGAGCCTCACAATAATAGAGAAACCCGAGCTTGCACATGAAATCTTGATCCCACGCCTTAGGAGCCCAATGCGAATGAATGATTATGAGTTATGACCTAATGGAAAATGCAGGCGAATGCGAAGCGAAAGCAAAAAAAAAAGTTAGAAAAAATTAGGGGCAAATTTTGGGGTGTTACAGCTGCCCCTATTCAATCAACTATGGACCTGAAGGGATGAGAGCGACGACTATCAGGCGTTCAAGGGACATAGGGATTGAATATAAAGATAACCAGAAAATTTGCACTCTGTGGGTAAAATGAAGAGATATATGACTAACAAAGCAGTTGTGGTGAGGGATATTGGTGGAAAAGAGTCCGGAACAAATGAAATCCAAAGGGTGCCTGGCGGGAACGGTTAAAGTTTAAAGCTTATAGTATGCCTGTCGGGAACGGTTAAGGTGCGCCTGTCGGGAAAGGTTAAGCTTAAACTCAAAGGTTGTCTGTCGGGAACGGCTAAAGTTGAAAACCTATGGGTTACCTGTCGGGAACGGTAAATGGGCCTGTCGGGAACGGCTAGGTCTAAAACTTAAAGGGCGCTTGTTAGGAACGACTAAAGTTGAAAACCTATGGGTTACCTGTCGGGAACGGTAAATGGGCCTGTCGGGAATGACTAGGTTTAAAACTCAAAGGTCGCCTATCGGGAACGGATAAAGTTGAAAACCTATGGGTTACCTGTCGGGAACGGTAAATGGGCCTGTTGGGAACGGCTAGGTTTAAAACTTAAAGGTCGCCTGTCGGAAACGGCTAAAGGAATCCTATCTGGAATGGTTCCTAAGAAATAAGGTTGACCTATACGTCTATCGGGAATGACTAAGGTTCAAAACTTAGAAGGTGCCCATCGGGAATGGCGGTAGGAATCCTATCTGGAATGGTTCCTAATAAATAAGGTTGACCTATACATCTATCGGGAATGACTAAGGTTCAAAACATAGAAGGTACCTATCGGGAATGGCGGTAGGAATCCTATATGGAATGGTTCCTAAGAAATAAGGTTAAGATGTAAGATCAAAAGATCTACGAACCGAAAAACTGAGATTCTGGTGAGGAGGAAAAAGGTAAAACCTTGGTACTGCTTTGAAATGTCTGTTGGGGAATGAGCAAGGAATTATTTCTTGTTTTGTCAATCTGATAGAAGAGAAAAGATTTTTGGGCTTTCGCACGAGGTACCAAAACTGGCTTATGCTTCGTATGCATATGTTTGAATTTTTCCATGGCATAATGCTCCATCTCAAATGGAAATGCTATGCGTTTTTGAGGATGCAATGATTACTATATGTAAAATGCAAGGAGGCCCCTCAGCAAAAAAATGCTGAGGATATGAAGGCAACTCCGCTGGGGATAACAAACTAGACTGTCCTCGTAGTCGCAAGCCGTGCTAAGGAAGACAAATGGAGAGGCCTTCCCGATCCAAACCTCTGCTGAAGATGAAACCTGAAGATAATTTCCACTCCATTGGGGATTAAGGATGACAACTGATAATGATGGAACCCAAAGATCTGACACGGAAAAGGCGCCAATAACCATTGGACTTGGAATCTACCGGGGAAGTCAAACACCGTTGATCAACCATTGAGAGGATGAACACCAAACTCTGCTTAGGGTGAGCAGTTAATAATACCAAACCTGCCGGGGAATATCATTGCCTTTGACCTGCTGCTGGGGAAATGTCCTTCATCTGCTGGGGATGATAACATACCCTTGCTGACGAAATTACGCTTTTTGTCCTGATGAGGAAAAGAGGCACCAAGACTCTGTGGGGAAAATAGATCTCTACAAAGGAGAGACACCAAACAAGTCTCCTGCTGGAGTTGCAACGTCGCCTTGTCTGATGTGGTTGACTTCTGAGCACTCAATAAGGAGTAATAAACCAATCTAAATGGGGAAGGCAAATTTCCACACTCTTGCTAGGGAGAGAGAGGTTCTCGATGCTCTGCTGATGATGCTAGCTCTTCTATACTAGAGAGAAAGACTTTACTAAGGACGAGAGGTCAAACGAGCCTCTTGCTGTGGATGCCCACCTGCTTGGAGGGCAAGAACAAACCATCTCTACCTCGTATGAGGACTTGAACTCTTGCTGGGGAATGGAAAATCCAACTCCGGATGGGGAAACCAAACCTTAAGACTCTTGCTAGGGAGAATACTTTGCCGAGGACGATACCATCTTGGCTATTTCTGCCGGGGACGACTAGCAATTCTAATACCTCATTGAGGAATGATACCCTCTGGCGCCTTGCCGAGGAAGAGAAACACCACGCTGGGAACTACTTTGGCGCTTCACGCTTCTCCGGATCAACTGCATGCCAAATATCACAAGATAACTCCCGACTTGTCTCATACCACATGGTCTATCGGAAGAAATCGTCTCAAGAGGATTTTACAGAAAACCCGGCATTCAAAATGCCCCGGGGTCTTCAAACTCTCGGAGAGATTTATGGATCTCGACGTAACTGCCCCAGACTGCATAGTTCATGAAAGAATTTGCCTCGAGATGATTCGTAGTGACTTGAAATACTCTGCTCCAGTATACTGAATCTTGCAAAGGTGTTTTTGATTAACTGTCTTTTAGAGGAGGATAACTTCTCATGCTCTTGAGGTGGCCTGCCCCGATACGAGTCTTGGAGTGATTTTGCCCCTGACTGATTGATCTCCGAGAGATTTGCCTAATCTCGATGTGATTTCCCCATATTACATGCTTGTGGAGAGATTTATTGGATCTCGCCATAATTTCCCCAGTTTAGCTGAACTTTATAGAGATTCCTCGACATGGCTGCTCCTGACTAGCTGAATCTTGGAATGAATTGCCCATTTGGCATGATCATTTGATGACTTGCCCCTACTCAACGAAGTCTTCTGGAGTTTTCATCTTATCTTGATCAATCTCTCCATTGTAAAAACTCTCCTGACATCAAGTGTTTACTCGCAAGTAAAACAATTCATTTTGAAGATGATAATTTTAATGCAATGCATATGACAGTTTAGAAATCCAAGTCTATTCACTGAAAGATGTTGTGACATGTAGTGAGCGAATCACTTATCAGGATGTCACATCGATACCAACATGAATGGTAAGAAAAACCTTCTAGGAGTCAGAACTGACGCGATATTAACCGAAGTATGCTTTTGAAACAACCCTGCTTCAATTAGGTCTTTTGAAGGTTGTAACGTGGCCTGGTTCACGGTTTGAGAAAGAAAGGATATAAGGCTCAAAGTTTTATTTTAACCCACCCATTCTCCTTGATGTTCTCCAGTCCTACGTTCAGCTAATTCGACACAAGCGCTCACCTTTCAAAAAGCTTATTGCATGGTAGGAGAAGAAAAGGAACCCACACGGTTTTTGGAGTGACAGTCACCCCTTTTGTCTTTGGTGTCTGTAGTCACACGACTCGTTCTTTGCTCGAGGATTTTTCTTTTTGTAATCCTTTTTGCTTTTCGCTTTTCATTCTTTTGTTTTCCCTTGTTTTTTCCTGGACTGATTCTTTTGAATTTTTTGATTTTGAAGTCCAGCGGGATGCCCTAACTTTTGCCTAAGTCACTTGTTTTCAAGTTTTGACTTAGCGAGCTTTTTTTCTTTTGATTCTCTTTTTTTGAACTAATCGTGTGACACAGGTTTGTCTTTACTTGTAAAGGGTTGTGACCGTCTCACTCTTTGATTGGTGAGGGATAACCATTAATCCTCGAATGGGACACTCCTTTTGAAATTTGAACGCATGGTCAAATTAAATGACACCTACCCTGTCTCGAGTTAAGATTGAGGGTTCTTTTTTTGTTTTCAGAAATAAACTCCTACTACTAGGCTCAACGGGGTTGACAAAGGTTTCACTCCCTTCTATCTCCGGTGTTTAGGTGTTTGAAACAATGCCTGTACATCATCAGCAGGGTTTCGTTCAAAAGCATACAATCGAAAGTTTTGCATCTTCAATTTCGTCATCCTCCCTAGGATCCTGCTTAAACAAGCATATGATCGATAAAAAATATGAGTGAACACAACTTGATTTAATCATCACATGCATATTCATTTCATTATCATTATCAATTAAAAAATATGATTTACAAATGAGTTTGCACTTTAATAGGAAAGAAACTACAAATGAAAAGAAATGACATGATACAATGATTGCCAGCTTCGTGGAACTGGGATTTCCAAGCTTGATTCGCTACTGAGCTAGCCATCTTCAGAATTTCTCTTTGAAGTCACTCTGATAACCATCTGTACAACAGCTTTTGGTGCCTTCTTTTATAACATGGACTGATAAACCCACATGCCTGACTGAAAAAGAATTGTTGACCTGAATACCCTGAGGCATGAATAAGAACACATCGGAGTCAAGAAGTGTTTGAGTTTTACTCTTGAGCACCTTACAGTCTTCAGTTGAATGCCCATGTGCCCTAGCATGGTAGTCACAATGGGCTTTGACATCAAAGCCTGATGGGAACGGAGGAATCACTGGACTTATCATCTTTGGCACTATAAGTCCACCTCTGATTAAGTCTGGCAACATCTGAATGTACGACCTTGGTAACTGAGTGAAATGCCTCTCTGGCTTCCTTGGACTTTGTCGTGCGTGCTGACGTTGATGACGATGATATGACCATTGATTCTGAGGATATCCCTAACTTGGAGAAAGATATTGTCCTTGATACAAAGACTTAGAAGATTTTTTACTTTGAATAGTTGATATGCTCGAATGCTGAGAATGAGGTAGTGAATTCTGAATGGAACTATTTTCTTCCTCGAATTGTTCCTGAGAACTGACAACTGATGCACTTTCATTAGCTTGGAAGTTCGAGGCGCCTTGGAGCTTTCCACACTTGAGCAGGCTCTCGATACGTTCTTCCATCATTACCAGGTTGGAAAACTTTGCTGCCCCACTGGCAATCATCTTTTCCAGGTATGGACCTTGCAAGGTATCCATGAACAGATCAACCAATTCTCTTTCTAGCAGTGGCAGTTGAACGCGAGCAGCTAACTCTCTCCATCTCTGAGCGCACCCTCTGAATGATTTGTTATCTACTTGAGACAAGTCTTGTAACTGCATATAGCTGGGAGCCATGTCAAGATTGTAACTGTATTGCTTCACAATGGCGTTGGCTAGGTCTGACCATGATCGGATGCAACCACTCTCTGACTACATATACCAATACAATGATGCTCCACCCATACTATCCTAGAAATAGTGAATCATGAATTTGTCATTGTGGACATAAGAGGTTATTCTTCGGCAAAACATCACCAAATGTTGTTTCAGACAGCTATCTCCTTTGTACCGCTCAAACTTCGGCGTCTTAAACTTCAGAGGCAAGACAAGGCCAGGCACCTAACACATGTTTGAAGCATTCAGATCAAGAGTATCACGCCTGTCTAGGGCTTTAAGCTTCTCGTCCAACACACGGTATCTTTCATCAAACTCAATAGATCATGGGTCCTTAGGGTTCATCTTTGGAACTACCCCTTGGACATCTGGCACAAAGAGTGCAAAACTGTGATAATCGGTGGCATCAAGAGAAGATGAATGTCCGCCTAGGAAAATGGGACGCTCTTGCATAACAGGTATTTGCACCGGTTGAGATTGGGCCACATTGTCCACCGGAGGTGGAATGCCATTCTCATTTCTTTGGATATTGGCCTCTCCCCCTGTTATGGCTTTCATAGCTTCCACAAGTTGATCCAACTGATCAATTCAACATTGGCCCTAGTCACAAACTGATCCAGTTCCCCTGAGTTCATGATTCTCCCCCAAAATACTGATTCAAGTCCAATACGAAAATTGGGAAACCAACTGCAGGTCGAGGCAAATGATGGATGAGCTCATTATTCTGGCCTGGAGAAAGACATGCAAAATGATACAAGATGCAAATGCAATGCAATAGTATGAATGCAATAAGACATGGGATCACAGCTTCCATATATTCTGAATAAGTGATGTGCTGATGGCCGAATAAGCTCATTGGTCTGTTTTGGAGAAAATACCGGAATACCAGGATAGCCGAATAATCAGAATACCAGAAGGCCAGAATATCGGCATAATCAAAGGGTCGGAGTAATCGGAATACCAGAATATTCGAATAATCATGATGCCATAATACCAGGCTGATAAGTCTACACTGATAAGGGAAACCTGAATACCGGGTAGGATGAAGGTCAAGGTTGCCTGCAAACCTGTAAACACCCGCCTATTCTCACATGTGGGTACTAAAACCAAGGTTCCTCAGTTTCAGATTCTCTATTTGAGAAGCAATAGTATATTCATCCCTCAGGGTACAATACTATCGCCAAACAAAGAGGTCGTCCACTGATTCCCCCAAAATAAGGTAATCTTATGCAAGTTCCCAGTTTCGGGTCCTCAGCAGGATATGTAATGGGTTTGCCATTTCTGGTCTGGCATTATCGCTCCCTGAAGGAGTGCCTTAACTGAGTCCTCGGCAATGGTCAAAAGAGTCGACAGCTTTCTAGGTCAATACTCTGGAATGCACAAGACGCGCAAATCAGAGCATCTCCCAAGAAAACCTCGTTAGGTTGTGGATTTCGTGTAAACCATACTTACCAAGAAGCTACGTAGGCCACACTACTTTCCACTCTAATCCTATGTGTGTACTCAAGCCTGTGTAATGGGCTTATCTCTCAGAACACCCTGCGCACCAAACTGAAAAATCCAGCACAGTACAATATATATGGCAACAGTAAATGAAAAGCAAGTAAATGCAATAAAACAGTAAACATGCAACAATGCCATAAATAAAGCGAGTTAAGTAAACAGATAAAACACCCTAAAATCGAAAACAGGCAAGCGCTAGGATTGACTCGCTTAGGGGATGGACCAGCAAGAGGTCAATTTGTCCCCAGCAGAGTCGCCAGCAGTCGCATCTGTGAAAATCAACCGGCAAAAAAGAACAGAAGAGTCGCCAACGAACGTTATTTATCCTGAAGCAGGGAAAGGAAACGATCGAAGAAAACCTCAACAAAGGGAAAAGAATGGTCATCGCAACCATCGCCTGGGTTCGAGAGTCGATTACGCGAGTGGAAGGTATTAGCACCCCCTCGCATCCATCGTACTCGATGGGATCCACGCTTGTTGTTATCAATCAAAGGGTGTAGGGTATCTGAAACTTACTCGTTAAACTGGAAACTGCAGACAAAAGGTGAAAGGGAGAAACGGGGGAAAAAAGAGAAAAAGGACACAAAGGACTCGCAAGGATCGTTGCAATCCTATGCCTACGTATCTTCATTAACCAATGAAGAATCATAGTCAATGTAGTTTGGACTACGGTTTTGCGGGGGGGAGGTTGCTCGCCAAGACTTTGAGTCTCATGCCTACGTATCCTTAATCTAACCAGAGAGAGGAAGTCAGAGCAGTCGTAGTTCGACCTTACACGGTCGGTTTTGTTTGGTCTCGATTGCACGCGGGCGAGAGAAAAGGGTTTGCTAAATAAGATTGTGCTCGCAGAGATCTCGCACGATCTCCTGCCTACGTATCTCCATTAACCAATGAAGAATCAGAGCGATGTAGTTCCCCTCACTAGGGATGGCTTTGCTTGTTTGTGTTTTTTAACGGAAGACGTCCAGGCTCACGTTCCAATAGTTTAGGTGTCGCAGCTCATTGTACGGAGTCTTAGGCATTTACCTGTTTACGGTAGAACGGGAGTGACGCAACCTTTATGAATGGAGTGAGGAAGGTGAGAAGAGAATTGTTTGTTTTTGTCTTTTAGGAAGAAGTGTTTTGATTGTTTAGTCTTTATAACGCATATTGCACTAAAGTCTATGACATAGGATAGAATGCCTCGCATATCGACCCAAGACGGGACGTATGCTAAACACTCTAGGAAAGTGAAGGAAAATCCCCCACTCTCCACTTCCCATGTACTTAAGGTTCATGGCGTACAATGCTTGTTGCCTTTATTACATGTTTTTGGTTTTTTGTTTAGAAATGAGAAGAGAAAAGACTCAAAGGTGTAAAAGAAAATGGAAGTTAGTTGTTTATGTGCTAGGGTGATTCGTGTCGATCGCACGTGTGCGAGAGAAAAGGGAAGTTAGTTGTTAGTGTGCTCGCCGAGATATCGCATCTCGTGCCTACGTATCCTCAATCTGAAAAGAAGGAGGAATCAGAGCATCCGTAGTTCACGCTACTACGGGTGAACGGGAAACGGTCTCAATCGCTTGGGTGCGAGAGATAAGATGAGACTCACGAAGGTCACATGGATAGTCTAAAGGGGAAACTCGGTCCTACAAGTTATCACGTATCAATGGTCCTAAGGCCAGGATCAGAAGGGGAATCTGTAGCGAGCGATTTTGGACGCGGTTGCGAAGCGCTATCGCTCTTT
The DNA here is from genome assembly GCA_022829125.1 of Lathyrus tuberosus. NCBI lineage: Eukaryota > Viridiplantae > Streptophyta > Magnoliopsida > Fabales > Fabaceae > Lathyrus > Lathyrus tuberosus. The sequence continues at coordinate 1,742,912 of JALAZF010000348.1, forward strand.
GGTGTCTACAGCTCGATTCATTTTTTATTCTATTAAAGCTGATGAAGGAAGAGAAATAGATGTCTCAAATTAACCCTGCTTGCAAACTGAGGTTAAACAACGGTCTGCTAGGTTACAAATGCTACAAAGATTCGGGGTCTCTATCGGGTTTATTTTTTAAAAAGTGGCAAGAGGTTTAGATGTTAGGACGGATGCTTCTTGATAGATATGTGAGAGTATGGGATTTTGGGTTTTTGTTTAGTGTGCTCGCTAAGATTTTTCTTTCAATCTTATGCCTACGCATTCCCGTTTACCGAAACAGGGAAATCAGAGCGATCGTAGTTCCTCCTATTCTATTGGAGGAAATGGTTGTTTTGGTGTCTTGTTCAAAGCCCAAGACGTGAAGCGAAAGGTGGTTTGTATCTTGTTCAAAGACCAAGATATGAAGCTGAAAGGTCTATTTGTATCTTGTTCAAAGCCCAAGATGTGAAGCTGAAGGGGTTTGACTTTAGAGAGAATTTGTCATCTCTAAAGAAGGGTTTGTCCGTCACAACTGTTTATAAAGGAGAATTACTTTAACCGGGATACGTGGATCCTAACAATGCCATAATGTCCTTTATAGGGGGTTTTAACCTGAAGGAGAAGACTTTAACTCAGTGTAGAGCAATGCCATCTCTCCTTAGGAATTTCTCATGCTAAAAGAGGGACAGTGGCATGGATGTAGATGATCCAGAGGCTTGCTGCTTACAACGATTAGATGAAGGGGAAAGAGTTGTTGATGTTTGTGTACTGTGAATGAGGCACAGCTTTGATGCTAAAAGGTTGATTGGATCAACCAGTGGTCTTCTTATACAAAGCCTAAGAGGAGGCTAATATATGTCTCGTACAAAGCCCGAGAGAGAGGCTAAAAGGTTTTGACTCGACGATGGAGTCTTTTGGTATCTCGTATAAAGCCCGAGATGAAGGCTATTTGACTCAACAAGAGAGTTTTTTTGTATCTCGTACGAAGCCCGAGATGGAGGGTGTTGTTTGTTTGGCTCAATAAGAGCCTTTTTGTATCTCGTATAAAGCCCGAGATGGAGGCGAAAGGGGTGATTGACTCAACGAGGGAGTCTCTTATGTGTCTCGTACAAAGCCCGAGAGAGAGGCTAAACGTTGTTTGACTCCGCTGGGGAGAATCATTGTACTAAGCCCAAGAGGAGGCTATGGTGGCTGTTTTAGTTGAGTGACAGGTCCAGTATATTGATTTTGAAAGAGAAAATCAGTTCTTATATGAGCAACACTATACTCAAGGATTTGATTCGAGGATCCGAGTTACTCCTGTTCTTTAAGGAAGTGGGAAATCCGACGGGTATTGAGACTGTCCGAGTCTATGGGTTTTCTTCCTATTTAACGAAGGGGTCACTTGAGAATGTCTTTGAGACTCAAGGAGATTAGACTGTCCCAGTCTATAGTTTCATCTTTTATACTATGCTTTGAGAAACAGTAGTAGACTCTTTGAAAGGACTCTTCTATGCAGATGATTAAGTTCTGTTCCTATACCTCTAGGAGGTCGTTGGGGCAATTTGTACGAAGCCCAAGAGGAGGCTGGAAACTTTTAAGAAGCCGAGAGGTCCTTGTACGAAGCCCAAGAGGAGGCTATCATTCCCGGAGGAAGAGATCATTATACGAAACCTAAGAGGAGGCTGTGAATACTTCTAAGAAGCCGTAGGGTCCTTGTACTAAGCCCAAGAGGAGGCGGGGTTGCTTTTTAGGAAGCCTGTGGATCCTTGTACGATGCCCAAGAGGAGGCCGATGCTTTTAAGAAGCCCGTGGGTCCCCAAACCCCGAGAAATTCAAGACAGGCTATTCACAGAGAATAGATCAAGCCAGGAAAGTTCGAGAATCTGGAAGAAACTCAAAGATGCCATTCACGGAGAATACATTCATATCTGGGAGTAGAGTTTCTTGACAATTCCTAATGAGGGCAGCCGAAGAGAAGACTGTATCTGGTGATCCTATTGGGGATCTAGTTGTCTATTTCTACGAATAAATGAAACGGCGTCACCTAGTTCTAGACGTAGTTGCCGGGGAAACTCTAAATATCTATACTATTATTACACAGTTGATATGAGTTTATGAAAGAAGACTTACAGTGAAACAGCCCCACAATACAGTTATATGTATATGAAAGCGGTAAATGAAAGCAATAACCACTTACTCGGTTGTAGAGCTTCCATGCTGTTTGGTTAGTTGTTCAACAAAGAAAGATTGAAAACAACAGTATATATCAAAATCAAATGAGAAAGTGTTTTGAAAAAGAAAGATTTGGGGCTTACAGCTCAAGGAGAGGCCCAGGGTTTTATCAGTGAGCGCACTGTTTGAATTTGTACAGAGGGACTTATACAAGTGACTGTGGCCCAAAAAAGGTTTTCTGTACAAAAGGATGGGTCTTACACTCTCTCAAGAGGCCCAAAAAGTTTTAAAAGAGTGAGAGTGGGGCTTATAACACGAGGGTAGGCCCAGTTTGTTTTTTCTGTTTGAAATGGCGATCGCGCCGAGATTTTCTTTTAACGCGAAGGGGCTTATACAATATCTGAGGCCCAAAATGTTTTGGTTAAAAGGGGATTGGGTCTTACACTCTATTAGAGGCCCAAAAGTTTTGAATGGGTCTTATAGCTCAAGGAGAGGCCCAGATGTTTAATTTTAAACTAGCAACGATCGCGTCGTTTATTTGAAAATGTACAGAGGGACTTATACAACGAATGAGGTCCAAAAAGTTTTCTGTACAAAGGGGGTTGGGTCTTACACTCTAATAGAGGCCCAAAAGTTTTGAATGGGTCTTATAGCTCAAGGAGAGGTCCAGAGTTTTGTTTTTGAAAAGGCGACGATCGCGCCGTTTATTTTGACGGTATCGGGACTTATACAATATACTGAGGCCCAAAAATGATTGGTCAAAAAAAGGATTGGGTCTTACACTCTATTAGAGGCCCAAATGGTTTTGAAAATGATTTATGAGGGTTGAATTAATCCAAAAACCCTAATTTGTTTTCAAAAATGTATTTAATTGAATAAAACTTCAATTAAAATGATCAAAATTGTTTAACATATGGAAAACAAATTGTGATCTTGGATTAATGCTTCAAAAATTAAGTATTGACCTAAAAAATAATTAGAAGGCATTAAAAGTTGCAAAATCAAGGTGGAAAAAATATTTTAAATGTTAAAAACAATTAAAACATTAATTCTTTGCAAAAATATCAATTATATAAAATATATAATATTTTTGGTATTTTTTTGGAAAATAAAATATTTTAACATTTTTGTGAATTATTAAAAAAAGAATCAACTCAAAATCATTAAAACTCAGAGAGAAATTAATTTTTGAATCAATTAAATAAAATCACAAAATTCAAATATTTGAATTTTCAAAAAATGGCACCAAGAACACACCAAGAACACGCGCGTGTTCTGGGTTTGCCCAGATTTGCATTTTCTCTCCAATCTCACTGAATACTTAATCATATCATGTAATCCACATACCAATCAACTCGTTTCAACCTCACGATCATGTATATGACAATTAATTTCATTTAAATTAAGCATAAAACTAGAAATCACGAAAAATCCTCAAGAACCCTAATTTCTGCATGAAGGCTAGGATTTTTGATACACGATTCAAACAATGCAATTAATTAAGGGGAAACATTCCATGCATGATTATGAACATATGGCCAAATTATTGTGCAGCAAAAAGTGCATGGATCATAAAGTTAGAAGAGCTCATGCTTACCACTTGCAGCTGGTGATCGTGATTTGTGTTGGAGGTGTTACAACTAGGTTCCAATGATTTGGATAGCTTTCCTAGGTGCCATGGAGTGTGTATGAATGCTTGGAATGGATTGAAATGATCTGGAACTTGAGATGGTACCCCAACTGCAAATCTGTCAAGAACTTGAGCAATTGGCTGGTGATTTTGTGAAATATGTGTTCCAGATGTTATGTGAGTGTTTGGATCACTTCTATATGATGTATATGAGGTGTGTGTGTGATTGGTTTGATTGGAAAAGCTCTCAAACTCAAAACCCGATAGTGACTTGCCTTAGAAGGCAAAATTGGAGTGAAAGAAGAGATTTTGAGGAAAGCATCTATTTGATGGCTTTGGTGTACTCAAACTGATCACAATTGAGCTCTATTTATAGTAGAGCAAGTTTGTTTTGCAAGGAATAGTGAATGGCAACTGCTGAGTAGGTTTGGCCAATGTTGGCAAATGAAAATCCAAGTCTCCTCTAGCCATTGACTAGAGGTTAGGGCACAGGCTGCTAGTTCCCTTGGTCTTGGATAAGTCTTGACTGAATTCAATTGAGAATGGCTCAGTCCATGCCACCTTGAGGCTTCCATTAAATGCTCCAATTCAAAATTGGAGTCTTGTCCCTATTTTGGCAACTCTAGGTTCAACATGCTATTTCTTGTTCCAAAGACTTTGGAGGCTTGGCTCAGTGATTGTCCCCTTTAGATTCAATCCTCAGATGTGTCCAAGTGGATAGGAGTGTTTGGATTTGCACAATTTTGGCAAATCGAGCAAAAGTGCAAAATCTGCCTTGCCTTGACAGATTTCAACAAGGCAACTTGCCAATGTCATATCTCATGACTCAAATTGAATTTGGTAATGTTCTTGGCCATTTTGGAAAGCCCTTACATGATACAACAACTGTTTGAACATGTTTGGTTTTGATATCTTTTGAATCCAAGTGAAAAATCCCCCTACATTTGGAAAAAAGTAAGGCAAAATCTGACTTAGTGAAATTTTCACCAAGTGTTGGAACAAAGTGACTTTTCTTGATTTTGATCACTCCATAACTCAAAATCCATGAGGAATTTGGACATAGGTCAGTATGAAGCTTTTGTAGAGGGCAATGAGATCTACAAATCAAGCTTTGAATGGGGAACAATGGCCTTGTGGTATAGGAGTTATGGTCCTCCAAAGTTGGCACATTAGTGTCACTTTTTCCATAACTTAGAAATTTTTCTAAGTTTTTTTTGTTACCCCTTTTACAAGTTATCCCACTTTCTTTGATTTTTCTTGATGAATGATGATTCAAATCATACATTAACATCATTTCAGGGTTAAAAATCAATTTTGGTGAAAAATCTCAAAAAGTCAAAGTTGACTTTTGTGCACAGTTGACTTTTTATCAGATGAATTCCAAACTGTGCAATTCTTCATGAAATCATATCCTTGACCTAAATTAAACTTGATGGACATGTTCCATGGGTGTCATAGGGTATATTGAATCATGTATTAGGGCTTGGGAGCATGTCCTGGTCAAAAGTCAAAGTTACAGTTGACTTTCCTCGCTAAACCCTAATTGTGGTGCAGATGAAATTGAGACTTGTTGCTCAAACTTCTTGGAATAATCCATTGTTCCAAATGGATCAATATAGCTCATTAGAGACCCACAAATAATCTCTTGAGGCCTTGGCTCATGATTTTCCCTAAAAGTCAACTTAGGAGTGAATTAGGTCAAGAAACCCTAATTCCTGATTTTTTATGAATGCATCCCCTGAGGCAAAATTGACTTGATGATTGGGTCCATGAGGTCCCATGAAGTATATTAGGTTATGTTTTGGATCCTTGGCTCATGTCCAGAGGAAAATTTCCCTTTGGAGGCCCTGATCGACCAAAACCCTAATTTGGTGATACTGGCGATCTTGAGGCTTGATCCACCTAGAAGGGAGCAACTTTTTGCTTAATCCTTGGAGTGGGAGTCCTTTTGATCCTTTGTAGCTACTTGAGAGGTTAAACAAGTTAAAGATCAAGTCATTCCTTGATTGATCCTTTGTCTAAGAGCTCTGAGAGGGCTTGAAACCCTAAATTTGATTGCAGTGGATGCTCACCTATCTTTGGGGAGACTGATGAAGTATGATGGTTCATCCATATTGTGATGATGATTTGCACAATGATGGGAAATCTTAGTGGTCAAAATTTGGGGTATAACAGATGCCCCTATTTTATCTTCTTGGACACGAAGGTGTGAATGACGAAGGTATTCGGGCATTCGGGGTGCAAGAGGATTAAATATCGGAATACCCAAAATTTTGATGGTGGTTATGAATGGTAGCTTACACATTCATCTTCTTTAGCTAAGAGATGATGCTTAGAAAAGGTAAACTTCCCCTCGATCCTGGTCTTCATCCAAGGAGCTGGTCTCAGTTTCCTTTTGGGATAAACCTCCCCTCGATCCTGGTTTCCTACCAAGGAACTGGTCTTAGTTTCTCTTGTTAACTTCCCCTCGATCCTGGTTTCCTACCAAGGAACTGGTCTTAGTTTCTGATTTAAACTTCCCCTCGATCCTGGTTTCCTACCGAGGAACTGGTCTAAGTTTCTTTTGTCAATAAACTTTATTGACAAGGGACGCTATTTGTAGCGGCTCTCCTCAAACTTCTCGCCAAATTTTCCTGGGGAGATGCCATTTGACGAAAAAAAGATTGATGTCAGACTTGTTGGGGAACCCAGTCGTCTGAGTTGTAGAGTTGTACAAACTTCTCTGTTGGAGATGCCATTTGTTGACTCTATTTGGGGAAAGCGAGTCTCTTGAGAGGCTGCTTCTGCATGGGATCTTACATCATACTTTTCTCGGGATCTTCCCAGAGAAATGCCATATGATGGGGTCCAATTTTGAGGTGCCGAGGACCTTTTCATCAGCGGTCTTTTCAGAGCGAAATTGGCATGCTGCCGAATCTCTGATTACGAGGCTTTCTCTATGGATTTTGCTTAATCCGGGAAAGCAAGGATATCATCTTCAATGGCGAAGAGTGATGCTGACTGAAAGTTCCTCTGGTTTTTCAGAGGTTCAAGTTATCAAAGTGGTCAAGGGCCAACTTCCTTCCAGAAATAAACTGGAGGCGAGGTTGTTCAAACGCAGCGTTTCCTGACGAGCCAAGAACTGACAACTCGATTGAGAGAACTTGTATCACTAGGGGACAAGACCGACTAGAGTTATAGTGATGCAACATGAAATGTGAATGCAAATCAATAATGCATGATGTATGTATGTATATGCTTACAAAACTGACGCGACACACAAACTAAAAGATGAACATGACTGGATACGCAGCCATCGCGGGGTGAAAAAGTATCGCTGGTTCAAGATAGCAATTCCACCTTGCTTAAGAAAGATAGTCCCTGTTGGGAGCTATGTTGGCCGGGCTTAGGAGATAAGAACTCGGCCGAGGCGTGTCAGACGAAACAAGGTCTCTGACACAGTTGATCCCTTCATTCAGGCGTACTGGGTTAGAAGGAGTACTTTGATTCTGCACTTTGAGGTTCGATTACTTCTGGAGAAGCGACCGATGTTCTTCTGATGTTCAACAGTCAAAAGAAATTGTCGTCTTTATTAAAAAGCAGAAAAAATTTTAACAAGTAAACTCATTTTTGTTTTATTTCAAGAATCGTTAATCATGTTAAAATGTCGTTCTGTAAAGCTAAAATAAATAAGAATTACAAACAAAAGCACAAGGGCTCAAATTTTATTGATAAGATGGAAATCAGCCAAACGCGTGATTCCAAAGAGTATTTACAAAGTTAGAAAATGGTAATTTACATGGAAAAGGGCTACATTGAAACATAACGACCACTATCCTTCTACCAACTTTGACTTATGGGCATCCTGAGCTTCTGTCGAAGATGACCATGACTGGAGTTTTCTGACGGATGATTTAACTGCTGCTGCTGAGGGATTTGCCTCTGTTGAACATAGTTACTTGCCATTATCCCTAACTTTTGCCTGGATTGGACTGTGATGTTTCCAATCCAACGGGATGATTTTTTTTATTCTGTCTCTAACTTTTGTCTGGACCGCCCTTTCGGGTTTTCAATCCACCGAGACGTTTTTTCTTTTTTTTAGTTTAGGCGAAGTATTTCTTGACTACATCAACATTCGTGGGGTAGGCAAATTCCTCTCTGTCCATGGTTGCAAGTCTCAAGGCGCCGCCTGAGAAAGCTTTCGTGACCACATAGGGGCCATCATAATTCGGAGTCCACTTGCCCTGAGAATCAGTGAGAAATGATTGTATCTTCTTGAGCACAAGGTCTCCTTTCCTGAAGATGCGGGATCGAACCTTTTTGTCGAACGCCTTCTTCATTCTCTGTTGATACAACTGACCATGGAATAGTGCCGTGATTCGCTTTTTCTCTATCAGATTCAGTTCGTCGTGTCGGATTTGACACCATTCAGCTTCGGTAAGCTTAGCTTCCATCAATACTCGGATTGATGGGATCTCTACTTCTATGGGGAGCACTGCTTCCATGCCATACACTAGAGAGAAAGGGGTTGCCCCTGTTGAAGTGCGGACAGATGTGCGATAACCGTGAAGAGCAAAGGGTAGCATCCCGTGCCAGTCTTTGTAGGTTACAACCATCTTTTGAACGATCTTCTTGATATTCTTATTAACCGCTTCTACCGCTCCGTTCATCTTTGGTCGGTAGGGAGATGAGTTATGATGTTCGATCTTGAACTCTGCACACAACTCTTTCATCATCTTGTTGTTCAAGTTAGATCCATTATCGGTAATGATCTCGCTTGGAACACCATAACGGCAAATGATATTGTTTTTGATAAATCGGACCACCACTTGTCGGGTTACATTGGCGAATGACGCTGGTTCGACCCACTTGGTGAAGTAGTCAATGGCTACTAGGATGAACCGATGTCCGTTTGAAGCCTTGGGCTCAATCATGCCAATCATGTCAATTCCCCATATCGAGAATGGCCATGGGGAAGAGAGAACTTTGAGATGTGATGGCGGTACATGAATTTTGTTGGAGTATATCTGACACTTGTGACACCTCCTCATGTACTTGTAGCAGTCGGATTCCATTGTCAACCAATAGTACTCTACTCTTAGGATTTTTCTCGCCATTGTGTGTCCGTTGGCATGAGTGCCAAAGGATCCTTCGTGAATTTCTTTCATATGCATGTCTGCTTCTGGTCTGTCGACACATCGAAGCAAAACCATGTCGAAGTTTCTCTTATAGAGTATGTCACCGCTCAGGAAGAAGTTTCCAATCAATCTTCTGAGGGTTTTCCTATCTTTTCTGAGTGTCCCAGATGGGTACTCTTGTTTCTAAAGGAAGCATTTGATATCGTGATACCAAGGTTTGTCGTCTATGACTGCTTCGATCGTGAAGATGTAAGCGGGCCTTTCAAGGCGCGTTATGTCAATCTTAGGTATGTCATTCCATTGACCTACACTAATCATGGAAGAGAGAGTGGCTAAAGCATCGGCCATGTGATTCTCCTCACGAGGGATGTGATGAAACTCGACTTTGTTGAAGAAAGGTAGCAACCTTCTTGCATAGTCTTTGTAAGGAATCAATCCTGATTGGTATGTGTTCCAATCTCCTTTTATCTGATTGATAACCAAGGCTGAGTCGCCGTATACGTCCAAGTTTTTGATCCTTAAATCAATCGCTTCTTCGAGACCCATGATACATGCTTCGTATTCGGCCTCGTTGTTTGTACATTTGAACGTAAGTCGAGCAGTGAAAGGAATGTGGGCACCCTGAGGGGTAACAATGATTGCCCCAATTCCATTTCCATAATGATTAACTGCTCCATCAAAGATAAGTCCCCATTGGGAACCTGGTTCTGGCCCTTCACTGGGTAACGATTCATCGCAATCTTTCAGTTTTAGATACATGACATCTTCGTCTGGGAAGTCAAACCCGACTAATTCTTGATTGTCAATCGGTTGATGAGCCAAATGATCAGCTAAAATACTTCCCTTAACGGCTTTCTGAGCGTGGTACTCTATGTCATATTCTGATAACAGCATCTGCCAACGGGCAATTCTTCCCGTGAGAGCAGGCTTTTCGTAGACATACTTGATTAGATCCATTTATGAGATTAACCAAGTAGTATGACGAATCATGTATTGGCGAAGACGTTTGGCTGCCCAAGCCAAAGCGCAACAAGTTTTCTCAAGCATCGTGTACCGAGTTTCGCAGTCGGTGAATTTCTTGCTCAAATAGTAAATGGCAGACTCTTTCCTTTTGGTTTCGTCTTGTTGGCCAAGTGCACAACCCATGGAGTCTTCCAAGACTGTTAAGTAAATGATCAGTGGTCTTCCTCCCACTGGAGGTGATAGAATCGGTGGGTTCAACAGGTATTCCTTGATACAGTCGAAGGCGGTTTAGCAGTCATCTGTCCAAACGCAATCCTGGTTCTTTTTGAGTAATTTGAAAATCGGCGCACAGGTCGCGGTCATAAGGAATATGAATCTGGAGATGTAGTTCAAACGTCCCAGGAATCCTCTGACTTGTTTTTCAGTTTTCGGAGAAGGCATTTCTTGAATGGCCTTGACCAGGTCAGGATCAACCTCAATTCCTTTCTGGCTGACGATGAACCCTAATAGTTTCCCTGAACGGACACCGAAGATGCACTTGTTAGGATTTAAGCGGAGCTTGAATTTTCTTAAACGTTTGAACAATTTTGACAGATGTTCAACGTGCTCACTCTCTGTTTTTGATTTTGCAATCATATCATCGATATATACCTCGATTTCTTTGTGTATCATGTCATGAAACAGAGTAGTCATGTCCCTTTGATAGGTTGCTCCGGCGTTCTTCAAACCGAACGACATTACCTTGTAACAAAAGGTACCCCAGGGGGTAATGAACGAAGTTTTCTCCATGTCTTTCGGCGCCATTTTGATCTGGTTATAGCCCGAGAATCCATCCATGAAGGAGAAAACTTTGAACTTTGTTGTACTGTTAACCAGCATGTCAATGTGTGGTAAAGAAAAGTCGTCCTTTGGACTAGCCTTGTTCAGGTCTCTGTAATCAACACACATTCTGACCTTTTCGTCCTTTTTGGGAACGGGTACAATGTTGGCTAACCATTGAGGATATTCTGACGTGGCGAGGAAACCCGCGTCAATCTGTTTCTGTATTTCCTCTTTGATTTTGATGGCCATGTCCGGATGAGTCCGTCTCAACCTTTGCTTTACCGGCGGATATTCCGATCTCAACGGTAAATGATGTTCCACAATGCTAGTATCCAACCCTGGCATATCCTGATAGGACCAAGCGAATACATCGGGGAATTCTTTGAGAAGCTTTATCAAACCCTCTCTGGCAGTTGGACTGAGTAGTGCCCCAATCCTGATTTCTTTTCTCTCCTTTTCTGAACCCAAGTTTACCATTTCCAACGGCTCTTTGTGAGGTTCAATGGACCTTTCCTCTTGTCTGAGTAGTCGGGAGATCTCTTTTGGAATTTTGTTGTCATCTTCTTCTTCAGACTCAAATACCGGGAACTCAAAGTCGGGAGAAGGCATCAGATCGTATGTTTCAACGGGGTTTAAAACAAGCAATCTGCATGACGTGATGATTCGTGTTTAGAAGAGATAGAAAAAATGCAAAAGTGTGTGCAGTGTATTATTTTACTGCTTGTTTTTATTATTGATTTGTTTTTTAGGATTACCATTTTCTGAAAAACGAAAAGAGAAAACAGTAATTAATGCGGAAATTACAGAACGACGTTATTTTATTAATGAACAAGTCGATCCTTGAAACTACAGCCCTATAAAACAAAACTCTGTCGCTTCGGGCAAAGCGAAGAGGGAAATTTACAGAAAGCGAGCCCTATCAAAACATTCATTCCACCTGGGCAGGGTGAAAGGTTAAAAGATGGCAATTACTTTGACTGATGAATGACCTCCGGAACCTCGACGGTAACCCATTGGCGGCGAACTCCTCGGTGAATCACAAAGTCTGGTACCTTCCTTGATTTGTCTTCAAAAATAACGCTGATTTCTGGTGGAGCAGGATCATTGGAATCTGTCTCCCAGGCAGAGTTGTCGTAGGAGAATTCCTCAGTTGTATTTTACATAGTATTTTTGCTCTCAGCTGTATCTCTCCATCCAGTAGGCTGGATGTCTTCGAGCCTGATACGAGAGCTTTTGAGAGCGGTGTACTTGACCATGAAGTCGTATTTTCCACTCGGTTGTCCCAGGGTGTCCCAAACTTCTTTGGAACTGGAGGAGTCATCCCTCTCGATGACGTTTACCTCGGGAAAAGCATAGTTGATGAATTCAAGTCCTGCAAATGTTGCGAATTCATCTTCATGTTGAGTAGTTTCAGAATGACCTGAGTGTTGATCCCATGACATGGTGGGGACACAGGTATTCTGTTCAATGATGCTCAGCTAATTTTCATCATTCGGCTGACTTTCTTGCCCCAAGTCTCTGGATAAGGTTGCCACATTGGCAGACCATCCATTGGGCCATAGTGGTTGTAGTCAAATTGGTCTTTCATCAGAGTGTCCTCCTCTAATGAGTTTTGTGGAGCACGACATCCTTCCGGATCACAATCTCCATAGATCATTTCGACGTCTGATCTGGGTATAAATCTCGGACTTTGTGTAGGAAAGCAAAAAGGAGTTTGCGTTTCGTCCTGAGACATATAACCGTCCTTGTTAAGATAGGACTTCCATTCTTCATCTGTGTCAGAGGGATCTTCCTCATTGATAGCATGTACTATTTGAGACACTAGGTGAAGGAAACCTCCACTGTGGAAGAAATTTTGAAGGGGATGAAGACTTTCATCATTGGCAACTGTCTGGTTACAGGTTGCAAAAAACCAAGACCCTTCTTTGTTGTATTGCTAGTAGGAATGACAAGTTGTCCCCATCCTGTTGTATTGGTACTCTCGACCGCTTTGATAGCATCGTTGTATAAAGAAATGGAAGTTCCTTCTTTGAACTGATTGTCCTTGCTTACCGACAGTGCTTGGAACTGCGTTCCAATAACCTCCTCGGGCTCTACACTAGCAGATGATGACAAGTTACTCATAAGCAAGGCTTGTTCCCCACAAACTGTGACAAGTTGATCATTCTTGACGAACTTTAGCTTTTGGTGGAGGGTTGAAGTAACCGCTCCAGCCTGATGTATCCAAGGTCTTCCTAATAAACAACTGTACGTTGCCCGGAAGTCCATGACCTAGAAAGTGACTTGGAAAGTATGAGGACCGATAGTTATGGGAAGATCAACTTCGCCGATAACCGATTTTCTGGATCCTTCGAATGCTTTGACGACGACCTCGCTGATTCTCATCGGAGGGCCTTTGAATGATAATTGCATCAAAGTGGACTTCGGCATAACATTCAGGGCTGACTCTGTGTCTACCAGTACACTGGCTAAAGCATCGTCCTGGCAGTTAATTGTAATGTTGAGCGCCATGTTATAACGGCGACCCTCTTCAGGTAATTCCTCATCACTAAATCCCAAATTATTGCAGGAAGTGATGTTAGAGACAATGCTATCGAACTGTCTAATTGTTACATCCTGTTCCACAAAGGCTTGCTCCAAGACTTTCTATAGAGCCTCCCTATGCGCTTCTGAACTGAGTAACAGTGATAACACAGAGATCTTTGAAGGAGTTTGCAACAACTGATCAACAATGTTGTATTCACTCTTCTGGATGAGCTTCAGCATCTCATTGTTGTTTTTTGAAAGGCCGGGATTACTGGATTGAGTGACTGGTAGATCAGGAGTTTCCGTCTGAAGTTCCTTTTCTTTGTTAGGTTCCCCAACCCCTCGGTTGAAGATTCTGCCACTCCGTGTTACTCGACTAATGTCTGAAATATTTACGACGGAGGGTAATGGAGTTTCCTTTCCATTTTCAACTGTCGTTGCACCGTATTTGTAAGAGATTGCCTTAGCTGATTCATACGGTAGTGGTCCCGGCAGATAGATGACTATGGGAACCTTCTGATTTTTCTGACCATCGTAAGTAATCTCGATCCGTTCCCGGTTGGGAACTTTAGATTCGTCAAGTAGAGGGATGATGGCAAAAACATCCCTGGTCCTATGATGACCAGAGATTGTGACAACGTCCTCGACTTGATCGGCAAGGTAGTTCGGCGACCAATTGATGGGTCCGGAACCTGGATATGGACGGATCTCTCCACGATCTACCTGACCCTGAAGAGCTGCTCTCACAAGGTAACACCCTTGGTTATTTTTCGAACAGACGCTACAACGGTCATAATTGTGTGGGGGCACCTGGCCACGCCCACTTTGAATACAATGTAACCTCACTAGGTTAGCTTCCACAGATCGGACATCCTGACTCTGACGCCGAGTAGGATTCCTGTTACTGATACTAATTTGCTGAGTAACTTCATCCATATAAATTGGCATCCACCAGTGATTTAACAAGTGCTGAAGTGCCTCCTGGACAAGGGTACAAACTCGATCGTTTTCGCAACCCGCTTTACAGCTGTGATAATTATGTGATATCAAGAATCCGAGTCAGACCTGCTCAGCATGTAACTCTACCAAGTTGGTATTCATCACGCGAATATCGAAGATCTGAACCATGTTGATCTGATAAGGGTTCCTATCATGGTAGTCTTGGATCCATCCAAGATCCATCTGACGCTAGAGGGCCTCCTGTATGAAAGAGCATCCCTGTTTGTTTACCGAGCAAGTCAGACCAGAACTGTAATCGTGCCGCGGCAGATTATGATACTGGCTTTGTCTTGAGTGCATTACCACCAGATTGACATTCATTGCACAGATATCGTGATTCTGAATGACGTTGGAATTCGTGTAAACCATGTTAACTCCACGAACTCGGTGCTCTTGGATCCATCCGAGATCCATTTGTTCCTGTAGAGCTGATTGCACCACAGAACATCCCTGGTTGTCTTTAGAGCAGATTCACACTGATGATAGTTATGAGGTGGCACATGGCCATATCCACTCTGTCTACAATGCATCTTGAACAGATTGGTTTTCAACAAGAGTACATCGTGAATTTGATAGACATCGTTAGTTTCTCCTTCTATCAAATTGACTGCAGCCTTCTCATGTTGAGGCAGCGGGTTCGTGAGAACATTAGGATTTGTATCCTTGAAGGATAAGACCCCGCTCCTAACAAGTTTTTGCACGTCGGACTTGAAATTGAGACAAGTCTCAATGTTATGCCCTGATCCTCCTTGGTGATAAGGGCAAGTTTGATCCACCTTAAACCAGAAAGGCGGATTTTTCGGTACTGTAAGAAGAGATTTAGTCTAAATGTGCCCCTTAGCCAGTAGTAATGGAAATAGTTCTGCGTAAAACATGGGTATAGGATCAAACCCTGATGGTCGTGTTGTACGGTTGTTGCTATATGGAGGACGAGCCTGCTGAAGAGGCTGTTGTGTCCTTTGCTGATCAGGTTGGCTCTGCGTAACCTGAGGTTGATACGTAGGAATAGGCGCAGGGCTGATAGCAGGAGTTACAGTTGCTACCGGCTGATAATGACGCCTTTGCTTTCCGAGAGAGATATTCCCAATATCTTGCTCTTTTTTCTTAGGGAGAGCACTACCGTATTTTTTAGTACCGCTCATCGATCCAGTGTCTTTTACCAAACGTCCTTCTCGGACGGCTTCCTCAAGATGTACGCCCATGCCCACCATCTCGGTGAAATCACTGGGTGCGCTGGCAACCATTCGGTCATAGTAAAATGAGCTTAAGGTTTTTAAGAAGATCTTTGTCATCTCTTTTTCCTCAAGAGGCGGACAAATTTGAGCGGCAATTTCACGCCACCTTTGAGCATACTCCTTAAAGGTTTCCTTGTCCTTTTGCGACATCGATCTGAGTTGATCTCTGTCGGGTGCCATGTCCAAATTGTATTTGTATTGTTGGACGAAGGCAGTGCCAAGATCTCTGAATGTGCTGATCGTAGTATGGTTTAAACCCATGTACCATTTTAATGCGGCACCGGTTAAACTATCCTGGAAGTAGTGAATCAGTAGGTCCTGATTCTCCGTCTGAGCTGACATCCGCCGAGCGTACATCACCAGATGGCTCTAAGGGCAAGAGTTACCCTTGTATTTTTCAAAGTCGGGCACTTGAAATTTGTGCGGAACTTTCACATTGGGGACCAAGCAGAGGTCTGCGGCGTCCTTTCCAAATAAATCCTGACCGCGGATGGCTTGCAGTTCTTTTTGCATTTCCAAGAACTATTCCTAGAATTCATCCATTCTATCGAACATAGTTTCCTTTTTACCATAAGGTATCGGTGGAATCTGTCCTTCTGGGACAGTGTGCACCACAGGGGGTGGTACCATGACTACGGCAGTGAATCTTGGCTTTTCCCGAAGTTTGTAACCTTCGGGAGTCTTTAGTATGCCCCTGGCATCTTCGTTTTCCCAAAGTTTGTAACCTTCAGGCCCAGCGGCTTTTGTTGTGATTCCCTGATCTTCAGTGATCGGCGGAACATATCCTTCTAGGATATAGTTAACAGGCATGCCCCAAGGACGATCTTTCAGCATTTGATACCTAGGATCGGACTTTTCCACTATGGGCGTTGAGGTGATCTCTGAGATCACAGTTCGTTGTAGCTGAGCTTCTACCATGGCTTGCATGTCGTTATGAAGCTTTCTTATATCCTCTCTCAGAGCGTCGATCTCCTCCTTCAACTCTCTATTTTCTTCCTCAAGATCATCCATCTTTTTCTGCCGATTGGCCCGAGTATTGTACGAATGAGACAGTTTGACTCTAGAATCGAGACACAAACGTGAGATTCGTAGGTAAGAAGAATTCGTGATGTGAGAATGATGAATGCAATGATTTTATTAATTGTTTTTTGGTTTAATCAAAATAAACTTCGACAATTAGATTGCAAATATCAAACAGTGGGGAAACCCCTTTTTATTGAATTCAAAGGATTACAGAAATGGAAATACAGTAGATTACAAGGTGCATAAACAGAAACCTAAGCTAATGGGTCCCGAGTCCTCTCTGAAGAGAAATCGGGTGCTGACTCTGGTACTTTCCTTTTCTTTGACCAGGGCTCTTGGGCCGTTGTCGGGTTGTCAGTCCTTTGCCAAGTGAAAGGAGCGAGCAAATTCCTTTGGTCATCTTGATTCTCTACATCATGTTGCTCCAAAATTTCAATCAGAGTATCTTTCTCTTTCAGTAGTTGCTATATTTTGATGCACTCTACGTTGCGGGGTGCGGTACTTGTTCTTCCAAGACCATCTCTCCTTTTGAACTTTGTTGAGAGTAACCTGAAGCTTTTCAGTTTCCGTCATGAAGTACATGACAGATTCCCTCGGCGGAAGAATTCCGTAACGAGGATAAGGCATTTTTAGCTTGAGAGCTCTAGTTTGTACCTGATGGAGATAAGGCTCCACCGAGACACAGTCTGGTTTTCCCAGAGACTCTCGTCCTTTCTTATGAACATGCTTCCAAGCGTGCACTATTTCCATCTTTAGTGCTCTGTCATTTTCTCCTTCTTTGAAGAAAAGACCTTCCAGATGAGAATTCAGCGGAATATGCCTCATTGGGTATCCAAACTGACGGCGAACCAATATTGGATGATAGTTGATTCCTCCCTTAGTTCCTATAAGGGGTACGTTGGGGAAGTTTCCACAACAATCAATGATTCTGATTCCATCATAGATCCTATTACACTAATCTATATTAGAGTTGGTGAGGGACATGATCTTCTGCGACCAACGTAAGGCACTCTTGCAATCCCAAAAAGCAGCAGACTTGGGCAAGTGGGAGATAAACCATTTGTAAAGCAAAGGTACACAGCATGTGATCTCCCCTCCGTTGTACAAATTTCCCAAGTGTACAGAATGATACGCATCTGCGAGCAAAGTCGGCACAAGGTTTCCAATGAGAAAAACCTTAATGGAGTTAATATCGACGAAGTTATTGATGTTGGGAAACAAAAATAACCCGTAGGTGAGCAAGACAAAGACGCTTTCAAAAGCAGTCACGTTTCCTATACTGGAAAAATACAGGGCTTTCTTTGTTAAGAACTGGGCTGGCAAACCTTGGATGCCACCCTTAGCGGTCATGTGAGTCCTGACCTCAGACTCGTCTAAATGAATTGCTCTTGCAATGGTTTGATTCTTTGGAATTTCTTCCAGTCCAGAAAACGGAGCTTGATCTGTAATGTGTAGATCAATCGGATGAGAATACTCCTCCAGCGTTGGTGCGAGCTGGTAATCTGGGAATGTGAAATAGTGATAAACCGGATCGTAAAACTGAATGAGTGCATCCATGATTCCCTCAATCACATGGACTCTTAATAGTGGTAGCAAACCTCCGTGCTTGGCTCTGAAAGCCTCTTGGTTTGTGATCATCCTTGCTAACCTTCTCAAATTCTCTAGTTTTGGAACCCTGAAGGTGTACGTATGAGTTCTCCTTCTACCGAAATCCATTAGCGCAATCCTTTTCTCTTATATTTGCAATCACAGTCTTAGTTTATTTTGAAAAACAGAGAGACTAGAAGAGAAATTTTTTTTGAATGTTTTAATATTTTTTTAATGAATGCATGAATGCAGCACACAAAAACATAGAAAAAACATGGGGTCAAAGGGTCGTTGTCATGAAGTCAAGGCTCTACCCATCCCCAAAGGTTTATACTAGGGTGATTTTTGTACCTGTAATCATTATCATCAGCTCCTCCCAAGAAAGCAAAACAACAAGCGGATCGCCAGTGAGTTGTAGAGCAATCTTAGAGTAAGTGCCATTCACCGAGAATAGATCACCAGCCTCAAATGAGGGTAGTATCGTGTGACAAATATTACCGATAGTTTTCGCACTACAAAAGGGTTTGGCTCCTCAGCTTCTCAGACATCACAATCGACCCATTCCCTAGGAGAGGGAATGGGTTGCATTGGTCATCCTCCACTGAGGTTGATGGTCGACCTCGTCGCCATCACTTATCTTAAGTGTATACTCAATCTTTCCACATGCGGCATCACACGCATTCCCATTAGCAGAAAAATAAACACGTATAGCAATTAGGAAAAGCAGTATATATATTTGTCCTAATCATCCTAGACCTTTAAAGCTATGAATCCTAAGTTCCTGACAGAAAATGGGTTCCCCAGCGGAAGCCCCAATCTGTGGTTTTCACACAAGAGAAGAGAAAAAAAGGTTAGAAAAGCCCCACGGTGGGCGCTACTTTTAAAGTTTCCACCTGATAGATGGGAAGAGAACAAGATCTTGCTACAAAGGTAAGATAGATCCTAATGACAGATCCCCAGTGAAGTCGCCATTTTTCTGTAGCGAGCGATTTTGGACGCGGTTGCGAAGCGCTATCGCTCTTTGGTGTCTACAGCTCGATTCATTTTTTATCCTATTAAAGATGATGAAGGAAGGGAAATAGATGTCTCAAATTAACCCTGCTTGTAAACGGAGGTTAAACAGCGGTCTGTTAGGTTACAGATGCTACAAAGATTCGGGGTCTCTATCGGGTTTATTTTTTTAAAGTGGCGGGAGGTTTAGATGTTAGGACGGATGCTTCTTGATAGATATGTGAGAGTATGGGATTTTGGGTTTTTGTTTAGTGTGCTCACTAAGATTTTTCTTTCAATCACATGCCTACGTATTCCCGTTTACCGAGACAGGGAAATCAGAGCGATCGTAGTTCCTCCTATTCTATGGGAGGAAATGGTTGTTTTGGTGTCTTGTTCAAAGCCTAAGACGTGAAGCGAAAGGTGGTTTGTATCTTGTTCAAACCCCAAGATATAAAGCTGAAAGGTCTATTTGTATCTTGTTCAAAGCCCAAGATGTGAAGCTGAAGGGGTTTGACTTTAGAGAGAATTTGTCATCTCTAAAGAGGGGTTTGTCCGTCACAACTGTTTATAAAGGAGAATTACTTTAACCGGGATACGTGGATCCTAGCAATGCCATAATGTCCTTTATAGGGGGTTTTAACCTGAAGGAGAAGACTTTAACTCAGTGTAGAGCAATTCCATCTTTCCTTAGGAACTTCTCATGCTAAAAGAGGGACAGTGGCATGGATGTAGATGATCCAGAGGCTTGCCGCTTACAGCGATTAGATGAAGGGGAAAGAGTTGTTGATGTTTGTGTACTGTGAACGAGGCACAACTTTGATGCTAAAAGGTTGATTGGATAAACCAGTGGTCTTCTTATACAAAGCCTAAGAGGAGGCTAATATGTGTCTCATACAAAGCCCGAGAGAGAGGCTAAAAGGTTTTGACTCGACGATGGAGTCTTTTGGTATCTCGTATAAAGCCCAAGATGAAGGCTATTTGACTCAACAAGAGAGTTTTTTTGTATCTCGTACGAAGCCCGAGATGGAGGCTGTTATTTGTTTGGCTCAATAAGAACCTTTTTGTATCTCGTATAAAGCCCGAGATGGAGGCGAAAGGGGTGATTGACTCAACGAGGGAGTCTCTTATGTGTCTCGTACAAAGCCCGAGAGAGAGGCTAAACGTTGTTTGACTCCCCTAGGGAGAATCATGTAGAAAGCCCAAGAGGAGGCTATGGTGACTGTTTCAGTTGAGTGACAGGTCCAGTATATTGATTTTGAAAGAGAAAATCAGTTCTTATATGAGCAATACTGTACTCAAGGATTTGATTCAAGGATCCGGGTTACTTCTGTTCTTTAAGAAAGTGGGAAATCCGACGGGTATTGAGACTGTCCGAGTCTACGGGTTTTCTTCCTATTTAACGTAGGGGTCACTTGAGAATGTCTTTGAGACTCAAGGAGATTAGACGGTCCCAGTCTATAGTTTCATCTTTTGTACTATGCTTTGAGAAACAGTAGTAGACTCTTTGAAAGGACTATTCTATGCAGATGATTAAGTTATGTTCCTATACCTCTAGGAGGTCGTCGGGACAATTTGTACGAAGCCCAAGAGGAGGCTGGAAACTTTTAAGAAGCCGAGAGGTCCTTGTACGAAGCCCAAGAGGAGGCTACCATTCTCGGAGGAAGAGATCATTATACGAAGCCTATGAGGAGGCTGTGAATACTTCTAAGAAGCCGTAGGGTCCTTGTACTAAGCCCAAGAGGAGGTGGGGTTGCTTTTTAGGAAGCATGTGGATCCTTGTACGATGCCCAAGAGGAGGCCGATACTTTTAAGAAGCCCGTGGGTCCCCAAACCCCGAGAAATTCAAGACAGTGTATTCACAGAGAATAGATCAAGCCAGGAAAGTTCGAGAATCTGGAAGAAACTCAAAGATGCTATTCACAGAGAATACATTCATCTCTGGGAGTAGAGTTTCTTGACAATTCCTAATGAGGACAACCGAAGAGAAGACTGTATCTGGTGATCCTATTGAGGATCTAGTTGTCTATTTCTACGAATAAACGAAACGGCGTCACCTAGTTCTAGACGTAGTTTTCGGGGAAACTCTAAATATCTATACTATTATTAAACAGTTGATATGATTTTATGAAAGAAGACTTACAATGAAACAGCCCCACAATACAGTTATATGTATATGAAAGCGGTAAATCAAAGCAATAACCACTTACTCTGTTGTAGAGCTTCCATGTTGTTTGGTTAGTTGTTCAACAAAGACAGATTGAAAACAACAGTATATGTCAAAATCAAATGAGAAAGTGCTTTGGGACTTACAGCTCAAGGAGAGGCCCAGGGTTTTATCAGTGAGCGCACTGTTTGAATTTGTACAGAGGGACTTATACAAGTGACTGTGGCCCAAAAAAGGTTTTCTGTACAAAAGGATGGGTCTTACACTCTCTCAAGAGGCCCAAAAAGTTTTAAAAGAGTGAGAGTGGGGCTTATAACACGAGGGTATACCCAATTTGTTTTTTCCGTTTGAAATGGCGATCGCGCCGAGATTTTCTTTTAACGCGAAGGGGCTTATACAATATCTGAGGCCCAAAATGTTTTGGTTAAAAGGGGATTGGGTCTTACACTCTATTAGAGGCCCAAAAGTTTTGAATGGGTCTTATAGCTCAAGGAAAGGCCCAGATGTTTAATTTTAAACTGGCGACGATCGCGTCGTTTATTTGAAAATGTACAGAGGGACTTATACAACGAATGAGGCCCAAAAAGTTTTCTGTACAAAGGGGGTTGGGTCTTACACTCTAATAGAGGCCCAAAAGTTTTGAATGGGTCTTATAGCTCAAGGAGAGGCCCAGAATTTTGTTTTTGAAAAGGCGACGATCGCGCCGTTTATTTTGACGGTATCGGGACTTATACAATATACTGAGGCCCAAAAATGATTGGTCAAAAAAAGGATTGGGTCTTACACTCTATTAGAGGCCCAAATGGTTTTGAAAATGATTTATGAGGGTTGAATTAATCCAAAAACCCTAATTTGTTTTCAAAAATGTATTTAATTGCATAAAAATTCAATTAAAATGATCAAAATTGTTTAACATATGGAAAACAAATTGTGATCTTGAATTAATGCTTCAAAAATTAAGTATTGACCTACAAAATAATTAGAAGGCATTAAAAGTTGCAAAATCAAGGTGGAAAAAATATTTTAAATGTTAAAGACAATTAAAAAATTAATTCTTTGCAAAAATATCAATTATATAAAATAAATAATATTTTTGGGATTTTTTTGGGAAAATAAAATATTTTAACATTTTTGTGAATTATTAAAAAAGAATCAACTCAAAATCATTAAAACTCAGAGAGAAATTAATTTTTGAATCAATTAAATAAAATCACAAAATTCAAATATTTGAATTTTCAAAAAATGGCGCCAAGAGCACACCAAGAACACGCGCGTGTTCTGGGTTTGCCCAGATTTGCATTTTCTCTCTAATCTCACTGAATACTTAATCATATCATGTAATCCACATACCAATCAACTCGTTTCAACCTCACGATCATGTCTATGACAATTAATTTCATTTAAATTAAGCATAAAATAAGAAATCACGAAAAATCCTCAAGAACCCTAATTTCTGCATGAAGGCTAGGATTTTTGATACACGATTCAAACAATGCAATTAATTGAGGGGAAACATTCCATGCATGATTATGAACATATGGCCAAATTATTGTGCAGCAAAAAGTGCATGGATCATAGAGTTAGAAGAGCTCATGCTTACCACTTGCAGCTGGTGATCGTGATTCGTGTTGGAGGTGTTACAGCTAGGTTCCAATGATCTGAATAGCTTCCCTAGGTGCCATGGAGTGTGTATGAATGCTTGGAATGGATTGAAATGATCTAGAACTTGAGATGGTACCCCAACTGCAAATCTGTCAAGAACTTAAGCAATTGGCTGGTGATTTTGTGAAATCTGTGTTCCAGATGTTATGTGAGTGTTTGGATCACTTCTATATGATGTATATGAGGTGTGTGTGTGATTGGAAAATCTCTCAAACTCAAAACCCGATAGTGACTTGCCTTAGAAGGCAAAATTGGAGTGAAAGAAGAGATTTTGAGGAAAGCATCTGTTTGATGGCTTTGGTGTACTCTAACTGATCACAATTGAGCTCTATTTATAGTAGAGCAAGTTTGTTTTGCAAGGAATAGTGAATGGAAACTGCTGAGTAGGTTTGGCCAATGTTGGCAAATGAAAATCCAAGTCTCCTCTAGCCATAGACTAGAGGTTAGGGCACAGGCTGCTGGTTCCCTTGGTCTTGGATAAGTCTTGACTGAATTCAGTTGAGAATGGCTCAGTCCATGCCACCTTGATGCTTCCATTGAATGTTCCAATCCAAAATTGGAGTCTTGTCCCTATTTTGGCAACTCTAGGTTCAACATGCTATTTCTTGTTCCAAAGACTTTGGAGGCTTGGCTCAGTGATTGTCCCCTTTAGATTCAATCCTCAGATGTGTCCAAGTGAATAGGAGTGTTTGGATTTGCACAATTTTGGCAAATCGACAAAAGTGCAAAATCTGCCTTGCCTTGACAGATTTCAACAAGGCAACTTGCCAATGTCATATCTCATGAATCAAATTGAATTTGGTAATGTTCTTGGCCATTTTGGAAATCCCTTACATGATACAACAACTGTTTGAACATGTTTGGTTTTGATCTATTTTGAATCCAAGTGAAAAATCCCGCTACATTTGGAAAAAAGTAAGGCAAAATCTGACTTAATGAAATTTTCACTAAGTGTTGGAACAAAGTGACTTTTCTTGATTTTGATCACTCCATAACTCAAAATCCATGAGGAATTTGGACATAGGTCAGTATGAAGCTTTTATAGAGGGCAATGAGATCTACAAATCAAGCTTTGAATGGGGAACAATGGCCTTGTGGTTTAGGAGTTATGTACCTCCAAAGTTGGCACATTAGTGTCACTTTTTCCATAACTTAGAAATATTTCTAAGTTTTTATGGTTACCCCTTTTACAAGTTATCCCACTTTCTTTGATTTTTCTTGATGAATGATGATTCAAATCATACATTAACATCATTTCAGGGTTAAAAATCCATTATGGTGAAAAATCTCAAAAAGTCAAAGTTGACTTTTGTGCACAGTTGACTTTTTATCAGATGAATTCCAAACTGTGCAATTCTTCATGAAATCATGTCCTTGACCTAAATCAAACTTGATGGACATGTTCCATGGGTGTCATAGGGTATATTGAATCATGTCTTAGGGCTTGGGAGCATGTCCTGGTCAAAAGTCAAAGTTACAGTTGACTTTCCTCGCGAAACCCTAATTGTGGTGCAGATGAAATTGAGACTTGTTGCTCAAACTTCTTGGAATAATCCATTGTTCCAAATGGATCAATATAGCTCATTAGAGACCATCAAACCCTCTCTCGAGGTCTTGGCTCATGATTTGCCCTAAAAGTCAACTTAGGGGTGAATTAGGTCAAGAAACCCTAATTCCTGATTTTTGATGAATGCATCCCCTGAGGCAAAATTGACTTGATGATTGGGTCCATGAGCTCCCATGAAGTATATTAGGTTATGTTTTGGATCCTTGGCTCATGCCCAGAGGAAAATTTCCCTTTGGAGGCCCTAATCGACCAAAACCCTAATTTGGTGATACTGGCGATCTTGAGGCTTGATCCACCTAGAAGGGAACAACTTTGTGCTTAATCCTTGGAGTGGGAGTCCTTTTGATCCTTTGTAGCTACTTGAGAGGTTAAACAAGTTAAAGATCAAGTCATTCCTTGATTGATCCTTTGTCTAAGAGCTCTGAGAGGGCTTGAAACCCTAAATTTGATTGCAGTGGATGCTCACCTATCTTTGGGGAGACTAATGAAGTATGATGGTTCATCCATATTGTGATGATGATTTGCACAATGATGGGAAATCTTAGTGGTCAAAATTTGGGGTATGACAGAATCTAACTAATGTTGTCATGCATCAATGGTCCTAAGGTCAGGATCAGAAGGGGAATCTAACTAATGTTGTCATGCATGGATTGCTATCCTAATGTCTCTCCTACCTCTGACTTAATAAAAAATTAAGTGGAGCTAGGAATCCTAAGGGATCGTGTCATTAGACAAGTAAACATTATGTAACTTAATCCATAAACAAAAGGAACTAAAAGCAAACGAAAGAGTAAACAGTGTCAGTCAACAATAATGTCACTCAATCAAAGTAAGAAAAGGGGGAGCTTTAGCCAAGTGGTCATATCAACCGAGGCAAACAAGCTAGCTATGGGAAATAGGGGTACTCACCCAATGGTATCAAAAACCATGAAGAGCAGAGTAAGGAAGAGGAATATGTGAATCAGATCACATAAGCATCAGCATCGGTCAATGTGAGCTATAGACAAAGTGTAGGGGTCTGATTACTAAACCCTCCTTCCACTTGACGGACTCGATAACAGGAGCAGGTGATGGTCAAAGCTTTAATCATGTAATGAGAGCTAGGAACGACTCAACTAGAATAACGGGGGTCGATTGCGAACCCTACCTTCCGTAAATTGCCTTCTTGGAGGTCTTACAAGGGGATATGGGAATAGGATGCCCCTTTAGAGGTCTTTAGGCACAATATTAAACAAGCACAATCATGGCCTCACTTGAGGCCTTTCCATACAATCCTACTTATCATGGCATCGACTATTCCTACTTCTCATGGCATTCGAAAGCATTAAAGAGAAGTGAAGAGATAAGAAGTCCTACCAAACGGATATGAATCCGTAGCAAAGCAACGAAAGCGCAACGAAGGAAAGTCACGAAAGCACATATAAACAAATAGCAAACCAAGTTAGAAACAAGTTTTTATTTACAAAATGAAATGGTCAAACCACCTTTGGAATATCTCCTTTATGCACCTTGCACATGTGAACCAAAGACATTAGTAATAACAAGAGAGTGTATGTACAACATGAAAACCTAAGTCTAATGACTATGTACATTTGAGTCACATTAGTCAAAGTGAAAGACCTAAAAGGATTATGAAATTACAAGTCAAGTTACAACTATGCTACAAGACTAATCTACTTTGAAGTTAAAGGTAAACCAACAAAAGAAATCACCTAAGGGTTACAAGTATAGGCAAAGGACATGAAAGTAAACCAAAACCAGAATTGAACTCATGTTAGAAGTGTGCACACATCTTATAAACGTCCACCAATTTCTAAGGTAAAACAAGTTTAAGTCCTTAAGACAAAACCAGGCAATTCAAACCAAAACTAGCTCCTAAAAACAAAGACTTGCAAGGCAAGCAAAAGATGAGCATTAGAGATGAAAACATCAATGAAAAGAGCCTATGGAAGTAGAGGATGGTTCTATAAATAATGTACAAAGTTCACATTCAAGACATGCAAGTAAAGTTCAAAGGATTAAACCAAACTAGGCAAACAAAGGCAAACTTCACTTTTGGAAACAATGTAAAGTTAATCATGCACAAACAAATTATGGGTCATGTACCAATGTACAAACACTTTATAAGTCAGTAACTATACCTCCACATCATGTACACAAGTTTCAAAGAGGATTAGCCAAATATAGGCAAAGAATGGTACCACAAACACAAAGTTAGAATACCACACAATGTATGCAAAATGATGCTTCAAACATACATGTTTTTATGCACATTATGGATAATTTAAAAATGACTTGAGATGGATTATAGGTCCTAAAAATGTGTCCAAACCAATTCACAAAAGTCTCACACAACACCTTCTAAGGAATGGCATGAATGTCTCCTCAAAACCCTAGGGATCAAACTTGTAAGCACAAATGAATGCTCACAATCAAAAAGGTATGAAAAATAGTTAGAAGTCCTAAAGAATTATGAAAATTTAATAATAGTATGATGAAGTCATTATATCACATTTTCTAAAAGGAATTCATAAAATTATGCACCAAAGTGTCAAAACAATTCACTCAATAGGCAAGATAACAAGGCATGATCGTCGAAAAACAACTTCACAAAGTGGATTTAAAATGACACCAAAAATTATGAAAAAAATTCCCAATGAGCATAAAAGTGTCATATATTCTATTGATTAATCACCCACAAAAAAATTAGCTTCTCACCTATTGGAAAAAAACCACTTTCGATCCCTTAAACCGAAACTATGTCCTTTGGGACAGCTTGGAATAAAAAATTCAAATTAATTACTAAACTCATCCAAAACTTGAATAAAAAATTATTTAAAATTAATTAAGAGGTTAAGGATCACTCATGAATTTTTCTATAATTTTATCACACTCAAAACTATTTTAATAATTGGAACGAAACAAGAAAAATATTGCGATTAAGGGAAAGTGCTAGGAAAGCAAACTTATCACGCATAACTTAAACCCCAAGCTTCGAATCGTCACATATCGTCATAAATCAAGCTATAACCAGTGCCTCGGGTGGGAGGGCTCAATATGCAACTTTATTACATGAACCTAAACCACACGCTTGGTATGAATGAATGCATCAAAGTTCTAGAAAATTTACCTTGCCGGAGATGCGATTCACGTGTATAGAAAGCCAGAAAACTTCACCGCAATATCTTCTAATCAACCTTGGAGGCAAAATAAATGCCTTAAGCTCCAAATTTACTCCATGAATAACTACCTTATTCGAAATCGATCAACATCGATCCAAAATCCATGAACACTTAGCCAAAATCGAACAACACCTTAATCGAAATTAATCCACACCTTAATCGAAATTATCAACGAGAATCTAATTAAGAATTAACAAAAAACTAATCAAAATGTTAGTCATCAAAATTTAAAGATAATTAGCAAAAAAATGAAAATAATAAAATGAACAAAAAACCTAAAATCTACTTCATTCCAATTATGAACAGGGGGTCGAGGAAGTGATGTTTGTGGTGCGGATAGGAATCCATGTGGTTTATGGCCCAATCTGTGTGGTGTTAATGTTATCTAGCCTCTAAAGAAACCTAAAATCCCTTCACACCGGTCTCCTTCTACTTCAACTCATTCGCCGTTCTTCATTTCACTCTTCTGTCTTAACTCCTCACTCCATCAAATCTCCGGCGCCACCACTTCCATACACCCTCACTCGCGTCTCCCTCAACCTCTTCCATAATATTCATCCACCCCACACTACCCTCGCTCCAAAACGTGCATGAAATCGCATCACACACACAGAGATAAATCGCATCACCGAGGTTTAAATCGCTGAGCATGTCAGGAAACATTAACGAAAAAGGAGCCAAGAAATTCTTACCGTCCGACGCGTTTTCCGATCGGTGGACGTGAGATGAAATCCAGAGGTAAAAACACGTTTCGCATGCTTCTTTTAATCCTTTTCTCCTTTTACTTTCGCGATTTCTAATTTGCTTCTCGCTGTTATTGTTGATTAAAGATGTGATGTTGAATCTATGTTGTTGACGTAGCAGGTTATGATTTGATGAAGACTGAATCGTATTGATGGTGATGACGATGACGTGATGGTGGTTTCGGTGATGTTTTTAAGTGTTTTGATGAAGGTCGAATGGTAGCGGGAAGAACGGAATTACCAGATTTGTGAGAACGGAGACGAAGATACTTCAAATCACTGCAACAACTCGAAGCTTGAGGTAATGCTCTTGCACTTTACTACGATTTTCAATCCACCTTCGTCTTCTACTTTTTGTTTCTGCTATGATTGTTGTTGTTGTAAATCGCTGCTGGTGTGATATTTCTCTGATGCGAATTGGTTGTTGTGTGTGCAGGTTCGTGATGTGGAAGAATAAAGATCAGAGTGAAGAAAATGGAGGAACTCGCTTTCTCTTCGATTCAGTTATTGCAAGAAGGATTTGCTGAAGAACGAAGATTGGTGAAGAAAAGTTTATGGAAGTTGTTGAATGGTTCTGCAAGTTCGATGATGATGAGGATGAAGAAAATTGAAGAGGCTATGCTTGGAGTTTTTGTGACGTCAAGAGATGGTTGAAGAAGCTGATTGAGGAAGATGGAAGAAGAGGAGGAAAAAAATGAAGAGGAAGATTCTGTTAGTGAAAACTCCAGTTTTTGGGAGAGAAATTTTGTTAGAGAAGTTAGGAGACTGGTTTTTGTTTGATGTGATTCCTTCTGTTGTAGCTTTCTGTTAGGTTGGTTATTAGTTAGTTCTGGTATAATTTTTGACAGTTAGTTTTTTTTTTTCTGTTTCAATGTACCGGAAAGAAACTGTTATGTATTTTGGTGTGAATGAATTTCTCCCTGTCTTTCTATTAAGACCTTATTCCAGCTATGTATATTTTCTTTTCTGTCATGAAGAGTTTGGTTTTGAGCTGTGAAATTCTGAATCTATTTGATTCTACTATTAGTAGCGAGTGCATCGCTTATCAATTTTGAACATCCCAGAATCTCTGCCTTCAACAACATCCGATAAGCTACTACTGCTTGACTGATTCACCCTGCTACCATTAGGCAATTTAACATTTGGATGAGCACCAATCCTGTTATAGAGGTAACAGTACCCGGGATT
This sequence comes from Lathyrus tuberosus, assembly GCA_022829125.1. Taxonomy (NCBI): domain Eukaryota; kingdom Viridiplantae; phylum Streptophyta; class Magnoliopsida; order Fabales; family Fabaceae; genus Lathyrus; species Lathyrus tuberosus. Next base: position 1,772,467 of record JALAZF010000348.1, read on the forward strand.
TGCTGATGGAGGTTAGTTCAAGGGAGTGTAGCCTAGCTAGCCTGCGAGTAGATATATGATGACTTGCCTTTGCCACGCCAACCATTGGTTTATGTTGATAAATGCCTGCCATTCCAATGCAGTCAGTTCGTGAAAGTGAATTGCAAATAAAATAAGGGCTTTTTATCATATCAACCATGTGCTCTCATATGGCCAAGGTAATACCAAACCAATCGTAAGTTGATGCCACGTTCCAACTCGTCCATGCCAGCTCTTTTTAGTATTAATGCAGTTTCAAGCCTTTCTTCCACGATATTGGCAGTCACTTGCCGATTGAGTGTTGATTTGGACATGAACATATAAATAAACATGGACATAGAAAAATTGGTGTGGATTTTATTGATTTAGTAAATGGTTATTGGTTCTTTTGAATATGGATTTGAAATGGATGTGAGAATGATATGGATCAAGAATTAAAAACGGATATGGAAAAATGGGTGCGAAATTTAGTAAGCGAATATTAAAGGTTTTTAAAAGAAAAAGTATGGTTCGAAATGCGGGTCAAAGAATGGTTAAATTGGATTTAAAAATTGGTTAAAATGGACAATTAAAAATGAATATGGACTTTGAACGAATCAAAGTGTGGACTTGAAAATGGTTTATTTGAAATTGAATGGATAACATGGTTAATGGATATTTAGGGATATGTTTAGAAAGAAAGAAAATGGATATGGATTATTTAATTTGGGTATGAAGAGGTTAATGGGTAGAAAATGAATAGGGATAATGAAGTGTGAATTCCAAGAGATTCACGTGACTAATCTTAACATGCTTAATTCATCTCAAATTTCAAATCCGAAGCAATCTCCCACTTCAATCAATAAATTTCGTTAACCATGAATACCATGATGCATTTGTCATGCAACCCTAATCTTATGATCTTCAACTGATAACGATCCACGAGCTCAACCATGAATAAAAACCTAGTCCTCCTTGGGATACACTGATAAGATGACCAGCATTGAGAAGAAAACCAACCTTGGTTCACACCCATGAAACTCTGAGTCGATGCTTTGGATAAATCCTTGAATGAAGATGAGAGAGCCTCATAATAATTGAGAAACCCGAGCTTGCACATGAAATCTTGATCCCACGCCTTAGGAGCCCAATGTGAATGAATGATTATGAGTTATGACCTAATGGAAAATGCAGGAGAATGCGAAGCGAAAGCCAAAAAACAAAAGTTAGAAAAAATTAGGGGAAAATTTTGGGGTGCTACACAATGGTACTGAATTTTTTAATAAAATTGTTGGAAATTTTTTCCTTGAAAATGGAATTGTGCATCAAAGTTCATGTGTTAACTCACCCCAACAAAATGGGATTACAGAGAGAACCGACACCTTCTTGAAGTTGCACGAGCACTACTCTTCTCTACCAATGTCCCTAAATATTTATGGGGTGAAGCTGTCTTGACAGCTGCACATTTAATAAACCGTATGCCATCCCGTGTTTTGAAATTTTAAACTCCTTTGCAAAGTTTCTTGAAATATTTTCCAATTGCTTTCGTTCTATCTGATTTAGCACTTAAAATATTTGGATGCACAACTTTTGTTCACGAACACAAGCATCTTGCTAAACTTGAACCTAGTGGAATCAAATGTGGTTTTATTGGGTATTCATCTTCTCAAAAAGGTTATAAATGTTTTGATCCCAATACAAAGAAAATATTTGTAACAATGGATGTTACTTTTTTTAAAACAAACCTTTTTTTGGTAATAATCATCTTCATGAGGGAAAACAAATGAAGATTCTCTTGAGTTGTTTAAAAACTTAAATTATCTCAGAAGATGTGTATAAATCACATAATTATGTTCCATGTACATCTGCACCTAAAGAAAATGCCTTGAAAAAATTAGATGAACCTACTCCTTCCATGAGTAAGGATCAATCAGAATCCAAGGCAACAAATCAAAACAAAGATCAAACAAATGTTTTTTTTGAAATTAATCAAAACGCACCAGATAAAGATCCTTATAATGAAACAAAAACAAGATTTGAGGAAGGAAATCCAAGTTGGAAAGGAAAAATTTAAGCCAGAAGAAACAATGATGAAGTAGTAGAAGACCATATTCCTCATCTCAGCCAAGAATCTGAACCGAGTGAAAGTCAAACGACTCAGACAGGTAAATCTCTCCTTGATCCTAATTCTCTATATACCGACCTTGATCCCCATAGAACTTAGGAAACAATATATTGATCTCAATGTTCCCATTGCCTTTAGGAAGCCAGGTAGGCCATGTACTAGGAACCCCTTGTCTAACTTTGTATTATATTCAAACTTGTCTCCCTCTTTTGCTGCATTTACTTCAAATCTAACTAGTGTCAAAATTCCTAAGAATGTACAGGAGACTCTAGAAATTCCAAAGTGGAAGGAAGCTGTTTTTGAGGAGATTAAAGCTCTTGAAAAGAATAAAACTTGGAGTGCCACAACTCTGTCGGCGGGTTAAAGAACTGTGGGATGTAAGTGGGTGTTCACAATAAAGTACAGTTCTGATGGATCAATCGGAAGGTACAAAGCTCGATTGGTTGAAAAAGGATTCACTCAGACCTATGACATAGATTACTCAGAGACCTTTGCTCCTGTTGCAAAGCTTAACACAATCAGAATACTCTTATCCCTTGCAGCTAACTTAGACTGGCCTCTCCATCAGTTAGACGTCAAAAATGCCTTTCTCAATAGTGATTTAGAAGAAGAAGTATATATGGATTGTCCTCCAGGTTTTGAAGAAACCTTTGGGTCACAGGTGTGTAAACTAAAGAAGTCCCTGTACGGGTTTAAATAATCTCCGAGAGCTTGGTTTGAAAAGTTTACTCAGTCTGTGAAGAAACAGGAATATATTCAAGGATAAGTAGATCATACTTTATTCACAAAGTCAGGTCAAAATGGAACGATAACTATTTTGATAGTCTATGTTGATGATATTATTCTTACAAGTAATGGTGAGATAGAAATGGAGAGATTAAAAAGAAACTTAGCAGCAGATTTTGAAATCAAAGACTTGGGTCCCCTCAAGTATTTCCTTGGCATGGAAGTAGCAAGGTCAAAGAAAGGAATTGTTGTTTCTCAGAGAAAATATGTTCTTGATCTCCTACGAGAGACAGGTATGAGTGCTTGTATGCCTGCTGACCCGCCGATGGACCAAAGTGCCAAACTTTGGGAGAAAGGGGACACACCAGTTGACACTGGAAGATATCAGAGGTTTGTTGGAAAATTAATATATTTGGCTCATACTCGTCCTGACATTGCTTTCTATCTTAGTGTTGAGAGTCAATTCATGCATGCACCATATGAAGAACACCTTGAAGCTGTGAACAGAATCTTGAGATACTTAAAAGCAACTCCTGGAAAAAGGTTATTCTTCAAGAAGACCAATGATAAAAATGTGGCAATATTCACTGATGCAGATTGGGCAGGGTCCATTATTGATAGAAAATCAACTTCAGGTTATTGCACATATGTGTGGGGGAACTTAGTGACTTGGAGAAGCATAAAACAAGAAGTAGTTGCAAGAAGTAGTGCTGAAGCTGAGTTTAGAGCAATGGCCCAAGGAATTTGTGAAGGTATGTGGATTCTTAGAGTCCTAAAAGAACTGAAGATAGAGGTAGAACTCTCATTAAAATTGTACTGTGACAACAAGGCAGTTATAAGCATAGCTCATAATTCGGTTCAACAAGAACGTACTAAACATATCAAGAACGATCGTCATTTCATCAAAGAAAAGATACCCTCTGGTACTCTCTGCTTGCCATTTATCCCTTCCAAACAACAGACCACTGATATATTGACCAAAAGCTTGGGAAGATCAACATTTGAATACTTGATTAGCAAGTTAGGCATGATTGACATCTATGCACCAACTTGAGGGGGGGGGGGGGGGGGGGTTGAAATATTTCTTATTTAATACTATTTATTTTCTTGTTTAAGTGTCATTATATTACTCCTAAAATAAAGGAGTTAATTTTGTATTTTCTCTCCTATAAAAGGAGCCCTTTTTTCGTCATAATAATATAACAGAATTATCACCCATATGTTTTTCTACAATCTCATCATTTTTCTTCAAATGTTTCCACCATATCCTTCCCATTGTCATCATTCTCTTCAATTTTTCTTTTCAAACCCCAAACACGTCTTATCTAATCTAAATCCAAATTTCTTTCTTGTTTTATGTTTATAGTTGTTTAGTTGTGTTGTGTTGTAGTTGTTCCTTGCGTTGGAGTGTGTGGGTACTCATAGTTCTCTCATTCTCTCATACTTTTATTTCAAACATTTTCACGAACACTTTGTGTGCACATCTCATCTCAACAATTTCATGGCTTCCAAGTCCAAAAGTTTGGTTAACGGCAAGAACAAAGTTACTTCATCTACCACTGCCTAAGAGAATCCATTTACCTTGGTTTCAAAGAAATATGCAAGAGATTTTGAGATCAAGCATTTGCCCCGTCTTGTTTTCAAGCAATACATGTGGAAGAAGGATACCGTTGAAGGCATGTATCTACCCAAGGTTGTGAAGCGAGTTAAGCATCAAGAGATTGGTTACTTCTTACAGTTGGCTCAAGACTACAACGAGGATCTTATCTCTGTTTTACTCTGGACTACATCAAAAGGATGGTTCTAGCTTAAAATTCTCTATTGGCAACAAAATTTACCATTTCATAAATGATTTGTGGGATACACTGTTTGGTATCACTAATAGTGATATGGATATTGATGAAGAAATTAATGAGCTGGTAATCTACTCTGACATGCATAAGGACTTTGATTGGGGTGTTCACTTGAATGAGTTAGTCAAAGTTCCTCGTCCTACAGACTACTATAATCCCATTTCCACTGGAAATTTGAAGATACTGCATAGAATCTTATTATAGATTGTGTCTCACATCCTACACCCTAAAAATGGAGGCTTTTCAAGAGGCAATTCTCTTGAAAGTCATCTGGTTTACATTTTGTTGCACAAAGTCAAGATAAGTTGGACACATTACTTTGTGAATCGTATGTTCTCTGTCAGGTCGTGCAACAAAGGTACATCCTTGTGTTATCCCTCTATGATTGCCAAAATTCTGAATTATTTCAACATCAGTATGCTAAATCTTCTTTACAAATCCCCTGGTTCGTCTCAAGAATTCTCTCAACGTACCTTGACAAACATGAATTATTTTTGGGATATCAACTATTGTGCCTATTATCTTCTCCTGGGCAAGAACGGAAGGAAGATCTATAACTATGATGATCCAACTGCAATTGATGAAGAGGCTGAAGAGGATCATATGGATGATGAACAACCTGTTGAGGTTCATCTTGATGCTCCAGAGGGTGATGGTACCATGCAAGATACGCATCATGGAGTTGGTCACGGTGGTGATTCCCGTGCTAGTTTTAGTGAGACTTCCTATATAGTGACCATGCTTCAAAATATGCAGATGCAGCAAGATGAGAGGTATGCTACACAGACAGAGCAATTTTATTTAATGCAGGATCATATGGCCACTCGAAATGCTGATTTTTAGTATTTTACTACGTATACAACTGAGAGTCTCATGTCCATACGAAACACTATGAATGAGAATGATATTGCTTCTATGGAAAAGATAAATTACATGATTAGGGATCAAGAAGATGATTATGCTCATAATGATCGCTTTTACCATAAGATATGTGAAGCCGCTGCCATGGAGGGAAGACCAAGGCCAATGCCAAGAGGACATGCAAGGCATTGAAGTGTGCTAGAGATGTGTTATTGTTTTGAGTTTGGTGTGTTGCATCTTTTGAGTCTTGCTCTTCTCTTTTGAGTTTGCTGTGTTACATTTTCATTATGTTATGGTTTTCTACTTGCTTTTGGTGTGTATGAACAATGGTCTAATGTAAAGCCCATATATATATACATACATCAAAGCATATATTATACATGATTTCCACTTTTGGTACTGAAATGTACAATAAGTTCCTAGTACACACATTATACATATACATGCCCAAAAAGCCTAATACAAAAAACTACGGCATAGTATATCTACAAGATGTTCCAAAGACAAATACTAAGAACTAGATCACTAATGATCTCAAAAACTCCACAACGGAAGCAAAGCCATCAGATAAGTAAGGATAATCACACGGCCTTATCCTTACCCTTCGCGGAACCTGCAGCACCTGTGATGTAAACAACAACAGTGGGGTGAGATACATCAAATCTCAGTAAGTTCCCTATCTTAAAGTCCTCTCGGCTTTACAAGGTTCTAATAAACCTAACTCAAGTCAAAGGGAAGGGAAGTGACTTTGAGTACACACACTATATAAGTATCCACACTCGTGAGCCTGTTAACTCACACTAGTACCAAAGTACGTCCTGAGCCTGTTAGCTCAAGAATCTCACTAATCAATAACCGTACCAAGGCATCCCCTTTCCCCGTCCGCTTCTACCTCTAGAAGACGACCCGAGTCATGGATCCTTGTAGTTACTTGGCATACGAAATGGATTTGGGATCATCGGCCCGTACACCATGATCCGTCACTTCACACGGCCCGTACACCGTCACAAGTCTCTTTACCCGCAGGCTCCATTCATACTATACGTGGGAATCAAACCTGCCAAGTAATTGTCCATACGTTTCAGAGGAGGTGCTCGAGTCTCTTGAAACTACACTGCAAGATAAACTGGTTATGATTATTAGACGCACGCCTCGGCCTTTCATGCGTGAGCGTTGTCACTATGTCATTTCACACTTTCCAACATTGTTTATGGTAATGTTCCTCACTCTACCTATTTCGTATTTTAACATGCATACATATTCAACAACAAGTACACGCCATTAAACGATAAAAGTCGACAAAACGACACTATTCCAAAATCCCGACATAATTAAATCAGCCAACAATCTTAAAACCATTTTAATAAGAAAGTACATTTTGTTAGTTTTCCAACGATATCAAGAATGTTAAAAAAGGATAACCGAGTCAAAAGTTATGGACATAACGAGAAATAGTATCGCGAAAAAACACAATTCTGCACCCTCCTGGCCGTACGCGTATTACCTCATGCCATACGCGTATTGCCTTACTCACTCGCTCATCCATACGCGTATTGCCCATAGTCATACGCGTATGGGCAGAGACTGATTTTTCCCAAAAATTCCTTTTAAAACCCCAATACGCGTATTGCCTTACCTCATACGCGTATTGCCCAAAATCCTACGCGTACCATTACGCAAATGAGCAGATGGCCGAGAAAATGGAACCCCATACGCGTATTGCCCACATTTTTGCATGGCCATACACGTATTGCCTTAACCAATACGCGTATTGCCTTGGGTGATACGCGTATGGGCAGCGTGAAAACCAAAAATTTTCCTGCATAATGGGTTTGTGAAAATGCTCCATTTTCCCTTCCAATTTACTTCTAAACACCAGAAAATTACCAATTGGATACACAACAACACATATTTAACAAGTATCAATCATAAGGAACATTAAAACATGATTTTGGTACAAAATTTCTCATTTCCTAACAATGTCAAACTAACTCTAAAACTCAATAAAACTCTACTCTAAATCATCTAGCTAGAACCCACCTGGATTACAAGATGAGGAGGTTGAAGCTGAGATGAACAGATGAAGATTGGTTAATGATCCAAGTCCTAGAGCTCTTGAGAATTTTTCTTCTTCTTTTCCCTTCCTTTTCCTTCCTTTCCTTTTCTTTCTCCAAGTTTTCTATCTTCTTTCAAATAAGGCAAAGGAAAAGAAAATATACAAAGGAAATATTAATTGGTAATACTACTAATTATCCAAATTATCTTAATTGCACCAACTAATAAAACTCCAAGTTAAATAATATTAATCTAATCAAATTCCGAGTTCGTCAGTTTACTCTAATTACTTTATCCAATAATTACTCAGAGTACACCGGACCCTAGTTGATCATAATAATATTCTCCCAAAATGTTCACAAAATTATGGGGTATTACATCCTCCCCCCCTTAAATAGAAATTCGCCCTCGAATTTAAAAGGGTACCTGAACAGATGAGGGTAGACCTCCCGCATTTCCGATTCCAATTCCCAAGTTGCATCGCCTGGATGCGTCTCATCCCACTGGACCTTAACAAGAGGAATCTCTTTATTTCTTAACACTTTAGTTTCTCTTCCTGTGATACGACTCGGTTGAGGCTCAAACGTCAAATCAGCTTCTATCTCAATTGTATCTGGTAAAATTGGCTGAAGAGGATCGGGGATAAATTTCTGAAGCTGAGACACATGAAAAACGTCATGCATCTCTGACAGAGAAGGCGGTAAGGCTAATCTGTAAGCTACTTCTCCAATTCTTTCTAAGATTTGATACGGTCCCACGTATCTTGGACTTAACTTCCGCGATTTAAATGGTCCTTTCAATCTCAATCTCGGAGTAACCTTCAAAAATACATGATCACCCTCATCAAACTCTAACGGTCTTCTACGGTTGTCCGCATAACTTTTCTGACGATCTTGGGCTTGTTTAACTTTTCCACAAATCATTCTACTCTTTTCCATGGTCTCGTGAATAATCTCAGGTCCCAAAATTCTATCGTCGCCAACCTCCACCCAACACAATGGCGTTCTACACTTCCTACCATACAACGCCTCATAAGGTGGCATACCAATACTTGCATGATAAGTGTTATTATAAGAGAATTCGATCAACGACAAAAGTTCTATCCAATTTCCTCCACTTTCAAGTACACAAGCTCTCAACATGTCTTCCATAGTTTGTATTGTCCGTTTTGTCTGACCGTCCGTTTGCGGATGATTTGACGTACTCAAACATAACCTCGTTCCCATGGCTTGTTGAAAAGCTCTCCAAAATCTGGAAGTAAACTTTGGATCTCTATCCGAAATGATAATAGTAGGAATACCATGCAATCTCACTATCTCTGAAATGAACAACCTTGCGAGATGACTCGCCTTGTAGGTAGTTTTCACAGCTAAGAAACGTGCTGATTTCGTTAACCGATCCATAATTACCCAAATCGAATCATAACCACCTTGTGCATGGGGTAATCCCACTGCGAAGTCCATCAAAATACTATCCTATTTCCATGTCGGAATTTCTAAAGGTTGCAATAAGCCACCCGGCCTTTGGTGCTCAATCTTCACTTGTTGGCACACCGCACATTCCGACACATACACCGCAATATCCTTTTTCATCCCGGGCCACCAATAGTCCCTCTTCAAATCTTGATACATCTTGGAAGCACCAGGATGTATAGTAAAAGCACCCTTATGCGCTTCTTCCAAAATCCTCCTTTTTAACTCCGTGCTATCCGGAACACAAATCCTTTGGTTAAACAAAATAGTTATGTCGGTAGCTCGCACAAAACCCGGTTGCAATAACACTTCTTGTAACTTCTCGTCTAACCCTTGCTCTTGCTGGATTTCTTCCCTAAGAGTAGAAAAGACATTCAAATTCCCCATAATTACACAATTTGGAGTCCAGTTAAATTGAAGATTTAGATCTCTAAACTTTTCCATCAAGGTATACTCTAACATCATCAACTCGGCATTATGCAACACCTTCCTACTCAATGCATCCGCCACCTTATTTGCTTTACCCGGATGGTATTTTAACTCCAAGTCATAATCCTTCAAATATTCCATCCATCTCCTCTGACGCATGTTCAACTCTTTCTGATCAAATAAGTACTTTAAGCTCTTGTGGTCGCTAAACATCTCAAAACGTACACCATACAAATAGTGACGCCATACTTTCAAAGTAAATACAACTGCCGCCAATTCTAAATCATGCGTTGGGTAATTCTCTTCATGGACTTTCAACTGTCGTGAAGCATAAGCCACTACATGTCCATCTTGCATTAACACCCCACCTAATCCCTTCTTCGATGCATCACAATATACCTCATAAAACTTGCTAGAATCAGAAATAACCAAAACAGGAGCGGTAGTCAATCTCTCCTTCAAACTCCTAAAACTTCTTTCACAAGCCGAATCCCACTCATACGAATAATCCTTCCGAGTAAGTCTCGTCAATGGTAAAGCCAACTACGAAAATCCCTTGATAAACCTTCTGTAGTACCCTGCCAATCCCACGAAACTTCTAAATTCAGAAGCATTCTTCGGTCTCTCCCAATTAATCATCGCTTCAACTTTTGATGGATCGACCGCTACACCTCCCTGGGATATGACATGACCAAGAAAATTAACCTCAGACATCCAAAACTCACACATACTTAACTTAGCAAAAAGTTGCTTCTCTTGTAAGATGGATAAAACAATCCTTAGGTGTTCTCCGTGCTCTTGAGGATCACGAGAATAAATAAGAATGTCGTCAATGAAAATCACCACAAATCAGTCCAAGTAAGGTTGGAATATCCGATTCATATAATCCATGAAAACTGTCGGGGCATTCGTCACACCGAAAGGCATCACCAAAAATTCATAATGCCCATAACGGGTTCTAAACGCAGTCTTTGGTACATCTGAACTCTTCACACGAATCTGATGATAACCCGACCGTAAATCAATCTTCGAGAACACGCAGGCTCCTTTCAATTGATCTAACAGGCCGTCTATCCTTGGTAATGGGTATTTATTCTTGATGGTGACCTTATTCAACTGACGGTAATCAATGCACAACCGCATTCCACCATCCTTTTTCTTTACCAATAACACCGGAGCCCCCCAGGGCAAAACACTAGGTCGAACAAAATGCTTTGTCAACAACTCTTCCAATTGATCCTTTAGTTCTCTTAATTCAAGTGGTGCCATCTGATACGGAGAAACGGATATTGGAGTCGTTCCCGGTATCAGGTCAATAGAGAATTCCACTTCTCGCTCCGGAGGAAGAGAAGTGATATCCTCGGGGAAAACTTCAGGAAAGTCACAAACTACTGGAATACTCAAAACTTGGATGTTACTACTCTCCTCCTTAGTAAGAATCAAAAGAACAGACTTTTCCTCCTCAAACAAGAAATTAATCATTCCAACCGTACCTTCTAAAATAGTAGTTAACACATCCTTCGAAGTAGCCTCATCGGATGGAATAATGATCAGCTTTTCCTCACACCCAATAAACACCGAATTAGCAGAAAGCCAATCCATCCCCAGAACAACATCCACTTTCTTAAGCGGTAAACAGATAAGGTCAATCTGGAAAACTCTTTCATTCACCGATAAAACACAATTTTCACATATCAACGGTGTCTCAACAAACTCATCCATGGCAGTAGTAACCACCATAGGAGGAAATAAAGGAACAACTTGCAACCCAAGTCGCTTCACGCAATGCGTGGACACAAAAGAATGCGTTGCCCCACAATCAAATAAAACAAAACAAGGATGTCCATTTACGAAACACGTACCCGCAATCAAGGAGTTATCATTCTTTGCTTTCCTCACATCCAAGGTATACACTCGGCCGGTATTCTTCCCTTGTGCTTGATTCCTACCCTGAGGACAATCCCTCGATATATGGCCCACCTTATTACACTGATAACACCTCACTCCCTCCAAACTGCACCTACCATAATGATTCCTTCCACAACTACGGCATACCGGAGGTACACTAGTCCTAGAACTCTGAACTTGCTTCCCTTTGAATGATTGCTGCCTTGGTCTAACTTGTTGATTCGAACTCCCTCGATCACTTTGATTCATCCTACTCAAATCTCCTTCCATTTATACCTTCTTCGAACTATGCTCCGCCACATAACATTGTCTTAACAATTCGGCATAACTAGTGAATTCTCTTTGAGACACACTATGTGAAATTTCAGCCCTTAAACGAAACAGAAACTGATCAATCTTCCACCTCTCATCAGGAGCATACATAGCCTGTCTAGAATAAGTAGCCATAACCCCGAACTTTTCCGCATAATAAGCCACAGTCAAGTTGCCTTGTCTCAATTGTTGAAACTCGAATTCCTTCTGAGACCTCAAGGAACTTGGAAAATATTTCTCCATAAAAGTTATCTTAAACTGTTCCCATACCTTTGGTACCTCTTGAATTGTCATTAAGGATGAAGCGCTTTCCCACCACCTCATGGCAGGACCCTTCAACAAGTGAGAAGCGAAGACCACCTTGTTTTCCTCACTCCACTGAACTATTAGGAAAATCCGTTCCATACCTGATATCCATTCATGAGCCTTTACTGGATCTAACCCTCCCTGAAATTCTGGAGGATTCATACGAATGAAATCCCTAAAGGTTCCCCCTACAGCTTCAGGAACAACCACTGGAGGGTGCAGGCCACCTGCCATTTGCTGTACCATTTGTTGCACAAACTGATTCTGCTGTTGCTGCATCTGTTGCATAAATTGGTATAAAGGAGCATTTCCCTCGTCCCCCGGCAGATTAGTCCCTGCTGGAGTGGTTCTCGGTCTACCACGGTTGTTTCTGCGCCTGTCAGCCATGTTCCTGGATTTCATACAGATAGGATTAAGTTGATCAGACTCAATACCATAAATATAACACATAAGACCAATGGCGACGCGCCGCATATGAAACGGAAAGAAAACTTATTCTATTTCATGGCTAGGTCGAGGATACGACCTACTTTGATACCAACTGTAAAGGCCATATATATATATATACATACATCAAAGCATATATTATACATGATTTCCACTTTTGGTACTGAAATGTACAATAAGTTCCTAGTACACACATTATACATATACATGCCCAAAAGCCTAATACAAAAAACTACGGCATAGTATATCTACAAGATGTTCCAAAGACAAATACTAAGAACTAGATCACTAATGATCTCAAAAACTCCACAACGGAAGCAAAGCCATCAGATAAGTAAGGATAATCACACGACCTTATCCTTACCCTTCGCGGAACCTGCAGTACCTGTGATGTAAACAACAACAGTGGGGTGAGATACATCAAATCTTAGTGAGTTCCTTATCTTAAAGTCCTCTCGGCTTTACAAGGTTCTAATAAACCTAACTCAAGTCAAAGGGAAGGGAAGTGACTTTGAGTACACACACTATATAAGTATCCACACCCGTGAGCCTGTTAACTCACACTAGTACCAAAGTAAGTCCTGAGCCTATTAGCTCAAGAATCTCACTACAATAACCGTACGAAGGTATCCCCTTTTCCCGTCCGCTTCTACGTCTAGAAGATGACCCGAGTCATGGATCCTTGTAGTTACTTGGCATACGAAATGGATTCGGGATCATCGGCCCGTACACCGTGATCCGTCACTTCACACGGCCCGTACACCGTCACAAGTCTCTTTACCCATAGGATCCATTTGTACTATACGCGGGAATCAAACCTGCCAAGTAATTGTGCATACGTTTCAAAGGAAGTGCTCGAGTCTCATGAAACTACACCGCAAGATAAACGGGTTATGATTATTAGACGCACGCCTCAGCCTTTCATGCGCGAGCGTTGTCACTATGTCGTTTCACACTTTCCAACATTGTTTATGGTAATGTTCCTCACTCTACCTATTTCGTATTTTAACATGCATACATATTCAACAACAAGTACACACCATTAAACGATAAAAATTGACAAAACGACACTATTTTAAAATCCCGACATAATTAAATCGGCCAACAATCTTAAAACCATTTTAATAAGAAAGTACATTTTATTAGCTTTCCAACGATATCAAGAATGTTAAAAACGGATAACCGAGTCAAAAGTTATGGACATAACAAGAAATAGTATCGCGAAAAAACACAATTCTGCACCCTCTTTGCCGTACGCGTATTGCCTTATGCCATACGCGTATTGCCTTGCTCACTCGCCTATCCATACGCGTATTGCCCAAAGTCATACGCGTATGGGCAGAGACTGATTTTTCCCAAAAATTCCTTTTAAAACCCCAATACGCATATTGCGTTACCTCATACGCGTATTGCCCAAAACCCTACGCGTACCATTACGCAAATGAGCAGATGGCCGAGAAAATGGAACCCCATACGCTTATTGCCCACATTTCTGCATGGCCATACGCGTATTGCCTTAACCAATACGCGTATTGCCTTGGGTGATACGCGTATGGGCAGCGTGAAAACCAAAAATTTTCCTGCATAATGGGTTTACGAAAATGCTCCATTTTCCCTTCCAATTCACTTCTAAACACCAAAAAATTACCAATTGGATACACAACAACACATATTTTACAAGTATCAATCATAAGGAACATTAAAACATGATTTTGGTGCAAAATTTCTCATTTCCTAACAATGTCAAACTAACTCTAAAACTCAATAAAACTCTACTCTAAAGCATCTAGCTAGAACCCTCCTGGATTACAAGATGGGGAGGTTGAAGCTGAGATGAACAGATGAAGATTGGTTGATGATCCAAGTCCTAGAGCTCTTGAGAATTTTTCTTCTTCTTTTCCCTTCCTTTTCCTTCCTTTCCTTTTCTTTCTCCAAGTTTTCTATCTTCTTTCAAATAAGGCAAAGGAAAAGAAAATATACAAAGGAAATATTAATTGGTAATACTACTAATTATCCAAATTATCTCAATTGCACCAATTAATAAAACTCCAAGTTAAATAATATTAATCTAATCAAATTTCGAGTTCGTCAGTTTACTCTAATTACTTTATCCAATAATTACTCAGAGTACACCGGAACCCAGTTGATCATAATAATATTCTCCCAAAATGTTCACAAAATTATGCGGTATTACATCTAAGATGTTAATGGTTGTACTATGTGTGTAACCTAAATTAATCTTATCCATGTTGTTGTGTTTTATTAAGCTTGTGTTATTTACATATATGTTGTGTGTTAGTGAACCACTTATTCTTTGAAATTTCCTCGGTGTGGTATATTATATATGTGAACTGTGAACCTATGTGATGCTTCTAACGAATTACTTGTCTATTTTTGATGTTTTCAAAAGGGGAGAATATTATGAAGATGATAATGCACAAATTCAGGGGGAGTTATTCAGTGTACCGAAGAAAAATACAATGTCTATATGCTTCAAGTTTTTCCATCATCAAAAAGGGGGAGTATGTGAGTGCATTCTTGCATCGAGTCATGTTTTGAATAATGTCAAAACTAGGAGAGTGCTTTAGCATTTTTGTATATTGGACAGTATCAACCAAATTTTAGATGTGCATTGATCATCTTAGCCTTAGGATGCATAAAAATGGTTTTGAAAGTGATTGGAAAAGTCTTAGACATGTTACATACATCAAAAAAAGTTTTATGTGTGAACATTGTTGTATAAGCCGACGCACACGAGTTCAGGTCAACTTATAGAAGCTTTTGCTTCAGTATAGGTCAACACATAGCTTGGATAGTCTGACCTCCACACATCAATATTAAAGCTTGTAGGCTCTACCCAGAAGTCTCCTCACTTAGGTCAGCATGAGTATCTTGACAGACCGACCTATTGCTTTCATAGGCCGACCTGTAGCTTTCAAAAACTTAAATTTTGTGTTGCATCTTTTTTTTGCATCCTTTTTGCCTATTTCCACTCACACCTACATATACTTATACATGCATCTTATTCTAGCAAGGTACTAATATAAAACCTAAACTAAACCAGAATTACAAAGCTTTCCCATCATCGACAACCTTCCTTTTAAGCATACACATAATCAAACTACACATAATCATTTTTGATTAGGTGACCATCTAGATTAGGATTGATAACTTCTAATTAGGTTGGTGTAAACGAGAATATTGAGTTGGAATCTTTGTGTGTTTCAAATAAGAAAATCAAGCAGTGGTTATCCTTTAAGATCATTGGGATTTGAAGGTTTTGGAAAAGATCACACAAACACAGATTCGACCGAGTGACTACCTTGGAACAAGGTGGTTTTTTACAAGGGAGTAGCGTGAGACGGTGAATCGTGTTTGGGAATCTTGGGTTCAACACGTGTGTGATAGGGATTAATCTGACCGAGCGAAAACCTTCAAGAACAGGTGGATTGTAGAAATATTGTTGGTGACTTGATCAAACTATGATCAAGGGTTTAGAGGTGGTAGAATCAACAACAAACCATAGGTTTTATTGGGTTAGAGTTACTCATCTCTTGTATAAACATTTTTGTAAGTTGGCATATAATGGAGTGTTATACCGATGCTCAATGTTGACAATACTTTTTTGAAATGACAATCTGATTTAACCTAGCTGCAACTTTAGCATGGTGTTCACAGTATCCCAACTTCGGCATAAATCTCCCCTGCTTGTAGTCAACATGTTTTTAAGTCTCCAATGAGTAGACTCCACCCTAAATCACAATAATAATACCATATTGAGCCAACAAGATAAATTCTACTTAGTAATAACATCAAAAGGAAGTTTGTGTACCTGTTCATTGTTGTGTTCCATAAATGAGTGACTCTATTAGTCCAAACAGACACAAACCTTTCTTTATAAGGTGTTAACCATGTTTCATTCACATACTTAACAAACAAAGGTCTATCAACACAAATAGTCTCAAAGTGCTTCAAGTGTGCGAGGTACTCAGTTTCTCTATTAGCATACATGATGTTGTTCCATAGATCCATGACATGTTCATGTCTTTTTTATTTAACATACTCCTTATATTTCATGGTAACATTTTTGGTAATATTGAACGAACATAACAGATGAGTTGAATTTGAAAACACAACTTCAATTGCATTCATTAACGCTAGTTTCCGATTCGTCACAACAACATTGGGTAGTAATTTCTCGGAAGAAAATAACTCTTTCAGCTTCTCCAGTGCCCATGTGAGGTTCTCCACTCTTTCCTGTTCTAAATAATCAAACCCTACCGAAAATGTTAACTTTTTTGACGTAACGCCAACAATTTCAAGCAGTGGTAACCGGTACCTGTATGTTCACAATTGAAATGATAAAAAACTGATAAATTAAAGTATGTCGAAATGATATCAAGGTATGATCAAGATGCACATTACATATTTGTCTTATATGTATAATCAAAAATCAACACCAAGTGAAACATATTCAACAACTTCACTGAATCGGGATGTGTCTAGAAAATATCAGCAACAACATTTGAGTCTTCCCTATTACTTGTCCAGCACATATATTTCTCTTTATGAATAAGAGTCAACAACATTTGCATTTCCGTCAATGAACCTCTCTTGCTCGTATTGTATGCCACTCTAGCTTTATACACTTGGGTAACACTTTTGAGGTTTTCTGGATCTTTGTCTTTCAAGGTATAAGCTATGTACCGTGGAGCCATGTTGTACTTCATCATCTCATTCACAAACTGTCTCTCATGATCTTTTAGGCAACCCAATATGTTATGACCATCTAAATCCTCAGATAGTTTATGATTGTGAAACCTACACCTAACCATTACCTTCCAACCAATACCACTCGACGAAGATCTCTGCCTAAAAGGACATTTCACTTTCATACTATAAATGCCATCTGAAGATTTACTGCTTTCAAATTTATTTTTCCTTTTATAATTTCCTTATCTTTCACAACCCATAATCAATTTATCCTTCGCACCTCACTGGCCATTTGCAGTATCAGAATGAATAGTCACAACTATATGATGCGTCCCCAAGCGCACGAATTTATCGAAGTAATATAAAAGATTGTCGAACCCACAGAGACCAACGTCAACCTACTGTAATCTATCGTTACTTTGTAAAGCTAAGGCTAATGATAATTGATAAAAGGGAAACTAAGACTAGAACTAAAATAAAACTAAGAAAATTTGATAATAAAGAGAGGCCGGAATATGGATTCCGCATTCCTAAAGGACTTTGTAGAATTCGGGCACTAATTATGACTATAACTTAGTTCCGTAGAATATACCTGTCATACCCCAAATTTTGACCACTAAGATTTCCCATCATTGTGAAAATCATCATCACAATATGGTGGAACCATCATACTTCATTAGTCTCCCCAAAGATGGGTGAGCATCCACTACAATCAAAATTAGGGTTTCAAGCCCTCTCAGAGCCTTAGACAAAGGATCAATCAAGGAATGACATGATCTTCAACTTTTCTAACCTCTCAAATATCCACAATGGATCAAAAGGACTCCCACTCCAAGGATTAAGCACAAATTTGCTCCCTTCTAGGTGGATCAAGCCTCAAGATCGCCAGTATCACCAAATTAGGGTTTTGGTTGATCAGGGCCTCCAAAGGGAAATTTTCCTCTGTGCATGAGCCAAGGATCCAAAATACAACCTAATATACTCCATGGAACCTCATGGACCCAATCATCAAGTCAATTTTGCCTCAGGGGATGCATTCATAAAAAATCAGGAATTAGGGTTTCTTGACCTAATTCATCCCTAAGTTGACTTTTAGGGCAAATCATGAGCCAAGACCTTAAGAGAGGGTTTAAGGGTCTCTAATGAACTATATTGATCCATTTGGAACAGTGGATGTTAGACGGTGTGGCTAGTGATCGAGAAGGGGGGGGGGGTGAATAGATCACCTCCTTGAAACTCAAGGATTTAAAAAACTTATCAAAGTTTTTGAAAGTTAGCGGAAAATTACGATCCCGAATCGACTTTCGTCTATTCTGAACCAGCTACTAGAAAACCGGACACACGAATTAATGCTGGATTTATATTAGGATGACAAAGATTTATTAACACCAGATTAGGATCGAATCAAATGCACTTATCATACAAATACTATTTCCAATGAACAAAAACTCAGCTGACAGTTTTGTCAAACACTTGGCATGTGAGCGTTCAATGATTAACAATAGTGGTGATTTGATAAAAGTTTTCTTACCACTATTGTATCATAAAACGTTAAGACACAATACACTAAATGAGTCACAAAATTGTTGAAAACGTAAAGAGAGATAAGGACAGAATACAATACGCAGAGATTTGGTAAGGAAGTTCCCCACTTTCGTCCTCGTGTGTGGGTACGTCTCCCTCTCAATTTCAAACTGAAATTGAGACCTGTTATATCAATAATGCTGAATTCGTTGTTTACAAGATTACAATACAAAGACAGAAATCTAAACCCCAAGATCTTCTTCTTGTAAGAACCTCCACTTGATCTGAGCTTAATCAAGAATTTCCTCTGCAAGAATTACAAACAATTCACCGGTACCATGACCTGTTTACGAAATTACCAAATTTCCAAACCCTACGCTGCGGCTGAATATGTTCTGCAAACGTGACTAACAAACCTTCAAGAACACACCAGTTCTTGAAGGACAAACCAGATGGTTTTTTCTCGAAACCCCCTTTGAATCTTCAACTTAGCTAGATCCTTGATCGTACCACTGAACGTTATCTCGAAGATCCTTTAATCCGAAGAACAAAAATGATTATGTGTTGATGTTCTTGAATTAAAGTGATTGAGAAGATGATGAAGCCAAAGTATCTTTCAGGTCTCTAAAGCTGCTCACAGAATTGATGCACACCAAACTTGCCTTTGCTTTGATTGCCCAATTTTCACTCCAACAAATTCTCTAACCAACTGAACTGTCATAACCCCTTATATGTGAAAACAGAAACGGTTAAAAGCAACAAGCAGCTTTATGTATCGATACAAAAATCGTATGAGTCGATACATAGTGGTTATAACACATACATGAGTCGACACATGGTTATATGCATCGATGCATACTGTAACTGTTAAATTCCAGAATGTAAAGTTAATCATGCATCGATACATGATGCGAATGAGTTGATACATAGCACAATTCCAAAGGAGCATGTATCGATACAAGATTCGTATGAATCGATACATACTGAAGCAAAATTGTTTTTGTGAATTTAACAAAGGAATGTGTCGATGCAAGACATACATGAATCGACACATACATAAGGAAAATTGTTTTTATGATTTCAATGATGATATGTATCAATTTACATTCTCTTTTAAAACATAGTATAGGTATGAAATCATATGTATGTACCAACTAATCATGCATACTAATCTTATGTCATGCATATCACACAATTTGCTATCATACAAAAACTTAAAAGCTTGCTCACAATGGATTAATCCAAGAAGCTTGAGCAACAAGTCTCAATTTCATCTGCACCACAATTAGGGTTTCGCGAGGAAAGTCAACTGTAACTTTGACTTTTGACCAGGACATTCTCCCAAACCCTAGGACATGATTCAATATACCTTATGACACCCATGGAACATATCCATCAAGTTTGATTTAGGTCAAGGACATGATTTCATGAAGAATTGCACAGTTTGGAATTCATCAGATAAAAAGTCAACTGTGCACAAAAGTCAACTTTGACTTTTTGAGATTTTTCACAAAAAATGGATTTTTAACCCTAAAATGATGTTAATGTATGATTTGAATCATCATTCATCAAGAAAAATCAAAGAAAGTGGGATAACTTGTAAAAGGGGTAACCATAAAAACTTAGAAAAATTTCTAAGTTATGGAAAAAGTGACACTAATGTGCCAACTTTGGAGGACCATAACTCCTAAACCACAAGGACATTGTTCCCAATTCAAAGCTTGATTTATAGATCTCATTGCCCTCTACAAAAGCTTCCTACTGACCTATGTCCAAATTCCTCATGGATTTTGAGTTATGGAGTGATCAAAATCAAGAAAAGTCAGATTTTGCCTTACTTTTTGCCAAATGTAGGGGGATTTTTCACTTGGATTCAAAAGAGATCAAAACCAAAAATGTTCAAACTGTTGTTGTATCATATAAGGGCTTTCCAAAATGGCCAAGAACATTACCAAATTCAATTTGAGTCATGAGATATGACATTGGCAAGTTGCCTTGCTGAAATCTGCCAAGGCAAGGCAGATTTTTAAACTTTTGGTCGATTTGCCAAAATCAGCCAAATCCAAATGCTCCTATCCACTTGGACAACTCCGAGGATTGAATCTAAAGGGGACAATCACTGAGCCAAGCCTCCAAAGTCTTTGGAACAAGAAATAGCATGTTGAACCTAGAATTGCCAAAATAGGGACAAGACTCCAATTTTGGATTGGAGCATTCAATGGAAGCATCAAGGTGGCATGGACTGAGCCATTCTCAACTAAATTTAGTCAAGACTTAGCCAAGACCAAGGGAACCAGCAGCCTGTGCCCTAACCTCTAGTCAATGGCTAGAGGAGACTTGGATTTTCATTTGCCAACATTGGTCAAACCTACTCAGCAGTTGCCATTCACTATTCCTTGCAAAACAAACTTGCTCTACTATAAATAGAGCTCAATTATGATCAGTTTGTGTACACCAAAGCCATCAAACAGTTGCTTTCCTCAAAATCTCTTCTTTCACTCCAATTTTCCTTATAAGGCAAGTCATTATCGGGTTTTGAGTTTGAGAGCTTTTCCAATCAAACCAATCACACACACACCTCACATACATCATATAGAAGTGATCCAAAAACTCACATAACATCTGGAACACAGATTTCACAAAATCACCAGCCAATTGCTCAAGTTCTTGACAGATTTGTAGTTGGGGTACCATCTCAAGTTCCAGATCATTTCAATCCAATCCAAGCATTCAAACACACTCCATGGCACCTAGGGAAGCTATCCAGATCATTGGAACCTAGCTGTAACACCTCCAACACAAATCACGATCACCAGCTGCAAGTGGTAAGCATGAGCTCTTCTAACTCTATGATCCATGCAATTTTTGCTGCACAATAATTTGGCCATATGTTCATAATCATGCATGGAATGTTTCCCCTCAATTAATTTCATTGTTTGAGTCGTGTATCAAAAATCCTAGCCTTCATGTTGAAATTAGGTTCTTGAGGATTTTTCATGATTTCTTGTTATATGTTTAATTTAAATGAAATTAAATACCATAGACATGATCGTGAGGTTGAAACGAGTTGATTGGTATGTGGATTGCATGATATAATCAAGTATTCAGTGAGATTGGAGAGAAAATGCAAACCTGGCCAAACCCAGAACACGCGCGTGTTCTTGGTGTGTTCTGGGCGCCATTTTTTGAAAATTCAAATATTTGAATTTTGTGATTTTATTTAATTGATTCAAAAATTAATTTCTCTCTGAGTTTTAATGATTTTGAGTTGATTCTTTTTTTAATAATTCAAAAAAATGTTAAAATATTTTATTTTGACAAAAAAATCCCAAAAATATTATTTATTTTATATAATTGAAATTTTTGCAAAGAATTAATGTTTTAATTGTTTTTAACATTTAAAATATTTTTTCCACATTGATTTTGCAACTTTTAACGCCTTCTAATTATTTTGTAGGTCAATACTTAGTTTTTGAAGCATTAATCCAAGATCACAATTTGTTTTCCATATGTTAAACAATTTTGACCATTTTAATTGAATTTTTATTCAATTAAATCCATTTTTGAAAACAAATTAGGGTTTTTGGATTAATTCAACCCTCATAAATCATTTTCTTAAAATCATCTCGGGCCTCTAATAGAGTGTAAGACCCAATCCTTTTTTGACCAAATCATTTTTGGGCCTCAGTGTATTGTATAAGTCCCGATACCGTCAAAAATAAACGGTGCGATCGTCGCCTTTTGAAAAATAACCTTGGGCCTCTCCTTGAGCTATAAGACCCATTCAAAACTTTTGGGCCTCTATTAGAATGTAAGACCCAATCCCCTTTTAACCAAAACCTTTTGGGCCTCAGATATTGTATAAGCCCCTTCGCGTTAAAAGAAAATCTCGGCGCGATCGCCATTTTAAACGAAAACCAACTGGGCCTACCCTCGTGTTATAAGCCCCACTCTCACTCTTCTAAAACTTTTTGGGCCTCTTGAGAGAGTGTAAGACCCATCCCTTTGTACAAAAAACCTTTTTTGGGCCTCAGTCACTTGTATAAGTCCCTCTGTACAAATTCAAACAGTGCGCTCACTGATAAAACCCTGGGCCTCTCCTTGAGCTGTAAGCCCCAAATCTTTCTTTTTCAAAGCACTTTCTCCTTTGATTTTGAATATACTGTTGTTTTCAATCTTTCTTTGTTGAACAACTAACCAAACATCATGGAAGCTCTACAACCGAGTAAGTGGTTATTGCTTTCATTTACCGCTTTCATATACATATAATTGTATTGTGGGGCTGTTTCACTGTAAGTCTTCTTTCATAAACTCATATCAATTGTGTAATAATAGTATAGATATTTAGAGTTTCCCCGGCAACTACGTCTAGAACTAGGTGACGCCGTTTCGTTTATTCGTAGAAATAGACAACTAGATCCCCAATAGGATCACCAAATACAGTCTTCTCTTCGGCTGTCCTCATTAGGAATTATCAAGAAACTCTACTCCCAGAGATGAATGTATTCTCCGTGAATGGCATCTTTGAGTTTCTTCCAAATTCTCAAACATTCCTAGCTTGATATATTCCTTGTGAATAGCCTGTCTTGAATTTTTCGGGGTTTGGGGACCCACGGGCTTCTTAAAAGCATCGGCCTCCTCTTGGGCATCGTACAAGGACCCCCAGGCTTCCTAAAAGCAACCCCGCCTCCTCTTGGGCTTAATACAAGGACCCTACGGCTTCTTAGAAGTATTCACCGCCTCCTCTTAGGCTTCGTATAATGATCTCTTCCTCCGGGAATGATAGCCTCCTCTTGGGCTTCGTACAAGGACCTCTCGGCTTCTTAAAAGTTTCCAGCCTCCTCTTGGGCTTCGTACAAATTGTCCCGACGACCTCCTAGAGGTATAGGAACAGAACTTAGTCATCTGCATAGAACAATCCTTTCAAAGAGTCTACTACTGTTTCTCAAAGCATAGTACAAAAGATGAAACTCTAGACTTGGACAGTCTAATCTCCTTGAGTCTCAAAGACATTCTCAAGTGACCCCTTCGTTAAATAGGAAGAAGACCCGTAGACTCGGACAATATCAATACCCTTCGGATTTCCCACTTCCTTAAAGAACAGGAATAACCCGGATCCTCGAATCAAATCCTTGAGTACAGTGTTGCTTATATAAGAACTGATTTTCTCTTTCAAAATCAGTATATTGGACATGTCACTCAACTGAAACAGTCACTATAGCCTCCTCTTGGGCTTTGTACAATGATTCTCCCCAGTGGAGTCAAACAACGTTTAGCCTCTCTCTCGGGCTTTGTACGAGACACATAAGAGACTCCCTCGTTGAGTCAATCACCCCTTTCACCTCCATCTCGGGCTTTATACGAGATACAAAAAGGTTCTTATTGAGCCAAACAAATAACAGCCTCCATCTCGGGCTTCGTACGAGATACAAAAAAACTCTCTTGTTGAGTCAAATAGCCTCTATCTCGGGCTTTATACGAGATACCAAAAGACTCCCTCGTTGAGTCAAAAACCTTTTAGCCTCTCTCTCGGGCTTTGTACGAGACACATATCAGCCTCCTCTTAGGCTTTATATAAGAAAACCACTGGTTGATCCAATCAACCTTTTTAGCATCAAAGTTGTGCCTCGTTCACAGTACACAAACATCAACAACTCTTTCCCTTTCATCTAATTGCTGTAAGCGGCAAGCCTCTGGATCATATACATCCATGCCACTGTCCCTCTTTTAGCATGAGAAATTCCTAAGGAAAGATGCCATTGCTCTACACTGAGTTAAAGTCTTATCCTTCAGGTTAAAACCCCCTATAAAGGAAATTATGGCATTGCTAGGATCCGCGTATCCCGGTTAAAGTAATCCTCCTTTACAGTCAGTCACCCAACAGTTGTGACAAACAGGCCCTCTTTCGAGATGACAAATTCTCTCTAAGGTCAACACCTTTAGCTTCATATCTTGGGCTTTGAACAAGATACAAATAGACCCTTCAGCTTCATATCTTGGGCTTTGAACATGATACAAACCACCTTTCGCTTCACGTCTTGGGATTTGAACAAGACACCAAAAACACCCATTTCCTCCCATAGAATAGGAGGAACTACGATCGCCCTGATTTCCATGTTTCGGTAAACGGGAATACGTAGGCATAAGATTGAAAGAAATATCTTAGCGAGCACACCAAACAAAAACCCTAAATCCCATACTTTCATATATCTATCACAAAGCATCAGTCCTAACATCCTAACCCTTGTTCCCCACCAGAAACCTGTCATTCTGTCAAAATAGCACAAGAAAGGCCCCACCACATTGATCGCATCCATAACCTAACAGACCGCTGTTTAAACTCAGTATGCAAGCAGGGTTAATTGGAGACATCTATTTCCCTTCCTTCATCATCTTTAATAGGATAAAAATGAATCGACCTGTAGTAAACTAAACCCAGAGAGCGACAGCGCTTAAGAACCCCGTCCAAAATCGCTCGCTACAGAAAAGTGGCGCCCACCGTGGGGCCCTAACCTTTTTTCTCTTCACTTGTGTGAATACCACAGATTGGGGCTTCCACCGGGGAACCCATTTTCTGTCAGGAGCTTAGGATTCATAGCTCTTTAAGGTCTAGGATGTTTAGGACAAATATATATACTGCTTTTCCTAATTGCTATACCTGTTTATTTTTCTGCTAATGGGAATGCGTGTGATGCCGCATGTGGAAATTTTGAGTATACACTTAAGATAAGTGATGGCGACGAGGT
Source organism: Lathyrus tuberosus (assembly GCA_022829125.1). Classification (NCBI taxonomy): domain Eukaryota; kingdom Viridiplantae; phylum Streptophyta; class Magnoliopsida; order Fabales; family Fabaceae; genus Lathyrus; species Lathyrus tuberosus. Next base: position 1,797,941 of record JALAZF010000348.1, read on the forward strand.
CGACCATCAACCTCAGTGGAGGCTGACCAATGCAACCCATTCCCTTTCTTAAGCAATGGGCCGATTGTGATGTCTGAGAAGCTGAGGAGCCAAACCCTTTTGTAGTGCGGAAACTATCGAAAATAGTTGTCACGCGATACTACCTTCATTTGAGGCTGGTGATCTATTCTCGGTGAATGGAACTTACTCTAAGATTGCTCTGCAACTCGCTGGCGATCCGCTTGTTGTTTTGCTTTCCTGGGAGGAGCTGATGATAATGAGTATAGGTACAAAAATCACCCTAGTATAAACTTTTGGGGGATGGGTAGAGCCTTGACTTCATGACAACAACCCTTTGACCCCATGTTTTTTCTATGTTTTTGTGTGCTGCATTCATGCATTCATTTAAAAACATTAAAACATTCAAAAAAAATTTCTCTTCTAGTCTCTTTGTTTTTCAAATTAAACTAAGACTGTGATTGCAAATATCAGAGAAAAGGATTACGCTAATGGATTTCGGTAGAAGGATAACTCATACGTACACCTTCAAGGTTCCAAAGCTAGAGGATTTGAGAAGGTTAGCGAAGATGATCACAAACCAAGAGGCTTTCAGAGCCAAGCACGGAGGTTTGCTACCACTATTAAGAGTCCATGTGATTGAGGGAATCATGGACGCGCTCGTTCAATTCTATGATCCAGTTTATCACTGCTTCACATTCCCGGATTACCAGCTCGCACCAACGCTGGAGGAGTATTCTCATCTGATTGATTTACATATCACTGATCGAGCTCCATTTTCTGGACTGGAAGAAATTCCAAAGAATCAGACCATTGCAAGAGCAATTTATTTGGATGAGTCTGAGGTCAGGACTCACATGACCGCTAAGGGTGGCATCCAAGGTTTGCCAGCCCAGTTCTTGACAAAGAAAGCCCTATATTTTGCCAGTATAGGAAACGTGGCTGCTTTTGAAAGAATCTTTGTTTTACTCACCTACGGGTTATTTTTGTTTCCCAACATCAATAACTTCGTTGATATCAACTTCATTAAGGTTTTTCTCATTGGAAACCCTGTGCCGACTTTGCTCGCAGATGCGTATCGTTCTGTACACTTAGGAAATTTATACAGCAGAGGGGAGATCACATGCTGTGTACCTCTGCTTTACAAATGGTTTATCTCTCACTTGTCTAAGTTTGCTGCTTTTTGGGATTGTAAGAGTGCCTTATGTTGGTCGCAGAAGATCATGTCCCTCACCAACTCTGATATAGATTGGTGTAATAGGATCTATGATGGAATCAGAATCATTGATCGTTGTGGAAACTTCCCCAACGTGCCCCTTATAGGAACTAAGGGGGGAATCAATTACCATCCAGTTCTCGTTCGTCGTCAATTTGGATACCCGATGAGACACGTCCCACGGGGTGTTCATCTGGAAGGTCTTTTCTTCAAAGAAGGAGAAAATGACAGAGCACTAAAGATGGAAATAGTGCACGCTTGGAAGCATGTTCATAAGAAAGGACGAGAGTCTTTGGGAAAACCAGATTGTGTCTCGGTGGAGCCTTATCTCCATTGGGTACAAACTAGAGCTCTCAAGCTAAAAATGCCTTATCCTCGTTACGGAATTCTTCCGCCGAGGTAATCTGTCATGTACTTCATGACGGAAACTGAAAAGCTTCAGGTTACTCTCAACAAAGTTCAAAAGGAGAGAAGGTCCTGGAAGAACAAGTACCGCACCCTCGATGTGGAGTGTATCAAAATACAACAACTACTGAAAGATAAGGATGCTCTGATCGAGATTTTAGAGCAACATGCTATGGATAATCAGGATGACCAAAGGAATTTGCTCGCTCCTTTCACCTGGCAAAGGAATGATAACCCGACAACGGCCCAAGAGCCCCGGTCAAAGAAAAGGAAAGTACCAGAATTAGCACCCGATTTCTCTTCAGAGAGGACTCGGGACCCATGAGATTAGGTTTCTGTTTCTGCACCTTGTAATTTACTGTATTTCCATTTCTGTAATCCTTTGAATTCAATAAAAGGGGTTTCCCCACTGTTTGATATTTACAATCTAATTGTCGAAGTTTATTTTGATTAAACCAAAAAAACAATTAATATAATCATTGCATTCATCATTCTCACATCACGTATTCTTCTTCCCTACAAATCTCACGTTTGTGTCTCGATTCTAGAGTCAAACTGTCTCATTCGTACAATACTCGGGCCAATTGTCAGAAAAAGATGGATGATCTTGAGGAAGAAAACAGATAGTTGAAGGAAGAGATCGACGCTCTAAGAGAGGATATGAGAAAGCTTCGTAACGACATGCAAGCCATGGCAGAAGCTCAGCTACAACGAACTGTGATCTCAGAGATCACCTCAATGCCCATAGTGGAGAAGTATGATCCTAGGTATCAAATGCCGAAAGATCGTCCCTGGGGCATGCCTGTTAACTATATCCCGGAAGGATATGTTCCGCCGATCACTGAAGATCAAGGAATCACAACAGAAGCCGCTGGGCCTGAAGGTTACAAACTTCGGGAAAGTGAAGATGCCAGGGGCATACTGAAGACTCCTGAAGGTTACAAACTTCGGGAAACACCAAGATTCGTTGTCGTAGTCACGGTACCACCCCCTGTGGTGCACACTGTCCCAGAAGGACAGATTCCGCCAATACCTGCTGGTAAAAAGGAAACTTTGTTTGACAGAATGGATGAATTCCAGGAGCAATTTCTGGAAATACAGAAGGAGCTGCAAGCCATTTGCGGTCAGGATTTATTTGGAAAGGACGCCGCAGACCTCTACTTGGTCCCCAATGTGAAAGTCCCGCACAAGTTCCAAGTGCCCGACTTTAAAAAATACAAGGGTAATTCTTGCCCTCAGAGCCATCTGGTGATGTACGCTCGGCGGATGTCAGCTCAGACGGAGAATCAGGACCTACTGATTCACTACTTTCAGGATAGTTTAACCAGTACCGCACTCAAATGGTACATGGGTTTAACCCGTGCCACGATCAGCACATTCAGAGATCTTGGCACTGCCTTTGTCCAACAATACAAATACAATCTGGACATGGCACCCGACAGAGATCAACTCAGATCGATGTCGCAAAAGGACAAGGAAACCTTTAAGGAGTATGCTCAAAGGTGGCGTGAAATTGCCGCTCAAATTTGTCCACCTCTTGAGGAAAAAGAGATGACAAAGATCTTCATAAACACCTTAAGCTCATTTTACTATGACCGAATGGTTGCCAGTGCACCCAGTGATTTCACCAAGATGGTGGGCATGGGCGTACATCTTGAGGAAGCCGTTCGAGAAGGACGTTTGGTAAAAGACACTGGATTGACGAGCGGTGCTAAAAAATACGGTAGTGCTCTCCCTAGGAAAAAAAAGCAAGATATTGGGAATATCTCTCTTGGAAAGCAAAGGCGTCGATATCAACCAGTAGCAGCTGTGACTCCTGCTATCAACCCTGCGCCTATTCCTACTTATTAACCTCAGGTTGCACAAAGCCAACCTGATCAGCAAAGGACACAACAGCCTCTTCAGCAGGCTCGTCCTCCATATAACAACAACTGTATAACACGACCATCAGGATTTGATCCTATATCCATGTTGTACGCAGAACTATTTCCGTTACTACTGGCTAAGGGGCACATTCAGACTAAGTCTCCTCTTACAGTACCGGAAAATCTGCCTTTTTGGTTTAAGGTGGATCAGACATGCCCTTATCATCAAGGAGGATCAGGGCATAACATAGAGAACTGTCTCAATTTCAAATTTGATGTGAAAAAGCTTGTTAGGAGCGGGCTCTTATCTTTCAAAGATACGAATCCTAATGTTCTCACGAACCCGCTGCCTCAACATGGGAAGGCTGCAGTCAATTTGATAAAAAGAGAGACTAACAACGTCTATCAAATTCATGATGTACTCTTGTTGAAGACCAATCTGGTCAAGATGCATTATAGACAGAGTGGATATGGCCATGTGCCACCTCATAATTATCATCAGTGTGATATCTGCTATAAAGACAACCAGGGATGTTCTGTGGTGCAAGCAGCTCTACAGGAACAAATGGATATCGGATGGATCCAAGAGCACCGAGTTCGTGGAGTTAACATGGTTTACACGAATTCCAACGTCATTCAGAACCACGACATTCGTGCGATGAATGCCAACTTGGTGGAAATGTACTCAAGGCAAAGCCAGTATCATAATCTGCCGCGGCACGATTACAGTTCTTGTCTGACTTGCTCGGTAAATAAACAGGGTTGCTCTTTTGTACAAGAAGCCCTTCAGCGTCAGATGGATCTTGGATGGATCCAAGACTACCATGATAGGAATTCCTATCAGATCAACATGGTTCAGATCTTTGATATTCGGGTGATGAATACCAGCCTGGTGGAGTTACATGCTGAATAGGTCCGACTTGGATTCCTGGTATCACATAATTATCACCGCTGTAAGGCGGGTTGCGAAAACGATCGAGGTTGTACCCTTGTCCAGGAGGCACTTCAGCACTTGTTAAATCACTGGTGGATGCCAATTTATATGCATGAAGATACTCAGAAAATTAGTATCAGTAACAGGAATCCTACTCGGCATCAGAGTCAGGATGTCCGATCTGTGGTAGCTAACCAAGTGAGGTTACATTGTATTCAAAGTGGGCGTGGCCAGGTGCCACCACACAATTATGACCGTTGAAGCGTCTGTTCGAAAAGTAACCAAGGGTGTTACCTTGTGAGAGCAGCTCTTCAGGGACAGGTGGATCGTGGAGAAATTCGTCCATATCCGGGTTCTGGACCCATCAACTGGACGCCGAACTACCTTGCCGATCAAGTCGAGGACGTTGTCACAATCTCTGGTCATCACAGGACTAGGGATGTTTTTGCCATCATCCCTCTACTTGACGAATCTAAAGTTCCCAACCGGGAACGGATCGAGATTACTTACGATGGTCAGAAAAATCAGAAGGTTCCCGTAGTCATCTATCTGCCAGGACCATTACCGTATGAATCAACTAAGGCTATCCCTTACAAATATGGTGCAACAACCATTGAAAATGGAAAGGAAATTCCATTACCCTCCGTCGTGAATATTACGGACATCAGTCGTGTAACACGGAGTGGTAGAATCTTCAACGGAGGGGTTGGGGAATCTAACAAAGAAAAGGAACTTCAGATGGAACTTCCCGATCCACCAGTCGGTCAATCCAGTAATCCCGACCTTTCAAAAAATGATGATGAGATGCTGAAGCTCATCCAAAGGAGTGAATACAACATTGTTGATCAACTGTTACAAACTCCTTCAAAGATCTCTGTGTTATCACTGTTACTCAGTTCAGAAGCGCATAAGGAGGCTCTACAGAAAGTCTTGGAGCAAGCCTTTGTGGAACAGGATGTAACAATCGGACAGTTCGATAGCATTGTCTCTAACATCACTTCCTGCAATAATTTGGGATTTAGTGACGAGGAATTACCTGAAGAGGTTCGTCGTCATAACATGGCGCTCAATATCACAGTTAACTGCCAGGACGATGCTTTAGCCAGCGTACTGGTAGACACAGGGTCAGCCCTGAATGTTATGCTGAAGTCCACTTTGATGCAATTATCATTCAAAGGCCCTCCGATGAGAATCAGCGAGGTTGTCGTCAAAGCATTCGACGGATCCCGAAAAATGGTTATCGGCGAAGTTGATCTTCCCATAACTATTGGTCCTCACACTTTCCAAGTCACTTTCCAGGTCATGGATATCTGGGAAACATACAGTTGTTTATTAGGAAGACCTTGGATACATCAGGCTGGAGCGGTCACCTCGACCCTCCACCAAAATCTAAAGTTCGTCAAGAACGATCAACTTGTCACAGTTTGTGGGGAACAAGCCTTGCTTGTAAGTAACTTATCATCGTCTACTTGTGTAGAACCCGAGGAGGTTATTGGAACGCAGTTCCAAGCACTGTCGGTAAGCAAGGACAATCAGTTCAAAGAAGGAACTTCGATTTCTTCATACAACGATGCTATCAAAGCGGTCGAGAGTACTGATACAACAGGATGGGGACAACTTGTCATTCCTGTTGACAATAAAACAAAGAAGGGTCTTGGTTTTTCTGCAATTTATACTCGGACAGCTGCTAACGATGAAAGTCTTCACCCCCTTCAAAACTTCTTCCACATTGGAGGTTTTCTCCACCCAGTGTCTCAGGAAGTACACACTATCAATGAGGAGGATCCCTCTGACCCAGATATGGAATGGAAGTCCTACCTCAACGAGGACGGTTATATGTCTCAGGAAGAGGTGCCTATACCATTTTGCTATCCCGTACAGAGTTTGAGATTTATACCACGGTCAGATGTCGAAATGATATATGGAGATTGTGATCCGGAAGGATGTCGTGCTCCGCCAAATTCATTAGAGGAAGTTACTCTGTTGAAAGACAACTTTGACCACAATTACTATGACCCGATGGACGATCTGCCAATGTGGCAGCCTTACCCAGGAGACTTGGGGCAAGAAAGTCAGCCGAATAATGAAACTCAGCTGAGTCTCATTGAACAGAATACCTATGTCCCCACCATGTCATGGGATCAACACTCAGGTCATCCTGAAGCTACTCAACAGGAAGATGAATTCGCAACGTTTTCAGGACTTGAATTTATCAACTATGCTTTTCCTGAGGTTAACGTCATCGAGAGAGATGACTCCTCCAGTTCCAAAGAAGTTTGGGACACTCTGGGAGAACCAAGTGGAAAATACGACTATATGGTCAAGTACACCGCTCCCGAAAGCTCTCGTATCAGGCTCGAAGATATCCAGCCAACTGGATGGGGAGATACAATTGAGAGTACAAATACTCTGCAAAATGAAATAAAGGAATTCTCCTACGACAACTCTGCCTGGGAGACAGATTCCAATGATTCTACTCCACCAGAAATCAGCGTTATTTCTGAAGACAAATCAAGGAAGGTACCAGACTTTGTGATTCATCGAGGAGTTCGCCGCCAATGGGTTGCTGTCGATGTTCCGAAGGTCGTTCACCAGTCAAAGTAATTGCCATCTTTTAACCTTTCACCCTGCCCAGGTGGAATGGATGTTTTGATAGGGCTCGCTTTCTGTTAATTTCCCTCTTCGCTTCGCCCAAAGCGATGGAGTTTTGTTTTATAGGGCTGTAGTTTCAAGGATCGACTTGTTCATTAATAAAATAACGTCGTTATGTAATTTCTGTATTAATTACTGTTTTCTATTTTTTCTTTTTTCAGAAAATGGTAATCCTAAAAAACAATTAAAAATAAAAACAAGCAGTAAAATAAAACACTGCACACACTTGCATTTTCTCTATCTCTTCTAAACACGAATCATCACGTCATGCAGATTGCTTGTTTTAAACCCCATTGAAACATACGATCCGATGCCTTCTCCTAACTTTGAGTTCCCGGTATTCGAGGCTGAAGAAGAAGATGACAACAAAATTCTAGAAGAGATCTCCCGACTACTCAGACAAGAGGAAAGGTCCATTGAACCTCACAAAGAGCCGTTGGAAACGATCAACGTGGGTTTAGAAAAAGAGAGAAAAGAAATCAGGATTGGGGCACTGCTCAGTCCAACTGCCAAAGAGAGTTTGATAAAGCTTCTCAAAGAATTCCCCGATGCATTCGCTTGGTCCTATCAGGATATGCCAGGGTTGGATACCAGCATCGTGGAACATCACTTACCGTTAAGATCGGAATGTCTGCCAGTAAAGCAGAGGTTGAGACGCACTCATCCGGACATGGCCATCAAAATCAAAGAGGAGGTACAGAAACAGATTGACGCGGGTTTCATCGCCACATCAGAATATCCTCAATGGTTAGCCAATATCGTACCCGTTCCCAAAAAGGACGGAAAGGTCAGAATGTGTGTCGACTACAGGGATCTAAACAAGGCAAGTCCAAAGGATGACTTTCCTTTACCACACATTGACATGCTGGTAGACAGTACAACAAAGTTCAAAGTCTTCTCCTTTATGGATGGATTCTCGGGCTATAATCAAATCAAAATGGCACCGAAAGACATGGAGAAAACTTCGCTCATCACCCTATGGGGCACCTTTTGTTACAAGGTAATGCTGTTCGGTTTGAAGAACGCCGGGGCAACCTATCAAAGGGCCATGACTACTCTGTTTCATGACATGATACACAAAGACATCGAGGTATATGTCGATGATATGATTGCAAAATCAAAAACAAAGAGTGAGCACGTTGAACATCTGTCAAAATTGTTCGAACGTCTAAGAAAATTCAAGCTTCGCTTGAATCCTAACAAGTGTACCTTCGGTGTTCGTTAAGGGAAACTACTAGGATTCATCGTCAGCCAGAAAGGGATTGAGGTTGATCCTGACAAGGTCAAGGCCATTCGAGAAATGCCTTCTCCGAAAACTGAAAAACAAGTCAGAGGATTCTTGGGACGTTTGAACTACATCTCCAGATTCATATTCCTTATGACCGCGACCTGTGCGCCGATTTTCAAATTACTCAAAAAGAACCAGGATTGCGTTTGGTCAGAAGATTGCCAAACCGCCTTCGACAGTATCAAGGAATATCTATTAAATCCTCCGATTCTATCACCTCCAGTGGAAGGAAGACCACTGATCATTTACCTCACAGTTCTAGAGGACTCAATGGGATGTGTACTTGGCCAACAAGACGAAACTAAACGGAAAGAGTCTTCCATCTACTATTTGAGCAAGAAATTCATCGACTGCGAAACTCGGTACACGATGCTTGAGAAAACTTGTTGCGCTTTGGCTTGGGCAGCCAAACGTCTTCGCCAATACATGATTCGTCATACTACTTGGTTAATCTCAGAAATGGATCCAATCAAGTATGTCTTCGAAAATCCTGCTCTCACGGGAAGAATTGCCCGTTGGCAGATGATGTTATCAGAATATGACATAGAGTACCACGCTTAGAAAGCCGTTAAGGGAAGTATTTTAGCCGATCATTTGGCTCATCAACCGATTGACGATCAGGAATCAGTCGGGTTTGACTTCCCAGACGAAGATGTCATGTATTTAAAAATGAAAGATTGCGATGAACCGTTACCCAGTGAAGGGCCAGAACCAGGTTCCCAATGGGGACTTATCTTTGATGGAGCAGTTAATCATTATGGAAACGGAATTGGGGCAATCATTGTTACCCCTCAGGGTGCCCACATTCCTTTCACTGCTCGACTTAAGTTCAAATGTACAAACAACGAGGCCGAATACGAAGCATGTATCATGGATCTCGAAGAAGCGATTGATTTAAGGATCAAAAACTTAGACATATACGGCGACACAGCCCTGGTTATCAATCAGATAAAAGGAGATTGGAACACATACCAATCAGGATTGATTCCTTACAAAGACTACGCAAGAAGGTTGATACCTTTCTTCAACAGAGTCGAGTTTCATCACATCCCTCGTGAGGAGAATCACATGGCTGATGCATTAGCCACTCTCTCTTCCATGATTAGTGTAGGTCAATGGAATGACATACCTAAGATCTACATAACGCGCCTTGAAAGGCCTGCTTACATCTTCACGATCGAAGCAGTCATAGACGACAAACCTTGGTATCACGATATCAAATGCTTCCTTCCGAAATAAGAGTACCCACCTGGGACATCCAGGAAAGACAGAAAGATCCTCAGAAGATTGGCTGGAAACTTCTTCCTGAGCGGTGACACTCTCTATAAGAGAAATTTTGACATGGTCTTGCTCCGATGCATAGACAGACCAGAAGCAGAAATGCTGATAAAAGAAGTTCATGAAGGATCCTTTGGCACTCATGCCAACAGACACACAATGGCGAGAAAAATTCTCAGAGCAGGGTACTATTGGTTGACAATGGAATCCGACTGCTACAAGTACATGAGGAGGTGTCATAAGTGTCAGATATACTCCAACAAAATCCATGTACCGCCAACGCATCTCAAAGTTCTCTCTTCCCCGTGGCCTTTTTCCATATGGGGAATCGACATGATTGGCTTGATTGAGCCCAAAGCTACAAACGGACATCGGTTCATCCTGGTAGCCATTGTTTACTTCACCAAGTGGGTCGAAGCAGCATCATACACTAATGTAACCCGACAAGTGGTGGTCCGATTTATCAAAAACAATATCATTTGCCGTTATGGTGTTCCAAGCCAGATCATTACAGATAATGGATCTAACTTGAACAATAAGATGATGAAAGAGTTGTGTGCAGAGTTCAAGATCGAACACCATAACTCATCTCCCTACCGACCCAAGATGAACGGAGCGGTAGAAACGGCCAATAAGAACATCAAGAAGATCGTTCAAAAGATGGTTGTAACCTACAAAGATTGGCAAGAGATGCTACCCTTTGCTCTTCACGGTTATCGCACATCTGTCCGCACTTCAACAGGGGCTACCCCTTTCTCTCTAGTGTATGGCATGGAAGCAGTGCTCCCCATAGAAGTAGAGATCCCGTCAATCCGAGTATTGATGGAAGCTAAGCTCACCGAAGCTGAATGGTGTCAAAGTCGACACGACAAACTGAATTTGATCGAGGAGAAGCGAGTCACGACATTATGCCATGGTCAGTTGTATCAACAGAGAATGAAGAAGGCCTTTGACAAAAAGGTCCGACCTCGCATCTTCAGGAAAGGAGACCTCATGCTCAAGAAGATACAATCTTTTCTCACTGACTCCCGGGGCAAGTGGACTCCGAATTATGATGGCCCCTATGTGGTCACGAAAGCTTTCTCAGGCGGCGCCTTGAGACTTGCAACCATGGACGTAGAGGAATTTGCCTACCCCACGAATGTTGATGTAGTCAAGAAATACTTCGCCTAAACTAAAAAAAACAACAAAAAAAAAAACGTCTCGGTGGATTGAAAACCCGAAAGGGCGGTCCAGGCAAAAGTTAGAGACATAAAAAAAAAATCATCCTGATGGATTGGAAGCATCATAGTACAATTCAGGCAAAAATTAGGGATAATGGCAAGTAACTATGTTCAACAGAGGCGAGTCCCTCAGCAGTAGCAGTTACATCATCCGTCAGAAAACTCCAGTCAAGGTCATCTTCGACAGAAGCTCAGGATGCCTCGAATTCAAAGTTGATAGGAGGATAGCGGTCGTTATGTTTCAATATAGCCCTTTTCCCTATAAATTACCATTTTCTAGCTTTGTATATACTCAATGGAATCACGCGTTTTGCTGATTTCCATCCTATCAATAAAATTTGAGCCCTTGTGCTTTTGTTTGTAATTCTTATTTGTTTTAGCTTTACAGAACGACATTTTAACATGATTAACGATTCTTGAAATAAAACAAAAATGAATTTACTTGTTAAAACTTTTTCTGCTTTTTAATAAAGACGACAATTTCTTTTGACTGTTGAACATCAGAAGAACATCAGTCGCTTCTCCAGAAGTAATCGAACCTCAAAGTGCAGAATCAAAGTACTCCTTCTAACCCAGTACGCCTGAATGAAGGGATCAACTGTGTCAGAGAACTTGTTTCGTCTGACACGCCTCGTCCGAGTTCTTATCTCCTAAGCCCGACCAACATAGCTCCCAACAGGGATTATCTTTCCTAAGCAAGGTGGAATTGCTATCTTGAACCAGCGATACTTTTTCGCCCCGCGATGGCCGCGTATCAAGTCATGTTCATCTTTTAGTTTGTGTGTCGCGTCAGTTTTGTCAGCATATACATACATACATCATGCATTATTGATTTGCATTCACATTTCATGTTGCATCACTATCACTCTAGTCGGTCTTGTCCCCTAGTGATAGAAGTTCTCTCAATCGAGTTGTCAGTTCTTGCCTCTTCAGGAAACGCTGCGTTTGAACAACTTCGCCTCCCGTTTATTTCTGGAAGGAAGTTGGCCCTTTACAACTTTGATAACTTGAACCTCTGAAAAACCAGAGGAACCTTCAGTCAGCATCACTCTTCGCCATTGAAGATGACATCCTTGCTTTCCCGGATTAAGGAAAATCCACAGAGAAAGCCTCGTAATCAGAGATTCGGCAGCATGCCAGTTTCGCTCCGAAAAGACCGCTGATGAAAAGGTCACCGGCACCTCAAAATTGGACCCCATCATATGACATTTCTCCGGGAAGATCCCGAGAAAAGTATGATGTAAGATCCCACGAAGGCAGTCTCTCAAGAGACTCGTTTTCCCTTGTAGAAACAAATGGCGTCTCCAACAGAGAAGTTTGCGCAACTCTACAACTCAGACAAATGGGTTCCCCAACAAGTCTGACATCAAAAGTTTTTCCGTCAAATGGCATCTCCCCAGGAAAATTCGGCGAGAAGTTTGAGGAAAACCGCTACGAGTAGCGTCCCTTGTCAATAAAGTTTATTGACAAAAGAAACTTAGACCAGTTCCTTGGTAGGAAACCAGGATCGAGGGAAAGCTTTAATCGAAAACTAAGACCAATTCCTTGGTAGGAAACCAGGATCGAGGGGAAGTTCATCTCAAAAGAAAACTGAGACCAGTTCCTTGGCTAAAGACCAGGATCGAGGGGAAGTTTACCTTTTCTAAGCATCATTGCTTAGCAAAAGAAGATGAATGCGCAAGCTGCCATTCACGGCCATCAAAATTTTGGATATTCCGATATTTAATCCTCTTGCACCCCGAATGCCCGAATACCTTCGTCATTCACACCTTCGTGTCCAAGAAGATTAAATAGGGGCATCTGTCATACCCCAAATTTTGACCACTAAGATTTCCCATCATTGTGAAAATCATCATCACAATATGGAGGAACCATCATACTTCATCAGTCTCCCCAAAGATGGGTGAGCATCCACTACAATCAAAATTAGGGTTTCAAGCCCTCTCAGAGCCTTAGACAAAGGATCAATCAAGGAATTACATGATCTTCAACTTGTCTAACCTCTCAAATATCCACAATGGATCAAAAGGACTCCCACTCCAAGGATTAAGCACAAAGTTGCTCCCTTCTAGGTGGATCAAGCCTCAAGATAGCTAGTATCACCAAATTAGGGTTTTGGTTGATCAGGGCCTCCAAAGGGAAATTTTCCCCTGGGCATGAGCCAAGGATCCAAAACACAACCTAATATACTCCATGGAACCTCATGGACCCAATCATCAAGTCAATTTTGCCTCAGGAGATGCATTCATCAAAAATCAGGAATTAGGGTTTCTTGACCTAATTCACCCCTAAGTTGACTTTTAGGGCAAATCATGAGCCAAGACCTCAAGAAAGGGTTTGAGGGTCTCTAATAAACTATATTTATCCATTTGGAACAATGGATTAATCCAAGAAGCTTGAGCAACAAGTCTCAATTTCATCTGCACCACAATTAGGGTTTCGCGAGGAAAGTCAACTGTAACTTTGACTTTTGACCAGGACATGCTCCCAAACCCTAGGACATGATTCAATATACCCTATGACACCCATGGAACATGTCCATCAAGTTTGATTTAGGTCAAGGACACGATTTCATGAAGAATTGCACAGTTTGGAATTCATCTGATAAAAAGTCAACTGTGCATAAAAGTCAACTTTGACTTTTTGAGATTTTTCACAAAAAATGGATTTTTAACCCTAAAATGATGTTAATGTATTATTTGAATCATCATTCATCAAGAAAAATCAAAGAAAGTGGGATAACTTGTAAAAGGGGTAACCATAAAAACTTAGAAAAATTTCTAAGTTATGGAAAAAGTGACACTAATGTGCCAACTTTGGAGGACCATAACTCCTAAACCACAAGGCCATTGTTACCCATTCAAAGATTGATTTATAGATCTCATTTCCCTCTACAAAAGCTTCATACTGACCTATGTCCAAATTCCTCATGGATTTTGAGTTATGGAGTGATCAAAATCAAGAAAAGTCACTTTGTTCCAACACTTAGTGAAAATTTCACAAAGTCAGATTTTGCCTTACTTTTTGCCAAATGTAGGGGGATTTTTCACTTGGATTCAAAAGAGATCAAAACCAAACATGTTCAAACAGTTGTTGTATCATGTAAGGGCTTTCCAAAATGGCCAAGAACATTACCAAATTCAATTTGAGTCATGAGATATGACATTGGCAAGTTGCCTTGCTGAAATCTGCCAATGCAAGGCAGATTTTTACACTTTTGGTCGATTTGCCAAAATCAGCCAAATCCAAATGCTCTTATCCACTTGGACACCTCTGAGGATTGAATCTAAAGGGGACAATTACTTAGCCAAGCCTCAAAAGTCTTTGGAACAAGAAATAACATGTTGAACCTAGAATTGCCAAAATAGGGACAAGACTCCAATTTTGGATTGGAGCATTCAATGGAAGCATCAAGGTGGCATGGACTGAGCCATTCTCAATTGAATTCAGTCAAGACTTATCCAAGACCAAGGGAACCAGCAGCCTGTGCCCAAACCTCTAGTCAATGGCTAGAGGAGACTTGGATTTTCATTTGCCAACATTGGCCAAACCTACTCAGCAGTTGCCATTCGCTATTCCTTGCAAAACAAACTTGCTCTACTATAAATAGAGCTCAATTGTGATCAGTTTGAGTACACCAAAGCCATGAAACAGATACTTTCCTCAAAATCTCTTCTTTCACTCCAATTTTGCCTTCTAAGGCAAGTCACTATCGGGTTTTGAGTTTGAGAGCTTTTCCAATCAAACCAATCACACACACACACCTCACATACATCATATAGAAGTGATCCAAACACTCACATAACATTTGGAACACAAATTTCATAAAATCACCAGCCAATTGCTCAAGTTCTTGACAGATTTGCAGTTGGGGTACCATCTCAAGTTCCAGATCATTTCAATCCATTCCAAGCATTCATACACACTCCATGGCACCTAGGGAAGCTATCCAGATCATTGGAACCTAGCTGTAACACCTCCAACACAAATCACGATCACCAGCTTCAAGTGGTAAGCATGAGCTCTTCTAACTCTATGATCCATGCAATTTTTGCTGCACAATAATTTGGCCATATGTTCATAATCATGCCTGGAATGTTTCCCCTCAATTAATTGCATTGTTTGAGTCGTGTATCAAAAATCCTAGCCTTCATGCCGAAATTAGGGTTCTTGAGGATTTTTCAAGATTTCTTGTTATATGTTTAATTTAAATGAAATTAAATACCATAGACATGATCGTGAGGTTGAAACGAGTTGATTGGTATGTGGATTGCATGATATAATCAAGTATTCAATGAGATTGGAGAGAAAATGCAAATCTGGGCAAACCCAGAACACGCGCGTGTTCTTGGTGTGTTCTTGGCGCCATTTTTTGAAAATTCAAATATTTGAATTTTGTGATTTTATTTAATTGATTCAAAAATTAATTTCTCTCTGAGTTTTAATGATTTTGAGTTGATTCTTTTTTTAATAATTCACAAAAATGTTAAAATATTTTATTTTCCCAAAAAATCCCAAAAATATTATTTATTTTATATAATTGATATTTTTGCAAAGAATTAATGTTTTAATTGTTTTTAACATTTAAAATATTTTTTCCACCTTGATTGTGCAACTTTTAAAGCCTTCTAATTATTTTGTAGGTCAATACTTAATTTTTGAAGCATTAATCCAAGATCACAATTTGTTTTCCATATGTTAAACAATTTTGATCATTTTAATTGAATTTTTATTCAATTAAATACATTTTTGAAAACAAATTAGGGTTTTTGGATTAATTCAACCCTCATAAATCATTTTCTTAAAACCATCTTGGACCTCTAATAGAGTGTAAGACCCAATCCTTTTTTGACCAAATCATTTTTGGGCCTCAGTGTATTGTATAAGTCCTGATACCGTAAAAAACAAACGGCGCGATCGTCGCCTTTTGAAAAATAACCTTGGGCCTCTCCTTGAGCTATAAGACCTATTCAAAACTTTTGGGCCTCTATTAGAGTGTAAGACCCAATCCCCTTTTAACCAAAACCTTTTGGGCCTCAGATATTGTACAAGCCCCTTCGCGTTAAAAGAAAATCTCGGCGCGATCGTCATTTTAAACGAAAACCAACTGGGCCTACCCTCGTGTTATAAGCCCCACTCTCACTCTTCTAAAACTTTGTGGGCCTCTTGAGAGAGTGTAAGACCCATCCCTTTGTACAAAAAATCTTTTTTGGGCCTCAGTCACTTGTATAAGTCCCTCTGTACAAATTCAAACAGTGCGCTCACTGATAAAACCCTGGGCCTCTCCTTGAACTGTAAGCCCCAAATCTTTCTTTTTCAAAGCACTTTCTCCTTTGATTTTGAATATACTGTTGTTTTCAATCTTTCTTTGTTGAACAACTAACCAAACAGCATGGAAGCTCTACAACCGAGTAAGTGGTTATTGCTTTCATTTACCGCTTTCATATACATATAACTGTATTGTGGGGCTGTTTCACTGTAAGTCTTCTTTCATAAACTCATATCAACTGTGTAATAATAGTATAGATATTTAGAGTTTCCCCGGCAACTATGTCTAGAACTAGGTGACGCCGTTTCGTTTATTCGTAGAAATAGACAACTAGATCCCCAATAGGATCACCAGATACAGTCTTCTCTTCGGCTGTCCTCATTAGGAATTATCAAGAAACTCTACTCCCAGAGATGAATGTATTCTCCGTGAATGGCATCTTTGAGTTTCTTCCAAATTCTCAAACATTCCTAGCTTGATATATTCCTTGTGAATAGCCTGTCTTGAATTTTTTGGGGTTTGGGGACCCACGGGCTTCTTAAAAGCATCGGCCTCCTCTTGGGCATCGTACAAGGACCCACTGGCTCCCTAAAAGCAACCCCGCCTCCTCTTGGGCTTAGTACAAGGACCCTACGGCTTCTTAGAAGTATTCACCGCCTCCTCTTAGGCTTCGTATAATGATCTCTTCCTCCGGGAATGATAGCCTCCTCTTGGGCTTCGTACAAGGACCTCTCGGCTTCTTAAAAGTTTCTAGCCTCCTCTTGGGCTTCGTACAAATTGTCCCGACGACCTCCTAGAGGTATAGGAATAGAACTTAGTCATCTGCATAGAACAGTCATTTCAAAGAGTCTACTACTGTTTCTCAAAGCATAGTACAAAAGATGAAACTCTAGACTTGGACAGTCTAATCTCCTTGAGTCTCAAAGACATTCTCAAGTGACCCCTTCGTTAAATAGGAAGAAGACCCGTAGACTCGGACAGTCTCAATACCCTTCGGATTTCCCACTTCCTTAAAGAACAAGAATAACCCGGATCCTCGAATCAAATCCTTGAGTACAGTGTTGCTCATATAAGAACTGATTTTCTCTTTCAAAATCAGTATACTGGACATGTCACTCAACTGAAACAGTCACTATAGCCTCCTCTTGGGCTTTGTACAATGATTCTCCCCAGCGGAGTCAAACAACGTTTAGCCTCTCTCTCGGGCTTTGTACGAGACAAATAAGAGACTCCCTCGTGGAGTCAATCACCCCTTTCGCCTCCATCTCGGGCTTTATACGAGATACAAAAAGGTTCTTATTGAGCCAAACAAACAACAGCCTCCATCTCGGGCTTCGTACGAGATACAAAAAAACTCTCTTGTTGAGTCAAATAACCTCCATCTCGGGCTTTATACGAGATACCAAAAGACTCCCTCGTTGAGTCAAAAACCTTTTAGCCTCTCTCTCGGGCTTTGTACGAGACACATATCAGCCTCCTCTTAGGCTTTATATAAGAAAACCACTGGTTGATCCAATCAACCTTTTTAGCATCAAAGTTGTGCCTCGTTCACAGTACACAAACATCAACAACTCTTTCCCCTTCATCTAATTGCTGTAAGCGGCAAGCCTCTGGATCATCTACATCCATGCCACTGTCCCTCTTTTAGCATGAGAAATTCCTAAGGAAAGATGGCATTGCTCTACACTGAGTTAAAGTCTTCTCCTTCAGGTTAAAACCCCCTATAAAGGAAATTATGGCATTGCTAGGATCCGCGTATCCCGGTTAAAGTAATCCTCCTTTACAGTCAGTCACCCAACAGTTGTGACAAACAGGCCCTCTTTAGAGAAGACAAATTCTCTCTAAGGTCAACACCTTTAGCTTCATATCTTAGGCTTTGAACAAGATACAAATAGACCATTCATCTTCATATCTTGGGCTTTGAACAAGATACAAACCACCTTTCGCTTCACGTCTTGGGCTTTGAACAAGACACCAAAAACACCCATTTCCTCCCATAGAATAAGAGGAACTACGATCGCTCTGATTTCCCTATTTCGGTAAACGGGAATACTTAGGCATAAGATTGAAAGAAAAATCTTAGCGAGCACACTAAACAAAAACCCTAAATCCCATACTTTCAAATATCTATCACAAAGCATCAGTCCTGATATCCTAACCCTTGTTCCCCACCAGAAACCTGTCATTCTGTCAAAATAGCACAAGAAAGGCCCCACCACATTGATCGCATTCGTAACCTAACAGACTGCTGTTTAAACTTAGTATGCAAGCAGGGTTAATTGGAGACATCTATTTCCTTTCTTTCATCAGCTTTAATAGGATAAAAAATGAATCGACCTGTAGTAAACTAAACCCAGAGAGCGACAATGCTTAAGAACCGCGTCCAAAATCGCTCGCTACAATACCAACTTAAAGACTTCGCCTCACGCTCTCGCGGTATTAAGTAAAGTCATGTTCCCTAATCCCAAGATTTTGCTCTCGCTCGCCCGGTAACTAGGAAATATATTTTGAAAGCCAATAATATCCTAAACGTATCTAAAGCGCTCTCGCTGTATTTAGATTTGTTGCCTAATTTCCAGTATCCGGTTCGACCCCCACGCTCTCGCAGTGCCAGCTCTAACCTTAAATAATTTCTCACTCTCGTGACAAAATCGTGTTAAATAACCTCTCACTCTCGTGACAAAGTTATTTAAATTAGACTTGGAAATTAAAACCAAAACAGGATTTTAATCATAAGTTCGCACCTATTATTTTCTACCGAGTCCCGTCGGTAACGACGGTCCTCATACACCGGACTCTAAACTGTTTAGCCGAACATAGTGACAGAAACAAATAAACAATTTTGGATTTTTGAATTAGGCGAAAACGTAGCAAGCGGTTTAAAATGATTTAAAGTGATGCTTGAAGAAAAATGGTAAAAGCTTGAAATGATAACAATGGCAGAAAGATAAAGCATAAATATAAATGGCAGAAAATAAAAGCGTAAAAGTAAATGAACCTGAAGATAAAACTGGAATTAAAACTGAATTAAATATCTTGAAATAATGACGGCAAGATTGATCCAAGCATTACATAGATTGAAGGCCTAACACTAATAGTGTGGTAGTTCCTCGATGTGAGAAACTACCACTTAAGGGATTGTTATCTAGAGATTTTTCGCCTAAATATGGCTGAGACGTGACAAGCGATACAATTCTTTATTTTCTGCAAACACAAACAATAAAAGTAAAACATTAAATTAAAAACTCGTGAGTTTCCTCCCACGCATGGCTTTGTTTAATGTCGATAGCTCGACGGCTAATAATTTTCGGTTTCCATGGCCATTTATCGAGCCATCTCACATATCCCTCACCTTGTCTTTTCTTCCTTCTGTGGGGTGGTTCATTCTTTTAAACTTGTGGTGGTGGTTCTGGATCTATCCTAAGTATTAGTTTTTTAAGTTTGGGCTTAGCTATTTCATCCATCACCTCAAAGTTCAACTTTCCCTTCTTAGCACTAATGATTTCCCTAGTTTCATGGTCCTCTAAGTTTCTCTTTTTATACAGGACCTCAGACAAAGGTGTATTAGTGTGGATATTTTCCAATATCTCCACATACATTTTGGATTGGGAGTCTACCTTAGTTTCCACAAACCTTTGCGGGAAAGGAATCGGTGGGGTATACGCATGAGGAAAAGCCTTAGGTGCTACTTTCTCTACCTCTTTGACGACCTTCTTTTCAGGTGGTCCCAGTAAATTTTTCTCAATCTCTACTTCTTCCTCACCAGAACTCTCCTCAACCTCAATATCACTCTCCTCAACCTCATTATCACTATCCTCGGGATTCTCGATTTGTTCTTCATTAATGGTTGTTACAACATCCACATGCTCCTCAGGGGAGGGTCCTATAGGCATCTGTGCAAACAGGGAGATTTGAGTCTCCAATGCCTCAGTGTGAGTCGCGAGGGACTCGACTATTGTCTTTATCTGCCTAAGGGTTTCATAAGTATCGAGATGTTGTTTTCTAAGCTCTTTATTCTATAGAGTTTGTGTCTCCACAAAGTGCTCCATCATAGACTCTACCCTAGAATTAGTTGTTGTTTCAATGAAGTCCTCCATTAATGCTTCGAGGTTGGAATTAACAGATTCTCGTGGTTCCTAGAAATATTGGGAATGGTAATCATAGGGAAAATTTGGTTGCGGTTCCTCAAAATTTTGGGATTGGTACGGTTCCTCCAAATATTGGGAGTGGTAATCATAGAGGAAATTTGGGTGCGGTTCCTCGAGATATTGGGAGTGAGTCAGTGTCGCGTTGAAATCTTGCATTAATATTTCTAGGTCGGAATTATGAGATTCTTGCGGCTCCTCAAAATGTTGGGATTGGTAGTTGCAGAGGTAATTTGGGTGAAAATGAGTTAGTGATGCATTGAAATTCTCCATTTGTATTTCGAGGTTGGAATTATGGGATTCTTGCGATTCCTCGAAATACTGGGAGTGGTGATTGTAGAAAAAATTTGGGTGATACATAGTTTTTAATTTTTTTTATTATTAATTTATTTTTTATGGGAGTGCCTTAGTCTATACGGTGCAACAACGGAATAACAATATTGACTGTTGGTCCCCGGCAACGGCGCCAAAAACTTGATGCGTCCGCAAGCGCACGGATTTATCGAAGTAATATAAAAGATTGTCAAACCCACAGAGACCAATGTCAACCTACCGTAATCTATCGTTACTTTGTAAAGCTAAGGCTAATGATAATTGATAAAAGGGAAACTAAGACTAGAACTAAAATAAAACTAAGAAAATTTGATAATAAAGAGAGGCCGGAATATGGATTTCGCGTTCCTAAAGGACTTTGTAGAATTCGAGCACTAATTATGACTATAACTTAGTTCCTTAGAATATACCAACTTAAAGACTTCGCCTCACGCTCTCGCGGTATTAACTAAAGTCATGTTCCCTAATCCCAAGATTTTGCTCTCGCTCGCCCGGTAACTAGGAAATATATTTTGAAAGCCAATAATATCCTAAACGTATCTAAAGCGCTCTCGCTGTATTTAGATTTGTTGTCTAATTTACACTATCCGGTTCGACCCCCACGCTCTCGCAGTGCCGGCTCTAACCTTAATTAATTTCTCACTCTCGTGACAAAATCGTGTTAAATAACCTCTCACTTTCGTCACAAAGTTATTTAAATTAGACTTGGAAATTAAAACCAAAACAGGATTTTAATCATAAGTTCGCACCTATTATTTTCTACCGAGTCCCGTCGGTAACGACGGTCCTCATACACAAGACTCTAAACTGTTTAACCGAACATAGTGACAGAAACAAATAAACAATTTTGGGTTTTTGAATTAGGCAAAAACGTAGCAAGCGGTTTAAAATGATTTAAAGTGATGCTTGAAGAAAAATGGTAAAAGCTTGAAATGATAACAATGGCAGAAAGATAAAGCATAAATATAAATGGCAGAAAATAAAAGCGTAAAAGTAAATGAACCTGAAGATAAAACTGGAATTAAAACTGAATTAAATATCTTGAAATAATGACGGCAAGATTGATCCAAGCATTACATAGATTGAAGGCCTAACACTAATAGTGTGGTAGTTCCCCGATGTGAGAAACTACCACTTTTTACACCAGTAATTTCTGCCTAAAACTACGAAATAAATTCAACAGTGCTTTCGCATACAAAAAAACTTGGATCCCTTGAAACTAAATGATAGGTCTTATATATAGTGATAACAGGTTGGAAGTTACTTCAGAATTCATGTGAAAAGTAGTGGAGATAATGGGGCGTTGAAGAAGTTGTGGAGATAATGGGAAGTTGGAGAAGTTTAAGGAGAAAGTGTTGACTGAATTGGGCTTCTTTTTCCACGTCTGCGTTCTGAACATAATAACCACTCTTGAGCGTGTGACGGTCGTGGTGAGGGTGTGACGGGCGTGGCAGCCTTTGGAAGCGTGACGGTCGTGGTAGGTGTGTGACGGTCGTCACACACACCATTTTCCATTTTCTGCTCTTTTTCTTATTAATTCTTCCTGTTTTCTTCTCATTTCTTCATGTTTTCTCTACTTTGCTCCTTTCTAGCTTGGACAATGAAATACATGCGAAAACACTAGAATACTCGCGGAATAATCGGAACTTAAGCTGAAATAACGTAATTATTAGTCGTAAATCAAGGCAAATATATGATACATTTTCGTGTTATCACTATAATACCATGTTACTTGCCAATATTTTGTGCCTAGGCTAATACTTTAGGTCGACCCTCAAATATTTGCCGTTTACATTACATAACAAGTATACTATCAATAGTATATAACCCAACAAAATATTAAATTTTAACTTGTTACATAGAAAACATATTTTGTCTATGGTGAAGAACTGTGTGCAATCACTACACGAATCCGTAGATGACCCTGCCGATTCCGGACCGCACAAAGAAAGCATTTCTGAACTTACTACTCTGTTACCGGAAATTTCAAGCATAGGCGAAATTTCTGGTATACCGGAAATTTCCAAATTTCCAGAAATTTTTTGTTGGGTTCCGGAAATTTTAAAGATTTCCAGTATTGTTACCAAAATCTTTATGCTAATCACCAGATATTTCCAAATTTCCGTTATAAAATATAGGATATTTCCAATTTCCGGTATAGAATACCAGATATTTACAATTTTTTGGTAATATATATTGGATTTTTTGAAATTACTGGTGTATATACAAAAATTCTCAAAATATGCGCAACAATACGTACCGAAAATATCAAACAACTACTGAAAAATTTAAAATCTTAGATAGAAAAATATAAAAAATTTTAAAAAAATGATAAATTTTTTAAATTAATATTAACAGAGGTATTTTTAGAATATTAAAAATATGAGGTACTAGGTATGAAATGGGGGTTGGGAGGTTAACTTTTCCTCCCCTACCCACCATTTCACAATGATCCGGGCCGAATTTGAAAACAATGAGGCAAAGAATCAAATCTTAAATTAATTCTAACTTTTCATTTTCATCTCAAATCGCTTATTAAGAAAAATTATATTGGTTTTTTTTCAAAATTATTGAATTATAAGTATCATTAACTTTTACATAATTGCATTATGAGATATAAAAAATATATTTTTTTTATAAGGAAGGATTATATTAATAAGAGAACTAAGGATTCTCAACCTTCTTACAAAAAATCGAGGACAAAGCTCGGCAAAGAAAGTTACTCTCCAATTGAAACTTAAGATAAATACAACAAAGGGAATTTGCTAAATTCATAGAAGTTATAATTAGGTCAAGTAATCTTCCCGATGAAAGACCATCTCCAAACCAAAGCTTTAATGCTCCAAACCATATCCAAAAAATTCCAATTATCATTCTTAAAAATGATAGCATTTCTCTTCAACCAAATAAACCAAATAGTAGCTAACCAAACACAACCCTCCATCCCTCTCTTCATTCTCCTCCATTTACCATAGCTACTCCAAAACAAAAAACTCTCTTTTAAATTATTATACTAAAAAACATTTAAACCGATCCAATCCGCCACCTCCTTCCACACCAACTTAGAAACGCAAAAATTCAACAATAAATGATCAACCAATTCGCAAGAATTGCGACAAAAAACGCAATGTAGATTACCATCCCCGAAAAGACACCCTCTCAAAGATAAAGAATCCTTAGTAGGAATTCTTTTAAGAAAACATCTCCAAGCAAAAGCTCTAACCTTCAAAGCAATATCCATCCTCCAAACCAAATTAAAAGCATCTTCAAATTTATTAAGAGGACCAAAGGGGATTCTAAACACACTCACGAGTTCCCGGAAATTGCCAACCAAGAACCCGTGACCAATATCCGGCGGCCAAAAAATCCTGTCTCGCACATCCACGGACAGAGCCGTGTCCTGGACCTGTGCGCGCGCTGTCACCGATTCCTGGGTAGTAGCGGTCCGCGGCTCCTCCGAGTCTCTATCGATTCCCTCCACACCTAAACACCCCCACTTCCAAACACCACTTTCCCACCCTCCCATGCAAGCAATAGAAACATCCTTAAGAAGAGAAGAATAGAATAAATTAGGATTTTTGTCTAAGACAAAAATCCCCAAACCAAAAAGAATGCCAAAAAGATATAGAAAAACCATTACCAACATCAAATAAACAATTCGAAACAAAAATATCCTCCGGATAATAGTATGCTAACCTCAAAATCTCCCTCAATCACGAAGATGAATTTCTAACCTTAGGAGAAACACCAAAGGGTCTCACCATTTGAATAGAAATATCTTCATAACGGGCCTTTAAAACATCCAACCAAAAAGAATTGGATTCCGATAAAATCCTCCACCTCCACTTATGAAGAAGGGAAATATTGAAATCGTCGGTCCTACGAAGACCAAGCCCTCCTCTTGCTACCGGAAGGCACACCTCATTCCAACTCACCAAATGAATGCATTTCCTTCCCCCGAGCCTCCCCAAAGAAAATTACTTTGAAGCGAAGTAATCTTGTTAACAACCTTCTTCGGGGCTTTATAGAACGAGAGCATAAAAATAGCAAGGGAAGACAACACTGATTTCAAGAGAGTCAATCTTCCTCCGAAACTAAGCAAGCAATTATTCCAACTTGAAATTCTCCTTTCCATCTTCAAAATCAAACCCGACCACATCGATTCCTTATTCGAGTAAACTCCAATAGGAATACCAAGGAAAGAAAATCTATTATCTTCCTTTCTACAAGAGAGAAAAAAGGAAGCCACATCCAAAAAATGGAGATTAATATTCACCCATATCAACTTACTTTTGTGAAAATTAATACCCAATCCCGACACCATCTCAAATCCCCTAAGCACCGTTTTAATCGCCCAAAGATGCTTCCAACTTCCATCACCGACCAACAAAGTGTCATTTGCGAATTGAAGGATATCCACACAACAATTCCCGTTAAAGTTAAACCCTTTGAAATTTCCAATCTCTACGGACCTACTAACCAAACATCTCAAGCCTTCCGCCACAATTACAAAAAGAAACTGAGAAATGGGATCTCCTTGTCTCAATCCTCTCTCAACAACGAACTCTTTCGTAGGACTACCATTCACCAAAACCGACATTTTACTAGTAAAAACCAAAGCCTCCATCCACTTCATCCAAATCTCACCAAACCCCATTTTCCTAAGCAAAAACCTTAAATAATTCCAAGAAACCTTATTATAAGCCTTCTCGAAATCCACTTTGAAAAGCAAACACTCTTTCCCTTCCTTAGTAGCAAAATCCACCATCTCATTAGCCACTAGAACCCCATCAAGCAATTGTCTCCCCAGAACAAAGGCACTTTGATTTTTGGAAATGATAGAATTAAGCACCACTTTCAATCTAGCGGCTAGGAGTTTAGATAATACTTTATAAAGGCACCAAACCAAACAAATTGGTCTATAATCATCAAGACCCAAGGGATTAGAAGACTTAGGGACCAAGGTTTAGAAGGATGAAGTGAAAACACTTGACAAAATCGCCTCGGAATGAAAATACTCGAAACACTTAATAAAATCATCTTTCAAGAAGAACCAATAATTCTTAATAAATAAGAAAGTGAATCCATCCGGACCCGGGATCTTCGATCTGTCACACCCCCAAACCGCCTCCTTGATCTCACTTTCCAAAAAAGGAGCTTCAAGAAACGTCCTATCGGAAGTACCAAGGGACTTGAAAGGAAGCCCTTCAAAAACCGGCCTAACCTCCTCCAGTTCCACAAATTTCGTTGCGAAATACAACCTCACCTCCTCTTTCACCTCCTCAACCGAAGCAACATATCCACTTTCCCGATTAAAAGAACCGATGAAGTTACGTCTCCTTCTTTCTTTCACCACACGGTGGAAGAATCTACTATTAGAATCTCCATCATTAATCCACTTAAGTCTCGATTTTTGAATTAACATATTCTCCTTAATCTTAAGCTTCAACCAAAAACTACTACACACCCTTATTTTATCCTCCAACACATCAAAACCAAGGTCTACCCCTACATCATCGCCCTCATTCAATTTGACTACATTCTCCTCTATCTCCAAGTCGATCTTCCCAAAAATATTATAATTCCACCATTTTAGCCTGTCTTTGATTAGCCTTAACTTCTCTTTAAGAACAAAATCACTTCTACCCTCCACCTCTAACCTACACCAAGCCCTCTCAACAAAAGGAACGAACTCTTTGTTCTCAAACCATTCGTTATTGAATTTGAAAAGCTTAGGTCCCCAATTTGATTTATCATAAATAAACCAAATTGGACAATGATCCTAAACATCTCTCATACCAATGTATTGACCCACTACTCCCCAACTATCAACGATACCCTCCGACATAAGGAAACGATCAATCCTACTACATGCCTCTCCTCCTCCTCCATACCAAGAAAACCTCTTTCCTTTACAAGGAACATCAATCAACTCACTCTTCGAAATAAACTCCGTAAATTCCTCCCACTCCGGATCACTTCTCCTCGCCGAGCTACCCTTACGTTCACTACAACTTTTAACCGCGTTAAAATCACCACCTAAAATCCACTCTCCATCCGTTTTACTCGTCTTAAGCTCCAATAACCTACTCCACAACCTATGCTTCAAAACAATATCACATGAAGAGTAAATGTTTACCAAGTAAAACACTTCCTGGTTCCTTCTAACTTTGATACCCAAGAAGCCTTCACCTTTGAAACTACATAACACTTCAAAACAGCTAACTTTCCAAATAATCAATAAACCTCATGCTGAACCGATCGAGTTGGAATAGGAATAATCAATTAATTGATTCTTCCAAAAACTCCCAGCTAAATAATCGGACATAACTTGGATCTTTGTTTCTTGGATCATAACAATATCAAAATCGCCTTTAGAAATAAGCTGAGAGATTCTGTTCCTCTTAACTTTGCTACCCCCTCCTCGTATATTGTAACAGCCTAAAATCATTTCAACACATTTAAAGTCGCCTTCCCACCAAAAGTTTTTTTTATCTTCCTTCTCCAACGCTTCCAATTGAGATATATAATCAGATTTAGAATCACCTTTCACGACCCCTAAATCCGAAATAGCGTTCCACAATCTATCTCCCAAATTACTATCAAAATTTTCCAACAACCTTTGGTTACACCTAACGATGTCAGACTCACCAGAAAAGTGATCAATCTCCAAGCCACCAGATACCTCTTTAGTACAAGCATCCCCAGTATTTATCAACTGATTATGGGGTAATGAAGCAGCTCCCTTCGAAGAGGGACCTGGCTCGCATAACAATCCACAGCCTTTCCCAGAATGCAACTTGGACTTTAATTTCTTCCTTTTATTCTTTGTGGGTCCACCTAAAGCATATATGCTTTTAAACTTCATTGTTTTTACAAAAAAATTCCCTGGCCCACGTTTCTGGGACAACGAAGAGAGAGAAACCCCTTTGGCCTTCACTTGTTTAATCGTACACTGAGACGGAACAGAGTCTACTGTGCACGCCACCCTAGATACCTCAGAAAGTTGCTCCTCTTGCTCAGAACCTTTACGCTTTCCTACTTTCACAGAACAAAGAGCCATACCTTTTGTTTCAAAGACTGCCTCGTCAAACCCAAAACTACCAACCTCTTTTTCAAAAGCAGGCCCCACTGTACCAGCTACATGCCTTGCGCTATTCAGCATTCCATCCTTACTATTATCCACTGGATCAAAACCTTTCATCAGATTATCTGTGTCTTCAACTTTCTCCTTCATGACGGAGAAACGTCCTTCCTCCATAACTCCCCTTTCCTGAAAACCCAGAAAACCATCATCAACTTCGAGAGATCCCTCCTTAACCCACCCAGAATCAGAACCACAAGACTCTGAATCTGATTCACTATTCAGAGTAGCTTCCATGTGAAAACGCAAAGGACCCGAAAATCCTCACTAACCATAATCTTGAAAATAACATGATCAATCGAAACCAGAAGAGACTCCTTAACCTTATACGAGACCGGGACTTTAATCAAAACCCTCGCGAAATCCTTCGAAGCACCACTCAACGTCACTTCATCCACGCGTATAAACTCCCCTAAAGCATTAGCACCCAAGGAGAAGAAATCTAGGTGCCAAGCCTGCACAGGGATTCCAAAAAGACGCCACCACATTACCCTATCTTTATCAACATCAGAAGCCGCCCACGGCCTTATGGATTTAAACCATTTTTTCCACCATCCATCACTTTCTTTAACCAGTTCCAGAATCTCTCCCTCTACTTCTTCCTCCAAAAATATTGTTGACAAAGATTGAATTTTGAACCAATGACATACATTCATCTAATAATTTATGTTGTGGTCTCAATAAAAGTTTAATAAATTCAAAAATACATATTAATAGATACTAATATGCATATTGTTAATGTAACACTCATGTAACAAGATTTAATTGTATTTCTCATAATACTATAAGCTATTGGGTGGAGCAGCACAAGTGATATATGTTGAGTTAAATGATTCTAAATTGTTGATTTAAAATTCAATCTCTTAATTGCATTTACTTATATTTATCTATTAATGCAAACAAGTTTATGAAATTAACAACTTAAAAATACAATTTTTTATTCTCATTCAATTTTAGAATTTTTTTTTTAACTCTCATCCTAAAACAAGGCGGTTTTGACTTGTTAGAAAAAGAAGTTCAGTCCACCAATTCAAGAAATTCATTTATTCATTTGTTTTGATTGTTAAATCGGATGGATCACACTAATTCTTAACGAGTCAATTATAATTACAGTCATACAACCTTATCAAACTGTCTTACTCCGGATTCGTGTTGACAAAATAGGTTGGAGTGATTCAGTGGAATGCATAGGGTATATTTTGAAATATTTCGAAAACACATCTCTGAATTAATTATAACGTTTGAACTTAAGACAATAGTGCGTTAAGAGATACATCTTCAAAATTTAAGAAGCATTTTAAATTTTTCATAGAACATTTTTTCACCCTATAGAATAAGATAAGAAATCCTCTTAATATTTTTACCAAATACACTTATGGATCTTAATAGACGTTTTATTGGATTGTTCATTTTTGTAGGTATATCCTATTTTGTTCATTTTTGTAGGTATATCCTCTTTTCTTCTTTCTTTGCATGGAGTGTTATTTTTTTTTAGGTATATCCACTTTTCTTCTTTCTTTGTAGTGTTCATTTTTTTAAGGTATATCCACTTTTCTTCTTTGGAGTGTTCATTTAATTAGGTATATCCTCTTTTCTTCTTCTATAATGTAATTCATCATGTAACAATCAGAAGTTTGACTCTACCTTATTTTCACCTCCAAAAAGGGCCAATAAACTTTCTTGTGCAGGTTGCATGTTGACGTACGGGAACCTAGTAGGTAGTTCCATTAGTGAGTGATGAGTAAGAGATATTAACATTACTAATACTACCTAATTAACGTTTGCATATGAAAAAATAGTGTAATTATGTAGCCCCACACTCCTAACTAAAGATGAGTTTGGTGATGTCCGACATGTACTAAAATTAAACACCGACACAAATAATGGTATCTAATTAACTTTTTTCTGGTTGTACTTTTTTTAGTTGTCTTTTTTCTCTCTATTAAAGCACATGCTTATATCACTTGTTTCTCAACCTACTATCTTGCACAGATAACATACAAACAGATAACATAATCAAAGATGGAGAATTTTGCAGAAAAAAAACCACATGCTGTGTTGACTCCAGCTCCAGGTCAAGGCCATATAAATCCAATGTTGAAACTAGCAAAGCTTCTTCACCTTAGAGGCTTTCACATAACCTTTGTCAACACTGAATACAACTATAACCATATGCTCATAAAAGAACGGTGGTTTAACATTTGGCAGCACCACACTTTTGGCTCCAGAACAACCGTTAGAGTTTTCTTGGGGTTTGGCCAATAGTAAGAAATCATTATTATGGATTATTCGGCCTGATCTTGTCACTGCTGGCTCAGTGGTTTTGTCATCTGAGTTTGTGAAAGAAATTTCAGATACAGGCCTAATCATGGGCTGGTGTCCACAGGAGCAAGTGTTAAACCACCGTTCAATTGGTGGATTCCTAACTCATTGTAGATGGAACTCAACCACCGAAAGCATATGTGCTGGAGTTCCAATGTTGTGTTGGCCATTTTTCACTGATCAGCCATTAAACTGTAAATATATCTGCAATACACAAGAGATTGGAATTGTAATCAATGCTAATGTGAAGAGAGATAAGGTGGAGAAGCTTGTGAATGAAGTGATGGTAGGAGAGAAAGGAAAGAAGATGAGGCCAAATGCAACGGAATTGAAGAAGGTGGTTTTGGAGAACACTAGTCCATTGTTCATACATGAACTTAGAAAAAGTTATTAACGAAGTGCTGCTTCAACCACCACCTGTGGGAAGTATTTTCGATACAAGTAAGCCGGTCCTTTACTCGAACCAAAGGCTCATGATACCACTGTTAGGGAAAGATTTCTACTAGGGAGCATTGAACATAGTGGAATTTCTTTTTCTAGAGCAACATCTTTTGTGAGAGAGTCACCACATTTCTATCCAATGTAAAACTATTATCTACAATACTTACACTTGTTAATACATAACACACGCAACATTGTACTATTTAATGTACTTTATTGTCAAACAAAATCAATGCATCTTTTAGAAGTATTTCCTCCGTTCCATATTATAAATAATTTTTATTTTTTTAGATATATTAAATAACTAATATATTTGATTTATATATAGACCAAATACATAAATAAGTCAATGTATCTAAAAAAAATAAAATTTGCTGATAATATCAAACGGAGAAAATACTATGTTAGTAATAAACAATTTATTTTCTTGTATTAAATATTATGTGTGCGGTACTTGCTATGTAACTGATTTAGGTAGTCAAAATTATAAATAAGGGTGAAAGGGAAAGGGAGGGGATTAGGTATTTTATATGCTGGTTGGGTTGTGAGAGTCTGCTACATAAAAAATAAATCACTTTGCTGTTTGTAATAGTTTAAATTAAAGTTTTCTAATTTATAAGAGATTTATAATGGTACAAATTTCATACCTCAGTGAACCAAGTAAAATATAATAATTTAGAATTGCATTTAAATTATTTTGCTGTTAGTAGTTTTTAGATTTGGCTTTATAATCGATGATGATAGGGACAACACATCTATCACTAGAGGTGCACAATAAAGGTGAACTTAGATTTATCTCAATGTAATTTTGGACATAATCTTGAGCCTTTTCAGAAGTGACTGATAATTTGGCAGATGTCTTCTTGTCTTCTGTACAACTAGAATCTTTGATGTGAGAAATACCTTATTTGTAATAGAGTAAAAGTGTCTTCTAGTTCAACTAGAAAATGGAAACTCATGGAAGTGGTCCACAATCATATGATGATATTGTTTGATAATACTCCTTCCTGTGGTTGCAATCCAATGCATGTAATTATTATGATATAGGTATTTTGAAGATCCCAAGTCTTATCTTTGTCGGAGATAGAGTCTTAAAAATATGGACAAGGAAGGTTGCTACCTTTGTGCCTTTCTCTCTATCTCTCTAGCCATTTTTTTTTCTCTCAACAAAATATATTATTTTAATTATTCATTTGTATTTTAAATACACCAAAATACATCTAATGCACGAAAGGCACCATTAAGCAAAGTAATACTCCCTCCGTCCCACAATGAATGATCCAGTTAATTTTTCACACAGATTAAGAAAAAAGGAATAAATGAAAGAGAGAGAATGATATTTTTACTAAAGTACCTTTATGATGTATTGAGAATGATGAAAGTAATATTAATTAGAGGGTAAAATAGGAAAAATTACATTGAAAATTGAAATGGATCATATATTTTGGGACACCATTTTATTTCAAATAGATCACTCATTGTGGGACGGAGGGAGTAATATAAAAACTTGGTGGCTTGTCTTGTGTGCATCAATTATTGTGTTACATATCTCATTAAAAAAATATTCTGTCTTGTTTCTCTATTTTCTATTCCAGAAATCCAAGATAGATCGACTTTATCCCTATTAAACCATTGACCAATCCCTTTGCTCTACATTCAAACACAAACTCAGAAATGGGTGATAAAAAACCACATGCAGTGTTGATTCCATATCCAGTTCAAGGCCACATCAATCCATTGATCAAACTAGCGAAGCTCCTTCACCTTCGAGGCTTTTACATAACCTTTGTCAACACCGAATACAACCAAAAACGCTTGCTCAAATCAAGAGGTTCCAAAGCCTTTGATGGTTTCACTGGTTTTACCTTTGAGACTATTCCAGATGGTTTAACTCCAACAGATGGTGATGCTGATGGTGATGTTAGCCAAGACATATTCTTACTTTGTAAATCAATTCGAAAGAACTTCATCAAACCGTTCCGCGAACTTCTTGCTAGACTTGATGACTCTGCAACTTCTGGTCTTGTCCCTCCGGTTACTTGCATAGTTTCTGATAATAGCATGTCTTTTACGGTACAAGCTGCTGAAGAACTTTCACTCCCTATTGTTTTCTTTAGTCCAGCCAGTGCATGTACATTCTTGTCTGGTTTGCATTTACCAACATTATTCGAAAAAGGTCTCATACCACTAAAAGGTAACAAATTAATTAATACTCTTTCTTTCTTCACAGGTATAGTTAAGTTAAAATTTTCATATGAGATATATTAGGATTATGGAGATTCAATTTCAAGCTAACACCTTTAATAAATTTGATATGCAGATAAGAGTTATTTGACAAACGGATATTTGGACACTAAAGTAGATTGTATTCCGGGTCTGCAGGACTTTCGATTGAAAGATCTGCCAGACTTTATAAGGATTACAGATCCAAATGATTCGTTGGAAGAATTCATCAACGAAGGGGTAGAAAGGGCTCACCGAGCCTCTGCAATAATTTTTAATACTTCTAATGAACTTGAAAGTGATGTATTGAATGTTCTCTCGACTATGTTCCCTTGCGTTTACGCCATTGGTCCTTTATCTTCACTTTTATATCAAAGTCCACAAAACCACTTGGCATCTTTAAGTACTAATCTTTGGAAAGAAGATAATAAGTGTCTTGATTGGCTTGAATCCAAGGAACCTGGATCTGTTGTTTATGTGAATTTTGGGAGCATGACAGTTATGAGTCTGGAAAAATTATTAGAGTTTGCTTGGGGTTTAGCCAATAGCAAGCAATCGTTTTTGTGGATCATTAGGCCTGACCTTGTCATCGGGGGCTCAGTGATTTTGTCATCTGAGTTTGTGAATGAAATTAAAGATAGAGGCCTAATCGCAGGATGGTGTCCGCAGGAGCAAGTGTTAAGCCACCCTTCAATTGGTGGATTTTTAACTCATTGTGGATGGAACTCAACCACCGAAAGCATATGTGCTGGAGTTCCGATGTTGTGTTGGCCATTTTTTGCTGATCAGCCAGCTAACTGTAGATATATCTGCAATACATGGGAGATTGGAATTGAAATCGATACTGATACTAATGTGAAGAGAGAGGAGGTGGAGAAGTTGGTCAATGAATTGATGGTGGGAGAGAAAGGAAAGAAGATGAGGCAAAAGACAATTGAATTGAAGAAGAAGGTGGAGGAGGATACGATACCCGGAGGTTTTTCATACATGAACTTGGAAAAAGTGATTAAGGAGGTTATGCTAAAGCAAAATCATACTTGAGTGACTTAATTTCTAGATGTTATCCTATTGCAGTGTATGTGTATTGATGCTGAGAAATAATGAGTTCATGTTCATGATGATGGAAGTGAACTCATCTTCAGCAAGAAAACCTATTTTAAAACTGTTCTTGCTACACTTAAATGGTTTTAATATATGCATATTGTATGGCTACCTTTATAAGTTGAATCATACAACTTAGAATAATTTAAGATTTTTTTCAGCCTCTTGAATTCCAATATCATGTGAATGATCCATTTTGTTAAAAAAATATTTTAGCTGACATTCTCTAATATTATACAATAATTGTAGTTTTGTTAAAAACAAATCATTTGTATTTAAAATCAACCTATGTTTTTAAGTGTGAACATCAACATTTTAGTAAGCTTCACTCATCATAACTAAAATCACATACCTCTATTTTCCCCTCTGTAAAACCTCAAAATTTGCCCTCCTATTTATACCCTCATTAGTGGCTTATGCTTCTCATTGCATGTACTTTTAGGTCATAAGCATTGCATATGCATCGTTGGCTTTCTCAAGGCATGATATCAAGAGTATCACCATCTTTGATTGTGAAAAGCAAGGAGAATAGAATATACTCAAATACTCAAGCCAAAAAGGCCCATCATGCCTCAAGACACCTCATATGGTTCACCATGTCATCAAGAGATTAAGATTGGTAAGGGAATTGAAGAGGATCACACCCTCCTAGCTTGGGCTCCTCTAACTAGGGTTTTGGGTGTCTATGCTTGGGACACCTTCATAAACAAGGATCTTGAAGCTTTAACCTCATCTTATCACATGAATCATCTTGGTTTAAGGGATTTCACATCATGTTCAGAGGAATTAGGGTTTGGAGAATTAGGGTTTTACTTAAAATCAGTTTATTTCTGATTTTTTGGGCAAGACTTGATTTCACGATGTTCTATGTGTTCTCATGTATCTAAGATTGGATTATGGACCATCAATGTCATTCACAGGGGTTTCAATTGGATAGTTGATTGAAAATCAGGAGAATTGGGGATAAAGTCAAATGATCAAGGAAAAAGTCAACTCCTGACTTTTTTAGGTCAAAGTATTTCTCATCATGTCAAACATGGTCCATGGATGAGATTTGATCAAGATATATCCAAAGAATCATGAAAAACCAAAAGTTGTGAAAAGTTGCCGTTTTGGGAAATTTAGGGTTTTAGAAACTTTCCATTTATGGAAAGTTTTCATGTTTTTTAGCCATCTTCAAGCCAAGAATTAAGCACGATGCAAGCCCCATTTGGAATTTTTTTCAAATGAAAGTTGTAGTATGATCTCCCACCTTTCCAACTATATAAAGAATGTGTCATTTGGATTTCTAGATAAAGAGTTATGATCATTTGAAGTTGGGATCATTAAGTTGTTCAAATGGAAGAAACTTAGAATTTTTCTAAGTTTCAAAATTCAGTTTGGTTGTCATGACTTCAATGCTATTTTTCATCATGTTTGAGGCTTCAAATCCACTTTCATCCAACATGAAAAGTGTAGTATCAAACCTCTGCTTCAATTTGGTTACAAGAACCATGGCATTTGGTTCAAAATCCATGAAGATACATCCCTTCAAAATCACCAAAAATCACCCTTGTGAAATTGGTACAAAACTCATGTCATGCTCATGTCATGACAGCTTTGGTACATTTGATTTCAACTTCATTTTTCACCATGTTAGAGACCTCAATTCCACTTGCCATGAACATCAATGGTGTTGTACTAATTGTCCTCTTTCCAATGACATCAAAACCATGTCAATTGATGCCACAATCATCAAGCTACGACTTTCCAAAGTTACCACCATGAATTTAGTTCATCAAGTTTTTTAACCATAGCATGTCACTCCAAATACAAGGACATAGCAAGAACCTTGCTTCTCACCCAGACCATGCACATTATACATCATCCTTACCACTTACTACAAATGACCACACAAAGTCCTTACACCATGCCATGTACCATACAAACCTTACCCCATGTACCAAAGAAAGAGAAAATAAAACAACTTTAGAAACAAGTCATTGCCATGTTGATTCGTACAGAACCTCATTACCTCCATCACACCTCATTAGCATCATGCATCAATAACCATAATACATATACATAAAGCTCACCCGTATCCTTACTCTACACACTTCCTTTTTTCATTTTTCTTAACCATACTCTCCAACCATTAACCAACCTTGGGTAACTCTTTAACCACACCTAAATCATTCATATAAAAGCTCCAAACCCTAACATAATTGGTTAGAATCTATTGTTCACCAAAACAAATCCAAAACATGAAGGAAAACTCCATTGAAGCTCTTCACTTCAAAGCTTCGAAACACACTCATTTGGAAGGTTTTTCTCAAGCTTTTCCATCAAGATCACCTCCATACTCCCTTCTAGCTTCTGTATACAAAAGCTTCATGTTGTAATCACCATAACATCACCTACGGATTCATCATCTACTTCACCATTTTAAGATTTTCAAGCAAGAACCAGAGAAGATTAGGCATTTATTTTGCCTCAAAAGTTGATTAGAAGATTAGCACGAAGTTTTCAGGGTTTCTCAAGGCTGGAAATTGCACTTACATACAGGTCAATTATCTTGATTTTTACTGCATCATGCTTGGGCAAATTATAAGGTTTAGAAACCCTAGATCATGTGCATCTGAAGCCCTTCCCATGAAGGCATTGGTTAATGGTTAAAACAGGTTGAAATGTAAAGTTTCATGTTTTGCAGACCTAACCACTACTACGAAAAACCCATTTAACAACGGTTGGGAATGACATATAATGACGCGGGCGAAGGCGTTGTTATGTAGATTGCCGTTGTAAGTTCGCTGTTTCTACAACGGTCTGGAAACCGTTGTAATAAATTGGAAAATGCGCTACCTATAATGACGGTTATTTTAAATACCCGTTGTTGTATGTCTTTTAAAAAAATGCATCATTAGAACTACCTATTATGACAGTTATTTTAAATAATCGTTGTTGTATGTCTTTTAATAAAATAAAAAAATTTGCAGCATTAGAACAAGAACATTAGTAAGAACAAGAACAACAACAAGAACAACAAGAACATCAAGAACAACAATAAGAATAACAACAACAACAACAACAACAACAACAACAACAACAACAACAACAACAACAACAACAACAACAACAACAACAACAACAACAACAACATCAACAACAACAACAACAACATCAATAACAACAACAATAACAAGAAAAAGAAGAAGAAGAAGAAGAAGAAGAAGAAGAAGAACAAGAAGAAGAAGAACAAGAACAAGAACAAGAACAAGAACAAGAACAAAATAAGAACAACAACAACAACAATAATAATAACAATAATAAAAACAAGAACAACATTAATAAAAAAGAACAACAAGAACAACAATAATAAAAAAAGAACAACAAAGAACAACAATAATTAAAAAAGAACACCAACAACTAACATTGCTAACTCGAGTTCTGAAATTCGTTCTGAAATTTGGTTTAGTGGAGAAATAAAGTATCGTAAATGAAAGATGATGTTTAGAGGTAGAAGATGTCTAAGTTTTAGGTTTCATGCGGATCACTAATATTAGTGTCTTGGTCGTTGATAATCCCTAAATGGACGACCAAGATTTGTTTAAGGATAGTGAATAAACTCAATATGCACGTCATCTATAATGTTGGTAATGAGACTTGAAAAATGTTGGTGCTGGGACTTGAACCCATGACAAGACGATACCTATAATGACGGTTGGTTTAAATTACCCGTGGTGAAAGGTCTGTAAGCATTTTGAAAAAATAAGTAAAAAACGCCACCTATAATGACGGTTGGTTTAAATACCCGTGGTTAAAGGTCTGTCAGCATTTTGAAAAAATAGGAAAGTAACATGATTAAAATAAATTCAGAAAAATCTAAAAACACGAAATTTAATCTAATTAGGTAAAATAAGAATTTTGAGAATTTTTTTTTTGAATTTTTTGAGACTATGAAAACAGTAAAAAAATTCATTAAAAGTAGAAAAAAGATGAATTTGGGGTTTTGAGGGTGAAGCCCCTTACTCGGACTAATGACCGCACGATTTTTCTGCTTCAGATGCACGAAACAGATCTAAAAAAGGAGACGATTTTCCCTAAAACCGATTTTTTGAAGTGCAAGACCTAAAACTAAACTATATGCTATAATGACGGTTGAAAACATAACCATGGTGAAAGGTTGTTGGCATTTTGGAAAAATATTTAAAAACAATAAATGCTGGTGCTGGGAATTGAACCCATGACCAGACGCTACCTATAATGACGGTTCTTTAAATACCCGTGGTGAAAGGCCTCCCATTTCACCACGGTTGGAATTTTATCTGTCATTAAAAAAACGCGCGAATCTATTACAATGATGTATAGGCAAGCCGTTATAAGCCTGGCGTTGTTGTTTGCGCGTTTTGCAGTAGTGAACTTATCCCCTTTGAATCTTCTTGTATGTTGTTTGTATGAAGATTTTAAGACTGGATTCATGTTTTACATTTTAAGTGCTTCAATTTAGACCTTTATTTTGTTTTAAATGATCAAGAATTGAAGGTGTAAGGTGTTGGCAAAGTGTACACTTTTCCACCATATTCTTGTGTCGCATACTAGCTATGGAGGTGAGGGTTTCGCGTTTGTGCATGGTGGGAGGAAGAAGACGACCATGTGCCGTCTTCTTAGAGGGTGGTGTGTTTTTTTGTACTATTCCCATTTTAAAGAAGCTGGACCGGTTGATAAAAGTCCTCATGTCACGTTTTTCTTTTCTTCTTAATGTTGGGTGATGAATAAGCATGTGGTTGATAGATTAATCATGGCCGTGTGATTGTTTTGGATCCAACGAGCAAGGGCGTGTCAGCGCATTAATGAAGAGGCTGTCAGGCACGTGACCCTATTTTCCCACCCTTTCTTTGTCTTTTCTGATATTCAAGGGAGAGGGGGCGTTTATGGTTCATTAGGCCTAACAAGTTGCTACGCGCACCCCTCATTTCGGGCCCAGCATGGAGTTAGACTAGAGTTTTACTATTGTAGCACCCCCAAGCTCTCCTTCATGTTTTTTTATTTCTTTTGTGTTACATGTTTCAAACTTGAATATTAAAAATAGTAGGAAGCATCATAAACTCCTGAAATAATTCATGGGCATTCTTGAGGATATTAATTAATTTTTTATGGATTTTAATTTCACTTTTGGTGTGCTTTGATATATTTCTTGAATTATGTAAAGAAATGTGTTCATATTGGTGTACATTGTGATACAAGTCATAAAAAATGATCTTCCCTTGACAAATTGGACCTCAATTCGTGTGCAATTAGCCATGTGATTATGTGACCTATTGGTGTTTGGTTGGTACCTTGGTCATGATTTTTTAATTGCCTTTGAACTTCATCTTTGAGCCTTATCTTGTATGATCATCTTTGACAATATGCCCAATGTTTGGGATTGATTGAGTGCTTCTACTCCACAATTTTGAGCCAAACTTGTGCATGTTACCACCCACTGACCTTACCATGATATTTATAATTATTCATAATTTTCCCATGCTTTTAACCATTTTCCATGGATTTTTCAATGTGTACCTATCATATGGATGCTTACCTAGAACTAGGTCATGTTTAACACGTGTGTGTGGCCACGTTAGGCCAACTTTGGGGATAAGTTTGAGCATATTCATGAGTGCATTTTTATGTATAGTTGAGATACTTGGATTTTGTTTCTTGATCATAACTCACATGCCTTGTATGAACCCTAATTGAGCACCCGATTGTTATTTAATGATTGCCTAGATGCTTTGGGTTAATGATGCATTTATGCAACCTTCTTTAGTGATCTTTTGTGCATATTTTCACACATGTTTTAGCATGTGGTAGAGCCTGCCCATATTGATTCATAGGTCATTTCACGAGCCTTAATGGATGTTATGATATCATAAGTTTGAACATGAAAAAACATTCAACTATGTTGCATTGCACTTGAACTGTTGTATGTCTTGCTTGGTCAATACTTTGGATGTTCAAAGGTGCCATTTCACATGACATTTGCCACTAACCTACATCCTTGAATACATGATTGACTTGACTTTATATTCCCCTTTTCCATACTTGGACTTATTTGATTGCTAGGGCAAGATTAAACTTGATTTTGGTTATGACTTGTAATATCTTTTGAGAACATGTTGTTATGATAATTTTGTGGAACCTAATTGCTCACTTTGGGTGTGGATAACATGAATGCATTGACATTAGCATGATTTAGAGCCTTGTCATATCTTGTTATAGGTCATTCGGTATGATTTAAATGATGTTGCTTTTGTATGAATGTGAACATGAATTGTGCTTTCACTTTGACCACTCCTCTGACATCACTTGTATGCCATATTTGTACATTGCTTTTGGGATTCAAATGGGAGGTTTTATAGATCATTTGCACCTGGTGTGTGTGCTTGAACATTGCCTTACTATGTTCTTTCTTTTATCTTACTTGAGTCACAAGTCACATGCTTTTAGGAAAGGTTTAAGTGTGGTTTTGTTCTTTACTTGCATTGACTTTGGAGAAGGTGTTTGATGTAAACTTTTGTGACATTTTGTAAGTGATTTTAAGGATTAAATACATGCTTTCACTTCTGACTTAGGTCCTTCACATGTCAACTTTGTATGTGCTTAATCATTGTTTGTTCACAAATGTTTGGTGCATAATTTAGGTAATATCTTTGTATAGAATTGCCTAACCCTTTGAATGAAAATTGGTGTGAATTTCATGAGCATCCCTTGGATATGAGTCCGCCTGTGTGTCGGCTTTCCTTTTGAAAATTCATCTTGTGATGGTAACCTTTGGTTATGAGACCGCCCGTGTGTCAGCCTACCTCTGTGTTTGGATATGAGTCTGCCTGTGTGTCGGCCTTCCATTTGAAAATCCATCTGGTGATGCTAACCTTTGGTTATGAGACCGCCCGTGTGTCGGGCTACCTTTGTGTTTAGATATGAGATCGCCCGTGTGTAGGCCTTCCTTTTGAAAATCCATCTTGTGATGGTAACCTTTGGTAATGAGACTGCCCGTGTGTCGACCTACCTTTGTGTTTGGATATGAGTCTGCCTGTGTGTAGGCCTTCCTTTTGAAAATCAATCTTGTGATGGTAACCTTTGGTTATGAGACCTCCGTGTGTCAGCCTACCTTTGTGTTTGGATATTAGTCCGCACATGTGTCGGCCTTCCTTTTGAAAATCCATCTTGTGATGGTAACCTTTGGTTATGAGACCGCATGTGTGTCAGCCTACCTTTGTGTTTAGATATGAGTCGTCCCGTGTGTCGGCCTTCCTTTTGAAAATCCATCTTGTGATGGTAACCTTTGGTTATGAGACCGCCCGTGTGTCGGGCTACCTTTGTGTTTGGATATGAGTCCGCCCGTGTGTCGGCCTTCCTTTTGAAAGTCCATCTTGTGATGGTAACCTTTGGTTATGAGACCGCCTGTGTGTCGACCTACCTTTTTGTTGGATATGAGTCCGCCCGTGTGTCGGCCTTCCTTTTTGAAATCCATCTTGTTATGGTAACCTTTGGTTATGAGATCGCCTGTGTGTCGGCCTACCTTTGTGTTTGGATATGAGTCTGCCCATGTGTCGGCCTTCCTTTTGAAAATCTATCTTATGATGGTAACCCTTGGTTATAAGACCGCCTGTGTGTTGGCCTACCTTTGTGTTTGGATATGAGTCCGCCTGTGTGTCGGCCTTCCTTTTGAAAACCTATCTTGTGATGGTATCCTTCGGTTACGAGTCCGGCTTCGGCCGACATTCTTTCTTTTTTGAATCATTCAGTGCGAGTCCGCCTGCGGTCGACATCCCTTTCAATTCCGCTTTCGAGTGGCACCTTTACTTTGAGCCCCCTGCGGCCGACATTCCTTTCAAGTCCGCTTTTACGTGGCGCCTTTACTTTGAGTCCGCCTGCGTC
This sequence comes from Lathyrus tuberosus, assembly GCA_022829125.1. NCBI lineage: Eukaryota > Viridiplantae > Streptophyta > Magnoliopsida > Fabales > Fabaceae > Lathyrus > Lathyrus tuberosus. The sequence goes on from JALAZF010000348.1 coordinate 1,839,679, forward strand.
CGACATGCCTTTCAAGTCCGCTTTCGAGTGGCGTCTTTACTTTGAGTCCATCTTCGGCTGGCAAACACTCTATAACATATTTCCCCACATAGTGCAAATTTCCGGGTTCTTTTGGTATTCAATCTCTGTGTACCTCGAATGTCTGAATGTCGTTGCTATCGTCCCTTCAGGTCTAAGTCGATTCAATAGGGGCAGCTGTAACACCCCAAAATTTTCCTTCCTGTTTATACCCTCATTAGTGGCTTATGTTTCCCATTGCATGTACTTTTAAGTCATAAGCATTCCATATGCATCATTGGCTTTCTCAAGGCATGGTATCAAGAGTATCACCATCTTTGATTGTGCAATCCAAGGAGAATAGGATATGCTCAAATACTCAAGCAACAAAGGCCCGTGATGCCTCAAGACACCTCATATGGTTCACCATGTCATCAAGAGATTAAGATTGGTAAGGGAGTTGAAGAGGAACACACCCTGCTAACTTGGGCTCCTCTAACTAGGTTTTTGGGTGTCTATGCTTAGGACACCTTCATAAACAAGTATCTTGGAGCTTTAACCTCATCTTATCACATGAATCATCTTGGTTTAAAGGATTCTACATCATGTTAAGAGGAATTAGGGTTTGGAGAATCAGTTAATTTCCCCTGACTTTTGGGGACCAAATTAGGGTTTTACTTAAAATCAGTTTATTTCTGGTTTTTTGGGCAAGACTTGATTCCATGATGTTTTATGTGTTCTCAAGAATCTAATATTGGATTATGGACCATCAATGTCATTCACAGGGGTTTCAATTGGATAGTTGATTGAAAATCAGGAGAATTGGGGAGATAGTCAAATGATCAAGGAAAAAGTCAACTCCTGACTTTTTGAGGTCTAAATCTTGCTCATCATTTCAAACATGGTCCATGGATGATATTGGATCAAAAGATATCCAAAGAATGATGAAAAATCAAAAGTTGTGAAAAGTTGCCATTTTGGGAAATTTAGGGTTTTAGAAACTTTCCATTTATGGAAAGTTTTCATGTTTTTCAGCCATCTTTAAGCCTAGATTTAAGCATGATACAAGCCCCATTTGGAAAATTTTTTTTCAAATAAAGTTGTAGTATGATCTCTCACCTTTCCAACCATATAAAGAATGTGTCATTTAGATTTCTAGATCAAGAGATATGATCATTTGAAGTTGGGATCATTAAGTTGTTCAAATGGAAGAAACTTAGAATTTTTCTAAGTTTCAAAATTCAGTTTGGTGGTCATGACTTCAATGCTATTTTTCATCATGTTTGAGGCTTCAAATCCACTTTCATCCAACATGAAAAGTGTAGTATCAAACCTCTCCTTCAATTTGGTTACAAGAACCATGGCATTTGTTTCAAAATCCATGAAGATACATCCCTTCAAAATCACCAAAAATCACCCTTGTGAAATTGGTACAAAACTCATGTCATGCTCATGTCATGGCAACTTTGGTACATTTGATTTCAACTTCATTTTTCACCATGTCAGAGACCTCAATTCCACTTGCCATGAACATAAATGGTATTGTACTAAATGTCTTCTTTCCAATGACACCAAAACCGTGTCAATTGATGCCACAATTATCAAGCTACGACTTTCCAAAGTCACCACCATGAATTTAGTTCATCAAGTTTTTTAACCATAGCATGTCACTCCAAATACAAGGACATAGTGTAACACCCCAAAATTTTCCATCTCTTTTCCTAACCTTAACTGGCTTTCCCTATGATTTTCCATTTGTTCATAACAATTAATCATGCATTACATTGAGATCTTAAGACATGGGATCAAGGTGTCCTTGTGGCTCAGGACTTCTCTTACTCTAAGAAGCAAGCATCAGAGTGCCCCAACATTTATTTTGCTCAGAATTTTGGTACCAGATCATTCTTTTTCCAGCAGGATATTTTGAGAGTTCACAGCTTATTCAAGGCATTTTTAATATTTTCATTTATCTGACTGTATTTCCACTCTGCATCATCTGCATAGCATCAAATCTAAACACATTACCAAAAACCTCGCAAATAGTCCAAACATTCTATTCTTAACAAAATAACCGAAGAGGGGCCCACGTCTTAATATCATCTGTAAGCCAACAGTCATCTGTTTAAACTCAGTATGCAAGCAGGGTTAATTGGAGACATCTATTTCCCTTCCTTAATCAGCTTAACAAGATAAAAAATAAATCGAACTGTAGTACCCAATCGATAGTGATTCAAGACCACAAAAATCGCGCTACAAAGACATCTTGGATCCACCAAGCCTCTTAGTCATGTAACATCTTCCCATCCACAGCTCCCACAAACTGCATGAGATAGACCTTTTTGAAGAATCCTATTGTTCATTCCTGTAGATCACCCTATCTTAAGTTGATGTGCCACTACACCAACTGAGATTCTGATGTTGAACTAAATGTCAAAACATCCAGTTGTTGAATTCAGCTCCTTCTTCTGCCACTTAAAAGTACTTCCTCCCTTAACAGAACATATTTCCATGCTCTCATAGACTTGATTCACCAACCAAGTTTGAGTAGACAACCTTTATTCTGTAGATTTTGCAGTTATTCCATACAAGCTCACACCTTGATGAATACCTGCCAGTGCTTTTCCAAAGACTTCAAACCTGCCACTGTCTGAATCTTCAGAAGGAACAGTTAGAAACTACCCCCATATATGTACCAAGGATGCCACATTTCCTTGAGTAAAGCCGTCTTCACGAAGTTGCTGATATTTCGACCTATCTAAACTCCATGATGAGCATTCTGGAGTTCCCTAAAGTACCTAGATCAGAAATAAACCAATCCAAGTAGTCATCAAGATTATTATGTCTTCACAGTCTTCCATCTCCATCTACAACAGCATCACCATCTGGACAAGTCATTCACAATACTTTCCAGGTACAGACGTTAATCCAATAATCCCATGTCAACACCTAGGAGACTCCTGAGCGAATGTAGAACCCCTCCCATGATTCTCCAAACCTCTGATGAAAAGATGTCAGAACATCCTCAATCTTGAATCTCAAGGATAATCAATTAAATACTTGTGGATTCCACGAATAACAATTGATCTTAAATCCTTGTATAATAACCCTTCTTCACTGCTGTAGCTGAGCTCCACCAGATCATGTCATGAACACTTTTAAAGTATTCAATCTTGTTGCAAGTATCTTCTTCAATGACAATGTTGAAATACCAAGGCTGCCACCCTTGACTCAAATAACTAAGACTTTCTCTGAACAAGTCTTATTTACCTCAACAAATCTTCAATCAGATTGGATTCACTCTTAGGGTCAAGAGAGATTAATCCTTCCTTGCTATTTTTGGATTGTGAAAATAAATCACCTCCACGTTCTTCAGATTGTGTCTCAAGGAAACACCTTCTAGTCAGAAGAGTAACTAGAAGACTCCAGATACACGACATAGATGTCTTTATGAGTGGACTTTAGAGAATTCTCAAGTATCTTTGACAACCTAGCCGCCCAAACATTTATCAAACTCCTAGAGCAAGAACCTGATAAACTTTTTAACTTAACTCCTCTCCTCTTCAACTAACTCCAAACTGCACCAGGAAACCAAGCTTCCAAGTACCAAGTCACCATACCAGATATCTGACCACAACTTCCTTCACTCCATCGCTCCCGACTTTGGAATAAAAGAATGCAGATACCTTCAAATATAGAGGCCGACGATTGAGACCTTCCACCAACTGTCTTCAGTAACAACTCCAGAATCCCATAATTCTAGAGCTCTTCCATCAGAAACACATGCAGCGGAACCACCAAGGAAACATATCTTGCTTGCCCTAATAAGATGTCAGAACATCTTACAAGACACACTAACAAGAGAACTAGCCACTTCTCCTGTAGTTGTTGTAGAACCTCCTCAGCAACATGAACAACCTCCGCGTTGTTCCCACAGATCCAGAACATCCATCTCTTCCATTAATCCCCGTGAGTATGTCTGAGTTGATTGATCAGATCTCCAAAACTCCTCCTTGTTTAAACGCTAGAAAGTATCTCCCATGGATCTCATCCAGAACCAGACAGGATGCCTGCTCTGATACCAATTGAAATTCTGGCCTATGCAGACAGCAGATGTCCTAACAAATGTCAAGACATTGTGCTACATAATCTCTTAAACTTGGAGGTGCACCTGCAGACTGATACCTTGAATATCAGAACTACATCCTCACGGATGTCACAACATCTGATCCAACATGTTAGTCAAGAACACATACAACAAAAACTGTAAAGTGCAGAATGTAAAATTAACACAAGATATTTTGACCCAGTTCGGTGTAATTCACCTACTCTGGGGGATACCAATCTAGGATGAAGACTTCACTATCTGTAGAATTGTTACAAAGCTAAACTCCCCCGTTTACAACTTTAGACCTAACAACTACCCAATGAACATCTTTATCAAAGGCTAAACTCTACGATTTACAACCCTAATATGAGATACCCCACTCACATCCTAATCACAACATGTGTTATCTCTGTCATCTGCCATCACAGAGCCTGTCACGGTTTTATTGACCTACACGTTATCTTGGAGTTGCTTCAAAGCTTCGTCCAAGAACCATACAATAACCATTACCTACAGGTTTCTGGTTGTGTACATGCACCTATGCCGTCCTCTCTGCATCCCATAATACAGAGGGGAACTACAACCCTAAGAGCCAACGACTCTTAAAACCTAAACCCTTAGTTTTACAAAAGAGAACTAGGTTACAATTGTTACATAAGTCATAATTAACCCTAGGTCTAAGTCTTCATATATATAGTCTTCTGTCTTAGGCTTTCTATTTTTTATTCTTGATCCAGTATTAAAAAACGCAGCAAATCTTGGACAAATTTGTTACACCTTTAAATCCTGCTAAATCAGTCCAGGATGTCGTATCTTGCTGTTAGGACATCTTCTTCGACATCTTTGATCTTGGCAGTTTCTTCATCTTTATTGTTGATTTGTTTTACCAAAATTTAGTCAAACCCTAGGAGCTTTCAATGTCATTTTCATGTTTTCAGTCATTTTGATCACTCTATAACTTAAAATCTATGAAGAATTGGAGTGAGATGTAGTTGACACTTTTAAAGTATGCCATGAGAGCTACAAATCCATCTTTGGACCATCCAAAATGGTTGCTTGGATTTCAAGTTATGGTCCTTGGAAGTTGGTACCCTTTCCAACCAAAATTCAAAGTTTTTTATGGTTACCCCTTTTACAAGTAACTCACTTTCTTTATTCTTCTTGATGAATGATGATTCAAATCACATATTAACATTGTTTTAGGGTCAAGGATACATAATTGTTAAAAATCCCAAAAAGTCAAACTTGATTTTGTGCACAGTTGACTTTTTATCTGATGAAATCCAAATTGTGCGATCCTTTGTGAAATCAAACCCTTGACCTAAATCAAAACTAATGGATATATTCCATAGGTGTTGTAGGGTGTATTGAATCATGTTCCAAGGTTTGGGAGCATGTCCTGGTCAAAAGTCAAAGGCACAGTTGACTTTCTCCTCGAAACCCTAATTGTGGTCCTGATGAAATTGAAGCTTGTGGATCAAGCTTCTTGGATCAATCAAATTGTTGAAAATGGGTCAATGTAGGATATTGGAGGCCCTCAAATCATGTCTTGAGGTCTTGGCTCATGCTTTGTCCCAAAAGTCAACTTAGGGGTGAATTAGGTCAAGGAACCCAAATTCCTGATTTTTGGTAAATACATCCCATGGGGTTAAATTGACTTGATGATTGGGTCCATGAGGTCCCTTAGAGTATCTTGGGTTGTGCTTTGAAGCATTGGCTCATGCCCAGATAAAAATTTCCATCTAGAGGCCTTGGTCGACCAAAACCCTAATTTGGTGACACTGGCGATCTTGAGGCTTGATCCACTTAGAATGTTGCAACCTTGTGCTTGATTCCTGAAGTGGGAGTCCTCTTGATCCTTTATGGGTGTTTGAGAGGTTAGACAAGTTGAAGATCCTGTCATTTCTTGATTGATCCTTTGTCTAAGGCTCTGAGAGGGCTTGAAACCCTAATTCTTGATTGTGGTGAATGCTCAAACATCTCTGAGGATACTGGTGATGCATGATAGTTCATCTATATTGTAGTAATGATTTGCACAATGATGGGAAATCTTAGTGATCAAAATTTTGGGAATGACAGATGCCCCTATTTAATTTTCTTGGACCCGAAGGTGTGAATGGCGAAGGTATTCGGGCATTCGGGGTGCAAGAGGAATAAATATCGGAATACCCAAAATTTTGATAGTGTTTATGAATGACATTTTGCTCATCCATCTTCTTTTGCCAAGCAATGATACTTAGAAAAGGTAAAACTTCCCCTCGATCCTGGTCTTCAGCCAAGGAACTGGTCTAAGTTTCTAAAATAAACTTCCCCTCGATCCTGGTTTCCTACCAAGGAACTGGTCTCAGTTTCTGAAATAAACTTCCCCTCGATCCTGGTTTCCTACCAAGGAACTGGTCTGAGTTTCTGAAATAAACTTCCCCTCGATCCTGGTTTCCTACCAAGGAACTGGTCTCAGTTTCTTTTGTCAATAAACTTACTTGACAAGGGACACTATATGTAGCGGTTTTCCTCAAACTTCTTGCCGAATTTTCCTGGGGAGATTCCATTTGCTGGGAAAAAGTTTAAAGGTCAGACTTGCTAGGAGACCCATTTGTCTGAGTTGTAGAAGTATGTAAACTTCTCTGTTTGATAAGCCATTTGCTGACTCTACTGGGGAAAACGAGTCTCTTGAAATACTGCTTTCCGCTTGGGGATATTACATCATACCTTTCCTCGAGATCTCTTCGATGAAATGCCCTGTGATGTAATCCAATTTTGGCACTGATGACTTTTTTGTCAACGAATTTTTCGGAGAAAAACTACTGTATTGACGAATCTTTAATTAAGAGGATTTCTCTAGGGATTTTCCTCAATCCGAGAAAACGAAGATATCATCTTCAATGGCGAAGAATGACATTTGTCGAAGGTCTTTTTGCCTTTCATAGGTACAAGTTATCAAAGTGGTCGAAGACCGTCTTCATCCCAGAAATAAACTGGGGAGAAAGGTGGTTCAGACAAAACATTCTCTGACGAGGAAAGAACTGACAACTCGAGTGAGAGGACTTTTTATTACTTAGTGGATAAGACTGAACAGAGTGATAGTGATGTAGTATGAATGTGAATGTGAATCAATTATGCATGATGTATCTATGTTTATGCTGACAAAACTGACGCGACATACAGACGAATAGATGAACACGACAGGATACTCGGCCACTGCGGGGGACGAAGAAATACCATTTGTTCCAAATAGCAATTCTTCCTTGTTTAGGAGAAATAGTTCCGGTGGGGAACAACGTTGGTCGGGCTTAAGAGATAAGAAATCGGCCGGGGGTGTCGGACGGAATATTCGCATCTGACATAGCTGATCCTTCATTCAGGCGCACTGACTTAGAAGGAGTACTTTGATTCTGCACTTTGAGGTTCAAACACTTTTGGAGAAGCTATCGATGTTCTTTCGATGTTCAATAGTCAAAAGAATTGACATCTTTATTTTAAAAGTAGAAACATTTTGACAAGTAAATTCATTTTTGTTTTATTTCAAGAATCGTTAATTATGTTAAAATGTCATTCTGTAAAGCTAAAACAAATAAGAATTGCAAACAAAACCACTAGGGCTCAAATTTTATTGATAGGATGGAAATCAGCCAAACGCGTGATTCCATGGAGTATTTACAAAGTTTAGAAAATGGTAATTTAAGGGAAAAGGGCTACATTGAAACATAACGGCCGCTATCCTTCTACCAACTTTGAATTTCGGACATCCTGAGCTTCTGTCGAAGATAAACTTGACTGGAGTTTTCCTGACGGATGCCATTACTGCTGCTAGGGGATTTTCCCCTTTGTTGGACATAGTTACTTGCCATTAGTCCCTAATTTTTGCCTGGATTGTACTTTGAGATTTACAATTCATCGGGAAGATTTTTTGCTTATGTCTCTAATTTTTGCCTGGACCGTACTTTCAGGTTTTCAATCCATCGAGTCGTTTTTTTTAGGCGAAGAATTTTTTGGCTACATCATAATTCGTGGGTGTAGCGAGCGATTTTGGACGCGGTTCTTAAGCGTTGGTCGCTCTCTGCGGTTGAGCTTAAACTACAGGTCGATTCATTTTTTATCCTATTGTGACCTGATGAAGGAAGGGAAATAGATGTCTCCAATTAACCCTGTTTTGCATACTGAGTTTAAACAGCGGTCTGTTAGGTTACGAATGCTATCAATGTGGGGGGGCCTTTGTACTGGTTATTTGTATTTTCGCCAATACAGTTTCTTTCTTTTTATCTAGACAGAAGGTTTCTGGCGGGGAACAAGGATTAAGACGTTAGGACTGATGCTTTTTGATGTGAGAGTATGGGATTTGGGTTTTTTGTTTAGTGTGCTCGCTAAGATTTTTTTTTCAATCTTATGCCTACGTATTCCCGTTTACCGAAACAGGGAAATCAGAGCGTTCGTAGTTCCTCCTAGTCTATGGGAGGAAATGGGTGTTTTTGGTGTCTTTTTCAAAGCCCAAGACATGAAGCTGAAAAGTCTATTTGTATCTTGTTCAAAGCCCAAGATATGAAGCTAAAAGGTCTCAACTTTAGAGAGAATTTGTCATCTCTAAAGAAGGGTTTGTCTGTCACAACTGTTGGGTGACTGGTTATAAAGGAGAATTACTTTAACCGGGATTTGTGAATCCGGTAATGCCATAATTTCCTTTATAGGGATTTTAACCTGAAGGAGAAGACTTTAACTCAGTGTAGAGCAATGCTATCTTTCCTTAGGAATTTCTCATGCTAAAAGAGGGACAGTGGCATGGATATAAATGATCCAGAGGCTTGCCGCTTACAGCGATTAGATGAAAGGGAAGGAGTTGTTGATGTTTGTATACTGTGAACGAGGCACAACTTTGATGCTAAAAGGTTAATTGGATTAACCAGTGGTTTTCTTATATAAAGCCTAAGAGGAGGCTAATATGTGTCTCATACAAAGCCCGAGAGAGAGGCTAAAAAGTTTTTGACTTGACGATGAAGTCTTTTGGTATCTCGTATAAAGCCCGAGATAAAGGCTATTTGACTCAACAAGAGAGTTTTTTGTATCTCGTATGAAGCCCGAGATGGAGGCTAACATTTGTTTGGCTCAATAAGAACCTTTTTGTATCTCGTATAAAGCCCGAGATGGAGGCGAAAGGGGTGATTGACTCAACGAGGGAGTCCCTTATGTGTCTCGTACAAAGCCCGAGAGAGAGGCTAAACGTTGTTTGACTCTGCTAGGGAGGATCATTGTACAAAGCCCAAGAGGGAGGCTATGGTTACTGTTTCAGTTAAGTGACAGGTCCAGTATACTGATTTTAAAGAGAAAATCAGTTCTTATATGAGCAACACTGTACTCATGGATTTGATTCAAGGATCCGGGTTATTCCTGTTCTTTAAGGAAGCAGGAAATCCAAAGGGTATTGAGACTGTCCGAGTCTGCGGGTTTCCTTCCTATTTAACAAAGGGGTCACTTGAGAATGTCTTTGAGACTCAAGGAGATTAGACTGTCCAAGTCTAGAGTGTCATCTTTTGTACTGTGCTTTGAGAAACAGTAGTAGACTCTATGAAAGGACTTTTCTATGAAGATGACTAAGTTCTGTTCCTATACCACTAGGAGGTCGTCGGGATAATTTGTACGAAGCCCAAGAGGAGGCTGGAAACTTTTAAGAAGCCGACGGGTCCTTGTACGATGCCCAAGAGGAGGCTATCATTCCCGGAGGCAGAGATCATTATACGAAGCCCAAGAGGAGGCTGTGAATACTTCTAAGAAGCCGTAGGGTCCTTGTACTAAGCCCAAGAGGAGGCGGGGTTGCTTTTAGGAAGCCTGTGGGTCCTTGTACGATGCCCAAGGGGAGGCCGATGCTTTTAAGAAGCCCGTGGGTCCCCAAACCCCGAGAAATTCAAGGCAAGCTATTCACAAGGAATAGATCAAGTCAGGAAAGTTCGAGAATTTGGAAGAAACTCAAAGATACCATTCACGGAGAATACATTCATCTCTGGGAATAAAGTTTCTTGATAATTTCTAATGAGGACAACCGAAGAGAAGACTGTATCTGGTGCTCCTATTGGGGATCTAGCTGTCTATTTCTACGAACTAAACGAAACGGCGTCACCTAGTTCTAGACGTAGTTGTCGGGGAAACTCGAAATATCTATACTATTATTACACAGTTGATATGAGTTTATGAAAGAAGACTTACAGTGAAACAGCCCCACAATACAGTTATATGTATATGAAAGCGGTAAATGAAAGCAATAACCACTTACTCGGTTGTAGAGCTTCCATGCTATTTGGTTAGTTGTTCAACAAAGAAAGATTGAAAACAACAGTATATTCAAAATCAAAGGAGAAAGTGCTTTGAAAAAGAAAGATTTGGGGCTTACAGCTCAAGGAGAGGCCCAGGGTTTTATCAGTGAGCGCACTGTTTGAATTTGTACAGAGGGACTTATACAAGTGACTGAGGCCCAAAATGTTTTTCTGTACAAAGGGATGGGTCTTACACTCTTTCAAGAGGCCCAAATGGTTTAAAGAAAAAGATTGGGGCTTATAACACGAGGGTAGGCCCAATTGATTTTTTCGTTTAAAAATGACGATCGCGCCGAGGTTTTCTTTTAACGCAGAGGGACTTATACAATAAGTGAGGCCCAAAATGTTTGGTTAAAAGGGGGTTGGGTCTTACACTCTATTAGAGGCCCAAAAGTTTTGAATATGTCTTATAGCTCGAGGAGAGGCCCAAAAGGTTATTTTTCAAAAGGCGATGATCGCGCCGTTTGTTTTTTACGGTATCGGGACTTATACAATACACTGAGGCCCAAAATGTTTTGGTCAAGAAAGTATTGGGTCTTACACTCTATTAGAGGCCCAAAGTGTTTTGAAAATGATTTATGAGGGTTGAATTAATCCAAAAACCCTAATTTGTTTTCAAAAATGTATTTAATTGAATAAAAATTCAATTAAAATGATCAAAATTGTTTAACATGTGAAAAACAAATTGTGATCTTGGATTAATGCTTCAAAAATTAAGTATTGACCTACAAAATAATTAGAAAGCATTAAAAGTTGCAAAATCAATGTGGAAAAAATATTTAAAATGTCAAAAACAATTAAAATATTAATTCTTTGCAAAAATATCAATTATATGAAATAAATAATATTTTTGGGATTTTTTGATAAAATAAAATATTTTAACATTTTTGTGAATTATTAAAAAAAGAATCAACTCAAAATCATTAAAACTCAGAGCGAAATTAATTTTTGAATCAATTAAACAAAAATCACAAAATTCAAATATTTGAAAATTCAAAAAAAGCGCCAAGAACAGCTGAAGAACACGCGCGTGTTCTGGGTTTGGCTGATTTGCATTTTCTATCCAATCTCCCTGAATACTTGATTATAACATGCAATCCACATATCATTCTGCTCGTCTCAACCTCACGATCATGTCTATGTCCATTAATTTCATTTAAATTAAACATATAACAAGAAATCATGAAAAATCCTCAAGAACCTTAATTTCTGCATGAAGGCTAGGATTTTTGGTACACGATTCAAACAATTCAATTAATTGAGGGAAAACATTCCATGCATGATTATGAACATATGGCAAAATTATTGTGCGAGGAAATATGCATAGATTGAGAGATGACCAAGTGTATGCTTACCTCTAGGCCGTGACAGCAAGTGCAATGTGATTTTTGATTTGGAGGTGTTACAGATGAGTGGTGATGATCTGAACAGCTTCCTTACACCCTATGGAGTGTGTTTGAATGCTTGGACTTGATTGAAAATGGCTGGAACGATTTGTGGTACCTCAACTGCAACTTGATTGAAAGTTTGAGCAACCAGCTGGTGATTTTGTGAAATCTGTGTTCCAGATGTTATGTGAGTGTTTGGATCACTTCTATATGATGTATGTGAGGTGTGTGAGTGATTGGTTTGATTGGAAAAGCTCTCAAACTCAAAACCCGATAGCTACCTTGCTAAGAAAGGTATTTTTGCCAAGAGAAAGAGATTTTAAGGAAAGCATCTGTTAGATGGCTTTGGTGTACTCAAACTGATCACAATTGAGCTCTATTTATAGTAGAGAAAGTTCTTTTGCAAGGAATAGTGAATGGCAGCTGGTAAGTAGGTTTGGCCAATGTTGGCAAATGAAAATCCAAGTCTCCTCTAGCCATTGACTAGAGGTTAGGGCACAGAGCTTTGGTTCCCTTGGTCTTGGATAAGTCTTGACTGATTTCAGATGAGAATGGCTCAGTCCATGCCACCTTGATGCTTCCATTGAATTTTTCAATCCAAATTTGGAGTCTTGTCCCTATTTTGGCCATTCTAGGTTCAACATGCTATTTCTTGTTCCACGGACTTTGGAGGCTTGGCTCAGTGATTGTCCCCTTTAGATTCAATCCTCAGATGTGTCCAAGTGGATATGAGCATTTGAATTTGGCTGATTTTGGCAAATCGAGCAAAATTGCAAATCCTGCCTTACCTTTGACAGATTTCAGCAAGGCAACTTGCCAATGTCATATCTCATGGTGTAAGTTGAATTTGGTAATGTTCTTGACCATTTTGGAAAGCCCTTACATGATACAACAACTGTTTGAACATGCCTGGTTTTGATCTCTTTTGAATCCAAGTGAAAAATCCCCCTTCATTTGGCAAAAAGTGAATTCTGAATTAGTGAAAATTTCACTAAGTGTTGGAAAAAGTGACATTTTCACTTTTAAGCCATTTTGATCACTCCATAACTCCAAATCCTTAATGAATTGGACTTAGGTCTAGTTGAAGTTTTTGTAGAGGGTAATGAGGGCTACAAATCCATCTTTGGATGAGAAAAAATGGCTTTGTGGTTTAGGAGTTATGATCCTCCAAAGTTGGTACCCTTGTCACTTTATTTTTAACTTAGAAAATTTTCTAAGTTTTTATGGTTACCCCTTTTACAAGTTATCCAACTTTTCTTGATTTTTCTTGATGAATGATGATTCAAATCATACATTAACATCATTTTAGGGTTAAAAATCCATTTTGGTGAAAAATCTCAAAAAGTCAAAGTTGACTTTTGTGCACAGTTGACTTTTTATCAGATGAATTCCAAACTGTGCCATTCTTCAGGAAATCATGTCCTTGACCTAAATCAAACTTGATGGATATGTTCCATGGGTGTCATAGGGTATATTGATGCATGTCATAGGGCTTGGGAGCATGTCCTGGTCAAAAGTCAAAGTTACAGTTGACTTTTCCCTCGAAACCCTAATTGTGGTGCAGATGAAATTGAGACTTGTTGCTCAAGCTTCTTGGATTAATCCATTGTTCCAAATGGATCAATATAGTTCATTAGAAACCCTCAAACCCTCTCTTGAGGTCTTGGCTCATGATTTGTCCCAAATGTCAACTTAGGGGTGAATTAGGTCAAGAACCCTAATTCCTGATTTTTGATGAATGCATCCCCCGAGGCAAAATTGACTTGATGATTGGGTCCATGAGGTTCCATGGAGTATATTAGGTTATTTTTTGGATCACTGGCTTGTGCCTAGATGAAAAATTTCCATCTGGAGTCCCTGGTCGACCAAAACCCTAATTTGGTGACACTGTCGATCTTGAGACTTGATCCACCTAGAAGGGAGCATCCTTGTGCTTGATCCTTGAAGTGGGAGTCCTTTTTGATCCTTTGTGTATGTTTGAGAGGTTTAGACAAGTTAAAGATCATGTCATTCCTTGATTGATCCTTTGTCTAAGGCCCTGAGAGGGCTTAAAACCCTAATTTTGATGGTAGTGGTTGCTCACCCATCTTTGGGGAGACTGATGAAGTATGATGGTTCCTCCATATTGTGATAATGATTTGCACAATGATGGGAAATCTTAGTGGTCAAAATTTGGGGTATGACAGATGCCCCTATTTAATCTTCTTGAACCTGAAGGTGTGAATGACGAAGGTATTTGGGCATTCGGGGTGTAAGAGGATTAAATACCGGAATACCCGAAATTTTGATGGTGGTTATGAATGGTAGCTTACGCATTCATCTTCTTTAGCTAAGCAATGATGCTTAGAAAAGGTAAACTTCCCCCCGATCCTGGTCTTCAGCCAAGGAACTGGTCTTAGTTTCTGAAATAAACTTCCCCTCGATCCTGGTTTCCTACGAGGAACTGGTCTTAGTATCTGAAATAAACTTCCCCTCGATCCTGGTTTCCTACCAAGGAACTGGTCTTAGTTTCTGAAATAAACTTCCCCTCGATCCTGGTTTCCTACCAAGGAACTGATCTTAGTTTCTGAAATAAACTTCCCCTCGATCCTGGTTTCCTACCAAGGAACTGGTCTTAGTTTCTGAAATAAACTTCCCCTCGATCCTGGTTTCCTACCAAGGAACTGGTCTTAGTATCTGAAATAAACTTCCCCTCGATCCTGGTTTCCTACCAAGGAACTGGTCTTAGTTTCCTTTGTAAACTTCCCCTCGATCCTGGTTTCCTACACAGGAACTGGTCTTAGTTTCTTTTGTCAATAAACTTAATTGACAAGGGACGCTATTTGTAGCGGATTTCCCTCAAACTTCTCGCCGAACTTTCCTGGGGAGGTGCCATTTGAGTGGAAAAAGTTTTGATGTCAGACTTGCTAGGGAACCCAGTCGTCTGAGTTGTAGAGGTGTACAAACTTCTCTGTTGGAGATGCTATTTGTCGATTCTACTGGGGAAAGCGAGTCTCTTGAGAGACTGTTTTCGTTTGGGGGCTTACATCATACTTTTCTCGGGATCTTTCCGGAGAAATGCCATATGATGGGATCCAATTTTGAGGTGCCGATGACCTTTTCATCGGTGGGTTTTTCGGAGAATGGCAGCTGTACTGCCAAATCTATGCTTAGGAGGCTTTCTCTGGGGATTTTCCTTAATCTGGGAAAGCAAGGATATCATCTTCAATGGCGAAGAGTGACATCGGTCGAAGGTTCTCTGGTCTTTCAGAGGTTTAAGTTATCAAAGTGGTCAAGGGCCAATTCTGATCCAGAAATAAACTGGAGGAGAGAGAATATTCAGACGCAGCGTTTCCTGACGAGGCAAGAACTGACGACTCGATTGAGAGAACTTCTATCACTAGGGGACAAGACCAACTAGAGTGATAGTGATGCAATATGAAATGTGAATGCAAATCAATAATGCATGATGTGTGTATGTTTATGCTGACAAAACTGATGCGACATACAAACTAATGGATGAACACGACTGGATACTCGACCATCGCGGGGCGAAGAAGTACGTTGGTTCAAGATAGCAATTCCACCTTGCTTAGGAGAGATAGTCCCTGTTGGGAGCACCGTTGATCGGGCTTAGGAGATAAGAACTCGGCCAAGGCGTGTCAGACGAAACAAGGTCTCTGACACAGTTGATCCCTTCATTCAGGCACATTGGGCCTAGAAGGAGTACTTTGATTCTGCACTTTGAAGTTCAAACGCCTTTGGAGACGCAATCGATGCTCTTTCGATGTTCAACAGTCAAAAGAAATTGCCATCTTTATTAAAAAGCAAAAAAAGTTTTAACAAGTAAATTCATTTTTGTTTTATTTCAAGAATCGTTAATCATGTTAACAACGTCGTTCCGTAAAGCTAAAACAAATAAGAATTACAAACAAAAGCACAAAGGCTCAAATTTCATTGATAAAATGGAGATCAGCCAAACGTGTGATTCCAAAGAGTATTTACAAAGTTAGAAAATGGTAATTTACAGGGAAAAGGGCTACGTTGAAACATAACCACTATCCTTCTACCAACTTTGAATCCGGGGCATCCTGAGCTTCTGTCGAAGATGACCTTGACTGGAGTTTTCCTCCGATGGATGGTGTAACTGCTGCTGCTGAGAGACTTGCCTCTGTTGAACATAGTTACTTGCCATTATCCCTAATTTTTTCCTGGATTGTACTATGATGTTTCCAATCCATCGGGATGATTTTTTTTCTGTCTCTAACTTTTTCCTGGACTGCCCTTTCGGGTTTTCAATCCACCGAGACGTTTTTTATTTATTTTTTAGTTTAGGCGAAGTATTTCTTGACTACATCAACATTTGTGGGGTAGGCAAATTCCTCTCCGTCCATGGTTGCGAGTCTCAAGGCGCCGCCTGAGAAAGCTTTCGTGACCACGTAGGGGCCATCATAATTCGGAGTCCATTTACCTCGCGAATCAGTGAGAAACTGTTGTATCTTCTTGAGCACGAGGTCTCCTTTTCTGAAAACACGAGTTCGAACCTTTTTGTCGAACGCCCTCTTCATTCTCTGTTGATACAACTGATTGTGGTATAGTGTCGTTATTCTCTTTTCTTCTATCAGATTCAGTTCGTCGTGTCGGCTTTGACACCATTCAGCTTCGGTGAGCTTAGCTTCCATCAATACTCTGATTGAAGGGATCTCTACTTCTATGGGGAGCACTGCTTCCATGCCATACACTAGAGAGAAAGGGGTAGCCCCTGTTGAAGTGCGGACAGATGTGCGATAATCGTGAAGAGCAAAGGGTAGCATTTCGTGCCAGTCTTTATAGGTTACGACCATCTTTTGAACGATCTTCTTGATGTTCTTGTTAGCCGCTTCTACCGCTCCGTTCATCTTGGGTCGGTAGGGAGATGAGTTATGATGTTCAATCTTGAACTCTACACACAACTCTCTCATCATCTTATTGTTCAAGTTAGATCCATTATCAGTAATGATCTCGCTTGGAACACCATAACGGCAGATGATATTGTTTTTGATAAATCGGACCACCACTTGTCGAGTTACATTGGCGAATGATGCTGCTTCGACCCACTTGGTGAAATAGTCAATGGCGACCAGGATGAACCGATGTCCGTTTGAAGCCTTGGGCTCAATCATGCTGATCATGTCGATTCCCCATATGGAAAAAGGCCACGGGGAAGAAAAAACTTTGAGATGCGATGGCGGTACATGAATTTTGTCGGAGTATATCTGACACTTGTGACACCTCCTCATGTACTTGTAGCAGTCGGATTCCATGGTCAACCAATAGTACCCTGCTCTCAAAATTTTTCTCGCCATTGTGTGTCCGTTGGCATGAGTGCCAAAGGACCCTTCATGAATTTCTTTCATCAACATTTCTGCTTCTGGTCTGTCGACGTATCGGAGCAAGACCATGTCAAAATTTCTCTTATAGAGAATGTCACCACTCAGGAAGAAGTTTCCAGCCAATCTTCTGAGGGTTTTCCTGTCTTTTCTGAGTGCCCCAGATGGGTACTCTTGTTTCTGAAGGAAGCATTTGATATCGTGATACCAAGGTTTATCGTCTATGACTGCTTCAATCGTGAAGATGTAAGCGGGCCGTTCAAGGCGCATGATGTCGATCATAGGTATGTCATTCCATTAACCTAAACTAATCATGGAAGAGATAGTGGCTAATGCATCAGCCATGTGATTCTCCTCACGAGGGATGTGATGAAAATCCACTCTGCTGAAGAAAGGTAGCAACCTTCTTGCATAGTCTTTGTAAGGGATCAATCCTGATTGGTATGTGTTCCAATCTCCTTTTATCTGCTTGATAACCAAGGCTGAATCGCGGTATACGTCCAAGTTTTTGATCCTTAAATCAATTGCTTCTTTGAGACCCATAATACAAGCTTCGTATTCGGCCTCGTTGTTCGTACATTTGAACGTAAGTCTAGCAGTGAAAGGAATGTGGGTACCCTGAGGGGTAACAATGATTGCCCCAATTCCGTTTCCGTAATGATTAACTGCTCCGTCAAAGATAAGTCCCCATTGGGAACCGGGTTCTGGCCCTTCACTGGGTAACGGTTCATCGCAATCTTTCATTTTTAGATACATGACATCTTCGTCTGGGAAGTCAAACCCGATTGGTTCTTGATCGTCAATCGGTTGATGAGCCAAATGATCGGCTAAAATACTCCCTTTAACGGCTTTCTGAGCGTGGTACTCTATGTCATATTCTGATAACAACATCTGCCAACGGGCAATTCTTCCCGTGAGAGCAGGCCTTTCGAAAACGTACTTGATTGGATCCATTTCGGAGACCAACCAAGTAGTATGACAAATCATGTACTGGCGAAGACGTTTGGCTGCCCAAGCCAAAGCGCAACAAGTTTTCTCGAGCATCGTGTACCGAGTTTCACAGTCGGTGAATTTCTTGCTCAAATAGTAAATGGCAGACTCTTTCCATTTGGTTTCGTCTTGTTGGCCAAGTACACATCCCATTGAGTCCTCTAGGACTGTGAGGTAAATGATCAGTGGTCTTCCTTCCACTGGAGGTGATAGAATCGGAGGATTCAACAGATATTCCTTAATACTGTCGAAGGCGGTTTGGCAATCTTCTGACCAAACGCACCAAACGCAATCCTGGTTCTTTTTAAGTAATTTGAAAATTGGCGCACAGGTCGCGGTCATAAAGAATATGAATCTGGAGATGTAGTTCAACCGTCCCAGGAATCCTCTGACTTGTTTTTTAGTTTTCGAAGAAGGCATTTCTTGAATGGCCTTGACCTTGTCAGGATCAATCTCAATTCCTTTCTGGCTGACGATGAACCCTAATAGTTTCCCTGAACGGACACCGAAGGTGCACTTGTTGGGATTCAAGCGGAGCTTGAATTTTCTTAGATGTTTGAACAATTTTGACAGATGTTCAACGTGCTTACTCTCTGTTTTTGATTTTGCAATCATATCATCGACATACACTTCGATTTCTTTATGTATCATGTCATGAAACAGAGTAGTCATGGCCCTTTGATAGGTTGCCCCGACATTCTTCAAACCGAACGGCATTACCTTGTAACAAAAGGTACCCCATGGGGTAATGAACGAAGTTTTCTCCATGTCTTTCGGCGCCATTTTGATCTGGTTATAGCCCGAGAATCCATCCATGAAGGAGAAGACTTTGAATTTTGTTGTACTATCCACCAGCATGTCAATGTGTGGTAAAGGAAAGTCGTCCTTTGGACTTGCCTTGTTCAGATCCCTGTAATCGACACACATTCTGACCTTTCCATCCTTTTTGGGGACGGGTAGGATGTTGGCTAACCATTGAGGATATTCTGACGTGGCGAGGAAACCCGCGTCAATCTGTTTTTGTACCTCCTCCTTGATTTTGATGGCCATGTCCGGGTGAGTCCGTCTCAACCTTTGCTTTACTGGCGGACATTCCAATCTTAACGGTAAGTGATGTTCCACGATGCTGGTATCTAACCCTGGCATATCCTGATAGGACCAAGCGAATACATCGGGAAATCCTCTGAGAAGCTTTATCAAACTCTCTTTGGCATTTGGACTGAGCAGTGCCCCAATCCTGATTTCTTTTCTCTCTTTTTTTGAACCCAAGTTTACCGTTTGCAACGGCTCTTTGTGAGGTTCAATGGACCTTTCCTCTTGTCTGAGTAGTCGGGAGATCTCTTCTGGAATTTCGTTGTCATTTTCTTCTTCAGCCTCGAATACCGGGAACTCAAAGTTGGGAGAAGGCATTGGATCGTATGTTTCAACTAGGTTTAAAACAAGCAATCTGCATGACGTGATGATTCGTGTTTAGAAGAGATACAGGAAAATGCAAGTGTGTGCAGTGTATATTTTTGTTTACTGCTTGTTTTTATTTTTAATTGTTTTTTAGGATTACCATTTTCTGAAAAAACAAAAAGAGAAAACAGCAATTAATTTGAAAATTATAGAACGACGTTATTTTATTAATGAACAAGTCGATTCTTGAAACTACAGCCCTATAAAACAAAACTTTGTCGCTTTCGGCAAAGCGAAGAGGGAAATTTTACAGAAAGCGAGCCCTATCAAAACATCTGTTTCACCCGGGCAGGGTGAAAGGCTAAAGATGGTAATTACTTAGACTGGTGAACGATCTTCGGAACCTCGACAGCAACCCATTGGCGGCGAACTCCTCGGTGAATCACAAAGTCTAGCACCTTCCTTGATTTGTCTTCAGAAATGACGCTGATTTCTGGTGGAGCAGGATCATTGGAATCTGTCTCCCAGGCAGAATTGTCGTAGGAGAATTCCTCTGTTGCATTTTGTATAACATTTGTGCTCTCAGCTGTACCTCCCCATCCAGTAGGCTGAATGTCTTCGAACCTGATACGAGAGCTTTCGGGAGCGGTGTACTTGACCATAAAGTCGTATTTTCCACTTGGTTCTCCCAGCGTGTCCCAAACTTCTTTGGAACTGGGGGAGTCATCCCTCTCGATGACGTTAACCTCGGGAAAAGCATAGTTGATGAATTTAAGTCCTGCAAACGTTGAAAATTCATCTTCATGTTGAGTAGTTTCTGAATGACCTGAGTGTTGATCCCATGACATGGTGGGGACACAGGTATTCTGTTCAATGACGGTCAGCT
Source organism: Lathyrus tuberosus (assembly GCA_022829125.1). Taxonomy (NCBI): domain Eukaryota; kingdom Viridiplantae; phylum Streptophyta; class Magnoliopsida; order Fabales; family Fabaceae; genus Lathyrus; species Lathyrus tuberosus. The sequence goes on from JALAZF010000348.1 coordinate 1,860,090, forward strand.
GATTTTCATTGTTCGGTTGACTTTCTTGCCCTAAGTTTCCTGGATAAGGTTACTACATTGGCAGACCATCCATTGGGCCATAGTAATCGTGGTTAAAGTTGTCTTTCATCAGAGTGTCCTCCTCTAATGAATTTGGCGGAGCACGGCACCCTTCCGGATCACAATCTCCATATATCATTTCGACGTCTGACCTTGGTATAAATCTCGGACTCTGTGCGGTATAGCAAAATGGCATAGGCACCTCTTCCTGAGACATATAACCGTCCTCATTAAGATAGGACTTCCATTCTTCATCCGTGTCAGAGGGATCTTCCTCATTGATAGCATGTACTGCTTGAGACACCGGGTGAAGAAAACCTTCACTGTGGAAGAAGTTTTGAAGGGGATGAAGATTTTCATCGCTGGCAGCTGTCTGGGTACAGGTTGCAAAAAAACCAAGACCCTTCTTTGTTTTATTGCCAGTAGGAATGACAAGCTGTCCCCATCCTGTTGTATTGGTACTCTCGACCACTTTGATAGCATCTTTGTACGAGGAAATCGAGGTTCCTCCTCTGAACTGATTATTCTTGCTTACCGATAGTGCTTGGAACTGCGTTCCAATAACCTCCTCGGGTTCTATACCAGTAGATGGTGATAAGTTGCTTACAAGCAAGGCTTGTTCCCCACAAACTGTGACAAGTTTATCGTTCTTGACGAATTTTAGCTTTTGGTGGAGGGTCGAAGTGACCGCTCCAGCCTGATGTATCCAAGGTCTTCCTAATAAACAATTGTACGTTGCCCGGATGTCCATGACCTAGAAAGTGACTTGGAAAGTGTGAGGACCGATAGTTATGGGAAGATCAACTTCGCCGATAACTGTTTTTCTGGATCCGTCGAACGCTTTGACGACGACCTCGCTGACTCTCATCGGAGGGCCCTTGAATGATAATTGCATCAAAGTGGACTTCGGCATAAAATTCAGGGCTGACCCTGTGTCTACCAGTACGCTGGCTAAAGCATCGTCCTGGCAGTTAACTGTGATATTGAGCGCCATGTTATGACGGCGACCCTCTTCAGGTAATTCCTCATCACTAAACCCCAAATTATTGGAGGAAGTGATGTTAAAGACAATGCTATCAAAATGTCTGATTGTTACATCCTGTTCCATAAAGGCTTGCTCCAAGACTTTCTGTAGAGCCTCCCTGTGGGCTTCTGAACTGAGTAACAGTGATAATACCAAGATCTTTGAAGGAGTCTGTAATAGTTGATCAACAATGTTGTATTCACTCCTTTGGATGAGCTTCAGCATCTCATCATTATTTTTCGAAAGGTCGGGATTACTGGATTGACCGACTGGTGGATCGGGAGCTTCCGTCTGAAGTTCCTTTTCTTTGTTAAGTTCTCCAACTCCTCGGTTGAAGATTCGACCGCTCCGTGTTACACGACTGATGTCTGCAATATTCACGACGGAGGGTAATGGAATTTCATTTCCATTTTCAATTATCGTTGCACCGTATTTGTAAGGGATATCCTTAGCTGACTCATACGGTAGTGGTCCCGGTAGATAGATGACTATGGGAACCTTCTGATTTTTCTGACCATCGTAAGTGATCTCGATTCCTTCCCGGTTGGGAACTTTAGATTCGTCAAGTAGAGGGATAATGGCAAAAACATCCCTGGTCCTGTGATGACCAGAGATCGTTACAACATCCTCAACTTGCTCGGCAAGGTAGTTCGGCGTCCAGTTGATGGGTCCAGAACCCAGATATGGACGGATTTCTCCACGATCGACCTGACCCTGAAGAGCTGCTCTTACAAGGTAACACCCTCGATTACTTTTCGAACAGACGCCGCAACGTTCATAGTTGTGCGGTGGCACCTGGCCACGCCCACTTTGAATACAATGTAACCTCACTAGGTTAGCTTCCACAGATCGGACATCCTGACTCTGACACCGAGTGGGGTTTCTGTTATTGATACTAATCTGTTGAGTATCTTCATCCATATAAATTGGCATCCACCAGTGATTTAACAAGTGCTGAAGTGCCTCCTGGACAAGGGTACAACCTCGATCGTTTTCGCAACCCGCTTTATAGCTTTGATAGTCATGTGATATTAATTATCCGAGCCAGACCTGCTCAGCATGTAACTCTACCAGGTTGGTATTCATCACGCGAATATCAAAGATCTGAACCATGTTGATCTGATAAGGGTTCCTATCATGGTAGTCTTGGATCCATCCAAGATCCATCTGACGCTGGAGGGCCTCCTGTATGAAAGAGCATCCCTGTTTGTTTACCGAGCAAGTCAGACAGGAATTGTAATCGTGCCGTGGCAGATTATGATACTGGCTTTGCCTTGAGTGCATTGCCACCAAGTTAACATTCATTGCACGGATGTCGTGGTTCTGAATGATGTTAGAGTTTGTGTAGACCATGTTAACTCCACGAACTCGGTGCTCTTGGATCCATCCGAGATCCATTTGTTCCTGTAGGGCTGCTTGCACCACAGAACATCCTTGGTTGTCTTTATAGCAGATATCACACTGGTGATAATTATGAGGTGGCACGTGGCCATATCCACTATGTCTACAATGTATCTTGACCAGATTGGTCTTTAACAAGAGTACATCTTGAATTTGATAGACATCGTTATTTTCTCCTTCTATCAAATTGACTGCAGCCTTCTCGTGTTGATGCAGCGGGTTCGTGAGAACATTAGGATTTGTATCCTTGAAGGATAAGACCCCGCTCCTAACAAGTTTTTGCACGTCGGACTTGAAATTGAGACAAGTCTCTATGTTATGCCCTGAACCTCCTTGATGATAAGGGCATGTCTGATCCACCTTAAACCAAAAAGGCGGATTTTCCGGTACTGTAAGAGGAGATTTAGTTTGAATGTGCCCCTTAGCCAGTAGTAATGGAAACAGCTCCGCGTACGACACGGGTATAGGATCAAATCCTGGTGGCCGTGTTGTATGGTTGTTGTTGTATGGAGGACGAGCCTGCTGAAGAGGCTGTTGTGTCCTTTGTTGATCAGGTTGGCTTTGTGCAACCTGAGGTTGATACATAGGAATAGACGCAGGGTTGATAGCAGGAGTTACCGCTGCTACTGGTTGATACCGACGCCTTTTCTTTCCGAGAGAGATATTCCCAATATCTTGCTCTTTTTTTTAGAGAGAGCACTACCGTATTTTTTAGTACCGCTCGTCGATCCAGTGTCTTTTACCAAACGTCCTTCTCGGACGGCTTCCTCAAGACGTACGCCCATGCCCACCATTTCGGTGAAATCACTGGGTGCACTGGCAACCATTCGGTCATAGTAAAATGAGCTTAAGGTTTTTAAGAAGATCTTTATCATCTCTTTTTCCTCAAGAGGTGGACAAATTTGAACGGTAATTTCACGCCACCTTTGAGCATACTCCTTAAAGGTTTCCTTGTCCTTTTGCGACATCGATCTGAGTTGATCTCTGTCGGGTGCCATGTCCAAATTGTATTTGTATTGTTGGACGAAGGCAGTGCCAAGATCTCTGAAAGTGTTGATCGTGGCACAGTTTAAACCCATGTACCATTTGAGTGCGGCACCGGTTAAACTATCCTGAAAGTAGTGAATCAGTAGGTCCTGATTCTCTGTCTGAGCTGACATCCGCCGAGCGTACATCACCAGATGGCTTTGAGGGCAAGAGTTACCCTTGTACTTTTCAAAGTCGGGCACCTAGATTTGTGCGGGACTTTCACATTAGGGACCAAGCAGAGGTCTGTGGCGTCCTTTCCAAATAGATCCTGACCGCGAATGGCTTGCAGCTCCTTTTGCATTTCCAAGAACTGCTCCTGGAATTCCTCCATTCTGTCAAACATAGTTTCCTTCTTACCAGAAGGTGTCTGTGGAATCTGCCCTTCCGGGACAGTGTGCACCACAGGGGGTGGTACCGTAACTACGGTAGTGAGTCTTGGTGTCTCCCGAAGTTTGTAACCTTCAGGAGTCTTCAGTATGCCCCTGGCATCTTCGCTTTCCCGAAGTTTGTAACCTTCAGGCCCAGCGGCTTCTATTGTGATTCCCTGATCCTCAGTGATCGGTGGAACATATCCTTCCGGGATATAGTTAACAGGCATGCCCCAAGGACGATCTTTCGGCATCTGATACCTAGGATCATACTTCTCCACTATGGGCATTGAGGTGATCTCTGAGATCACAGTTCGTTGTAGCTGAGCTTCCGCCATGGCTTGCATGTCGTTACGAAGCTTTCTTATATCCTCTCTCAGAGCGTCGATCTCTTCCTTCAACTCTCTGTTTTCTTCCTCAAGATCATCCATCTTTTTCTGACGATTGGCCCGAGTATTATACGAATGAGACAGTTTGACTCTAGAACCGAGACACAAACGTGAGATTCGTAGGTAAGAAGAATACGCGATGTGAGAATGATGAATGCAATGATTATATTAATTGTTTAGGGTTTAATCAAAATAAACTTCGACAATTAGATTGCAAATATCAAACAGTGGGGAAACCCCTTTTTATTGAATTCAAAGGTTTACAAAAACGGAAATACAGTAGATTACAAGGTGCGGAAATAGAAACCTAAACTAATGGGTCCCGAGTCCTCTCTGAAGAGAAATCTGGTGCTGATTCTGGTATCTTCCTTTTCTTTGACCGGGGCTCTTGGGCTGTTGTCGGGTTGCCATTCCTTTGCCAGGTGAAAGGAGCGAGCAAATTCCTTTGGTCATCTTGATTCTCTACAGCATGCTGCTCCAAAATTTCAATCAGAGCATCTTTTTCTTTCAGTAATTGCTGTATTTTGATGCACTCTATGTCGAGGGTGCGGTACTTGTTCTTCCAAGACCTTCTCTCCTTTTGAACTTTGTTGAGAGTAACCTGAAGCATTTCAGTTTCCGTCATGAAGTACATGACAGATTCCTTTGGCGGAAGAATCCCGTAACGAGGGTAAGGCATTTTTAGCTTGAGAGCTCTAGTTTGTACCCAATGGAGATAAGGTTCCACCGAGACACAGTTCGGTTTTCCTAGAGACTCTTGTCCTTTCTTATGAACGTGCTTCCAAGCTTGCACTATTTCCATCTTTAGTGCTCTGTCGTTTTCTCCTTCCTTGAAGAAAAGACCTTCCAGATGAACAAACAGTGGGATGTGCCTCATCGGGTATCCAAATTGACGGCGAACCAATACCGAATGGTAGTTGATTCCTCCTTTAGTTCCTATGAGGGGTACGTTGGGGAAGTTTCCACAACGGTCAATGATTCTGATTCCCTCATAAATCCTATTGCACCAATCTATATCAGAGTTGGTAAGAGACATGATCTTCTGCGACCAACGTAAGGCACTCTTGCAATCCCAAAAAGCAGCAGACTTGGGCAAGTGAGAGATAAACCATTTGTACAGCAGAGGTACACAGCATGTGATCTCCCCTCCGCTGTACAAATTTCCCAAATGTACAGAATGATACGTATCTGCGAGCAAAGTTGGCACAGGGTTTCCAATGAGAAAAACCTTAATGGAGTTGATATCGACGAAATTATTAATGTTGGGAAACAAAAATAATCCGTAGGTGAGCAAGACAAAGATGCTTTCAAAATCAGTGACGTTTCCTATACTAGCGAAATACAGGGCTTTCTTTGTCAAGAACTGGGCTGGCAAACCTTGGATGCCACCCTTAGCGGTCATGTGAGTCCTGACCTCAGACTCGTCCAAATGAATTGCTCTTACAATGGTCTGATTCTTTGGAATTTCTTCCAGTCCAGAAAATGGAGCTCGATCTGTGATGTGTAAATCAATCAGATGAGAATACTCCTCCAGCGTTGGTACTAGCTGGTAATCCGGGAATGTGAAACAGTGATAAACTGGATCATAAAATTGAATGAGCGCATCCATGATTCCCTCAATCACATGGACTCTTAACAGTGGTAGCAAACCTCCGTGCTTGGCTCTGAAAGCCTCTGGGTTAGTGATCATCCTCACTAACCTTCTCAAATCCTCTAGTTTTGGAACCTTGAAGGTATAACTATGAGTTCTCCTTCTACCGAAATCCATTAGTGCAATCCCTCTCTCTGATATTTTCAATCACAGTCTTAGTTTAATTTGAAAACAGAGAGACTAGAAGAGAATATTTTTTTGAATGTTTTAATGTTTTTTAAATGAATGCATGAATGCAGCACACAAAAACATAGAAAAAACATGGGGTCAAAGGGTCGTTGTCATGAAGTCAAGGCTCTACACATCCCCCAAAGGTTTATACTAGGGTGATTTTTGTACCTGTACTCATTATCATCAGCTCCTCCCAGGAAAGCAAAACAACAAGCAGATTGCCAGCGAGTTGTAAAGCGGTCTTAGAGTAAGTGCCATTCACCGAGAATAGATCACCAGCCTCAAATGAGGGTAGTATCGCGTAACAACTATTTTCGATAGTTTCCGCACTACGAAAGGGTTTGGCTCCTCAGCTTCTCAGACTTAACAACCGACCCATTGTCTAGGTGAGAGAATGGGTTGCGTTGGTCAGCCTCCACTGAGGTTGATGGTCGACCTCATCGCCATCACTTATCTTAAGTGTATACTCAATCTTTCCACATACGACATCACCCGCATTCCCATTAGCAGAAAAATAAACATGTATAACAATTAGGAAAAGCAGTATATATATTTGTCCTAAAACATCCTAGACCTTTTAAAGCTATGAATCTTAAGTTCCTGACAGAAATGGGTTCCCCGGCGGAAGCCCCAATCTGTGGCATCACACAAGAGATAAAAAGGAAGACCGTGCCTAGATCTAACTTTGAAAGGCCCCACGGTGGGCGCCATTTTTCTGTAGCGAGCGATTTTGGACGCGGTTCTTAAGCTCTAGTCGCTCTCTGCGGTTGAGCTTAAACTACAGGTTGATTCATTTTTTATCCTATTGTGAGCTGATGAAGGAAGGGAAATTGATGTCTCCAATTAACCCTGCTTTGCATACTGAGTTTAAACAGCGGCCTGTTAGGTTACGAATGCTATCAATGTGGGGGGCCCTTTGTACTGGTTATTTGTATTTTCGCCAATACGGTTTCTTTCTTTTTATCTAGACAGAAGGTTTCTAGCGGGGAACAAGGATTAAGACGTTAGGACTGATGCTTTTTGATGTGAGAGTATGGGATTTGGGTTTTTTGTTTAGTGTGCTCGCTAAGATTTTTCTTTCAATCTTATGCCTACGTATTCTCGTTTACCGAAACAGGGAAATCAAAGCGTTCGTAGTTCCTCCTAGTCTATGGGAGGAAATGGGTGTTTTTGGTGTCTTGTTCAAAGCCCAAGACATGAAGCTGAAAAGTCTATTTGTATCTTGTTCAAAGCCCAAGATATGAAGCTAAAAGGTCTCAAATTTAGAGAGAATTTGTCATCTCTAAAGAAGGGTTTGTCTGTCATAACTGTTGGGTGACTGGTTATAAAGGAGAATTACTTTAACCGGGATTTATGAATCCGGTAATGCCATAATTTCCTTTATAGGGATTTTAACCTGAAGGAGAATACTTTAACTCAGTGTAGAGCAATGATATCTTTCCTTAGGAATTTCTCATGCTAAAAGAGGGACAGTGGCAAGGATATAGATGATCCAGAGACTTGCCGATTACAGCGATTAGATGAAAGGGAAGGAGTTGTTGATGTTTGTATACTGTGAACGAGGCACAACTTTGATGCTAAAAGGTTAATTGGATTAACCAGTGGTTTTCTTATATAAAGCCTAAGAGGAGGCTAATATGTGTCTCGTCCAAAGCCCGAGAGAGAGGCTAAAAAGTTTTTGACTTGACGATGAAGTCTTTTGGTATCTCGTATAAAGCTCGAGATGGAGGCTATTTGACTCAACAAGAGAGTTTTTTGTATCTCGTACGAAGCCCGAGATGGAGGCTAACATTTGTTTGGATCAATAAGAACCTTTTTGTATCTCGTATAAAGCCCGAGATGGAGGCGAAAGGGGTGATTGACTCAATGAGGGAGTCCCTTATGTGTCTCGTACAAAGCCCGAGAGAGAGGCTAAACGTTGTTTGACTCCGCTGGGGAGGATCATTGTACAAAGTCCAAGAGGGAGGCTATGGTTATTGTTTCAGTTAAGTGACAGGTCCAGTATACTGATTTTAAAGAGAAAATCAGTTCTTATATGAGCAACACTGTACTCATGGATTTGATTTAAGGATCCGGGTTATTCCTGTTCTTTAAGGAAGCGGGAAATCCAAAGGGTATTGAGACTGTCCGAGTCTACGGGTTTCCTTCCTATTTAACGAAGGGGTCACTTGAGAATGTCTTTGAGACTCAAGGAGATTAGACTGTCCAAGTCTAGAGTGTCATCTTTTGTACTGTGCTTTGAGAAACAGTAGTAGACTCTATGAAAGGACTTTTCTATGAAGATAACTAAGTTCTGTTCCTATACCTCTAGGAGGTCGTCGGGACAATTTGTACGAAGCCCAAGAGGAGGCTGGAAACTTTTAAGAAGCCGACGGGTCCTTGTACGATGCCCAAGAGGAGGCTATCATTCTCGGAGGAAGAGATCATTATACGAAGCCTAAGAGGAGACTGTGAATACTTCTAAGAAGCCGTAGGGTCCTTGTACTAAGCCCAAGAGGAGGCGGGGTTGCTTTTAGGAAGCCTGTTGGTCCTTGTACGATGCCCATGAGGAGGCCGATGCTTTTAAGAAGCCTGTGGGTCCCCAAACCCCGAGAAATTCAAGGCAAGCTATTCACAAGGAATAGATCAAGTCAGGAAAGTTCGAGAATTTGGAAGAAACTCAAAGATTCCATTCACGGAGAATACATTCATCTCTAGGAATAGAGTTTCTTGACAATTCCTAATGAGGACAGCCGAAGAGAAGACTGTATCTGGTGCTCCTATTGGGGATCTAGCTGTCTATTTCAACGAACTAAACGAAACGGCGTCACCTAGTTCTAGACGTAATTGTCGGGGAAACTCGAAATATCTATACTATTATTACACAGTTGATATGAGTTTATGAAAGAAGACTTACAGTGAAACAGCCCCACAATACAGTTATATGTATATGAAAGCGGTAAATGAAAGCAATAACCACTTACTCGGTTGTAGAGCTTCCATGCTGTTTGGTTAGTTGTTCAACAAAGAAAGATTGAAAACAACACTATATTCAAAATCAAAGGAGAAAGTGCTTTGAAAAAGAAAGATTTGGGGCTTACAGCTCAAGGAGAGGCCCAGGGTATTATCAGTGAGCGCACTGTTTGAATTTGTACAGAGGGACTTATACAAGTGACTGAGGCCCAAAATGTTTTTCTGTACAAAGGGATGGGTCTTACACTCTTTCAAGAGGCCCAAATGGTTTAAAGAAAAAGATTGGGGCTTATAACACGAGGGTAGGCCCAATTGATTTTTTCGTTTAAAAATGACGATCGCGCCGAGGTTTTCTTTTAACGCAGAGGGACTTATACAATAAGTGAGGCCCAAAATGTTTGGTTAAAAGGGGGTTGGGTCTTACACTCTATTAGAGGCCCAAAAGTTTTGAATGGGTCTTATAGCTCGAGGAGAGGCCCAAAAGGTTATTTTTCAAAAGGCGATGATCGCGCCGTTTGTTTTTTACGGTATCGGGACTTATACAATACACTGAGGCCCAAAATGTTTTGGTCAAGAAAGGATTGGGTCTTACACTCTATTAGAGGCCCAAAGTGTTTTGAAAATGATTTATGAGGGTTGAATTAATCCAAAAACCCTAATTTGTTTTCAAAAATGTATTTAATTGAATAAAAATTCAATTAAAATGATCAAAATTGTTTAACATGTGAAAAACAAATTGTGATCTTGGATTAATGCTTCAAAAATTAAGTATTGACCTACAAAATAATTAGAAAGCATTAAAAGTTGCAAAATCAATGTGGAAAAAATATTTAAAATGTGAAAAACAATTAAAATATTAATTCTTTGCAAAAATATCAATTATATGAAATAAATAATATTTTTGGGATTTTTTGATAAAATAAAATATTTTAACATTTTTGTGAATTATTAAAAACAGAATCAACTCAAAATCATTAAAACTCAGAGAGAAATTAATTTTTGAATCAATTAAACAAAAATCACAAAATTCAAATATTTGAAAATTCAAAAAAGGCGCCAAGAACAGCTGAAGAACACGAGCGTGTTCTGGGTTTGGCTGATTTGCATTTTCTATCCAATCTCCCTGAATACTTAATTATAACATGCAATCCACATATCATTTTGCTCGTCTCAACCTCACGATCATGTCTATGTCCATTAATTTCATTTAAATTAAACATATAACAAGAAATCATGAAAAATCCTCAAGAACCCTAATTTCTGCATGAAGACTAGGATTTTTGATACACGATTCAAACAATGCAATTAATTGAGAGAAAACATTCCATGCATGATTATGAACATATGGCAAAATTATTGTGCGAGGAAATATGCATAGATTGATAGATGACCAAGTGTATGCTTACCTCTAGGCCGTGACAACAAGTGCAATGTGATTTTTGATTTGGAGGTGTTACAGATGAGTGGTGATGATCTGAACAGCTTCCTTACACCCTATGGAGTGTGTTTGAATGCTTGGACTTGATTGAAAATGGCTGGAACGATTTGTGGTACCTCAACTGCAACTTGATTGAAAGTTTGAGCAACCAGCTGGTGATTTTGTGAAATCTGTGTTCCAGATGTTATGTGAGTGTTTGGATCACTTCTATATGATGTATGTGAGGTGTGTGAGTGATTGGTTTGATTGGAAAAGCTCTCAAACTTAAAACCCGATAACCACCTTGCTAAGAAAGGCATTTTTGCCAAGAGAAGGAGATTTTGAGGAAAGCATCTGTTAGATGGCTTTGGTGTACTCAAACTGATCACAATTGAGCTCTATTTATAGTAGAGCAAGTTTGTTTTGCAAGGAATAGTGAATGGCAGCTGGTAAGTAGGTTTGGCCAATGTTGGCAAATGAAAATCCAAGTCTCCTCTAGCCATTGACTAGAGGTTAGGGCACAGAGCTTTGGTTCCCTTGGTCTTGGATAAGTCTTAACTGATTTCAGATGAGAATGGCTCAGTCCATGCCACCTTGATGCTTCCATTGAATGCTTCAATCCAAATTTGGAGTTTTGTCCCTATTTTGGCCATTCTGGGTTCAACATGCTATTTCTTGTTCCATGGACTTTGGAGGCTTGGCTCAGTGATTGTCCCATTTAGATTCAATCCTCAGATGTTTCCAAGTGGATAGGAGCATTTGAATTTGGCTGATTTAGGCAAATCGAGCAAAATTGCAAATTCTGCCTTGCCTTTGACAGATTTCAGCAAGGCAACTTGCCAATGTCATATCTCATGGTGTAAGTTGAATTTGGTAATGTTCTTGACCATTTTGGAAAGCCCTTACATGATACAACAACTGTTTAAACATGTTTGGTTTTGATATCTTTTGAATCCAAGTGAAAAATCCCCCTACATTTGGCAAAAAGTGAAGGCAGATTCTGACTTAGTGAAAATTTCACTAAGTGTTGGAAAAAGTGACATTTTCACTTTTCAGCCATTTTGATCACTCCATAACTCCAAATCCTTAATGAATTGGACTTAGGTCTAGTTGAAGTTTTTTTTAGAGGGTAATGAGGGCTACAAATCCATCTTTGGATGAGAAAAAATGGCTTTGTGGTTTAGGAGTTATGATCCTCCAAAGTTGGTACCCTTGTCACTTTATTTTTAACTTAGAAAATTTTCTAAGTTTTTATGGTTACCCCTTTTACAAGTTATCCAACTTTTCTTGATTTTTCTTGATGAATGATGATTCAAATCATACATTAACATCATTTTAGGGTTAAAAATCCATTTTGGTGAAAAATCTCAAAAAGTCAAAGTTGACTTTTGTGCACAGTTACTTTTTATCAGATGAATTCCAAACTGTGCCATTCTTCAGGAAACCATGTCCTTGACCTAAATCAAACTTGATGGACATGTTCCATGGGTGTCATAGGGTATATTGATGCATGTCATAGGGCTTGGGAGCATGTCCTGTTCAAAAGTCAAAGTTACAGTTGACTTTTCCCTCGAAACCCTAATTGTGGTGCAGATGAAATTGAGACTTGTTGCTCAAGCTTCTTGGATTAATCCATTGTTCCAAATGGATCAATATAGTTCATTAGAGACCGTCAAACCCTCTCTTGAGGTCTTGGCTCATTATTTGTCCCAAATGTCAACTTAGGGGTGAATTAGGTCAAGAACCCTAATTCCTGATTTTTGATGAATGCATCCCCTGAGGCAAAATTGACTTGATGATTGGGTCCATGAGGTTCCATGGAGTATATTAGGTTATGTTTTGGATCACTGGCTTGTGCCCAGATGAAAAATTTCCATCTGGAGGCCCTGGTCGACCAAAACCCTAATTTGGTGACACTGTCGATCTTGAGACTTGATCCACCTAGAAGGGAGCATCCTTGTGCTTGATCCTTGAAGTGGGAGTCCTTTTTGATCCTTTGTGTATGTTTGAGAGGTTTAGACAAGTTGAAGATCATGTCATTCCTTGATTGATCCTTTGTCTAAGGCTCTGAGAGGGCTTAAAACCCTAATTTTGATGGTAGTGGATGCTCACCCATCTTTGGGGAGACTGATGAAGTATGATGGTTCCTCCATATTGTGATAATGATTTGTACAATGATGGGAAATCTTAGTGGTCAAAATTTTGGGTATGACAGTGGGGTAGGCAAATTCTTCTTCATCCATGGTTGCGACTTTCAAGGCACCGCCTGAGAAAGCTTTCTTGACCACATAGGGGTCGTCATAATTCGGAGTCCACTTTCCCCGAGAATCAACGAGGAATGATTGTATCTTCTTAAGCATGAGGTCTCCTTTTCTGAAGACGCGAGGTCGCACCTTTTTGTCAAACGCCTTCTTCATCCTTTGCTGATACAACTGACCATGGCATAGTGCCGCTATTCGCTTTTCCTCGATCAAATTCAGTTCATCGTGTCAATTTTGACACCATTCAGCTTCTGTTAACTTAGCTTCCATCAATACCCGGATTGATGGGATCTCGACTTCTATGGGGAGCACTGCCTCCATGCCATATACTAGAGAGAAAGGGGTTGCCCCTGTTGAAGTGCGGACAGATGTGCGATAACCGTGAAGAGCAAAAGGTAGCATCTCGTGCCAGTCTTTGTAGGTTACAACCATCTTCTGAACAATCCTCTTGATGTTCTTGTTAGCCGCTTCTACCGCTCCGTTCATCTTAGGTCGGTAGGGAGATGAGATATGGTGTTCGATCTTGAACTCAGCGCACAACTCTTTCATCGTCTTGTTATTTAAGTTAGATCTATTATCAGTAATGATCTGGCTTGGAACACCATAATGGCAGATGAGTTTGTTTTTTATAAAGCGGACCATGACTTGTCGGGTTACATTGGTGTATAACGCTGCTTCGAACAACTTGGTGAAGTAGTCAATGGCTACTAGAAAGAATCGATGTCCATTTGAAGCTTTGGGTTCAATCATGCCGATCATGTCGATTCCCCATATGGAAAAAACGCCATGGGGAAGAAAGAACTTTGAGATGCATTGGCGGTGCATGGATTTTGTCTGAGTATATCTGACACTTGTGACACTTCCTCATGTACTTGTAGCAATCAGATTCCATTGTCAACCAATAGTACCCTGCTCTTAGAATTTTTCTCGCCATTGTGTGTCCATTGGCATGAGTACCAAAGGATCCTTCATGAATTTCCTTCATCAGCCTTTTTGCTTCTGGTCTGTCTGCGCATCGGAGCAAGACCATGTCAAAGTTTCTCTTATAGAGTGTGTCATCGCTCAGGAAGAAACTGCCAGCCAACCTTCTGAGGGTCTTTTTTTTTTCTGGATGCCCCAGGTGGGTATTCTTGTTTTTGATGAAAGCATTTGATATCGTGATACCAAGGTTTATTGTCTATGATTGCTTCGATCGCGAAGATGTAAGCGGGCCATTCCAGGCGCATTACGTCAATCTTAGGTATGTTGTTCCATTGACCTACACTAATCATGGAAGAGAGGGTGGCTAATGCACCAGCCATGTGATTCTCTTCACGAGGGATATGGTGAAACTCAATTTTGTTGAAGAATGGTAACAACCTTCTCGCATAGTCTTTGTAAGGAATTAGTCCTGATTGGTATGTGTTCCAATCTCCTTTGATTTGAATGATAATCAGGGTCGATTCGCCATATTCATCCAAGTTCTTGATCCTTAAGTTGATCGCTTCTTCGAGACCCATGATACAAGCTTCATATTCGGCCTCGTTTTTTGTAAACTTGAATGTCAGTCGGGCGGTGAAAGGAATGTGGGTACCCTGAGGGGTTATGACGATTTCCCCAATTCCGTTTCCATAATGATTGACAGCTCCGTCAAAGACTTTTCCCCATTGGGAACCTGGTTCTGGCCCTTCACTGGGTAGCGGTTCATCGCAGTCTTTCATTTTTAAATACATGACATCTTTGTCTGGGAAGTCAAATCCAATTGATTCTTGATCGTCAATTGGTTGATGAGCCAAATGATCGGCTAAAACACTTCCCTTGAGGGCTTTCTGAGCATGGTACTCGATGTCGTATTCTGATAACAACACCTGCCAACGAGCAATCCTTCCCGTGAGAGCGGGTTTTTCAAAGACATACTTGATTGGATCCATTTCGGAGATTAACCAAGTAGTGTGATAAATCATGTACTGGCAAAGACGTTTGGCTGCCCAAGCCAGAGCACAACAAGTTTTCTCAAGCATAGTGTACCGAGTCTCGCAGTCGGTGAATTTCTTGCTCAAATAGTAGATGGCAGACTCTTTCCTTTTGGTTTCGTCTTGTTGGCCCAGTACACACCCCATCGAGTATTCTAAGACTGTTAGGTAAATGATCAGTTGTCTTTCTTCCACTGAAGGTGATAGAATTGGTGGGTTTAACAGGTATTCCTTGACACCGTCGAAGGCAGTTTGGCAGTCTTCTGTCCAAACGTAGTCCTGATTCTTTTTGAGTAATTTGAAAATTGGTGCGCATGTCACGATCATGAGGAATATAAATCTGGAAATGTAATTCAAATGTCCCAGGAATCCCCTTGACTTGTTTTTCAGTCTTTGGAGAAGGCATTTTTTGAATGGCCTTGACCTTGTCAGGATCAACCTCAATTCCTTTCTGGATGACGATGAACCCTAGCAGTTTCCCTGAAAGGACACCAAATGTGCACTTGTTGGGATTCAAGCAGAGTTTGTACTTTCTCAGACGCTCGAATAGTTTTGATAGGTGGGTCACATGCTCCTCTTCTGTCATAGATTTGGAAATCATATCATCGACATATACCTCGATTTCTTTGTGTATCATGTCATGAAATAGAGTAGTCATGGCCCTTTGATACGTTGCCCCAGAGTTTTTCAAACCGAACGGAATTACCTTGTAACAAAAGGTGCCCCATGGGGTGATGAATGAAGTTTTCTCCGTATCTTTCGGTGCTATTTTTATCTGATTATAGCCCGAGAATCCATCCATGAAGGAGAATACTTTGAACTTTGATGTACTGTCTACCAGCATGTCTATGTGCGGCAAGGGAAAGTCGTCCTTTGGACTGGCTTTGTTCAGATCCCTGTAGTCTACACACATTCTGACCTTTCCGTCCTTTTTCGGAACGGGTACTATGTTGGCTAACCATTGAGGATACTCTGACGTGGCGAGGAAACATGCGTCAATCTGTTTTTGTACTTCCTCCTTGATTTTGATGGCCACGTCTGGATAAGTCCGCCTCAACCTTTGTTTTTCTGAAGGACATTATGATCTTAACGGTAGATGATGTTCCACGATGCTGGTATCCAACCTTGGCATGTCCTGATAGGACCAAGCGAACACATCGGGAAACTCTTTGAGAAGCTTTATCAAACTTTCTTTGACAACTGGACTGAGCAGTGCCCAAATCTTGACTTCTTTTCTCTCTTCTTCTGAACCCAAGTTGAACATTTCCAACGACTCTTTGTGAGGTTCAATGGACCTTTCCTTTTGTTTGAGTAATCGGGAGATCTCTTCCGGAATTTCTTTGTCATTTTCTTCTTCAGCCTCAAATACCTGGAATTCAAAGTTAGGAGAAGGCATTGGATCGTATGTTTCAATGGGGTTTAAAACAAGCTATTTTGACTTATGAACGACTTTCGGAACATCGACAGCACCCCATTGGCGACGAACTCCTTAGTGAATCACAAAGTCCGGTACCTTCTTTCTTGATTTGTCTTCAAAAATGACACTGATTTCTGGCGGAGCGGGATCATTGGAATCTGTTTCCCAAGAAGAGTTGTCGTAGACGAACTCTTCTGTTGTATCTTGCATAGTATTTCTACTCTTAGGTAAATCTCCTAATCCAGTTGGCCGGATGTCTTCGAGCCTGATACGAGAGCTTTCAGAAGCGGTGTACTTGACCAGGAAGTCAAATTTGCCACTCGGTTGTCCTAAGGCGTCCCACACTTCTTTGGAACTTGAGGAGTCATCTTTCTCGATGACATTGACCTCAGGAAAAGCATAGTTGATGAACTCTTGTCCTGCAATCATTGCAAATTCATCGTTGTGCTGGATATTTTCTAAATGCCCTGAGTAATGATCCCATGATTCGGTGGCGACACAGACATTCTTCTCAATGATGCTCAGCTGATATTCATCATTCGCCTGACTCTTTTACCCCAAGTCTCCTGGGTACGACTGCCAAATAGGCAGGCCATCCATTGGGCCATAATAGTCATGGTCAAAGTTCTCTTTCATCAGAGTGTCCTCCTCTAATGAGTTTGGTGGAGCACGGCATCCTTCGGGATCGCAATCTCCGTATATCATTTTGACGTCTGATCTTGGTATATATCTCGGACTCTGTGCGGGAAAGCAAAATGGCGTAGGCACCTCTTCCTGAGACATATAACCGTCCTCGTTAAGATAGGACCTCCATTCTTCCTCTGTATCGGAGGAATCACCCTCGTTGATGGTATGTACTTCTTGAGACACTGGGTGAAGGAAACCTCTACTATGGAAAAAGTTCTGAATGAAATGAAGACTTTTATTATTAGTAGCAGTCTGAGTACAGGTTGAGGAAGAACCAAGACCCTTTTTTGTTTTGTTGTCAGTAGGAATGACAAGTTATCGCCATCCTTTTGCATTGTTACTTTTGATCACTTCGAGAGCATCTTTGTACGAGGAAATCGATGTTCCTCTTTCTGATTGATTGTCATTGCTCACTGAAAGTGCTTGGAACTGGGTTCCAACAACCTCCTCTGGTTCTACACAAGTGGATGACGATAAGTTACTCACGATCAAGGCTTGCTCTCCACAGGCTGTGACTAGTTGGTCGTTCTTGACAAACTTCAGCTTCTAGTGAAGTGTCGAAGTGACGGCCCCAGCCTCGTGTACCCAAGGTCTTCCTAACAAACAGCTGTATGCTGCCCGGATGTCCATGACCTGGAAAGTGACTTGGAAAGTGTGAGGACCGATAGTTATGGGAAGGTCTACTTTGCTGATAACCGTTTTCTGGGATCCGTCAAATGCTTTGACAATGACCTCACTGCCTCTCATCGGAGATCCTTTAAATGATAGTCGCATTAAAGTGGACTTCGGCATAACATTCAGAGTTGATCCGATGTCAACTTGTACGCTGGCTAAAGCATCGTCCTGACAGTTGACTGTAATATTAAGCGTCGTGTTGTGAGTTTTGCCTTCTTCTGGCAATACCTCATGACTAAATCCCAAGTTGTGGCAGGAAGTAATGTTGGAGATGATGTTGTCGAATTACCTTATTGTGACATCTTGTTCCACAAAGGCTTGCTCTAAGACTTTCTGTAGAGCCTCTCTGTGGGCTTCGGAACTGAGTAAAAGAGACAGCACAAAGATTTTTGAAGGAGTTTGCAACAGCTGATCAATGATGTTGTACTCACTCTTTTGGATGAGCCTCAGCATCTCATCATTGTTCTTTGAAAGATCGGGATCACTAGTTTGACCGATTGGTTGAATGGGAACTCCGATTTGAGGCTCCCCTTCTTTGTTGGGTTCTCCGACTCCTCGGTTGAAGATTCAACTGCTCCGTGTTACTCGACTGATGTCTGCAATATTCACGGTGGAGGGTAATGGAGTTTCCTTTCCATTCTCAATTGTGGTTGCACCGTACTTGTAAGGGATAACTTTATTGGACTTGTACAGTACTGGTCCAGGCAGATAAATTACTACAGGAGCCTTTCGATTTGTCTGGCCATCGTAGCCGGCCTCAATTGGTTCAAGGTTGAGAATCCTTCCACCCTCAAGAGGAATTCTTGATTCATGGAGTAAAGGAATTATGGCAGACACATCTTTGGCCACTTCTCGTTTAGGGATCAAGACAACATCTTTGCCTCGATTGGGATGATAGTCTGACATTGAACCAGAGCTTGACCATGGTTGAATTTCCTTATGGTCCAACTGACTTTGCAGGGCTGCTCGCACGAGGTAGCATCCTTGATTATCCTCTGAGCACATTCTACAACGCTCATAGTTGTGTGGTGGCACCCGGCCACGTCCGCTTTGTATGCAGTGTAACCTTACTAGATCTGTTTCCATTGATCGAACATCCCGACTTTTATGCCTAGTAGGGTTCCCGTCAGTCATACTGACTTATTGTGTGTCTTCTTTTAGATAGATCAGAAGCCACCAGTGATTTAACAAGTGTTGCAATGTTCTTTGAACGAGTGCACATCCTTGGTCACTCTCCCAACAGACTTTACAGTTCTGATAGTCGTGTGAAGTTCGAAAATCGAGCTGGACTTGTGTAGTGTGTAATTCCACCAAGCTGGTATTCATCAAGCAAATATCAAAGATTTGAATCATATTCACTTGATAATGACTTATATCACGGTAATCCTGAGTCCATCCAAGATCCATCTGACGCTGGAGGGCCTCTTGTACAAAAGAGCATCCCTGATCGTTTATTGAGCATACCAGACAGGAATCATATTCGTGCTGTGGTAGATTATGATGTTGGCTTTGCCTTGAGTGCATTGCCACCAAGTTGACATTCATTGCACGGATGTCGTGGTTTTGAATGATGTTGGAATTTGTATAAGTCATGTTGACCTCACGAATTCGGTGATCTTGGATCCATCCGAGATCCATTTGTTCCTGTAGAGCTGATTGCGCCACTGAACATCCTTGATTGTCTTTAGAGCAGACATCACACTGGTGATAGTTATGGGATGGTACATGCCCGTACCCGCTCTGTCTGCAATGCATCTTCACGAGGTTGGTTCCCATCATGAATTTGATAGTTGTGCTTAGACTCTTCCTCTATCAAATTTACCGTGGTTTTCTCGTGTTGAGGCAACGGGGTTGTCTGTACATTTAGATTTGTATCCTTGAAGGATATGATCCCGCTCCTGATAAGCTTTTGTACGTCGGATTTGAAGCTGAGACAGTTTTCTATGTTATGCCCTAGTCCTCCTTGATGGTAAGGACAAGTCTGATCTGCTTTGAACCAAAAAGGCGGATTCTCTGGTATCGCAAGAGGAGCCCTGGTTTGGACATGCCCCTTGACCAGCAGTAGTGGAAACAGTTCTGCGTACAACATTGGTATAGGGTCGAACCCTGGTGGTCGCGTTGTACGGTTGTTATTGTACTGAGGATGAGCTTGCTAAAGAGGCTGTTGTGTCCTTTGCTGATATTGTTGTTGATTCGGTTGGCTCTGAGCACCTGAGGTTGATACATAGGAGCAGGTGCAGGGTTGATAGCAGGAGTTACAGCTGCTACTGGTTGGTACCGTCGCCTTTGCTTTCTGAGAGAGATATTGCCAATATCTTGCTCTTTTTTCTTAGGGAAAACGTTACCGTATCTTTTGGTACTGCTTGATGGTCCAACATCTTTGACCAGACGTCTTTCTCGGACTGCTTCCTCAAGACGAACTCCCATGCCCACCATCTTAGTGAAGTCACTGGGCGCATTGGCGACCATTATGTCATAGTAAAATGAGCTCAAGGTTTTCAAGAAGATCTTTGTCATCTCTTTTTCCTTAAGAGGTGGAAAAATCTGAGCGGCAATTTCACGCCATCTCTGAGCATATTTCTTAAAGGTTTCCTTGTCCTTTTATGACATGGCTCTAAGTTGATCTCTGTCTGGTGCCATGTCCAGGTTATACTTATATTGTTGAGCGAAGGCATCGCCAAGATCTCTGAAAGTGACGATCTTAGTGTGGTTTAAACCCATGTACCATTTGAGTGCGGCACCGGTTAAACTTTCTTGGAAATAGTGGATCAGTAGTTGTTGATTCTCTATCTGAGTTGACATCTTTCGAGCGTACATCACCAAGTGACTTTGAGGGCAAGAGTTACCCTTGTATTTTTCAAATTCGGGCACCTTGAATTTGTGCGGAATTTTCACATTGGGGACCAAACAAAGGTCTGTGGCGTCCTTTCCGAATAGATCCTGACCGCGAATGGCATGCAGTTCCTTCTGTATTTCCAGGAATTACTCCTGGAACTCATTAATTCTGTCATACATACTTTCGTTTCCACCAGAAGGTATCTGTGGAATCTGTCCTTCCGGGACAGTGTGTACCACGGGTGGTGGTATAGTCATTACGGCAGTGACTCTTGGTGCTTCCCTCTACCGAAGTTTGTAACCTTCAGGAGTTGCTGTCATGCCCCTTGCATCTTTGTTTTCCCGAAGTTTGTAACCTTCAGGCCCAGCGGCTCCTGCTGCAGTTTCCGGATCTTCCGTGATTGGCGGAATATATCCTTCCGGGATATAGTTAAGTGGCATGCCCCAGGTACGGTCTTTAGGCATGTTATACCGAGGATCATACTTTTCCACTATGGGCGTAGATGTGATCTCTGAGATCACAGTCCTTTGTTGTTGCATCTGGGCTGCTGCCAGAGCTTGCAAGTCATTGTGAAGTTTCCTCAACTCTTCTTTCAGAGCGTCGAGTTCTTCTCTCAACTCTCTGTTATCTTCCTCGAGATCATCCATTTTCTTTTGTCGATTAGCCCGAGTATTGTACGAATAAGACAGTTTGACTCTAGAATCGAGACACAAACTTGAGATTCATAGGGAAGAAGAATGCGTTATGTGAGAATGATGAATGATATGCAATAATTATATTAAAATTTATTTTAATCAAAAGAAACTTCAACAATTGGATTGCAAATATCATACAGTGAGGAAACCCCGTTTTATTGAATTCAAAGATTGCGAAAATGGAAATACAGTAATTTACAAAGTGTTGTAAAAGGAAATGTCTAAGCTTATGGATCCTGAGTCCTCTCAAAGGAGAGCTCAGGTGCTGGTTCTGGTATTTTCCTTTTCTTTGACCGGGGCTCTTGAGCCGTTGTCGGGTTGTCATTCCTTTGCCAAGTGAAAGGAGCGAGCAAATTCCTCTGGTCTTCTTGATTCTCTACAGCATGTTGCTCTAAAATCTCGATCAGAGCATCCTTTTCTTTTAACAGTTGCTGTATTTTGGTACACTCCACATTGAGAATACGGTACTTTTTTTTCCAAGACTTCTCTTATTGAACTTTGTTGAGGGTGACCTGAAGTTTTTTTCGTATCAAACATTAAATAAAGGATAGATTCCTTTAACGAAAGAACTTCTTGACGAGGGTAAGGCATCCTCAGTTTGAGAGCTCTAGTCTGTACCCAGTGGAGATAAGGTTCCACAGAGACACAGTCCGGTTTTCCTAGAGACTATCTTCCTTTCCTGTGAACATGTTTCCAGGCATGCACTATTTCTGTCTTTAGTGCCCTGTCATTTTCTCCTTCCTTGAAGAAAAGACCTTCCAGATGAATATTACGCGAGACATGTCTCATCGGGTATCCGAATTGACGATGAACTAAAGCTGGATGATAGTTGATTCCTCCTTTAATTCTTATGAGGGGTACATTAGGGAAATTTCCACAATGGTCAATGATTCTTATCCCGTCATAGATCCAATTGTACCAATCGATGTCAAAGTTGGTAAGAGACATGATTCTCTGCGACCAACATAAAGTACTCTTATGATCCCAAAAAGCAGCAGACTTTGGTATGTGGGAAGTGAACCATTTGTATAGTAGAGGTACACAACATGTGATCATTCCTCCGCTGTACAAATTCCTTAAGTGTACAGAATGATAAGCATCTGCGAGCAAGGTTGGTACGGGGTTCCTAATCAGAAAAATCTTAATGGCATTGATATCGACGAAGTCATCAATGTTGGGAAACAGAAATAACTCGTAGGTGACCAAAACAAAGACACTCTCGAAAATAGTCACGTTCCCTATACTAGCAAAGTACAAAGCTTTCTTTATCAAAAACCGAGCTGGTAAACCTTGGATTCCACCCTTAATGGTCATGTGAGTCTTGACTTCTGACTCATCCAAATAGATTACTCTTGCAATAGTTTGATCCTTTGGAATTTCTTCTAGTCCAGAAAGGGGGCTTGGTTAGGGATAGGTAAATCAGTCAGGTGAGAGTACTCCTCCAGTGTTGGTGCCAGTTGGTAATCCGGGAATGTGAAACAGTGATAAACCGGATCGTAGAACTGAATCAGAGTAGACAGTATTCCTTCAATTACATGGACCCTTAACAGAGACAACAGTCCTCTGTACATAGCTCTGAAAGCATCAGGGTTGGTGATCATCCTTCCCAACCCTCTCAAATCCTCTAGTTTTGGAATCTTGAAAGTATACTTGTGAGTCTTCCTTCTACCTAAATCCATAACGCAATTTTTCTCTCTGATATTTGCAATCATTGTCTTAGTTTAATTTGAAAAAGAGAGACTAGAAGAGAAAAATTTTCTTTGCTTAAGAGTTTTTTAGATGAAATGAATGCATGAATGCAACACACAAAAACATAGAAAAAACACCGGGTCAAGGGTTCGGTGTCATGAAGTCATGGCTCTACCCATCCCCAAAGGTTGTACTAGTGATTTTGTGTACCTGTCCTCAAAATCATTGACCCCTCTTGGGATAACAACAGCAGGCTGGTTCACCCGAGCGAGCTGCAGTACCTTAGAGTAATCTCAAATGTGGATAGTATCGCGTGACAACTATTTTCGATAGTTTCCGCACTACAAAATAGTATCAAGGTCTCAGCCTACTAAATCCTCAGTTTCATGGACACCACAATCGAACAATCTGCTTTCAACAACCGAATTCGTATTGGCATTGAATCTGCAAAGGGTATCTCCACTGATTCGATGGTCTACTGGGGTCTCTTATTTGGGATTCAATCCCTGTAAGATTACCCATCTAATGTCATCCCCTATCTTAGGTGTCACTCAAACTTTCTAGATGCGGCATCACCCGCAGTCCCATTAGCAGAAAAATTAACCAGATATCAATTAGGAAAAGCGATATATATATATTCCTAAACTAACATCCTAGACCTCTTAAGAGCTAGTCCATAATCCTAACAGATCAACGACGTCCCCAGTAGAGTCGCCATTTTACTGTAGCGACCAATTTTTGTCGGTGACGCGACCACCTTATCACTGGTTTTTCCTCCCCGCAATGGTAGGAAGGGGTGCTACTTTCGGATTTCTTATTTATCCCATGAAGCTGAAAGGGAAAGGGAAGCTATATAAAACTAACCTTGCACGCGATTGTTTAACTGAACAAACGCTTTTAAAGAGATTCGGGGAGTAGGGGTCAGGTTATACAATGGGGAGTTGTCAATTACCCATCCTATATGTGGTTATCCACAGGATATTAGCTTTAGGCTTCGCTTTGTACTTGATGGTGTTTATCCGTTAATGGGTTGGGAAAGTTTCTTGGGAAGTATGAGTGAGTGAGTGAGTTGATGTTGATGTTCGGGTTTTCCCTATGTTTTTGGTAAGGTACTAGACATAAGTTTTAATTGGCATGAAAGTATTGAACCTAGAGTTTTTGATTGGTATGCTCGCTAAGATTTTGCAATCTTATGCCTACGTATTCCCGTTTAAACGAAACAGGGAAATTAGAGCAATCGTAGTTCCTCATATTCTAAGGGAGGAAAAGGATGATGTTTTGGTGTCTTGTTCGAAGCCCAAGATTGAAGCTAAAAGGTTTATTTGTGTCTTGTTCGAAGCCCAAGACTGAGGCTAAAGGTTTGACTGAGAGAGAATTTGTCATCTCTAAAGAGGGATTGTTGATTTTTGGGTGACTAGATCAAAGCCCAAGGTTGAAGCTAAGAGGTTGATTGACTCCACTTGGGGAATCCTTACCCAAAGCCTAAGAGGAGGTTGGATAAGACCGACTCAACAAGAGAGTGTATATATTGGTGTCTTGTACAAAGCCCAAGATTGAGGCAAAAAAAGAGACTGACTCTTTGGGGATATCATTATACAAAGCCTAAGAGGAGGCTAAAAGCTTGACTTTTCTGGGGAAAATGTTATGTCTGTTTTGTACAAAGCCCAAGATCGAGGCTAAAAGGGATTTTGACTCCACCGGGGAGATTTGTATGTGTCTTGTACAAAGCCCAAGATTAAGGCTGAAATGGGTTTGACTCTTGCTGGAGAGTATTATCTATCTTGTACAAAGCTCAAGATTGAGGCTGACAAGAGTTTGACTCTGCTTGGGAAATCATTCCTAAAAGCCTAAAAGAAGGCTGGGAGGAAATGACTTTTACTGGGGAAGATATCTGTTCCAAGCTTAAGAGATGAAGATTTATGTCTTGTACAAAGCCCAAGATTGAGGCTAAAAGGGTTTGACTCAACAAGAGAGTGCTTTTATCTGTCTCGTACAAAGCCCGAGATTGAGGCTAAAAAGATTGACTCAACAAGAGAGTGCTAAAATGTGATTGACTCGACAAAAGAGTCTGAAAAAGTGATCGACTCAACAAGAGAGTCTGAAAAGGTGATTGACTCAACGAGAGAGTCTGAAAGTTGATTGACTCAACAAGAGAGTCTGAAAGGGGTGAGTGACTCAACAAGAGAGTCTGAAAGGGTTAACTCCGCTGGGGAGAATCATTGTACAAAGCCCAGGAGGAGGCTGACTTTGCTGAGGGAAGGTCATTATACAAAGCCTAAGAGGAGGCTATCTTTCTGCTGGGGATTATTGAGATCCCTAGGCAGGTCCAAAATTGAGAAATCAACTCTTACTGAGAGTTACAGAAGAGTTGAGGTGCCAGATGCCTTGAGGTTCCGGTTTGGGATTTTTAGGAGAGTGACTGGGTTTCAGCTCTGCTGAGATTGATCCAGGGTGATTGGGGTTTCTCCTATGTTTGTAGGGAACTTGAGAATGTCTTTGAGACTCAAAGGGGGTTAGACTGTCCAAGTATACTGGTGTGGAAGAGTTTTATCTTTTGTATGATGCCTCCAAGAGGAGGCACGGGTATTAAGGGATGAGAGTCAACCCTAAAATCTGATATTTGACACTGGAAAGACTGCTCTAGCAAAGATTTATCTCAAAAGGAAAAGAAACAGTTGATTGAATTGAATTAACAGAGAAAAGAGCTATCTTGTATTGAAAGTGTGAAGAAATGGGAAAGGTGTTGTAAAGGTGTGGTGATAGTATTGTTTGAACCATGAGTTTGTTATTTGAATCCATAGGGTAATGTATCTCAACCAAAAGGTGTGGTGGTAACCAATATATGGTGTGGCCAATGAAGAAAAAGATTGTGGTGGTAATCAATAAGTTGTGTGGCCCTAGAGAAAAAAGAAGTGGTGGTAACCAATAAGTGGTGTGGCCTTAAAGAAAAAAGAAATGGCGGTAATCAATAGATGGTGTGGCCAAAGAGAAGAAAATGAGTGGTGGTAACCTATAAGTGGTGTGGCCAATAGATTGTGGTTCAGAGATGAGGTTTTTACCATGAGATGGTTAACCCAAAGAAGGTATGGATGCCAAAGAAGGTTGTGTTTGGTCCTAAGAGAAGAGTATTGTTGATGGAGCAGTATTGCAATGTTGAAATGTTGTTAGTGCTGATGTGCTGTCTGTGGGGAATAAGACTTGCCAATACTTTGAATAATTGGGGCATACGCCCTGTACTCAAAGGTACTCTATACAAGGTGTAGCGCAGTTTTTATGGTTTCGAATCACTATCGCTTTGGGGTGCTACAGGTCGATTCATTTTTATCCTGTGAAGCTGATTAAGGAAGGGAAATAGATGTCTCCAATTAACCCTGCATGCATACTGAGTTTAAACAGATGACTGTTGGTTTACAGATGCTATCAAAATCGTGGGTCTCTCTTAGGTTATTTGGCTTAAGAATAAAGTGTCTTGACTGTTTACGAGGCTTTTGGGAAGGTACTATATCTAATTTTTCTTTGATTGATCTATGAAGGTACTGGACCTAGAGTTTTTTATTAGTATGCTCGCTAAGATTTCGCAATCTTATGCCTACATATTCCCGTTTAAATGAAACACGGAAATCAGAGCAATCGTAGTTCCTCCTATTCTAAGGGAGGAAAAATATGTTTTGATGTCTTGTTCAAAGCCCAAGACAGACGTTAAACGGAGTATTTGTGTCTTGTTCAAAGCCCAAGATATGAAGCTAAAGGGTTTTGGCTGAGAGAGAATTTGTCATCTCTGAAGAGGAATTGTTGATGTTTGTGTGCTTTGATCAAAGCACAAGTTTGATGCTAAAAGGTTGATTGACTCAGCTAGGGATTTCTTTATATGAAGCCTAAGAGGAGGCTAGGTAAGATCGACTCAACAAGAGAGTGGATATGTCTTGTACCAGGCCCAAGATTGAGGCAAAAAAGAGACTGGCTCTTTGGGGATATCATTATATAAAGCCTAAGAGGAGGCTAACAGTTTGAATTTTCTGGGGAATATGTTCTTTATGTCTTGTACAAAGCCCAAGATTGAGGCTAAAAAGGATTTTTGACTCCGTTGGGGAGGTTTATATGTGTCTTGTACAAAGCCCAAGATTGAGGCTCTAATGAGTTTGACTCTGCTTGGGGAAAATCATCCCTCAAAGCCTAAAAGAAGACTGGGAGGAAATGACTCGACTGGGGAAGATATCTGTCCCCAGTTTAAGAGAGGGAAATTTATGTCTTGTACGAAGCCCAAGATTGAGGCTAAAAGGGTTTGACTCAACAAGAGAGTGCTTTTATCTGTCCTGTATAAAGGCCAGGATTGTGGCTAAAAAAGGTTGACTCAACAAGAGAGTGATTTTATATGTCTTGTACAAAGCCCAAGACGGAGGCTAAAGGGGTTGACTCAATAAGAGAGTGCTTTATACTCAACAAGAGAGTGATTTGCTGTCTCGTACGAAGCCCGAGATGGAGGCTAAAAGGAGATTGACCCAACAAGAGAGTCTTGAAAAGTGACGGACTCAACAAGAGAGTCTGAAAAGTGATTGACTCAACAAGAGAGTCTGAAAAGGTTAGCTCCATTGGGGAGAATCCTGGTACAAAGCCCAAGAGGAGGCTGACTGTGTTCAGGAAAGAATATTATACAAAGCCTAAAAGGAGGCTATCTTACTGCTGGGGATTAGATCCATAGGCAGGCCCAAGGGTGGGGAAATCTCAAGAGAGAGATCGGGTTTCTGCTGGGGATTTATCCAGAGTGATCGGTGTTTTTTCCTATGTTTGAAAGGAACTTGAGAATGTCTTTGAGACTCAAAGGGGGTTTAGACTGTCCAAGTCTACTGGTGTTGAAGAGTTTTATCTTTTGTAGGATGCCCAAAAGATGACAAGGGCCTTAAGGGATAAGAATCAGCCCTAAGGTGGCCAGAGGTTTGACACTGGAAAGACTGCTCTAGCAAAGGATGACAAATTTTTGTCTTATACTTTTAAGAGGTCGTTAGGGTCCTTGTATTAAGCCCAAGAGAAGGCATGAGAACTTCTAAGAAGCCGAAGGGTCCTTGTACAAAGTCCAAGAGGAGGCGGGGATGCTTTTAGGAAGCCCGTGGGTCCCCAAACCAAGAGAAGTTCAAGAAATACAATTCACAGAGAAGAGATCATTCCAGGAAAGTTAGAGTATTTGGAAGAAACTCAAGAGATGCTATTCACGGAGAATAGATCAACTCTGGGGAGTAGAATTTCTTTGACAATTTTTAAGGGTGACATTCTAAGAAAAGGTTCACCGAGAATATTGCCTTTCTCTTTGTTCCATATTGATTAACCCCAAGAGAAGGGAAGACTGTATCTGGAAATCCTATGGGGATCTAGTTTTGTTTGTATTTAAAGAGTGACCAACATGGCTTTACCTAGTTATAGACGTAGTTGCCAGGAAAAACTCTAAAAAACTATACTAGTATATATACAGTTGATATATGATAAATATTTAAAAGAGTATGAAAGAAGACTAACCATACACAGCTTCCCACAATACAGTTATGTATATGAAAGCATTTAAAAGAATGAAAGAAGACCAACCATGCACAGCTTCCCATAATACAGTTATGGATATGAAAGCGTATAAAAGAAAGCGAATAAACACTTACCCGTTGTAGAGCTTCCATGTTGTTTTGTTAGTTGTTCAACCAATAAATTAAAGAAATTTTTGATAGCAACTATACATTTGGTTTCAAAATAAAATGAGAAAGTATTTTGAACAGAGATCGGGGCTTACGGCTCAGGGAGAGGCCCAAATTTTAACAGTGACGACACCGTTGTTTTGTGTCGGGACTTATACAGTGACTGAGGCCCAAAAAGTTTTGGTAAAAAGGGGATTGGGTCTTACACCTCAAGGAGAGGCCCACAGAATTTGAAACTGAATAAAGATGGGTCTTATAGCTCAAGGAGAAGCCCAGTTGATTATTTGTTTGAAAATTGGCGATCGCGCCGAGGTTTGAAAACACAGTGGGTCTTATACAATGACTGAGGCCCAAATTATTTTGGTTTTCAAAAGGGGTTGGGTCTTACACTTTATTAGAGGCCCAAAAGTGTTTTTGTACAAGTGATGAGGCTTACAACTCAAGGAGAGGCCCAAGTGATTTTAAATTGGCGATCGCGCCGAGATTTTTTATTGTGTCGGGACTTATACAATATCTGAGGCCCAAAAATTGCTTATGTACAACAAGGGTTGGGTCTTACACTCTATTAGAGGCCCATGAGTGTGAAAAAGATTTGTTTAGGGTGATTAAGATCAAAACCCTAAATTAATTTCAAAATGTATTAAAAATTAAACAAAATTTTAATTAAAATGATCAAAATTATCAAACATGTGTGAAAAACAAGTTGTGATCTTGGATTAATGTTTGAAAAATCATGCTTTTATCCACAAAATGATTGGAAACCAATTAAGTTTGAAAATCAAGAAAGAAAAAATATTTTAAATGTTAAAAACAAATAAAAATGAATTCTTTGCAAAAATATCAAATATATGAAATAAATAATACTTTTGGGAAATTATGGTAGAATAAAATACTTTAACATTTTTGTGAATTATTAGAAAAAGAATCAACTCAAAATCATTAAAAACCAGAGAGAAATTAATTTTTGAATCAATTAAATAAAATCACAAAAATTCAAATATTTAAAATTCAAAAAAGGGCGCCAAGAACACCAAGTTCTTGCCCGCGCCCTCTTTTTCTTCAGATTTGCGTTTTCCCCTCAATCTCACTGAATACTTGATGAAATCACACAATCCACATATCAATCTACTCGTTTTCACCTCACGATCATGTCTATGGTCTTTAATTTCATTTATTTTAAGCATGGAATAAGAAATCAAAGAGAAACCTCAAGAAACCCTAAATCCTGCATGAAGGTTCAGAAACTCCATACACGATTCATACAATGCAAGTAATTGAGGGGAAACATTCTATACATGATTATTAACATTTGACAAAAGTATTGTGCGAGGAAATATGCATAGATTAAGAGATGACCAAGTTTAGGGTTACTTGAAGGTCGTGGCAGCAAGAGTAATTTGATTTTTGGGTTAGAGGTGTTACAGATGAGTTGTGATGATCTGAACAGCTTCCCTACACCATATGGAATGTGTTTGAATGCTTGGAGTGATTGAAAATAGACTGGAACAGGTTATGGCACCTCAACTGCAACTTGGTTGAAAACTTGGGCAACTGGCTTTTGATTTTGTGAAATTGGTGTTCCAGATGTTGTTTAAGTGTTTGGATCACTCCTATATGATGTTTATGAGGTTGTGTGTGTGTGATTGGTTTAGTTGGAATTGCTCTCAAACTCAAAACCCGAGAGTGACTTGCTTTAGAAGGCAAATTTGGAAGTGAGAAGGTGATTTTGAGGAAAGCATCAGTTTGAGTGCTTTGGTGTACTTAAACTGAGCACACATGAGCTCTATTTATAGTAGAGCAAGTTTGTTTTGCAAGAAATAGTGAATGGTGGCTACAGCAGGTTGTTGGCCAATGATGATCAAATGGAATCTCAAGTCTCCTCTAGCCAATGGCTAGAGGTTAGAGCACAGGCCTATGGTTCTTTGATTCAAGGATAAGGCTTGACTAAAGTGTTCATTCTTGCTCTGATACATGCCACCTCTAAGCATCCATTGAATGCTCCAAAACAAAATTGGAGTCTTAAAGCATCTTTAGCTTTTAGGGGTGCAAAACCTATATGTAGATCCAAAGACTTGGGAGGCTTATGGATCAGTGTTTGTTCCTTCTTAGTCTCCCCCTGAGGTGTGCAGATGGATAAACTTGTTTGTCATTGCACAATTTGAGAAAATCGAGCCTTTATGCACAAATCTGCCTTGCCAAGACAGTTTGCAGCACATCATGTTGCAGCAAGTCATAACTCCTAGCTCAGGTGGAGTTTGATGAAGTTTTTTGCCATTTTGGAAAGCTCTCATATGATACAACATATGTGTGATCATAGTTTGTCTTGAAACTTTTTGGATCCAAGTGAAAAATGCCCCTACCTTTTGAAAAAAGTGAAACCGATTCTGACTTAGTGAAAATTTCACTAAGTGTTGGAAAAAGTGGCATTTTCATATTTTTGTCATTTTGGTCACTCCATAACTTAAAATCCTTGAGGAATAGGAATGAAGTGTAGTTGACACTTTTAAAGTATGACATGAGAGCTAAAAATCCATCTTTGGATCATTCAAAATGGTTGCTTGGATCTCAAGTTATGATCCTTGGAAGTTGGTACCCTAGCCACTTTGTTTCATAACTTAGAAAAATTCTAAGTTTTTATGGTTACCCCTTTTACAAGTTATCCCACTTTCTTTGATTTTTCTTGATGAATAATGATTCCAATCACATATTAACATCATTTTAGGGTTAAAGAACCATAATTATGAAAAATCTCAAAAAGTCAAACTTTGACTTTTGTGCACAGTTGACTTTTTATCAGATGAATTCCAAACTGTGTGATCCTTTATGAAATCAAGTCCTTGACCTAAATCAAACTTGATGGGTATGTTCCATAGGTGTTATAGGGTGTTTGGAATCATGTCCCAAGGTTTGGGAGCATGTCCTGGTCAAAAGTCAAAGATACTGTTGACTTTTCCCTCAAAACCCTAACTGTGATCCAGATGAAATTGAAACTTGTGGATCAAGCTTCTTGGATTAATCCATTGTTGCAAATGGATCAATGTGGTGTATTGGATATCCTCAAATCATGTCTTGAGGTCTTGGCTCATGTTTTGTCCCAAAAGTCAACTTAGCGGTGAATTAGGTCAAGAAACCCTAATTCCTGATTTTTTTATGAATGCATCCCCTGAGGCTAAATTGACTTGATGATTGGGTCTATGAGGTCCCATGGAGTATCTTAGGTTATGCTTTGAATCATTGGCTCATGCCCAGAGGAAAATTTCCACCTGGAGGCCCTGGTCGACCAAAACACTAATTTGGTGACACTGGTGATCTTGAGGCTTAATCCACTTGGAATGCTGCAACCTTGTGCTTAATTCCTGATGTGGGAGTCCTCTTGATCCATTATGGATGTTTGAGATGTTAGACAAGTTGAAGATCATGTCAATTCTTGATTGATCCTTTGTCTAAGTGCTCAGAGAGGGTTTAAAACCCTAATTGTGATTGTAGTGAATGCTCTCCCATCTTTGAAGGAGATTAATGAGGTATGATGGTTCATCTATATTGTGGTAATGATTTACACAATGATGGGAATTCTTAGTGGTCAAAATTTGGGGTATGACAGATGCCCATATTTTATCTTCTTGGACCCGAAGGTGGGAATGGCGAAGGTATTCGGGCATTCAGGGTGCAAGATGATTAAATATCATAATGCGCAAAATTTTGACGGTGGTTATGAATGGCAGTTTGCCCATCCATCATCTTTTGCTAAGCAATGATGCTTAGAAAAGGTAAACTTCCCTCGATCCTAGTCTTCAGCCAAGGAACTGGTCTAAGTTTTCTTTTGAAATAAACTTCCCCTTGATCCTAGTTTCCTACCAAGGAACTGGTCTAAGTTTCTGAAATAAACTTCCCCTCGATCCTGGTTTCCTACCAAGGAACTGGTCTCAGTTTCTGATATAAACTTCCTCTCGATCCTGGTTTCCTACCAAGGAACTGGTCTAAGTTTCTGAAATAAACTTCCCCTCAATCCTAGTTTCCTACCAAGGAACTGGTCTTAGTTTCTGAAATAAACTTCCCCTCGATCCCGATTTCCTACCAAGGAACTGGTCTAAGTTTCTTTTGTCAATAAACTTTCTTGACAAAAGACGCTATTTGTAGCGGTTTTCCTCAAACTTTTCGCCGAATTTTCCTGGGGAGATGCCATTTGATGGGAAAAACTTTTGATGTCAGACTTGCTGGGGAACCCGTCTGTCGAGCTGTAGAGGTGTGCAAACTTCCTTGTGGGAGATGCCATTTGCTGACTCTACTGGGGAAAACGAGTCTCTTGAGAGGCTGCTTTCGGCTTGGGGATATTACATCATACTTTTCTTCGAGATCTTCTCGGAGAAATGCCATACAATTTACCCCAATTTTGAGGTGCTGATGACCTTATTAACATTGACTCTCTTGGAGAGACAAATCAATGTGCTGCTGAGAGTCTTTGGTTATAAGGCTTTCTTGTCTTTCAGAGGTTCAAGTTATCAAAGTGGTCGAGGGCCAACTCCAATCCAGAAATAAACTGGAGGAGAGAGATTGTTCAGATGCAACATTTCCTGATGAGGGAAGAACTGACAACTCGATTGAGAGGACTTCTAACACTAGGGGACACGACCGTCTAGAGTGATAGTGATGCAATATGAATATGAATGTAAATCAATAATGCATGATGTATGTATGTATATGCTGACAAAACTGACACGACATACAGACTAATAAATGAACACGTTTGGATACTCGACCACTGCAGGGGACAAAGAAGTATCGTTAGGTCCAAGATAGCAATTCTTCCTTGCTTAGGAGAGATAGTCCCTGTGCGGAACACGTTGGTCGGGCTTAGGAGATAAGAACTCTGCCGGGGATATCAGATGGGGAAAATCACATCTGATACAATTGATCCTTCGTTCAGGCATACTGGTTTAGAAGGAGTACTTTGATTCTACACTTTGAAGCTCAAACGCCTTTGGAGGAGCAATCGGTGTTCTTTCGATGTTCAACAGTCAAAATAAATTGCCATCTTTTGTTTAAAGCAAAAAATTTCGACAAGTAAATTCATTTTTGTTTTATTTCAAGAATCGTTGATCATGTTAAAACGTCGTTCTGTAAAGATAAAACAAATAAGAATTGCAAATAAAAGCACAAGGGCTCAAATTTTATTGATAGGATGGAAATCAGCCAAGCGCGTAATTTCATAGAGTATTTACAAAGTTTAGAATGAGGTAATTTAAGGGAACAAGGCTACATTGAAACATAACGTTCACTATCCTTCTACCAACTTTGAATTCTGGGCATCCTGAGCTTCTGTCGAAGATGACCTTAACTGGAGTTTTCTGATGGATGGCATGACTGCTACTAGGGGATTTGCCCCTGTTGGACGTAGTTACTTGCCATTATCCCTAATTTTTGCCTGGATTGTACTTTGAGATTTCCAATCCACTGGGATGATTTTTGATTATGTCTTTAACTTTTGCCTTGACCGCCCTTACGGGTTTTCAATCCACTGAGACGATTTTTTTTTATTTAGGCGAAGTATTTCTTGACTACGTCAACATTTGTGGGGTAGGCAAATTACTTTCCATCCATGGTTGCAAGTCTCAAGGCGCCGCCTGAGAAAGCTTTCTTGACCACATAGGGGCCGTCATAATTCGGAGTCCATTTGCCCCGGGAATCAGTGAGAAATGATTGTATCTTTTTTAGCACAAGGTCTCCTTTCCTGAAGACGCGAGGTCGGACCTTTTTGTCAAATGCCTTCTTCATTCTTTGCTGATATAACTGACCGTGGCTTAGTGCCATTATTCACTTTTCTTCGATCAGATTCAGTTCATCGTGTCGACTTTGACAACATTCAGCCTCTGTTATCTTAGCTTCCATCAATACCCGGATTGATGGGATTTCTACTTCTATGGGGAGCACTGCTTCCATGCCATATACTAGAGAGAAAGGGGTTGCCCCTGTTGAGGTGCGGACATATGTGCGATAATCGTGAAGAGCAAAGGGTAGCATCTCATGCCAGTCTTTGTAGGTTACAACCATCTTCTGAACGATCTTCTTAATGTTCTTATTAGCTGCTTCTACCGCTCCGTTCATCTTGGGTCGGTAGGGAGATGAGTTATGGTGTTCGATCTTGAACTTAGCGCACAACTCTTTCATCATCTTGTTGTTCAAGTTAGATCCATTATCAGTAATGATCTGGCTAGGAACACCATAATGGCAGAGGATATTGTTTTTGATAAATCGGACTACCACTTGTCGGGTTACATTAGCGTACGACGCTGCTTCGACTCACTTGATGAAGTAGTCGATGGCTACCAGGATGAACCGATGTGCGTTTGAGGCTTTGGGTTCAATCATGCCAATCATGTCAATTCCTCACATGGAAAATGGCCACGGGGAAGAGAGAACTTTGAGATGCGTTGGCAGTACATGAATTTTGTCTGAGTATATCTGACACTTGCGACACCTCCTCATGTACTTGTAGCAATCGAATTCCATGGTCAACCAGTAGTACCCTGCTCTCAGAATTTTTCTCGCCATTGTGTGTCTGTTGGCATGAGTGCCAAAGGATCCTTCGTGAATTTCCTTTATCAGCCTGTTTGCCTCTGGTCTGTCTACGCATCGAAGCAAGACCATGTCGAAGTTGCTCTTGTAGAGTGTATCACCATTTAGGAAGAAGTTGCCAGCCAGTCTTCTGAGAGTCTTCCTATCTTTTCTTGATGCCCCAGGTGGTTTCTCTTGTTTCTGAAGGAAGCATTTGATATCGTGATACCAATGTTTGTCGTCTATGACTGCTTCGATCGGGAAGATATAAGCTGGCCTCTCGAGGCGCATTACGTCAACCTTAGGTATGTCATTCCATTGACCTACACTAATCATGGAAGAGAGGGCGGCTAATGCATCAGCCATGTGATTCTCTTCACGAGGGATATGATGAAACTCAATTCTGTTGAAGAAGGGTAACAACCTTCTCGCATAATCTTTCTAAGGAATTAGTCCTGATTGGTATGTGTTCCAATCTCCTTTGATCTGATTGATAACCAGGGCTGAGTCGCCATATACATCCAAGTTCTTGATCCTTAAGTCGATCGCTTCTTCGAGACCCATGATACAAGCTTCGTATTCGGCCTCGTTGTTTGTACACTTGAATGTCAATCTGGCGTGAAATGAATGTGGGTACCCTGAGGTGTTATAATGATCGCCCCAATTCCGTTTCCATAATGATTGACAGCTCCGTCAAAGATAAGTCCCCATTGGGAACCTGGTTCTGGCCCTTCACTGGGTAGCGGTTCATCGCAATCTTTCATTTTCAAATACATGACATCTTCATCTGAGAAGTCAAACCTGATTGATTCCTAATCGTCAATCGGTTGATGAGCCAAATGATTGGCTAAAATACTTCCTTTGATGGATTTTTGAGCTTGGTACTCGATGTCATATTCTGATAACAACATCTGCCACCGGGCAATCCTTCCCGTGAGAGCAGGTTTTTCAAAGACGTACTTGATCGGATCTATTTTGGAGATTAACCAAGTAGTGTGACAAATCATGTACTGGCGAAGACGTTTGGCTGCCCAAGCCAGAGCACAACAAGTTGTCTCAAGCATAGTGTACTGAGTCTCACAGTCGGTGAATTTCTTGGTTAAATAGTAAATAGCAGACTCTTTCCGTTTTGTTTCGTCTTGTTGACCAAGCACACAACCCATTGAGTCTTCCAAGACTGTCAAGTAAATGATCAGTGGTCTTCCTTCCACTGGAGGTGATAGAATTGGTGGGTTCAACAGGTATTCCTTAATACTGTCAAAGGCGGTTTGGCAGTCTTCTGTCCAAACGCAATCCTGATTCTTTTTGAGTAATTTGAAAATCGACGCACATGTCGTGGTCATGAGGAATATAAATCTGGAAATGTAGTTCAAACGTCCCAGGAATCCTCTGAATTGTTTTTTAGTTTTTGGAGAAGGCATTTCTTGAATGGCCTTGACCTTGTCAGGATCAACCTCAATTCCTTTCTGGCTGACGATGAACCCTAAAAGTTTCCCTGAACGGACACCAAATGTGCACTTATTGGGATTCAAGCGGAGTTTGTACTTTCTCAGACGCTCGAATAACTTTGATAGGTGGGTCATATGCTCCTCTTCTGTCTTAGATTTGGAAATCATATCATCGACATATATCTCTATCTCTTTGTGTATCATGTCATGAAAGAGAGTAGTCATGGCCCTTTGATAGTTTGCTCCGACATTCTTCAAACCGAACGGAATTACCTTGTAACAAAAAGTGCCCCATGGGGTGATGAAAGAAGTTTTCTCCATGTCTTTCGGCACCATTTTGATTTGATTATAGACCGAGAATCCATCCACAAAGGAGAAGATTTTGAACTTTGCTATACTGTCTACCAGCATGTCAATGTGTGGTTGGGGAAAGTCATCCTTTGGACTGGCTTTGTTCAGATCCCTGTAGTCTACACACATTCTGACCTTTCCGTCCTTTTTTGGAACTGGTACTATGATAGCTAGCCATTGAGGATATTCTGACGTGGCGAGGAAACCCGCGTCAATCTGTTTCTATACTTCCTCTTTGATTTTTATGGCTATGTCTGGATGAGTCCATCTCAACCTTTGTTTTACTGGCAGACATTCCGATCTTAACGGTAGATGATGTTCCACGATGCTGGTATCCAACCCTGGCATATCCTGATAGGACCAAGCAAATACATCGGGAAATTCTTTGAGAAGCTTTATCAAACTTTCTTGGACAGTTGGACTGAGCAGTGCCCTAATCTTGATTTCTTTTCTCTCTTCTTCTGAACCCAAGTTGACCGTTTCCAATGGCTCTTTGTAAGGTTCAATGGACCTTTCCTCCTTTCTGAGTAATCGGGAGATCTCTTCGGGAATTTCTTTGTCATCTTCTTCTTCTGCCTCAAATACCGGGAATTCAAAGTCGGGAGAAGGCATTGGATCGTATGTTTCAATGGGGTTTAAAACAAGCAACCTGCATGACGTGATGATTGTTTTTAGAAGAGATAGAGGGAATGCAAGAGTGTGTGCAGTGTATTTTCTTTAGAAAACTGCTTGTTTTTATTATTGAGTTGTTGTTTAGGATTACCATTTTCTGAAAAAGCGAATAGAGAAAACAGCAATAAATGCGGAAATTACAGAACAACGTTATTTTTTTTATGATCTTGTCGATTGTAACACCCCCAATCTATACCCCCAATTAAATAAAGTGGTAAAAGAAAATTAAAAATTTCATCAGAGTATATTTAGAAATTCACAGCATAGACCGAGGGGTCACATCAATTTGAAACAAACATACAACACCTGCTCATAAAGATATGCAACACTCACAGGTAGTAAATAAACAAAGGAACTTAGTTCCTACTACCCACAATTCAAATACAGAATAAAGCGGAAAATCTGTACTGAATCTCATATATATATATATATATATATATATACCACAGAAAAAGTTTGTCATACATCAAGTCATACATGTACAATCCAAAAGATACATATACATATACACAGCAACCTACAAAACGATCCCCCGACTACCCGGTGCCACATATCAGAGCCGACCGACAAAAGAATGAAGTCCTAAGCTTCACAAAAAGACCTCCAGCAACTCTAATCTGCAATGCCTCGTAGAGCATTATAAAACAGCAGAAGGGTGAGAAACATAATCATCATATAATTGCTTACAATTATATATAACAACAAAAATACACATATATACTGTTCTCACCGCAACTCATACCAGAATTCAAACACACTACAACACAATGTATAATTCATTTTTCCATCACCAAGGTATACCAACCAAGCACAATACAAATATCACCAACCATATGCATATATCAACTTATCAATTTCATCCACAATTCCACACATAAACAAACCATTAATGATTTATGCAAATGCAAGAGACCGACATAACGACTCTATGCATATGTGTCGCTCCCGGGATTTTCATCCTAGTACAAACGCGAAAGTGGCACCAAACAGAGTCGCCAGTGTCGCTCCCGGGATTTTCATCCTAGTACAAACGCAAAAGTGGCACCAAACAGAGATGCCAGCAATGTGTATTTATCCCAAGAGAGGGAAAGGAAACACCGCATAAACCTGAAGGAAGGGAAAGAGCATGGTCTTGCAACCAAGAGAACTGGGTTCGGGAGTCGGTTACGCGAGAGGAAGGTATTAACACCCCCTCACGTCCATCGTACCCGATGGGATCCACGCTTGCTTGTTTCAATCAAAGGGTGTAAGAAAATGATAGTGAAAAAGGAACTGAAAGAAAGAAAGGAGAAAGAAAGGAAAGAGAAAGAGAAACAAATGTAGGGAAAATAAAAGAAGTGCTCGCATGGGCCCTACCCCACTGCCTACGTATCTCATCGGGAGCATGAGAATCAGAGCGACGTAGTTCCCCCCACCTAAGGGAAAGATGTTTGTGTTTTTTAGAGAACGGCTTACGTTCTAGCTCAGGTGTTGCAGGCTCGCTGGTCCGAGTGCGTTACCATCTTGCAAGAGAACGAGTAGGAGCACGTTCATACGTTGAGAGTGGATGAGATGAGAGAAGAATTCCCGAAGGAAAGACGTTATTGTTTGTTTTTGTCTTTTTAAGAGTTTTTCCATTTGTTTGCATATGATAGTGTATCCAAATCTTAGTCATTGGAATGTGTACATTCTCACATTCCAAGATGGAATGGGTAAGAAAGCACACTAAGAGTGAAGAAGACCCCCACACTCAGTTCCAATTGTCAAGGTTCACACACACTAGCATACTTGTATTTATTAAGTGTTTTTGTTGATTAAGAAATGAAGAAGTGTTTTTTATTATTTGTATTTTCAACAAGTATTGCATTTAAGTCTCTCATACAAGATCAAATGTCTAACACATTGACCCAAGATGGGCCATATGCTACACATTCTAAGATTATAAGAGAAGACCCCTGATAATCTTTTCTTTATATGAAAGGCCTAAATGCAATAAGTGCCTACCTTTATTAGATATTTTGGATTTTCTTTGAGATGAGAAGGTGAAAGACTCAAGAGCGGATCAAAGGTGAAAACTAAGGGGAGACTAAGACACACCCTAGTGTTAGCATGCTTGGAAGTCCTAAGGTTAATGTGGTATGAGAACTCTATCCTAAAGAGAGGAGAAGAACACAAGAATCAACTTACTTCCAAGAGGGAAGTTAAGTTGATCTTGAAGAGGGATGAAGAAA
Source organism: Lathyrus tuberosus (assembly GCA_022829125.1). Classification (NCBI taxonomy): domain Eukaryota; kingdom Viridiplantae; phylum Streptophyta; class Magnoliopsida; order Fabales; family Fabaceae; genus Lathyrus; species Lathyrus tuberosus. The sequence continues at coordinate 1,899,651 of JALAZF010000348.1, forward strand.
ATTAAGCAAACAAAGAAGCATTTAATCATGAACTCAACAGAAATTAATCAACAATTAAACCAAGAATAGGCAATTAAAATCATGGTAAAAATAACCAAGCTAGGATTAAAATGCTAAGTAAAAAACAAGATAATTCTAACAAGAAAAGTTAATTCGTCTAATTCTAAAATTTATTCTAAACACAAGATTACTCTAATAAAACGGGATCTATGGTGGTGTAAGCTCCCAGGCGCGTGGGCTTTTGCTGAAGGCCCAATGGTTCTTCGATGCAGCCAAAGGTGGTGTAGGCAGAAAAAACGGGTGTGTGGATAGTACTCAGGGCCCAAGGAAACCCAAACCATACGGGGTACTGATTGAAAATAGGGTGCGAAGAGAAGAAGCTAACATGGGCCTTTCGACCCGGCCCAAAGTCACAAAAACAAAACCTAATTACTAAACTCAGCGACCTAAATCTCTAAATCTTATCCTCCCCACGCCGTAAACCTCACTCACCCCTCATCTTCTTCCCCTGCATCATGCTCATCACCACCGTCGGCCGCCATTTCTGTCAACCCCCTCTCCTTTGTAAATTCTCTGTGGATCCCTTACTTCTCTCCCTTTTTCCATTCAACCTGCTTCCAAAAACAACGTCGCCGGAATGACACCGCCAGAGTCTTCTTCTTCCTTGTTCGTCCGACTCCATAAGCTTCAGAAACGAAACGATCTTCACCGCATACCTTCTTGCAACGAAAACGAAAGCCATGTCGCCTCCCCAAACTCTTACTTCGACGAGGTTCACCTAATCGTCTTCTCCGATTCGATCGCTCTCTTCTCCGACGCATCGCCACTGATTCCCTCCTTCTCAACATTAAAGCCTCAGCAAAAACAAACTCCTTCCGTTTTCCCTATCTTCGAAATTCTCTTCAACGCTCTCAACGCCTTCCCTCCGTTACGAAGCAATCGCTCCACCGCGCCGTAACAGCGCACCGACGGCGGCGGAGACTTAAAATCACATCCAGAATCAAATAACAAGAAAAAAAAAGAGATTCAGAGTGGCTTACCTACCGGAGAACCGTCCGGTGCGCCTTCCAATCGAAGAGTATGAAGAGAAAACCAGAGGTAACTTTAAATTCACTTAGCTTCTAATTCTTCTTCCAATCTGCTGTTGATCCTCGTGCATTCCTCTTTGATCTGGTGCTATTTTCGATTATGAGCTCCTTGACGATTCGATCTTTTCTTCTTTTATGTGAATCTGAAATGTGATTGCATCGTGTGTATTTCAAATCTGAGATGATGATTATGCGATATTGCAGGTTTGGATTGGTTATAGCGAATTGAAGGTTACGGTTGAAACTTGTGTAGGTTACGATTTCTAGTGATGAAGATGAATTCAATATGAAGCTCCTTCTACATTGAAGTGGATTGAAAAGTTGCAGAGAGTGAAGAATTGAAGTGGGAGAATGAGAATTGACAATGGAAGATGAAGATTGGGAAATTGTGCAGAATTGAAGAAGAGCTCAAGAGTGAAGGAGAGGTGAATTTATAGAGAAGATTGGAAGGATCTAGAGGGAAAGTTTGTTATGAAATTCTGTTAGAGTTATTGGGATTTGTAAAATTCTGTTGAAGTTAGTTTTGGTTAGGAAAATGTAATGGAATTCTTTGTTCAAGATTGGAGGTTAGGGTCTGAACTTGCAATTTCGTTTTCTTCATGTACAAGCTGCGTGAACCATTTCCTTGTTCTGTGATTTTCTTACTTGAAAAAAATGAACTCTTTTTGTTAAAGCATGGATTGCGTGACGTAAGCTGAGTCATGATGTTAAGAAAATTTTGATTCTTTTTTGGCTGTGTACAATGAGCTTCATGGTCTTTATTAATTATCAAATTCTGAAAATGATATGCGGTTCAATTCCATGCTTCGGCTTTGTTTTTTTCTCTACCGTACTTTTCTGTAGCCTTTTTGACGTGGCTAGCATAACAGGCGTGGAGACCTCACCCTGTCCTTATTTTGTTATTGACTGAAGGCAACATAATAACACATTAAGTGATGGACTATTTTTTGTAATAAGAAAATGTCATGGGCTTTGTACACCTCAGGAACCCTTTTGTATGAACTTCTTTTTTCTTTTAGTAGAACTTTTGGACTTTAGATGGAGATGAAGATTAAAATGGACTTGAATTAAATTGAAAATGAATTAAAATTGAAATAGAGGTTAAGAAGTGGTTAATTGGATTAAAAAGATATGTGGATTAGAAAGTGGTTTGATGGCGTGGTTAAGAGAATGGATTTAGATGTGGATGTTTGGATATTGAGAGTGGATAATTGGATTTTGATCTAATTTGGTTTAGAATATGAATTTTGGATATGAACTTTAAAAATGGTGAAAAGTGGGTTATGGGTTAAAAGAATAATGGATAAAAATGGTTATGGTTTTAACAAATGGACGTTGGATAATGAAAATGAATAAGAATGGTTATTTGGTTATTAGATAATGGTTTAAAGTTGAAATGGATATGGATAAAAACTTGAAATTGGTTTGAAGAATGGATATTGGATTGAATATGGTAAAATGGGCTTAGAAAAATGATTAAAGGAATGGTTCATGATGTGGTTATTAAAATGGATAAAAATGGTTTTTGGTTGGTAATGTGAAATGGATCTAAAATTGATTGGTTTAGAAAAAAAAAGATATTAAAATGGATAAAAATGGATAAAGAAAAGTGGAGATGAATAATGGGTTTAGAAGTGGATATTGAAATAAATTTGAATGTGGAAAGAAAAATGGTTAAAATGGTCATGATGGATAGAAAATGGATAACCCAAAGAATTCAAAACCAATCACAAATTATTCACAAGCCTCTGATAAAATGGTCACAGCTACCACCGCACAATCTGGCCACTCACATGATCCACTGAAGAATCTCAACCAACAAACAATCCACAAGCTCAAGCATGAATAAAAACTAAATCACCCAGATGTACACTGATGAACTTTGTAGAAGATGACTGGCAGAATCGCCCCGAATAGGGCAAGCACTTATAACAAGAAAATCCTTTGATCCCAGGTCTCAGAAAACCAATGCAATGATATGATTATGAGCTATGACCTAAAAATGCAGATGAGTACAAAACACAAGCCAGAAAAAGGTAGGGCAAATTTTGGGGTGCTACAATATGCACATGCGATACCGACTTCCATCAATTCTCAACACCAGTTCGCTCAGGAACTCTGCTGGAACCATCGCTCGTTACTTAGGATTACTCATGTAACACCCCGTCGGGCAAACGATGTTCCTCGTCGCTTTAGGTCCTCTTATGTATTTAAGGCACACGACCTTTATGGATCACTTTAGGTCCTCTTATGTATTTAAGGCACACGATCCGATCGCTTTAGGTCCTCTTTGTATAAGGCACAAGATCGTCTATAATCATCGCTTTAGTTCCTCTTATTTTTAAGGCACACGATCCATCCGATCGCTTTAAGTCCTCTTATTTTTAAGGCACACGATGTTATAGCGGATTCCCTCTGGAATCAATCCGTCACTCAGGACGTTACCAGAATGCATATCATGATGCTCAGCATACAATGACTCATGACATTCCAATGCACACATATAGGAAACCATCTCACTTAACGTAAATCATGCTTTGCAATTCAAGCCCAAAACAATGCATTTATACCATACAACAGCACGCAATTCATACCATATCCATATCAACAGCACATTGCATGATCCACACCAATTACCCACAATTAAAACGACAAAAGTCGACAAAACGACACTATTCCAAATTCTCGACATAATTAAATCAGCTAACAATCTCGAAATTATTATAATAAGAAAGTACAACTCAATAGCTACTCAACGATACCAAGAATGTTAAAAACGGATAAACGGAACACAAGTTACGGACTAAACAAGAAAAGACATCGCGAAAAACCCCCATTTTGTAATTTTCCTGACAATACGCATATTGCCATCAGCCATACGCGTATTGCCCTGATTCCCCGCCCATTCCATACGCGTATTGTCCAAGGTCATACGCGTATGGGCAGAGACCATTTTTCCCCAAAATTCCCATTAAAATTCCAATACGCGTAGTGCCGAACACCATACGCGTATTGCCCTAGACGTTACGCGTACCATACGCAAATGGACAGATGGCCGAGAAATTGAAGCTTCCATACGCGTATTGCTTATTTTTCTTCAATGCCATACGCATATTGCCTTGACCAATACGCGTATTGCCTTGTCCCATACGCGTATTGCCTTGAGTGATACGCGTATGGGCAGCAGAAAATTCTGCAGAACATTGTTCTGCGTTTTTCCAACCAAAACCAACCCATTTTCACCTATACACCAGAAAAATTACCAATACAATGTCTAACAACAGGTATCTAACATGTATCAACAATAATGGACCTTAAAACATAATTTTTGACACAATTTAATCGATTTCTAATCAATTTTTACATAATATGGTTTTTACTATATATTTCCATTTCAATCCAATAACAACCAAAAACATACATACATAATCATACACAAGCATATAATAATCGAGTTTCGCACCCTTACCCGATTTAATCGTGTTTAGAAAAGTCGGGAGATTGATTTTCTTGATTTCCAAGTTTTTCTCTCTTTTTCTTCTCTTCTCCTCTTTTCTTTCCCTTTTCCTTCTTCTCTTTTTCTTTCTCTCTATTTTTTCTCTCTTTCTATTTTCTATTTTCTAACTTAAGGAAAAATAAGCTGAAATGACCAAAATACCCCCACACTCAAATATCTCGTAAACGTTCCCAAAACCCGATAAAATATCACAACAATGAAAAATAACATATTTCCAAATAAAAGTCGAAAATAAAATAAAATAATCAAAACGACTCAATTAAATAAAAACTGACAAAACTGGGGCGTTACAGCTCTCCCCCACTTAGAAATTTTCGTCCTCGAAAATACACTGAGATGAACAACTCCGGACACGACTCTCGCATCCGACCAACAACTAACCTGCCAACAAAAGCACACAACAAATAACACAAATTGACAAACCACCTCGCTAATAGCAACTACTACCACGACACGACACGACGACAACTACCACGACAAGATGCAAGCCCATACAATGCACTTGACGACCACTCACAACTCAAAGAATACCCAAGTTACGAACACACACATATACGAAATGTGCCACCTCACGCTTCCGCTGCACCCTCTGATTACTCGTAACCATCAAAACAACTTACACAAAAACTTCCGGCTTAACTCATCAGGCACAACCTTAGCTTTTCCCGAAGGAAGATCCAAGCCAAATCACTAACCTGACACGAATTGCAACACTCCTCGTTGTCTCATACTCTATTCCTTCAGACTAAACAAGTACTCAAAACTCGTGTGATTACTAAACACTTCGAACCTAGAACCTTAAAAAATAATACCTCCAAATACTCCAACACAATACGACCATAACCAATTCCAAATCCAGAATAGTATAGATCCTTTTATAAATCCTCAATTATCGTAAAGCATAAGCCACAACTTTACCCTCTTGCATTAACACACAGAATAAACTCATCAGAGACACATCTCACTACCTTACAACCGGTTTATTAGGGTCACACAGAATCAAAACTGGAGTCGTAGACAACTTCTACATCAGTTCTCTAAAACTTTCCTCACAATGAACATCTAAAGCGAATGACTTACCTTTTGCAAGTCAACCGAATTAACGGAAATGATAACTGGGAAAAACCTTCCCTAACCTCCGGTAATAACCAACTAAAGTCCAAAAAGACTCTAATCTCCTTAACCAAATTCGTACCCTCTCATTGTAGAACTACATCTACTTCCGATGGATCCATAACCATACTCTCATCTGAAATAACATATCCAAAAAAAACTAACCTTTTTCAACCAAAATTCTCACTTGAATAACTTAGCGTAAAACTTCGTCTCCTTTCAACACTTGTATAACTCCACTCAAACTCAACCATCTCAATCGTTACCTTATTCAACTGTTAGCAATCCCTACACAATTTCTTCTCTTAACAGTCCAAATTCCATAAATCCCAAAGTGTAGCAACAACCAACCCCAAGGAACTCTCAAATATTACATCCACACTTAAGGTTTTCTCAAAATTTCCATTACTGCTCTAAAATTCCAAAAACTCCAACCTCTCCAGAACTCTAAGTTTCGCTTTCCATAGTCTCAATATCATTATACACATCATGTTTGTTATTCCATTTAATCATCCTTCCTTTTTGTTACTAACACTACTGGAGCCCTCTAAGACGACACACCTAGTCTCACAAATCCCTTTTTCAGTAAATCTTATAACCGCTCTTTAAATCTGAGTTACACTTCCTACAAGTTCTTCTACTTACCTAGCAGACCCAAACCTCAAATCTTCCCCTTCATCAAATTTGAGTTCACACTCTACTCTCTGAGAACAACCATTAACGATACCCAATCGTTCACTCTTAAAGACATTCCAACTTGACCAACCTACAAAAATCTCTAATCCGTCTCACCTTCCGATATGAAAATCTTCATCAACTCAACAAAACAATTCGTAAACATTTCCCTTAATTCCAAACAATTCATTACACACACTATCAAATCCAGAAAGACACGTCTATCCCATCCAACATAATTCCGCCCACTATCAACAAGAGATTAAGGGTGATCAGTTCCTCAATTTGTCAATAGACAGCCGGCAATCATGATGGGGCATAAACCGTCTTTACCAAACTATAATAGCATTCATTACATCTCATGCACAAAACTACCTAAGGCACCAATCCTTAGTCGACATAAACCTTACCTCAGCATTCCCTCCGGAATCGGGAACAACACTGTCCAAACAACACTCACAATCTTGCAACTAACGGCACACACACCAAATCCATTTCAAAGTCTTTACCATAAATGGTCAAAGGACAACTTAAATAAACCAAAGAAGTAGTTACTGAACCCATTGTTGGAGTATCACTAACCATCTCACCACCCACCGAAGACAACACAAGATTCAAACGCTTCGCGCACTCAGACGAAATAAACGAATGAGTCGCTCCGGTATCAATAATAGCAACTAAAGGCGTACTATTAATAAAACAAGTACCTCTGATCAGACGGTCGGCACTTGAAGTCTGAGTCCCTGCCAAAGCAAAAACTTTCCCACCAGTCTGAGCTTTCTTCGGTTTCGGACACTTCGTACTAACATGCCCAGGTTCACCACAGTTGAAACACTTCACCACATTCCTTTTATAATCAGCTGCAGCATGCCCTAAACCTCCACAATTCGAGCACGTCCTCAAATCTTTCCTAAATTCAAACTGACGGTGTCCCAATTCACCATACCTAAAACATCTCGGAGAATTAGACATACCTCCTCCACTTTGCCTTTTCTCAAAATTCCCCCTTTGTTTACCCTTATCAGCTGGTGTGACATACGAACCATCACGGAACTGTTGCTTCCCTTTCCTCTCACTCACACTCTTATAGTGAGTAGAACGAGCCTTACTATCCTCCTCATAAATCCTACAACAATCCACCAAATCAGAAAACCTCTGAATCCATTGATAACCAATTGCCTGCTTTATCTCAGGACGCAATCCATTCTCAAACTTTACACACTTAGAAAATTCCGCAGTCGCTTCAGCATAATGTGGATAAAACTGTACAAGCTCCACAAACTTAGGAGTGTAATCAACAACGGACATACTACCATGTTTCAATTATAAGAACTCAATCTCCTTCTTTCCTCTTACATCTTCAGGAAAATACTTCCTCAGAAACTCGATGCTAAACACAGCCCAAGTAATCTCCTCCTCTGCAGCTTCCAACACATGACGAGTACTAACCCACCAATCATCAGCTTCTTCTTGCAACATGTAAGTACCCAGTCTCACCTTCTGATCCTCATCACAATCCATCACTCGGAAGATCCTTTCAATCTCTTTCAACCAAATCTGTGCACCATCAGGATCATATCTTCCTTTGAAGATAGGCGGTTTGTTCTTCCTGAACTCATCATTACCTGCAGCATTAGGTCCACCCTGCACAGCCCGAGCCATAGCTTGCATAGCAGCAGCCAAAGCAGCGTCATTCCTACCAGTCATATTCTGTTCATTCCCAATAACAACAACTATGGTTAAACAAACAGCTCACTGAACCACAAAGACCAACAAGGACTGACACAACTGACACGGACTGGCTCTGATACCACTTAATGTAACACCCGTAATCTATACCCCCAATTAAATAAAGCGGTAAAAGAAAATTCAAAATTTCATCAGAGTATATTTAGAAATTCACAGCATAGACCGAGGGGTCACATCAATTTGAAACAAACATACAACACCTGCTCATAAAGATATACAACACTCGCAGATAGCAAATAAACAGAGGAACTTAGTTCCTACTACCCACAATTCAAATACAGAATAAAGCGGAAAATCTGTACTGAATCTCATATATATATATACCACAAAAAATTTTTGTCATACATCAAGTCATACATGTACAATCCAAAAAATACATATACATATACACATCAACCTACAAAACGATCCCCCGACTACCCGGTGCCACATATCAGAGCCGACCGACAAAAGAATGAAGTCCTAAGCTTCACAAAAAGACCTCCAGCAACTCTAATCTACAATGCCTCATAGAGCATTATAAAACAGCAGAAGGGTGAGAAACATAATCATCATATAATTGCATACAATTATATATAACAACAAAAATACACATATATACTGTTCTCACCGCAACTCATACCAGAATTCAAACACACTACAACACAATGTATAATTCATTTTTCCATCACCAAGGTATACCAACCAAGCACAATACAAATATCACCAACCATATGCATATATTAACTTATCAATTTCATCCACAATTCCACACATAAACAAACCATTAATGATTTATGCAAATGCAAGAGACCGATACAACGACTCTATGCATATGCACATGTGGTACCGACTTCCATCAATTCTCAACACCAGTTCGCTCATGAACTCTGCTAGAACCATCGCTCGTTACTTAGGATTACTCAAGTAACACCCCGTCGGGAAAACGATGTTCCCGGTCGCTTTAGGTCCTCTTATGTATATAAGGCACACGACGTTTAGGGATCGCTTTAGGTCCTCTTATGTATTTAAGGCACACGATCTGATCGCTTTAGGTTCTCTTTGTATAAGGCACACGATCGTCTATAATCATCACTTTAGGTCCTCTTATTTTTAAGGCACACGATCCATTCGATCGCTTTAAGTCCTCTTATTTTTAAGGCACACGATGTTATAGCAGATTCCCTCTGGAATCAATCCGTCACTCAGGACGTTACCATAATGCATATCATGATGCTCAGCATACAATGACTCATGACATTCCAATGCACACATATAGGCAACCATCTCACTTAACATAAATCATGCTTTTCAATTCAAGCCCAAAATAATGCATTTATACCATACAACAGCATGCAATTCATACCATATCCATATCAACAGCACATTGCATGATCCACACCAATTACCCAAAATTAAAACGACAAAAGTCGACAAAACGACACTATTCCAAATTCCCTACATAATTAAATCAGCTAACAATCTCAAAATTATTATAATAAGAAAGTACAGCTCAATAGCTACTTGTAACACCCCAAATTTTGACCACTTAGGTTTCCCATCATTGTGAAAATCATCATCACAATATGGATGAACCATCATGCTTCATTAGTCTCCCCAAAGATGGGTAAGCATCCACTACAATCAAAATTAGGGTTTCAAGCCCTCTCTGAGTGCTTAGACAAAGGATCAATCAAGAAATGACATGATCTTCAACTTGTCTAATCTCTCAAACATCCACAATGGATCAAAAAGGACTCCCACTTCAAGGATTAAGCACAAGGCTGCTCCCTTCTAGGTGGATCAAGTCTCAAGATCGACAGTGTCACCAAATTAGGGTTTTGGTCGACCAGAGTCTCCAGATGGAAATTTTCATCTGGGCACAAGGCAATGATCCAAAACATGACCTAATATGCTTCATGGAACCTCATGAACCCATGCATCAAGTCAATTTTGCCTCAGGGGATGCATTCATCAAAAATCAGGAATTAGGGTTTCTTGACCTAATTCACCCCTAAGTTGACTTTTGGGACAAACCATGAGCCAAGACCTCAAGAGATGATTTGAGGGTCTCTAATACACCAAATTGATCCATTTGGAGCTTGAGCAACAAGTCTCATTTTCATCTGCACCACAATTAGGGTTTTAAGGGAAAAGTCAACTGTAACTTTGACTTTTGACCAAGACATGCTCCCAAACCCTAATACATGATTGAATATACCCTATGACACCCATCGAACATGTCCATCAAGTTTGATTTAGGTCAAGGACATGATTTCCTGAAGAATTGCACAGTTTGGAATTCATCTGATAAAAAGTCAACTTTGACTTTTTGAGATTTTTCACCAAAATGGATTTTTAACCCTAAAATGATGTTAATGTATGATTTGAATCATCATTCATCAAGAAAAATCAAGAAAAGTGAGATAACTTGTAAAAGGGGTAACCATAAAACTTATAAATTTTTCTAAGTTAAAAATAAAGTGGCAAAGGTACCAACTTTGGAGGACCATAACTCCTAAACCACAAGGCCATTTTTTCTCATCCAAAGATGGATTTGTAGCCCTCATTATCACCTACAAAAACTTCAACTACAAGTCATTCCAATTCATTAAGGATTTTGAGTTATGGAGTGATCAAAGTGGCTGAAAAGTGAAAATGTCACTTTTTCCAACACTTAGTGAAATTTTCACTAAGTCAGAATTTGCCTTCACTTTTTGCCAAATGTAGGGGGATTTTTCACTTGGAATCAAAAGAGATCAAAACCAAACTTGTTCAAACAGTTGTTGTATCATGTAAGAGCTTTCCAAAATGGCCAAGAACATTGCCAAATTCAACCTACACCATGAGATACAACATTGCCAAGTTGCCTTGCTGAAATCTGTCAAGGCAAGGAAGAATTTGCATTTTGGCTCGATTTGCCAAAATCAGCCAATTTCAATTGCTCCAATCCACTTGGACACCTCAGAGGATTGAATCTAAAGGGGACAATCACTGAGCCAAGCCTCCAAGGTCCAAGGAACAAGGAATAGCATGTTGAACCTAGAGTTGCCAAAATAGGGACAAGACTTCAAATTTGGAATGAGGTATTCAATGGAACCATCAAGGTGGCATGGACTGAGCCATTCTCATATGAAATCAGTCAAGACTTATCCAAGACCAAGGGGACCAAAGCTCTGTGCCTTAACCTCTAGTCAATGGCTAGAGGAGACTTGGATTTTCATTTGCCAACATTGGCCAAACCTACTTACCAGCTGCCATTCACTATTCCTTGCAAAACAAACTTGCTCTACTATAAATAGAGCTCAATTGTGGTCAGTTTAAGTACACCAAAGCCATCTAACAGATGCTTTCCTCAAAATCTCTTTCTCTTGGCAAAAATGCCTTTCTTAGCAAGGTAGCTATCGGGTTTTGAGTTTGAGAGCAATTCTGCACAAACCAATCACTCACACACCTCACATACATCACATATGAGCTGATCAAACACTCACATAACTTCTGAAACATCAATTTCATGAAATCACCAGCTGGTTGCTCAAATTTTCAAACAAGGTGCAGCTGAGGTACCACAAAATGATCTAGCCAATTTCAATCAAGTCCAACCATCCAAACACAATCCATAGGGTGTAGGGAAGCTGTTCAGATCATCACCACTCATCTGTAACACCTCCAAATCAAAAATCACTTTGAACTTGCTGTCACGACTTGAAGGTAAGCACTTACTTGATCATCTCTCAATCTATGCATATTTCCTCGCACAATAATTTGGCCATATGTTCATAATCATGCATGGAATGTTTTCCCTCAAATAATTGCATTGTTTGAATCGTGTATCAAAAATCCTAGCCTTCATGCAGAAATTAGGGTTCTTGAGGTTTCTTCGTGATTTCTTGTTGTATGTTTAATTTAAATGAAATTAAAGTACATAGACATGATCGTGAGGTTGAGACGAGCATAATGATATGTGGATTGCATGATATGATTACGTATTCATGGAGATTGGATAGAAAACGCAAATCTGAGAAACCAAGAACACGCGCGTGTTCTTCAGCTAGTTCTTGGCACCTTTTTTTTCAAATTCAAATATTTGAATTTTGTGATTTTGTTTAATTGATTCAAAAATTAATTTCTCTCTGAGTTTTAATGATTTTGAATTGATTCTTTTTTTAATAATTCACAAAAATGTTAAAATATTTTATTTTATCAAAAAATCCCAAAAATATTATTTATTTCATATAATTGATATTTTTGTAAAGAATTAATATTTTGATTGTTTTTGGCATTTTAAATATTTTTTCTACATTGATTTTGCAACTTTTAATGCTTTCTAATTATTTTGTAGGTCAATACTTAATTTTTGAAGCATTAATCCAAGATCACAATTTTTTTTCCATGTGTTAAACAATTTTTGATCATTTTAATTGAATTTTTATTCAATTAAATACATTTTGAAAACAAATTAGGGTTTTGGATTAATTCAACCCTCATAAATCATTTTCAAAACACTTTGGGCCTCTATTAGAGTGTAAGACCCAATCCTTTTTTTTTTTACCAAATCATCTCTGGGCCTCACTTATTGTATAAGTCCCGATACCGTCAAAAAACAAACGGCGCGATCGTCGCCTTTTCAAAAATCATCTGGGCCTACCCTCGAGTAGTAAGACCCATTTCTTTTTTCAAAACACTTTGGGCCTCTATTAGAGTGTAAGACCCAATCCCCCTTTTAACTAAAACATTTTGGGCCTCACTTATTGTATAAGTCCCTCTGCGTTAAAAGAAAACCTCGGCGCGATCGCCATTTTTAAACGAAAAATCATCTGGGCCTACCCTCGTGTTATAAGCCCCACTCTTTTTCTTTAAACCTTTTTGGGCCTCTTGAGAGAGTGTAAGACCCATCCCTTTGCACAGAAAACCTTTTTTGGGCCCCAGTCACTTGTATAAGTCCCTCTGTACAAAGTCAAACAGTGCGCTCACTGATAAAACCCTGAGCCTCTCCTTGAGCTGTAAGCCCCAAATCTTTCTTTTTCAAAGCACTTTCTCCTTTGATTTTGAATATACTATTGTTTTTAATCTTTCTTTGTTGAACAACTAACCAAACAGCATGGAAGCACTACAACCGAGTAAGTGGTTATCGCTTTCATTTATTGCTTTCATATTATAAACTGTATTGTGGGGCTGCTCACTGTAAGTCTCCTTTCATAAACTCATATCTACTGTGTAATAATAGTATAGATATTTCGAGTTTCCCCGGCAACTACGTCTAGAACTAGGTGACGCCGTTTCATTTATTCGTAGAAATAGACGCCTAGATCCCTAATAGGAGCACCAGATACAGTCTTCTCTTCGGCTGTCCTCCTTAGGAATCGTCAAGAAACTCTACTCCCCAAGATGAATGTATTCTCTGTGAATGGCATCTTTGAGTTTCTTCCAAAATTCTCGAACGTTCCTGACTCGATCTATTCCTTGTGAATAGCTTGCCTTGAATGTCTCGGGGTTTGGGGACCCACTACGGTCATAATCTTGGACCTTAACTAAGGAACCCTCTTTAAAAGTTAAAAGTCGCTGGATAGTAAACCTCGCACGTTTACCAGTGGTTTTCATCTTTAAAAGAGTTATCTCTCCTAATGGAAAGGAGATGATAGACCCACGGGCTTCTTAAAAGCATCGGCCTCCTCTTGGGCATTATTCAAGGACACTACGGCTTCTTAGAAGTATTCACAGCCTCCTCTTAGGCTTCGTATAATGATCTCTTCCTTCGGGAATGATAGCCTCCTCTTGGGCTTCGTACAAGGACCCGTCGGCTTCTTAAAAGTTTCCAGCCTCCTCTTGGGCTTCGTACAAATTGTCCCGACGACCTCCTAGAGGTATAGGAACAGAACCTAGTCATCCTCATAGAACAGTCCTTTCATAGAGTCTACTACTGTTTCTCAAAGCATAGTACAAAAGAAAAAACTCTAGACACGGACAGTCTAACTTCCTTGAGTCTCAAAGACATTCTCAAGCACCCTTCGTTAAATAGGAAGGAAACCCGCAGACTCAGATAGTCTCGATACCCTTTGGATTTCCCGTTTCCTCAAAGAGAAGGAAATATCCTTGATCCTCAAATTAAATCCCTGTGTACAGTGTTACTCATATAAGAACTGATTTTCTCTTTTAAATCAGTATATTGGATCTGTCACTCAACTGAGACAGTTACAATAGCCTCCATCTCGGGCTTCGTACGAGATACCAAAATTCTCCCCAGTGGAGTCAAAACAACCTTTTCGCCTCTCTCTCGGGCTTTGTACGAGATACAAAAACACTCTCTTACTGAGTATAAAAGATTCTCCAACTGAGTCAACTCTTTGCTAGCCTCCTCTTAGGCTTTGTATAACGATATGCCCCACTGGGCCAAAAACTTTTAGCCTCTCTCTCGGGCTTTGTACGAGACACAAAATAGCCTCCTCTTAGGCTTTGTATAATGAGTTTCCTAGCGGAAATTAGCCTCCTCTTAGGCTTTGTATAAGAAAACCACTGGTTGATCCAATAGACCTTTTAGCATCAAAGCTGTGCCTCGTTCACAGTACACAAACATCAACAACTCCTTTCCCTTCATCTAATCACTGTAAGCGGCAAGCCTCTGGATCATCTATATCCATGCCACTGTCACTCTTTTAGCATGAGAAATTCCTAAGGAAAGATGGCATTGCTCTACACTGAGTTAAAGTCTTCTCCTTCAGGTTAAAACCATTTCTTCGGAAATTATGGCATTGCTCGGATCCGCGTATCCCAGTTAAAGTAATTCTCCTTCTCCCCTCTTTAGAGATGACAAATTCTCTCTAAAGTCGAGGTCTTTCAGCTTCACGTCTTGGGCTTTAAACAAGACACAAATAGACCTTTTAGCTTCACATCTTGGGCTTTGAACAAGATACAAATCACCTTTCGCTTCATGTCTTGGGCTTTGAACAAGACACCAAAAACCAATTTCCTCCCATAGAATAGGAGGAACTACGAACGCTCTGATTTCCCTGTTTCGGTAAACGGGAATACGTAGGCATAAGATCGAAAAAAAAGGTCTTAGCGAGCGCAATCAACAAAAAAACCCAAATCCCATATCTCCGTCAATCAAAAGCAGTAATTCAAAAGCACCAGTCCTAACATCCTAATCCTTATTCCCCGCCAGAAACCTTCTGCCCAGATCGAAAGAAAGAAACCTGTATTGGCGAAATACGAATAACCAGTACAAAGGCCCCCCCATATTGATAGCATTCGTAACCTAACAGACCGCTGTTTAAACTCAGTATGCAAGCAGGGTTAATTGGAGACATCTATTTCCCTTCCTTATTCAGCTCACAATAGGATAAAAAATGAATCGACCTGTAGTCAAAACTCAAACCGCAGAGAGCGACCATCGCTTAAGAACCGCGTCCAAAATCGCTCGCTACACTACTCAACGATACCAAGAATGTTAAAAACGGATAAACGGAACACAAGTTACAGACTAAACAAGAAAAGACATCACGAAAAACCCCCATTTTGTAATTTTCCTGACAATACGCGTATTGCCATGAGCCATACGCGTATTGCCCTGATTCCTCACCCATTCCATACGCGTATTGCCCAAGGTCATACACGTATGGGCAGAGACCATTTTCCCCCAAAATTCCCATTAAAATTCCAATACGCGTAGTGCCCAACACCATACACGTATTGCCCTAGACGTTACGCGTACCATACGCAAATGGACAGATGGTCGAGAAATTGAAGCTTCCATTCCCGTATTGCCCATTTTTCTTCAATGCCATACGCGTATTGCCTTGACCAATACGCGTATTGCCTTGTCCCATACGCGTATTGCCTTGAGTGATACGCGTATGGGCAGCAGAAAATCCAGAAAATTCTGCAGAACATTGTTCTGCATTTTTCCAACCAAAATCAACCCATTTTCACATATACACCAGAAAATTACCAATACAATGTCTAACAACAGGTATCTAACATGTATCAACAATAATGGACCTGAAAACATAATTTCCGACACAATTTAATCGATTTCTAATCAATTTTTACATAATATGGTTTTTACTATATATTTCCATTTCAATCCAATAAAAACCAAAAACATACATACATAATCATACACAAGCATATAATAATCGAGTTTCGCACCCTTACCCGATTTAATCGTGTTTAGAAAAGTCGGGAGATTGATTTTCTTGATTTCCAAGTTTTTCTCTCTTTTTCTTCTCTTCTCCTCTTTTCTTTTCCTTTTCCTTCTTCTCTTTTTCTTTCTCTCTATTTTTTCTCTCTTTCTATTTTCTATTTTCTAACTTAAGGAAAAATAAGCTGAAATGACCAAAATACCCCCACACTCAAATATCTCGCAAACGTTCCCAAAACCCGATAAAATATCACAACAATGAAAAATAACATATTTCCAAATAAAAGTCGAAAATAAAATAAAATAATAATAAAATAATCAAAACGACTCAATTAAATAAAAACTGACAAAACTGGGGCGTTACATCGATTCTTAAAACTACAGCCCTATAAAATAAAACTCAGTCGCTTTGGGCGAAGCGAAGAAAGAAATTTACAGAAAGTGAGCCTTATCAAAACAGCCGTTTCACCTGGGCAGGGTGAAAGGTTAAGATAAAGACGACAATTACTTCGACTTATGAACTACTTTCAGAACATTGACAGCAACCCATTGGCGGCGAACTCCTCGTTGAATCACAATGTCCGACACCTTCTTTCTTGATTGGTCCTTAGAAATAACGCTGATTTTTGGCGGAGCAGGATCGTTGGAATCTGTTTACCAAGCAGAGTTGTCGTAGACGAACTCTTCTGTTGTATCTTGCATAGTATTTGTACTCTCAGGTGTATCTCCCCATCCAGTTGATTGGATGTCTTCGAGCCTGATACGAGAGCTTTCACGAGCGGTGTACTTGACCATATAGTCGAACTTACCACTCGGTTGTCCTAAGGTGTCCCACACTTCTGTGGAACTGGAGGAGTCATCCCTTTCGATGACGTTGACCTCAGGAAAAGCATAGTTGATGAATTCTAGTCCTGCAAGCTTTGCAAATTCATCGTCTTGTCGGATATTTTCTGAAGGCCCTGAGTTCTGATCCCATGACATGGTGGGGATGCAGGTATTCTTTTCAATAATGCTCAGTTGATATCCATCATTGGGCTGACTCTTTTGCCCCAAGTCTCCTGGGTACGACTGCCAGATAGGCAGGCTATCCATTGGCCCATAATAGTCGTCGTCAAAGTTGTCTTTCATCAGAGTGCCCTCCTCTAATGAGTTTGGTGGAGCACGGCATCCTTCCGGATCACAATCTCCGTATATCATTTTGACATCTGATCTTGGTATAAATCTCAGACTCTTTACGGGATAGCAAAATGGCATAGGCACGTCTTTCTGAGACATATAATCGTCCTCGTTAAGATAGGACTTCCACTCTTCATCTGTATCGGAGGAGTCACCCTCGATGATGGTATGCACTTCTTGAGGCACTAGGTGAAGGAAACCTCCACTGTGGAAGAAGTCCGGAATGGGATGAAAACTTTCATCGTTAGTAGCAGTCTGGGTACAGGTTGAAGAAAAACTAAGACCCTTCTTTGTTTTGTTATCAGTAGGAATGACAAGTTGTCCCCATCCTTTTGTATTGTTACCTTCGATCACTTCGAGAGCATCTTTGTATGAGGAAATCGATGTTCCCTTTTCTGATTGATTCTCATTGCTCACCGACAGTGCTTGGAACTGAGTTCCAACAACCTCCTCTGGTTCTACAAAAGTGGACGATGATAAGTTACTCACGATCAAGGCTTGCTCTCCGCAGACTATGACTAGTTGATCATTCTTGACGAACTTCAGTTTCTGGTGCAGTGTCGAAGTGACTGCCCCAGCCTGGTGTATCCAAGGTCTTCCCAATAAATAGTTGTATGCTGCCCGGACGTCCATGACCTGGAAAGTGACCAGGAAAGTGTGAGGACCGATAGTTATGGGAAGATCGATTTCGCCAATAACTGCCTTCCGGGATCCGTCAAATGCTTTGACGATAACCTCACTGCCCCTCATCGGGGATTGTAACGCCCCAGTTTTGGTTAGTTTTATTTAATCGAGTCGTTTTGATTATTTTATTATTATTTTATTTTATTTTTTACTTTTATTTGAAAATATATTATTTTTCATTATTGTTATGTTTTATCGCGTTTTGGGAGCGTTTACCAGATATTTGAGTGTAGGGGTAATTGGGTCATTTTGCTTTATTTTCTTTAAGTTATAAATAGAAAGAAAAGAGAGAAAAATAGTAAGGAAAGAAAAAGAGAAGAAGAAAAAGAGAAAGATGGAAAAGAAGAGAAGAAAAAGAGAGAAAACTTGTGGATTAAGAAATCGATCAACCGACTTTCAAAAACACGGTTAAATCGGGTTAGGGTGCGAAACTCGATTATCTTATACTTGTGTATGATTATGTATGTATGTTTTTGGTTGATATTGGATTGAAATGGAAATATAGAGTAAAACCCATAAATGTTGGAATTGTTAGAAATTGATATAATTTATGTCTGAAATCATGTTTTAGTGTTCCTTATTGTTGATACATGATAGATACATGTTGTTAGGTATTCTATTGGTAATTTTCTGGTGTTTAGGTGAGATTGGGAGTGAGTTTTGGGTGAATTTTCGCAGAAAATTATGCAGAAAATTTCTGGTTTTTCCACTGCCCATGCGCGTATAACTCAAGGCAATACGCGTATTGGTTAAGGCAATACGCGTATGGCATTGAAGGAGTGAGGGCAATATGCGTATGGAGTTCCATTTTTCTCGGCCATCTGCCCATTTGCGTAATGCTACGCGTAAGGTTGAGGGCAATACGCGTATGAAGTGAGGCAATACGCGTATGGCTCAGGGCAATACGCGTATGGCCAGGAAGATTGCAGAATTGTGTTTTTCGCGATTACTTTTCTTATTCAGTCCGTAACTTGTGTTCCGATTATCCGTTTTTAACATTCTTTGTATCGTTGAAAAGCTATTGAACTGTACTTTCTTATGATGATGGGTTTGAGACTGTTGACCGATTTAATTATGTCGGGAATTTGAAATAGTGTCGTTTTGTCAACTTGTACCATTTAATTGTGTGTATTTGATGTGTTATCATGCAATATGCCTTTGATAGATATGCTATGACTGTTGTGTTGTTGTATGATGTAAAAGCATTGCTTTGGGCTTGATGGTAAAGCATGATTATTGTTGATTGAGATGGTTGCATATATGTGTGCATTTGAATGTCATGAGTCATTGTATGCCAAGCATCATGATATGCATTCTTGAGATGTCGTGTGCCCTAGTGGGTGTGACCGACGATTCGATTCCAGAGGGAATCCGCTATAACATCGTGTGCCTTATACAAAGAGGTGTGAGAGATGATTATGGATGATCGTGTGCCTTATACAAAGAGGTGTGAGCGATCGGGTTGTGTGCCTTATATAAAGAGGTGTGAGCGATCCATAAACGCCGTGTGCCTTATACAAAAGTGTTGTGAGCGACGGGGAACATCGTTTGCCCGACGGGGAGTTACACTAAGTAACAAGCGATGGTTCCAATAGTTCCTGAGTGAACTAGTGTCGAGGTTAACGGATGGATGGTACCGCATTTGCATAGAGTCGTTGTGTCGGTCTATGTGCATTGCATAAATCATGAATGGATTAATTTTGTGTGGAATTGTGAATGAAATTGATGAGTTGATATATATATATATATATATGTGGTTGATAAAATACATTTATTTAATTATATATGCCTTGGTGATGGATATATGATGTTATGCATTATGTTGTTTTGCGTTTGAATTCTGGTATAAGTTGTGGTGAGAATATTACATGTGTATTTTGGTGTTATTATATAATTGTTTGCAATTATATTATGATTGTGTTTCTCACCCTTCTGCTGTTTTAATGCTCTATGAGGCATTGCAGATTAGATTGTTGGAGGTCTTTTTGTGAAGCTTAGGTCTTCATTCTTTTGTGGATCGGCTCTGATATGTAGCACCAGGTAGTCGGGGAGATCGTTGTGACTTATATGTATATGTATAGATATCTTTTGGATTGACATGTATGGATCTGTGTATGACAGACAAACTCTTTATGTGATATATATATATATATATATATGAGATTCAATTGCAGATTTTTCGCATTTATTCTGTATCTGAATTGTGGGTAGTAGGAACTAAGTTCCTCTGTTAATTGCTACCTGATTGTTGCATATCTTTATGAGCAGGTTTATTGTGTTTTGTCTCAATTGATGTGACGCCTTCGTCTATGCCATGAATGTTTAATTATACTCTGATGAAATTTTTATCGCTTTATTTATTTGGGGGTATAGATTAGGGGTGTTACATTAAGTGGTATCAGAGCCAGTCCATGTCAGTTTGTGTCAGTTCTTGTCGGTGTTTGTGTTTGGATGAGCTGTTTGTTTAACCATAGTTGATGTTATTGGAAATGAACAGAATATGGCTGGTAGGAATGACGCTGCTTTGGCTGCTGCTATGCAAGCTATAGCTCGGGCTGTGCAGGGTGCACCTAATGCTGCTGGGAATGATGAGTTCAGGAAGAACAAACCGTCTGTCTTCAAAGGGAGGCATGATGCTGATGGTGCTCAGATTTGGCTGAAGGAGATTGAAAGGATTTTCTGAGTGATGGATTGTGCTGAGGATCAGAAGGTGAGACTGGGTACTCACATGTTGCAGGAGGAAGGGGATTACTGGTGGGTTAGTACTCATCATGTGTTAGATGCTGGAGATGAAGAAGTCACTTGGGCTTTGTTTAGTGTTGAGTTTCTGAGAAAGTATTTTCCCGAAGATGTTAGAGGAAAGAAGGAAATAGAGTTCTTGGAGTTGAAACAAGGTAATATGTCTGTTGTTGATTATACTGCTAAGTTTGTGGGGCTTGTGCAGTTTTATCCACATTATGCTGAAGCGACTGTGAAGTTTTCTAAGTGTGTGAAGTTTGAGAGCGGATTGCGTCCTGAGATTAAGCAGGCAATTGGTTATCAGAGAATTCGAAGGTTTTCTGATTTGGTGGATTGTTGTAGGATTTATGAAGAAGATAGCAAAGCTCGTTCTACTCACTATAAGAGTGTGAACGAAAGGAAAGGGAAACAACTGTTTCGTAGTGGTCCTTATGTAACACCAGCTGATAAGGGTAAACAAAGGGGAAATTTTGAGAAAAGGCCAAGTGGGGGAGGAATGTCTAGTCCTCTGAGATGTTATAGGTGTGGTGACTTTGGACATCGTCAGTTTGAATGTAGGAAGGATATGAGAAAATGTTCCAATTGTGGAGGTTTAGGACATATTGCAGCTGATTGTAAGAGGAACGTGGTGAAGTGTTTCAACTGTGGGGAACCTAGACATGTTAGCACGAAGTGTCCGAAACCGAAGCAAGCTCCAGCTGGTGGGAAAGTTTTTGCCTTGGCAGGGACTCAGACTACAAGTGCAGACCGTATGATCAGAGGTACTTGTTTTATTAATAGTACGCCTTTAGTTGCTATTATTAATACTGGAGCGACTCATTCGTTTATTTCGTCTGAGTGCGCGAAGCATTTGAATCTTGTGTTGTCTTCGATCGGTGGTGAGATGGTTATTGATACTCCAGCAATGGGGTCAGTAACTACTTCTTTGGTTTGTTTAAGTTGTCCTTTGACCATTTATGGTAAAGACTTTGAGTTGGATTTGGTGTGTTTGCCGTTGGAGGGTTTAGATGTGGTTCTGGGAATGAATTGGTTACAGTTTAATCGGGTTCATATTGATTGTTATCATAAGCTGGTAAGATTTCCTTCTCTTGAGGAAGACGAGGACTCGAGTTTCTTATCTACCAAAGAGTTGAAGAAACTTTTGGCGGATGAAGCTCAGTTGTTTGGGTTGTTTGCATCGTTGACAGTGGATAGTCAAGTTTCACTTGATGTGTTTTCTGTTGTGTGTGAATTTCCTGAGGTGTTTCCTGAGGATATTTCAGATGTACCGCCAGAGAGAGAGGTGGAGTTTTCTATAGATCTAGTTCCTGGCACTAGACCTGTTTCTATGACACCTTATAGAATGTCGGCATCTGAGTTGGTTGAGCTAAAGAAGCAGTTGAATGAATTGTTAGAAAAGAGGTTTGTGAGGCCAAGTGTGTCGCCTTGGGGTGCTCCAGTTTTATTGGTGAAAAAGAAAGATGGAAGTATGCGACTGTGTATTGATTATCGCCAGCTGAATAAAGTGACGATTAAGAATAAGTATCCTCTTCCAAGAATTGATGATTTGATGGACCAGTTGGTAGGTGCGTGTGTGTTTAGTAAGATTGATTTGAGATCAGGTTATCATCAGATTAGAGTGAAAGAGGAAGATATTCAGAAGACGGCCTTTAGGACACGATACGGTCATTATGAATATTCTGTGATGCCGTTCGGGGTTTCTAATGCGCCAGGTGTGCTTATGGAGTATATGAATCGTATTTTCCACGAGCATTTGGATCGATTTGTTGTTGTGTTTATTGATGACATCTTGATTTATTCTAAGTCCCGGGAGGAGCACGAGGAGCATTTGCGTGTGGTGTTGCAAATTTTGAAGGAAAAGAGACTTTTTGCCAAGTTGTCCAAGTGTGAGTTCTGGTTGTCAGAAGTGAGTTTTCTTGGTCATGTGATTTCAGGTAATGGTATTATTGTGGATCCATCTAAAGTAGAAGCAGTTCTACAATGGGAGGCTCCTAGATCTGTTACTGAAATTAGAAGCTTTTTGGGTTTAGCTGGTTATTATCGAAGGTTCATTGAAGGTTTTTCTAAGCTAGCACTTCCTTTGACCCAGTTGACTTGTAAAGGTAAAGAGTTTATTTGGGATATTCGGTGTGAGGAAAGCTTTAGTGAGCTGAAGAGAAGATTGACTACAACTCCAATTTTGATTTTACCGAATCCTAGTGAACCGTTTGCGGTATATTGTGATGCGTCTTTGATTGGTCTAGGTGGTGTGCTGATGCAAGAAGGTAAGGTCGTGGCTTATGCTTCGAGGCAATTGAGGGTGCATGAGAAAAATTATCCTACTCATGATCTCGAATTAGCGGCCGTGGTTTTTGTGTTGAAGATTTGGAGGCATTATCTCTACGATGCAAGATTCGAAGTCTTTAGTGATAATAAGAGTTTGAAATACTTGTTTGATCAGAAAGAGTTGAATATGAGGCAACGGAGATGGTTGGAATTTTTGAAGGACTACGATTTTGGCTTGAATTACCATCCTGGTAAAGCTAATGTGGTAGCCGATGCGTTGAGTCGAAAATCGTTGCATATGTCCGCTTTAATGGTTAAAGAGTGGGAACTTTTGGAAGCTTTTAGGGACTTGAGTTTGGTGTGTGAAGTGACATCCGACAGCGTGAGGCTGGGTATGCTAAAGGTTACTAATGAGTTTCTGTTGACCGTAAGCGAGAAACAGAAGCTGGATGTGAAATTTGTGGATTTGATGTTGGTTGGAGAAAAAGATGCGAGTAATGATTTTAAAGTGGATGATAAAGGTGTTTTGAGGTTCCGAGGTAGAATTTGTATTCCTGATGATGCGGAGTTGAAAAGGATGATTTTAGAGGAAGGACACCGGAGTAATTTGAGTATACATCTGGGATCTAATAAGATGTACCAAGATTTGAAGAAGATGTTTTGGTGGTCTGGATTGAAAAGAGATGTGGCTCAGTTTGTGTATGCGTGTTTGACGTGCCAGAAGTCGAAAGTGGAACATCAAAAGCCTAGTGGTTTGTTGCAACCATTGGATATTCCTGAGTGGAAACGGGATAACATTTCTATGGATTTTGTAACAGGGTTGCCGAACACTTAGCAGGGACATAATGCCATTTGGGTAGTTGTGGATAGGCTGACTAAATCGGCGCATTTCATTCCAATTGAAATCAGTTTTTCTTTGGAGAGGTTAGCTGAGATTTATATCAGTGTGATTATGAAGCTGCATGGTGTTTCGTTGAGTATTGTTTCGGATCGAGATCTGAGGTTTACCTTGAGATTTTGGGAAAGTTTACAAAAGGCGTTGGGTTCTAAATTGAGATTAAGTTTAGCTTATCATCCTCAGACGGAGAGAACGATTCAGTCGTTGGAAGATTTGTTGCGGGCTTGTGTTCTTGAACAAGGTGGTGCGTGAGATAGTTATCTTGCGTTGGTGGAATTCACGTATAATAACAATTTCCATTCTAGTATTGGAATGGCACCTTTTGAAGCGTTATATGGAAGAAGATGTCGAACACCGTTGTGTTGGCACGAATCTGGCGAGAGTTCGGTGGTTGGACCGGAATTGATTCAACTGACTACAGACAAGGTGAAACTTATTCGTGAGAAAATGAAGGCTTCTCAGAGTAGGCAAAAGAGTTATCATGATCGAAGAAGGAAAGATCTTGAGTTTCAAGAGGGAGATCATGTATTTTTTAGAGTTACGCCAGTAACGGGTGTTGGTCGTGCATTGAAGTCGAAGAAGCTTACTTCTCGGTTTATTGGTCCTTACCAGATATCCGCGAGAGTGGGTGATGTGGCTTATCGGGTGGCGTTGCCGCCGAATCTGTCGAATTTGCACGATGTGTTCCATGTTTCACAGCTTCGGAAGTATGTTCCGGATCCGTCGCATGTGATTCCGATGGATGAGGTAGAGGTAAGGGAGAACCTTACGGTGGAGGCATTACCAGTGAGGATTTTGGATCGCGAGTCGAAGCGGTTAAGGGGCAAGGATATTGCACTTGTGAAAGTAGCGTGGGGAGGCGCTGCTGAGGGCAATTTGACTTGGGAGTTGGAGAGTCGGATGCGGGAGTCGTATCCAGAGTTGTTCGTCTCAGGTAATATTTTCGAGGACGAAAATTTCTAAGTGGGGGAGAGTTGTAACGCCCCAGTTTTGGTTAGTTTTATTTAATCGAGTCGTTTTGATTATTTTATTATTTTATTATTTTATTTTTGACTTTTATTTGAAAATATATTTTTTTTCATTGTTGTTATGTTTTATCGCGTTTTGGGAGCGTTTGCAAGATATTTGAGTGTAGGGGTAATTGGGTCATTTTGCTTTATTTTCTTTAAGTTAGAAATAGAAAGAAAAGAGAGAAAAATAGTAAGGAAAGAAAAAGAGAAGAAGAAAAAGAGAAAGAAGGAAAAGAAGAGAAGAAAAGAGAGAAAACTTGTGGATTAAGAAATCGATCAACCGACTTTCAAAAACACGATTAAATCTGGTAAGGGTGCGAAACTCGATTATCTTATACTTGTGTATGATTATGTATGTATGTTTTTGGTTGATATTGGATTGAAATGGAAATATAGAGTAAAACCCATAAATGTTGGAATTGTTAGAAATTGATATAATTTATGTCTGAAATCATGTTTTAGTGCTCCTTATTGTTGATACATGATAGATACATGTTGTTAGGTATTCTATTGGTAATTTTCTGGTGTTTAGGTGAGATTGGGAGTGAGTTTTGGGTGAATTTTCGCAGAAAATTATGCAGGAAATTTCTGGTTTTTCCACTGCCCATACGCATATCACTCAAGGCAATACGCGTATTGGTTAAGGCAATACGCGAATGACATTGAAGGAGTGAGGGCGATACGCGTATGGAGTTCCATTTTCTCGACCATCTGCCCATTTGCGTAATGCTACGCGTAAGGTTGAGGGCAATACGCGTATGAAGTGAGGTAATACGCGTATTGGAGTTTTTAGTGGGATTTTTAGGAGGAATTGGTCTCTGCCCATACGCGTATCAAGTTAGGCAATACGCGTATGGAATGGGCGAGGGAGCAAGGAAATACGCGTATGGCTCAGGGCAATACGCGTATGGCCAGGAAGATTGCAGAATTGTGTTTTTCGCAATTACTTTTCTTGTTCAGTCCGTAACTTGTGTTCCGATTATCCGTTTTTAACATTCTTGGTATCGTTGAATATCTATTGAACTGTACTTTCTTAAGATGATGGTTTTGAGATTGTTGACCGATTTAATTATGTCGGGAATTTGAAATAGTGTCATTTTGTCAACTTGTACTATTTTAATTGTGTGTATTTGATGTGTTATCATGCAATATGCCTTTGATAGATATGGTATGACTGGTGTGATGTTGTATGATGTAAATGCATTGTTGGGCTTGATGGTAAAGCATGATTATTGTTGATTGAGATGGTTTTATATATGTGTGATTTGAATGTCATGAGTCATTGTATGCCAAGCATCATGATATGCATTCTTAAGATGTCGTGTGCCCTAGTGGGTGTGAGCGACGAATCGATTCCAGAGGGAATCCGCTATAACATCGTGTGCCTTATACAAAGAGGTGTGAGCGATGATTATGGATGATCGTGTGCCTTATACAAAGAGGTGTGAGCGATCAGGTCGTGTTCCGTATACAAAGAGGTGTGAGCGATCCATAAACGTCGTGTGCCTTATACAAAAGAGGTGTGAGCAACGAGGAACATCGTTTGACCGGAGGGGAGTTACACTAAGTAACAAGCAATGGTTCCAATAGTTCCTGAGTGAACTAGTGTTGAGGTTAACGGATGGATGGTACCGCGTTTGCATAGAGTCGTTGTGTCGGTCTCTGTGCATTGCATAAATCATGAATGGATTGATTTTGTGTGGAATTGTGAATGAAATTGATGAGTTGAGATATATATATATATATATATATATATATCTGTGTGTGTGTGTGTGTGTGTGTGTGGTTGATAAAATGCATTTATTTAATTATATAAGCCTTGGTGATGGATATATGATGATATGCATTGTGTTGTTTTGCGTTTGAATTCTGGTATAAGTTGTGGTGAGAATATTACATGTGTATTTTGGAGTTATTATATAATTGTATGCAATTATATTATGATTGTGTTTCTCACCCTTCTGCTGTTTTAATGCTCTATGAGGCATTGCAGATTATATTGCTGGAGGTCTTTTTGTGAAGCTTAGGTCTTCATTCTTTTGTCGGTCGGCTCTGATATGTAGCACCGGGTAGTCGGGGAGATCGTTGTAACTTATATGTATATGTATAGATATCTTTTGGATTGTACATGTATGGATCTGTGTATGACAGACAAACTCTTTATGTGATATATATATGAGATTCAGTTGCAGATTTTCCACTTTTATTCTGTATCTGAATTGTGGGTAGTAGGAACTAAGTTCCTCTGTTAATTGCTACCTGATTGTTGCATATCTTTATGAGCAGGTTTATTGTGTTTTGTCTCAATTGATGTGACGCCTTCGTCTATGCCATGAATGTTTAATTATACTCTGATGAAATTTTTATCGCTTTATTTATTTGGGGGTATAGATTGGGGGTGTTACAGGGATCCTTTAAACGATAGTCGCATTAAAGTGGACTTCGGCATAACATTCAGAGCTGATCCTGTGTCTACCAGTACGCTGGCTAAAGCATCATCCTGGCAGTTGACTGTAATATTGAGCGCCATGTTGTGACCTTTTCCTTTTTCTAGAAATTCCTCATCACTAAACCCCAAGTTGTTGCAAGAAGTGATGTTGGAAACGATGCTGTCGAATTGTCTTATTGTTACATCTTGTTCCACAAAGGCTTGCTCTAATACTTTCAGTAGAGCCTCCCTATGAGCTTCGGAACTGAGTAAAAGAGATAACACCGAGATTATTGAAGGAGTTTGCAACAGCTGATCAACAATGTTGTATTCACTCTTTTGGATGAGCTTTAGCATCTCATTGTTTTTCTGTGAAAGGTCGGGACCACTGGACTGACCGACTGGTTGATTAGGAACTTCTGTTTGAGGTTCCTTTTCTTTGGTAGATTCTTCAACTCCTCGGTTGAAGATTCGACTGCTCTGTGTTACTCGACTGATGTCTACAATATTCACGACGGAGGGTAATGGAGTTTCCTTTCCATTCTTAATTGTTTTTGCACCGTATTTGTAAGGGATAGCCTTATCGGAATTGTACGGTACTGGTCCTGGCAGATAGATAACTACATGAGCCTTTTGATTTTTCTGACCTTCGTAACTGGTCTCGATCGGTTCGAGATTGAGAATCTTTCCACCATCAAGAGGGACTCTTGATTCACGGAGTAAAGGGATTATGGCACATACGTCTTTGGCCACGTCTTGCTTATGTATCAAGATAACATCCTTACTTTGATCAGGATGATAGTTTGACATTGAATCAGAGCTTAACCATGGTTGAATTTCCTTATGGTCCAACTGACTTTGAAGGGCTGCTCGCACAAGATAGCATCCTTGGTTATTTTCTGAGCAGACTCTACAGCGTTCATAGTTGTGTGGTGGCACCCGGCCACGTCTGCTTTGAATGTAGTGTAACCTCACTAGGTCTATTTCCATGGATCGAACGTCCTGACTTTGATTCCTAGTAGGGTTCCCATTAATCATACTGACTTGTTGTGTGTCTTCATCTAGATAGATCGGAAGCCACCATTGGTTTAAGAGTGTTGAAGTTTCCTTTGAACGAGTGCACAGCCTTGGTTACTCTCATGACACACTTTACAGTTGTGATACTCATGCAAAGTCAAAAAACCAAGCTGGACTTGCTTAGCGTGTAACACCAATAAGCTGGTATTCATCAAGCGAATATCGAAGATTTGAATCATGTTCACTTGATAGGGATTCTTATCACGGTAATCCTGGATCCATCCAAGATCCATCTGATGCTTTAGGGCCTATTGTATAAAAGAACATCTCTGATTGTTTACCGAGCAAATCAGACAGGAATCATAATCGTGTTGTGGCAGACCATGATGTTGGCTTTGCCTTGAGTGCATTGCCACCAAGTTGACATTCATCGCACGGATGTCGTGGTTCTGAGTGATGTTGGAATTTGTGTAAGTCATGTTGACCCCACGAATTCTGTGATCCTGGATCCAACCGAGATCCAACTGTTCCTGTAGAGCTGATTGCACCACAGAACATCCTTGATTGTCTTTTGAGCAGATATCACACTGGTGATAGTTATAAGAAGGTACATGACCGTACCTGCTCTGTCTGCGATGCATCTTGACCAGATTAGTCCTTAATAAGAGTACATCATGAATTTGATAGCTGTTGTTAGACTCTCCCTCTACCAAATTGACTGCCGTTTTCTTGTGTTGAGGCAACGGGTTCGTCTGAACATTCAGATTTGTATCCTTGAAGGATAAGACCCCGCTCCTGACAAGCTTTTGCACATGGGATTTGAAGCTGAGACAGTTTTCTATGTTATGCCCTGGTCCTCCTTGATGGTAAGGACAAGTTTGATCTGCTTTGAACGAAAAAGGCTGATTTTTCGGTACTGTAAGAGGAGATCTGGTTTGAACATGCCCCTTGACCAATAGTAATGGAAACAGTTCTGCGTACAACATTGGTATAGGGTCAAACCCTGGTGGTCGCATTGTACGGTTGTTGTTGTACTGAGGACGAGCCTACTGAAGAGGTTGTTGTGTCCTTTGCTGATATTGTTGTTGATTCGGTTAGCTCTGAGCAACCTGAGGTTGATACGTTGGAACAGGCGCAGGGTTGATAGCAGGAGTTACAGCTGCTACTGGTTGGTAATGTCGCCTTTGCTTTTCGAGAGAGATATTACCAATATCTTGCTCTTTTTTCTTAGGGAGAGCACTACCGTATTTTTTGGTATGGCTTGATGATCCAGCATCTTTAACTTTGATGTCCTTTTTGGACTGCTTCTTCCAAACGTACTCCCATGCCCACCATCTCAGTGAAGTCACTGGGTGCACTGGCGACCATTCTGTCGCAGTAAAACGAACTTAAGGTTTTCAAGAAGATCTTTGTCAACTCTTTTTCCTCAAGAGGTGGTCAAATCTAGGCGATAATTTCACGCCATCTCTGAGCATACTCCTTAAAGTTTTCCTTATCCTTCTGCGACATGGCTCTAAGTTGATCTCTGTCCGGTGCCATGTCCAGATTATACTTATATTGTTGAAAAAAGACAGTGCCAAGATCTCTGAAAGTAACGATCTTAGTGAGGTTTAAACCCATGTACCATTTGAGTGCGGAACCAGTTAAACTATCCTGGAAGTAATGGATCAGTAGCTGTTGGTTCTCTGTTTGTGTTGACATCCTCCGAGCGTAAATCACCAAGTGACTTTGAGGGCAAGAGTTACCGTTGTATTTTTCAAATTCGGGCACCTTGAATTTGAGCGGAACTTTCACATTGGGGACCAAACAAAGGTCCGTGGCGTCCTTTCTGAATAGATCCTGACCGCGAATGGCTTACAGTTCCTTCTCCATTTCCATGAACTTTACCTAGAATTCCTTCATTTTATCATTCATACTCTCATTTCCACCAGAAGGTATCTGTGGAATCTGTCCTTCTGGGACATTGTGTACCACGGGTGATGGTACAGTCATTACGGCAGTGACTCTTGGTGCTTCCCGATGTTTGTAACCTTCAGGAGTTGTTGTCATGCCCCTGGCATCTTCGCTTTCCCGAAGTTTGTAACCTTCAGGCCCAGCGGCTCCCGCTGCAGTTTTCGGATCTTCTATGATCGGCGGAATATATCCTTCCGGGATATAGTTGAGTGGCATGCCCCAGGGACGATCCTTTGGCATGTTATACCGAGGATCATACTTTTCCACTATGGGCATCGATGTGATATCTAAGATCACAGTTCGTGGTTGTTGCATCTGTGCTGCTGCCAGAGCTTGCATATCACTGTGAAGTTTCCTCAGATCTTCTTTCAGAGTGTCGATTTCTTCTCTCAACCCTCTGTTCTCGTCCTCGAGATCATCCATTTTTCTTTTGTCGATTGACCCGAGTATTGTACGAATGAGAAAGTTTAACTCTAGAATCGAGACACAAACGTGAGATTCATAAGTGAGAAGAATGCATGATGAATGATATGCAATGATTATATTAATTAATAACTTTTTTTTTGTTAATTAATCAAAAGAAACTTCGACAACAGGATTGCAAATATCAAACAGTGGGTAAACCCTGTTTTATTGAATTCAAAGATTGCAGAAATGGAAATACAGTAATTTACAAAGTGCTGTAAAAGGAAATTGTCTAAACTAATGGATCATGAGTCCTCTCTGAGGAGAGCTCAGGTGCTGGTTCTGGTACTTTCCTTTTCTTTGACCGGGGCTCTTGAGTTGTTGTCGGATTGTCATTCCTTTGCCAAGTGAAAGGAGCGAGCAAATTTCTTTGGTCATCCTGACTTTCTACAGCTTGTTTCTCTAAAATCTCAATCAGAGCATCTTTATCTTTTAACAGTTGCTGTATTTTGTTACACTCCACATTGAGAATACGATATTTGTTCTCCAAGACCTCTTCTCTTGTTGAACTTTGTTGAGAGTAACCTGAAGTTTTTCCGTATCAGACATAAAATAAAGGACAGTTTCCCTTAATGGAAGAACTTCTTGACGAGGGTAAGGCATCCTCAGTTTGAGAGCTCTAGTTTGTACCCAGCAGAGGTAAGGCTCCACAGAGATACAATCTGGTTTTCCTAGAGACTCTCTTCCTTTCCTGTGAACATGTTTCCAAGCA
Organism: Lathyrus tuberosus; assembly: GCA_022829125.1. Classification (NCBI taxonomy): domain Eukaryota; kingdom Viridiplantae; phylum Streptophyta; class Magnoliopsida; order Fabales; family Fabaceae; genus Lathyrus; species Lathyrus tuberosus. Next base: position 1,931,259 of record JALAZF010000348.1, read on the forward strand.
TACATTATTTCTGTCTTTAGTGCCCTGTCGTTTTCTCCTTTCTTGAAGAAAAGACCTTCTAGATGAGCATTACGCGGGACATGCCTCATCGGGTATCCGAATTGACGACGAACTAAAGCTGGATGAAAATTGATTCCCCCTTTAATTTCTATGAGGGGTACATTAGGGAAATTTCCACAATGGTCAATGATTCTGATCCCGTCATAGATTCGATTGTACCAGTCTATGTCAGAGTTGGTAAGAGACATGATTCTCCGCGACCAACGTAAAGTAATCTTTTGATCCCAAAACGCAGTAGACTTGGGTAAATGAGAAGTGAACCATGTGTATATCAGGGGTACACAGCATATGATCACTCCTCCGCTGTACAAATTCCTTAAGTGTACAGAATGATACGCATCTGCGAGTAAGGTTGGTACGGGGTTTCCAATCAGAAAAATCTTAATGGCATTGATATCAACGAAGCTATCAATGTTGGGAAACAGAAATAACCCGTAGGAGAGCAAAGCAAAGATACTTTCGAAAGCAGGAACATTCCCTATACTAGAAAAGTACACGACTTTCTTTATCAAAAACTGGGCTGGCAAACCTTGGATTCCACCCTTAGTGATCATGTGAGTCCTGACTTCTGACTCGTCCAAATAAATTGCTCTTGTAATGGTCTGGTCTTTTGGAATTTCTTCCAGTCAAGAAAAGGGAGAATGGTTAGTAATAGGTAAATCAATCAGGTGAGAGTACTCCTCCAGTGTTGGTGCAAGATGATTATCCGGGAATGTGAAACAGTGATAGACCAGATCATAAAACTGAATGAGCGTAACCAGTATTCCTTCAGTTACATGGACCCTTAACAGAGACAGCAGTCCTCCATACTTATCTCTAAAAGCATCAGGGTTGGTGATCATCCTCACCAATCCTCTCAAATCCTCTAGTTTGGAACTTTGAAGGGGTATTTGTGAGTCCTCCTTCTACCGAAATCCATAAGGCAATATTTTTCTCTGATATTTGCAATCACTGTCTTAGTTTAATTTGAAAAAAGAGAGACTAGAAGAGAAATGTTTCTTTGTTTAAATGTTTTTTTAATGAAATGAATGCATGAATGCAGCACACAAAAACATAGAAAAAACATGGGGTCAAAGGGTCGGTGTCATGAATTGAAGGCTCTACCCATCCTCAAAGGTTTATACTGGTGATTTTTTGTACCTATCCGCAAAATCATTGACCCCTCTTGGGCTAACAACAGCAGGCTGGAATCACCCAAGCGAGCTGATGTATCCTAGAGTAATCTCAAATGAGGGTAGTATTGCATGACAATTATTTCCGATAGCTTCCGCACTACAAAATAGTAACATGGTTTCAGTCTACTAAAATCCTCAGCTTCTCAGATAACCTAATCGAACAATCTGCTTTCAACAACCGAAGTCGTATAGGCATTGAATCCGTAAAAGTTATCTCCACTGATTCGATGATCTACCGGGACCTCTAACTTGGGATTCACTCCCAGTAAGATTACCCGTCTCGTGCCATCACCTATCTTAGGTGTATACTCAATCTTTCCAGATGCGGCATCACACGCATTCCCATTAGCAGAAAAATAAACACGGATATCAAGTAGGAAAAGCAATATATATATTCTATTCACGGAGAATAGATTAACTCTGGGGAGTAGAATTTCTTTGACAATTTCTAAGGGTGATTGTCTGAGAAAAGGTTCACCGAGAATACTGCTTTTCTCTTTGTTCCATATTGATTAACCCCAAGAGAAGGGAAGACTGTATCTATAAATCCTATGGGGATCTAGTTTTGTTTGTATTTAAAGAGTGACCAACAGGGCTTTACCTAGTTCTAGACGTAGTTGCCGGGGAAAACTCTAAATAACTATACTGGTATATATACAGTTGATATATGACGAGTATTTAAAAAAGTATGAAAGAAGACTAACCATGCGCAGCTTCCCAAAATACAGTTATGTATATGAAAGCATTTAAAAGAATGAAAGAAGACCAACCATGCGCTGCTTCCCACAATACAGTTATGTATATGAAAGCGTATAAAAGAAAGCGGATAAACACTTACCCGTTGTAGAGCTTCCATGTTGTTTTGTTAGTTGTTCAACAAAGAAATTAAATAAAGTTTTGATAGCAACTATACATTTGGTTTCAAAATAAAAGGAGAAAGTATTTTAAACAGAGATCGGGGCTTACAGCTCAGGGAGAGGCCCAAATTTTAACAGTGATGACACCGTTGTTTTGTGTCGGGACTTATACAACGACTGAGGCCCAAAAAGTTTTGGTCAAAAGGGGATTGGGTCTTACACCTCAAGGAGAGGCCCACAAAATTTGAAACTGAATAAAGATGGGTCTTATAGCTCATGGAGAAGCCCAGTTGATTATTTGTTTGAAAAACGGCGATCGTGCCGAGGTTTGAAAACACAGTGGGTCTTATACAATGACTGAGACCCAAATTATTTTGGTTTTCAAAAGGGGTTGGGTCTTACACTCTATTAGAGGCCCAAAAGTGTTTTTGTACAAGTGATGGGGCTTACAACTCAATGAGAGGCCCAAGTGATTTTAAACTGGCGATCGCACCGAGATTTTTTATTGTGTCGGGACTTATACAATATCTGAGGCCCAAAAATTGCTTATGTACAATAAGGGTTGGGTCTTACATTTTATTAGAGGCTCATGAGTGTGAAAAAGATTTGTTTAGGGTGATTAAGATCAAAACCCAAAATTAATTTCAAAATGTATTAAAAATTAAACAAAATTTTGATTAAAATGATCAAAATTATCAAACATGTTTGAAAAACAAGTTCTGATCTTGGATTAATGTTTGAAAAATCATGTTTTTATCCACAAAATGATTGGAAACCAATTAAGTTTGGAAAATCAAGAAAGCAATTTTTTTTAAATGTTTAAAATAAATAAAAATGAATTCTTTGCAAAAATATCAAATATATGAAATAAATAATATTTTTGGGAAATTATGGTAGAATAAAATACTTTAACATTTTTGTGAATTATTAGAAAAAGAATCAACTCAAAATCATTAAAAACCAGAGAGAAATTAATTTTTGAGTCAATTAAATAAAGTCACAAAAATTCAAATATTTAAAATTCAAAAAAGGTCGCCAAGAACACCAAGTTCTTGCTCGCGCCCTCTGTTTCTTCAGATTTGCGTTTTCCCCTCAATCTCATTGAATACTTGATGAAATCACACATATCAATCTACTCGTTTTCACCTCACGATCATGTCTATGGTATTTAATTTCATTTACTTTAAGCATGGAATAAGAAATCAAAGAGAAACCTCAAGAACCCTAAATCCTGCATGAAGGTTCAGAAATTCCATACACGATTCATACAAAGCAAGTAATTGAGGGGAAACATTCTATGCATGAATATGAACATTAAGCAAAAGTATTGTGCGAGGAAATATGTATAGATTAAGAGATGACCAAGTTTAGGCTTACTTGAAGGTCGTGGCAGCAAGAGCAATTTGATTTTTGGGTTGGAGGTGTTACAGATGAGTTGTGATAATCTGAATAGCTTCCCTACACCATATGGAATGTGTTTAAATGCTTGGAGTGATTGGAAATGGACTGGAACAGGTTATGGCACCTCAACTGGAACTTGGTTGAAAACTTGGGCAACTGGCTGGTGATTTTGCGAAATTGGTGTTCCAGATGTGGTTTAAGTGTTTAGATAACTCCTATATGATGTTTATGAGGTGTGTGTGTGTGTGATTGGTTTTGTTGGAATTGCTCTCAAACTCAAAACCCGATAGTGACTTGCTTTTGAAGGAAAATTTGGAAGTGAGAAGGTGATTTTGAGGAAATCATCAGTTTGAGTGCTTTGGTGTACTTAAACTAAGCACAAATGAGCTCTATTTATAGTAGAGCAGGTTTGTTTTGCAAGCAATAGTGAATGGTGGCTGCAGCAGGCTGTTGGCCAATGGTGATCAAATGGAATCTCAAGTCTCCTCTAGCCATTGACTAGAGGTTAGGGCACAACCTATGGTTCTTTGATTCAAGGATAAGGCTTGACTGAAGTGTTCATTCTTTCTCTGATACATGCCACCTCTAAGCATCCATTGAATGCTCCAAAACAAAATTGGAGTCTTGAAGCATCTTTAGCTTTTAGGGGTGCCAAACCTATATGTAGTTCCAAAGACTTGGGAGGCTTATGGATCAGTGTTTGTTCCTCCTTGGTCTCCCCATGAGGTGTGCAGATGGATAAACTTGTTTTTCATTGCACTATTTGAGCAAATCGAGCCTTTATGCACAAATCTGCCTTGCCAAGACAGTTTGCAGCAAGGCATGTTGCAGCTGTCATAACTCCTAGCTCAGGTGGAGTTTGATGAAGTTTTTGGCCATTTTGGAAAGCTCTCATATGATACAACATATTTGTGATCATAGTTTGTCTTGAAACTTTTTGGATCCAAGTGAAAAATGCCCCTACCTTTTGAAAAAAGTGAAACAAATTCTGACTTAGTGAAAATTTCACTAAGCGTTGGAAAAAGTGGCATTTTCATGTTTTTGTCATTTTGGTCACTCCATAACTTAAAATCCTTGAGGAATTGGAATGAGGTGTAGTTGAAACTTTATAAGTATGCCATGAGAGCTACAAATCCATCTTTGGATCATTCAAAATGGTTGCTTGGATCTCAAGTTATGATCCTTGGAAGTTGGTACCCTAGCCACTTTGTTTCATAATTTAGAAAAATTCTAAGTTTTTATGGTTACCCCTTTTACAAGTTATCCCACTTTCTTTGATTTTTCTTGATGAATGATGATTCCAATCACATATTAACATCATTTTAGGGTTAAAGAACCATAATTATGAAAAATCTCAAAAAGTCAAACTTTGACTTTTGTGCACAGTTGACTTTTTATCAGATGAATTCCAAACTGTGCGATCCTTTATGAAATCAAGTCCTTGACCTAAATAAAACTTGATGGGTATGTTCCATAGGTGTTATAGGGTGTTTGGAATCATGTCCCAAGGTTTGGGAGCATGTCCTGGTCAAAAGTCAAAGATACAGTTGACTTTTTCCTCAAAACCCTAACTGTGATCCAGATGAAATTGAAACTTGTGGATCAAGCTTCTTGGATTAATCCATTGTTGTAAATGGATCAATGTGGTGTATTGGAGACACTCAAATCATGTCTTGAGGTCTTGGCTCATGTTTTGTCCCAAAAGTTAACTTAGGGGTGAATTAGGTCAAGAAACCCTAATTCCTGATTTTTTTGTGAATGTATCCCCTGAGGCTAAATTGACTTGATGATTGGGTCTATGAGGTCCCATGGAGTATCTTAGGTTATGATTTGAAGCATTGGCTCATGCCAAGAGGAAAATTTCCACTTGGAGGCCCTGGTCGACCAAAACCCTAATTTGGTGACACTAGCGATCTTGAGGCTTAATCCACTTGGAATGCTGCAACCTTGTGCTAAATTCCTGATGTGGGAGTCCTCTTGATCCATTGTGGATGTTTGAGATGTTAGACAAGTTGAAGATCATGTCAATTCTTGATTGATCCTTTATCTAAGTGCTCAGAGAGGGTTTAAAACCCTAATTCTGATTGTAGTGAATGCTCACCCATCTTTGAAGGAGATTAATGAGGTATGATAGTTCATCCATATTATGGTAATGATTTACACAATGATGGAAAATCTTAGTGGTCAAAATTTGGGGTATGACACAAGGGTAGAAATAATCCCTCTCATCCTTGTTTGTTGCTTATTAAGACTCGTGGCGCACAATTCACATCGTAGCTGACAAGTGTTGAAGAGTATTTTTGTTGTGCTTGATGTTCACAGTCTTCACAGTCTTGTATGATGTCTTGAGCTTGAGTGTGACTTGAGGTCCAGTGCAGTGCAAGTGTGAAGGTCTAATCCAATCAAGTGATTAAGGGACTTATGATCACTTGAATTAATAGGAATCCTAAAGGGAACATGCAAATTGTTCATGAAAGTCATACAAAAGTCTAATTAATTGATCAAAACAAGTTTGATTAACTAATCAACCAAAGCAAATCAAGCCATGAATTAATAAAAGAACTAATTAATAGTTTAAATAATTACATGAGGCAAAAGAAGATTTATCAATTATTAAAAAAACAATTAACTAACATATTAATTCTACTTTTAATATTTTAAATGATTACTAAAATTAATTAAAAAAGAAATTAATTCTAGCACTAATGTTTATTTTTAACTAAAACTAAAGGTTATTTATTAAACTAAAACTAGTTTTATTTTCTAAACTAAAGCTAATGATACTAATGTATTTATTTCTAACTAAAGCTACTGAATGTATATATTTTTAACTAAGGGACTAATGGCTATAAAGAATAATGGTTATATTTTTATTGCTATAAAGATAGTAAGTCTTGTGCCTATGTACCAATGAGGATCAAAACCTCGTAGTTCGGGGTATAAAAAAGAAAACGGTTTGTTATGGTGGATTTTAATGAAGAAGAGACAAGTCGTCATCTTAAGTAGAATACTCAACTAATCCACCACAAACGCGTGGAAGATGGATCTTTTCTTCACAATGAGAGAAGGGCTCCAACTTGGATATAAAATCAACAAGTATGCCTCATACCTCCCTCAAGTTGAAAAGAATCAACATCTTTCTCAACAATGTAATGGGGTAGGAGATTTATATGTCAACTAGGGATGACTCATGTTTAATCTCTTTTAAGAAAAGGTTTTAAAATGAAAATCCAAGTGGCAAAAGGTTTGAATGAAGTTTGTGTGCTTTAGTCTAATGAAAAGATTTTAATATGCTTAAGATGTCTTGAAGCATTTATTAAGAAAAAGGTTTGAAAAGTCAATGACCTAATGTCAAGGTTTCATATGAAAATATTCAAGTTAGAAAAATGGGGGACCTAGTTGTGAATCATCTAAGGGTAAAATAATCTAATGGTAAACAATCTAAAGACAAACAAACAATAATCACATAATGGGTGAGAAATGCAAAAGAAACACAATGCATATGCACATGACAACAAATTCAGCTATAATCCCTTCCTTTTGGATTCAAATATAAGAAATCATAAAGATTCAAGGGCCACAAGTAAATATAAAACAAGTTATACATCATGAGGATAATATCCAAGAAACATAAGACAAAGTCTCAAGTATCAAAGCTAAAGCTCATAAACAAGTAACAATACATGTATAAAGCAAGCATCAAGACATGTAATCAATACAAACTCACAATACAAAGTGTCTCAAGTGATCTCAAATGAAAACCCTAATCATGTATATCATGCAATCATCAAGTTAATAGTGCAAAGATTATCAATACATGCCAAAGATCATTATTCAAAACCAACAAATCAAATCATCTTAAATGAAACAAGTTTCAAGGCACAAACATCACACGGATACATCATCATCAAGCATCAAACCTAAGGTATAGCTAAAAATCAAGTAACCACCTCATGAAGAACATACAACTATCATTCCTCAAGAATCAACTTATAAATCAAAGAAAAAGTGACAACCAAAGTATAGCATAATCATGGTATTTATCACAAATAATATGAAAGAAAAGACCAACAACAATTCATCAAGAAGCCACTAGCATGCTAAAGAAAAATATGAAGTTATCCTACCCAAAAAAACAATAACAAGAATGAAACATATTTTTTTTATGTTTTTTAAATAAAATACAAGATGATAAATAAAAAGATAAAAATAAAATTTTTAGTTTTTTAACATATGAATACAATAAATAAATAAAGGAAGAAGTTTAAAAAAAATGAAGAAATAGGAAGGAAAAGAAAAGGAAGAGAAAATATAAAAGAAAAAAGTAAGGAAGAATAAAAGAAGAGAAAACAAGTGGTTAAAAAGAAGGAAGGGGTTGCTAGGGTTTGAACCCGCGCCCCCGAGATTCTTAACAAAACATGTTAACCACCAGGCCAGGCCAGGGCATAAGGCCTTGTCAAATGTTTGCTCCAATCAAATATATATTTAGAAAAATTCAAAAAAGAAAAGGCGCGAATGAGACATCATCTTCAACCTCTGAGCGACCAAAACATCTCAAGAAATTTCAAAATACGAATTTTTCAAATGTGAACTTAAAATGACAAATGAGTATATGGTTTTACTCAGAATTTAACAAGGAACTCAAATATTATCTTAGTTTTCATTGATTCTTACTCTATTCCAAGAATTTAACTCAAAACCAATTGAACTCTAATTTTAAAAAATGAAATTAAATCGCATATGGACACAATCAATGACCACAAACAAAGGGCTTTCAATCAACACATTAACACGAACATGATAGTAACAAGAAATAGTTCAAAAGATAGCCACAATTGTGAGAACGATAACATGAAAATATAACTGATAAGGTGAAATCGTGCACCTTTGTAATGCCCTTGCATAGGAGTAAAGAGTGTTCCCTTAGCTTCCTTGATGTCCCAGGATGGTGAGGATATGTTCAAAGCTTCATGGAACTCTCTAAACTGCTCCCTCCAAATCAAGTTGCAGAGTGAAAAATTGAGGTTTGGAAATGATGGTTTGAGTGATTTTAGTGGTGATCTTGTGCATATAAAAAGTTTGAAATGGTGTTTGGAAAGTATTGGTGTAAGCAAAGTGGAAGGGAAACCAAGGAATTAGCAGATTTGATTTTTGCTCTTATGGAGTTTTTGAAGTTTTAATGAAAATGTTCTTTTGTTAAGCTTGCTTTCTCTGATGTTTCTCTCCTCTTTAGATTGCTTATGAAGACTCTTGAAACAGGTTTGGAGTTTGTATTGTGTCTGATTCTTGGTTTGGAGTTGGCTTCGTGTGAACCAAATCATGAAAATGGCAAAAGTTGACATGTACTATGGCTTAGGTTTTGTCATGTATTGCACATTTCAAGCTCTCCCTCTTGGCATGTGCAGGTTGCTTTGATGCATCAGAAAACATATGGATCAGTTGTAGCAGCATGAGAGACTTAGCTAGGAAGTTTGGACCAAAAGTGATTTTTACACAACATGCCAAAAGTTGATAAGGCTGGTCAGTTTGAGCAAACTTTTTTCCTTGTGTAGGGGTTAGCATTGCACAAATGTGGTACCTTTGCAAAGTTGGTACATAAAGGAACAACATTCATGCTCATGATAAGTTGAATAAAGGCTTGGAAAGATGAGAAAAATGGCCCTCAATTCGTGTACAACAAGCTGATCAATACTTAGAAAATTCTGGCTTGAACTTGCCCTTGATCATCAATGCAAATCCTCAACTTTAGCCTTCAATATCTTCCATCTCAAGAAAGCTTTTGATTTCAAATTTTCCACCATGATGAAGTAGGAAGTGTGATATTTAAATGCAACCCTCAAGTGTTACAATTGGACTCTTGGATTGTTCACAACTTGGCTACAAAGTCATGTACTTGAAAATGTCAAACACTTAGAAAACTTTCTAGGTATTTTGAAACTTGCAATAACTTGAAACTCCAACTTTAGCTACCAATTTCTTCCACTTCAAGAAATCTTTTGGCTTCTAATTTTCATTAACTTGTAATATCAAATGCCATCTTTTAAGGCAGCCCTCGAGTGTTTTCATTGGATTCTTGAGGAAGAAGTTACAACCTTGGAAAGTTTGTCATTTGATCATCGATTTTTGTACTTAAGGAAATTTCAAAAACCCTAATTTTGACAATTATTGATCTTTTCTTGATTTCCTTAATGTTATATGATAAAACTCAATCATTTTCCATATTTTCATGATCCTTGACTTGAGAAGTCCATAATTGACCAAAAATTTCAAAAGTTAAACTTTGACTTTGATAATTAGTTGACTTTTCTCATTAGTTGACTTTTCATCAGTTGAATCAAAACCTTTCAATTGTCAACAAATCAAACTTCTTGAGCAAATTTAAACACATGAATGGAATACAAAGGTGTACTTGAAGCCACTGAATCATGTTCCAAGCTATGAGATCATGTCTTGATCAAAAAGTCAATCCTAAGTTGATTTTGACCAAAACCCTAATTTGGAGCACTTGATGAATTGGGACTTGGTGAACTTGAATTGATTTACACTCAATCTTGATTAATGATGGTGGGAAACTTTTGATCACAATGAAGGGGGTAAAGGAACTTGAGATGTTGCAAATCACACAGAACCTTGACTGATGAACTTCTTGGCTTCCTTGGTGCAAACCCCTAACTTGTACATGAAGCAAGCAATACATATTTTGGTATTTTCAATGGGGTTAGAAAAACATAAAAACAAAGACAAAAGGTGGTTGATGTTATAAAAATGATGCAAATGAAGGTGGGATCTGTAGCGAGTGATTTTTGTCGGTGACGCGACCACCTTATCGCTGGTTTTTGGGGTTCTCCCCACAATGAGGAGGGGTGCTACTTTTTGATTTCTTATTTATCCCGTGAAGCTGGAAGGGAAAGGGACGCTATCTAAAACGAACCTTTCACGCGAATGTTTAACTGAACAAACACTTAAAGAGATTCGGGGAGTTTGCAGTCAGGTTATACAATGGGGAGTTGTCAATTACCCATCATATATGTGGTTATCCACAGGATATTAACTTTAGGTTTCACTTTATACTTGATGGGGTTTATCCGTTAATGGGTTGGGAAAGTTTCTTGGGAAGTATGAGAGAGTGAGTGAGTTTTTGTTGATGTTCGAGTGTTTTTGGTAAGGTACTGGACCTAAGTTTTGATTGGTGTGAAGGTACTGGACCTAGAGTTTTTGATTAGTATGCTCGCTAAGATTTCGCAATCTTATGCCTACATATTCCCGTTTAAACGAAACAGGGAAATCAGAGTAATCGTAGTTCCTCCTATTCTAAGGGAGGAAAAAGATATTTGGTGTCTTGTTCGAAGCCCAAGATTGAAGCTAAAAGGTTATTTATTCGTGTCTTGTTCAAAGCACAAGATTGAAGCTAAAAAAGTTTGACTGAGAGATAACTTGTCATCTCTAAAGAGGGATTGGACTTCCTCTAAGGGGATTGTTGATTTTTGTGTGCCTTGATCAAAGCCCAAGGTAGAAGCTAAGAGGTTGATTTGACTCTTCTAGGGAAGTTTTTATACAAAGCCTAAGAGTAGGCTGAAAGAGATTCGGCTCTTTGGGGATGTCATTATACAAAGCCTAAGAGGAGGCTGAAAGTTTGACTTTTTCGGGGAAAGTGTTCTATTTGTCTTGTAGAAAGCCCAAGATTGAGGCTAACAAGGGATTTTGACTCCGTCGGGGAGGTTTGTATGTGTCTTGTACAAAGCCCAAGATTTAGGCTGAAAATAAGACTGACTCTGTGGGAAAGAAATCTTTATCTGTCTTGTACAAAGCCCAAGATCGAGGCTAAAGAGAGTTTGACTCAGCTTAGGGAATTTATTTCTCGGAGCCTAAAGAAGGCTAGGAGGAATTGACTCCGCTGGGGAAAATATTTGTCCCAAGCTTAAGAGAAGTTTATGAAGATTTATGTCTTGTACAAAGCCCAAGATTGAGGCTAAACGGGTTTGACTCAACAAGAGACTGCTTTTATCTGTCCTGTACAAAGCCCAGGATTGTGGTTGAACAAGCTGGAGAAATCATTATACCCAACCTAAGAGGAGGCTGACTTCTGCTAGGGGAAATCCTTATACCGAACCTAAAAGGAGGCTGGAAAAGATTGACGCAACGAGAAAGTGTTTTTATCTGTCCTATACAAAGCCCATGATTGAGGCTAAAAGGGTTGACTCAACAAGAGAGTACTGAAATGTGATTGACTCAACAAGAGAGTCTGAAAAGGTGATTGACTCAACAAGAGAGTCTGAAAAGGTTGACTCAACAAGAGAGTCTGAAAAGGTGATTGACTCAACAAGAGAGTCTGAAAAGGTAATTGACTCAACAAGAGAGTCTGAAAAAGGTTAGCTCCGCTGGGGAGAAACATTGTACAAAGCCCAAGAGGAGGCTGACTGCGCTGAGGAAAGATCTTTATACAAAGCCTAAGATGAGGCTAGCTTCTGCTGAGGATTATTGAGATCCCGAGGCAGGTCCAAGTGGGGAATCAACTCTTGCTGATGGTTACAGAAGAGTTGGGGTATCAGATACCTTGAGGTTCTGATTTGAGAGAGTGTTATTAACAGCCTTTTGACCCTGGATGGGGATTTTTAGGAGAGAGACTGGGTTTTAGAACCCCTTTGGAGATTGATCCAGAGTGATTGGGGTTTCTCCTATGTTTGTAACGAGCTTGAGAATGTCTTTGAGACTCAAGGTTTAGACTGTCCAAGTCTCCTGGTGTGGAAGAGTTTTATCTTTTGTATGATGCCCAAGAGGAGGCAGGTGTTTTAAGGGATGAGAATCAACCCTAAATTGGTCTGAGATTTGACACTGGAAAGGCTGCTCTAGCAAAGGATGACTAAGTTATGTCTTATACCTTTAGGAGGTCTTCAGGGTCCTTATATTAAGCCCAAGAGAAGGCAAGAGAACTTCTAAGAAGCCGGAGGGTCCTTGTTCAAAGCCCAAGAGGAGACGGGATGCTTTTAGGAAGCCTCTGGGTCCCAAACCAAGAAAAGTTCAAGAAATGCTATTCACCGAGAATAGATCATTTAGTGAAAGTTCTGAGGTTTGAAGAAATTCAAGAGATGTTATTCACCAAAAATAGATCAACTCTGGGGAGTATAATTTCTTTGACAATTTCTAATAGTGATAGTATGAGAAAAGGTTCACCGAGAATACTGCCTTTCTCTTTGTTCCATATTGTTTAAGCCCAAGAAAAGGCAAGACTGTATCTGGAAATCCTATGGGGATCTAGTTTTGACTGTATTTAAAGAGTGACCAAACTGGCTTTACATAGTTCTTGACCTAGTTGCCGGGGAAAACTCTAAATAACTATACTAGTATATATAAAGTTGATATATGACAAGTATTTTAAAAGGAAATGAAAGAAGGACTTACAGGTGAGCAAGCTTCCATGCTGTACAACTGTATATTTTGAACTTAAATCAAAAGGGAAGTTGTTTTTGGAAAGATTGTTGGGGCTTATACTCAAGGAGAAGCCCAAGGTTTAACAGTAATCGCACCATTGTTGTGAAGATCATATCGGGACTTATACAACGACTGAGGCCAAAAAAGGTTTTCTGTACAAAGGGATGGGTCTTATAACTCAAGGAGAGGCCCAAAGAGGTTTTGAAAAAGAAATATGGGACTTACAACACGAGGGGAGGCCCAATGAAAGATAGTGATCACACTGTCGTTTTGAGAATAGCAGAGGGACTTATACAATGACTGAGGCCCAAATTTATTTTTGTACAACAAGGGATTGGATCTTACACTCTATTAGAGGCCCAAAGTGTTTTAAAAGGCTTGATAAAGATCAAGAACCAAAGAAACCCAAATTTCATTTTCTTTGACATGGAATCCTTTTAATAAAATGAATAAAAATGACAAAAATACCAAATAAGTCTAAATAAACTACTTGTGATTTTTTATTAAGGTTTGAAAAATGAGGTTTTAATCACAAGATGATTTAGGACTCATTTCATTTTGATTTTCAAGATGAATATTCATTTTTGAAATGTTTAAAAACAATAAAAATGAATTTATTTACAAAAATATCAACTATATTAAATAAATAATATAAATTTGTTTTTTTTGTGAAATAAAATATTTTAACATTTTGTGATTTTTTGCAAAAAGAACCAGTAAAAAATAATTAAAATTGAGAGAGAAATTAATTTTCAAAATCATTTAAAATAATATGACAAATATTAAAAAAATGGAAAAAGTGGTAAAAAAAAGGGTCTGGGGCGAGGAGGATTCGAACCCCAGACCTCCAAGTTACAGTGCGTGTCTTCTACCACTGGGGTGGTGATACATCCGTGTATCAAAACCACCCCATAAATACATAAGGGATGCCTTGTTTTAGGCCTGGGCAAGGCAAGGCAAGGCCAACTTTTGGGCCATTTACGTGAAGCCTCTTACTTTCTCATTTTTCCATGGATTGGGACAAAATTTATATGCATCTGGCCTAGAATATCCCAAGGAATCCAATGGTGGTCATGGTTTTTTCAGATGAGGTCCCTATTTAAAAACCAGATAGTGGTTTTGAAATAGGCCTATATTTGCATTTTCAATGCTACCTCATGGTACAGACAAGAATCACATGATGAATTGGTTGAAACATAACATATACAACATGTATGAGATGTTTATGATCAGTGGACTTCAAAGCAATGCATAATTCAAAGAGTTCAAGTTGTGATGCTTACCTCTTTGGGAGCTTTTTGTGCTATCTGCCAAGTTTCTTGTGACAGAAGTAATTTGATGCTTTAGACACTCTCAATTGATCCCTTAGAAGCTTTTAGAATGGTTGGAACCAGCTAGAATCTTCAGGAACAAGTTTTGAGCTCTTTCTTGCAAAAGGGGCAAAAATGACCAGTATGGCAACTCTCTCAAATGGTGTTCCAGATGTGGGGAACCATTTGGGACATTTCAAGGATGATATTTGGAGTGTTTTTGAGGTTTTATCTGGTTTTGAAAGTGACTGAATCAAGACATGGCTCTAAAAATGCAAAAAGTCCAATTTTGAGGTTTTGGAAGTGGACTTTGAGATTTTGGTGTTACAGGTCACATGTTAGTGTTTGAACAGCTTAGATACAACATATTAGAGGTGTTTGGATCATGAGCTATGATGGAATTGCTCTCTAACTCAAAAACTCAGACGTACCTTGCAAATGAAGGCATTTTGGCCTAGTGAAAGGGATTTTGAGGAAAGCATCAATTTGGTTGCTTTGGTGTACTCAAACTGAGCACAAATGAGCTTTATTTATAGTAGAGAAAGCTTGTTTTGGCGTCAATAGTGAATGGAGGCTGCAGCAGGCCTTTGGCCAATGTTATGCAAAAGGAATCTCAAGTCTCCTCTAGCCATTGACTTGAGATTAGAGCACAGGCTTTGTAGCTTTGGTTCAGAGATATGTTTGGACTGAATTCAGTTGGAATAGGCTCAGTTCATGCCACCTTGATGCATTCATTAAAGGCTTGAAAACAAAATTGAAGTCTTGACACTTTTTAGCCTTTTTAGATTTGGCATGGCTACTTGTAGATTCTTGGACTTGTGAGGCTTGGAGATCAGATCATCCCCCTTGGATTTGATCCTCGGATGTGTCCAAATTGATGACAAGGCTTGGATTTATCAGATTTGGACAAATCGAGCAAAATGCACAAATTTTGCCTTGTAAAACCAGTTCATGATGCCATGTTTCAAGGGCTGTATCTCCTTGCTCAAATTGAATTTGGAGATGATCTGGTACTTGTTGGAAAGCCCTTATGGCATACTTTAACCTTGATGTTTATCCCTAGACTTGGTTTGACTTGGATCAAGGTGAAAAATGTCCCTACATTTTGGAAAAAGTAAGGCAGATTCTGACTTAGTGAAAATTTCACTAAGTGTTGGAAAAATGTCATTTTCATGTTTTTAGCTATTTTGATCACTCCATAACTTAAAATCCATGAGGAATTGGAATGATATGTAGTTGACACTTTTGAAGTATGTAATGAGAGCTACAAATCTAGCTTTGGACCATCCAAAATGGTTGCTTGGATCTCAAGTTATGGTCCTTGGAAGTTGGTACCCTAGCCACTTTATTCCATAACTTAGAAAAATTCTAAGTTTTTTATGGTTACCCCTTTTACAAGTTAACTCACTTTCTTTGATTTTTCTTGATGAATGATGATTCAAATCACATATTAACATTGTTTTAGGGTTAAAGAACCTTGGTTGACCAAAAATTCAAAAAGTTAAACTTTGGATTTTTGTACAGTTGACTTTTTATCGGATGAAATCCAAAATGTGTGATCCTATGTGAAATCAATCCCTTGACCTAAATCAAACCTAATGGATATGTTTCATAGGTGTTATAGGGTGTATTAAATCATGTCCCAAGGTTTGGGAGCATGTCTTGGTCAAAAGTCAACGGTATAGTTGACTTTTTCCTCGAAACCCTAATTGTGGTCCTGATGACATTGAAACTTGTAGATCAAGCTTCTTGGATCAATCCATTGTTGCAAATGGATCAATGTAGTGTATTGGAGACCCTAAAATCATGTCTTGAGGTCTTGGCTCATGTTTTGTCCCAAAAGTCAACTTAGGGGTGAATTAGGTCAAGAAACCCTAATTCTTGATTTTTGGTAAATGCATCCCTTGAGGTTAAATTAACTTGATGATTGGGTCCATGAGGTCCCTTGGAGTATCTAGGGTTGTGTTTTGAAGCATTGGCTCATGCCCAGAGGAAAATTTTCATCTGGAGGCCTTGGTCGACCAAAAACCTAATTTGGTGACACTGGCGATCTTGAGGCTTGATCCTCTTGGAATGTTGCAATCTTGTGATTGATTCTTGATGTGGAAGTCCTCTTGATCCTTTATGGGTGTTTGAGAGGTTAGACAAGTTGAAGATCATGTCATTCCTTGATTGATCCTTTGTCTAAGGCTCTGAGAGGGCTTGAAACCCTAATTCTTGATTATGGTGAATGCTCAAACATCTCTGAGGATATTGATGAGGCATGATGGCACATCGATATTGTGGTAATGATCCTCACAATGATGGGAAATCTTGGTGGTCAAAATTTAGGGTATGACAAATGTCCCTATTTAATCTTCTTGGACCCGAAGGTGTGAATGGCGAAGGTATTCGGGCATTCAGGGTGCAAGAGGATTAAATATCAGAATACCCATAATTTTGATAGTGGTTATGAATGGAAGTTTGCTCATCCATCTTCTTTTGCTAAGCACTGATACTTAGAAAAGGTAAAAACTTCCCCTCGATCCAGGTCTTCGACTAAGGAACTGGTCTCAGTTTCTGATATAAACTTCCCCTCGATCCTGGTATTCAGCCAAGGAACTGGTCTCGGTTTCTGATATATAAACTTCCCCTCGATCCTGGTCTTCATCCAAGGAACTGGTCTCGATATCTGAGATATAAACTTCCCCTCGATCCTGGTCTTCAGCCAAGGAACTGGTCTCGGTTTCTGATATATAAACTTCCCCTCGATCCTGGTCTCAGTTTCTTTTGTCAATAAAATTTCTTGACAAGAGACGCTATTTGTAGAGGTTTTCATCAAACATCTTGCCGGATTTTCCTGGGGAGATGCCATTTGATGGGAAAAAGTTTCGGTGTCAGACTTGCTGGGGAAACCTATTCATCTGAGTTGTAGAGGTGTACAAATTTCTCTGTTAGAGACGCCATTTGTTGGCTCTACTAGGGAAAAATGAGTCTTTTGAGAGACTGTTTCCTTCTTGGGGGTATTACATCATACTTTTCCTCGAGATCTTTTCGAAGAAATGCCATGTGATGCAATCCAACTTTGAGGTGCTGACAATCTTTTCGTCAGCGAATTTTCCGAAGAAAAACTGCTGTACTGCCGAATCTTTGATTAAGAGGCTTTCTCCGAGGGTTTTCCTTAATCCGGGAAAGCGGAGATATCATCTTCAATGGCGAAGAGTGACGTCCATCGAAAGTTTTCTTGCTTTTCAGAGGTTCAAGTTATCAAAGTGGTCGAAGACCGTATCCATCCCAGAAATAAATTGGGGAGAAAGGTGGTTCAGAGAAAACATTCCCTGACGAGGAAAAAACTGACAACTCGAGTGAAAGGACTTTTACCGCTTGGGAACAAGACCAACTAAAGTGATAGTGGTGCAATATGAATATGAATGTAAATCAATAATGCATGATGTATGTTTGTATTTGCTGACAAAACTGATGCGACATACAAACTTAATAGATGAACACGACTGGATACTCGACCACTGCTGGGAACGAGGACGTATCTTCGGTTCAAGATAGAAATTTCGCCTTGCTTAGGAGAGATAATCCCTGTGGGGAACAACGTCGATCGGGCTTAAGAGATAAGAACTCTGCCGGGGATGTCAGATGAAATATGGTCTCTGACACAGTTGATCCTTCATTCAGGCGTACTAGTTTTAGAAGGAGTACTTTGATTCTGCACTTTGAGGTGCAATTACTTCCGGAGAAGCGATCGATGCTCTTTCGATGTTCAACAGTCAAAATAAATTGCCATCTTTATTTTAAAAGCAGAAAATATTGACAATTAAATTCATTTTTGTTTTATTTCAAGAATCGTTAATCATGTTAAAATGTCGTTCTGTAAAGCTAAAACAAATAAGAATTACAAACAAAAGCACTAGGGCTCAAATTTTATTGATTGGAGGGAATTCAGCCAAACGCGTGAAACCATGGAGCATTTACAAAGTTAGAAAATGATAATTTAAGGGGAAAGGGCTACATTGAAACTTAACGACCGATATCCTTCTACCAACTTTGAATTCTGGACATCCTGAGCTTCCGCCGAAGATGGCTTTGACTGGAGTTTACCTGACGGATGGCATGACTGCTGCTGAGGGATTTTCCTCTTCGTTGGACGTAGTTACTTGCCATGAATCCCTAACTTTTTCCTAGATTGTACTTTTAGATTTCTAATCCATCGGGATAATTTTCGATTATGTCTCTACTTTTTTTCATGGACCGCCCTTTCAGGTTTTCAATCCACCGAGACGTTTTTTTTATTTAGGCGAAGTATTTCTTGACTACGTCAACATTTGTGGGGTAGGAAAATTCTTCTCCATCCATGGTTGCGAGTCTCAAGGCTCCACCTGAGAAAGCTTTCTTGACCACATAGTGTCATACCCCAAATTTTGACCACTTAGATTTCCCATCATTGTGCAAATCATCATCACAATATGGATGTACCTTTATGCCTCATCAGTCTCCCCAAAGATGGGTGAGCATTCACTACAATCAAAATTAGGGTTTCAAGCCCTCTCAGAGCCTTAGACAAAGGATCAATCAAGGAATGACATGATCTTCAACTTTTCCAAACCTCTCAAACATACACAAAGGATCAAAAGGACTCCCACTTCAAGGATTAAGCACAAGGTTGCTCCCTTTTAGGTGGATCAAGCTTCAAGATCGACAGTATTACCAAATTAGGGTTTTGGTCGACCAGGGCTTCCAGATGGAAAATTTACATCTGGGAACAAGCCAATGATCCAAAACATAACCTAATATACTCCATGGAACCTCATGGACCCAAACATCAAGTCAATTTGACCTCAGGGGATGCATACATCAAAAATCAGGAATTAGGGTTTCTTGACCTAATTCACCCCTAAGTTGACTTTTGGGACAAATCAAGAGCCAAGACCTCAAGAGAGGGTTTGAGGGTCTCTAATGAACTATATTGATCCATTTGGACCAATGGATTAATCCAAGAAGTTTGAGCAACAAGTCTCAATTTCATCTGCACCACAATTAGGGTTTTAAGGAAAAAGTCAACTGTAACTTTGACTTTTGACCAGGACAAGCTCCCAAGCCCTAGGACATACCTCAATGTACCCCATGACACCCATGGAACATATCCATAAAGTTTGATTTAGGTCAAAGACATGATTTCCTGAAGAATTGCACAGTTTGGAATTCATCTGATAAAAAGTCAACTGTGCACAAAAGTCAACTTTGACTTTTTGAGATTTTTCACCAAAATGGATTTTTAACCCTAAAATGATGTTAATTTATGATTTGAATCATCATTCATCAAGAAAAATCAAGAAAAGTGGGATAACTTGTAAAAGGGGTTACCATAAAAACTTAGAAAATTTTCTAAGTTAAAAATAAAGTGACAAAGGTACCAACTTTGAAGGACCATAACTCCTAAACCACAAGGCCATTTTTTTCCATCCAAATATTGATTTGTAGGTCTCATTACCCTCTACAAAAACTTCAACTAGGCCTAACTCCAATTCATTATGGATTTTCAGCTATGAGTGAGCCAAAGTGGCTGAAAACATGAAAATATACCATTTTCCAACACTTAGAAAATTTCTGTCCAAGACAGATTTTGTTGAAACACCAAAACTTGTGAGATCTTTTCACATAGATGCAAGCTGAATCAAGTCCAAAGTTAAACATCAATGTTGTTGCATATGTTACTAAGAATTCAAAGAGCTCAACAGCATGAATTGATTCCACTTAAGCCATGAGAAATCCATGTCCAAAGTCATGCTGCTGCAAGCTGTTTTGGAAAAATTAGTTTGCATGTTTGCTTGCCACACACGATTTTGAGCCAAAGACTAAGGATCACTATGCCACCTGTGTTCAAACCAATCACATTGCATCTGATCCAACTGATAAATCTGAGTCAAAAAGCCAAGGAATCTTCGAACTTGAAATTCATCCACTTTGGCACATTTTGCCTTGAATTCAAAGTGCATTAATGTGGAATAGTGCATTGTCAAGGTAGCTACCCTACTCAGTCAATTTCTCTGATTAAACAACATTAAAAACATCTGAGGAATGTGGTTTTGGTCAAGGCATAGCCCTGCTCTTGGGAATGGCTAGCTTGCCTTGCTTGAGAAGAAATCCTCTAAGCCAATCCATGCAAATGCGATCTGATCCAGCAGCCATTCACTATTCCTCCAAAACAAAAGTTGATCACCTATAAATAGAGGTCCCAATGGATCATTCAACTCACACCAAAGCCAGTTACAACACTGCTTTCTCTCATTCTTTCTTAAACCTCAAGTTTTCTTGGTTTTGAGTAACCACTATCGGGTTTTGAGTTGCAGCCACAATCAATCCATTCCAATTGCTCAAACACATCACATATGATGTATTTGAGGTGTCCAAACACTTAAACACCAACTGTAACACCCCAGGCTCAAAATCACTCTTCAACCAAACCATTATGCTTCAATTTTGCAGGTGGAGGTCTCCAGCTTGATCTAAAGAATTTTAAAGTGTTCCAAAGCTTGTAACACACTCCATAACATCCATTGAAGCTGTAGGGATCACCAATTCACGACTGGAACACCATCTGGGCAAAGTTTCATTTCAGCTTGCATCAAGGTGAGCTTCAAACTCAAACTCCATGATCCATGCATATTTCCTCGTATGATATTTTTGCCATTTGATTGCCATCATGTGTTGATTGTTTTGCCTCAAGAAATTGGATCATAGACCTTATAACCATGCCTGCACGATTGTTTTTGCAAATTAGGGTTCATCTGTGTTCATCATGATTATTTTACTCCACACTGAAAATGAATAAAATTGGGTATTGCCATCTTATTCCTTGTGGAAAAACGCACGGGTTTGGTGTTTGAATCATGTCCAATGGTTGATAGATGAGTGAGATATGGTACTTCACGCACGAGCTCGAGGAAGAAGATGGCCATGGCGCCATTCTTCAGGTTTTCCAACTAAGTTTAATATATATTTTTCACTTGCCATGTTATTAATGAATTGGCATTGCGCCCCAGCGGTTCATCAGCTGGTTTTGTGAGTATTGGCAAGCGAGAGGTCTGGGGTTCGAATCCCCCTCGCCCCAGACTTCTTTTTATCACTTTTTATTTTTGTTATTTTTCATATTATTATTTTTAATGATTTGAAAAATTAATAACTCCTTCAATTTTTATCATTTTTGATTGGTTCTTTTTGCAATAATTCACAAAAATGTTTAAATATTTGATTTTACCAAAAAATCCCAAAAATATTATTTATTTCATATATTTGATATTTTTGCAAAAAATTAATGTTTTATGTGTTTTTAGCATTTAAAATATTTTTTCTCCCTTTGTTTTCTAACCCTAATTTGATTTCAATCATTTTGTAGAAAGAAACATGATTTTTTGGAACATTGATCCAAGATCATAATTTGTTTTCACATATTTAACAAGCATTGATCCTTTTAATTGAATTTTTATTCAATTAAAAATACACTTTGAAAACAAATTAGGGTTTTGAATCAATTCAACCCTCATTAAACTTTTTTCAAACACTTTGGGCCTCTAATAGAGTGTAAGACCCAATCCTTTCTTGACCAAAATATTTTGGGCCTCATTGTATTGTATAAGTCCCGATACCGTCAAAAATAAACGGCGCGATCGTCGCCTTTTGAAAAATAACTTTGGGCCTCTCCTTGAGCTATAAGACCCATTCAAAACACTTTGGGCCTCTAATAGAGTGTAAGACCCAATCCCCTTTTTAACCAAAATCATTTTGGGCCTCACTTATTGTATATGTCCCTCTGCGTTAAAAGAAAACCTCGGCGCGATCTCCATTTTTAAACGAAAAAATTAATTGGGCCTACCCTCGTGTTATAAGCCCCGCTCTTTTTCTTTAAAACCTTTTGGGCCTCTAATAGAGTGTAAGACCCAACCCCCTTTGTACATAAACATTTTGGGCCTCAGTCACTTGTATAAGTCCCTCTGTACAAATTTAAACAGTGCGCTCACTAATAAAACCCTAGGCCTCTCCTTGAGCTGTAAGCCCCAAATCATTTTTATTTCAAAGCACTTTCTCCTTTGATTTTGTATATACTGTTGTTTTCAATCTTTCTTTGTTGAACAACTAACCAAACAGCATGGAAGCTCTACAACCAAGTAAGTGGTTATCGCTTTCATTTACCGCTTTCATATATATAACTGTATTGTGGGGCTGTTTCACTGTAAGTCTTCTTTCATAAACTCATATCAACTGTGTTGTAAGTTCCTGGATTGGCTGGAATTTTGGTAAAACAACAAGGTGTTCAATGCTGATGTCATGGTGTTGATGTTGCAGCATTGAGTCTTAGTACTGGGCTGTACTAAGTTGTGAAGGTTAACTATGTTTGATGTCATGGGCTTGATGTCATAACATTGCACTTAACACTGGGTTGTGTTAAGGTTGCTAGTTGCTGAAGTGGATGTCTGATGTCACATAGGTGATGTTGTAACATCAGACCTGCAGAACTGAAGCTAATGACAGCATGGGCTTGTTGTTATTAGGGTCGCGTATTAGCTGGAATTGTGGAGAGTGTTGACTCGTTGGATGAGAATATCTTGGGCTAGATATTTTCTGTTACATGGGAGTATTGAAGGGAGTAAGATCCAAAGATAATTGCTATCAGTGGATACCTCAAGTGGACAGCTTATCTAGTGATGATGCTGTAACATCAGATGATGACATCAAGTGTGAAAGTATGGTGAAAAGTCAATCTGGGTTAATGAATTATGGTGTTGTTACTCCTAAGTTGGATGATGTGAGTAGTCAGTTATGTGAGCAAGATGAAGGAGTCAACAATGCTGATGGAAGGATCAAAAGCTGTGACCTTAAGAAGTATTGGGAGCTGAATACTTGCAAGGCCAAGAAAGATGACAGCCTGACTAATGACTCCTATAGTTCAGAAGAAAAACTCCACAAGTTAACATTCCTTAGGTTGGAAGATGCAGATGCTAGAGCTGATGTTAAAACATCTCAAGTCAAGAAAGGTACTTCTAGCCTTAAAATAAAGAAGAGTGATGATGAACTAATTGCAAAAGTGGTTCCTGGGGTTGCTAAACGACTGAAATCAAGGAAGAGGAAAGATATTGAGTCACCTCCAAAGATGATAACTGATGAGCAGAAGATCTATGTGGATGGTACTACAAAATCCAGGAGTAAAGTGCTCATCTCTTCCAGAAATAGGAAGATCAAAGATAAGTCTGATGATAATGTCCAAGATAGCTCTCAAATGAAGGAAGCCGTTATTGTTAGAACTTCTGAGAAAATTCAAAAGGCCATACTAGATAACAATCCTGTGCTTTTCATAAAATGGTGGAAGTATGTTCTGGAAAAAGAATTGGGTATGGATACTCTGGATATGGTTGAGTTTGCTAGGATATGGTTCAGAGAGGGTGTGGGAACTTATGGTATTCAGGTGTGTATGAATAAGTTGCTCTGACTGTGTTTTATTGGGAGCTTCTTGAAGGACTTCTCTGTGCAATGAGTCTTTTGAATGGTGATGAGAAGCTGATGTCCCAAAAGATGTTATAACATCATGTTTGCTGGTGGTTAGATCTGGAAGATGATTAAGATTGGACATGTGGAGTTGAATGCTCTAGCATTTTGGTCAGAAAAAGTGGAGATTATGGTCATGTGTTTAAGCATGACTACTACTACTAGTGGATGTAAGGAAAGAGGAAGTGTGATCTCTTGAAGAGACTGGATCTCAGTAAAGCTTATAAGTAAGCTGAGAATTTATGGAGTTTCTGACACAGTGTTGAGTTTGGATTATTTTGCTGATAGTAAATCCAGTAGTGGAGCATATGTAATACCCTGGTGTCAAGAGTATCCTTGGTGAAGGATGTCTTTGTTCTGGATCTGAAGCTTAGTGCTTACATTATATCTAAGGAGCATCTACATAGTCATACGGGAGAATGATGATGTAGAAGATTTGCCTTGGATGGAGAATGTAGAGAAGACTGAAGTGGATCAGGTAGTGATTAAAAAGTATGATAGGGAATGACCACCTTTAGAGAAAGGGACAGTGCATGTACTCAGAAAAAGTGCTCAAAGGTTCATCTTCATCTAGAGCATTTGTTAATCATGACAGGGGGAGTACTTGTCTATGGATCTTGCAGCAAAAGTGCATTTATTGTGAAGATTGCATGCTGATCAAGCTTGTGGATGATTGTGTGAAGCCTTCATAACTGGATGGATGAAGAATATGTCTGGATTTTCAAAATATGGATATTGCTGGCAGAAGAAGTATGGTTTTGTACAGGGTGTCATACAAGTTACTTGTTGAGGTTTGTCAAATTATGGCTAAAAAGGGGGAGAGTTAATAAATGCCATAAAGAGAATAGTGTTTGCTGCTGCTAAAAAGAATAAGGTGTTTAGTTGAAAAGTGCTGATGCAGTTATTGAGGGGGAGTGTAGACAGCATAGTTGTGGAGCTGCTAGTGAAGTATTCATAGCATTGAAGAGTGCAGAGTGCAGCAAAGCAGACATCAAGGGGGAGATGTGTTGCACATTGTGAGCTACTGAACAGCTGTGATGCTGGTTCAAGTTTTTGAGGGGGAGCACCAATTGGCTGTTGTCAATAATGAAGATGGTGCTGCAGCAGATCAAGTAATGAAGACTATATGAAGATTGTCAAACTGCTGCAAGTTAAAGTTTCAAAATATTGAAGATATTCCGCTGCTGAAGTCTCTGAAGATGCAGAGATTGTTTTAGCCAAAATTAGCCAAATGGGGAGATTGTAAGTTCCTGGATTGGCTAGAATTTTGGTAAAACAACAAGGTGTTCAATGCTGATGTCATGGTGTTGATGTTGCAGCATTGAGTCTTAGTACTGGGCTGTACTAAGTTGTGAAGGTTAACTATGTTTGATGTCATGGGCTTGATGTCATAACATTGCACTTAACACTGGGCTGTGTTAAGGTTGCTAGTTGCTGAAGTATATGTCTGATGTCACATAGGTGATGTTGTAACATCAGACCTGCAGAACTGAAGCTAATGACAGCATGTGCTTGTTGTTATTAGGGTCGCGTATTAGCTGGAATTGTGGAGAGTGTTGACTCGTTGGATGAGAATATCTTAGGCTAGATATTTTCTGTTACATGGGAGATTTGATTGCAGGTTCATTGGAGAATTAAAAGGTGGAAGATTTAAAAATATTTTGGGGATAAAATCTGTTTTAAAAAATTCAGTTTTTAATTAACAAATCTGATCAAATATTGTGACAAATCCAATCCAAATTCAAGGAGCTATATAAAGCGCACAAGACCAAGGAAGAAGGTACAGAAAACAGATTGAAGATCAAGAGCTGGAGGCTTATAGTCTAGGGTTTGTTTAGAGTACTTGTAATCACACTATTCTAGGTTGAATAGGTGTTGAATTTTCTGTCCTCTCAAGAAGCTGTGAAGCAATAGAGAGTTGTTGATTGATCGAAGCTAGGAAGCAAGATCAAGGGATCTCAAAGAGGTTGTTCTTTGAGTGTTTTAGGGGATTGAGTAGTGTTCTCATATCTAAGTGGTTTCTTAGGTAGAAAGTCGCTAGTAGAGTATAAGTTTAGGAGATTGTCAACTGGTGTGTTGAGTCTGTAAATTATATCTACAAGTAGTGAAATTCATCCCTGGCTTGGTAGCCCCCAGACGTAGGTAGTTAGACCGAACTGGGTGAACAATTCCTTGTGTTATCTTGTTGCTTATTCTGTCCATTATGCAGAGTGTGTTGTTGTGACATCGGACCTTAACATCACACGTCTGGTACCAGAATTTCAATAATAATAGTATAGATATTTCGAGTTTCCCCGGCAACTACGTCTAGAACTAGGTGACGCCGTTTCGTTTATTCATAGAAATAGACACCTAGATCCCCAAATAGGATCACCAGATACAGTCTTCTCTTCGGCTGTCCTCATTAGGATTTGTCAAGAAACTCTACTCCCAAAGATGAATGTATTCTCCGTGAATGGCATCTTTGAGTTTCTTCCAAATTCTCGGACTTTCCTGACTTGATCTATTCCTTGTGAATAGTTTGCCTTGAATTTCTCGAGGTTTGGGGACCCACGGGCTTCTTAAAAGCATCGGCCTCCTCTTGGGCATCGTACAAGGACCCACAGGCTTCCTAAAAGCAACCCCGCCTCCTCTTGGGCTTAGTACAAGGACCCTACGGCTTTTTAGAAGTATTCACAGCCTCCTCTTAGGCTTCGTATAATGATCTCTTCCTCCGGGAATGATAGCCTTCTCTTGGGCTTCGTACAAGGACCCATCGGCTTCTTAAAAGTTTCTAGCCTCCTCTTGGGCATCGTACAAATTGTCCCGACGACCTCCTAAAGGTATAGGAACAGAAACTAGTCATCCTCATAGAACAGTCCTTTCATAGAGTCTACTACTGTTTCTCAAAACATGGTACAAAAGATGAAACTCTAGACTTGGACAGTCTAATCTCCTTGAGTCTCAAAGACATTCTTAAGCACCCTTCGTTAAATAGGAAGGAAACCCGTAGAGTCAGACAGTCTCAATACCCTTCAGATTTCCCGCTTCCTTAAAGAACAGGAATAATCCGGATCCGCGAATCAAATCCCTGAGTACAGCGTTGCTCATATAAGAACTGATTTTCTCGTTCAAAATCAGTATACTGGACCTGTCACTTAACTGAAACAGTAACCAGCCTCCTCTTAGGCTTTGTATAATGATCCTTCTTCAATAAAGTTAGCCTCCTCTTGGGCTTTGTACAAACGATTCTCCCCAGCGGAGTCAAACAACGTTTAGCCTCTCTCTCGGGCTTTGTACGAGACACATGAGAGACTCCCTCGTTGAGTCAATCACCCCTTTCGCCTCCATCTCGGGCTTTATACGAGATACAAAAAGGTTCTTATTGAGCCAAACAAATAACAGCCTCCATCTCGGGCTTTGTACGAGATACAAAAACTCTCTTGTTGAGTCAAATAGCCTCCATCTCGGGCTTTATACGAGATACCAAAAGATTCCCTTGTTAAGTCAAACCTTTTCGCCTCCATCTCGGGCTTCGTACGAGATACAAAAACACTCTCTTGTTGAGTATAAAAGATCATCGTCGAGTCAAAACTTTTTAGCCTCTCTCTCGGACTTTGTACGAGACACATATTAGCCTTCTCTTAGGCTTTGTATAAGAAAACCACTGGTTGATTCAATCAACCTTTTAGCATCAAAGTTGTGCCTCGTTCACAGTATACAAACATCAACAACTCCTTCCCCTTCATCTAATTGCTGTAACCGGCAAGCCTCTGGATCATCTATATCCACGCCACTGTCCCTCTTTTAGCATGAGAAATTCCTAAGGAAAGATGGCATTGCTCTACACTGAGTTAAAGTATTTTCCTTCAGGTTAAAATCCCCTTTAAAAGAAATTATGGCATTGCTAGGATCTGCGTATCCCGGTTAAAGTAATTCTCCTTTATAACCAGTCACCCAACAGCTGTGACAAACAAACCCTTCTTTAGAGATGACAAATTCTCTCTAAAGTCGAGGTCCTTTTAGCTTCACATCTTGGGCTTTGAACAAGATACAAACCACCTTTCGCTTCACGTCTTGGGCTTTGAACAAGACACCAAAAACCATTTCCTCCCATAGAATAGGAGGAACTACGAATGCTCTGATTTCCCTGTTTCGGTAAACGGGAATACGTAGGCATAAGATTGAAAGAAAAATCTTAGTGAGCGCAATCAACAAAAAACCAAAATCCCATACTCTCATGTATCTATCAAAAGCACCAGTCCTAGCATCCTAATCCTTGTTCCCCGCCAGAAACCTTCTGCCCAGATAAAAAGAAAGAAATTGTATTGGCGAAAATACAAATAACCAGTACAAAGGCCCCCCCACATTGATAGCATCCGTAACATAACAGACCGATGTTTAAACTCAGTATGCAAGCAGGGTTAATTGGAGACATCTATTTCCCTTCCTTATTCGGCTCACAATAGGATAAAAAATGAATCGACCTGTAGTTTAAAGCTCAAACCGCAGAGAGCGACCAGTGCTTAAGAACCGCGTCCAAAATCGCTCGCTACAGAAAAATGGCGCCCACCGTGGGGCCGATTCTTTCCTTCTTACAATTTAAACCTTGGGTAAGTCATTTTCATGGCGGTGGCCGCCAACAGAAAAATGGCGCCCACCGTGGGGCCGATCTTTGTTTTCCTTCTTCCTTTTCTTCACTTATGTGAAAACCACAGATTGGGGCTTCCGCCGGGGAACCCATTTCTGTCAGGAACTTAGGATTCATAGCTTTAAAAGGTCTAGGATGTTTTAGGACAAATATATATACTGCTTTTCCTAATTGTTATACATGTTTATTTTTCTGCTAATGGGAATGCGGGTGATGCCGTATGTGGAAAGAATGAGTATACACTTAAGATAAGTGATGGCGACGGGGTCGACCATCAACCTCAGTGGAGGCTGACCAACGCAACCCATTCACTCTCTTAGTCAATGGGCCAGTTGTTAAGTCTGAGAAGCTGAGGAGCCAAACCCTTTCGTAGTGCGGAAACTATCAGAAATAGTTGTTACGCGATACTACCCTCATTTGAGGCTGGTGATCTATTCTCGGTGAATGGCACTTACTCTAAGATTGCTTTACAACTCGCTGGCGATCTGCTTGTTGTTTTGCTTTCCTGGGAGGAGCTAATGATAATGAGTACAGGTACAAAAATCACCCTAGTATAAACCTTTGGGGATGGGTAGAGCCTTGACTTCATGACAACGACCCTCTGACCCCATGTTTTTTCTATGTTTTTGTGTGCTGCATTCATGCATTCATTTAATAAAACATTAAAACATTCAAAAAACTTCTCTTCTAGTCTCTCTGTTTTTCAAATTAAACTAAGACTGTGATTGCAAATATCAGAGAAAAGGATTGCACTAATGGATTTCGGTAGAAGGAGAACTCGCCAGTATACCTTCAAGGTTCCAAAACTAGAGGATTTGAGAAGGTTAACGAGGATGATCACTAACCCAGAGGCTTTCAGAGCCAAGCACAGAGGTTTGCTCCCACTGTTAAGAGTCCATGTGATTGAGGGAATCATGGATGCGCTCATTCATTTTTATGATCCAGTTTATCACTGTTTCACATTCCCGGATTACCAGCTTGCACCAACGCTGGAGGAGTATTCTCATCTGATCGATCTACATATCACCGATCGAGCTCCATTTTCTGGACTAGAAGAAATTCCACAGAATCAGACCATTGCAAGAGCAATTCATTTGGACGAGTCTGAGGTCAGGACTCACATGACTACTAAGGGTGGCATCCAAGGTTTGCCAGCCCAGTTCTTGACAAAGAAAGCCCTGTATTTTGCCAGTATAGGGAACGTGACTGCTTTTGAAAGCATCTTTGTCTTGCTCACCTACGGGTTATTTTTGTTTCCCAACATCAATAACTTCGTCGATATTAACTCCATTAAGGTTTTTCTCATTGGAAACCCTGTGCCGACTTTGCTCGCAGATACGTATCATTCTGTACACTTGGGAAATTTGTACAGTGGAGGGGAGATCACATGTTGTGTACCTCTGCTTTACAAATGGTTTATCTCTCACTTGCCCAAGTCTGCTGCTTTTTGGGATTGTAAGAGTGCCTTACGTTGGTCGCAGAAGATCATGTCTCTTACCAACTCTGATATAGATTGGTGCAATAGGATTTATGAGGGAATCAGAATCATTGACCGTTGTGGAAACTTCCCCAACGTACCCCTCATAGGAACTAAAGGAGGAATCAACTATCATCTGATATTGGTTCTTCGTCAATTTGGATACCCAATGAGACACATCCCACTGGGTGTTCATCTGGAAGGTCTTTTCTTCAAAGAAGGAGAAAATGACAGAGCACTAAAGATGGAAATAGTGCACGCTTGGAAACATGTTCATAAGAAAGGACGAGAGTCTCTGGGAAAACCAGACTGTGTCTCGGTGGAGCCTTATCTCCACTGGGTACAAACTAGATCTCTCAAGCTGAAGATGCCTTATCCTCGTTACGGAATTCTTCCGCCGAGGGAATCTGTCATGTACTTCATGACGGAAACTGAAAAGCTTCAGGTTACTCTCAACAAAGTTCAAAAGGAGAGAAGGTCTTGGAAGAACAAGTACCGCACCCTCGACATAGAGTGCATCAAAATACAGCAATTACTAAAAGAGAAAGATGCTCTGATTGAAATTTTGGAGCAACATGCTGTTGAGAATCAAGATGACCAAAAGAATTTGCTCACTCCTTTCACCTGGCAAAGGAATGACAACCCGACAACGGCCCAAGAGCCCCAGTCAAAGAAAAGGAAAGTACCAGAATCAGCACCCGATTTCTCTTCAGAGAGGACTCGGGACCCATTAGCTTAGGTTTCTGTTTCCGCATCTTATAATCTACTGTATTTCCATTTCTGTAATCCTTTGAATTTCAATAAAAAGGGGTTTCCCCACCGTTTGATATTTGCAATCTAATTGTCGAAGTTTATTTTGATTAAACCTTAAACAATTAATATAATCATTGCATTCATCATTCTCACATCGCGTATTCTTCTTCCCTACGAATCTCACGTTTGTGTCACGATTCTAGAGTCAAACTGTCTCATTCGTACAATACTCGGGCCAATCGTCAGAAAAAGATGGATGATCTTGAGGAAGAAAACAGAGAGTTGAAAAAAGAGATCGACGCTCTGAGAGAGGATATGAGAAAGCTTCGTAACGACATGCAAGCCATGGCAGAAGCTCAACTACAACGAACTGTGATCTCAGAGGTCACCTCAATGCCCATAGTAGAAAGGTTTGATCCTAGGTATCAGATGCCGAAAGATCGTCCTTGGGGCATGCCTGTTAGCTATATCCCGGAAGGATATGTTCCGCCGATCACTGAAGATCAGGGAATCACAACAGAAGCCGCTGGGCCTGAAGGTTACAAACTTCGGGAAAGCGAAGATGCCAGGGGCATACTAAAGACTCCTGAAGGTTACAAACTTCGGGAGACGCCAAGATTCACTGCCGCAGTCACGGTACCACCCCCTGTGGTGCACACTGTCCCGGAAGGACAGATTCCACCAATACCTGCTGGTAAAAAGGAAACTATGTTTGACCGAATGGAGGAATTCCAGGAGCAGTTCTTGGAAATGCAGAAAGAACTGCAAGCCATTCGCGATCAGGATTTATTTAGAAAGGACGCCGCAGATCTCTGCTTGGTCCCCAACGTGAAAGTCCCGCACAAATTCCAAGTGCCCGACTTTGAAAAATACAAGGGTAACTCTTGCCCTCAGAGCCATCTGGTGATGTACGCTCGGCGAATGTCAGCTTAGACGGAGAATCAGGACCTACTGATTCACTACTTTCAGGATAGTTTAACCGGTGCCGCACTCAAATGGTACATGGGTTTAAACCGTGCTACGATTAGCACATTCAGAGATCTTGGTACTGCCTTCGTCCAACAATACAAATATAATTTGGACATGGCACCCGACAGAGATCAACTCAGATCAATGTCGTAAAAGGACAAGGAAACCTTTAAGGAGTACACTCAAAGGTGGCGTGAAATTGCCGCTCAAATTTGTCCACCTCTTGAGGAAAAAGAGATGACAAAGATCTTCTTAAAAACCTTAAGCTCATTTTACTATGGCCGAATGGTTGCCAGTGCACCCAGTGATTTCACCGAAATGGTCGGCATGGGTGTACGTCTTGAGGAAGCCGTCCGAGAAGGACGTTTGGTAAAAGACATTGGATCGACGAGCGGTACTAAAAAATACGGTAGTGCTCTCCCTAAGAAAAAAGAGCAAGATATTGGAAATATCTCTCTCAGAAAGCAAAGGCGTCGGTATCAGCCGGTAGCAGCTGTAACTCCAGCTATCAGCCCAGCGCCTATTCCTACGTATCAACCTCAGGTTGCGCAGAGCCAACCTAATCAGCAAAGGACACAACAGCCTCTTCAGCAGGCTCGTCCTCAATACAACAACAACCGTACAACACGGCCACCAGGATTTGATCCTATACCCATGACGTACGCAGAACTGTTTCCGTTACTACTGGCTAAGGGGAACATCCAGACTAAGTCTCCTCTTACAGTACCGGAAAATCCGCCTTTTTGGTTTAAGGTGGATCAGACATGCCCATATCATCAAGGAGGTTTAGGGCATAACATTGAGAACTGTCTTAATTTCAAGTCTGACGTGCAAAAGCTTGTTAGGAGCGGGCCCTTATCTTTAAAATATACGAATCCCAATGTTCTTACGATCCCGCTGCCTCAACATGAGAAAGCTGCAGTCAATCTGATTGAGAAAGAGACTAACGACGTCTATCAAATTCACGATGTACTCTTGTTGAAAACCAATCTGGTCAAGATGCATTGTAGACAGAGTGGATATGGCCATGTGCCACTTCATAACTATCACCAGTGTGATATCTGCTCTAAAGACAACCAAGGATGTTCTGTGGTGCAAGCAGCTCTACAAGAACAGATGGATCTCTGATGGATCTAAGAGCACCGAGTTCGTGGAGTTAACATGGTCTATACGAATTCTAACGTCATTCAGAACCACGACATCCGTGCAATGAATGTCAACTTGGTGGCGATGCACTCAAGGCAAAGCCAGTATCATAATCTGCCATGGCACGATTGCAGTTCCTGTCTGACTTGCTCGGTAAACAAACAGGGATGCTCTTTCATACAAGAGGCCCTCCAGCGTCAGATGGATCTTGAATGGATCCAGGACTACCACGATAGGAACTCCTATTAGATCAATATGGTTCAGATCTTCGATATTCGTGTGATGAATACCAACCTGGTAGAGTTGCATGCTGAACAGGTCCGACTAGGATTCCTAATATCACATGATTATCAAAGCTGTAAAGCGGGTTGCGAAAATGACCGAGGTTGTACCCTTGTCCAGGAGGCACTTCAGCACTTGTTAAATCACTGGCGGATGTCATTCTACATGGATGAAGATACTCAGCAGATTAGTATCAATAACAGAAATCCCACTCGGCGTCAAAGTCAGGATGTCTGATCAGTGGAAGCTAACCTAGTGAGGTTACATTGTATTCAAAGTGGGCGTGGCCAGGTGCCACCACACAACTATGACAGTTGTAGTGTCTGTTCAGAAAGTAACCAAGGATGTTACCTTTTGAGAGCAGCTCTTCAGGGTCAAGTGGATCGCAGAGAGATTCGCCCATACCCAGGTTCCGGACCTATCAACGGGACGTCGGACTACCTTGCCGATCAAGTTGGGGATGTTTTTGCCATCATCCCTCTACTTGACGAATCCAGAGTTCCCAACCGGGAACGGATCGAGATTACTTACGATGGTCAGAAAAATCAGAAGGCTCCCGTAGTCATCTATCTACCGGGACCATTACCATATGAATCAGCTAAGGCTATCCCTTACAAATACGGTGCAACAATAGTTGAAAATGGAAAGGAAATTCCATTACCCTCCGTCGTGAATATTGCAGACATTAGTCGTGTAACACGGAGTGGTAGAATCTTCAACCGAGGAGTTGGAGAACTTAACAAAGAAAAGGAACTTCAGAAGGAAGCTCTCGATCCACCAGTCGGTCAATCCAGTAATCCCGACCTTTCAAAAAATAATGATGAGATGCTGAAGCTCATCCAAAGGAGTGAATACAACATTGTTGATTAACTGTTACAAACTCCTTCAAAGATCTCAGTATTATCACTGTTACTCAGTTCAGAAGCCCACAGGGAGGCTTTACAGAAAGTCTTGGAGCAAGCCTTTGTGGAACAGGATGTAACAATTAGACAGTTCGATAGCATTGTCTCTAACATCACTTCCTGCAACAATTTGGGATTTAGTGATGAGGAATTACCTGAAGAGGGTCGCCGTCATAACATGGCGCTCAATATCATAGTCAACTGCCAGGGCGATGCTATAGCCAACGTACTGGTAGACACAGGGTCAGCCCTGAATGTTATGCCGAAGTCCACTTTGATGCAATTATCATTCAAGGGCCCTCCGATGAGAAACAGCGAGGTCGTCGTCAATGCGTTCGACGGATCCAGAAAAACGGTTATCGGCGAAGTTGATCTTCCCATAACTATTGGTCCTCACACTTTCCAAGTCACTTTCCAGGTCATGGATATCCGGGCAACATACAGTTGTTTATTAGGAAGACCTTGGATACATCAGGTTGGAGCGGTTACTTCAACCCTCCACCAAAAGCTAAAGTTCATTTAGAACGATCAACTCATCACGATTTGTGGGGAACAAGCCTTGCTCGTGAGTAACTTGTCATCATCTGCTGGTATAGAACCCGAGGAGGTTATTGGAACGCAGTTCCAAGCACTGTCGGTGAGCAAGGACAATCAGTTCAAAGGAGGAACCTCGATTTCCTCATACAACGATGCTATCAAAGCGGTCGAGAGTACCGATACAACCGGATGGGGACAGCTTGTCATTCCTATTGACAATAAAACAAAGAAGGGTCTTGGTTTTTCTGCAACCTGTACCCAGACAGCTGCCAATGATGAAAGTCTTCATCCCCTTCAAAATTTCTTCCACAGTGGAGGTTTCCTTCGCCCAGTGTCTCAGACAGTTCATGCTATCAATGAGGAAGATCCCTCTGACATAGATGAAGAATGGAAGTCCTACCTTAACAAGGACGGTTATATGTCTCAAGAAGAGGTGCCTATGCCTTTTTGCTTTCCTACAGAGAGTTCGAGATTTATACCAAGATCAGACGTCGAAATGATATACGGGGATTTTGATCCAGAAGGATGCCGTGCTCCGCCAAATTCATTAGGGGAAGACACTCTGATGAAAGACAACTTTGACTACAACTACTATGGCCCAATGGACAGCCTGCCAATGTGGCAACCTTATCCAGGAAATTTGGGGCAAGAAAGTCAGCCGAGTAATGAGACTCAGCTGAGCATCATTGAACAAAATACCTGTATCCCCGCCATGTCATGGGATCAACACTCAGGTTATTCAGAAACTACTCAACATGAAGATGAATTCGCAACGTTTGCAGGACTTGAATTCATCAACTATGCTTTTCCCGAGGTCAACGTCATCGAGAGAGATGACTCCTCCAGTTCCAAAGAAGTGTGGGACACTTTGGGACAACCAAGTAGAAAATACGACTTTATGGTCAAGTACACTGCTCCCGAGAGCTTTCGTATCAGGTTCGAAGATATCCAGCCAACTGGATGGGGAGGTACAGCTGAAAGCACAAATACTATGCAAAATGCAACTGAGGAATTCTCCTACGACAACTCTGCCTGGGAGACAGATTCCAATGATCCCGCTTCACCAGAAATCAACGTCATTTCTGAAGACAAATCAAGGAAGGTACCAGACTTTGTGATTCACCGAGGAGTTCGCCGCCAATGGGTTGCCGTCGAGGTTCCGAAGATCGTTCATCAGTCAAAGTAATTGCCATCTTTTAACCTTTCACCCTGCCCAGGTGAAACGGATGTTTTGATAGGGCTCGCTTTCTGTAAATTTTCCCTCTTCGCTTTGCCCGAAGCGACAGAGTCTTGTTTTATAGGGCTGTAGTTTCAAGGATCGACTTGTTCATTAATAAAATAACGTTGTTCTGTAATTTCCGCATTATTTGCTGTTTTCTCTTTTCATTTTTCACAAAATGGTAATCCTAAAAAACAATTCAAATAAAAACAAGCAGTAAAAAAAAACACTGCACACACTTGTATTTTCTCTATCTCTTCTAAACACGAATCATCACGTCATGCAGATTGCTTGTCTTAAACCCAGTTGAAACATACGATCCGATGCCTTCTCCCAACTTTGAGTTCCCGGTATTCGAGGTTGAAGAAGAAGTTGACAACGAAATTCCAAAAGAGATCTCCCGACTGCTCAGACAAGAGGAAAGGTCCATTGAACCTCACAAAGAGCCGTTGGAAACGGTAAACTTGGGTTCAGAGCAAGAGAGAAAAGAAATCAGGATTGGAGCACTGCTCAGTCCAACTGCCAGAGAGAGTTTGATAAAGCTTCTCAGAAAATTTCCCGATGTATTCGCTTGGTCCTATCAGGATATGCTAGGGTTGGATACCAGCATCGTGGAACATCACTTACCATTGAGATCGGAATGTCCGCCAGTAAACCAAAGGTTGAGACGGACTCACCCGGACATGGCCATCAAAATCAAAGAGGAGGTACAGAAACAGATCGATGCGGGTTTCCTCGCCACATCTGAATATCCTCAATTGTTAGCCAACATCGTACCCGTTCCCAAAAAGGACAGAAAGGTCAGAATGTGTGTTGATTACAGACAATCTGAACAAGGCAAGTCCAAAGGACGACTTTCCTTTACCACACATTGACATGCTGGTAGATAGTACAGCAATGTTCAAAGTATTCTCCTTCATGGATGAATTCTCGGGCTATAATCAAATCAAAATGGCGCCGAAAGACATGAAGAAAACTCCGTTCATTACCCCATGGGGTACCTTTTGTTACAAGGTAATGCCGTTCGGTTTGAAGAACGCCGGGGCAACCTATCAAAGGGCCATGACTACTATGTTTCATGACATGATACATAAAGAAATCGAGGTATATGTCGATGATATGATTGCCAAATCAAAAACAGAGAGTGAGCACGTTGAATATCTGTCAAAATTGTTCGAACGTCTAAGAAAATTCAAGCTCTGCTTGAATCCTAACAAGTACACCTTCGGTGTCCGTTCAGGGAAACTACTAGGGTTCATCGTCAGCCAAAAAGGAATTGAAGTTGATCCTGACAAGGTCAAGGCCATTCAAGAAATGCCTTCTCCGAAAACTGAAAAACAAGTCAGAGGATTCTTGGGACGTTTGAACTACATCTCCAGATTCATATTCCTCATGACCGCCACTTGTGCGCCGATTTTCAAGTTACTCAAAAAGAACCAGGATTGCATTTGGTCAGAAGATTGCCAAACTGCCTTCGACAGTATTAAGGAATATCTGTCGAATCCTCCGATTCTATCACCTCCAATGGAAGGAAGACCACTGATTATTTACCTCACAGTTCTAGAGGACTCAATGGGATGTGTACTTAGCCAACAAGACGAAACCAAACGGAAAGAGTCTGCCATTTACTATCTAAGCAAGAAATTCACCGACTGCGAAACTCGCTACACGATGCTCGAGAAAACTTGCTGTGCTTTGGCTTGGGCAGCCAAACGTCTTCGCCAGTACATAATTCGTCATACTACTTGGTTGGTCTCCGAAATGGATCCAATCAAGTATGTATTTGAAAAACCTGCTCTCACGGGAAGGATTGCCCATTGGCAGATGTTGTTATCAGAATATGACATAGAGTACCACGCTCAAAAAGCCGTTAAGGGAAGTATTTTAGCCGATCACTTGGCCCATCAACCGATTGACGATCAAGAACCAATCGGGTTTGACTTCCCAGATGAAGATGTCATGTATCTAAAAATGAAAGATTGCGATGAACCGTTACCCAGTGAAGGGCCAGAACCAGGTTCCCAATGGGGACTTATCTTTGACGGAGCAGTTAATCATTATGGAAACGAAATTGGGGCAATCATTGTTACCCCTCAGGGTACCCACATTCCTTTCACCACTCGACTTACATTCAAATGTACGAACAACGAGGCCGAATACGAAGCATGTATTATGGGTCTCGAGGAAGCGATTGATTTAAGGATCAAAAACTTGGACGTATACGGCGACTCAGCCTTGGTTATCAATCAGATAAAAGGAGATTGGAACACATACCAATCAGGATTGATTCCTTACAAAGACTACGCAAGAAGGTTGCTACCTTTCTTCAACAGAGTTGAGTTTCATCATATCCCTCGTGAGGAGAATCACATGGCTGATGCTTTAGCCACACTCTCTTCCATGATTAGTGTAGGTCGATGGAATGACTTACCTAAGATTGACATCATGCGCCTTGAACGGCCCGCTTACATCTTCACGATTGAAGCAGTCATAGACGACAAACCTTGGTATCACGATATCAAATGCTTCCTTCAGAAACAAGAGTACCCATCTGGGGCACTCAGAAAAGATAGAAAAACCCTCAGAAGATTGGCTGGAAACTTCTTCCTGAGCGGTGACACTCTCTATAAGAGAAATTTTGACATGGTCTTGCTCGATGCGTAGACAGACCAGAAGCAGACATGCTTATGAAAGAAATTCATGAAGGATCCTTTGGCACTCATGCCAACGGACACACAATGGCAAGAAAAATTCTAAGAGCATGGTACTATTGGTTGACAATGGAATCCGACTGCTACAAGTACATGAGGAGATGTCACAAGTGTCAGATATACTCCGACAAAATTCATGTACCGCCATCACATCTCAAAGTTCTCTCTTCCCCATGGCCTTTCTCGATATGGGGAATCGACATGATTGGCATGATTGAGCCTAAGGCTTCAAACGGACATCGGTTCATTCTAGTAGCCATTGACTATTTCACCAAATGGGTCGAAGCAGCGTCATACGCCAATGTAACCCGACAAGTGGTGGTCCGATTTATCAAAAACAATATCATCTGCCGTTATGGTGTTCCAAGCGAGATCATTACTGATAATGGGTCTAACTTGAACAATAAGATGATGAAAGAGTTGTGTGCAGAGTTCAAGATTGAACATCATAACTCATCTCCCTACCGACCAAAGATGAACGGGGCGGTAGAAGCGGCTAACAAGAACATCAAGAAGATTGTTCAAAAGATGGTTGTAACCTATAAAGATTGGCACGAGATTCTACCCTTTGCTCTTCACGGTTATCGCACATCTGTCCGCACTTCAACAGGGGTTACCCCTTTCTCTCTAGTATATGGCATGGAAGCAGTGCTCCCCATAGAAGTAGAGATCCCGTCAATCCGAGTATTGATGGAAGCTAAGCTCACCGAAGCTGAATGGTGTCAAAGTCGACACGACGAGCTTAATCTGATCGAAGAAAAGAGAATCACGGCACTATGCCATGGTCAGTTGTATCAACAGAAAATGAAGAGGGCGTTTGACAAAAAGGTCCGACCTCGTGTCTTCAGGAAAGGAGACCTCGTGCTCAAGAAGATACAATCATTTCTCACTGACTCTCGGGGCAAGTGGACTCCGAATTATGATGGCCCCTATGTGGTCACGAAAGCTTTCTCAGGCAGCGCCTTGAGACTCGCAACCATGGACGGAGAGGAGTTTGCCTACCCCACGAATGTTGATGTAGTCAAGAAATACTTCGCCTAAACTAAAAAAAAAAAAAATGTCTCGGTGGATTGAAAACCCGAAAGGGCGGTCCAGGCAAAAGTTAGAGACAAAATAAAAAATAATAATCATCCCGGTGGATTGGAAACATCAAAGTACAATCCAGGCAAAAATTAGGGATAATGGCAAGTAACTATGTTCAACAGAGGCAAGTCCCTCAGCAGCAGTAGTTACATCATCGGAGGAAACTCCAGTCAAGGTCATCTTCGACAGAAGCTCAGGATGCCCCGAATTCAAAGTTGGTAGAAGGATAGTGGTCGTTATGTTTCAACGTAGCCCTTTTCCCTGTAAATTACCATTTTCTAAACTTTGTATATACTCTGTGGAATCACGCGTTTGGCTGATCTCCATCCTATCAATAAAATTTTAGCCCTTGTGCTTTTATTTGTAATTCTTATTTGTTTTAGCTTTACAGAACGACGTTGTTAACATGATTAACGATTCTTGAAATAAAACAAAAATTAATTTACTTGTTAAAACGTTTTCTTCTTTTTTAATAAAGATGGCAATTTCTTTTGACTGTTGAACATCGAAAGAACATCAACCGCTTCTCCAGAAGTAAGCGAACTTCAAAGTGCAGAATCAAAGTACTCCTTCTAACCCAGTACGTCTGAATGAAGGGATCGACTGTGTCAGAGACCTTGTTTTGTTTGACACGCCTCGGCTGAGTTCTCATCTCCTAAGCCCGATCAACGGTATTCCCCGCAAGGATTATCTCTCCTAAACAAGGTGGAATTGCTATCTTGAACCAGCGATATCTCTATACGCCCCGCGATGGCCGAGTATCCAGTCATGTTTATCTTTTAGTTTGTGTGTTGCGTCAGTTTTGTCAGCATATACATACATACATCATGCATTATTAATTTGCATTTACATTTCATATTGTATCACTATCACTCTAGTCGGTCTTGTCCCCTAGTGATAGAAGTTCTCTCAATCGAGTCGTCAGTTCTTGCCTCGTCGGGAAACGCTGCATCTAAACATGCTCTCTCCTCCAGTTTATTTCTGGATCAGAGTTGGCCCTTGACCACTTTGATAACTTGAACCTCTGAAAAGCCAGATATAACTTTCAACAAATATCACTCTTCGCCATTGAAGATGATATCCCTACTTTCCCGGATTAAGGAAAATCCACAGGGAAAGCCTCGTAATCAGAGATTCGGCGGAACGCCAGTTTCGCTCCGAAAAGACCGCTGATGA
This sequence comes from Lathyrus tuberosus, assembly GCA_022829125.1. Lineage (NCBI taxonomy): Eukaryota > Viridiplantae > Streptophyta > Magnoliopsida > Fabales > Fabaceae > Lathyrus > Lathyrus tuberosus. The sequence goes on from JALAZF010000348.1 coordinate 1,971,907, forward strand.
AAAGGTCATCGGCACCTCAAAATTGGATCCCATCATATGGTATTTCTCTAGGAAGATCCCGAGAAAAGTATGATGCAAGCTCCCAAACGAATGCAGTCTCCCGAGAGACTCGCTTTCTCCAGTAGAAACAAATGGCGTCTCCAACAGAGAAGTTTGTGTATCTCTACAATTCAGACGAATGGGTTCCCCAGCAAGTCTGACATCAAAACTTTTTCCGCTCAAATGGCATCTCCTCAGGAAAATTCGGCGAGAAGTTTGAAGGAAAACCGCTACAAATGGCGTCCCTTGTCAATTAAGTTTATTGACAAAAGAAACTAAGACCAGTTCCTTGGTAGGAAACCAGGATCGAGGGGAAGTTTAAATCAGAAACTAAGACCAGTTCCTTGGTTGGAAACTAGGATCGAGGGGAAGTTTAAATCAGAAACTAAGACCAGTTCCTTGGTTGGAAACCAGGATCGAGGGGAAGTTTAAATCAGAAACTAAGACCAGTTCCTTGGTAGGAAACCAGGATCGAGGGGAAGTTTATTTCAAAAGAAAACTGAGACCAATTCCTTGGCTGAAGACCAGGATCGAGGGGAAGTTTACCTTTCCTAAGCATCATTGCTTAGCAAAAGAAGATGAATGCGCAAGCTGCCATTCATAGCAATCAAAATTTTGGATATTCCGATATTTAATCCTCTTGCACCCCGAATGCCCGAGTACCTTCGTCATTCACACCTTCGTGTCCAAGAAGATTAAATAGGGGCATCTGTCATACTCCAAATTTTGACCACTTAGATTTCCCATCATTGTACAAATCATCATCACAATATGGATGTACCTTTATGCCTCATCAGTCTCCCCAAAGATGGGTGAGCATTCACTACAATCAAAATTAGGGTTTCAAGCCCTCTCAGAGCCTTAGACAAAGGATCAATCAAGGAATGACATGATCTTCAACTTGTCCAAACCTCTCAAACATACACAAAGGATCAAAAGGACTCCCACTTCAAGGATTAAGCACAAGGTTGCTCCCTTTTAGGTGGATCAAGCTTCAAGATCGACAGTATTACCAAATTAGGGTTTTGGTCGACCAGGGCCTCCAGATGGAAAATTTTCATCTGGGAACAAGCCAATGATCCAAAACATAACCTAATATACTCCATGGAACCTCATGGACCCAAACATCAAGTCAATTTGACCTCAGGGGATGCATACATCAAAAATCAAGAATTAGGGTTTCTTGACCTAATTCACCCCTAAGTTGACTTTTGGGACAAATCAAGAGCCAAGACCTCAAGAGAGGGTTTGAGGGTCTCTAATGAACTATATTGATCCATTTGGAACAATGGATTAATCCAAGAAGTTTGAGCAATAAGTCTCAATTTCATCTGCACCACAATTAGGGTTTTACGGAAAAAGTCAACAGTAACTTTGACTTTTGACCAGGACAAGCTCCCAAGACCTAGGACATACCTCAATGTACCCCATGACACCCATGGAACATGGCCATCAAGTTTGATTTAGGTCAAGGACATGATTTCCTGAAGAATTGCACAATTTGGAATTCATCTGATAAAAAGTCAACTGTGCACAAAAGTCAACTTTGACTTTTTGAGATTTTTCACCAAAATGGATTTTTAACCCTAAAATGATGTTAATGTATGATTTGAATCATCATTCATCAAGAAAAATCAAGAAAAGTGGGATAACTTGTAAAAGGGGTTACCATAAAAACTTAGAAAATTTTCTAAGTTAAAAATAAAGTGACAAAGGTACCAACTTTGAAGGACCATAACTCTTAAACCACAAGGCCATTTTTTTCCATCCAAATCTTGATTTGTAGGTCTCATTACCCTCTACAAAAACTTCAACTAGGCCTAACTCCAATTCATTATGGATTTTCAGCTATGAGTGAGCCAAAGTGGCTGAAAACATGAAAATATACCATTTTCCAACACTTAGAAAAATTATGTCCAAGACAGATTTTGTTGAAACACCAAAACTTGTGAGATCTTTTCACATAGATGCAAGCTGAATCAAGTCCAAAGTTAAACATCAATGTTGTTGCATATGTTACTAAGAATTCAAAGAGCTCAACAGCATGAATTGATTCCACTTAAGCCATGAGAAATCCATGTCCAAAGTCATGCTGCTGCAAGCTGTTTTGGAAAAATTAGTTTGCATGTTTGCTTGCCACACACGATTTTGAGCCAAAGACTAAGGATCACTATGCCACCTGTGTTCAAACCAATCACATTGCATCTGATCCAACTGATAAATCTGAGTCAAAAAGCCAAGGAATCTTCCAACTTGAAATTCATCCACTTTGGCATATTTTGCCTTGAATTCAAAGTGCATTAATGTGGAATAGTGCATTGTCAAGGTAGCTACCCTACTCAGTCAATTTCTCTGATTAAACAACATTAAAAACATCTGAGGAATGTGGTTTTGGTCAAGGCATAGCCCTGCTCTTGGGAATGGCTAGCTTGCCTTGCTTGAGAAGAAATCCTCCAAGCCAATCCATGCAAATGTGATCTGATCCAGCAGCCATTCACTATTCCTCCAAAACAAAAGTTGATCACCTATAAATAGAGGTCCCAATGGATCATTCAACTCACACCAAAGCCAGTTACAGCACTGCTTTCTCTCATTCTTTCTTAAACCTCAAGTTTCTTGGTTTTGAATAACCACTATCGGGTTTTGAGTTGCAGCCACAATCAATCCATTCCAATTGCTCAAACACATCACATATGATGTATTTGAGGTGTCCAAACACTTAAACACCAACTGTAACACCCCAGGCTCAAAATCACTCTTCAACTAAACCATTATGCTTCAATTTTGCAGGTGGAGGTCTCCAGCTTGATCTAAAGAATTTTAAAGTGTTCCAAAGCTTGTAACACACTCCATAACATCCATTGAAGCTGTAGGGATCACCAATTCACGACTGGAACACCATCTGGGCAAAGTTCCATTTCAGCTTGCATCAAGGTGAGCTTCAAACTCAAACTCCATGATCTATGCACATTTCCTCGCATGATATTTTTGCCATTTGATTGCCATCATGTGTTGATTGTTTTGCCTCAAGAAATTGGATCATAGACCTTATAACCATGCCTGCACGATTGCTTTTGCAAATTAGGGTTCATCTGTGTTCATCATGATTATTTTACTCCACACTGAAAATGAATAAAATTGGGTATTGCCATCTTATTCCTTGTGGAAAAACGCACGGGTTTGGTGTTTGAATCATGTCCAATGGTTGAGAGATGAGTGAGATATGGTGCTTCACGCACGAGCTCGAGGAAGAAGATGGCCATGGCGCCATTCTTCAGGTTTTCCAACTAAGTTTGATATATATTTTTCACTTGCCATGTTATTAATGAATTGGCATTGCGCCCCAGCGGTTCATCAGCTAGTTTTGTGAGTATTGGCAAGCGAGAGGTCTGGGGTTCGAATCCCCCTCGCCCCAGACTTCTTTTTATCACTTTTTATTTTTGTTATTTTTCATATTATTATTTTTAATGATTTGAAAAATTAATAACTCCTTCAATTTTTATCATTTTTTATTGGTTCTTTTTGTAATAATTCACAAAAATGTTTAAATATTTGATTTTACCAAAAAATACCAAAAATATTATTTATTTCATATATTTGATATTTTTGCAAAAAATTAATGTTTTATGTGTTTTTAGCATTTAAAATATTTTTTCTCCCTTTGTTTTCTAACCCTAATTTGATTTCAATCATTTTGTAGGAAGAAACATGATTTTTTGGAACATTGATCCAAGATCATAATTCGTTTTCACATATTTAACAAGCATTGATCCTTTTAATTGAATTTTTATTCAATTAAAAATACACTTTGAAAAAAAATTAGGGTTTTGAATCAATTCAACCCTCATCAAACTTTTTTCAAACTCTTTGGGCCTCTAATAGAGTGTAAGACCCAATCCTTTCTTGACCAAAATATTTTGGGCCTCATTGTATTATATAAGTCCTGATACCGTCAAAAACAAACGGCGTGATCGTCGCCTTTTGAAAAATAACTTTGGGCCTCTCCTTGAGCTATAAGACCCATTCAAAACACTTTGGGCCTCTAATAGAGTGTAAGACCCAATCCCCTTTTTAACCAAAATCATTTTGGGCCTCACTTATTGTATAAGTCCCTCTGCGTTAAAAGAAAACCTCGGCGCGATCGCCATTTTTAAACGAAAAAATCAATTGGGCCTACCCTCGTGTTATAAGCCCCGCTCTTTTTCTTTAAAACCTTTTGGGCCTCTAATAGAGTGTAAGACCCAACCCCCTTTGTACAGAAACATTTTGGGCCTCAGTCACTTGTATAAGTCCCTCTGTACAAATTCAAACAGTGCGCTCACTAATAAAACCCTGGGCCTCTCCTTGAGCTGTAAGCCCTAAATCATTTTTATTTCAAAGCACTTTCTCCTTTGATTTTGTATATACTGTTGTTTTCAATCTTTCTTTGTTGAACAACTAACCAAACAGCATGGAAGCTCTACAACCGAGTAAGTGGTTATCGCTTTCATTTACCGCTTTCATATATATAACTGTATTGTGGGGCTGTTTCACTGTAAGTCTTCTTTCATAAACTCATATCAACTGTGTAATAATAGTATAGATATTTCGAGTTTCCCCGGCAACTACGTCTAGAACTAGGTGATGCCGTTTCGTTTATTCATAGAAATAGACACCTAGATCCCCAAATAGGATCACCAGATACAGTCTTCTCTTCGGCTGTCCTCATTAGGATTTGTCAAGAAACTCAACTCCCAAAGATGAATGTATTCTCCGTGAATGGCATATTTGAGTTTCTTCCAAATTCTCGGACTTTCCTGACTTGATCTATTCCTTGTGAATAGCTTGCCTTGAATTTCTCGAGGTTTGGGGACCCACGGGCTTCTTAAAAGCATCGGCCTCCTCTTGGGCATCGTACAAGGACCCACAGGCTTCCTAAAAGCAACCCCGCCTCCTCTTGGGCTTAGTACAAGAACCCTACGGCTTCTTAGAAGTATTCACAGGCTCCTCTTAGGCTTCGTATAATGATCTATTCCTCCGGGAATGATAGCCTTCTCTTGGGCTTCGTACAAGGACCCATTGGCTTCTTAAAAGTTTCTAGCCTCCTCTTGGGCTTCGTACAAATTGTCCCGACGACCTCCTAAAGGTATAGGAACATAACCTAGTCATCCTCATAGAACAGTCCTTTCATAGAGTCTACTACTGTTTCTCAAAACATGGTACAAAAGATGAAACTCTAGACTTGGACAGTCTAATCTCCTTGAGTCTCAAAGACATTCTCAAGCACCCTTCGTTAAATAGGAAGGAAACCCGTAGACTCGGACAGTCTCAATACCCTTCGGATTTCCCGCTTCCTTAAAGAACAGGAATAATCCGGATCCTCGAATCAAATCCCTGAGTACAGCGTTGCTCATATAAGAACTGATTTTCTCGTTCAAAATCAGTATACTGGACCTGTCACTTAACTGAAACAGTAACCATCCTCCTCTTAGGCTTTGTATAATGATCCTTCTTCAATGAAGTTAGCCTCCTCTTGGGCTTTGTACAAACGATTCTCCCCAGCGGAGTCAAACAACGTTTAGCCTCTCTCTCGGGCTTTGTACGAGACGTATGAGAGACTCCCTCGTTGAGTCAATCACCCCTTTCGCCTCCATCTCGGGCTTTATACGAGATACAAAAAGGTTTTTATTGAGCCAAACAAACAACAGCCTCCATCTCGGGCTTTGTACGAGATACAAAAACTCTCTTGTTGAGTCAAATAGCCTCCATCTCGGGCTTTATACGAGATACCAAAAGATTCCCTTGTTAAGTCAAACCTTTTCGCCTCCATCTCGGGCTTCATACGAGATACAAAAACACTCTCTTGTTGAGTATAAAAGATCATCGTCGAGTCAAAACTTTTTAGCCTCTCTCTCAGACTTTGTACGAGACACATATTAGCCTCCTCTTAGGCTTTGTATAAGAAAACCACTGGTTGATCCAATCAACCTTTTAGCATCAAAGTTGTGCCTCGTTCACAGTATACAAACATCAACAACTCCTTCCCCTTCATCTAATCGTTATAAGCGGCAAGCCTCTGGATCATCTATATCCACGCCACTGTCCCTCTTTTAGCATGAGAAATTCCTAAGGAAAGATGGCATTGCTCTACACTGAGTTAAAGTCTTCTCCTTCAGGTTAAAATCCCCTTTAAAAGAAATTATGGCATTGCTAGGATCCGCGTATCCCGGTTAAAGTAATTCTCCTTTATAACCAGTCACCCAACAGCTGTGACAAACAAACCCTTCTTTAGAGATGACAAATTCTCTCTAAAGTCGAGGTCCTTTTAGCTTCACATCTTGGGCTTTGAACAATATACAAACCACCTTTCGCTTCACGTCTTGGGCTTTGAACAAGACACCAAAAACCATTTCCTCCCATAGAATAGGAGGAACTGCGAACGCTCTGATTTCCCTGTTTCGGTAAACGGGAATACGTAGGCATAAGATTGAAAGAAAAATCTTAGCGAGGGCAATCAACAAAAAACCAAAATCCCATACTCTCATGTATCTATCAAAAGCACAAGTCCTAGCATCCTAATCCTTGTTCCCCGCCAGAAACCTTCTGCCCAGATAAAAAGAAAGAAATTGTATTGGCGAAAATACAAATAACCAGTACAAAGGCCCCCTCACATTGATAGCATCCGTAACATAACAGACCGCTGTTTAAACTCAGTATGCAAGCAGGGTTAATTGGAGACATATACTTCCCTTCCTTATTCAGCTCACAATAGGATAAAAAATGAATCGACCTGTAGTTTAAAGCTCAAACCGCAGAGAGCGACCAGCGCTTAAGAACTGCGTCCGAAATCGCTCGCTACACATAGGGGCCGTCATAATTCGAAGTCCATTTTCCCCGGGAATCAGTGAGAAATAATTGTATCTTTTTGAGCACAAGGTCTCCTTTTCTGAAGACACGGGGTCAAACCTTTTTGTCAAACGCTTTCTTCATTCTTTGCTGATATAACTGACCGTGGCATAGTGCCGTTAATTGCTTTTCTTCGATCAGATTCAGTTCGTCGTGTCGACTTCGACACCATTCAGCCTCTGTTAGTTTAGCTTCCATCAATACCCGGATTGATGGGATCTCTACTTCTATGGGAAGCACTGCCTCCATGCCATATACTAGAGAGAAATGGGTTGCCCCGACTGAACTGCGGATAGATGTGCGATAACCGTGAAGAGCAAAGGGTAGCACCTCGTGCCAGTCTTTATAGGTTACAACCATCTTCTGAACAATCTTCTTGATGTTCTTGTTAGCTGCTTCTACCGCTCCGTTCATCTTAGGTCGGTAGGGAGATGAGTTATGGTGTTCGATCTTGAACTCAGCACACAACTCTTTCATTATCTTGTTGTTCAAGTTGGATCCATTATCTGTAATGATCTGGCTTGGAACACCATAACGGCAGATGATATTGTTTTTGATAAAGCGGACCACGACTTGTCGGGTTACATTGGTGTATGACGCTGCTTCGACCCACTTGGTGAAGTAGTCAATGGCTACCAAGATGAACCGTTGTCCGTTCGAAGCCTTGGGTTCAATCATGCCAATCATGTCGATTCCCCATATGGAAAAAGGCCACGGGGAAGAGAGAACTTTGAGATGCGTTGGCGGTACATGGATTTTTTCTGAGTATATCTGACACTTGTGACACCTTCTCATGTACTTGTAGCAGTCCGATTCCATGGTCAACCAATAGTATCCTGTTCTTAGAATTTTTCTCGCCATTGTGTGTCCATAGGCATGAGTGCCAAAGGATCCTTCATGAATTTCTTTTATCAGCATGTTTGCTTCTGGTCTGTCTACACGTCGGAGCAAGACCATGTCAAAGTTTCTCTTATAGAGTGTATCACCGCTCAGGAAGAAACTTCCTGCTAACCTCCTGAGGGTCTTTCTATCTTTTCTGGATGCTCCAGGTAGGTACTCTTGTTTCTGAAGAAATCATTTGATATCATGATACCAAGGTTTGTCGTCTATGACTGCTTCGATCGTGAAGATGTAAGCGGGCCTTTCAACGCGCATTATGTCGATCTTAGGTATGTCATTCCATTGACCTACACTAATCATGGAAGAGAGAGCGGCCAATGCATCAACCATGTGATTCTCTTCACGAGGGATATGGTGAAACTCGACTCTGTTGAAGAATGGTAACAACCTTCTTGTGTAGTCTTTATAAGGGATCAGTCCTGATTAGTATGTGTTCCAATCTCCTTTGATCTGATTGACAACCAGGGCTGAGTCGCCATATACATCCAAGTTCTTGATCCTTAAGTCGATCGCTTCTTCGAGACCCATGATACAAGCTTCGTATTCGGCCTCGTTGTTTGTACATTTGAATGTCAGTCGGGCGGTGAAAGGAATGTTGGTACCCTGAGGTGTTATGATTATTGACCCAATTCTATTTCCATAATGATTGACAGCCTCGTCAAAGATTAGTCCCCATTGGGAACCTGGTTCCGACCCTTCACTGGGTAGCGGTTCATTGCAATCTTTCATTTTCAAATACATGACATCTTCGTTTGAGAAGTCGAATTCAATGGATTCTTGATCGTCAATTGGTTGATGAGCCAAATGATCGGCTAAAATATTTCCTTTGACGGCTTTCTGAGCATGGTACTCGATGTCGTATTCTGACAACAACATCTGCCAACGGGCGATCCTTCCCGTGAGAACAGGATTTTCAAAGACGTACTTGATCGGATCCATTTCGGAGATTAACCAAGTAGTGTGACAAATCATATACTAGCGGAGATGTTTGGCTCCCCAAGCCAGAGCACGTCAGGTTTTCTCAAGCATCGTGTACCGAGTCTCGCAGTCGGTGAATTTCTTACTTATATAGTAAACGGCAGATTCTTTTCTTTTTGTTTCGTCTTGTTGGCCAAGTACACAACCCATGGAGTCTTCCAAGACTGTTAAGTAGATGATCAGTGGTCTTCCTTCCACTAGAGGTGATATAATTGGTGGGTTCAACAGGTATTCCTTGATATTTTCGAAGGCGGTTTGGCAGTCTTCTCTCCAAATGCAATCTTGATTCTTTTTGAGTAATTTGAAGATTGGCGCGCATATCGCGGTCATGAGGAATATAAATCGGGAAATGTAATTCAAACGTCCCAGGAATCCCCTGACTTGTTTTTTAGTCTTTGGGGAAGGCATTTCTTGAATGGCCTTGACTTTGTCGGGATCAACCTTAATTCCTTTTTGGCTGACGATGAACCCTAACAGTTTCCCTGAGCGGACACCGAATGTGCACTTATTGGGATTCAAGCGGAGTTTGTATTTTCTCAGACGCTCAAATAGTTTTGACAGATGGGTCACATGCTCCTCTTCCATCTTAGATTTGGCAATCATATCATCGACATAAACCTCGATTTCTTTGTGTATCATGTCATGAAACAGAGTAGTCATGGCCCTTTAATATGTTGCTCCGACGTTTTTCAAACCGAACGGCATTACCTTGTAACAAAAGGTGCCCCATGGGGTGATGAATGAAGTTTTCTCCATGTCTTTCGACGCCATTTTGATTTGATTATAGCCCGAGAATCCCTCCATGAAGGAGAAGACTTTGAACTTTGTTGTATTGTCTACCAGCACGTCAATGTGTGGTAAGGGAAAGTCATCCTTTGGACCGGCTTTGTAAAGATCCCTCTACACACATTCTGACCTTTCCATCCTTTTTTGGAACAGGTACTATGTTGACTAGCCATTGAGGATATTATGATGTGGCGAGGAAACCCACGTCAATCTGTTTTTGTACTTCCTCTTTGATTTTGATGGCCATGTTCGGGTGAGTCCGTCTCAGTCTTTGTTTTACTGTCGGACATTCTGATCTTAACGGTAGATGATGTTCCAAAGTGCCGGTACCCAACCCTGGCATGTCCTGGTAGGACCAAGCAAACACATCGGGAAACTCTTTGAGAAGCTTTATCAAACTTTCTTTGACAGTTGGACTCAGCAGTGCCCCAATCTTGACTTTTTTTCTCTCTTCCTCTGAACCCAAGTTGACCGTTTCCAATGGCTCTGTGTGAGGTTCGATGGACCTTTCCTCTTGTCTGAGTAATCGGGAGATCTCTTCTAGAATTTCTTCATCATTTTCTTCTTCAGCCTCAAATACCAGGAATTCAAAGTTAGGAGAAGGCGTTGGATCGTATGTTTCAATGGGGTTTAAAATAAGCAATCTGCATGACATGATGATTTGTTTTTAGAAGAGATGGAGAGAATGCAAGAGTGTGTGTAGTGTACTTTTTGAAAAATGCTTGTTTTTATTATTTGAGTTATTTTTTAGGATTACCATTTTTAGAAAAAGCGAAAAGAGAAAACAACAATAAATGCGGAAATTACAAAACGACGTTATTTTATTTATGATTTTGTCGATTCTGGAAACTACAGCCCTATAAAACAAAACTCTGTCACTTTGGGCGAAGCGAAGAGAGACATTTACAGAAAGTGAGCCCTATCAAAACATTTGTTTCACCTGGGCAGGGTGAAAGGTTAAGATAAAGACGACAATTACTTAGACTTATGAACGACTTTCGGAACGTTGACAGTAAACCATTGGCGGCGAACTCCTCGGTGAATCACAAAGTCGGGTACCTTCCTTCTTGGCTTGTCTTCATAAATAACGATGATTTCTGGTGGAGTAGGATCATTGGAATCTGTCTCCCAGGCAGAGTTTTCGTAGGAGGATTCCTCAACTATATCTTGCACAGTGTTTGCACTCTCAGGTGGATCTCCCCATCCAGTGGGCTGGATGTCTTCGAGTCTGATACGAGAGCTTTCAGGAGCGATGTACTTGACCATGAAGTCGTATTTGCCGCTCGGTTGTCCTAAAGTGTCTCATACTTCTTTTGAACTGGAGGAGTCATCCCTTTCGATGACGTTGACCTCGGGAAAAGCATAGTTAAGGAACTCTTGTCCTGCAATTTTTGCAAATTCATCGTCGTGCTGGATATTTTCTGAATGCCCTGAGTTATGATCCCATGATTCGGTGGGGATACAGGTATTCTTTTCAATGATGCTCAGCTGATATTTATCGTTGGGATTGAAATTTTGGTATCAGATATGTGATGTCAAGTGCGATGTCACAACATCAATATTTGTTGTATGAACAAGGCAATAATAGTAATCAGAAAATGCATACAAAATTTGTTCACCCAGTTTGGTCTAACAACCTACATCTGGGGTCATACCAAGCCAGGAAGGAAGTCCACTATTAGCAGTATCAAATTACAGACTCAACAAACCAGTTGACAATCCACTAACTTAATCACTACCCAATGACCCTTCTATCTAAGTCCTCCCTAGATAAGAGACTCCCTCTCACTCCCAATCATCGCAATGATGTCTAGCAGTCAACATCTCAGTCACTGCATTAACAACTTGATTTCCAAAAACTCTCCAAACACATAGAAGACACACTCCTATAACAATACCTAGACATGACCCTCATGACTAAGAACAATACTTAGAGTTTCTTAACAGCTTCCTCTAAGAACAATACATCTCTTACCTACAGGCTTCGAGATAAACACAATGACCATCCCACAAACCGGGTGGTTCATCAACCAACACAACCCTTATAATTTACATGATGGCTGACTTCTTAAAACTAGGTTACAATGCTTCTATTTATAACCTTTTTCTCAACTGGATTTGGGCTTTAAATCTCATCATATTAACTGCTACAAATCTGCAGAAGATTCTGCTACTAAATAGATCTTCAATTAAATCTTCATATCTTTTAGCCTTAAAAACAGCAACAAGATCTGCTCCAAATCTGATTGCAACTGAATATATCTTTACCAAGATATTCGCCTATAATCTCTCACTCTCTTCAGTAGAATATCTCTCCAATAACAGAAACACATAGCCCTAATAAAACAACTCAGACTGATGTTTTATCAACTTATGTCTTAACATCGGGTTTGACATCAGCACAGAATCTGCCACCATTTACAACTTAACACAACCAGAATGTTAGAAACTCATGTTGAAACATCAACCATGACATCCACATTGTTTTACCAAAATTCCAGCCAACTACAAGAACTAACAATCTCCCCTTTGGCTAATTTTGGCTAAAACACTTTCAGCTTGCAGCGGAAAAACACTTACTAACATTCACAGCACAACCTGCAGCAATACCAACCAGCTGCAACAACTAGTAACTCAACACAAAACAAATTCCCCCTCAAAGCAAGAACCATCATACCAGCTGTTCAAACAGATTACTCCCCCTCAAGCCTATACCAACAAAACTAGGCAACACATGGGCTAACTCTCCCCCTTTTTAGCCACAATTGGACAAACTCTGAACATTGCAGCAAGCAAAAAAAATTCCAAAATCAAACTCTGAATCATCCAACCAATATAGTCAGAACAAAATCAAGACTCAGCAGCTACTACTGTACATTCTCTCCCCCTTTATGGCCAAAAATTGACAAACATTGGTGTAAATGTATACTTCTGATTCAATCCATTGACCCACAAATCTATAGAACCAGGTCTAAACTGTCAAGAACACAATGAACTTCACCAGTAACACAATGTCACGACATCTTGTCTGACATTACAATGTGGATAAACAGTTTCTTCAACAAAAGATCAATTCTCCCTATCTAAGATAACCAGTGCTCCTTTGCAAGAAGAACACCTTAAATGAATGGAAAACATAAGACTCATCTTCATGTCTTCAAGAGCGCACCCTCTCTTCAACACACCTGCTGAACGCATTCACTTAATGCTTAATCCTTAAACAATCCAAATACCAAAACTCACATGATTCCCTCTTGGTTTGTTATCTTCTCATGCTCCAAAACTCACACCTTGCCAAGCTGATCAACTTCTCTCTGTAATATCCACAGGAATGATCACAATGAACTCCTTGATCATAACATTTGGAAAAACCAGACACAGTCTTCATCCATTCAGTCAGGAATGCTTCACACAATCATACACACATAATGCCTTCCACTAAACTCACACACCAAGACAAGTGTGACATCTCCCATCAACAAGGACCCTCACAAAGCTCTTCTAAAATCTGCAGAGAACAATAAATTCTCCCATACACACCTAAAGTTGTCCTTCAGACTTCTCCTCAGAAGCATGTGCGCATATGATTCAAACAATTAGCTTCACATGGCTAGAACCATTCATGTCCACACCAACATGTCATCCAACAGCCTAATGTCATAACATGTTATCTGACATTATATCCTCATAAGATTCAACCAATCTTCACAATTTTGATCAGCATGCAATCTTCACAATATATGTACCTTTGCAGCAAAATCCATAGACAAGTACTCCCCCAGTCATGGTTAACTAATGCTCTAGATGAAGATGAACATTTGAGCACACTTGCTGAGCACATGCAATTTGGTACCATTATCCCTTTCTCCAAAGGCAGTCATTCCCTATCATACTCTTCATCTTCAGACTTCCAATTAATCAATACTCGATCTACATCAGTCTTTTCTACATTCTCCATCTAAGGCATACCTTCTACTTCATCATTCTCCCGTATGACTATGTAGATGCTCCTTAGGCATAATGTATGCACCAAGCTTCAGAACCAGAACAAAATCATCCTCCACCAAGGATATTCAACCAGATAATGTCCTAACACAAGTTAGAATATTTGCCACACACCAAGATATCATCACCATGATTCTTGATATGCTCCACCAACTGGACTTACTATTGCATAGTAATCCAAAGAACTAGAGAATTAACCTCTCATCCAGCTTCAAGAAGAATAATCTCCTTGAGTCTTTAACGCATCACCCTTCTGCCCAAGAGTAACTTGTTTCAAGACAATCCTCAATAATAACCAGCTGCCACAGTTTGATCACCTCATTCATGAATCCTCATATGAAAACAACCAAATGTCACATTTTGACCTTTTTCACGTTTGTCAGAACTCTCACAAAGATATCTTGATCCACCAAGGAAACTTGATCTTCAAGTCACATGTTCTACTTGCTCAAAAGCAAACACACTTAGACTCCCTAAGCCATGGTCATGTAACATCTTCTCCTTCCTGCAGCTCCCGCAAACTGCCATGAGAACGATCTTTTTGAAGCATCCTATTGTTCATTCCTGTAGATCACCCTATCATTTGCTGATGTGCCACATCACCAGCTGAGACTCCTGACGTTAAGCTAGATGTCAGAACATTATGTCATCCAACTGTTGAATTCAGCTCTACCTTCTGCCACTCAGAAGAACCTCCTCCCTTTGCAGAAACAAATTTCCATGCTCTCATAGACTTGATTTAACAATCAAGTTTGAGTAGACAGCCTCCATCCTGCTTAGAAACTCCAAAGACTTCAAACCTACCACATCTGAATCTTCAGAAAGTAAGTAGTCCAAGACTACCCCATAGTAATACTAAAGAAAGTTACTTCCCTTAGTAGATCCGTCAGTAGAAAGCCAGAGATAACTTCCACTTATCCTCGACCTTCACAACCAGAGCAAACACCATGCCCCAAACCACTTAGATCAGAGATAAACTGATCCAAGCTTTAACCACCAAGATTATGATGTCTTCATAGTCTTCCACCTTCATCTTTAACAGCACCACCATCTGGACAAGTCATTCACAATACTTACTTGGAACAGATGCTAAGCAATAATCCTAGGTCAACACCTAGGCGACTTGTGAGCGAATGTAGAACCCCTCCCGTGATTCTCCAAACCTCTGATGAAAAGATGTTACAACAATAGACAGAACATCCTTAATCTTGTCTTTCAAGGATAATCAATTAAATACTTGTGAATTTCACAAATAGCAATTGATCCCTGTGGTTTAACCCTTCTTCAAATTCCAGCATCTTCTGAACCTTCTTCATGACAGACCATTATGACAATCATTCATTCCACAAAAGCCTTCTAGGTTAGGTCAGTGTCTTGATCTTTTACTCCACCCTGAGCAAAGAACTGAAATGATGTTTCAACATCAGTTCCGACATTAGTCTAATTCACATTAAACATCTCCTATGGATTCGGAGACTACAACCATATTAATCCACACATATCTCTTGTAGGGAACACACGAGAACATATCAACATCTGATTAAGTCCAAGAACAGACCAACAAAAGTGCAATAACTTGCATAACACACTCTTCCAGAAGCTTCTTCTATAAGCACAAGGTTCAGACCTCTTGTCTAACTTAAGAGTGATAACAACCATCCTTCTGTATAACCATACCATAGACAATCTGCTACTTCCAATCCTTCAAGCCACAAAACTGAAAGAGCTCATGCAAACACCAATTGACCCCAGGCTGATTTACACTGCTACTGCACACAAACTCTTGGATGCATTTTCCCTATAAAATTGTCCTCAGACATTTTAACTTTAAACAGGGATCATCTCCTTCTCTTCTGCTATGAAGATTACTACCTGAACAGCATCTCAAAAATTGTTTAACTTCATAGCTTCACTGATCCTTCAAAACAGCTACAATCTAATAGGTCTTTGACTCAACATTTACCATAAACTGCTGATGTGTAGCGCGATGTCGAGACATTAGAGCTCAGCTTCTTTCTTGATGAAACTTCCTCCAGTTCATGATTTTGAAAATCAGAAACATGTATCTTCACAAGAGAATTCATCTTCAGATATACCAGAACTACATTTGACATCATAACCAGGAAGTTCCTCCTAATTAGGTCACCACAACTATGCTTAAGAGATAACTTATCAAGATCTTCACTCCCGCATGAAAGATTTGACAGTGATACTCTTGTGCTTTGGCTCCACCCTCTTCTTTCACCATCAAGAAAACTGATAAAGAAGGAATCAATATTTTGGACAGATTGGTCTTCAATGCCTGATTTGAAATATATTCTTCTTCAAAAATTGAAACTTCCATGTCATCCAGTCTTTAATAATATCCATTCACCTTTTGATCACTTCTTTCCCAAATCAAAGATATGAGATAATCCTCAAGTATCTTTGGCATCTCTAACCAAACGGTTGAAGCTGTCTTGTATAAACTACAACATCATAGAATATCCTGCTGAGGAGACCAAACCCTAATGTCTTTCCAAGAGAATACCTTCCTAGAATCTCACCACCAGAGATACAAGAACCAACCAGGGTTACATCAGATACCAAGCAGCGGAACACACACCAACTCCTCAACAACCTTGAGGCACTACCATAAACCGAGTGCCAACAAATCAAACTCACAGCAGCAGTTCTCCTGATAACAACAGATAGATCCAATACATACTCTATCATGAATAGTCCATCCTTCACTTCAAGGGATCATACAAATAACTATATGAACTGACCAAGTCTATAACTCAGCAAAACTATCTTCCTTGCTCATGAACCAGAAAGTATCTTCCCTATATCTCATCTAGAAACAGACAGGATGCCTGCTCTGATACCAATTGAAATTCTGGTATCAGATAAGTGATGTCAAGTGTGATGTCACAACATCAATATCTGTTGTATGAACAAGGCAATAATAGTAACCAGAAAATGCACACAAAATTTGTTCACCCAGTTCGGTCTAACAACCTACATCTGGGGGCATACCAAGCCAGGAAGGAAGTCCACTATTAGCAGTATCAAATTACAGACTCAACAAACTAGTTGACAATCCACTAACTTAATCACTACCCAATGACCCTTCTATCTAAGTCCTCCCTAGATAAGAGACTCCATCTCACTCCCAATCATCGCAATGATGTCTAGCAGTCAACATCTCAGTCACTGCATCAACAGCTTGATTTCCAAAAACTCTCCAAACACATAGAAGACACACTCCTATAACAATACCTATACATGACCCTCATGACTAAGAACAATACTTAGAGTTGCTTAACAGCTTCCTCTAAGAACAATACATCTCTTACCTACAGGCTTCGAGATAAACACGATGACCATCCCACAAACCGGGTGGTTCATCAACCAACACAGCCCTTATAATTTACATGATGGCTGGCTTCTTAAAACTAGGTTACAATGCTTTTATTTATAACCTTTTTCCCAACTGGATTTGGGCTTTAAATATCATCATATTAACTGCTACAAATCTGCAGAAGATTCTGCTACTAAATAGATCTTCAATTAAATCTCCAATTAAATCTTCATATCTATTAGCCTTAAAAACAGCAACAAGATCTGCTCTAAATCTGATTGCAACTGAATATATCTTTACCATGATATTCGCCTACAATCTCTCACTCTCTTCAGCAGAATATCTCTCCAATAACAGAAACACACAGCCCTAATAAAACAACTCAGACTGATGTCTTAACATCGGGTTTGACATCAGCACAGAATCTGCCACCATTTACAACTTAACACAACCAGAATGTTAGAAACTCATGTTGAAACATCAACCATGACATCCACATTGTTTTACCAAAATTCCAGCCAAGTACAAGAACTAACCGGGATGACTCTTTTGCCCCGAGTCTCCTGGGTATGGCTGCCAGATAGGCAGGCCATCCATTGGGCCATAATAGTCGTGGTCAAAGTTGTCTTTCATCAGAGTGTCTTCCCCTAACGAGTTGGGTGGAGCACGGCATCCTTCCGGATCACAATCTCCGTATATCATTTTGACATCTGACCTTTATATATATCTCGGACTCTGTGCGGGATAGAAAAATAGCATAGGCACCTCTTCCTGAGACATATAACCGTCCTCCTTAAGATGGGACTTCCACTCTTCATCTGTATCAGAGGAATCACCCTCGTTGATGGTATGTACTTCTTGAGACACCGGGTGAAGGAAACCTCCACTGTGGAAGAAGTCCTGAATGGGATGAAGATTTTCATCGTTAATAGCAGTCTGGGTACTGTTTGAGGAAAAACCAAGAACCTTCTTCGCCTTGATATCAGTAGGAATGACAAGTTGTCCCCATATTTTTGTATTGTTACTTTTAATTACTTCGAGAGCATCTTTATACGAGGAAATCGACGTTCCTCTTTCTGATTGGTTGTCATTGCTCACCGAAAGTGCTTGGAACTGGGTTCCCATAACCTCCTCTGGTTCTACATAAATGGACGACAATAAGTTGCTCACGATCAAGGCTTGCTCTCCGCAGACTGTGACTAGTTAGCCGTTCTTGACGTACTTAAGTTTCTGGTGAATTGTCGAAGTGACTGCCCCAGCCTCATGTATCTAAGGTCTTCCTAACAAACAGCTGTATGCCGCCTGGATGTCCATGACCTGAAAAGTGACTTGGAACGTGTGAGGATCGATAGTTATGGGAAGGTCGACTTTGTCGATAACTGTTTTTCAGGACCCGTCAAATGCTTTGACAATGACCTCACTGCCTCTCATCGAGGATCCTTGAAATGATAGTCGCATTAGAGTAGACTTTGGCATAACATTCAGAGCTGACCCGATGTCTACCAGTACGCTGGCTAAAGCATCGTCCTGGCAGTTGACTGTAATATTTAGCGCCATGTTGTGATGTTTGCCTTCTTCCAGCAGTTCTTCATCACTAAACCCCAAGTTGTTGCAGGAAGTGATGTTGGAGATAATGCTGTCGAATTGTCTTATTGTCACATCTTGTTCCACAAAGGCCTGCTCTAAGACTTTCTGTAGAGCTTCCCTGTGAGCTTTGGAACTGAGTAGAAGAGATAGCACAGAGATTTTTGAAGGAGTTTGCAACAGTTGGTCAACAATGTTGTACTCACTCTTTTGGATGAGCTTCAGCATCTCATCGTTGCTCTTTGAAAGGTCGGGATCACTAGATTGATCGACTGGTTGATTAGGAACTTTTGTTTGGGGTTCCTTTTCTCTGGTAAGTTCTCCAACTCCTCGGTTGAAGATTCGACCGCTCCGTGTTACTGGACTGATGTCTGCAATATTCACGACGGAGGGTAATGGAACTTCTTTTCCATTCTCAATTGTTGTTGCATCGTATTTGTAAGGGATAACCTTATCGAATGTGTACGGTAATGGTCCCGGTAGATAAATAACTATAGGAGCCTTCTGATTTTTCTGACCATCGTAGCCGGCCTCAATTGGTTCAAGGTTGAGAACCTTTCCACTATCAAGAGGAACTCTTGATTCATGGAGTAAAGGGATTATGGCATATACATCTTTGGCCACTTCTCGTTTAGGGATTAAGACAACATTTTTGCCTTGATTAGGATAATAGTCTGACATTGAACCAGAGCTTGACCATGGTTGAATCTCCTTATGGTCCAACTGACTTTGAAGGGCTGCTCGCACGAGGTAGCATCCTTGGTTATCCTCTGAGCAAACTCTACAGCGCTCATAGTTGTGTGGTGGCACCCGGCCACATCCGCTTTGTATGCAGTGTAACCTTACTAGATCTGTTTCCATTGATCGAACATCCTGACTTTGATACCTAGTAGGGTTCCCGTCAATCATACTGACTTGTTGCGTGTCTTTATCTAGATAGATCGGAAGCCACCAGTGGTTCAACTAGTGTTGCAGTGTTCTTTGAATGAGTGTACATCCTTGGTCAATCTCTCGGCATACCTTGCAGTTCTGATAATTATGCAAAGTCAGAAAACCGAGTTGGACTTGCTTAGCATGTAATTCCACCAAGCTGGTATTCATCACGAATATCAAAGATTTAAATCATGTTGAATTGATAACGACTTCTATCGCGGTAATCCCGAATCCATCCCAAATCTGTCTGACGCTGGAGGGGCTCTTGTCTAAAAGAGCATCCCTGATTGTTACTAAGCAAATCAGACAGGAATCATAATCATGCCGTGGCAGATCATGATGTTGGCTTTGCCTTGAGTTCATTGCCACCAAGTTGACATTCATCGCTAGAATGTTGTGGTTCTTAATGATGTTGGAATTTGTATAAGTCATGTTGACCTCATGGATTCGGTGATCTTGGATCCATCCGAGATCCATCTGTTCCTGTAGAACGGACTCCGCCGCAGAACATCCATGATTATTTTTAGAGCATATATCACACTGGTGATAGTTATGAGATGGTACGTGACCATATCCACTCTGTCTGCAATGCATCTTGACCAGGTTGGTTCCTAATAAGAGTATATCATGAATTTGATAGTTGTGCTTAAACTCTTCCTCTATCAAATTAACTGCAACTTTCTCGTGTTGAGGCAACGGGTTCGTCTGAACATTTGGATTTGTATCCTTGAAGGATAGGACCCCGCTCCTAACAAGCTTCTATACATCGTATTTGAAGCTGAGACAGTTTTCAATGTTGTGCCCTGGTCCTCCTTGATGGTAAGGGCAAGTCTAATCCGCTTTGAACCAAAAAGGAGGATTCTCCGGTATAGTAAGTGGAGACCTGGTTTGGACATGCCCCTTAACCAGTAGTAGTGGAAAGAGTTCTGCGTACAACATCGGTATAAGGTTGAACCCTGGTGGTCGCGTTGTACGGTTGTTGTTGTACTGAGGACGAGCCTACTGAAGAGGCTGTTGTGTCCTTTAGTGATATTGTTGTTGATTCGGTTGGCTCTGAGCAACCTGAGGTTGATACGTCGGAACAGGCACAGGGTTAATAGCAGGAGTTACAACTACTACTAGTTGGTATCGTCGCCTTTGCTTTCCGAGAGAGATATTACCAATATCTTGCTCTTTTTTCTTAGGGAAAGCATTACAATATCTTTTGGTACTGCTTGATGGTCTAGTATGTTTGACCAAACGTCCTTCTCAGACTGCTTCTTCAAGACGTACTCCCATGCTCACCATCTCGGTGAAGTCGTTGGGCGCACTGGCGATAATTCGGTCGTAGTAGAATGAGCTCAAGGTTTTCAAGAAGATTTTTGTCATCTCTTTTTCCTCAAGAGGTGGATAAATCTGGGGGGCAATTTCACGCCTTCTCTGAGCATATTCCTTGAACGTTTCCTTGTCTTTCTGCGACATGGCTCTGAGTTGATCTCTGTCCGGTGCCATGTCCAGGTTATACTTATATTGTTGAACGAAGGCAGCGCCAAGATCTCTGAAAGTGATGATCTTGGTGCGGTTTAAACCCATGAACCATTTGAGTGCGGCACCGGTTAAACTATCTTGGAAATAGTGGGTCAGTAGTTGTTGGTTCTCTGTCTGAGTTGACATCTTTCGAGCGTACATCACCAAATGACTTTGAGGGCAAGAGTTGCCCTTATATTTTTCAAATTCGGGCACCTTGAATTTGTGCGGAATTTTCACATTAGGGACCAAATAAAGGTCTGCGGCGTCCTTTCCGAATAGATCCTAACCGCATATGGCATGCAGTTTCTTCTACATCTCCAGGAATTGCTTTCATTTCCACCAGAAGGTATCTGTGGAATCTGTCCTTCCAGGACAGTATGTACCACGGGTGGTGGTATAGTCATTACAACAGTGACTCTTGGTGCTTCTCTCTCCCGAAGTTTGTAACCTTCAGGAGTTGCTGTCATGCCCCTTGCATCTTCGCTTTCCCGAAGTTTGTAACTTTCAGGCCTAGCGGCTCCTACTGTGGGTTCCGAATCTTCCGTGATCGACAGAATATATCCTTTCGAGATATAGTTGAGTGGCATGCCCCAGGGACGATCTTTAGGCATGTTATACCGAGGATCATACTTTTCCACTATGGGCGTCGATGTGATCTCTGAGATCATAGTCCTTTGTTGTTGCATCTGGGTTGCTGCTAGAGACTGCATGTCATTGTGAAGTTTCCTCAGATCTTCTTTCAGAGTGTCAATTTCTTCTCTCAACCCTCTGTTCTCTTCCTCGAGATCATCCATTTTCTTTTGTCGGTTGGCCCGAGTATAATACGAATGAGACAGCTTGGCTCTAGAATCGAGGTACAAATGTGAGATTTGTAGGGAAGAAGAATGCGTTATGTGAGAATGATGAATGATATGCAATGATTATATTAAATTTTTTTTTATTTAATCAAAAGAAACTTCAACAATTGGATTGCAAATATCATCCAATGGGGAAACCCCGTTTTATTGAATTCAAAGATTGCAGAAATGGAAATAAGGTATTTTACAAAGTGCTATAAAAGGAAATGTCTAGACTTATGGATCCTGAGTCCTCTCTGAGGAGGTCTCAGGTGCTGGTGTTGGTATTTTCCTTTTCTTTGACCAGGGCTCTTAATTCGTTGTCGGGTTGTCATCCCTTTGCCAAGTGAAAGGAGCGAGCAAATTCCTTTGGTCTTCTTTATTCTCTACAGCATGTTGCTCTAAAATCTCGATCACATCATCTTTTTCTTTTAACAGTTGCTCTATTTTGGTACACTCCACATTGAGAATGCGGTACTTGTTCTTCCAAGATTTCTTCTCCTGTTGAACTTTGTTGAGGGTGACCTGGAGTTTTTCCGTATCCGACATAAAATAAAGGACAAATTCCTTTAACGGAAGAACTTCTTGACGAGGGTTAAGCATCCTCAGTTTGAGAGCTCTAGTTTGTACCCAGTGGAGATAAGGTTCCATGGAGACACTGTCTGGTTTTCCTAAAGACTCTCTTCCTTTCCTGTGAACATGTTTCCAGGCATGCACTATTTTTGTCTTTAGTGCCCTGTCATTTTCTCCTTTTTTGAAGAAAAGACTCCTCATTTAGTTCCTATGAGGGGTACATTAGGGAAATTCCCACAACGGTCAATGATTCTTATCCCATCATAGATTTGATTGCACCAGTCTATGTCAGAGTTGGTAAGAGACATGATTCTCTGTGACCAACGCAAAGTACTCTTATGATCCCAAAAAGCAGCATACTTGGGCAAGTGAGAAGTGAACCATTTGTAAAGCAGGGGTACAAAGCATGTGATCATTCCTCCGCTGTACAAATTCCTTAAGTGTACAGAATGATAAGCATCTGTGAGCAAGGTCGGTACGGGGTTTCCAATTAGAAAAATCTTAATGGCATTGATATCAACAAAGTCATCAATGTTGGGAAACAAAAATAACCCGTACGCGAGCAGAACAAAGACGCTCTCGAAAGCAGTCACGTTCCCTATACTAGCAAAGTACAGAGCTTTCTTTATCAAAAATTTGGCTGGTAAACCTTGGATACCACCCTTAATGGTCATGTGAGTCCTGACTTCTGACTCGTCCAAATAGATAGCTCTTGCAATGATTTGATGCTTTGGAATTTCTTTCAGTCCAGAAAAGGGAGCTTGATTAGTAATTGGTAAATCAGCCAGATGAGAGTACTCGTCCAGCGTTGGAGCAAGTTGATAATCTGGGAATGTGAAACAGTGATAGAGCGGATCGTAAAATTGAATCAGCGTAGCTAGGATTCCTTCAATTACATGGACCCTTAACAGTGACATCATTCCTCCGTACTTAGCTCTGAAAGCATCAGGGTTGGTGATCATCCTTGCCAACCCTCTTAAATCCTCTAATTTTGGAACCTTGAAGGTATACTGGTGAGTCTTCCTTCTACCGAAATCCATAACGCAATCTTTTTCTCTGATATTTGCAATCATTGTCTTAGTTTAATTTGATAAAAAAAGAGACTAGAAAAGAAGATTTTTTTTCTTTTTGTTTAAAGTTTTTTAATGAAATGAATGCATGAATGCAGCACACAAAAACATAGAAAAAACATGGGGTCAAAGGTTCAGTGTCATGAAGTCATGGCTCTACCCATCCCCAAAGGTTATACTGGTGATTTTTGTACCTGTCCTCAAAATCATTGACCCCCCTTGGGATAACAACAGCAGGCTGGTTCACCCGAGCGAGCTGCAATATCTTAGAGTAATCTCAAATGAGGGTAGTATCACGTGACAACTATTTTTGATAGCTTCCGCACTACAAAATAGTAACATGGTCTCAGCCTACTAATTCCTAAGTTTCACGGATACCACAATCGAACAATCTGCTTTCAACAATCGAAGTTGTTTAGACATTGAATCTGCAAAGGGTATCTCCACTGATTCGATGGTCTACTGGGGTCTCTTATTTGGGAGTCACTCCCTGTAAGATTACTCGTCTAATGCCATCACTTATCTTAGGTGTCACTCAAACTTTCCAGATACGGCATCACCCGCAGTCCCATTAGCAGAAAAATAAACATGGATATCAATTAGGAAAAGCGATATACATATATATATATATATATATATATTCATTCATAAAAATAACATCCTAGACCTCTTAAGAACTAATCTTAGTCCTATACAGACAATGACTCCCCAACAGAGTCGCCATTTTACTGTAGCGAGCAATTTTTGTCGGTGACGCGACCACCTTATCTCTGGTTTTTGGGTTTCTCCCCACAATGAGGAGGAGGTGCTACTTTCTGATTTCTTATTTATCCCGTGAAGCTGGAAGGGAAAGGGAAGCTATCTAAAACTAACCTTGCACGCGAATGTTTAACTGAACAAACGCTTAAAGAGATTCGGGGAGTTCGGGGTCAGGTTATACAATGGGGAGTTGCCAATTACCCATCCTATATGTGGTTATCCACAGGATATTAGCTTTAGGTTTCGCTTTATACTTGATGGGGTTTATCTGTTAATGGGTTGGGAAAGTTTCTTGGGAAGTATGAGAGAGTGAGTGAGCTTTTGTTGATGTTCGGGTGTTTTTGGTAAGGTACTGGACGTAAGTTTTGATTGGTGTGAAGGTACTGGACCTAGAGTTTTTGATTAGTATGCTCGCTAAGATTTCTCAATCTTATGCCTACGTATTCCCATTTAAACGAAACAGGGAAATCAGAGCAATCGTAGTTCCTCCTATACTAAGGGAGGAAAAGATATTTGGTGTCTTGTTCGAAGCCCAAGATTGAAGCTAAAAGGTTATTTATTCGTGTCTTGTTCAAAGCACAAGATTGAAGCTAAAAAAGTTTGACTGAGAGATAACTTGTCATCTCTAAAGAGGGATTGGACTTCCTCTAAGGGGATTGTTGATTTTTGTGTGCCTTGATCAAAGCCCAAGGTAGAAGCTAAGAGGTTGATTTGACTCTTCTAGGGAAGTTTTTATACAAACCCTAAGAGTAGGCTAAAAGAGATTCGGCTCTTTGGGGATGCCATTATACAAAGCCTAAGAGGAGGCTGGAAGTTTGACTTTTCCGGGGAAAGTGTTCTATTTGTCTTGTACAAAGCCCAAGATTGAGGCTAACAAGGGATTTTGACTCCACCGGGGAGGTTTGTATGTGTCTTGTACAAAGCCCAAGATTGAGGCTGAAAAGAAGACTGACTCTGTGGGAAAGAAATCTTTATCTGTCTTGTACAAAGCCCAAGATCGAGGCTGAAGAGAGTTTGACTAAACTTAGGGAATTTATTTCTCGGAGCCTAAAGAAGGCTAGGAGGAATTGACTCTGCTGGGGAAAATATTTGTACCAAGCTTAAGAGAAGTTTATGAAGATTTATGTCTTGTACAAAGCCCAAAATTGAGGCTAAACGGGTTTGACTCAACAAAAGAGTGCTTTTATCTGTCATGTACAAAGCCCAGGATTGTGACTGAACAAGCTGGAGAAATCATTATACCCAACCTAAGAGGAGGCTGACTTCTGCTAGGGGAAATCCTTATACCGAGCCTAAAAGGAGGCTGGAAAAGATTGACTCAATGAGAGAGTGTTTTTATCTGTCCTGTACAAAGCCCAGGATTTAGGCCAAAAGGGTTGACTCAACAAGAGAGTACTGAAATGTTATTGACTCAACAAGAGAGTCTGAAAAGGTGATTGACTCAACAAGAGAGTCTGAAGAGGTGATTGACTCAACAAGAGAGTCTGAAAAGGTTGACTCAATAAGAGAGTCTGAAAAGGTGATTGACTCAACAAGAGAGTCTGAAAAGGTAATTGACTCAACAAGAGAGTCTGAAAAAGGTTAGCTCCGCTGGGGAGAATCATTGTACAAAGCCCAAGAGAAGGTTGACTGCGCTGAGGAAAGATCTTAATACAAAGCCTAAGAGGAGGCTAGCTTCTGCTGAGGATTATTGAGTTCCCGAGGCAGGTCCAAGTGTGGAATCAACTCTTGCTGATGGTTACAGAAGAGTTGGGGTATCAGATACCTTGAGTTTATGATTTGAGAGAGTGTTATTAACAACCTTTTGACCCTGGCTGGGGATTTTTAGGAGAGAGGCTGGGTTTTAGAAACCCTTTGGAGATTGATCCAGAGTGACCGGGGTTTCTCCTATGTTTGTAGGGAACTTGAGAATGTCTTTGAGACTCAAGGTTTAGACTCTCAAAGTCTACTGGTGTGGAAGAGTTTTATCTTTTGTATGATGCTCAAGAGGAGGCGGGTGTTTTAAGGGATGAGAATCAACCCTAAATTGGCCTGAGATTTGACACTGGAAAGACTGCTCTAGCAAAGGATGACTAAGTTCTGTCTTATACCTTTAGGAGGTCTTCAGGGTCCTTGTATTAAGCCCAAGAGAAGGCAAGAGAACTTCTAAGAAGCCAAAAGGGTCCTTGTACAAAGCCCAAGAGGAGGCGGGGATGCTTTTAGGAAGCCTGTGGGTCCCAAACCAAGAAAAGTTCAAGAAATGTTGTTCACCGAGAATAGATCATTTAGTGAAAGTTCTGAGGTTTTAAGTAATTCAAGAGATGCTATTCACCGAGAATAGATCAACTCTGGGGAGTAGAATTTCTTTGACAATTTCTAATAGTGACAGTCTGAGAAAAGGTTCACCGAGAATACTGCCTTTCTCTTTGTTCCATATTGTTTAAGCCCAAGAGAAGGCAAGACTGTATCTGGAAATCCTATGGGGATCTAGTTTTGACTGTATTTAAAGAGTAACCAAACTGGCATTACCTAGTTCTAGACCTAGTTGTCGGGGAAAACTCTAAATAACTATACTAGTATATATATAGTTGATATATGACAAGTATTTTAAAAGGATATGAAAAAAGGACTTACAGTGCGCAACTTCCCACAATATATTTATATATATATATATATATATATATATATATATATATATATATATATATGAATGTGAGTAAATGAAAGCTGTTAAAACTTACAGGTGAGCAAGCTTCCATGCTGTATTTGTTAGTTGTTCAAAGAAATTAAAGAAAGTTTTGATAACAACTGTATATTTTGAACTTAAATCAAAAGGGAAGTTGTTTTTGGAAAGATTTTTTGGGCTTATACTTAAGGAGAGGCCCAAGGTTTAATAGTGATCGCACCGTTCTTTTGAAGATCGTATCGGGACTTATACAACGATTGAGGCCCAAAAAGGTTTTCTGTACAAAGGGATGGGACTTACAACTCAAGGAGAGGCCCAAAGAGGTTTTGAAAAAGAAATGTGGGACTTACAACACGAGGGGAGGCCCAATGAAAGACAGTGATCGCATTGTCGTTTTGAGAATCGCAGAGGGACTTATACAATGACTGAGGTCCAAAATTATTTTTGTACAACAAGGGATTGGGTCTTACACTCTATTAGAGGCCCAAAGTATTTTAAAAGGTTTGATAAAGATCGAGAACCAAAGAAACCCTAATTTCATTTTCTTTTAAAAGGAATCCTTTTAATAAAATGAATAAAAATGACAAAAATACCAAATAAGTCTAAATAAACTACTTGTGATTTTTGATTAAGGTTTAAAAAATGAGGTTTTAATCACAAGATGATTTAGGACTCATTTGATTTTGATTTTCAAGATGAATATTCATTTTTGAAATGTTTAAAAACAATAAAAATGAATTTATTTACAAAAATATCAACTATATTAAATAAATAATATAAATTTGATTTTTTGGTGAAATAAAATATTTAAACATTTTTGTGATTTTTTGCAAAAAGAACAAGTAAAAAATAATTAAAATTGAGAGAGAAATTAATTTTCCGAATCATTTAAAATAATATGACAAATATTAAAAAAATGGAAAAAGAGGTAAAAAAAGGTACGGGGCGAGGGGGATTCGAACCCCATACCTCCAAGTTACAGCGCGCGCCTTCTACCCCTCGGGTGGTGATACATCCGTGTATCAAAATCACCCCATAAATATATAAGGGATGCCTTGTTTTAGGCCTGGGCAAGGCAAGGACAACTTTTGGGCCATTTAGGTGAAGCCTCTAACTTTCTCATTTCTTCATGGATTGGGACAAAATTTATATGCATCTGGCCTAGAATTTCCCAAGGAATCCAATGGTGGTCATGGTTTTTTCAGATGAGGTCCGTATTTAAAAACCCGATAGTGGTTATGAAATAGGCCTATATTTGCATTTTCTATGCTACAACATGGTACAGACAAGAATTACATGATGAAATGGTTCAAACACAACATAAATAACATGTATGAGATGTTTATGATCAGTGGACTTCAAAGCAATGCATAATTTAAACAGTTCAAGTTGTGATGCTTACCTCTTTGGGAGCTTTTTGAGCTATCTGCCAAGTTTCTTGTGCCAGAAGTAATTTGATGCTTTAGACACTCTCAGTTGATCCCTTAGAAGCTTTTAGAATGGTTGGAACCAGCTGGAATCTTCAGGAACAAGTTTTGAGCTCTTTCTTGCAAAAAGGGAAAAAGTGACCAATATGGCAACTCTCTCAAATGGTGTTCCAGATGTGGGGAACCATTTGGGACAGTTCAAGGATGATATTTGAAGTGTGTTTGAGGTTTTATCTAGTTTTGAAAGTGACTGGATCAAGACATGGCTCTAAAAATGCAAAAAAGTCCAATTTTGAGGTTTTGGAAGTGAACTTTGAGATTTTGGTGTAACAGGTCACATGTTAGTGTTTAAACAGCTTAGATACAACATATTAGAGGTTTTTGGATCATGAGCTGTGATGGAATTGCTCTCTAACTCAAAAACTCAGAGGTACCTTGCAAAAGAAGGCATTTTGGCCTAGAGAAAGGGATTTTGAGGAAAGCATTAGTTTGGTTGCTTTGGTGTACTCAAACTGAGCACAAATGAACTCTATTTATAGTAGAGCAAGTTTGTTTTGGCATCAATAGTGCATGGAGGTTGCAACAGGCCTTTGGCCAATGTTATGTAAAAGGAATCTCAAGTTTCCTCTAGCCATTGACTTGAGATTAGAGCACAGGCTTTGTAGCTTTGGTTCAGAGATAAGTTTGGACTGAATTCAGTTGGAATAGGCTCAGTTCATGCCACCTTGATGCATTCATTAAAGGCTTGGAAACAAAATTGAAGTCTTGGCACTTTTTAGCCTTTTTAGGTTTGGCATGGCTACTTCTAGATTCTTGGACTTGTGAGGCTTGGAGATCAGATCATCCCCCTTGGATTTAATCCTCAGATGTGTCCAAATTGATGACAAGGCTTGGATTTATCAGATTTGGACAAATCGAGCAAAATGCACAAATTCTGCCTTGTAAAACCAGTTCATGATGCCAGGTTTCAAGGGTTGTATCTCCTTGCTCAAATTGAATTTGGAGATGATCTGGTACTTGTTGGAAAGCCCTTATGGCATACTTTAACTTTGATGTTTACCCCTAGACCTAGTTTGACTTGGATCAAGGTGAAAATTGTCCCTACATTTTGGAAAAAGTAAGGCAGATTCTGACTTAGTGAAAATTTCACTAAGTGTTGGAAAAATGTCATTTTCATGTTTTTAGCCATTTTGATCACTCCATAACTAAAAATCCATGAGGAATTGGAATGAGATGTAGTTGACACTTTTGAAGTATGTAATGAGAGCTACAAATCCATTTTTGGACCATCCAAAATGGTTGTTTGGATCTCAAGTTATGGTCCTTGGAAGTTGGTACCCTAGCTACTTTATTCCATAACTTAGAAAAATTCTAAGTTTTTTATGGTTACCCCTTTTACAAGTTAACTCACTTTATTTGATTTTTCTTGATGAATGATGATTCAAATCACATATTAACATTGTTTTAGGGTTAAAGAACCTTGGTTGACCAAAAATTCAAAACGTCAAACTTTGGATTTTTGTACAATTGACTTTTTATCGGATGAAATCCAAACTGTGCGATCCTATGTGAAATCAAGCCCTTGACATAAATCAAAATAAATGGATATGTTCCATAGGTGTTATAGGGTGTATTGAATCATGTCCCAAGGTTTGGGAGCATGTCTTGGTCAAAAGTCAAAGGTATAGTTGACTTTTTCCTTGAAACCCTAATTATGGTCCTGATGACATTGAAACTTGTAGATCAAGCTTCTTGGATCAATCCATTATTGCAAATGGATCAATGTAGTGTACTGGAGACCCTCAAATCATGTCTTGAGGTCTTGGCTCATGTTTTGTCCCAAAAGTCAACTTAGGCGTGAATTAGGTCAAGAAACCCTAATTCCTGATTTTTGGTAAATGCATCCCCTGAGGTTAAATTAACTTGATGATTGGGTCCATGAGGTCCCTTGGATTGTCTTGGGTTTTGTTTTGAAGAATTGGGTGACACTGGCGATCTTGAGGCTTGATCCACTTGGAATGTTGCAACCTTGTGCTTGATTCTTGATGTGGGAGTCCTCTTGATCATTTATGGGTGTTTGAGAGGTTAGAAAAGTTGAAGATCATGTCACTCCTTGATTGATCCTTTGTCTAAGGCTCTGAGAAGGCTTGAAACCCTAATTCTTGATTGTGGTGAATGCTCAAACATCTCTGAGGATATTGATGAGGCATGATGGCACATACATATTGTGGTAATGATCCTCACAATGATGGGAAATCTTGGTGGTCAAAATTTGGGGTATGACAGGCTCTTAGGGTTAAAAATTTAGGGTATGACAATTACGTATGAACGAGAAAAAATGAACAATTATAAGAAGGCTAAAGGAAATAAGGTAAAAAGCTAGAAGAGAAGTTTACCTAAGTGATAGCCAAATTGGCCACATTGAAGGAACCTGCCCAGGAGAAAAATTTCCATAAGAAATAGCTCGCTAAAGATTTTGTGGAAGCTTAAAATTCAATCATCACGTCTAAGGATATGGCCTTTGAAAAGGCGAAGTACAAGGTGTCATTTTTGTACCCCAATCTGGTTCTCTGTGCATTGGATTACTTTAGGTCTTCACGGTCAACCAACTTTTGGACAAGGAAGATGGGGTCCCTAAAGAGATTACCCAAGATCCAAGGTTAATAAAGGCCCTCTGGTTCATTCAAAGAGCAAGTTATGTGGGAAGAGAAAAGCTAGGCCTTTTGTTTTGTTTTTTTTTCCTCAATGTTGCACCTCTTGGGTATTATGTAAAATATGACAAGGACCAATGGTTGCTTTCTTTTATACATGGCTGATAGATGCTTGAAGTATACATGAATAACTATAAGAATTTTAAGGATATGTACTATGTTATTACTCCTCTCAGTCGCACCTCTCACAAGAACCTTTCTTAAATTCTAGATGGATTTGTTACTAGATTGAATAATGTCAAGGATTCTTCACTTTTATAGTGTGAGTAGAGTATAATAGTTTGTGAGAATGAAACAAATATAATTAACATATTCATTAATCAAAATTATATGTACCATTTCTTATTTCTAAATTAGAAAAGGATAAATTAATAATAATAATAATAATAATAATAATAATAATAATATATGAGATGTGATGACTTCTCAGCAAGTGTATCGATAATGTCGCAGTGATAAATAATATCGAATCCACATGGACTTCTTTTTAACAAATCAAAAATCGTGCAATATGTAATAAATAGTAAATTGGGGGGTGGGGGTTCGAGTTTTTCTAATGAGAAAATGAAATAAGTGTTCAGACCATAATAAGAAAGCGGTCAGGTTGTGTATAGAATCCCCTATTTCTCTATTGTTGATTATCGGTGCCTTACATGAATAATCTTATAACTATATTCCAACGACGAATTACCAAAACAGCTATAACTAATCTCTTGTGATATAGCTCACTAATCACTACTCGGAGTTTCCTATCCCTAGTCCACCATCGTAAGCAGGACTTGGCGATGCAATAGAGAATTAATTCACTAGCCACTACTCGGGGTCTCGTATTCCTATTCAACCAGCAGAAATATAATAATTCTCCTAGGTCCAACACATTGACTAATGGTCAATATTCCCCATGTGCCCAAAATCAGATAAAAAAGAGTATCTCACATAAAAAGCATTACGAACAAGAAGCAATTGAATATAATTATAGATCAAAGTAGTCATGCAAAGTCAAATCAACATGTGTCCCAACAATATAGAAACAAGTTCATCAAACACAACCTAACCTAGTGGAATTTAGCTACTCACAATTTAGACTATAAAACCAAAAATAATTAATAAGAATTGAATATGAGATCCCTTGAAAGAATGGCCTCAAATAGCTTTAAATGCTCTCAAAATCACTTTTGATGTTGTAAAAATTGTACTCGTTGTGCCAAATATGGTAACCCTTGAAAAAGTGCAGAAAATCTCCTTAAAAAGCCCTCAAAATGGATCAGGATGCGTTAGAAAAGCCCAAAAAAATGGGTCATCGCGCGCATGATGACCTGCATCGCACAACTTATACATTCATATCGCGCCCACAATACTGCGTGATGCTGCGCGTGATTATTCTAGTAGCCACACACTTTTGTTCCCATTTCACCTTTTTCACTAAGTCCAATTTGTTCACACTTAGTTATATTTTCCTCATTCTTTGGTCTTTCTTCTTTATTTTTTCTCCTCTTTAACTTTTTTGATTCGTTTCTTTGACTAAATTCATGCAATGACGGACTTTCATCAAAACCCCCAAGTTGAATTGTTGCTTATCCTCAAGTAACTCGCGTGCAACAACATATTTCAACAGAAAACAAGTTGCACAATAATAATTGAACATCACCAAATAATTTTTTTCTTTACTTGACCAGCGTTCTAGCTTCCAACTTCCATCCGGCATATTCGAGAAATGTCCTCAAACCTTGACGAGTACTCAACCTGTCCCTCAGCTCACCTTGACTCACTCAATGGATAATGTCATCCCTCAATCAACATGCAAAATAGTTGACGCTTAGCTTGATCATATTCTAATATAATTCATCACAGAAATCAAATCACGCATGTTTGAGGTCTTTTTCGGTTGTATCTTGGCTTATGTTCGGGTAGGATATTTTTGGGAAAGTATGTTTAAACCTTTGGAGTTAGGTGTGAATGTGAGAAAAATACATAAGAAGGGGGGGGGGGTTGAATTGTGTTACAAAAATTAGATTTACTTTTGAACCAGAGTTCAGATTCTAAAAACTGAGTTTATAATCTGATGTGATGCAGCAGAAATAGAAACAAAAGTAAAGTAAGAATAGCAAAGAACACACAGTAGTTATCATGGTTCCTCTCCCAACTGAGAGTACTCTAGTCCCCTTGCCAAGCAAGAGATTTTTCACTATAATCAACTAGATTACACTTGCTTATACACACACTTGTATAGGACTTTTCTTTTTGCTCAGACCATTTTTCCAAGACTTCCCTTGCTTAGAGCCCGTGTCTAAGACTTCCCTTACTTACAGCTCATGTCTAATACTTCCCTTTGCTCAATCAGCTCCTGACCGATAATTATCTTGCTTAGACCACCTGCCTAAGACTTTCCCTTGCTTAGAGCTCATGTCTAAGACTTTCACCTCTGCTTAGAGCTCGTGTCTAAGACTTTTACCTCGCTCAAGTCTACAGATAGTGACTTATATCTAAACAGATAGTTTAGAGAAGGAATAACTTATAACAACACGATAAATATCAGAGGTGTTCAAAATAATTCAACACACTTTTACAAAGATTCTGAATCAACACAAGAATAAGAACTCTAAACAGACTCAACTTTTTGATAGTAGTGCATGTATTTCTCAGTTGTATTGAAGTTTTATTTCTTGATGATCTTCAAATCTTCAGCGACTTTTTATAGCCAAATAAATAGAGGCGTTGGAGCATCTTCAACGTCTACAAACAGATCAAATCTTCTAGTACATCTTCTTTTCCAATAAAGCAGCGTTGGAACTTTCAGTCACAAGGATATCAACGAAACAAGGCCTTTATCCAATACAACTATGATTCAAGTACAACACAACCTATATAAGATAATTTCAATAAATCTTGAGTCTCGTGTTAGCATAACTGACTTGATATTACTTAGCATTAGAGGCAGTATAGCACGCTTCTGAGCTGGATTGTACTAGCATGTCTAGAACCGAACCAAAGTTATTTCAGTGTCAGAACTAGTTCTATCAAGTAAATATAATTCTGCATACACAAACTAGCTAGTTAGAAATCCTAATTGATTTTCAAATACTTTGTTATCATTAAAACCTTGGAGGATACATGGTATGAACCAAACTTGTTCAACAAGGTGCCTATTTCTCCTTCTATTTTCATACCCCTGTGTTCCTTCTAGATGGTACTAGAGATTTTTCTTTTGTGGTCCTTATCCACATTGCATTCTTTTGCTCTCTTTTTTTTGAAGAAGTGTCTTTTTCCACTTCAAATTTTGAATTTTTGACCAATTTTCTCTAGTACCCCAACTCAAAACTTAGAACTTTGCTCACTTCCAAGATTAACCCCAAATTT
The DNA here is from genome assembly GCA_022829125.1 of Lathyrus tuberosus. Classification (NCBI taxonomy): domain Eukaryota; kingdom Viridiplantae; phylum Streptophyta; class Magnoliopsida; order Fabales; family Fabaceae; genus Lathyrus; species Lathyrus tuberosus. The sequence goes on from JALAZF010000348.1 coordinate 2,006,267, forward strand.
AATTTTTTCCATACAACTTAAGAAATATAATTCTATCTAACTCCAAAGAGAGGGTGGAAATAAAAGACTTTTCAAGTCATATGGCTAAGAATTTTAGGCTACGTCGCCAAAAGAAAGGCTAAGCTCAAAGTGGTTAGTAAATGGACATACCTATTACTCCAGGGTGGTAAAAAGGCTCAAATCTTAGCCAATGGGTATTTACATGTACTTTTTCAATAGCTTGTTTCATGATGTTTTAACTTTCTTCTTGTTTTGACTTGTAGGCAGGGATGCTTGTTTCAATAAAGAGAACGAAGCTAAAGTTAGCGTTGAAAACTTGTAGGTAGGGATGTTAAGTTTGAGGCTCTAACTTTAGCTTCATCCTTATTTCATTATGGACACACTATAATAGGACATGTATGGTATGTTTCTAAAGCATTCTTGTCTTAATATATTTGTTGTATCGTGTTTGTTGTTGATGAATGTTGTTGTTTATGTTTGTTTAAAATATGAGTTTATTATATATTATGTGGTTTGAGTTTTTTCCAATTCCTTACCGAATATATAACTTTCCAAACTGCATTAGAAAATTATGATATGATAGATAAACGTGTATTAGAAAACAAGTACACGTTCAATTCTTGACAAGAATTCTTCACACCGTTAACTGCATGTTGTTGGTTGACACTTAAAACTTGGTTTAATGATTGTAGGTCTTCAACCACCCCTCTCTCCACCTCTATTATTGTTTGTAAAGTAAATAATATTTTGCAAAAAAAAAACTAGAGGTGAAGGAAGGGGCGGTTGAAGAACTAGGATCATTAAACCAAATTTTACTGTCAAAGAACAAAATATAGATAAGGTGTTGAATAACTCTTTTCTAGAGTTGAATGTGAACTTGTACTTCTAATATAACTTAATTTCTCATATTATAATGTTTTAGAGTAGATTAAAAGGTTATATGTTTGGTGAGAATTGGAGAAATAAGTATTCCACATAACTTATAAAAAACTTATGTCTATATATCACAATGGTTGTTTAGCACAACTGTTGTTAAATATGTTGCATTAAAGAATATCACAGTGGGGTTCTTAAGTAACCGTTGTGGTAGGTAGTGTGCTACATAGATACAATCAGGGTCGCACGTCCATGGTGGAAAACATCAAACATACAATCACACCTTACCTCGCAACGGTTGGACCAGCGTGGTGGTGTCTCTTTTCCAACTGTTGTGATAAGTGTTTTTCGTAGTAGTATTCTCTTTTGGCACAACTCCTTAGCATTGATTTCTATTGAATCTCACAAATGCAAACCATTTTTTCAAAGTTTACTGCATCTAATGACTTAAAAATGTTAGAGATAAATGTCATGACATCTTTTCTCACATTACACTTCTTAAACATCTTCTTCATCCAAAGTAATTTCTTACCACTGCTCCCTGCATTAATTATTCAGTAGGAATGATTTTCTCCTTGCCGACCCATGATATTATGTTGTTGATAATAGAGAAACATCCATTACTATCACCATCTATATTAAAACTTATCATGAGGTTCTCCTTGCTTGTCATCAGACTTCCTTTAGTAGTTGAAACACTTCTTCAAATGTCTAACCTTCTTTTGACCACCATACTCCCTTAAATATTATGTCGACCTATTCTTTTTGAATGTTGAACACATAGATCAAGACATTTGCATCAACATCTGATTCTTATAGAAGCATTCTGGATTCTTCATAGAAACCAAGAGCTGATAGCTCTTTCTTCGTTTGAGTTGGTGGCTTTGTTACCACTATGATACTCAAGATGTCTAATATATCTTCCTTGATATTTGTATCATCTTTCATTAGCTTTGCTTGAAATTATGGATGTCATCCAACATCTTCAATCTTGCTTAATTCCAACTCAAACTGCATCTGATGAACAACATGTTCCACCATGTTGTCTAACAAGTCAAAAACACACATGATAATTTTATCATCGTCTATCACCATGACTTCTTCTAGAAACTAAACGCCTTTGGAGATCAAAGCTTCTTTTGGCAGCATCTTTCCAAGGGGTATCCTTATTTGACAAAAACACTTCAGCACAATATTCTCATTAAGGAGGGATATGTTTATCAAGATCATTATACTTAGAAACATTGAAATACTTCTTAACCACATTATTAATGTTGTTACTCAGATTATTTTCCATGATTTTCTCCAATATTTTGGCAAAACGGAATTCTTCAACTTCCTCATTTAAGTACCTATTGAGAGAGGCATTATGCACATTCATCTGATATAGTTTAAACTTTAGAAAAATTAACAATCTTAGACTTAATCTGGTGGTTCCAAGAAGAGAAAAGGAATCATGGATACTCTCATTTTCATCAAAAAATATCATGGAGTTTCTTGATTTGATAACATCAATTTGCATCACACCACAATTCTCTTCCATATGGGTAGACTTTGTCGCTTTATACTCCTTGCTCTTTGTAGCACACACTAGAGGAATATTCGCATTCTTACTTATCATTCCTTCATTCAAAATTTGATCATGTTTATTCATACCATTATCCTTAGCTCTGGTTGCATCAGCTTCAACACCTTCATGATCTTGATCAGCATTCAACTTATGCATTTGAGATTTTGTCAGCATGTTGGACAATATGTCTTGCCTATCATCATCACCATCTGGACTAATTAGTCTATTTTTTAGGGAATCTTCAGCAGAAGACATTTAATGTCATGATTATATCTCATAGATACATACCTACGTAGATCCTCACTTCTACTTCCACTAGTAGCTAGATCAGATTTATCTGATACATACACCTTGTGACTAGACTATAACACACCAACTTCTAGTTCACCAACCATCATATCATGTTATTGGTTATTCACACATTTAGACACATGAGAAGTAATTATGTCATATCCATTATTCTTTTGAATCTTCTTCTTTTGAACTATTATAGGTTGTTCAAAGTTAGGAGGACCTCCAAACTTCCCTTAATGACCCAATCCATATGAGATAATTCAGACTTCTGAGAAATGTGTTGGAACACCTATTCTGACATCTTAGTTGACCTTTATTCTTCATACAAATTAGCTCTATCAATCTTGAGGTCTTTCAAACTCCTGATGTCTTTTTCAGACATGGCCTTCTTCAAAAGAACTTATTTACCATTGTTGGTTACATCACTCTTGGAATTGTTGAAGTTCATATTCCTCATTTGAATACACATTTGATTCACATTGGTAGATAAGCCTTTTCTCAGTTGAACCACTTTCTTACTAGGATTAACTAATTTCTATGAGCCCTTGATTCTTCCTTTTGCTCGATTGCCATGAGTCGTCTTATCTCTAGCCATGTGCATGGTAACCTCACTATTACCATACCATCCCTTCCTTGAGGAACTTCTATGTTCTATATGAGCTTTGGAGCTAGTTGATGATGTATTTGATTTCCACTTGTTCTCAGCATGAGCCTCTATGTGTCCTCTAATCTTTAACTTAAGCCATTCGAAACAATAAGGCCTTGTATGTCCATATTTACCATAGTGGTGACATATCAAAGGTTGTTTCTTGTTCTACATATGATGGGCCATTACATGTTAAGCACGATGTTATGATACATGGTCCAACCTCAGAACTTCATCCTTCTCTTCAGGAATAAACATCTTCATAGGGAGAATCTTCTCGTTTTTATTTTCCATGCTCGTCCCATCACTGATTCTCTTCATATATTTGGACATCTCTCCAACCTCTATTTTTCCATCGAGTAAATTTTTCCTATGAATCAAATTAATTTCAGAGTAGGACCTATTTCATATTTGGGATTTTAGAGATGAAATCGCCTTCTCTATGCTTGTGATGGTTGTGGTAAGCTCCTCTGTTTCCTCCGGAAGCACTCCTATGGTTTTCTTATGATTTTCTATGGTTAAGCACATTTCTTTCCATTTGGAGAGTAGGAGGCTGTATGAATAAAGATCTTCTTCACCAGTACTGGATTCACCATCAGATTCACATTGACCAGAATAAGCCATCTCAATGTTGGTAGTTTCTTCCTCACTTTCAGAATCATACCAAGTGATGAATAATCCCTTTTTCTGCTTCGTTTGGAAGTTAGGACATTCTTATATAATGTGTCCATAGCCTTAACATTGAAAGCACTGAGTACCAGTATCATCATTGGGTTTATCTTCAATATTGCCTTTGCTCTAGGGGACTGATGTCAAACCTTTTGTATTGGATATTTTTCTCCATTTTTTGTTCAAATATTTCAAAGAATTGTTGAATATTTTACTCAGGGGAGCTATATCATCTGAAAAATGTTCTTTTATGTCCCCTTGAGTTTCTTCAGTATTGGAAGCAAAGGGTATCCTTTTTTCTTATTTCCAGACCTTTCATTGATGAACATCTCAAAGGTTTGTAAGGAAACAATGAGTTCATCAACCTTTATACTCCTTAGGTTTTGATCTTAATCAATAATAGTTACTTTCATATCAAACCTCTTTGGTAATAATCCAAGAATTTTCCTGACAAGCTTTTCTTCAGACATGTTTTCACCTAAGGCAAAGGATGTGTTGGCTATATCATGCAATATGATATGGAAATCATAAATTGATTCTTCTTCATCCATCCTCAGATTCTCAAACATAGTGGTAAAAAGTTGCAGCCTTGTTATATGGACTTTGGATGTGCCTTCATGCGCAATTTTGAGAATCTGCTAAGCTTTCTTAGCTTCTGAACATGTATTGATCAATTTGAACATCTTCTTGTCCACGCCATCAAAGATAGAATTCAAAGATTTGGAGTTTCCAAGAGCTTCCTCATTTTTTACATCAGTCCATTGAGCTTCTGATTTTAAGCTCGTATTTCCATCTTTAGAAGTGATCATGGGATGTTTCCATCCTTTTATCACATCTTTCCATGCTTTATTGCCCATTGATTTGAGAAATACCACCATCATTACCTTCTAATAATCATAATTGATGTCATCCAAGACATGTGGTTTGTTGACTGATCATCCATCTTTTATTGTCTACATTTGAGCCTAATTTATCTTCCATAGAGCTCACCCAATAAGCTATGGTGTCTGCTCTGATGCCAATTGAAATTTTGTTCTTCAAGGGACAAATTTCGAACACGGTGCTTCAAAAACAAGTTCGACAAGATAAAATAGAATCATTATACTAATAAGTAATATATGGAGCAAAAAAGAAATACAGAACATAATCAATTGTTTACCCAGTTCAGTGAAATCACACATACGTCTCGGTGGCTGAGCCTACAACCAAAGAAAGAAAATTAACTATTAGTAACTTATTACATTTAGTATTACAAGAAACAACAAACCATATGTTGTTCAACGCCTCTTTCGAGCACTACCCAATGACTTTTTATTTAGACTTCCCCCCTAAATATGAGAACATACTCATTTTCTTCTCAATCACGCAACCTGTGATTGGAGATTACAACTCAATAATCAATGTTGAGTACTACCACTCAACTCTAGACAAACCTTCTATGCCAAGTTACTGAAACATAGAGGTGTATATACAACAATAACAATGACTCAAATAAACCCTAGAACTTTAAACCTTCAATGTATTGTTTGCCATCCAATGTTTGTTTTGAACTTCTTATATAGCATGATAATTATGAGTTTTCCTCCTTGGATAATATCTTTGATTTCGTCCAGAATTAATGCAGAATATGTTAGATATTTGACTTTTTCCTTGAATATCTCAAACAAGATATATTTGTTTAAGTTTAAATTCAAATTTAAACCTTCATTTAAATTCGAATTAATCTTCATCTAGGCATCAAACAAATCACTTAAACATATTGCTAAATAAAAGCAATAAAATAGAACTAAGGTGCTTTGTTTCCGTGTTATAGAGCCTTTAAGTGATTAGAGTGGGAGGAAATTATTTCTAATGACCCTAAGGTGTTTTTTTAATCTTTTCTTTTTTCTAGAGGACAAAATTAAATACAGGGGAGGTTATCTTTTGATTTGGCACATAATAGTCTGGTCCATTTGAAAAGTCCAAAGTGACATAATCTTTAAGGGAGTCATAAAATCAAAGAAAGAGGTAGAGGCACTAGTGCAGATATATGAAATTACACCCAATTTTTATACATTTAACACCCGTTATTGGAGGGTGTGAATTCAACGGGTGAGAAGTGTCTGACAAATTTACACCTATTTTTAAACGGGTGTAAATTTGATGTTATATTACACTCTTTTTTATAGAAATCGAGTATAAATTTTTACATATATACAATTATAGATGTTATATTAGACCCTTTTTTTTTTGTTTAAAACAGATGTATATACATTCCACTTTACACCCTATTTTATAGAAAACGAGTGTAAATTTGATGTTAAATTACACTCTTTTTTATAGAAATCGGGTGTAAATTTTTACATATATACATTTATAGATGGTATATTACACCTTTTTTGTTTAAAACAAATGTGTATATATATATATATATATATATATATATATATATATATTCAACTTTACACCCTATTTTATAGAAAACGGGTGTAAATGTGTAAATAATTGCATTTCAATCAAACAAATTTACACCCGATTTCATAAAACTGAAGTGTAACAGAGATCAAGGAAACAAGTGTGGAGAATTTTATATCCGATACATATTGGTATGTTATTGTGTTTTAATTTCCCATCAGATGTATTATCTTTGACTTAATAATTCTTTTAACTCATTCATAGCTCTTTAAAAGGGAACGATTTAAAATCTTTCCGACCGCTACCACCAAGCAAAGCGGGACTTCAGATTTTCTTAATAGTTATTAAATTTATAGAAAACATTCACTATAGAATATTAAAAAAATAGAAGTTAAAATTTCTACGCCTCTGTAGATATACAAGCAGAAATTACTTGAAAGTACAAAATTGTGCAAATCTTACCGAAAATTCAGCAAGATTCTTTTGACTATGATTCATTTGACCGTTTTACACATTAAGTTTTGCTTCTAAGTACTACACTTCTTCCTACAAACATTTCTTCTGCCAAGACTAATAGAAGAACCACTACTTTGACTGGCAGTGACAAAAGATCCGACTTGGCTATCTGACGATCTCTTTGAGTTTCGTCGCTTTGGGTAAGGATGGATTTTAGCCAATTCCAGCACTCGGCTAGACACAGTGACAGGTAAGGACCTCGGCGTAATCTTGTCATTTTCACCACCCTACAATCACCAAATGATTGTTTACATTAACTTATCCTTAAAATAATTTACATCAGAAATATAGCAGATTTACAAAATTGCTTTGTCAAGATCAGATTAATTGAATAAAGTTTCAGAAAAGGAAAATAGAAAGTTAACCTCTTTCTGGATGAATTCCTGTGCAAAACTGGCTCGGAGAAGGTTGCGCCACTTATTCTGCAAAAGTCATATTTAGGAAACACATTTGGAAGAAAGGTTACAACTGAATATGTGAAGTTCAGTAAAGTACCCTAATATCTGTGGGAGTTCGGTAGCCTGAAGCCGAAAACAAAAACCTCTATATATCAGTCCATCGGTCAACTCCATATTCAGATATGCCATCAACCAACTTCGTCACTTTGGCAGTTGTCCACATCCTTTTATGTTTTCTTCGATCTTTTTATCTACTTCTTTTTGGTGCCGAACACTCATCCTCAAACTCATCATTAAACTCCTTAGAGGAAAAAGGCTCATTGTCATACGCAACTTCCTACAAAAAACAATTGGTTTATCGAACAATGCAGAATAATTTATAAAAAAAAAAAGAAGTGATCTTAACGCTTTTGGAAATTAAATATCTTGATTGATATGGCAAAGATCAAAGTAAAAGCTACTGGAAATGCAATATTAACAACAACAAAAACTCCTAGAAAATCATGCTTGAAACTAAAGTAATCTCTCAAAAACTTTTCCACAGTTATTACTTCTCCATCACTAGATTCAATCTTGTGTTTTACATCTCCATATTGTGATACCAACAATCCATACAAACTCCAAGTCATTGGATTTTCCCAACTATACCATCTCCACCACAGTGGAATTTTCTGTGAGTCCAAGCCATAAAAATGCAGTAAAAAAATCTATATTCATCTATGTTTAACAGTAACTTGAAACTTGAGAGACATAAAACATGAAATTAAAATGTGATAAGGATTTGAGGAAATCGAAAACTTACTGGCCTTGGGACTATGAATCCTGAGAAGAGATTCCATAGATAATAGAATGCAGACGAAACTATACTTGAAATGCGGTTGTTTGGGGTCACGGCTACTGACATCATACCAAAGAAGGTGTGGTAGAGGAAGGCTAAATACATAAAGAATATGAACGAAAAAACTTTAGCCACAGACCACTCAAAACCAATCAAGCATAAAATATTAACCCATAAACCATAGCTTGCACAAAAACATATGGAAGCTCAATTAAAACCTGCAATGCAAGAGAATATTTAGACGCATTTAACATGATATTGAAGAAGTCAAACAAAAGAAAAGTTTTAAAGATAAGGGATGCTTGCCTGAGCAAAAGCATATGGAAAAGCTTAGTACATTCCGACAGCTCTTTCTCTATAAAATATTGTTCTTTCAACGGCAACCACTGGTTACACTGAACTAGCATTCTTGAAGCCAATTATGAGAACAGCAGCATACATGGACCCCATGGCATTAAAAAGATCTTGAACCTTATCGCTGAAATGAGTTGATATGAAGTTTTAATGTTAGTCCAAAAAATATATACAAACACAAAAGTTTAAAGCTGTAAAATATTTCCAATTTGATCTTACATATTGAGGCCAATTTCCCAAAACATGGTTCCAAGCAAAACAGCTACAACCGTTGAGTAGAGAAATCTTATAGCATTGTATAAAGGATTGTACCAATAAGACCGATGTTGTTTCCATGAGCAAGCCATGCATTGAATAAAAAATGATCTAGAGTACTGTGAACGAAAATAAAGATCTCTCGAACCAGGAGCTGCAGTACTCAATTCTATGATAAGTGCTTTGTTTCTCCTGAAACATTTAAAGTAGAAACTATTATCTGGTGACTAGTTCTATAGTTTGATTTTTTTTCATATAGGTGAAAATACCTGTATAATTCTGAATTTTTATACACCTCTACAAAATCAATCTTCAAATCCACTTGTTTAGATAAAGATGTAACTTCCAACATCCATGTTGTTGGATTATAACCGTCTTTAATCTTGCTAACACCTTGTATTCTCTTCAACACAAAAAGTGTATGCATGATGAACTTGAAATTTTAACAAGATTAGAACAACCTGAAGTGGGCAACTATTATCTCAATAGTTATAAAATTCTCCACAAAGATTAGAACAACCTGATGTGTGCAATTATTATCTTAGAGTACCTAAATAGTGATGATCACAACTTCCTTGAATTTCCCAGTCCAAACAAGTTATTGAACTTCCAACCAATGAATACAAAAAACTGTAATAATTGACCTAGGAATCAGATAATTCACGAATTTCCAACCGTTAATTAATTAATTAATTAATTATATATATATATATATATGGAACATATCATATGAGAATGCTATTTTTATGTAAGAACATAAGAATGAATCTGGACCATTAGATTTTAAAATAAATGGTGGAGATTATGCGTCAGTTTTTTTTCTCTCTCCTCCATCATTTATTTTAATAATGGAGGAGATAGAAAACAAAAATCACACATAATATCCACCATTTATTTTAAAATTTAATGATTCAGACTCATTCTAATGTTCTTACATAAAAATGGCATTCTCATAAGATATGAACCATATATATATATATATATTTGGAAAGTTATTATATAATATTCAGGTTACGAGTTATTGTTGAAGACCTATAATACGCAGGCTGTAGACAATAACTTGAGAGATGTTTTTAAATTGGTGTGGATATCCTCAGTCCATCCGAAAGTGCAGTTGTTTGGATGAAGGTTATTTCGGGACAGGCTTGCAACGCAAGATAATTTGCATAAACGTCACTTGTTATCGAGACGGGAAGAATTGTTATGTCCATTCTGTCAAAGGGTGGAAGAAAATTCTTTTCATCTCATATTTTCGTGCAATTTTTCGTTGAAGATTTGGAGCTTTATAGGGAGCTGGCTAGGAATACATATCGATTCGCAGGAAACTGTATTGACACATTTACAACAGTGGATTCCGGCATTGATAGTAAAGAAGGTCCCAGTAAAAAATGCGGTTGGTCTTTGGTTGTCTATAGGATGGAGTTTATGGATAACTAGGAATAGAATTGTATTTATTAAAGAAGTATGGAATTATGAATTGATAGAATATAGAATCATTTTGTTCACTTGGTGGTGGTTAGGAAAACGGGCTAACGGGCGGTATACGTGTAATTACTATGAATGGACCAACTTTCCATGTGAATTTTTGTAGATTTCATGTGGAATTGTGTTGGGGATCTTCTTGTTGTGGTTTGGATACACTATAAGTATCCTGATGAATATATTTTTAACTATTAAAAAAAACATAAAGTTTTACTCCAAATATAAAAATACAGTAATTAAAAGCTAGTGCTTGCAAGCAGTAAAATAAAGCTTAGCTTAGCCACATTAAAAAAAAGCAATGAAGAAAAATTAATCCAGAAACAGAATTAGAATCCGAACTAAGCAGAAAAAAATCCATGTGCAGAGTAATTAAATTTCTTAAAATAATACTACCTCTATCTCAAATTATAAGTCATTTTGCAAAAAATATTTGTCCCAAATTATAAGTCACTTTGTAATCCCAATACAATATTAATAACATTTTTCCTAATATACCCTTAAATATTTATTTCTCTTTCTTCTTTTGATTATATTAATTTCTCTTTTCTCGTAATTAATGAAGGACAATAGTGTAAAGTCATACATAATTTCTCTTTCCCATACAACATTGATTACTTTTCTTAAACTGTGTGAAATGCCCAAAACGTCTTATAATTTGGGACGGAGGGAGTACTAATTAACAGAACAAAGAAATAATCAATTATGATTATTGTCTAATTAATTAACTCAATGAAAACCATTGTTATGAGAAAAATTAGAAGAAACATATTCCCTAACTTCCTTTGCAATCACACCTCTTATTACATCCCAGAACGCTGATGGAACATTTTCCGGCGACGTTGACGGTTGCTGATCCGTAACCACCTCCTTCTGTTCTTCCACACAACCGCCATAAACATTTCCCGGAGGAGCAAAAATCAACACGGTCAACAGATCATCCTCCGCCGCAAAACAAGATCGAGCAAAAGAACCGGAAGAATTTCCTAAACCCCCGACAACTGTAACAGAATCACCATCACCACCACCGCGACCACTTGCTCTTCTCTTAAGTGTCGAGTTCCAATGATTCTTCACAGCATTATCCGTCCGACCTGGTAAAAGACGCGCAATGGTTGCCTAACGGTTACCGTATTGACCAACAATTACAATTAAGTTGTTGTCTGGAGCAGAGAATGGAGGGATTTTACAGTAGGGGTTTTAAATAGAGAAATATCAAAAGAACATATCAAAGGAATCCAATTCATTTTTTTCATTATTCAACATTAAATACAACATAAATTAGTCAAACCCTAATGTTCTACCTAAAAGATTAAACCCTAATATTTTATTTAAAAATTTTAACCCTAATTGAAAAAAGAAAGACAAACTAATTAGTCCGGGTTTTTCGCAGTGTATGTTGTCATCGAGCTGTGAGAATGGTTGTGCGATGATGAGAGATGACAAAGATTCCTCGTATGTGTGACAATGGTCGTGTGATGATGGAGGTATGTTTCTCGGATGTCCGATGAGATGAACGAGATGGAGTTCGGCATTGAGAGCAAGGAGATGAAAATCACGATTAATAAAGAGGATGAAAATCACGATGAACGAAGAGCATGAAACTCTCGATGAAGACGATGAACTCGCGATGAAATGAACAGAAATGGGGTTTAGAGAGAAATGAGTTTGATTGATATTCGTAATTAAATTGGATATTGATATGTGTTTTGTTATTATTTTATTTACAAAATATTAATGAATAAATTTACACCCATTAATTTATTTACTTAGTCAAATATCACTTAATAAAATATAGTGTGGTTTATTAATATGTTTAAGGTTAATATTTTGAGTTATTAAACTAAATAATTATTTTTCAGTCAATCTTAATTTACATCCGTTTTTTCTTTAACGAGAGTAATAGAGATATTATTATAGTAATGATTTTAATTTATTATAATGATGTTTTTAATTTACACCTTTTTTTTAAAATAGGGTGTCTATTTTCACATACTATTATTATAAATGACACTTTATTTACAAATTTGTTACCGCGTTTATTATTTACATCCGTTTTTAGTATAATGAATGTAAATTTTAAAATTATATTCGTCACTTTGCGTTAATGAAGAGAAAAGTATTTTGTTAACCTGAAAACTATTTATAGATAGACTAGAGGTGAACTCTTGCACATTCAATAAATAGCTTTAAAACCATATCCTCTTTTTACGCCTATAGCAAATTGAGTATGTGCTTTAGTTTCGAAGTAAGTTTTGACATATTTTGTGTTCTTTTGATGGAATGTGATATAATCCGTTGATAATGATATTGGTAGTTTGATATTTAACATGTTATCACCGAAGTGAATTTTTAATAGCTTGATTTTTTTCTACGAGACCCTTTAGCCGGTAGAGTTGTTAGTTTGGTTTTTTTTTGTTTGTTGTTCTTTTATTGTTTTTTTTTAAATAGTGTTTTCGTTCAGCGTGTTTTTTATTTTTGTTTCTGTAATTTTTTTTTTGGTTTTATACTCTATATTTTACATTCGCGTTCGTTTTAGTCCTTAAAATCAAAATCTGTAGGAAAATCTGCAGAAAAATTCGCAGAAAACTTTCCGATTTTCCTATAGACTAAAAAAATAAGATATATGAAATAAAACAAAATAAAAAATTACAGAGACAAAGACTAAAATTCACTCATTTACATGAACGAAAATACTATTTAAGTTTTTTTTATTTAGTTATCTCGTGCCACTTCTTTAAATTATCTTTATTATATTTAGTGCTTCTGCACCCTATTTATTTTATATTATTATATACATTTAAAAAAATATTACATAATTAAAGAGACACTTCTTAGACATCATTATTTATACTGATGGACATAATAAATCATATATAATAAATATAACTGCACCTCTCACTAGTGCATAATTTATTATTGACAATAAAACAAATTCAAGAGGGTATGAATGAATACCCTCATTTCCAACGATAAGCTCTTAAATATTTAGTATTTTTTAAGCAATACATTCTTAATAACTTTGTCCAAATTCATGTATGAACAACCACCTAGACTAGTGCTCTCTTCTGCCTTCTTCTTCAACTCCATGACTTTTTTCTTCATCCTTTTCCCTTTATCTCCCAACATCAATTCATTGATTAACTTCTCCACCTCCTCTCTCTTAACATTAGAATCAATTTCAATTCCAATCTTCCATTCATTGCAAATCAATCTACAATTCATTAGCTGATCAGCGAAAAATGGCCAACACAACATTGGCACTCCTGCACATATACTTTCAGTGGTTGAGTTCCATCCACAATGAGTCAAAAAACCACCTATTGAAGGGTGGTTCAATACTTTCTCTTGCGGACACCAGCTCGTAATTAAGCCTCTATCTGAAATTTCATTCACAAACTCAGATGACAAAACGACGGAGCCACCAATGACAAGATCAGGCCTAATGATCCACAAAAATGGTTTCTTGTTGTTGGCCAAACCCCAAGCAAACTCCAACAGTTGCTCTGGAGTCATAACAGTAAAGCTTCCAAAATTCACATAAACAACAGATCCTGGTTCCTTGGATTCAAGCCAATGAAGACAACTAGTATCTTCTTTCCAAAGATTTGAACCTAAAGATACCAAGTGATTGTGCACAGTTTGATTTAATAATGCAGGTAAAGGTCCAATGGTATACAGAGAAGGGAGCATAGAATAGAGAGCATTCATTACATCACTCTCAAGTTCATCAAAAGTGTTAAAAACAATAGCAGATGCTCTATGAAATCTTTCTGCTGCACCGATAAAGAACTCTAACATGACATCATTTGGATTTGTTGTTCTGATAAAGTCGGGTAGATCCTTTAGTCGAAAGTTGTGCAATCCTGGAATACAATCTACTTCGGTGTCTAAATATCCATTCGTCCGATAACTCTCATCTGCTTGTAATAATAATTATAAAACTCAATAAAAAGTTACCTATAGAGTAAAATATATAATGAGGAAAGAATGATAGAAAATAATATTACCTTTGAGTGGTATTAAACCTCTCTCAACAAGTGTGCGAAAGTGCAAAGTAGATAAGAGGCTACATGCACTTGCTGGGGAAAAGAGAAGGATTGGGAATGCATGTTCTTCAGCAGCTTGAATAGTAAATGGCATGTAACAATCAGAAACTAAGCATGTAACTGGTGGGATAAGACCAGAAGTGGAAGATTCATGCAGTCTATCAAGAAGTTCATTAAAGAATTGATAGAAATTCTTTCTTATTGAATTAGAAAGAGAGACAATGTCTTGAGTAACATCACCATCACCTTCCATTGGAGTTAAACCATCTGGTATGGTCTCAAAGGTAAAGTCTATCAAACCATCAAAGGCTTTTGGACCCCTTGATTTGAGCAAGCGTTTGTGGTTGTATTCAGTGTTTACAAATGTTATGTGAAAGCCTCTATGGTGAAGAAGCTTTGCTAGTTTGAACAATGGATTGATATGGCCTTGAGCTGGATATGGAATCAACACAGCATGTGCTTTTTTCACTGTAGAATTATTCATCTCTAAATCTGGATTATACAATGTGAGATCTCGATCTATATATAAATATAATGGAGCATGTACTATTGCATGTATTTCTAAATATTTGTTGGGTTTTGACATGCATTTAACGAGGCGAAGGTTTATGATAAATAATTTTAGTTTTATATGTTTTTTTTCATGTAACGAGCAACACGATGCAATAATAAATTCCTTAAAAAAATGTGTGCACATTTCTTTACAATCTTTTCTTGGGTTCCGTAGCGCTATTATTTGTTTTTAGTGAATTTTTATCTACCCATCTTAAAAAGTTAGATAGAATTATCCATAGAGTAAATTAGAGTAAATTACATTGAAAAACTACAAAACTTAAACTATTAAATAAATAATTAAATATAATAAAATGATATGGCATTGATTAATTGGTTGAAACTACATTATCCAATTTTTTTGTGGTGGATAGAGAAGTTGTCCCCTTGTTTTTATTCAGTTTGATCCAACATCCTAACATCAGATGAAACACTTCTATAGAGAACACCGTTTTGACTTGGAAAGCTTCTTCAAAGTAAGCATATTTTCTATAAAAAAAAAAAGGATTTCACATCCACTTTAAAAGTTAATTAATCAATGACCAAATTAATTTAATTATCCTCCAAAGATCTGCTTATATCACTTCTAAAGACTTGGTTGAGTCAAATTTGAAGATGGGATAAATTGATATAAAAAAAAAATCAACGGATTTAATTTGTTTAAATCCATTATTTCTTGGATTAAGGACAGGTCCAACACATTTCGAGGATGAGACAAAAATTTTAAATTAAATATATTAATATAATATAAATGTTTTTAATTTAAATTAAGAGAAAAAGGGTGGTGCACTGATAATGTAAATTATTTTTACATTGTCAATCAATGACAACTATGTATCCCGCTAAGTCAGCCTATAAATTTTAAATTATTTAAATGATTTGGCACTTTAAAATATTTTGATTGGATGTATGTGTAATACTTTTTTACACTGACAGTGCACTACCATTAAACCCTTAAATTAATGAATTTTAATTTTAGGTTTTTAATAATATAAAATTATTGAATTATTCTAATCAATTTTATCTAATATTTTATTTTTAATTGATAATAAAAGCAACACATCTAAACACTTGCTTATCATTTAAAAAAATCATAATGGAAAAAATATTTTCAAAGTTCTTAAAAAAAACTTAAATTTTAAATTTTTTTTATGTAAGAGAACTTAAAAATTTATTATTCATAAATATGGATTTTAACAAGACCGTCTTTAAATGCGTGCAAGCGGATTATTAAACAAAGTCAAAAAAAAAATTTATGATAAACCCTTATTTATTTTTCGAAATTACACTATGATAAACTTACATAAGATCTCTAAACATTTAAAACGGTATTGATTTTTAAATTAACCAATTTTATAACACATATCCTAAATAGTTGTTACTATCATAAATTCTCAAGAGATGCTCTTGTACTATATTATTTAATTAGTATGGAAAATAATTTTAAAAATTAAATTTATAAAAAAAAGTTAATTAATTAAAATTATATAAATATTCAAAAAAATTGAGGCTCTAAGCAGTAACCATGGTGGCCTACCCTAGAGTCGGCTGGATTAAGCACTCATTAGTCAAATTCAAAGCGGAAAACTGTTACCTGAGTCTCTTACGTTTGTGAGTTCAATCTCAGAACAATCAGTGAAATATAGTTATTTTTACTCGTCCCTTTTGGATGATGTACAATACAAGGACTTCATTCTGCAAAAACATACTGAAGAAGTTAAAGAAACGAACAAAGCAAAATTTTATAAAAGTATTTAAACAAAAATTATTACTTTATCGATTATTGTGTTTTCACTTGAGAAGGAAACTTCGGTAAGGGAGTTAGAAATTTGACTCAGTTGTAAAACTAATAATCTTTAGAGGAGATCTACATATCAAAGCAATTTCAACGATGATAAGTTAGAGAATCCCAACATTAAAATCTCTCGAAATCCATTGCAATAAGTGACATATCCAAATAAAGTTAGAATACTCCCATGTGTTGCATCTCCTAATGCAACATATATCATGCAGTAACATTCCCTATTTTATGTTTGTGAAAACAGAAGAAACCAAATTACAGGCAATTGAAAGTACAAACGGTGAACGAAGCAAGTTCTTAACAAGATTGTAAAAGATGAAGCTAATTTTATAAGATATAACCAATTAATCAGAAATCTCGGTTTATATAACACAACCATTGGCACAAACCTTAATAATGACATCAGCCTCGGGCAATTTTAGAGGGTAATGGACATGTACAAGCATGGTTTTAAAATGCGGTTGTAACTGGGAATGCAGTTGTGATTGCAGCTACTCTAGTTGTTGCTATCGCGGCTAGTGCAATGCAGATTGCGGTCGTTATAAATTTATTTTTTATCAGCATAAAATATAGTATACTTTATTATTTATATTAGGTTTCACATATTTTCCATTTTCTCTCTAAATCTTTATATATATATATATATATATATATCATTAACAATTCGCCATACATGGGGTTATCAAAATGTGTGGTCAACTTCTCTTCCAAGATCATAAAAGGTTCAGCCATGTGGACCATGTGGTTGGTGGGATTTCGACACATAAATGTTGGAAATAAGTCATAGGATTCAAAGATATATTCTGAAAAAGAAGAATATGTTGACTTCGACAAAACATTGATGAGAACATTTCGACGAAGGATCTTTTTACCAAGGAAGTTGCGGTCTATGACTTAGAAATATTTTTGGCCTAGATTGGAGTTCGACGAAGCTTACCTGGAATAGTGTTCGACGTAATATAATTCAAGTTTGAGACTGATAACTGTTTTTTGGCCTTATCTGTTTTTCAAGACACGTGGAGAGCTTTGAGCAGCGAAATGCATGCAAATTGAAGACGTGACATCTTCTGGAGAAAAGACCGTTAAAAAGCGGTTATTTTTGAGTTATTATAAATAGAACACTTAGCAGTTAGGATGGGGGTGTTCAACCTTGTACAAAAATAACTAAATTTACTCAAAGTACCTTTGCGTGAAAAACGAGTGCTCTTGAGTGAAAATGTACGTGTGAATACCATACTTTACACTTTTTACTAGATTATTTAAGATTCTTCTTATCATTTACATTTGCTGCAATTTACTTTGAAGCCAATTTTGACATTTAAGATTTTGTCATTTATTTTGAAGCCATTTACTTTGTAATCTATACTTCTGCATCTCTTTAAAGAATTGTAACATTTCCTTAAAAACTTTGAAAAGCATTGTTAAAATGTTCATAATTAACAAACCTAGAAACTAAATAACAACACATGTCCTAGGATCAATCTAGCCGATCCTGTAAGTAACCAAAGATTTAACAAATTTGGGAGACTTGCGCTTGTTTACCAATTTCGACGATAGACAAATTGACACGCCCAGTGGAACCCGTGTTGTTAGTTAGAATTTGTGAAAAATATTTAGAAGTTCTTTATTTCTGATTTCCTTTAACTTCATTGCATGAGATTAATAAGTGGTAAAATAACCACTAATAACAAAGAAATACCAAGAAGGAGAAGCGTAACAATGAAGAATCCGCCAAATAATAATGGAGAACAACACCCTCATTCGACGGGAGAAACTACTGCCACAACGTCTGTGTCTGAAGTAATTCCATCCACAGCAAGTACGATGTCCATACCGTCGAATGCTTATAGTGGACCAATTTTGTCTCCTGTGAGGAAGCAAGGTTAACCAATGACTCCTCCTCCAGTGGGTACTAGCGTATTCAGGCCTTATGTGCCTCGATTCACAATGCCTTTAAAAGGTCGAGAATATCCATATGGCATTCCAACTTCGATGATGGAAAGTTTACACAATACGACCACAAAATTCGCTGACCCAGTGGTGAACATGTTGTCGCATGTGCAAGGGTCTGGATCTGATGTTAATAATATGGGTCGAATTAACCCACCCCCAGGGATGAGATTCTCTACCCAAATGCCCAATTTTACTGCAAACTCTGCAACAGTTTTGAGGCAACAAATGGACAAAACTAACCATGATATGGTCCATATGTTTTCCCAACATATGGGCATGATATTCAATCCTTTAATTCAAAACACCACCCAAACGAACCAGTAATTGGCAGCGCAGATGACTCGAATTGCAGGTTTCTTTGGAGTTCCACAAGCGCCTCGATAGCTTCGAAGGGAGTTGGTGGTCCAAAACCAGGGGGCATTCCTGGAGGAAGATCCTACTATTAACCAAGCCCAGCGAAACGCACCCCGTGTTGATGTGGCTAATTAAGGAGTTAGAATCGAACCCCCTAGGATTGAACAACCAGTTCCAAAAGAGCATGAACCAAGGGTGGTAATAGTTAATAGGAATCAAGATGTGGACGAAGTCATACATCAAGTTCGATATGATGGTATGGCAGGTGATAAAAATTTGGCTGCAATGGTCGAAAGGATTATGGCACGAAAGGGAGTGTATGTTGGCCTCCATTGCCCAAATTATACTTCCCTATTATCTAATTATATTTTGCAAACTAAATTGCCTAGGGGATTAAAAGTCCCAAAATTCACAAAATTTTCTGGGGACACTAGTGAATCTACTGTCGAACATGTGTCGAGATATTTGACTGAGGCAAGGGACCTTGCGAATAATGAAAGTTTAAGAATAAAATATTTCTATAGTTCGCTCCCTAAAAATGCCTTTACATGGTTCACGACGCTCCCAGCGAATTCGAAGATTAGTCTGAAGGAATTGCCTAGTATTAAGTGTAAATTTACTTAGCCAATAGACGATTATCTCAATAGGTTCTGTTTCCTGAAGGCAAGGTGTTTCACACAAGTGCCTGAACACAAATTAGTCGAAATGGTCGCTGGTGGTTTAGATTATTCCATTAGAATGAAATTAGACACCCAATATTTGAGTGAAATGACCCAATTGGCTGATAAAGTTCAATAGGTAGAACGTTTGAAGGCTGAAAAAGCCAGAGCAACTAAGAATAATTGGAGAGAAAGGGTAACTTATAATGAATTGAATGAAGATGATCAGGAAACATATAGTGACCCTTTAGACTTCGACGAAAACAAAATCGACCTGGCCGAATTAAAACAAAGGCCACCCTATTCATGTAAGGTTCTTGCACCCTCGAATGGGAAAAATCTCGTTAGATCGAAAAAAAAGATAAATTCCCTAAGAAGACTTACACTTTCGATGTTACTAAATGTAACGAGATTTTTGAATTGTTAGTCAAAGATGGACAAATGATAGTACCTCTTGGCGCTAAAATACCTCTGTTAGAACAACGAGAGAAATGAGGTTTTTGTAAATATCACAACTTTCTAGGCTACAAAACCTCACAATGTTTTCTTTTCAGGGATTTGGTGCAGAATGCTATCAAGGACGGAAGGCTGAAATTTGGGGACAAGTCGAAGTCCCTGATGAAGATCGACTTAGACCCCCCTCCAGGTGGCAAATGCCCACTATATTGAGCCGTCCATTACTAACATGGTCGAAGCATCTGAAAGTTGTAACAAAAATACAAAGATGGTCGAAAACACTGAGGGTTTCAAGCAGGAGAATGGCATGAATGAGGCTACTGAGGGCCTTAGGGTCAAGTTTGAGAAGCTGAAGATCACTGATGGCACCAACCTGGCAGTCAACATGGTCGAAGTAAGCAAAGAAAGGGAAGCTGACAAAGAGAGTGCTCGACGAAGTGAAAAGCAAATGAGGGTTTCTTACCCTAAGAGTAATGAAAGCTTGGTGGAATTCCTCCACCGTTGCCAGAGGAAGAAGTCTGAGGTCATGTTGTGCCCCAGGTATAGTTTACTATTCAACAAGAAAGCTACTGAAAACATCGAGAGAGTTCGAATGGCCAGTCATAGAAGGAAATAGAGAAACACTCGCAGTAATTATACCTTTGACATAAGGGGAGTCCCTCGAAGGATGGAGCAAGGAGGACCAAGTCTCCAGCCAAATAGGCCAGCTACGTTCAAACCAACCGCTGATGCACCTAGAGGAAAATGGGTAAGGCCTGCTAAAGAGAGAGAGAGAGAGAGAGAGAGAGAGAGAGAGAGAGAGGGGGGTCAGGAGAAGTGGAAACGTTTTAAGGTAGGTCGAGGCTCTTCGATAACTTATCGAAGGGAGTTTCAAGTTTCAAAGCAACAAGCCTATAAATCTGAGAACTATAAGGGGAAGAAACCCATGTCGAGGTCACAATGACGAAGGCAACAAAGGAGGAGAAAAGGGGAAAGGGAGGCCAACGAAAAGGAAATGGCAGAGTCGAGTACCTATCAGCCTCTAGAGAAAAATAGAGGGAAAGAGAAAAGGCATGTGGGGAGGAAGTTGTTCCCCACTCGAAAGGAGGAATCTGAGGACAAGTCAGAGTTGCCAACGGCTGATGTTGATATTAATATTCTGGTTAAGCAGATCACAAAGACGTCAGATGGGATGTCGAGACACCTGATCTCTACTCTACACAAGGATAATGAAGAACATAATAAACAGCAGAAAGAAAACAACACACACGAATTGTTAACCTAGTTCGGTGATCAACAACACCTAAGTCTGGGGGCTACCAAGCCATGAATGAAATCAACTAAGTAGAATTGGTTCTAAGCACCTAGAAACTACTCTTCCAAGATTTCTACTGAAGAAACACCTAGGTATGAGACCCTTCTCAATTCTCTTTCAACCACAATAGTGACTGAAAAATTACAACTCAATAAACTGTCCTACTCAGGTATTCACGCAATACAAGAGAGGCTCACAAAAGTACAAACCCTAGTACTCTATAACAGCTATAAGCTTCCACACTTATTCTAGGTTAAATCCATCATATTTATATTGCAAAACATAAATGGATTTGGGCTTCAAAATTGCAGCCATACAGCTCCACAAAATCTGCGACCTATTCTTCTTTAGAATAGTTTCTTCAATCCTAAGTTTCCAAAAATGACTCCTTACATGGAAACCGCATATTCTTTTTAGAATCAGAATCCTTGATTCCCCAATCTCATATGCCACCTAGGACCAAGTCATATTCCAATCACACCTGGAAAATTGAAACAATTATTTTAAACTATAACTGACAATGATGTCGAATCAACATGATAGGACATTTTGTCTGACACTTTAACCTGCAGTTAGTTCATCATGTCAGGACATCTTGTCCAACATCTATCTGCTAAGTTAGTTTTACCAAAATTGATGCCAACCTCAAAGGATTGGACTCATCAATCTCCCCATTTGGCAGATTTTGGGTAAAACTAACTGCACTTGACCTGCAAACAGAATTATTCAGAACAGGGAGAACAAAATATCATCAGAACAGCAGCGGAACAAACACAACTTTGTCTCTCCCTCAACCAGTACCTTCTGCAAGCAGCACCAACACTACTCCCCCTCAATGGTTAGTAGAATATCAACAGTAATGGTTAGTAAAGTTAGTATTACTCCCCCTTTTTAGCCATAATATGACAAAGGCAGAAAGACTAACTTAAAAACCAAATAAACAGTATAGAGTAATTAAAGTACACACCCAAACAAAAGTAAAAATTATCCTGGGCATTTAGCCCATACAGAACCAAAAATAAAACAGAAAAGCATAAAATAAAGAAAAGACAACTCTCAGTAGTCATCTTCTGTCTCCTCATCATCCTCTTCTTCTGCATCATCATCAGAACCACCATCAACAGCAATATCAACTTCCTCACTGTTTTCTTCAGCAGGTTTCTCAGCATCTCTAGTGTTTGCTCCAATGTCCTTATTTTGCCCAATAGACAAAGCTTGAATCAATTGTTCCAGTCTTTCCTTCCTGGCTGTACTGGTCTTGATAATGGCATCAAGCTTCTGGCAGGTTTCCTTCAGCCGAGTAATAGTGTCGTCTTCTGAGGTGGTTGTAGCAAATACTAAAGCAAATGTTGAGGCAATATCTGGGACATGCCTTCCAACAAATAGCTTATAGTGCAGAGTCAGAGGGGACTCCCTTCTCATGATATTATCAACAGGTAAAATTATCCGCGGATGTTGTTGAAGAACCATTCCACAGATGAGTGAAGGAAAGCAAATGGGCAGCTTTACAGCCGAAGAGACAACCTGTTTTAGGATTTGTTCGAAGATGTATTCACCAAAGTCGAATGGCTTCCTTTTTCCCATAGCATAGATAAACCTTCCAAGCCAGTTGAAATGGTTGAAGTGTAATTGGTAGGGACCCAGTTCACCGTTCTAATTCTGTGAAGAATGACATATTTAACACTCAGCTTCCCAGCTGATAGTTTCTCTTTACTGGGCCAATTCCTTACAGTATTACCGGTTATTTCCCTACAAATCTGATCATCAGAGTCTTCAATTTCAGCCTGAGGACCTTCAGGTCTACCAAGGAACTTTTTGATCACAGCAGGAGAAAATGTCACAACATTCCCCCTGACATACACCTTCAAATAGTCCTCACTTTTTCGATCATTGCACCCTTCTAGAATATTTACTACAAACTCTTTCACCAGCCTCTCATAGCAGGAGCAAAATTGAGAGACAGTCTTTAACAAGCCAGCATCCTTAATCAAATCCATTACCTCCTTACAATTGAGGGCATTCTTTCCCAATTCCCTCTCTAGAGAAACTCTTTTGTGATATACATATCTCCACCTGTTAACATTTACAACATCATGGAATGAGATGTTGTCCATGGGAGCTTTAGAAAGATTAACAGCCTTCTTCTTAGAGGTTGGGTTCTTAATGGACATGATGTTCCGAGCATCTTAGCCTGATTCATTGTCAAACTATGCCTTCCTCTTTTTGGACACAACAATAACCTTGCTCCATGGCCTATGGGGTCCAACTACAGATTTCTTATTTTTCTTGTTAGAGGTGATTTTAGTGTCCACACCTTTATCTTTTCTATTCTTCAATCTTTTAGCCACACTAGGATTGAGACTTGCTGCAATGACTTCATCATCACAGGGTAGGTCATATACATTGATAACTTTGTCAGTAATTTCTTCAACAATCCCCTTAGATACATGTTCTTGAGACACTTTTGCAGATGAGGATGTTCCATCATCTTTCTCAACATTTCTTACCACACAGTCAGCAAGGGTGTGCAGATTGTAACAGCCCGCGGCCGCTCGCAAGGCGGTAGTGGGAATGGATTGAACATGTACTTGAACCCCAAGGTACATGGTTCGATTCCCACAGAAGGCAAAAACTCTACTAGAGAGGGGGGTAGAGAAGATCGTGAGGTGGCAGTGCCGGGATCGCCTTGCGAGGGGCCCGGGCTGTTACACAGATTCCCTTCTGACACTTCATCATCATCTCCACCATTATCAATATTTCTCTCAGTCACATCCTCATCAAGAACTGAGTTTGTTTGCATAATCTGGGCAAGTGGTCTGGTAATTCCAGCAACACTCATTCTATCCCCTTGACTTATGAGTCTATTCACTATTTTGTCAATCCTTTCATCTGTGTTAAACTTTTCTATTCCCTTCCTAGGACTAGTGAAAGCACCAGAAGTGTTCAAAGGGTTACCTGATAGAAAGTTCTTTGATCGTCTTACAGGAAGTTTGTCCGTTTTGCATGGGACGATAGCAAGGGGAACAACATCAAATGCATCTTCAACATACAACTCTCCAGGTTTTGACATAGAAGTGGATCTCGCTGCAGTATCCTTCTTGGTTGCTCTTGTTGGTGATTATTGTTGTGACACCGTAAAGTGAACACGATTAGCCTTCTCTTCAATCTGGAGGATGAAGGAGTTAGAGAGGATTAGAGTAGAGTGCGGGTATTTATTGCTGGAACTGTTTTGGTTTATTTTATTTTGAAACCATGCGTACCCTTGAATAATGTTCTCACAAACCAAGTAAAACCCTAATTTGTCCTTTAAAATTTTTCTTTGAATCTTTGTACCACCAGAGAGGTGCAAGACGTCACAGCAGGATGTCAAGACATCTAGAAGAACATTATACCATAATGGAACAATTCCAGTTCCAGTGGTCTGAAGGCAACCATTCTTTGCATTAGTTTCTATGATTGAGTCCTTTGTGACAACATAAGAACATCTATTTCCAGCAATTTCATTAATCATAGAGGTTTTTTGAAGAAGATTCTCAATCCTTGTGATAGTCTGATGTTGCAGTCTCCTATGTGTCATCTTGGTTAACCTTCTAATTTGTAATTTACCCATATTCTATTCTGAGGAGTGTCTCTGATGTTTCTCCATCTACAAGGCTGTCCATATATAACAATTGTTCCTTGACCTGACACCTTTCATGATAACCCTATCTTTATCATCCACAACTAAACATTCAGATCTGGTGAAGTTGACCTTTAAACCTTGATCGCAAAGTTGACTGTTGTTGATCAAATTTGAAGTTAATCCCTTGACAAGCAACACACTGTCAAGTTTAGGATACCTAGCTTGATCCAATCTCTCAACTCCTTTAATCTTTCTCTTGGATCCATCTCCAAAGGTGACATAGTTGGAGGAATGAGGCTCTATATTCACCAGATAGTTCTTGACATCAGTCATGTATCTTGAACATCCACTATCAAAGTACCATTTCTCTTCAGTGTACCCTTTTTGTGTGGAATAAGCTATTAGGGCCATAGACTCATTCTTGGAACTCCTTTTCTTTCTAGCAATATTAGCCTTAGGATATCCATGTAGCTTGTAGCAATAACGTTTAATGTGACCATACTTGCCACAATAATGACATTTCCAATCTTGTCTCCTCTGGTGCCTGTAATGATGTTGAGACATTCTGTTAGACATCTTCTGTCTTATTTTGGCTTGATTAAGACTGCATTCTGGCTCTCTTTTCTTGCTTGACATTTCTTGATCATTGTAGCCAAGTCCTCTTACATCCCCAACATTCCTCCCAGCTTGAAGTATCTCATCTAGTATACTAGAACTGCTGTTGAGCATCCTAACATTTTTGGTCACATTCTCAAGTTTGGAGTTAAACACAACGACTTCCTCCTCAAGACCAGAGATGACAGCAAGATGTTTTGCTCTTTCAGCCTCAAGAAGCATGATAATCTTATGTTGCCCTTCTCCTAGGTGGCAGACTTAAGCACATCTTTTGTAAAGCCCCTTGAAGGCTTTGATTTGATCATTATATGATAGATCTCCAATTTCTGATTCTATATCAGAGTCAAATACTCCTGTAAGAGCAGAAACTTGTTTAGGTGATTCTTCATCACTTGCAGAATCATCTTCAGACCAAGAAGTAATGAGGCATTTCTTTTCTTTCTTGAGAAAAGTAGGACATTCATATTTGATGTGTCCATATCCCTCACACTCATAGCACTTGATCCCTTTTCCTTTGTCATCTTTTTCTTCATACTTACAGTTTCTTCCAAGATTATTTCTTTTATGATTGTTGAATGACTGAGACTTGGCATTTTCTCTTGATTCCCCCTCTATCTTCTTCAGCAATAGGTTGCACTGTTTTCCCAGAAACACAACAGCCTTAGACATCTCTTCTTTGGAGTTTATCTTTCCCTCATCATGATCGGACACTAAGGCTAAGCTTTTATTTTTCTCAGTCTTTTTATTCAGTGTCATTTCAAAATTTTTTAGAGAGCCCATGAGTTCATCTACTTTCAAGGTGTTTATATCTTGAGCCTCTTCGATGGCTGTCACCTTCATGTCAAACTTCTTAGGAAGAGACCTCAAAATTTTCTGGACAAGCTTTGCTTCTGGAATCTTTTCTCCAAGATCACTTGAAGTATTGGCAATGTCCATAATATTTATATGAAATTCCTGAATACTCTCATCCTCCTTCATTCTCAAGTTCTCAAACTTAGAGGTGATAAGTTAAAGTCTTAAGGATTTAACACGAGAGGTTCCTTCATGAGTAGTCTTCAGGATTTCCCAGGCATCCTTTGCAACAGTACAGTTCTTGATGAGCCTGAAGTTGTTCTTGTCCACAACATTGAACAAGGCATTCAGGGCTTTAGAGTTACCTTGAGCAAGCTTATCATCTTCATCATCCCAGTCTTCTTCAAGTTTCAGCTCATCAGTAGCCTTACCATCTTTGTCTTTGGTCTTTGGTGGATCCCACCCTTTAACCACAGACTTCAAAGCTTTACCATCCATGGACTTGGTGAACGCCACCATGCGCACTTTCCAAAATTCATAATTGGAACCATCAAGCGTGAGTGGTCTATTTAAAATTCCTCCTTCTTTATCCATTGAACCAGAAAGTATCGTCCTTGAATCTCACCCAGATACAGAGCAGGATGCCTGCTCTGATACCAATTGAAATTCTGGTTAAGCAGATCACAAAGATGTCAAACGGGATGTCGAGACACTTGATCTCTGCTCAACACAAGGATAATGAAGAACAAAATAAACAACAGAAAGAAAACAACACACACAAATTGTTAACCCAGTTCGGTGATCAACAACACATACGTCTGGGAGCTACCAAGCCAGGAATGAAATCAACTAAGTAGAATTGGTTCTAAGCTAAACTCCAACGTTTACAACTTAGCCTAGAAACTACCCTTCCTAGATTTCTACATAAGACACTCTTAGATATGAGACCCTTCTCAATTCCCTTTCAACCACAACAGTGACTGAAAAATTACATCTCAATAAGCTGTCCTACTCAGGTATTCACGCAATACAAGAGAGGCTCACAAAAGTACAAACCCTAGTACTCTACAACTGCTGTAAGCTTCCACACTTATTCTAGGTTAAATCCATCCTATTTATATTGCAAAACATAACTGGATTTGGGCTTCAAAATTGCAGCCATTCAGCTCCACATAATCTGCGACCTATTCTTCTTTAGAATAGTTTATTCAATCCTAAGTTTCCAAAAATGTCTCCTTACATGGAAACCACATATTCTTTTTAGAATC
Organism: Lathyrus tuberosus; assembly: GCA_022829125.1. Taxonomy (NCBI): domain Eukaryota; kingdom Viridiplantae; phylum Streptophyta; class Magnoliopsida; order Fabales; family Fabaceae; genus Lathyrus; species Lathyrus tuberosus. The sequence goes on from JALAZF010000348.1 coordinate 2,033,971, forward strand.
AGAATCCCTGATTCCTCAATCTTAGATGCCACCTAGGACCAAATCATATTCCAATCACACCTGAAAAACAGAAACAATTATTTCAAACTGTAACAGACAATGATGTCAAATCAACATGATAGGACATCTTGTCTGACACTTTAACCTTCAGTTAGTTCATCATGTCAGGACATCTTGTCCAACATCTATCTGCTAAGTTAGTTTTACCAAAATTGATGCCAACCTCAAAGGCTTGGACTCATCAGATATGATAACTGACAACTTCAACACAGAATATGATCCTTCTTTGGATATCAATTTCAATGTGGTCTTGGTGTTGCCTGTGGAGTTTGATCAAGTCACAGAGGTGGAGGAGTCTGAAGAGTTTATGGAAGCTGAAATGGCAGGACATAGGCCCGTGTGTTACTTCATCATGAATAACGGTTTTGTCGTGGAGCAAAATGCTTTCTTTGAAAGGTCGAACGAAGCAATAAAAACTCATTTGAAGCCTCTTTTCATTAGAGGAAAGGTGGAAAATGTGACAATCAATAAGATCCTGGTAGATGGTGGAGCGGAAGTCAATATAATGCCGCACTTTATGTTGCAGAAAGTTGGAAAGTTCGACACAGACCTCAAGCCCCATAACATGGTATTGTTAAACTATGAAGGAAATATTGGACATACCTTAGGGATGATCTAGTTAGATTTAACAATTGGAACCATTACTAGGCCAACCATGTTCATGGTTATTGCCTCGAAAGCTAACTACAACCCGCTGTTGGGTCGTGAGTGCATACACAACATTTGAGTAGTACCATCTTTGATGCATTAAAGGATTACTATATGGAGGGGAGATGGTATAGTGGAAAATATTGAATCAGATCAAAGTTAATTTATGGCTAAAGTGAACCACGTGGATAGACGTAATTTCGACAGGAATCTGGAAAACTTTGCCCCTTGCAGACATGCTGATTTCGCATTCAACCCTACTGATGCAACATACTATTCCCTTCATCTACACCCAACTTATGGGTTTCAGTGGGATAGAGAGGTCATAGGTGAAGACCTCGAGTTCAAAGGGACATTATACATCCAACCAACTGGCTGGGGAGATGAATTTGGTGATTATGTATGAATCCAAGACAATGGATAAGATTTCGTCTTATATAGCTGAAAACAGATTTAAAACGGCCTTAGAGGCCAAAGTTAGATACATGGCTATCGAAGCCAAAGAAGCTGATGTGAACCTTGAGGAGCCTGGCATAGAATTCGAACCAGATCCGCCTTATAAGGATCAACACGAAGTGAAAAGCCAGAGGCTCGATGCCATCTATGACGAAGAGCCTTTGGGATTCGAAAGGGACCCGCTGACACCCAATGTAAAAATGCTAGTGCATGATCCCCTAGAGGAAATTGACTTAGGAGAAGGTACAACTAAAAGACCAATGTACATAAGCGCCAACCTTTGCCCAGAACTCAAAGTCGAAGTGATCCAGCTTTTGAAGGAGTACAAGGACTGCTTTGCTTGGGATTACGACGAGATGCCTGGATTGAGTAGGGAATTGGTAGAATTGAAGTTGCCCATCAAACCTGGACGGAAGCCAATCAAACAAACTCCAAGAAGATTTGTGCCATAAATCTTGTCGAAGATCAAGCAAGAAGTCAAAAGACTTCTCAAGTGTAAGTTCATCTGTACAACTAGGTATGTCGAATGGATTGCTAACATAGTCCATACTATTAAAAAGAAGGGTTAAATAGTGTTTACCCCCTACCATATAGGCGTGTTTTGGTTTTCCCCCCTGAAATTTTTTTTTTTTTGTGATTCCCCCCTTGTAAAACCAAGATTCTGTTTGCAAAACCCCCTATCCCTTGTTTGGCTGACTGGATATGGAGAATCTGCACACGTGGCATTTAGGGTCTGCTGACTGAGCTTATTTTTAATTTTTTTAATTTTTTTTTATTTAATTTTTTTTAGTTTACGTTTATTTAATTTTTTTAAGATTTTATTTAATTTATATTTTTCTTAAATTATTTGTATTAATATTTTTTTGAATTATTATTTTAAATTTCCCAAATAATATTTTTTTTCAAATTTTTATTTTAAAAATTATTTAAATTGGGCCAAGCCCAAAAGACATAATCCAATTCCCAATGGCACTCTTTTTGGCACATTTAATATTTCATTTACAATCTAGTTTACATGTTAGTAATATATACACTAAATTCATTGCATAACTATCCGATGTGGGACAAAAACCAGGTGTGAACGGGACTATTGACAACCATCTTCACTGGCACTTGTGAAAAATCAATGACAGGTGTGAACGGGACTATTTTCAACCATCTAGTTCATTTCTTTATTGGCTGTCTCCTACTGTTATTTCTGCTGTTGTTTTTATTGGATGTGCTGTTATCAATAGTGCACCATTGAATGCTGAAACTATTTTCACCATTCTTGCAACATTGAGGAACATGGCAGAGCCTGTTAAGTTTCTAATATATCTAACTATAAGTTTCTAATATAAATGAGTAATCAGTTTTAAAATTAAAAAAAAAAGGTGTGAACGGGACTTACTTCTATATGGCCAAATCAAAAGAGGAATGGGAAACAACAACCCAAACTTTTATGTTCTTTTGGGTTGCTCAAATTCATCACCTTCACTTGCGATTTTCCAACGGTCTTCACCGTCTCCGTTTCCGATTCGGCGCCGTCAGCTGTAGTTTCTTCACCTGAAAAACAATATCGTCACCATCCATAACTCGCACCGATCCTCATCCCTCTTTGAATCGTCTCTGATTCTTCTATCTCTCTTATTTGATTTTTGACGGAGGTTCTACAAAACGAAAGTGGTCATGGCATTTGGTGGTGAGCGACGAACAAAGACGGTTAAGGAAGTATGGTCGGACGTGTTATTGTTGTTCGAAGGGCGAAGATGGTGGTGAATGGAATTCGATTTCCATAGCTGTGAAGATTTTGCAAGTCGGGAGTTTTGATTGTAATGATTTTAGTTTGTGCTGTTTGTGTGAATTGAAAGGTGAGTGAATTTGAAGTGTGGTTTGAGGTGGCACTTTTTCCTATGTTTCCCAATCTTCATGGATACAGAGTGAAACAGTTCAAGATAATATACTCTTTGGCAAGCCAATGGAGAGGGAAAGATAAGAGAAAGCAATTAAAGCTTGTGCTTTAGATAAGGATATCAATGATTTTAGCCATGGTGATCTTACAGAAATTGGTCAGAGAGGGATAAACCTGAGTGGAGGACAAAAACAAAGGATTCAACTAGCTAGGGCAGTCTACAATGATGCTGATATCTGTAGAACCCCAAAATTTGCCCTCACCTTTTTCTAACCTTAACTGGCTTATGTTTCTCTTTCATTTGCATTTCACTAGGTCATAGCTCATAATCATATCTTTGCATCGGTTTTCCCAGACATGGGATCAAAGGATTTTTCTCGTTGGCCCTATTCAGAGGTGGTTCAGTCGGTTTCTATTTCAGGTTAAGCTGGAGCAAGAGGTCGAATTTTGCTCGTTGTAATTTTTCTATTCAGAGGATCCATCAAAGGCTTTGGGTCAGGAGTTCATTGGTGTGAATCAGAGTTTAACTTCTTCTCAGATCGAGACTTTGTTACTACAAGTGAGAGTATTATTGGACATGGGTTGTGGTTTTCTCAGTATACAAGTCTTTCTTTCATCAGTGTGCATTCAAGGATAGTTAGGGTTTCTCTTTCTTGGTTGAGTTTGTGGGCAGTCGTCAAGTGAAGATCATGAGATTAAGGTTTCAAGTCAAGAAGGTCAGTGATCATCAGGACGAAGCATCTGTGGATTGATTTGAGGAACACTGGTTCATGGTTGATTGAGCTTACTGATTAAATTGTTGGGATTCAATGAAGATGTGAGTTTAATGTGGATTGAGAGTGTGATCGGAATTAGAGATTAGTCGTGTGGGCTACTTGGAATTCAAATTTATACCATAAACCCATTATTCATTTCCATTTTTCTTTAACCATTTTGATCTAATTTCCTATCTAAATTTATCCATATTTTTATTCCATTTATAATCAATCAATTTCCACATTCTAAACCATTATCAATCTAATATCCAAATTATTCATATCCATATTTCCATTTTTATCCAATTCCATAATCATTATCCATTGTCCAAATTCCATAAATAACCTTTGATCATCTTTTAGTTTACATCCACTTTTCTACCATATTCAGTTTTTTTACTAATTAATCATCCACTTTGTTAAAACCAAAAATTCACATTTCAAACTTTTTTATCCATATTTTTTAAATCCATGTCACAAAGAAAAAGCATCACAAAAAGAGGGAACATCAAATGAATCCACACGGCCCACTTAAGCCATTCAATCACTTGGCCAATTTCAATAAGCCACCTGCTACACACACCTCAACGCACAATTCAATTTCCAGCCACAATTCGTACAAAACCGTAACAAAATATCAGCAGAAAAAGTTGTCAACAAAAAGAAAGGGAATCGCAAGGTTTACAAGGCAGGAGTTTATTGAAGTTTCATGACAGAAAATTAAATAAAAGAAGAAGAAAATACAATAACAGAAAAATGAAAAAAAACCAGCACAGGGCGTGTGCAAAACTCGTGACTTCATTTCATAGCCTTTTTCACAGCTCAACAAATTTGACAACCAAGTGCAAATACGTGTGAACAATTTCACAATCAATTCTAACAGAATTTCAATTGAAAAACCTAAACTACCCTCCCAATTCTTGCATAAATCAAGCTGCAACGGATTTCATTCCACACAGATCACCCCTCACCAATTCTCATCAGCAGCACGCATCACTGTGATTCCTCACATTTTTCCTTCTGCTCCAATCTTCAATTCCAATTAAAACTTCACCTTCAAACCATTCACAAACCTGCAGAAACAAAGTTTCTTAAAATCTCATGATACTCTGCACCAATTCTCAACATCATAGAACCAGCAACCACAACGATGAAAAGTTCAGATTCACAACAAGCTCATCAAATGCTTCAATAAAACCTCATCAATTTTTAACCTCAGAATAACTTCAGATTTGCAAGTAGGCAGAAACGGAAGGCAACAACAGAATCACGCAACAACAACGTTCTCAGAAGAAGAAGAATACGCACGGAGAACTCAGAAGCAAAACTTACAACAACGACTGAAGTTACGAAGAGAAGGAGAAGCGACATTACCTCTGGTTTTTTATTCAACTTCTTTCGATTTGAAGAGCCATCGGAGTGACTCCGATAGGTAAGTATCATTGATCTTCTCCATTTCTTTATCTCTTCCAGTTTGTATTCTTTCGGTGTTTTAAAGTGTCGTTTAGACTTTGTTTTGATTGAAACTGTTTGCTGCTGTGGTGTTGTTGTTTTGAATTTTTTGTCTGTCGACGGAGGGTTTCTTTGTCGGTAATCTCGCCGGAGATTATGAGAATATGAGGGAAGCAGAGCGGTGAGAGGAGAAGAGATCGTTGGGAGTGCGAATGAGAGAATTGACGAGTGTGTGAGAGGGAGTTTATTGTGGAACGAGTTATGGCCATCGTGAGGCATTTCCGGTCGTGCAGATTGTACAAGACGGCGTACCAGGAAGAGGCGGAAGCAACGCGATGAAGATTGATGAAGAAGAGTGTTTGGAAAAGTGTTCAGGTGGACGGAGGATTTTTGTCGACGTGGTGTTTTTGTTAATTTCCGGTGTGGTGTTTATTGTGAAGGAGAACGGCGCTGTGTTGAAGGAGAGAGGATGACCGAGTGTTTTGGTTTTAGGTTTTGTAAGAAGACATTGGGGAGCTGGACCGAACCGGGTCGTGGGCCTTAGGCCCGTTTCATTTCATTTCCAATCACACCACTAATTCGCTCATACACCCCCTGGATTCAATGAGATCGTTGGGCCTTAGGATTTTAAGCCCAGACACTGATTTTACTGACCACACTCCCAAACTTCAGCGCATCTCCCTGGCTGTGTTGTTCAAAATCCGTTGGGCCAGAGTCTTAGGCCCACTCGCCTGATCTTTTATCACCACCCCAGAAATCATTATTGCACCCCTTATTTTAATTGATTAGTTTAGATTTTGATTTTTAATTGTTTTGGTTTTACTAATGGTTTTAGTCAATTAATAATTAGATTAGCTTTTTTTTTTATTTTTGATTTTAATTAAAGGTTAGTTTTAATATTAGTTTTTAATTCTAAAATTAGTTTTAGGATTAACTTTCTTTTAATTAGTCTATAACTTTAGAATTAGATTTTTAGTTAGAATTAACTTGATTTAGTTTTAGGTTTAATTCTTTAGAATTAGTTACTAATCTTGATTAACTCTTAATCTTAGGATAATTGTTGACTAATTTTTAATCTTGCTTTTAATTAGAATTTTAATTCTAATTTTGACTTAGACTAATTTCTGATTAAATGCTTGACTTTCCTCTTACTTGACTTACTCTTGTGATTGTGATGCTTTGTGTTTACTTGTTGATTACTCTGTATTCACATGCTCCCTTAAGGGTCCTAATCCGACTTAATTTCTGATTAAGCTCGGAGTAGGATAGACATTAGGCTCTCAATCAAAGCATGATAACATTAGGTTAGCTCCCTCCTAAGCCTCACTAACCATAGGTCATCCATGCATGATAACATTAGGACTCTTAGTTTCTCTTTAGAGTTTCCTTTGGGTCTTCTCTCTTCTCATCTCAAAACTTCTTGAAAACACTTAATAAAGATAAAGTGTATTGTGCACGAGCCTTAAGCGTGGGGAATGAGAAATGAGGGGCTTCCTCTCATCTTTCTAGAGTGCTTAGCGGGCGTCATGTCTTGGGACGATTCGTTAAGTATTTGTCCCTGTGCCCTAGACTTTGGTGCAATGCAAGTTATGAACTAACTTAAAAAACAATTCTGTCTAAAAAAACACAAAAACAAATTCAAATCTTTTTATCCTTCGGGATTGTTTGGTTCCAGACCATTTTCAGAAAAGAGCACGTTACCTTCCGTCTAAGTCGCAAACAGGCATCAACCTTAACTGCCGGACGCAAATCTAACGTCGCTCATAAAAAACACTTACCCATCTGTGATCGTACCCACGAACTACGGACGCTCTGACTTCCTCTTTATTGTCCGATTGAGGATACGTAGGCACGAGGATCCCTATCCTTGGCGAGCACCCTTATCTCACACCCATGCGATTGAGACCCTTCCACATTTCCTTTCTTCCGTAGTGTCGTGAACTACGGTTGCTCTGATTCTCATTTCTGATGAGATACGTAGGCACGAGGATCCCTATCCTTGGTGAGCACACTAACAACTAACTTCCCTCTTCTCTCGCACCCTTGCGATCGAGACCAACCTGTTAGTCGAGCCTTTTCTCTCGCCCCCGATGCGATCGAGATCTTTTCGACCCGTAGGTCGAACTACGTTTGCTCTGATTCCTCTCTCTCATTCGATTGAGGATACGTAGGCACGAGATGCGATATCTCGACGAGCAACCGTCCCCCACAGTTCTCGTCCGAACTACGTTGACTCTGACTTTCCCATTGCACTGAGGGAGTACGTAGGCCTAGGGCATCGAATATGTCCTACCGAGTCCGTCTTAGTCACCCCCATCCCCGTTTTCTTTTGTACAGCCATAGATAGTAGGACAGCTCACCCTCCGTTTAGACAACAAGCGTAGATCCCATCGAGTACGATGGATGCGCGGGGTGCTAACACCTTCCCCTCGCGTAATCGACTCCCTTACCCGTTTCTCTTGGTCGTGAGACCATGCTCTTTCCCTTCCCTCAGGTTTACGCATGTTTCCTTTCCCTCTCTTGGGATAAATACACATTGCTGGCAACTCTGTTTTCCGCGCCACTTTCGCGTTTGTACCATGGATACGAAACTTTCGGGAGCAACAACTGGCAACTCTGCTGGGGACAGGTTGACCTCTTGCTGGTCCATCCCCTTTAGCGAGTCGATCCTAGCGCTTGTTTGTCTTTTCGTTGGGTGTTTATTTGTTGTGCTTTATTATGTTGTATATTACTGTTTTACAGCTTTTAGTGCATTGCATTTCATTTTATTATTCAAGTTGATTGAATAGGGGCAGCTGTAGCACCCCAAAATTTGCCCTCACCTTTTTCTAACCTTAACTGGCTTATGTTTCTCTTTCATTTGCATTTCACTAGGTCATAGCTCATAATCATATCTTTGCATCGGTTTTCCAAGACATGGGATCAAAGGATTTTTCTCGTTGGCCCTATTCAGAGGTGGTTCAGTCGGTTTCTATTTCAGGTTAACCTGGAGCAAGAGGTCGAATTCTACTCGTTGTAATTTTTCTATTCAGAGGATCCATCAAAGGCTTTGGGTCAGGAGTTCATTGGTGTGAATCAGGGTTTAACTTCTTCTCAGATCGAGACTTTGTTACTACAAGTGAGAGTATTATTGGACATGGGTTGTGGTTTTTTAAGTATCCAAGTCTTTCTTTCATCAGTGTGAATTCAAGGATAGTTAGGGTTTCTCTTTCTTGGTTGAGTTTGTGGGCAGTCGTCAAGTGAAGATCATGAGATTAAGGTTTCAAGTCAAGAAGGTCAGTGATCATCAGAACAAAGCATCTGTGGATTGATTTGAGGAGCACTGGTTCATGGTTGATTGAGCTTACTAATTAAATTGTTGGGATTCAATGAAGATGTGAGTTTAATGTGGATTGAGAGTGTGATCGGAATTAGAGATTAGTCGTGTGGGCTACTTGGAATTCAAATTTATACCATAAACCCATTATTCATTTCCATTTTTCTTTAACCATTTTGATCCAATTTCCTATCTAAATTTATCCATATTTTTATTCCATTTATAATCAATCAATTTCCACATTCTAAACCATTATCAATCTATTATCCAAATTATTCATATCCATATTTCCATTTTTATCCAATTCCATAATCATTATCCATTGTACAAATTCCATAAATAACCTTTGATCATCTTTTAGTTTACATCCACTTTTCTACCATATTCATTTTTTTTACTAATTAATCATCCACTTTGTTAAAACCAAAAATTCACATTTCAAACTTTTTTATCCATATTTTTTAAATCCATGTCACAAAGGAAAAGCATCACAAAAAGAGGGAACATCAAATGAATCCACACGGCCCACTTAAGTCATTCAATTACTTGGCCAATTTCAATAAGCCACCTGCTACACACACCTCAACGCACAACTCAATTTCCAGCCACAATTCGTACAAAACCGTAACAAAATATCATAGAAAAAGTTGTCAACAAAAAGAAAGGGAATCGCAAGGTTTACAAGGCAGAAGTTTATTGAAGTTTCATGACAGAAAATTAAATAAAAGAAGAAGAAAATACAATAATAGAAAAATGAAAAAAAAAAAAACAGCACAGGGCGTGTGCAAAACCCGTGACATCATTTCATAGCCTTTTTCACAGCTCAACAAATTTGACAACCAAGTGCAAATACATGTGAACAATTTCACAATCAATTCTAACAGAGTTTCAATTGAAAAACCTAAACTACCCTCCGAATTCTTGCATAAATCAAGCTGCAACGGATTTCATTCCACACGGATCACCCCTCACCAATTCTCATCAGCAGCACGCATCACTGTGATTCCTCACATTTTTCCATCTACTCCAATCTTCAATTCCAATTAAAACTTCACCTTAAAACCATTCACAAACCTGCAGAAACAAAGTTTCTTAAAATCTCATGATACTCTGCACCAATTCTCAACATCGTAGAACCAACAACCACAACGATGAAAAGTTCAGATTCACAACAAGCTCATCAAATGCTTCAATTAAACCTCATCAATTTTTAACCTCAGAATAACTTCAGATTTGCAAGCAGGGAGAAACGGAAGGCAACAACAGAATCATGCAACAACAACGTTCTCAGAAGAAGAAGAATACGCACAGAGGACTCAGAAGCAAAACTAACAACAACGACTGAAGTTACGAAGAGAAGGAGAAGCGACATTACCTCTGGTTTTTTATTCAACTTCTTTCGATTTGAAGAGCCATCGGAGCGACTCCGATAGGTAAGTATCATTGATCTTCTCCATTTCTTTATCTCTTCCAGTTTGTATTCTTTCGGTGTTTTGAAGTGTCGTTTAAACTTTGTTTTAATTGAAACTGTTTGCTGCTGTGGTGTTGTTGTTTTGAATTTTTTGTCTGTCTCCGGAGGGTTTCTTTGTCGGTAATCTCGTCGGAGATTATGAGAATATGAGGGAAGCAGAGCGGTGAGAGGAGAATAAATCGTTGGGAGTGCGAATGAGAGAGAATCGACGAGTGCGTGAGAGAGAGTTTATTGAGGAACGAGTTATGGCCGTCGTGAGGCATTTTCGGTCGTGCAGATTGCACAAGACGGCGCACCAGGAAGAGGAGGAAGCAACGCGGTGAAGATTGATGAAGAAGAGTGTTTGGAAAAGTGTTCAGGTGGACGGCGGATTTTTGTCGGCGTGGTGTTTTTTTTGATTTCCGACGTGGTGTTTATTGTGAAGGAGAATGGCGCTGTGTTGAAGGAGAGAGGATGACCTGGTTTTAGGTTTTGTAAGAAGACATTGGGAAGCTGGACCGAACCGGGTCGTGGGCCTTAGGCCCGTTTCATTTCATTTCCAATCACACCACTAATTCGCTCATACACCCCCTGGATTCAATGAGATCGTTGGGCCTCAGGATTTTAAGCCCAGACACTGATTTTACTGACCACACTCCCAAACTTCAGCGCACCTCCCTGGCTGTGTTGTTCAAAATCCGTTGGGCCAGAGTCTTAGGCCCACTCACCTGATCTTTTATCACCACCCCAGAAATCATTATTGCACCCCTTATTTTAATTGATTCGTTTAGATTTTGATTTTTAATTGTTTTGGTTTTACTAATGGTTTTAGTTAATTAATAATTAGATTAGCTTTTTTTTTTTTGATTTTAATTAGAGGTTAGTTTTAATATTAGTTTTTAATTCTAAAATTAGTTTTAGGATTAACTTTCTTTTAATTAGTCTATAACTTTAGAATTAAATTTTTAGTTAGAATTAACTTGATTTAGTTTTAGGTTTAATTCTTTAGAATTAGTTACTAATCTTGATTAACTCTTAATCTTAGGATAATTGTTGACTAATTTTTAATCTTGCTTTTAATTAGCATTTTAATTCTAATTTTGACTTAGACTAATTTTTGATTAAATACTTGACTTTCCTCTTGCTTGACTTACTCTTGTGATTGCGATGCTTTGTGTTTACTTGTTGATTACTCTGTATTCACATGCTCCCTTAAGGCTCCTAGTCTGACTTAATTTCTGATTAAGCTCGGAGTAGGATAGACATTAGGCTCTCAATCCAAGCATGATAACATTAGGTTATCTCCCTCCTAAGCCTCACTAACCATAGGTCATCCATGCATGATAACATTAGGATTCTTAGTTTCCCTTTAGAGTTTCCTTTGGGTCTTCTCTCTTCTCATCTCAATACTTCTTGAAAACACTTAATAAAGATAAAGTGTATTGCGCACGAGCCTTAAGCGTGGGGAATGAGAAATGAGGGGCTTCCTCTCATTTTTCTAGAGTGCTTAGTGGGCGTCCTGTCTTGGGACGATTCATTAAGTATTCGTCCCTGTGCCCTAGACTTTGGTGCAATGCAAGTTATGAACTAACTTAAAAAACACTTCTGTCTAAAAAAACACAAAAACAAATTCAAATCTTTTTATCCTTCGGGATTGTTTGGTTCCAAACCATTTTCAGAAAAGAGAACGTTACCTTCCGTCTAAGTCGCAAACAGGCATCGACCCTAACTGCCGGGCGCGAATCTAACCTCGCTCATAAAAAACACTTACCCATTCGTGGTCGTAACCACGAACTACGGACGCTTTGACTTCCTCTTTCTCGTCCGATTGAGGATACGTAGGCATGAGGATCCCTATCCTTGGCGAGCACCCTTCTCTCGCACCCATGCGATTGAGACCCTTCCACCTTTCCTTTCTTCCGTAGTGCCGTGAACTACGGTTGCTCTGATTCTCATTTCTGATGAGATACGTAGGCACGAGGATCCCTATCCTTGGCGAGCACACTAACAACTAACTCCCCTCTTCTCTCGTACCCTTGTGATCAAGACCAACCTGTTAGCTGAGCCTTTTCTCTCGTCCCCGATGCGATCGAGATCTTTCCGACCCGTAGGTCGAACTACGTTTGCTCTGATTCCTCTCTCTCGTTCGATTGAGGATACGTAGGCACGAGATACGATATCTCGACGAGCAACCGTCCCCCACAGTTCTCGTCCGAACTACGTTGACTCTGACTTTCCCATTGCACTGAGGGAGTACGTAGGCCTAGGGCATCGAATATGTCCTACCGAGTCCGTCTTAGTCACCCCCATCCCCGTTTTCTTTTGTACAACCATAGATAGTAGGACAGCTCACCCTCCGTTTAGACAACAAGCGTCGATCCCATCGAGTACGATGGATGCGTGGGGTGCTAACACCTTTCCCTCGCGTAATCGACTCCCTTACCCGTTTCTCTTGGTCGTGAGACCATGCTTTTTCCCTTCCCTCAGGTTTACGCAGTGTTTCCTTTCCCTCTCTTGGGATAAATACACATTGCTAGCGACTCTGTTTTCCGCGCCACTTTCGCTTTTGTACCATGGATGCGAATCTTTCGGGAGCGACAATATCTGTCTCCTTGATGATCCTTTCAGTGCTGTTGATGATCATACAGCTGCAATACTATTCAATGTATTGGTGTTGGTGGTGCATTGAGTTATGAGTGGTGGCGTTGTTCTAATGACAGAGGGAGTAGCATGAAACAACAGTCTTGCTGCTAAGGATGATGTTCACAAGTCCCATATCGGTTGATGTTGGAATACATTGAGGCTTTATATTATAACTTGTGCATTGATATGGCAATTAAATAAATACTTGGACAAAGACAACTAGGCCCAATAGTAATTACAATAACTCTGGCCCAGCCCAATTATAATTATTTTTAAAATAACAAAATTATAAATTATATAAATTCTAAATAAATAAAAAATTATAAATTATATAAAATATAAAAAAAATTAAATAAACGTAAATTAAAAAAAAATTAATAAAAAATTATAAATAAAATAAAATATAAAAAAAAACATAAACTAAATAAAAAAAATTAAAAATAAGCCCAGTCAGCAGACCCTAAATGCCACGTGTGCAGATTCTCCATGTCCAGTCAGCCAAACAAGGGATATGGGGTTCTGTAAACAGAATCTTGGTTTTACAAGGGGGGAATCACAAAAACAACTTCAGGGGGGGAAAACCAAAACACGCCTATATGGCAGGGGGTAAACACTATTTAACCCTAAAAAGAATGGAACTTTCAGGGTTTTCATTGACTTCAGGGATCTGAACGCTGCGACCCCAAAGGACGAGTATCCAATGCTTGTGGAAGAAATACTTGTCAACTCCGCTGCAGGCTACGAGTATCTTAATATAATCAACAGATACTCTGGATATAATCAGATATTCATTGCCGACGAAGATGTGCCGAAAACGGCATTTCGATGTCTTGGGGCCTTAGGCTCCTCGGAATGGGTGGGGATGCCTTTTGGCTTGAAAAATGCTAGGGTAGCCTACCAAAGAGCAATGAATTCCATTTTTCATGATTTTATAGAAACGTTTAAGCAAATTTGTATTGACGATATAGTTGTCAAGTCTGTATTAGGAATAAGTCACATAGACCATCTTCGAGAGTCGTTCGAAAGGATGAGGAAGCATGGTCTGAAGATGAATCCTCTCAAATGTGCGTTCTGTGTGCAGGCTGGAGATTTCTTAGGCTTTGTGGTTCATAAAAAAAAAGGATTCAAAATAAACTAGAATAAGACTAAGGCGATTATGGAGGCGAAAGCACCATCGATAAAGAAGGAATTTCAGTCATTTCTAGGGAAGATTAACTTCTTAAGGAGGTTCATTTTGAACTTGAGCGGCAAGACTCTGGCTTTTTCTCCTCTACTTCGACTGAAGAATAAAGGCTTCGAATGGGGGCAAGCGCAACAGGAAGCTTTTGACAAAATCAAGGAGTATCTTGTTCATCCTCCAATTCTGTCGCCTCCTTGTAGAAGTAAAAGTATGAGATTGTACATTTTTGCGTCTGATGTAACCATAGGGAGCATGCTTTCTCAAGAGGATGAAAATGGCATCGAAAGAGCCATTTACTATCTTAGTCGAGTCTTTAATGATGCAGAAACTAGGTATATCATGATTGAAAAGTTGTGTCTTTGTCTGTATTTTTCATGTACAAAGTTAAAACATTATATAAAACCCGTTGATGTGTATGTTTCATCTCATTTCGATATCATTAAACACATGTTTTATAAGCCAATTCTTCATATTCGAATTGCAAAATGGGAATTTGCATTAATAGAGTACTCATTAACGTATGTGCCTTTAAAAGCTGTGAAGGGACAAATGGTCGCAGACTTTATAGTCGATCACTCTGTAGTCGAAAGTCCCTAAAACTATCTCGAACTTGAGCCTTGGAAATCATATTTCGATGGTTCGAGTCACAAAGATGGAACAAGTATTGGGATATTGATTATCTGTCCTGATAAAATTCCAATGAGATCCAAGTACAGAATCGAAGGTACTTGTTCGAACAACGAGGTTGAATTAGAGGCTTTAATAGCCGACCTTTAAAATTTGTTGGAATTGGGGGCAACTAGAGTCGAAATCATTGGTGACTCCGAATTGGTTGTGAAGCATATGACGAAGAAGTATAAATGTGTCAAGGAGAATTTGATAATGTACTTTATAATAGCAAATCGACTATTACGAAAGTTTAAAATGGTGAGTATTAGGCACATTCCTCGACTGAAGAACCAGGAAGCCAATGATTAAGCTCAAATTGCTTCTGGCTACAAGATTTCGAAAGAAAAGTTGGAAGATGTGATCGAAGTTCGAGGGAAAGTAATGGCAACCAGATTGTCTCCGACAGATTTGGAAGAAACAAAGTTAGGTTACATAGATGATGAGAATTTTGAGATTCTGGCTATCGACAAACAGACAGATGCAGATTGGAGGAAACCAATGGTGGATTACTTGGAGAATCTGACAACACCTGCAGAACGAAAAGTCAGGTATAGATCTCTAAGTTATACTATTATGGGTAATGAACTGTTTAAATAAACGCCCGAAGGAGTTTTGCTTAAATGCCTTAGTGAGGCTGAGGCATATTTGGCTTTGTCGAATGTCCATGGTGATGATGTGGGGCTCACCAAGTAGGCCATAAGATGAAATGGCTTTTTGTTTCGACAAGGGATGTATTGGCCCATTATGCTGAAAAATTGCATCGAGTTCGCCAAAGGGTGCCAAGAGTGCCATAGGCATACAGGTATACAACACGTTCCTGGAAGTGAACTGCATTCCATTATGAAGCCTTTACCGTTTAGGGGTTGGGCGTTGGATCTAGTTGGTGAAATTCGGCCGGCGTTTTCTAAAAGTCATATGTATATCCTAGTGGGCATCGATTACTTTACAAAGTGGATCGAAGCCATTCCTTTGGTGAATGTTGATCAGGAAGCAGTGATCGAGTTCATTCAAAGGCACATAATCTATAGGTTTACAATCCTAGAAACGATTACAACTTATCAAGGATCAGTATTTACTGGTTGAAAGGTCCAGGATTTTGCGAAAGAAGTAGGGATCAAGCTGTTGACATCTACGCCTTATTATGCCCAGGCGAATGGTCAAGTCGAAGCAGCAAATAAAGTTGTAATTGGTTTAATAAAGAAGCATATGGGGAAAAAGCAAATAAATTGGAATAAGACATTAGACCAAATTTTGTGGGCTTGTCGAACATCCCCTAAAGAGGCTACAAACTCTACGCCTTTTCGACTGACTTATGGACACGATGCAGTGTTACTAGTCAAAATTTATCTCGAATCAACTAGGATTCAAAGACAGACTGAAATTCCATCTGAAACTGATTGGAACATGATGTTAGATGAACTATTCAATTTGGATGAAGAAATGGTGAATGCCTTAAAATTATTAAAGAGGCAGAAAAAGAGGGTATAAAAAGCATACAATAAAAAGGCTAAAGTCAAGTCATTTTCGAATGGTGACCTAGTGTGGAAAGTTGTTCTACCCATGGATAAAAAGGATAGAACATTGGGTAAATGGTCCCCAAAATGGAAAGGTCCATTCCAAATTATTCAAGTGTTTTCTAATAATGTATATGAGATCGAAGAGTTATCTGAGGATCGAAGACTTCTGAAAGTAAATGGGAAATATTTGAAAAGATATAGGCCTGCGCTTCAGGAAGCCAAGATACTAACAGAATAAATCATATGTAAGAATTAAAGCCAAAATGGTAATTAAATTCAAATGCCAAAATGGATAAGTCATCACATTAAAAAACCAGAGTTGAAATAAAATTCGAATAATTACAACACCAACATTAGCAAACAAAATACTTAGAAAGGGAGAGCGGATTTCATGCATTTATATTTCAACTTTGAAAGCAGCAGGCGGCGGTCAATTATGGACTTGTTAGAATTCAGGGTATCAATTTCATTTCCCAAAGCCTGGGCCCGTTCAACACGATGCATTCCCACCTAAATTTCGCTGTCGAGATCTTGTTGGTTGAGCCTTTGAATTTCTTCCTGGTGCGCTTTATCTTTTTGAATTATCGCTTGCAGCTCTTCGATTTGTTTTTCCCAAACAACAATGTTGCTAGCGTAAGTCTCGAATTCTTCCTGATTTTGTTCAAAGCCTTTGTCTAATTCTTCGACCTTGTTGGTGGATTCAGTAGCAACATCCCATTTAGCCGTTTGAGTGTCCATTTTATTCTGAATTTTGTTCAAAATGTCTCTTAGACGGTTGAGGTCCGTAGTGACGTGGTCGATGAGCAGCCCAAGTTCCATGATTACATTGCAATTTATGGAGGGGTAGTCAAAATGTCGACTTGCTTCAAGAGGTCTTTGATTCCAAAGCAATCTGAAGAGTTATCTTCTAAGACTTTGAGCATATCAATATCAAAGGCTTTATCCTTAATTTTCTTGAAAAGTTCGTCAATAGGCGCATTTGTAGACTGACCACCAGAGACAGTCGAAGAGCTAGAGCATTTGTCAGTTGAACTGCCCCTTGCACTTAGAATTGCCTTCAAGTATTTTGCTGGTTTGTTTTTCTTCAAATTGTCTAGTTCTTCCTGGGAGAGAGCAGTGTTTGTTTCGGTCAAATGAGATTTAAATACCTTGACAGTATTAGATGCTTGGTTAGTCTTGGGTATTTCGTTTTGCCCTGCATCATCATCATCATCTTCTTCTTCTTCTTCCGGAGGGTTGTTTGCATAATCGAACAGAGGTTGATCTTCATCTTGATATTCTTCTTCGTCTTGGTCTTCACCTTGGTTGAATATTTTTGGTGAAGAATAATCTGCTTTGTCTTGCACGATCCTTTCTGTGTCTTGGATTTCTATTGTTTCTTCGACTTTAATGGTGTGTTGTTTTTCGTCTTCCTCCTCATGATCAGAATCAGTGGTCTGAGAGTTTTAGGTGGTGTTCTTTGGGGGTGACTTTTCATATTGTTCTTCAGTGGGTTTATTTACTTCACCCACAGATCCTTTGGTCGAATTCTTGTTGGATGTGGGTTGGTGCGAAGGAGTGTTGGTGCTCCCAGGGATAGTGTGTTTGATGTTTGATTGTTCGACACCATCTGCACCACCTTACAAAAGAAGTCGAATTATGATGAGTCGAAAATAACAGAAGAGGAAAAAAGGTTAAGGACAATTGAGGTAAAATTATATTACCTTAGGAACATCTGCACCAGGGCTAGAATTATCACTTTCGATGCGTTCAGGAGTGCTCTTAGGGGCTGGTTCGAGACTAAACTCAGTCACTTTTGGAGTGATGGGTTTCTTCGGCTTGAGTTTGATGATATTGGTTTTTGGTTGGGAAGTGACATCAAAAAATTTCGCTTTCTTCTTTCTCTTGACAACTTTAGAAGTGTCTGGCGAAAGTTCGTCATCATCTGATTCAATTACTTGGACCTGAGATTCCTTAGCCTTTCTTTTCTTCGGAGTTGGATGGGGTTTTCGATTCACCTGAAAATAACATTAAGCATTAGCATACGAAGACAATCCATCAAACGAAATAAATAGAAAAACACAAAGTGTACCTTTGTTGTGGGTTTGGTGGCCTCATCTTCTTGGCCTACATCTTTGGATGAACTGGTAGTTTTCTTACCAGACCTTTTACAGGTTGTTTTCTTTCGACAGCTAAAATAGGAAGAGATAAAAATAAATGCCACAATTAAAAAAAATGTCAAGAAGCTGTTAGAAGAAAAAAAATGAATTAAATTGAAAATTCCTCTTGTTCCACACCTTCATATATAGGAGAGAGTACTTGAACATCCTCTATGCCAATATGAAGATGTCCTTTGAAACTATCCAGAGTGTGCTTCGTCGGAACCACCTGTTTTTCCAGTATTCGAGAGTTTGGTCGAAGGATTTTCACGAGGTCCCCACATATGAACCAGTCGAGAAACGGAGGGCTAAACGCCACCCCAAAATCAGCTGTTGGCAGTCGAGGAAATTTTGGTGGATGCAAGTTAAAAACCAATTCATACCTGTGTTCGGGTTTAACGTACGAAGGTAGTTTTAAATCGGGGAGTTTCTTCATAATTTTTTCTCTCAAAGTAACTGTTGCTTCACTGATGGTTTGACTAAGGTCATCTGGTATGTAGGCAGTTTCAAAGTATTTTTGGAATTTTTGGATTTCTTTGATGTGAGTCAAAGTACCTTTCTTGGATTTGTCCTGTATAAAAGCAAAAACGGTTGTTAAGTGTTGATTGAAAGAATTAACGTCGAACATTTCTGTGGAGTAGTATTGTTTCCACCAAGTATCATATTCTTGGGAACAGAAGTACGATGGGGTGAAAGGAATAGGAGTGAGTTGGATGGTGCCAACGTAATGAGATGTTTCTTTATTACATTCAGCTTCTGGATGATACATGTTGTACAGAATAAGTGCACTTTTATTTGGAAAAGGGGGCTTGGGAAAAATCTGGTTAAGACCAAATTGATGAGAGACAAGATTTGGTTGGTAACTGCGGAGGATTATTTGATTTTTGAAAGGTCGAAGTCTTATTGCAATCAGTTTGGGCATGAGGAATGCCTCCTATATGGAGAAGGATTCTAATTCTTGATCCCTTGAAGTGGGAGAAAATTTTCTGGTAAACCATTCTGGGCCATGAGTCCTTTTGGCAAAGGGAGACATAGAGGGAGTAAAACTGCAGCGCTTAGCATACATCATTACATACTTCGTGAAATTATTTTGCAAGTTCAACCCTTCGTCGTTGGAAGTCAATTGAATAAGACGTGTCCCTTTGACTCTTCACTACTACGAAAAACCCATTTAACAACGGGGGTGAAGACGTTGTTATGTAGAGTGTTGTTGTATATGAGGTACGTATAATGACGGTCCGGGAACCGTTGTTGTATTCCAGTTTGCGCGCACCATTTCACGACGGTTAGTTTAGTCAACCGTTGTGATATACTAAACTGTGATCTGGTTTGATTCTCAGCAACAACATTTTTTATTTATATTAGCGTTTGACATACAACTACAGATAGGTTTATAACCGCTGCCAAAAACAGACTATTTTAAATATAAAATTTATCTGCGTATCAAATTATACCCATAATTTATCCTGTCAAAACAGCTTCTGTTTACATGCAAACACAATATGTGCATCAAACACAATTCTTCCTATATTTTATCCTTATAAATGAATCAGAGAATTTACATCAAAAGAAATTTACATCAAAAGCTAAATGAATCAGAGAATTAAACTGCTAACATTGTTTAAATCAAAAGCCAATATTATTGATTTCATTATGTGCATCAAAAGCCAAAACTATTGTTCACATTATGTGCATCAAAAGCAAAAAATATGTGCATCAAAAAATGTTGCTGATATATCATACAGCATGAGCAGAACCCTTAAGCTCATTGTGGATATACGCCCACCGTTTACGAAGATCCACAAAGTCCTCAAGGGGGAATGGGGTTTCGTTGTTAAACATCTACATAAGAGCAAAATATTGAAGATATATCATGCATGATAATAATTCAATAGTCAAATTATATATTAATATATGTAAACATTTTATGGCATATATTACCGTATCCCATGAATCAACAGTGCCGGCAAGGACGATGTTTAACATATGTTTCATGATAAAATACCCACACTCGTGACTCCCGCGTTGTTTCCTCGTCTACAAATTACATGAATATAAAAACATGAATACAACCACACATGCATGAATGTAAATGAAATAAATAGGTAATCGGGCCACTTACTTTAGGAGCAAGGTATGTGGGCTTTTTTCTAACATTCCTCAATATATTAACTTGCTCCACAATACTGCACATTGAAAATTGAATTAAACATATTACATGATAAACTAATTACAATTAATGCCAAAGAAAATGATATTAAACAAAGACACTTACGTTAATACAAGATCTTTCATTGGTTTGTGGAGTGGATCGTGCAAGGAACACAGTAATGTCACCGTATTTGTCCTAAACGATATTACGATCAATTGTCAATGACCACTAAATGAACACGAGAATATATATATATATATATATATATATATATATATATATATATTATTAGTTGATACTAAAACAAAACTAAATATAGAATATAGAAATAAATTACAACAATACTAACCTACATAGGAATGGTGCAAGGTAACATTCTTTCCCTCCGTCATTTAGCTGGCTTTTCAAGTACTTTTCTCTGATATTTTTTTCATTAAACGCCCAAGCAATAAAACTTGGGTCCAAGATTCCATAGGTACTTGATTTATTCAATTCTATACAAACACGGTGAATGTACCTAAATGGTCAAAGAAAATGAATAAATTAAGGGAGAAAATACAAAAAATTATAATGTTCTATAATGACATGTATATTCGACTATATACTTAAGTGCACCAAACTTGCAAAATAGATATGTCAAGCCACTTATATCTTGCGAGAAAATCCCTCACATCTTCAGGAGTGTAATACACTAAATCCAATTTTGGGCAATGTTCTAGCGTGAGGGGCTGCGCAAGGTCTGTTGTTGAAATGTAGTAGTATAAACTTGTTATTTCATTTGGACTAGGGTCCAATATCCCATTGTGGTTATCTACAGGTGGGGGAGGGGATGTACAATTACTCCCTTTTGTAGAAGCGTGATTTACGACACTTCTACTTGGAGTTTGATCATCACCAACGCAACGACGATCTTCATTAGTTCCTTGTTCGAGACTTTCACTTAATCTCTACATCATAACATTCAATTAGAACATAAAACAAAAATAAGCACAATATATTCAATTAGAACATATAATATATATCATACAAAAATAAGCGCGAATACGACACATACCGAATACATCTCTTGTAACCTTTCCACTTCTTTCTCCCTTTTTTCCCTCTCCTCCTCAAACAGGCTCCTTTGCTCCGCCAATTGCTTCTCAACATTATCAATCTTTTGTCGTTGAGCAAGAAATTCAGCGGTTTCGGTGCTTCTTCTTTGAGATCCAAAGTATGAACTCAAGCCGACACCATCTCCAACACCACGGACACGACTTCCATGCTCAGCTATTCCGATAGCTTCGACTAATATGTCATGTCGTGCTTTCGGAACAAATGTGCCTTCACGGGCCGCCACAACCAAGTTATCCTACACAACATAAGCAAACGCATTTAAATAACAACTTATGAGCAATTTACATAAGCAAACGCATTTAAACAAAACATATACTTACAATTTTCTCAGCAACTACTCTTGAAGCCTCAGAGGTGTACTCTCCATTAGGTATTAATCGAGCCCTCTTCCATTTCTCATGTCTTGAAGGTGGAGATGGAATGTCACCATCTCCTTCTTCTTGTAGTTTTTCCTGCAGGATCCTCTTCTCAAGTTTCCTGTAACCCCCACGAGACAATCTATGGGAGTACATGTTTTTTGCCTTGTTCTATATTCCTACTTCGCTTTTAGCCTGTTATTAACATAGTGAAAAATGTGTATGATTAGTATCTATAACTCATTAGCATAACATTATAGGTTACATAAGACTAGTACTAACCTTGAATTCCTCAGAACGGCGTTTCTTCGCAAACTTGTGCCACACCTTCTTCGATAAAAAACTATACCGAATCCATGGAGGTTGAAGACCGCTCTTAGGCTTCGTAATGTAGTCAGCCGTGAGCCGTGACTTAAATCCCCTCCAACGAACACCGGCATAAGTTATCCACTTTCTTTTCAATTTTGAGTCATCGGTAAACTCAAAATTCAACTACATTAAATCAATATATAAGTATGAATTAGAAACTATAGGTAGTGATATCAAATATATGAAAATTATAGTATGAAATACCTTAACGTCTGTCCATAAGATGTCTTTGACATTACCATCCACTTCTCTCCAATCATCAAACAGTATACTGACATTGCTACGTGCAAGGAATGCAACATAACTCCTAAAAGTAGCGTAATGTGGACAATCCACTAATCTGTAGTGCGAATCAAACTCGATCGGAATTTTTGCACCAGATGAGTTGCGGACTGATGTGAATTGGGGCATCATTGTGACACCTCTTTGTGATCTTTTCGTTTGACTTTCAGTTGTTTGAGTTTCATTGGCTAAACTTTCATTTGTTTGAGTTTCTTCGCTGGTTTTTGATGAAGAACTCGACAAGGTCGACATCTAAGTTCAAAAACAACAACAACAACATGAACAACAATGGCAAAAGAGTTTACTGTTGATGCATGGGGAACATATTTTACGTACCCTAAACGTGACGACGAAGTAAACGATGTTGGTGTTGTTGTAGTCTTCCTTCCTTACTACAACGACGGTGACGATGATGACGACGTTGTTGGTATGTGCGTAATCTTCTATTTTCTTCACTATCGTGACGATGATGACGAAAATGACAACAAATGGATACTGATGATGCAAGCTTTGGTGGAATCGTGTATTGTTTCACAGTATTTAAGGTTAGGGTTTAGGGTTGAAATCGTGTAACATTTCGTCTGGTTTCTATTTTCAATGGAATCGAAATAAGGATACCGAAGAGACAATGAGACTAGCTAGTTTGGAGACTATTGAAACACTACTGCGACGGTCAAGAATTTACACCGTTATGATATATTATTTACATAATGAAATTTCATATTAAAGCGCCAGAGTTATTTTTAGAATTAAAAATTAAAAAAACATACAAAATATATCACAACGGTGTATAAAAACAACCGTAGTCATAACTTTTAATTTTTTAATTAGAAGTAAATAAAAAAGTAAAGGCGCGCTTTAACATAAAAGGAATAATATATATGAATGCGCTGAGGTTCGAACACATGAAAGCTTGAAGGTAACACTACGGTTGATTTATCAACCGTTGTTATATACAGATAATCACCACGGTTGGTTTATCAACCGTTGTTATATACAGATAAGTTTTATTCAATAAACAAATAAAATACAACCGCGCCTTAGTTTAGATATGTCACAACGGTGTAGGGATGAAGCGTTGTGAGCATGGCGTCGTTGTTTACGCGTTTTGTAGTAGTGCTTCTATTCTTCATTTTGTCATCTTCTTCGTTGATGATGTTATGAGTTGGCAACGGAGGTTCGAAGGTGGCATTAAGCCATAGCTGAAGTAGCCAGAATGGGCCAGCTAGCAATAAGTTTGACCCAAGTTGAATCTTTTTAAGGATTTCCACGCCTTCTCCTAAAGATTCATACAAGCAACCTAGAAACATTTGGCTAAGGCAGAGTTTACGTCCAGCGTGTATTCATTGTCAAAAATTTCTTTGCAACTTGTAAGGATTTTGTGCAAAAAAACACATCAGGATAGCCAAAGAGCAAGGAAAGCAATATGTTCCTCATCAGAAACTTCTTCAGTGTCTTTCTCATGATGGTATGAGATATAATGGGTGAAAGTGACTCGATTTTCGTCGAAGCCTATAGTGTCTTCTGCCATTTGGTTTGGATCAAAGGATTCTCCGGTTGGTCGAAGACCAGTAATTGCAGCGATGTCGAATTGTGTTGGAGTTAACATTCCACAAGAGAAGTGAAAATTGTTGTATGTACTATCCCAGAAATACATGGAGGTTAGCAACATAGTTTGGCAGTAACCTGGTCCAGATTTCGACAGTTGAATCATGTCGAAGATTTCCATATCTTTCCAAATTTGAGTTTTCTTTTTTCTCTATCTTCGCCTGCCAAGATAAGTAATTCTTAGGGTCTTTCGACAAGGGACAAGAACAAAATGCTCTAAGAGCATTGCTCATATAATCTAGGTTAATGGGTTTCTCTATAGGCTCAGTCAAGGACTTTTCATGGGTATCAACTACCTTACTTGGTTCAGTATTCACAGCTTCGATGCTATCCTTAGATCTTTTCCTACTTGCTAGGGGTTTAGTTCTGTGATAAGTAGGAAAATATTCTCTAAGTTTTTCAGCATTAGTATTAATCTCTGGTAAAGGACCAACAATTGTATGTGTTTTTCCATAAATTAAAATAGGGATTAATACATGTGATTGGTAGATGTGTTGTTTCTCTTCTTCAAGTGGAGGTTTTGGGATATACTGTTGATTTCCCATAGCTTGAGGACCTAAAATTATGTGAACAGGAGGAAGAGCCGATTGTTTCTTGGAATCCTTAGGGTTCTTGATCTTGGACAACATTGATGATGAAAATGAAGGAAATATGAGTTTTGTTTGAAGTTTGCTTAAAAGGAGATAAAGGGCTTCCTCTTGCGCTTTAGAGAGAAGAAAGGAGTTTAGGAGACTAAAAATTTAAAGAAAGAAGTGAAATGAAGTATTTATAATGGAGTGAGAGAAACATTTCATTTCATCCATTCTGAACAGTTGTTAAAATCGTGGGACACGTGTTGACCAGTTATGGATTGATGGGACGGTTGCAGTTGGCATAGCCCACTACCTCCTAGGAAATAGGAGTGTGATGATTAGATTTTGGGTTTTTGAACGTCTCGATAAGACTTCTAAAGCGGCGTGGTCATGATGACCATGACGTCATAGCATTAAAGATGTTATAGTGTTAATTTGCTTCAAAAAAATGTCTTTTTCTCTATATAGTCAAAAATAACATTTTTGGGAGGCAATTTGTTAGCTGAGATTTCGGCACACATAAATGTTGGAAATAAGTCATAGGATTCAAAGACATATTCTGAAGAAGAATATGTGGACTTCAACAAAACATTGATGAGAACATTTCGACGAAGGATCTTTTTGTCAAGGATGTTGTGGTCTAGGACTTAGAAATATTTTTGGCCTAGATTGGAGTTCGACGAAGCTTACCTGGAGTAGTGTTCGACATAATATAATTCAAGTTTGAGGCTGATAACTAATTTTTGTCCTTATCCATTTTCCAAGACACGTGGAGAGCTTTGAGCAGCGAAATGCATGCAATTTGAAGACGTGGCATCTTCTAGAGAAAAGACTGTTGAATAACGGTTATTTTCGAGTTATTATAAATAGAACACTTAGCAGTTAGGATGGGGGTTTTCAACCTTTTACAAAAAACTCTAAATTTACTCAAAGTGCTTGTGCGTGAGAAACGAGTGTTCTTGAGTGAAAATGTACGTGTGAGTACCATACTTTACACGTTTTACCAGATTATTTAATATTCTTCTTGTCAGTTACATTTGCTACAATTTACTTTGATACCAATTTCGACATTTAAGATTTTGTCATTTATTTTGAAGCCATTTACTTTGTAATCTATACTTGTGCATCTCTTTAAAGAATTGTAACACTTCCTTAACAACTTTGAAGAACCTTATCGAAATGTTCATAATTAACAAACCTAGAAACTAAATAACAACACGTGTCCTAGGATCAATCTAGTCGATCTTGTAAGTAACCAACGATTTAAAGAAATTTGGAAGATTAACGCTTGTTTACCAATTTCGACGGTAAACACCATGGTCATTATCTCTTCGACGGATTTGACCTTTCTCTTTCCCATTTTTTGTCAGAAAGAATGTCTCTCAGATGGATGCCTCTCAAAAGGACAAATTTTACGTTTCTCTTTCCCAGCTTTTGCGCTAAGCTTTATCATACCAACTCGATTATGGTTCAACGGCCTCGGTAATCATACGTCGTTTTCGAGCCGTGAATTTCATCAAAAACCTCTTACAAAATTCCACCCCAAAATCTATAGATCCATGGGGTAGGCCGTTGAAAAATAACTGAGTTGGTCCAATCAAGATTAGCATAAATTGTTTGCAATTGGATGCATCGTCAATGCTGAAGTAACTGAATCGTCCATCGAAAAGTTGCAAATGTTCATCAAGAACTCCCTTCCTTCATAATCGGTCAACTTTAGCGGCTTTTACGTACTCTTTGGGATCATGTGTTCCAAGATTCGTACCGACATCGAGTGTTTTTGTTGTGCCTTATCTGGGTGAATTTCTTCTCGAACCACAGTGGGAGCATGGCTTCCCTGTTCTCTTCCAGAGCTCAATGGAGGAGTCTAATGTTGTTTACTTTTGCGTCTATCCTTTTACTGGGGAGCCTCCTCTCTTTTTCCCCAACCGGTTACGAGATTGTAACACAAGTCTTTTTTAAAGCAAGTTCTTAAATTGTGTTATTGCGGGAAGAAGTGTTAGATAGGTTCTCTTCAAGGGATTTGAGCCTTTCTTTGATAGTATGTAAGTTTTGTTGTCGAATGATGTTAAACACATTGTTCAATATCTCATTGACGCATTGTACCCCGAGGTTTTCTTGTAATGTGTGAAATCCAGGTTAGGCTTTAAGTTGCATAGATCAAAGCGAAACAGGAGTTCCTACTGGATTTACTTGATTAAAAACATGTACTCGTGTGAAAGCCAGGTTAGGCTTCAAGTTGCATAGATCGAAGTGAAATAGGAGTTCCTACTGGATTAACTTGATTAAAAACACGTACTCGTGTGAAAGTCATGTTAGGCTTCAAGTTGCATAGATCGAAGAGAAATAGGCTTCAAGTTACAACTTCTTACAATTCACCATGTACTTTTTGAGTTGCAGTATCTTCTTAGTATAATTAAAAACATGTTTCTCAATGTTGTCAGTCAAGACATGCAATAAGTCATTAAATTTTTTCTTAGATGACAACATTGAGAAATTATTCCCAATTGTAACAACTACATCAACACAAAAACAACAACAAAATCGATAACAACAAAAGCAACACTAAATAGAATTTGGTTTAAGGAAGATATAAGGATTCATAAATGGAAAGTGAAGTTTGTAGGGAAAAGGATGAATTAAGTTTAGGGAAAGAGTGAAAGAATTTATGGGAAATTATGACACATTAATAAACCAATACGTAGCGGATATAACATTCCCACACTTGTTGAAACCTTGAGGATCAACAATAAATATAAGACGCTAATTCGAATAAATAGAGACACAAAAGAACACTGATATTTTAACGTGAAAAGCCCCTCAATATGAGAGTAAAAACCACGAGTCGTTCAAACCAAAGAAATATTTCACTATAATCAATTAATAGTACAAGAGAGTCTTAAAGTTACTCACAAACTAGCGCTAGCAACTGCAAATCACAAAGCAAACTAGCTTACAAATAAGAATATAAAAGCAAGAAAATTACTCAAATCTACAGCTTCAATGCAAAACATATATCTCTCGGCTTAGAAACATTATCATATGTATGAACTTTAGCTAAATCCAATAACTTATCATCCAAAACGGCATGTATTCAATGACATCTCACATCAAATTATTTGGACCTATTATGAAAAATCGGATTCTTACCAAGATGAATAGAACTTTGACTATCAACAAATAACACATATTTGTCTTGAAGAAAACCAAGCTCCTGCAAAAATTTCTTCAACTATAGTAACTCTTTGCATGCTTCGGTAATTGGAATGAACGCAACCTTTGTAGTAGACAATGTTAGACACTTTTGCAATCTGAATGGCCAAGCCACAACTCCCTTGAAAACTTAATGATGTAGCCCGAAGTGGACTTTTTGGAATCAAATTCTCCAGCCATATCAAGGTCAGAGTACCCCACTAGAGTATGTTTACCTCCTCCAAAACAAAGCCTCGCATAAGTAGTACCATGAAGATACCTTAAAATCCATTTTACAGCATTCCAATGCTCTCTACCTGAATTTGAAAAAAAATATAGTGACTATACCAATAACATGTGTTATATCCGGTCTTGTACAAACCATTATATACGTCAAACTACCCACAATAGATGCATAAGGAACACGTTTCATATCAAACGCTTCATCTTCACTCGAAAGACTTTGATTATAACTCAACTTGAAATGAGTAGCAAGAGGAGTGCTTACTGCCTAAGAACTTTCCATTTTGAATCTTTGTATCACTCTTTCGATATAATGTTCTTGTGACATCCAAATTTTCTTCTCTTTTCTACATTATTCTAATGCCAAGAATCTATTTAGCTGCTCTCATGTCTTTCATGAAAAATGACTCTCACAATTTCTTCTTAAACTGTTAATGTTAGAAATAATTTTCCCAACAATAAGCATATCATCAACATATAACTATAGGATAATGAAGTCATCGTTAGAAAATTTTCTAACAAAGACACAATAATCTGAAGTAGTCTTTTGGTATCCTTGATCACACATAACAGACTCAGACTTCTTGTACCATTTCCTTGGAGCTTGCTTCAACCCATACAAACTCTTTCTCAATTTACACACATGATCTTCTTTACCTTTAACTTGAAAACCATCAGATTGATTTATATAGATCTCTTTCTCCAAATCACCATAAAGGAAAGTTGTTTTCACATCCATTTTATGAGCCTCTAAATTAAGAGTAGCATCCAATCTCAACACAATTCTAATTGATGGCATCTTTACAACAGTTGAGAAAATATCATTATAATCAACACCATTTCTTTTACGGAAACATTTCACCACTAATCTAGCTTTATATTTTGGACACTTAGAGTTGCACTCATGTTTAACTCTATAAATCCACCTATTTTCTAAAGCTCTTATTCCTTTAGGTACCTTAACTAAATCATCATAAGTGGGATTATCGTGCAATGACTTCATCTCATCATGTATTGCATCCAACCACTTTTGATTTTCATCACTTTCCATGGCCTCCTGACAACACTTAGGTTCACCCTCATCAATCAAGGTCACATACTCATCAGAATTATACCTTGTAGAAGGTTGTCTCTACCTGTTAGGCCTCTTAAGTTGAATTCGAGATGATTCTGGAGTTTCGCCAAGATTCTCATCTTTTGATATATCTCTTTCCCATTCACCCTCATTAGTTAGAATATTTTCCTCATCTCCAAGTTTTTGATCATCAACATAATAATATGGCTCACCATTGTGATCATCACCACCAATAACATCTAGATTATGACTTGGTAACCTAACTAGATCAACATTAGATAAACTGATATCTTTCTTGGGTGTATACTTTTCTACCTTATCAATGTATTCAATAGTTTGGTCTTCCATAAACACCACAACGTGGCTTCGAATGAGTTTCTTCCCTACAAGATTATACAACCTGTAGCCAAATCATCTTGCCCATAGCCAATGAAGATACATTGTTTTGACTTTGCATCCAACTTGGATCTTTCATCCTTTGGAATTTGCATAAAAGCCTTACAACCAAAGACTATTAAACGATCATACTTGACATTTTTTCCGAACCAAATTTTGTCTAGAACTTCACTGTTCAAAGCAATATTAGGAGTGAAATTAAGAACATGCAGTGTGATGTAAAGTGCCTCGCCCAAATAACGATTAAGCAACTTAGCTTAATAGATCATATACCTTACTCTCTCAATTAGTGTTTGATTCATCCTCGCAGGTAAACCATTCAATTGAGGAGTTTTATGAGGTGTCTTTTCATATGCAATACCATGTTACTTGCAATAAGAATCAAATGGTCCATAATACTATCCACCATTGTCTAAACGAACATATTTTAGCTTCTTGTCTGTCTGCCTCTCAACCAATGCTGGAATTCTTTGAACTTTTCCAACACTTAGTCTTTTGTCTTCAAAAAATAAACCCATAGTTTCGTGGAGCAGTCATCAATAAAGGCGCCAATTGAAGCAACTTTGATTTCCTTGAGGGAGGATGTCTCTTGAAAAATACTCTAGTCTGTTTACCAGCCATGCAATGAGAACACTTCTCCAAATCTACATTCATTAATCTAGGAAGAACATTCTTTTTAGCCAAAACATTCATCCCCTTTTCACTAATATGACTAACTCTTCGGTGCCACAAAGATGCTTCCATGACGATAACATTCACACTATCCCTGGCAACCAAAGCTTTTGTCCAATACATTTTAGAAAATTTCCCCCCTCTAGCCACAATCAAGTTGCCTTTGTTGAGTTTCCACTTTCCATAACCAAAGTGATTGTCATAACCATAATCATCTAGCATATGCACATAGATCAAATTAAACCAGACATCTAGGGCATGTTTAACACCTCTAAGCAAAAATTTCATTTACATGTTGGTTTGCAAGCAAACATCACCAACACCAATTACCTTAGATACACCATCATTACCCATCTTCAACATTCCACTATCAACATCCAATGTAACACCACTATCAACTATCCATATACTCTCGTCTGATACAAGATTAACAGACTCATGATCACAAAGAATAACAAGATTGTCACTGGTAGCAGTTGTAACACGATCATCATCATGATCTTCATGGTCTATTTGTTCAGAGTTACCCTTCTTGCCTTTGTTATCTTTTTTCCATTGATAGCAACACTTATGTACGTGTCATGTTTTGTAACAATAATGACACTCCAGATTCTTGTATCGCGACTTAGACTTGCTTCTTCTATTCTCTCTACCACCCTTGGATTCTTTTTTATGACCTCCCCTATTTATAGTGACAAGTACCTCAGATTAGATAAAGAACCCTGTGCCTTCCTTCTCATCTCCTCATTAAGAATACCGCCCTTAGCAATTTCCAAATAAACAACACCTTTAAGAGCAGAACTTGTTATAGAAACCCAAAAAATCTCTCAAGACTCTAGTAAAGATAGCTATAGAAATAGTCCCAAAAGTTCATCATCAAATTTGATACTCATTAATGACATTTGATCAAGGAGCCCTTGAAATTCACTCGAGTGATCTGAAATAGAAGTTTGATCCTTATACTTCAAACTTATGATGCTATTCAACCAGAATAATTCATTATTCCCTAATTTAGAGGCATACAAGGACTCTATCTTCTCGCACAAAGTTTTTGCATGTGTATCATTAACAATATGATTATAAATATTATCTCCTACTTATTGTCAAATAAAATCACATACTTGTTGATGTTTAAACTCTCATTCTTCATCAGACACAGAATCCGGCTTTGCGGAACTAAAAACCGGTAAATAATTTTTTTTCACAAATAGTAAGTATTTCATCTTTCCCTTCCATAAATGGTAATTAAAACCATTCAAAAATACCATCTCCATCTTTGTATTTGACTCAATCATTCAAACAAGTAAAATAGCCCTTAACCAATAGCTTTAATGCCACCCTGATGGAAAATTAAGACACAATAATAGACCAATGCCCAGTAGATATAAATATCTCTACACTTGTAGGAACCTTGAGGATCAACAACAAATATAAGACGGTAAATCGAACAAATAAAGGCAAAAAAGAACACCGATATTTTAACGTGGAAAATCCTTCAATATGAGACTAAAAATCACGAGTTGTCGAGACCAAAGAAATAAATCCACTATAATCAATTAAGGGTACAAGAGACTCTTAAAGTGATTAACAAACTTGTGCTGATAACTGCATATTATAAAGCAAACTAGCTTAGAAATAAGAATCAAAAAGCTGAAAAATCACTCAAATCTGCAGCGTCAGTGCAAAGCATATATCTCTCGGCTCAAACCTTGTT
Source organism: Lathyrus tuberosus (assembly GCA_022829125.1). NCBI lineage: Eukaryota > Viridiplantae > Streptophyta > Magnoliopsida > Fabales > Fabaceae > Lathyrus > Lathyrus tuberosus. The sequence continues at coordinate 2,065,893 of JALAZF010000348.1, forward strand.
TTGAAATTCTTAACGGTCAAAAGTTAGATACGGGTGTTGCGAACCTTCCCTCCAAATTTGAGCTCGATCCGACAGTTAACGAACCGGAGATCGTCGATTTAATGAGGCTGGTTGCAGAAAAACGGGAATAAGTTTATCTCCTCTTTTCTCTTTTTTGAATTCTTATTTTCTATCTATCTCTCTCAATCTTAAATTGATCATCTCCACTTAAATAAATGAGACAAATAAATAAATCATAATTAAGTCTTTATCCACATAAAAAGAGAGCTCAAACCCAACAAAAATGTGATATTTATATACAAACCTAGGGCAATATATATTTAATTTTAATATAAAAAAATGTATCCTTTTCATTATAAATAAACCACAAAATTGTCGGTGCTATAAAAGTTTATCACTTAAGGACTTTACCCCTCGATTTCATGACAACCGAGTGAATATGTTATATATATTTTAATTAAAAATTAAATTAAATAAATATGCCTTATAGAATGGATTTTATCTCAATTTCTTTATGTAGTGAGTAGTATACACCTCTACTCTCACTAAATGCAACATTTTTTTTACAAAATCAAATAGACTCAAAGGGATATGGATGAATACAAAACCACATTTCATAGAATAAACACTTTAATATTTAGTATTTTTAAGCAAGACCTCCTTAATAACTTTGTCCAAGCTCATGTATGAACAACCATTTGGACTATTGTTCCTCTCTGACTTCTTCTTTAACTCCTTGACTTTTTTCCTCATATTTTTCCCTTTATCTCCCAACATCAATTTATTGATCAACTTCTCCACCTCATATCTCTTAACATTCTTATTAATTTCTGTTCCAATCTCCCATTCATTGCAAATCAATCTACAATTTGATGGTTGATCAACGAAAAATGGCCAGCACAACATTGGCACTCCTGCACATATGCTTTCAGTGGTTGAGTTCCATCCACATTGAGTCAAGAATCCACCAATTGAAGGATGGTTCAAAACTTTCTCTTGTGGACACCAACTTGCTATTAGGCCTCTATCTGCAATTTCTTTCAAAAACTCTACAGACAAAACTATTGAGCCACCAATGACCAAATCAGGCCTTATAATCCACAAAAAGGGTTTTTTGCTGTTGGCCAAACCCCAAGCAAACTCCAACAATTGCTCTGGAGTCATAACTGTAATGCTTCCAAAATTCACATAAACAATAGACTCAGGTTCTTTTGATTCAAGCCAATCAAGACAATCGGTATCTTCCAACCAAAGATTAGAACCTAAAGATGCCAAGTGATTACACCCAGGTTGGTTTAATAAGGAAGGTAAAGGTCCAATGGTATACAAAGAAGGGAGCATAGAATAGAGAGCACTCATTACATCACTCTCAATATGACATATTCACTCGGTGAAAGATTTGGTCGACGTCACAAAACCTTCACCAAAGATAATATTATTCCTTGCGCTCCAAATACACGACGTCATGATAAACCAAATAAAACAACTCATATCTTCTGTGCACTTATCGACCAAAGACAAGAACCACAAGAGGGAATGATTGCACAAAGAATCAGAGATTGGTCTAGCTATCCCAATCCACACGTAAACCTTGGACCAGATTTGTTGGACTTTAGAACAGGTTAAGAAAAGGTGATCAGAATCCTCATCTGCTTGAAAACAAAAAACGCACACAGAGTCGTGCGGGGATATCACTAAACCTTTAGAGACGAGATTCATCCTTGTCCGTAAACGATTTAAGAGAATCCTCCAAGCAAACACTTTTAGTTTCAAAGGAATACTAGTTCTCCATAACCCTTTAATAGCTAATCTCTGATTTTCCTCCAAAGATATACCAGTGACTTCATCTCTAAGGGTCTTATAGCAAGACCTGACAGAGAAAGTCTGGGATTTATCCAACAACCACAACCACTTGTCATGCTTGTCGCGCTGCAACAGCAGGGTCTGCAGCAGAGCAACAGACTCAGGATCTGTCACCTGTTCATCTAGGCCAAGTTTTCCTACGTCCCACCTCCAAACATCAGCAACCCAGTTCCCAATTTCTCCCACGGAACAAACTTTGTTCGAGGCAGCTTGGTAGAGATTAGGAAAGACCGATTTTAAATTGAAATCACCACACCAGTTTGAATCCCAAAAGACAACATTCCTGCCACATCCGATTTCCAGACGACAAAAGCACGAAAAATTAATGGAGTGACTTAAAGACATCAGGTCTCTCATCCATAAAGAGGCACCATTTTTGAAACAATAAAGGTCAGAATTAAGGACACAATGTTGGAGGCTGCCATATCTACTCGTTAAGATATCTCTCCAAATCTGATTGCCTTCATTAATAAATTTCGACAACCACTTAGATAAAAGCGATATATTAAAAGTTCCCACGTGTTTAATACCAAGACCGCCTACCTCTTTGGGTTTGCAAAGCTGACTCCATTTGACCCATGAAATACTAGTTTTATCCACCGAACCCGACCAAATAAACTTGCGTTGGAAGGCGCCTTAAAGAAGGCTAAATAATGGATTGGTAGATTAGGAAGGACAAAATTAATATGCACCACTCTAGCCCCTATGGACATATTCCTACCAATCCAAGAGTTTAGCCGACACTTAAGGCAATCCAGAACCGGCTTCCAAAACTCCAACCTCCTATGGTTGCCTCCAATAATAATCCCTAAGAATTTAAAAAGGAGCCTACTTGACCTGCAAAAAAGAAAAGATTCAGCAGCTTGCAGGAATTCAGGTTCCAGCCCTATACCAAAAAGACGGCTTTTGGCAAAATTAAATTTTAGCCCCGAGACCATTTCAAATCCTCGAAGGATGGATTTAATTGCCCATAAATTAGAGAACTTTCCGTCATAAAACAGGAGGGTGTCGTCTGCAAATTGCAGGAGCTCTATAGAAGTTTCTCCGTTGATTCTAAAACCAGATAAAATATTGAGGGCAGCAGCACGACGGATCATAACTGCTAAAGTTTTAGCAACCAGAACAAACAAGAACGGCGCGAGAGGGTCCCCTTGTTTGAGACCTCTAGATACCTCAAAATCCGCAGAGGGACTCCCATTTATCAGGACTGAAACGAATCTAGTGAAAGTATTTCCTTTAATCCATTTTATCCATTGGGGGCCAAAATTTATAGCAGAAAGTACAGAGAGGAGGAATTCCCAATTGACACAATCGTAAGCTTGGGTGAAATTGTCATACCCCAAATTTTGACCATTAAGATTCTCCATTATTGTGCAAACCATCATCACAATATGGATGAACCATCATGCCTCATTAGTCTCCCCAAAGATGGGTGAGCCTTCACTTCAATCAAACGTAGGGTTTCAAGCCCTCTCAGAGCATTTAGACAAAGGATCAATCAAGGAATGACATGATTTTCAACTTGTCTAACCTCTCAAATATCCACAAAGGATCAAAAGGACTCCCACATCAAGAATGAAGCACAAGAGTGCAACATTTCAAGTGGATCAATCCTCAAGTTCATCTAATACAAAGTCAACTGACGCAGAAAGTCAATGTTTGACTTTTGGTCAATTTTGAGCTTCACAAGCCATTACTCAAGAAAATATGATGGATGATTTAATTTGATCAAATTTAAATCAAGAAATCATGGAAAATTGCAAAATTGATCAAATTGAAGGAAACTTAGAAATTATTTCTAAGTTAAAATCATGTTCAAGTGCACAACTTTTCAAGGTTGTAACTATTGGTCCAAGCATTCATTGATTTTGCTTAAGGGCTACTTTTAAAGAGGGTATTTGATACTTCAACATTGTAGAATGAATAAACTCAAAATATCATAAGGATTAAAAGATATAAGTGATCAAAGTTGGGAATTCTTAATGCCAAATGTTCCGACATTTCATAGGACATCATTAATATTTTTCCAGCAAGAATGTCCCAACTTCAAGGATGTTTTTCTCCATGATCCAAGTTGATTCAAGCCAAACCTTGAACATTAAAGTTGAAGTACGTAATCTCACCTTTCCAGAAAGTCCTAGAAAGCTCATTTATCATTCTCGAGCAGAAAGTTATGGTCTCTGCAAAAGGCATTGATAAAACAAAATTTTCATGACAGCTTTTAGGATAGATTTGATCACACAAGTTCAAGGTCATTTTTGACAACTTTACAAGTCTTATCTTCACAAACCTTGAACATCAAAGTTGAAGTACATTATCTCAGCTTTCCAAAAAGTTGTAGAACGTCTATTTATCATACTCGAGCAAGAAGTTATGGACTTTACAGTAAGGCTTGATGCAACTGTTTTTTAGGACAGATTTTGTGCACTTTTTCTTGTGCCACACAATTTTCAAGCTTTGTCACCATGCAAGACAAGCATCAAATATGCAACTCACTTCAACTCAAAATATCATAATGGATTAAAAGATATAAGTGATTAGAGTTTGGAATTGTTAATGTTCAAAGTTGTCAAATGTTTCAACATTTCATTGGACATCATTAATATTTTTCCAGCAAGAATGTCCCAACTTCAAGGATGTTTTTCTCCATGATCCAAGTTGAACCAAGTCTAGGGTCAAACATCAAAGTTGAAGTATGTTGTCTCAGCTTTCCATAAAGTTCTGGAACAGCCATTTATCATTCTTAAGCAAGAAGTTATGGATTTTACAACAAGGCTTGTTGCAGCTGATTTTTAAGACAGGTTTCAGGACAGATTTGCACATTTCTTGTGCCACACGAATTATTAAGCCTTGTCATCATTTTGGACACATCTGAGGATCAAATCTAAGGGAGATGATCTAATCCATAAGTCTCCAAAGTCCTTGGAACCAAAAATAGCATGCCAAACCTAGAAAACCCTAAAAGAGGGACAAGACTCCAATTTTGGTTTGGAGCATTTAATGGATGCTTAGAGGTGGCATGGATTGAGCTTCCTCTAACTGAATTCAGTCAAGATTCATCCAACAACTAGGGAACCAGCAGCCTGTGCCCTAACCTCTAGTCAATGGCTAGAGGAGACTTGGATTCTCATTGATCAACATTTACCAAACCTCTGCTGTAGTTGCCATTCACTATTGCTTGCAAAAAAAACTTGCTCTATTATAAATAGAGCTCATTTATGCTCAGTTTAAGTACACCAAAGCCATCAAACAGATGCTTTCCTCAAAATCAATTCTTTTACTCCAAAATTCCTTCTTTAGCAAGGTAATTCTGAGTTTTTGAGTTAGAGAGCATTTCCACCACAACTCATGATCCAAACACATCCAATATGTCATATCTAAGCTGTCCAAACTCTCACAAGTGACCTATAACACCAAAACCACAAAGTCACCTCTCAAAACCTCAAAATTGGACTTTTTTGCATTTTTCAAGTCATGTCTTGATTCAGTCACTTTCCAAACTAGATAAGGCCTCAAACACACTCCAAATATCCTCCTTGAACTATCCCAAATGGTTCACCCCATCGGGAACACCATTTGAGAGAGTTGCCATTTTGGCCACTTTTGCCCATTTTGCAAGAAAGAGCTCAAACTTGCTTAAGAGGTTTCCAACTGATTCCAACCATCCTAAAAGCTTCTAAGAGGTCATTTGAGGGTTTCCAAAGCATCAAATCATTTCGGGAATAAAGCATTGGTAGGTTGCACAAAATCTCCAAAAAAGAGGTAAGATTCACAACTTAATTTCTTTGAATCATGCTTTCCTTTGATGTCCACATACATGCATCATATTGAACAATTCTTGAAGCAAAAATGCAGTCCTTAATATGTATGATGTGATCCTCCTACTGTTTGCACTTTAACATGTTTATATGTGGAGTTTATGTTATTTTAAACTACATGTGCAGTTCTGGTTTTTTGCATCGTGTGTTCTGTACATTAAGTTTCAGTATGTATGAGTAGTACCATTGGATTTCTTGCGAAAAATTGGTCAAGATAAGTTCTTACGGATTTTAATTTCGTTAAAAATTGAGAGAGTTATGAGTGTTGGAAGTTTGATAAAAAAGATGTTGAAAACTAAAAGAGATGTCGAATGTGATGTTGTGACATCTTTCCTCTTTTTCTTATTTTATCTTCAAAACTCAACAATTCTTTTACATAGCAAAAATCATCATTTTCCGATTTTGTTTTACACACTTCTTATTCATACTCTATAATATTTTAATCCACAAAAAATCACAAAAAATATTATTACTTGATATATTTTTAATATATTCAAAAATATTGTTTTAAATTGTTTTAAATGCTTTTAAAATGATTTCTTTTTCTTGATTTTTAAAACCAAAATGATTTTAAATATTCATGTGGATAAAATACTTTTTCATAAACCTTAATCATTGTTTATAACATGATTAATGATTTTATTTGATATTTTTATCATTTTTTACTTGATTTTTCTTTAAAAAATGCCTTTAAAAAATGAAATTGGGGTTTCTTTAATTTTCACCCTAACAAATCTTTTTCAAACACTTTTGGGCCTCTAATAGAGTGTAAGACCCAACCCTTTTTTTTGAAACCAAAATAATTTTGGGCCTCAGTCATTGTATAAGACCCACGGTGTTTTCAAAGATCTTGGCACAATCGCCTTTTCAAAAACCCTGGGCCTCTCCTTGAGCTGTAAGCCCCATCACTTGTACAAAAACCTTATGGGCCTATAATAGAGTGTAAGACCCAATCCCCTTTTAACCAAAACAATTTTGGGCCTCAGATATTGTATAAGTCCCTCTGTGTTAAAAGAAAAAAACCTCGGCATGATCGCCAGTTCAAAATAAAACCCTGGGCCTTTCCTTGAGCAGTAAGCCCCACCACTTGTATAAAAATAAACCTTTAGGCCTCTTGAGAGAGTATAAGACCCATCCCTTTGTACAAAAAACCTTTTTGGGCCTCAGTCACTTGTATAAGTCCCTGTACAAATTCAAAACCACAGTGCAATCACTGATAAAACCTTGGGCCTCTCCTTGAGCTGTAAGCCCCAAAAACCTTTTCAAAGCACTTTCTCCTTAGATTTTATATAAATATTGTTATCAAAGCTTTCTTTGTTGAACAACTAACAAAACAGCATGGAAGCTCTACAACCGAGTAAGTGGTTACCCACTTTCTTTATCCGCTTTCATACATATATAATTGTATTGTGGGGCTGCTCACTGTAAGTCTTCTTTTACAAACTTTTATATACTCGTCATATATCCACTGTGTAATACTAGTATAGTTATTTAGAGTTTTCCCTGGCAACTACGTCTAGCACTAGGTAAAGCCTGTTGGTCACTCTTAAATACAAACAAAACTAGATCCCCATAAGATTACCAGACACAGTATTCCCTCCTCTTGGGATTAAACAATATGGAGACGTGAAATGCAGCATTCTCAGTGAACCCTTTCTCAGACTGTCACCCTTAGACATCGTCAAAGAAACTCTACTCCCCAGAGATGATCTTTTCACCGTGATTGGCATCTCTTGAGTTTCTTCCAAATTCTCGGACTTTCCTGGCTTGATCTATTCTCGGTGAATGGCATGTCTTGAACTTCTCGGGGTTTGGGGACCCACAGGCTTCTTAAAAGCATCCCCGCCTCCTCTTGGGCATTGCACAAGGACCCTTCGGCTTCTTAAAAGCTCTCATGCCTTCTCTTGGGCTTAGTACAAGGACCCAGAGACCTCTACAGGTATAGGAACAGAACCTAGTCATCAATTTGCTAGAGCTGTCTTTCTGAGTCAAGTGTCAGACCAGTTAATGGGTTGACTTCATCCCTTAACATACTAGCCTTCTCTTGGGCATCATACAAAGATCTTACACTACCTGAGAATCGATTTCTCAAAACACCAGTAGGCTTGGACAGTCTCAATTCCCTTTGGATTTCCCATTTCCTTAAAGAACAGGAAATAACCCTGATCCTCTGATCAATCCTAAAGCACAACCTTACCTTTAATCATTCCCTTCAAAAGAACTGATTTTCTCTTTTATCCAACATACTGGACCTGTTACTAAACTTAAACAGTTACCAGCATAAGTAGCCTCCATCTCGGGCTTTGTACGAGATACTAAAAGACTCTCTTGTTGAGTCAATTTTCTTTTAGCCTCCTCTTGGGCTTTGTACAATGATTCTCCCCAGTGGAGCTAACCTTTTCACACTCTCTTGTTGAGTATAAAAGACTCTCTTGTTGAGTCAGCCCCTTTTAACCTCCATCTCGGGCTTCATACGAGATACAAAAACACTCTCTTGTTGAGTAAAAAAGACTCTCTTGTTGAGTCAACCTCCTTTTAGCCTCCATCTCGGGCTTCGTAAGGTATACAAATCACTCTCTTGTTGAGTATAAAAGACTCTCATGTTGAGTCAAAACCTTTTAGCCTCCGTCTTGGGCTTCGTACAAGACATATAAAAGCACTCTCTTGTCGAGTCAACCCTTTTAGCCTCTCTCTCGGGCTTCGTACGAGACACATAAAAACACCCTCTTGTTGGGTCAATAGCCTCCTCTTAGGCTTTGTATAAGGAAACCCCGGTTGAGTCAATCAACCTTTTAGCATCAAAATATGTGCCTTGCTCATAGGATACAAACATCAACAACTCCTTTTCCCCATCTAATTGCTGTAAGCGGCAAGCCTCTGGATTATTTACATTCACGCCACTGTCCCTCTTTTAACATGAAAAATTCCTACAGAAAGATGGCATTGCTCTACACTGAGTTAAAGTCTTCTCCTTCAGGTTAAAAATCCCCTATAAAGGAAATTATGGCATTACTGGATTCACATATCCCAGTTAAAGTAATTCTCCTTTATAATCAGTCACCCAACAGTTGTGACAAACAGACCAAATATCCCCCTTTAGAGATGAGAAATTCTCTCTAAAGTCAAAACCCTTCAGCTTCACATCTTGGGCTTTGAACAAGATACAAACCACATTTAGCTTCATGTCTTGGGCTTTGAACAAGACACCAAAACAACCTTTTTCCTCCCACAGAATAAGAGGAACTACGATCACTCTGATTTCCCTATTTCGTTAAACGGGAATACGTAGGCATAAGATTGCAAAAGAATCTTAGCGAGCACACTAATTAAAAAAATCAAATCCAGTACCTATCCAAAATCCCCATGAATAGTCCCATCATTTCATTCTTAACAAAATAAGCAGAGAGAGGCCCATAATCTAAACCGCATCTGTAAACCAACAGTCATCTGTTTAAACTCAGTATGCAAGCAGGGTTAATTGAAGACATCTATTTCCCTTCCTTAGTCAGCTTAATAGGATAAAAAATGAATCGACCTGTAGTACCCCAGAGCGACAGTACTTAAGAACCACGTCCAAAATCGCTCGCTACAGAAAAATGGCGCCCACCGTGGGGCCCCGCAGGGCATCTTGTCCCTCTTATCTCTCTGGTTGAAACCTTAAGTCTGAAAACTGCCAAGAGAAATGGCGACTTCACTGGGGACCACGGAGATCTTGTTCTCTTCCCATCTCTTAGATAGAAACCTTAAAAAGTGCTTCAGCAGAGTGGCGACCACAATGGGAGGCATTCATTCTTGCTTTCCCAAGGGATGAGACCCTAAGTTCAGTTCACAGAAATGGCGACTATGCTGGGGAGTCATTGTCTGTATAGGATCATAAGACTAGAGGTCTAGGATAATTAAGACAAATATATATATTGTTTTTCCTAATTGATATCTGTGTTTATTTTTCTGCTAATGGGAATACGTGTGATGCCGCATGTGGAAATATTTAGTATACACCTAAGATAGGTGATGGCTAAACGAGTAATCTTACAGGGAGTGACTCCCAAATAAGAGACCTCGACCATCGGATCAGTGGAGGCACCCTTTGCGGATTCAATACCTATACGACTTCGGTTGTTGAAAGCAATGTTGTTCGATTGTGGTCGTCGGTGAAACTGATTTTGTAGACTAAAACCATTTTGTAGTGCGGAAGCTATCGGAAATAGTTGTCACGCAATACTACCCTCATTTGAGGCTGATGATCTATTCTCGGTGAATACCATTTACTCTAAGATACTGCAGCTCGCTGGCGATCATCTTGTTGTTGTTATCCTGGGAGAAGCTGATGATTTTGAGGACAGGTACAAAAAATCACCAGTATAAACCTTTGGGGGGGGGGGGGGAGTTAGAGCCTTGACTTCATGACATCGACCCTTTGACCCCATGTTTTTTCTATGTTTTTGTGTGCTGCATTCATGCATTCATTTAAAAAAAACATTAAAACATTAAAAAAAACTTCTCTTCTAATCTCTCTTTTTCAAATTAAACTAAGACAATGATTGCAAATGTCAGAGAGAAAGGAGATTGCGCTAATGGATTTCGGTAGAAGGAAAACTCATAAGTACACCTTCAAGGTTCCAAAGTTGGAGGATTTGAGAGGTCTGGCGAGAGTGATCACTAACCACGAGGCTTTCAGAGCCAAGTATGGAGGACTGCTGTCCTTGTTAAGGGTCCATGTAATCGAAGGAATCCTGTCCACGCTAATCCATTTCTACGATCCGTTTTATCACTATTTCACATTCCCGAATTATCAGCTAGCACCAACACTGAAGGAGTATTCTCACTTGATTGATCTACACATTACTAATAAAGCTCCCTTTTTCTGGACTGGAAGAAATTCCAAAGGATCAGACCATTTCAAGAGCAATTTATTTAGACGAGTCAGAAGTCAGGACTCATATGACCACTAAGGGTGGAATTCAGGGTTTACCAGCCTAGTTCTTAACAAATAAGGCTCTATACTTTGCTAGTATAGGGAACGTGGCCACTTTCGAGAGCATCTTCGTTTTGCTCGCCTACAGGTTATTTTTGTTTTCCAACATTGATAACTTCGTAGATGTCAATGCCATTAAGATTTTCCTTATTGGAAACCCCGTACCGACCTTACTCGCAGATGTGTATCATTTGATACACTTAAGGAATTTATACAGCAGAGGAATGATCACGTGTTGTGTACCCTTGCTTTATAAATGGTTCACTTCCCACTTACCCAAGTCTGCTGCATTTTGGGATCAAAAGAATACTTTACGTTGGTCGTAGAGAGTCATGTCTCTTGCCAACTCTGACATCAATTAGTTCAATCGAATCTATGACGGGATCAGAATCATTGACCGTTGTGGAAATTTCCCAAATACACCCCTTATAGGAACTAATGGAGGAATAAACTATAATCCAATTCTCGTTCGTCGTCAATTTGGATACCCGATGAGGCATGTCCCGCGTAATGCTCATCTGGAAGGTCTTTTCTTCAAGGAAGGAGAAAGTGACAGGGCACTAAAGACAGAAATAGTGCACGCTTGGAAACATGTTCACAGGAAAGGACGAGAGTCTCTAGGAAAACCAGACAGTGTCTCAGTGGAGCCCTATCTCCAGTGGGTACAAACTAGAGCTCTCAAGCTGAGGATGCCTTACCCTCGTCAGAAAGTTCTTCCATTAAGGGACTCTGCCCTTTATTTTATGTCTGATACGGAAAAGCTTCAGGTTACTCTCAGTAAAGTTCAGCAGGAAAAGAGGTCTTGGAAGAACAAGTACCTTATTCTCAATGTGGAGTGTAAGAAAATACAGCAGCTATTAAAAGAAAAGGATGCTCTGATTGAGATTTTAGAGCAACATGTTGTAGAAAATCAGGATGACCAAAGGAATTTTCTCGCTCCTTTCACTTGGCAAAGGAATGACAACCCGACAACGGACCAAGAGCCCCGGTCAAAGAAGAGGAAAGTACCAGAACTAGTACTTGAGCTCTTCTTAGAGAGGACTCAGGATCCATTAGTTTAGGTTCCTTTTTCAGCACTTTGTAATCTATTGTATTTCCGTTTTCGCAATCTTTTGAATTCAATAAAATGGGGTTTCCCCACTGTTTGATATTTGCAATCTAATTGTCGAAGTTTACTTTGAATAAACAAAAATAATTAATAATCATTGCATTCATCATTCTCATAAACGCATTCTTCTTACCTATGAATCTCATGTTTGTGTCTCGGTTCTAGAGTCAAACTGTCTCATTCGTACAATACTCGGGCCAATCGTCAGAAAAAGATGGATGATCTCGAGGAAGAGAACTGAGAGTTGAGAGAAGAGATCGACACTCTGAAAGAGGATCTGAGAAAGCTTCATAACAACATGCAAGCTCTAGCAGGAGCTCAAATGCAACAACAAAGGACTGTGATCTCAGAGATCACATCAACGCCCATAGTGGAAAAGTCTGATCCTAGGTACAAAATGCCGAAAGATCGTCCCTGGGGCATGCCACTTAACCATATCCCGGAAGGATATATTCCACCGATCATGGGAGATCCGGAAAATGCAGCAGGAACCGCTGGGCCTAAAGGTTACAGACTTCGGGAAAGCGAAGATGCCAGGGGCATGACAGCAACTCCTGAAGGTTACAAACATCGGGAGGCACCGAGAGTCTCGGCCATAATGACTATACCACCGCCCGAGGGACACACAATCTCGGAATGACAGATTCCCCAGATACCTTCTGGTGGAAATGACAGCATGTTCGATAGAATGAATGAATTCCAGGAACAGTTCCTAGAAATGCAGAAAGAACTGGAAGCCCTTCGCGGTCAGGATCTATTTGGAAAGGACGCTGCGGACCTCTGCTTAGTCCCCAATGTGAAAGTTCCACACAAGTTCCAGGTACCCGACTTTGAAAATTACAAGGGTAACTCTTGCCCTTAGAGCCATTTAGTGATGTACGCTCGGCGAATGTCAGCTCAGACAAAGAACCAGGGATAGTTTAACCGGTGCCGCACTCAAATGGTACATGGGTTTAAACCGCACTAAGATCGCTACTTTCAGAGATCTTGGTGTTGCCTTCGTTCAGCAGTATAAGTATAACCTGGACATGGCACTAGACAGAGATCAACTCAGATCGATGTCACAAAAGGACAAGGAAACCTTTAAGGAGTACGCTCAGAGATGGCGTGAAATCGTCGCCTAGATTTCTCCACCTCTTGAGGAAAAATAGATGACAAAGATCTTCTTGAAAACCTTAAGCTCATTTTACTACGACAGAATGGTCGCCAGTGCGCCCAGTGACTTCACCGAGATGGTGGGCATGGGAGTTCGTCTTGAGGAAGCCGTCCGAGAAGGACGTTTGGTTAAAGACGCTGGATCATCAAGTAGTACAAAAAGATACGGTAATGCTCTCCCTAAGAAAAAAAGAGCAGGATATTGGGAATATCTCTCTCGGAAAGCAAAGGTGACGTTACCAACCAGTAGCAGCTGTAACTCCTGCTATTAACCATGTGCCTGTTCCTACGTATCAACCTCAGGTTGCACAGAGCCAACCTAATCAACGGCAATATCAGTAAAGGACACAACAACCTCTGCAGCAGACTCGTCCTCCATACAACAACAACCTGTACAACGCGACCACCAGGGTTTGACCCTATACCCATGTTGTACACCGAACTGTTTCCATTACTACTGGTCAAGGGGCATTTCCAAACCAGGTCTCCTCTTACAGTACCAGAAAATCTGCCCTTCTGGTTCAAAGCGGATTAGACTTGTCCTTACCATCAAGGAGGACCAGGGCATAACATAGAGAACTGCCTCAGTTTCAAATCTGACGTACAAAAGCTTGTTAGGAGCGGGGTCTTATCTTTCAAAGATACGAATCCTAATGTTCTCACAAACCCGCTGCCTCAACACGAAAAAGCTGCAGTCAACTTGATAGAAGGAGAGCCTAACAACATCTATCAAATTCATGATTTACTCTTATTAAGGGCCAACTTGGTCAAGATGCATTATAGACATAGCGGATATGGCCATGTGCCACCTCATAACTATCACCAGTGTGATATCTGCTCTAAAAACAATCAAGGATGTTCTGTGGTGTAAGCAGATCTACAAGAACAATTGGATCTCAGATGGATCCAAGAGCATCGAGTTCGTGGAGTCAACAGGACCTATACGAATTCCAACATCATTCAGAACCACGACATCCGTGAAATGAATGTCAACTTAGTGGCGATGCACTCAAGGCAAAGCCAGTACATAATCTGCTGCGGCACGATTATAATTCCTGTCTGACTTGCTCGGTAAACAAACAGGGATGCTCTTTTGTACAAGAGGCCCTCCAACGTCAGATGGATCTTGGGTGGATCCAGGACTACCATGATAGAAATCCTTATCTGATCAACATGATTCAAATCTTTGATATTTGTCTGATGAATACCAGCTTGGTGGAGTTACACCCCAGGTAGGTTTAACTTAGTTTTCTCACTTCTCATGATTATCCGAACTGTAAAGTATGCAATGAGAGTAACCAAGGGTGTGCTCTCATTAAAAGAACTTTACAACACTTGTTAAACCACTGGTGGCTTCCGATCTATCTGGAGGAAGACACGCAACAAATCCGTGTGCTTAATGGAAACCCTACTCGGTGTCAAAATCAGGATGTCCGATCTATGGAAACAAACCTGGTAAGGTTGCACTGCATTCAAAGCGGGCGTGGCCAGGTGCCACCACATAACTATGAACGTTGTAGAGTTTGCTCGGAAAATAATCAAGGATGTTACCTCGTACGAGCAGCTCTTCAAGGTCAGTTGGATCGTAAAGAGATTCACCCGTGTCCGAGTCCCGAGCTAATCAATTGGACGCCGGACTACTTCGCTGATCAAATCAGAGACGTTGTCATAATCTCTGATCATCAACAGAACAAGGATGTTTGTACCATCATCCCTCTACTGGATGAATCAAAGGTTCTTAGCGAAGAACTGATTGAAGTTACTTACGACAGTCAGAAAAATCAGAAGGCTCCTATAGTTATCTATCTACCAGGACCATTACCGTATGAAATAGCTAAGGCGATCCCTTACAAATATGGTGCAACAATAATTGAGAATGGAAAGGAAATTCCATTACCCTCCGTCGTGAATATTGCAGACATCAGTCGAGTAACACGGAGCGGTCGAATCTTCAACCGAGGAGTTGGAGAACCTAACAAGGAAAAGGAACTTTCGACAGAAGCTCCTGATCCACCAGTCGGTCAATCCAGTAATCCCGACCTTTCAAAGAACAGTGATGAGATGCTGAAGCTCATCCAAAGAAGTGAGTACAACATTGTTGATCAGCTGTTACAAACTCCTTCAAAGATCTCAGTGCTATCACTTTTACTCAGTTCCGAAGCCCACAGAGAGGCTCTACAGAAAGTCTTAGAGCAGGCCTTTGTGGAACAGGATGTGTCAATACGACAGTTCGATAGCATCATCTCTAACATCACTTCCTGCAACAACTTAGGATTCAGTGATGAGGATTTGCCAGAGGGGGGCAAAAGTCACAACATGGCGCTCAATATCACAGTTAACTGCCAGGACGATGCTTTAGCCAGCGTACTGGTAGACACAGGATCGGCCATCAACGTTATGCCAAAGTCCACTCTAATGCGACTATCATTCAAAGGGTCCCTGATGATGGGCGGTGAGGTCATCGTCAAAGCCTTTGACGGATCTCGGAAAGCAGTTATTGGCGAAGTTGACCTTCCCATAACTATAGGTCCTCACACTTTCCAAATCACTTTCCAGGTCATGGATGTTCGGGCAGCGTACAGCTGTTTATTAGGAAGACCTTGGATACACCAGGCTGGAGCAGTCACTTCGACGCTGCACCAAAAACTGAAGTTCGTCAAGAACGATCAACTCATCACGGTTTGTGGAGAACAAGCCTTGATCGTGAGTAACCTGACATTATCTACTTGTGTAAAACCCGAGGAGGTTGTTGGAACTCAGTTCCAGGCACTTTCGATAAACACGGAGAATCAGTCAGAGAAGGGAACCTCGATTTCTTCATACAAAGATGCTCTCGAGGCAATTAAAATTAATAATACGAATGGATGGGGACAGCTCGTCATTCATACTGATAATAAAACAAAGAAGGGTCTTGGTTTTTCTGCAACCTGCACCTAGACAGCTGCTAATGATGAAAGTCTTCATCCCATTCAGGACTTCTTCCACAGTGGAGGTTTCCTTCACCCAGTGCCTCAAACAGTCCATACTATCAACGAGGGAGATCCCACTGATACAGATGAGGAATGGAAGTCCTATCTCAATAAGGACGGTTATATGTCTCAGGAAGAGGTGCCTACGCCATTTTGCTATCCCGCACAGAGTCTGAGATTTATACCCAGGTCAGACGTCGAAATGATATATGGAGATTGTGATCCGGAAGGATGTCGTGCTCCACCAAACTCATTAGAGGAGGACACTCTGATGAAAGACAACTTTGACCACGACTATTACGGCCCAATGGATGGCCTGCCTATCTGGCAGCCGTATCCAGGAGACTTGGGGCAAGAAAACCAGCCGAACAATGAAAATCAGCTGAGCATTATTGAACAGAATACTTGTGTCCCCACCATGTCATGGGATCAACATTCAGGTTATTCAGAACCTATCCAGTACGACGATGAATTGGCAAAGCTTGCCGGACTAGAATTCATCAACTATGCTTTTCCTGAGGTCAACGTCATCGAGAGAGATGACCCCTCCAGTTCCAAAGAAGTGTGGGATACCTTGGGACAACCAAGTGGAAAATACGACTATATGGTCAAGTACACCGCTCCTGAGAGCTCTTGTATCAGGCTCAAAGACATTCAGCCAACTGGATGGGGAGATTTACCTGAGAGAACAAATACTATGCAAAATACAATAGAGGAATCCTCCTACGACAACTTTGCCTGGGATACAGATTCCAATGATCCTGATCCGCCAGAAATCAGCGTTATTTCTGAAGACTAACCAAGGAAGGTACTAGACTTTGTGATTCACCGAGGAGTTTACCGCCAATGGGCCGCAGTCGATGTTCCGAAGATCGTTCATAAGACTAAGTAATTTCCGTCTTTACTTTAACCTTTCACCCTGCCCAGGTGAAACGGGTGTTTTGATAGGGCTCGCTTTCTGTAAATTATCCCTCTTCGCTTCGCCCAAAGCGACAGAGTTTTGTTTTATAGGGCTGTAGTTTCAAGAATCAACTTGTTCATAAATAAAATAACGTCGTTCTGTAACTTACGCATTAATTGCTATTTTCTCTTTTTGCTTTTCTCAGAAAATGGTAATCCTAAAAAACAAATAATAATAAACAAGCAGTTTTAAAAAAAAAATACACTGTACACACTCTTGCATTATCTCTATCTCTTCTAAACACAAATCATCACGTCATGCAGATTGCTTGTTTTAAACCCCGTTGAAACATACGATCCGTTGTCTTATCCCAACTTTGAATTCCCGGTATTTAGGGCTGAAGAAGAAGTTGACGACGAAATTCCAGAAGAGATCTCCCGATTACTCAGATAAGAGGAAAGGTCTATTGAACCTCACAAGGAGCCGTTGGAAACGATCAACGTGGGTTCAGAAAAAGAGAGAAAAGAAATCGGGATTGGGGCACTACTCAGTCCAACTGCCAAAGAGAGTTTGACAAAGCTTCTCAGAGAATTTCCCGATGTGTTTGCTTGGTCCTACCAGGACATGTCAGGGTTGGATACCAGCATCGTGGAACACCATCTACCGTTAAGATCAGAATGACCTCCGGTGAAACAGAGACTGAGACAGGCTCATCCAGACATGGCCATCAAAATCAAAGAGGAAGTACAAAAACAGATTGACGCGGGTTTCCTCGCCACGTCTGAATATCCTCAATGGTTAGCCAACATCGTACCCGTTCCAAAAAAGGACAGAAAAGTCAGAATGTGTGTCGATTACAGGGATCTGAACAAGGCTAGTCCGAAGGACGACTTTCCTTTACCACACATTGATATGCTGGTAGACAGTACAACAAAGTTCAAAGTTTTCTCCTTCATGGATGGATTCTTGGGCTATAACCAGATCAAAATGGCGCCGAAAGACATGGAGAAAACTTCGTTCATTACCCCATGGGGTACCTTTTGTTACAAGGTAATGTCGTTCGGTTTGAAGAACGTCGGGGCAACCTATCAAAGGGCCATGACTACCTTGTTTCATGACATGATACACAAGGAAATTGAGGTGTATGTCGATGACATGATTGCAAAATCTAAGACAGAAGATGAGCATGTGACCCACCTGTCAAAACTATTCGAGCGGCTAAGAAAGTACAAACTCCACTTGAATCCAAACAAATGCACCTTCAGTGTCCGTTCAGGGAAATTCTTAGGGTTCATCGTCAGCCAGAAAGGAATTGAGGTTGATCCTGACAAGGTCAAGGCCATTCAAGAAATGCCTTCTCCAAAGACTGAAAAACAAGTCAGGGGATTCTTGGGACGTTTGAATTACATTTCCAGATTTATATTCCTTATGACCGCGACATGCGCGCCAATCTTCAAACTACTCAAGAAGATACAATCATTTCTCACTGATTCCCGGGGCAAATGGACTCCGAATTATGACGGCCCCTATGTGGTTAAGAAAGCTTTCTTAGGCGGTGCTTTGAGACTTGCAACCATGGACGGAGAGGAATTTGCCTACCCCACGAATGTTGATGTAGTCAAGAAATACTTCGCCTAAACTAAAAAAAAGAGAAAAAACGTCTCGGTGGATTGAAAACCAGAAAGGGCGGTCCAGGCAAAAATTAGAGACACAAAGCAAAAAATCATCCCGGTGGATTGGAAATCTCAAAGTACAATCCAGGCAAAAGTTAGGGATAATGGCAAGTAACTACGTTCAATAGGGGCAAATCCCTCAGCAACAGCTACACCGTCCATCGAAAGAAAACTCCAGTCAGGGTCATCTTTGACAGAAGCTCAGGATACCCAGAATTCAAAGTTGGTAGAAGGATAGTGGTCGTTATGTTTCAATATAGCCCTTTTCCCTTAAATTACCATTTTCTAACTTTGTAAATACGCTATGGAAACACGCGCTTGGCTGATTTCCATCCTATCAATAAATCTTGAGTCCTTGTGCTTTTGTTTGCAGTTCTTATTTGTTTTAGCTTTTCATAACGACGTTTAAAACATGATTAACGATTCTTGAAATAAAACAAAAATGAATTTACTTCTTAAACTTTTTCTTCTTTTAAAATAAAGATGGCAATTCTTTTGACTATTGAACATCGAAAGAACATCAATCGCTTCTCTAGAAGTAATCGAACTTTAATGTGCAGAATCAAAGTACTCCTTCTAAACCAGTGCGCCTAAATGAAGGATCAGTTATGTCAGATGCAGATACTCCGTCTGACATCCCTGGCAGAGTCCTTATCTCCTAAGCCTGACCAACGATTGTCCCCGCAGGGACTATCTCTCCTAAGCAAGGCAGAATTGCTATCTTGGACCAAATGATACTTCTTCGTCCCCTGCAGTGGCCGAGTATCCAGTCGTGTTCATCCACTAGTCTGTATGATGTGTTAGTTTTGTCAGCATAAACATACATACATCATGCATTATTTATTTGCATTCATATTCATATTGCATCACTATCACTCTAGTCGGTCTTATCCCTAGTGATAAAAGTCTTCTCATTTGAGTTGTCAGTTCTTTCCTCATTAGGAAATTTTGCGCCTGAACAATCTCTCCTCCAGTTTATTTCTGGATTAGAATTGGCCCTTGACCACTTTGATAACTTGAACCTCTGAAGAACCAGAGAACCTCCGACAAACATTACTCTTCGCCAGTGAAGATGATATCTCCGCTTTCCCGGATTAAGGAAAATCCCCAGAGAAAGCCTTGTGATCAGAAATTCGGTAATACGGCAGTTTTTCTCTAAAAAATCCGCTGACGAAAAGGTCATCAGCACCTCAAAATTGGGATACATTGTATGGCATTTCTTCGAGAAGATCTCGAAGAAAAGTATGATGTAATATCCCCAAGTCGGAAGCAGACTCTTAAGAGATTCGTTTTCCCCAGTAGAATCAACAAATGGCGTCTCCAAACAGAGAAGTTTGTGCACCTCTACAACTCAGACGACTGGTTTCCCCAACAACTCTGACATCAAAAGTTTTTTCGTCAAATGGCATTTCCCCAGGAAAATTCAGCGAGAAGTTTGAGGAAAATCTCTACACATAGCGTCCCTTGTCGATAAAGTTTATTGACAAAAGAAACTGAGACCATTTCCTTGGTAGGAAACCAGGATCGAGGGGAAGTTTACATTAGAAACTTAGACCAGTTCCTTGGTAGGAAACCAGGATCGAGGGGAAGTTTACATCAGAAACTTAGACCAGTTCCTTGGTAGGAAACCAGGATCGAGGGGAAGTTTATTTAGGAAAACTGAGACCAGTTCCTTGGCTGAAGACCAGGATCGAAGGGAAGTTTTTATCTTTTATAAGCATCATTGCTTAGCAAAAGAAGAAGGATGTGTGAACTACCGTTCATAACCACCATCAAAATTTCGGGTATTCCGATATTTAATCCTCTTGCACCTCGAATGCCCGAATACCTTCGCCATTCACACCTTCGGGTCCAAGAAGATTAAATAGGGGCATCTGTCATACCCCAAATTTTGACCACTAAGATTCCCCATTATTGTGCAAACCATCATCACAATATGGATGAACCATCATGCCTCATTAGTCTCCCCAAAGATGGGTGAGCCTTCACTACAATCAAACTTAGGGTTTCAAGCTCTCAGAGCATTTAGACAAAGGATCAATCAAGGAATGACATGATTTTCAACTTTTCTAACCTCTCAAATATCCACAAAGGATCAAAAGGACTCCCACATCAAGAATCAAGCACAAGAGTGCAACATTTCAAGTGGATCAAGCCTCAAGTTCATCTAATACAAAGTCAACTGACGCAGAAAGTCAAAGTTTGACTTTTGGTCAACTTTGAGCTTCACAAGTCATTACTCAAGAAAATATGATGGATGATTTAATTTGATCAAATTTAAATCAAGAAATCATGGAAAATTGCAACATTGATCAAATTGAAGGAAACTTAGAAATTTTGTCTAAGTTAAAATCATGTTCAAGTGCACAAGTTTTCAAGGTTGTAACTATTGGTCCAAGCATCCATTGATTTTTCTTAAGGGCTACTTTTAAAGAGGGTATTTGAAACTTCAACATTGTAGAAGGAATCAACTCAAAATATCATAAGGATTGAAAGATATAAGTGATCAAAGTTGAGAATTCTTAATGTCAAATGTCCCAACTTCAAGGATGTTTTTCTCCATGATCCAAGTTGATTCAAGCCAAACCTTGAACGTCAAAGTTGAAGTACGTAATCTCACCTTTCCAGAAAGTCTTAGAAAGCTCATTTATCATTCTCGAGCAGAAAGTTATGGTCTCTGCAAAAGGCATTGATAAAACAGAATTTTCATGACAGCTTTTAGGACAGATTTGATCACACAGGTTCAAGGTCATTTTTGACAACTTTACAAGTCTTATCTTCACAAACCTTGAACATCAAAATTGAAGTACACTATCTCAGCTTTCCAGAAATTTGTAGAACGTCCATTTATCATACTCGAGCAGGAAGTTATGGACTTTACAGTAAGGCTTGCTGCAACTGTTTTTTAGGACAGATTTTGTGCACTTTTTCTTGCGCCACACAATTTTCAAGCTTTGTCACCATGCAAGACAAACATCAAAGATGCAATTCACTTCAACTCAAAATATCATAATGGATTAAAAGATATAAGTGACTAGAGTTTGGAATTGTTAATGTTCAAAGTTGTCAAATGTTTCAAAATTTCATAGGACATCATTAATATTTTTCCAGCAAGAATGTCCCAACTTCAATGATGTTTTTCTCCATGATCCAAGTTGAACCATGTCTAGGATCAAACATCAAAGTTGAAGTATGTCATCTCAGCTTTCCATAAAGTCCTGGAACAACCATATATCATTCTTAAGCAAGAAGTTATGGATTTACAACAAGGTTTGCTGCAGCTGATTTTTAAGACAGGTTTCAGGACATATTTGCACATTTCTTGTGCAACACAAATTTTTAAGCCTTGTCATCATTTTGGACACATCTAAGGATCAAATCCAAGGGGGATGATCTGATCCATCAGCCTCCAAAGTCTTTGGAACCAAAAATAGTATGCCAAACCTAGAAAACCCTAAAAGAGGGACAAGACTCCAATTTTAGTTTGGAGCATTTAATGGATGCTTAGAGGTGGCATGGACTGAGCTTCCTCTAACTTAATTCAATCAAGATTCATCCAACAACTAGGGACCCAGTAGCCTATGCCCTAACCTCTAGTCATTGACTAGAGGAGACTTGGATTCTCATTGATTAACATTTACCAAACCTCTGATGTAGTTGTCATTCACTATTGCTTGCAAAACAACCTTGCTCTACTATAAATAGAGCTCATTTTTGCTCAGTTTGAGTACACCAAAGCCATCAAACAGATGCTTTCCTCAAAATCACTTCTTTCACTCCAAAATGCCTTCTTTAGCAAGGTAATTCTGATTTTTTGAGTTAGAGAGCATTTCCACCATAGCTCATGATCCAAACACATCCAATATGTCATATCTAAGCTGTCCAAACTCTCACAAGTCACCTCTCATAACCTCAAAATTAGACTTTTTTGCATTTTTCAAGCCATGTCTTGATTCAGTCACTTTCCAAACCAGATAAAGCCTCAAACACACTCCAAATATCATCCTTGAACTGTCCTAAATGGTCCCCCCATCTGGAACACCATTTGAGAGAGTTGACATTTTATTCATTTTTGCCCATTTTGCAAGAAAGAGCTCAAACTTGCTTCAGAGGTTTTCAGCTGATTCCAACCATCCTAAAAGCTTCTAAGAGGTCATTTAAGGGTGTCCAAAGCATCAAATCATTTCTGGAATAAAGCACTTGGTAGGTTGCACAAAATCTCCAAAAAAGAGGTAAGCTTCACAACTTGATTTCTTTGAATCATGCTTTCCTTTGATGTCCACATACATGCATCATATTGAACAATTCTTGGAGCACAAATGTAGTCCTTAATGTGTATGATGTGATCCTCCTACTGATTGCACTTTAACATGTTTATATGTGGAGTTTATGTTGTTTTAAACTACATGTGCAGTTCTGGTTTTTTGCATCGTGTATTCTGTACATTAAGTTTCAGTATGTATGAGTAGTACCATTAGATTCCTTGCGAAAAATCGGTCAAGATAGGTTCTTACGGATTTTAATTTCATTACAAATTGAGAGAGTTATGAGTGTTGGAAGTTTGATAAAAAAAATGTTGAAAACTAAAAGAGATGTCGAATGTGATATTGTGACATCTTTCCTCTTTTTCTTATTTTATCTTCAATACTCAACCAATTCTTTTACATAGCAAAAATTATCATTTTCCAATTTTGTTTTACACACTTCTTATTCATACTCCATAATATTTTAATCCACAAAAAATCACAAAAAATATTATTATTTGATATATTTTTAATATATTCAAAAATATTGTTTTAAATTGTTTTAAATGCTTTTAAAATGATTTCTTTTTCTTGATTTTTAAAACCAAAATGATTTTAAATATTCATGAGGATAAAATACTTTTTCATAAACCTTAATCATTGTTTATAACATGATTAATTATTTTTTTTTTATATTTTTATCATTTTTTACTTGATTTTTATTTGAAAAATGCCTTTAAAAAATGAAATTGGGGTTTCTTTGATTTTCACCTTAACAAATCTTTTTCAAACACTTTTGGGCCTCTAATAGAGTGTAAGACCCAACCCTTTTTTTTGAAACCAAAATAATTTTGGGCCTCAGTCATTGTATAAGACCCACGGTGTTTTCAAAAATCTTGGAGCAATCGCCTTTTAAAAAACCCTGGGCCTATCACTTGTACAAAAACCTTATGGGCCTATAATAGAGTGTAAGACCCAATCCCCTTTTAACCAAAACAATTTTGGGCCTCAAATATTGTATAAGTCCCTCTGTGTTAAAAGAAAAAAACCTCGGCATGATCGCCAGTTCAAAATAAAACCCTGGGCCTCTCCTTGAGCAGTAAGCCCCACCACTTGTATAAAAATAAACCTTTGGGCCTCTTGAGGGAGTATAAGACCCATCCCTTTGTACATAAAACATTTTTGGGCCTCAGTCACTTGTATAAGTCCATGTACAAATTCAAAACCACAGTGCAATCACTGATAAAACCTTGGGCCTCTCCTTGAGCTGTAAGCCCCAACAACCTTTTCAAAGCACTTTCTCCTTTGATTTTGTATATAATATTGTTATCAAAGCTTTATTTGTTGAACAACTAACAAAACAGCATGGAAGCTCTAAAACTGAGTAAGTGTTTACCCGCTTTCTTTATCCGCTTTCATATATATATATATAACTGTATTGTGGGCCTGCTCACTGTAAGTCTTCTTTCACAAACTTTTATATACTCATCATATATCCACTGTGTAATACTAGTATAGTTATTTAGAGTTTTCCCCGACAACTACGTCTAGCACTAGGTAAAGCCTGTTGGTCACTCTTAAATACAAACAAAACTAGATCCCCATAGGATTACCAGACTCAGTCTTCCCTCCTCTTGGGATTAAACAATATGGAGACGTGAAAGGCAGCATTCTCAGTGAACCCTTTCTCAGACTGTCACCCTTAGACATCGTCAAAGAAACTCTACTCCCCAGAGATGATCTTTTCTCTGTGAATGGAATCTCTTGAGTTTCTTCCAAATTCTCGGACTTTTCTGGCATGATCTATTCTCGGTGAATGGCATGTCTTGAACTTCTCGGGGTTTAGGGACCCACAGGCTTCTTAAAAGCATCCCCGCCTCCTCTTGGGCATTGTACAAGGACCCTTCAACTTCTTAAAAGCTCTCATGCCTTCTCTTGGGCTTAGTACAAGGACCCAGAGACCTCTACAGGTATAGGAACGGAACCTAGTCATCAATTTGCTAGAGCTGTCTTACTGAGTCAAGTGTCAGACCAGTTAATGGGTTGACCTTCGTCCCTTAACATACCAGCCTTCTCTTGGGCATCATACAAAGATCTTTAACTACCTGAGAATCGATTTCTCAAAACACCAGTAGGCTTGGACAGTCTCAATACCCTTTGGATTTCACATTTCCTTAAAGAACAGGAAATAACCCTAATCCTCTGATCAATCCTAAAGCACAGCCTTACCCTTAATCGTTCCCTTCATAAGAACTGGTATTTCTCTTTTATCCAACATAATGGACCTGTCACTAAACTGAAAAAGTCACCAGCATAAGTAGCCTCCACCTCGGGCTTTGTACGAGATACTAAAAGACTCTCTTGTTGAGTCAATTTTCTTTTAGCCTCCTCTTGGGCTTTGTGCAATGATTCTCCCCAGCAGAGCTAACCTTTTCACACTCTCTTGTTAAGTATAAAAGACTCTCTTGTTGAGTCAGCCCCTTTTACCCTCCATCTCGGGCTTCATACGAGATACAAAAACACTCTCTTGTTGAGTAAAAAAGACTCTCTTGTTGAGTCAACCTCCTTTTAGCCTCCATCCCGGGCTTCGTACGGGATACAAATCACTCTCTTGTTGAGTATAAAAGACTCTCATGTTGAGTCAAAAC
The DNA here is from genome assembly GCA_022829125.1 of Lathyrus tuberosus. Taxonomy (NCBI): domain Eukaryota; kingdom Viridiplantae; phylum Streptophyta; class Magnoliopsida; order Fabales; family Fabaceae; genus Lathyrus; species Lathyrus tuberosus. The sequence continues at coordinate 2,091,247 of JALAZF010000348.1, forward strand.
CTTTTAGCCTTCGTCTTGGGCTTCGTACAAGACACATAAAAGCACTCTCTTGTCGAGTCAACCCTTTTAGGCTCTCTCTTGGGCTTCGTACGAGACACATAAAAACACCCTCTTGTTGGGTCAATAGCCTACTCATAGGCTTTGTATAAGGAACTCCCGGTTGAGTCAATCAACCTTTTAGCATCAAAATCCGTGCCTTGCTCACATGATACAAACATCAACAACTCCTTTTCCCCTATCTAATTGCTGTAAGCGGCAAGCCTCTGGATTATTAACATCCACGCCACTGTCCCTCTTTTAACATGAAAAAATCCTAAGGAAAGATGGCATTGCTCTACACTGAGTTAAAGTCTTCTCCTTCAGGTTAAATATCCCCTATAAAGGAAATTATGGCATTACTGGATTCACATATCCCAGTTAAAGTAATTCTCCTTTATAATCAGTCACCCAACAGTTGTGACAAACAGACCAAATATCCCCCTTTAGAGATGACAAGTTCTCTCTAAAGTCAAAAACTCTTCAGCTTCACATCTTGGGCTTTGAACAAGATACAAACCATATTTAGCTTCACGTCTTAGGCTTTGAACAAGACACCAAAACAACCTTTTTCCTCCCACAGAATATGAGGAACTACGATCGCTCTGATTTCCCTGTTTCGTTAAACGGGAATACGTGGGCATAAGATTGCAAAAGAATCTTAGCAAGCACACTAATTAAAAACATCAAATCCAGTACCTATCCAAAATCCCCATGAATAGTCCCGTCATTTCATTCTTAACAAAATAAGAAGAGAGAGGCCCACAATCTAAACCGCATATGTAAACCAACAGTCATCTGTTTAAACTCAGTATACAAGCAAGGTTAATTGGAGACATCTATTTCCCTTCCTTAGTCTGCTTAATAGGATAAAAAAATGAATAGGCCTGTAGTACCCCAGAGCGATAGTGCTTAAGAACCACGTCCAAAATCGCTCGCTACAGAAATCAACTTTAAACAGAAGGCACTTACGCTTTTCTCTCCTAGCCAAATCCACCACCTCGTTTGCTACTAAAACTCCATCGTGGAGATTCCTACTAGGCACAAAAGTCGTTTGCGAATCCGATACCAATTTAGAAATGACACCAGAAAGTCTAAAGGACATCAACTTAGAAATCACCTTAGAAATCACCTTAGAAATGCATCCTACAAGACAAATAGGTCTGAACTCCACAAATTCTTGGGGGCTATCAACTTTAGGGACCAGAACCAAGAACGAAGAAGAGAAATCTTTGGGGAGGTTACCTATCTTAAAGAAGAACTGAACACATTTGATAAACTCCTCCCCCGCAATCTCCCAAGCTTCCTTGAAAAAATTAAGGGTAAAACCATCCGGCCCCGGAGCTTTATTCCCGTCACAGTCAAAGACAGCCTTGCTGATCTCGTCACCAGAAAAATCTGTCTCCAAAAATGCATGATCCAAGTCACCAAGTTTAGGAATGTCATGAAGATCCAAGACAGGTCTAACTTCAGAACCACATTGATACTTAGACTTGAAGTAATCAAAAGCAGCTTTTTTAATGTCTTAAGGACCTTCAATACGATTATCATCAGAGCCCAGGCCAAAGATTGAGTTTACTCTAATCCTAGACTTGACTGAAGCATAGAAAAAATTAGAATTAGCATCACCTTCCTTCACCCAATTCAGCCTAGACTTTTGATACAACATACTTTCTTTAAAACGAAGATTCTTCCACACATTTTCTTGTTCTTTCAGCCTATTCATGAGCTTTTCGTCCGACAGGCCCTCTAAATTATTTGTCATATCCATCTCAATATCATTTAGTTTCTCAACGCAACCTTCAATCTTGAGATCGATCCAACCAAACACCTTGTGGTTCCGCAACTTCAAACATTCCTTAAGGGATTGAAGTTTCCTCTTGAAGACATAGGTTGGAGAGCCACGAAACTCAAATGACTCCCAGGAATCTTTAACGACAACCAAGAAATCCTTATGGTCTAACCAAGCATTAAAGAAATGGAAAGGTTTTGGGCCCCAATCGATCGTATTAGAAGAAATCCAAACAGGCCGGTGGTCTGAGATATCCCTCTTACCCACAAACTGAGCCTTGAAGTCCCAAGTATCAATAAGGGAGTCATCCACTAAAATCCTATCCAACTTACTACAACAAAGGCCATTTGAATTAAAATAAGTGAATTTGTTCCCGGCAGAAGGTAAATCGATCAAACCTGACTCATCAATGAAGGTTTTAAACTCCAAACAATCGCGAGTAGCTTGGAAGCTCCTTCCTCTTCTTTCTTCACGAGATTTAACCGAGTTGAAATCTCCACCTAAAATCCATCTTCCATCAGAACATGTGGCTTTAAGGCTAAGAATCTCAGCCCACATAAACCTTTTGTCCCTCAAAAGAAAAGGAGAGTATACGTTGACAACATACAGACTAATGCCTCTCCACAATAATTGACAACAAAGAAAACCTTTGCCTCTGAAACTAGCAATAGGCAGAAACAGATCCTTCCTCCAAATGGTAAGAATTCCTCCAGACAGTCCCTCGGAATCACAGGCCGACCACCCGAAATTATCATTACCCCACAAACTTTTAATGATAGAATCTTTCAGTGAAACCACCTTGGTCTCTTGAATCAAGCACAACTTAACTTTGCCTTCTCTTAAAGAATGAGCAATCCTTCTCCTTTTCAGGGGGATGCAACAGCCTCTAACATTGTAGGTGACTATAATCATTGATTACTCTTTTCAACAACCTTCTTCTTCTGAAATACGAGACAGTCTCGAACCTCCAAACCCTTAATAATATTAGCGTATACCTCATCGTCTTCATTTGCTTCAAGGCCCAAAAGTTTGGCAGAATTCCAGACTTTATTGGGGACCTTCTCAAGGATATCTTTACTTCTATTGTTGTTCCTCACAATGTCAGAATTATCTATGGAACATAAATGAGAACCAGAGAGGTGCAGGAAGGACCCCCCTCTCCAAAGAGATTCTTTTTTTAAATGATTTTTTGGGTGAACGTCTCCTCGAAACCTTACGAGAATGGTGACCTACAGGAGTAGCTTTGAGGAAAGTAGAAAAGAAAGAATGAGAGAAAGGGATATTCTTGTTATCGTAGAAAACAGATAGAGATTTCTTCTTTTTGGGCTTAATCCTAGCAGGGGAAAAAACAGGGTTCCCAACAAAGATGGAAATTGAATCAGAGGCAACTAAACCCAATGGACCAAGCCCAATACTTGGATCCAAACTTGGCCCACCTAGACTTGGATTGTCTAGGCATCCGTCCAAACTAGACAGAGGCTTTATGCACTGTTGACTTCCCAAAGAGCAACCAGGATTAACAACAAAATTCACCTTTTCTGACAGTTTAACACTTCTCGAGGAAACTAAGGTAGTGTCAACACAATTTGTCTGATCACCATACCTATCACCAGCCTCGAAAAAAGTGTCATCACCAACCCCTATAGTTTCACTAACAAAGGTATGATTGGACTCAGCGCTGCTCCCCAAATCCTCTAGATTAGCCTTGGTATCCAAATTGTCTCTCATCTCTCTAAGAGGCCTAGGAAAGGACCTGTCACTATCATCACCCACCTCTGAAGACCAAACTTCATCATCTTCTGAATCAAGGAAACCGGACGACTCACCATCCAACTCGGTCAAGAGGAAATCAATTTTCCTGGGGACAGGAAAATCGCTAAGGATTCTAACTTTGAACACAAGATCATTGACCTCAAGATCGACCATGTAGTTAATATCGGTATCGGCATAGGTTTTGATAAGCAAACGAGCTTCATCAAAACTGGATTTTTTAACCGTATCGTCGTCACCTTTTATAAACAAACCAACTTTCTTCGTTATATTGGTGAAAACTTCATCACTCCAAGCAAAACAAGGGATGCCAAGGCATCTCACCCAAACAAACCTACTTTTGTCTATAACTTCCAGAGACCAAGGATAGAACTTAACAAATTTAGAATTAAACCAAGACTTAGCAGATTTTATGGAAGCAGAAACATCTTCCCCTCCTCTGGATTCAAGAAGACAAAGGGTTGCCCCTAAGGGGAAGGCCAAAAAATCAAAAAGACCTTCTTCAAACAGGTCTTTTTGGATTAGGTAAGGATTAACATTATCTCGGACCTCCCCAACCAAAGACTTGACAAACCTGGTAGTTACAATACTGTCAACCTTGACTCTACTTGCTAAGTTATCCACTCGAATGCTGCCACTTAGATCACTTACTCCATTACCACTCCTCAAAACCTGGGAAAATGTAGGATGAGAGGGTTTGAACACTGAGCTTTCCATTCTTCCATTCATGAATCCTCCCATCCTCATAGTAGTTGGTCGAACCTTGTTAGCTACCTCCAAGTCTTTAGAGAACCGAGGAAAGTTAGCATGCAGTTTCATTCCATTTAGCTGAATATTGTCCAGCTTAGCCACCAACACACGAGAATCATGTACTTTCCTGAACCGGGCGAAACCAAACCTTCTCCCTCTAACATCCCGCCTGCCAGGAATGTAAACTTCTGAAAGGAGACCGTAAACCATGAAAACCTCAAATAGATCCTTAGCCTCCATGCTTTCCAGGAACTCAGTAATAAAGAAGGAAGTGATGGGACCTCCATTAACCACTCTTTTGCCGCCGTTCTCCTTCCAAACTGAGAACCTATTATAAGATTTCACATTTTTCTTATAATCCACCTTCTTCCACTCCATAAGAACAAAGGAAGCTCGAACTTTCCAAGACACTACTAAGAAGCACCCAATACCAAGGCCCCTAGCCCTAAGGCTAGGAGTTTAAGCCAAAAATACCAGGTGATCCAAGCAGGAAATGAAAGCACAAACTACCAGAATGGAGAAGAAAAGTTAAAGTGGAACAAGAATGAAGAAGACATGCGTCATTTTGCAAGAAGATGAAGCGAAAGCTAGAGAGAAGGCAGTGTTTCTCTCTCTACAATAGTTGACAATTTTATTTATAAAAATGCTCCCCTATTGATTTGGCCTCGGCATTTTTTTTGTGCTCTTTTTCTAATTTCATATGAACCAAGTTTTGCTTGTGGATTGGAGTGAGTGTTTCCTCCTTTTCTGATTCTTAGTTGGATAGACTCTAAAGTCTTAATTCCTCAAATTTTTGTTTGATTTTTTGGTGTTGTTTTTTGTTGGTGTATTTAGTTTTGCAGGAATAATATCATTTTTAAAGGTAGTGTTTTTAAAAACTTAGATGTTATGAGCTTAATTAAGTTACTAGCTTCGAGTGGTTTGATGTTTTGCATTTTTAATTCCTTTATTTTATTTTTTTAATGTTTTAATCCATCTATTTTAAAATTCAGTTTTTTGGTGTTTATATTTGACAAATTTTGTTTTGGTCTCACGAATTTTACATAGATAGCATGACGTGTCAGACATTGTGGTGCCATGTAAGTCAAATTTACCTTATCATTAATTAAAAATTAAAATTAATATTATACTTTGAAATAATACATCAAACCACCCTCTTTTTTCAAATAGTCCAGTATCTCATTTGTCACCACATTTCTAATACCATATCAAATTCACTCATTTTACTTTTCAAACTTCAAAATCAAAGGGGTTATCAATAATAGTTATAGATATAAGATTATATCTATAACTATTGTGCATCCTCTACGCATAATTGTCGAGACTAATCCCTTTAGTCATGTAGGGTCATCGCCGAGACAAATCCTTTGAGTTAGGTAAGGTCACAATGAATGGCAAAATTCTCCCTCAAGATAATTTAACACTAGTGCATGCTTAGGACGGGATTCGAACTCAAGACCTCTAGTTAAGTTAGAAGAAATCTCTCTCCCTCTCTCTCTCTCTCTCTCTCTCTCTCTCTCTCTCTTACAAGAAATATTGTCATTTTCCATGTGATATTCACGTCACTAACCACAATTTGCGACATGGGCAGAACACGTCGGGGGAGCATCCGTGGAAACTTTTTCCCACGTGAAATTCATGTCACTAATTAGTGACATGAATTTCACGTCGCAAACCAGAAAATTAGTTGGAAATGTTCTCACGTGAATATCACGTCACTAATTAGTGACATGAATTTCACATGGGAAAAAGCCTTTCTGAACCAGTACTGAGCCATGTCAGTTTGAAAAAGTTCCCACGTGAAATTCATTTCACTAATTAGTGACGTGAATTTCATGTGGGAAAACTCAAACCTGTTTTAATTTTAGTGTCGTGAATTTCACTTCACTAAATTATTTAATAAAATGTAAAAATTAATAAATATTATTAATGAATAAAACAAATTAATAAATAATAAAATGTAAAAATTAAAATAATTTTTTATTAAAAAATTTTAATTTTTTAATAAAAATAATTATTAAAAGATATAAAATATTTAGTCACATGATGTTCACGTCACAAACATAAATAATAATAAAAAAATGTCACGTGATATTCACGTCACAAACATAAATAATAATAAAAAAAAAGTTATTCATCGTCACTGCTAAATATAGCATCTTCATCTTCTTCATCATCTTGGACAGAACAATTCGATTGTGGGGCAAAAAATTATCGCATTTGTGCCTTCATCTCAGATTGCCTCTTCTTCATTTTCTCCATTTCAGCATTTTGCATATTCCTCATTTCCTCCATTTCGGCCTTTAGCGTCACCTCGCTATCGCTCCCGGGATTTTCATCCAAGTACAAATGCGAAAGTGGCGTGGAAACAGAGTCGCCAGCAATGTGTATTTATCCCAAGAGAGGGAAAGGAAACACTGCATAAACCTGAGGGAAGGAAAGAGCATGGTCTTGCGACCAAGAGAACTGGGTTTGGGAGTCGGTTACGCGAAGGGAAGGTATTAGCACCCCACACGTCCATCGTACCCGATGAGATCCACGCTTGCTGTTTCGATCAAAGGGTGTCGTCATCTGGAGCTCCACTGATACTGGAAAGGAAAAGGAACAGGAACAGAAAGGAACGAATAAACGAAGAAGAAAAGAAAAAGAAGTGACTCGATAGGACGTCCTCAGAGTCCTAGGCCTACGTATTCCCTCGGGAACGGAAAAATCAGAGTCAACGTAGTTCGGACACGAACTAGGGGGAAGGTTGCTCGCCAAGACATCGTCGTCTCGTGCCTACGTATCCTTAATCTAACCAGAGAGAGGAAATCAAAGCAGTCGTAGTTCGACTCAACAAGGGTTGCTTTGTTTGTGCTTTTTAATGGAAAAGTCAGAGTGCGCGTCCCGGCAGTTAGGTGTTGCAGCTCGCTGTATGGAGACTTAGGCGTTACCTGATTGCGGTAGAACGGACATGACGAGTCCTTAAGGAATATAATGAAGTAGATGAGAAGAGAATTTGTTTGTTTTTGTATTTTAGAAAGAAGTGTTTTGATTATTTTTGTGTTTTGTAACACGCAATCTATTTAAGCCTCTCATGTAGGATCAAATGCCTAGCATATCGACCCAAGATGAGACGTACGCTAAACATTCTAAGAAAATGAGAGAAGACCCCTCATTATCTTATTCTCACATGAAAGGCTCAAATACAATACATGTTATGCCTTTTTGTTAAGTGTTTTTTGTTTTTGTTTTGAGATGAGAAGAAGAGAGACTCAAAGGGTGAAGAAAGGTAAAGTCTAATGAGGGAGACTAAGACTCAAACCCTAAAATTATCATACATGGATGTTCCTATGGTTAATGTGGTTTAAGAAACCTAATCCTAAGAGAAAGGAGAAGAAGAGTGAATTAAACAACTCACTTCTAAAGTAGAAGATGAGTTATAACTCAAAAGGGAGAAGAAAGAAGTTATTCAAGGAAAGCATATAAATGCTTATCATTATCACAATTTGAATGATTAAAAGAGATAAGAGATAATGAAATAAATAAGTGTATGTGGAAGCATATCAACACACTTACTTACCATTAGCACCTACATGAAAAGGTTAGTTCAAAACTATTTACAAGTAGTGAAATAAGGAAAGAATAACAAGTAATGATCAAACAAATTAAAAATCAATAGATAAGGATCCTAAGAGATGAAAATCATACAAGGTTAGAACCTATATCCAAAGAATGCTCTCTAAGGTTAAGAGATCAAACACACCCAAACTTTGCACACATAATGCATTAAACATCCAAGAGATGCACCATGAAAGGAATAGATGGAAAATGAAGGAATATGCAATGTGATCATGCAATAATGCTTAATGAAATGCTAAGGTCAGAACCATATACCATTTATAAATGTCTTCTAATGCATATGAATCATCATACAAATCATGGATGCAATGATACAAGTAGAAGAAATAAGATGAAGTAGAAGTAAGGAGAAGAAACAAGTTTCAATTATATACACAAATTTACATGTTAAGGATGTATATCATATGGAATGATTAATGAATGCATATAGACAGTGGCATACCATTAATGAGATGCAAATGGAATGTATGAAATGGCATACAAAAATGCACACATGAAACATGTAGAGCTTAAGAAGATACAAGAGAAGGAATCGTGTCAAACTTTCAAGTTACCATGCATAAACTCATATTAAATGCAAACACAAGTCAAAGTGACCTATAATGAAACAAAGATGACCTATAATATCACACAAATGTCCTATAAAATATGCACAAACAATCATAAAATGGTGGCATAAATGCCTCATCAAAACATGTTAACATGAAGTAGAAGAAAGTGCACAAGAGTAACTCCAATCACAAGGCATCAAAAAATGTCAAAGCACATGAGAAAATTATGGGAAGAGGTCATATACATCACTGATCAGAAGCAAAACATGCAACAAAAACTCATAGCAAAACTCAAAAGACAAATGCCTCAAAAGGCCTCATGAAATCACATTGAAACACACCACAAAAATCCTTAAAGATATACATCCAAACACGTGATAAAATGACTTTAAAATCAAATGAAAATTATTTTAGATGCTGCAAGATGTCCTTTAATCAATGCAAAAAGAATGGATGAAAAACAGTGTGTGAAATGAGAGAAATAAAATGTCCAAGCTCAAGTGTTCATGAATAAATTCACTCAAAAAGAAATTAAAAGAAAATTATGGAATTAATGTCAAGATAAAGGAAAATCAGAAATAAAAAATATGTAAAATTATTTTAATGTCTAAAAATCCAACATGAATTTTTATGGAATTATTTAATGCATTTTAGTATTTTTAAAAATAGAAAATAAAACAATATGGAAAAAGAAAATGAAATGTAAAGAAATTAAGGCAAGGGGTTGCAGCGAAAGCAAATGTCACGTTTAAAAAAATTTGGGCCCAAGCATGGGGGTGTGAAAAGCATATATGAACTCAGTCCACTAAGGCGTGTGTTTGTGTGTGATAGGGTGCATTTCAGTCAAACGTGTAGATGCAATCAGAGCCACACAATCATGTTAATCACAATCAATCATCAATCCAACGTTTCAGGTGAAAGTCACATACTAGCAATCATACACACTCACACGTGGTAGCACTCAGATTCAAAATGAAGTCACGTGATGAGGAAGCTCTCTCATTTATGCGTTGTCACATTTCTGGCCCTAGGATGAAACAAATCAGACGGTCACGACATAATCTGAGCCTTAAACCCTAATGCAACCTCACCGGCCGGAGAATGACCTCTGGTCATCTTCTCCGACCACCTCCGCCACCTGCAAATCTCACATCTCTCCAGAAACGTGTAAAAATGGTACCAATCGAAAGAGGAAGTTACAAGGAACAACGATCCTGGCTCAAAATTTACACATCTTGCATATATTCAGAGAATCGAACACAAACACTTTTGCCCTAATTTCTGAAACTATGCATCTAGCATGCCTATCAACTAGTCGGATTCAACATAGCTTCTAATAAGCTCAAACACCACATCAACAAGCTAAAACAGGATAAAATCGTGCAAGCAAAGTTTGAGAAATTTTGGAACCTGAAACTTGAAGATCTTTGAATTGCTGAGAAAATCAGAGATATCACCTTGATCTTGAACTTCTAGAACTTAAATTTGAGCAAAATAAATGCTATTGCCTTGAGATCTTAAAGAAAACAAGAATAAAATTCCAAATGAACTGAAACTACACTTGATGAATTAAACTTCTTCTCTCTTATTCTTGATCAGAAATGAAACATTGATGATGATGAAGATGAAATGTGGATGAAGATTGATGAATTTGTGCCATGAAAGAGAGAGTTCAGAGAGAAAGCTTGAGAGTGTTTTTGGAGTGAGAGTGAAAAAATGAGAGTTCTTTTAAATCTGTTTTGTGTTCAGCTTATATAGGTGAGGTAAGAATGTTAACTCATGTGGTTAACAGTTGGACATTGGGTTTAGTGAGTGAGTTAAGTGAGTTCACTCTAACTAACTGGTTCACGATAGTTAGAACACGAGTTGGTGAGGTTTGGATATAGTGAGGGTGAAGTCCATGATGCCTATGGTAAGGCTGAGAGATAAGAGGTGTTGATGTTGTGTTGCTGCAGCAAAACTTGTAGAGCAAGTTTTCTTTTCTTCTTTCATGTATGTATGGTGTAGCATGGCATATAGTGTAAGGGAATGTTTGTCAAAAAGAGGTAAATAGTGGGTGGTGTAGTGTTCATACGCATGGCCTGATGTAAACCAACAACAACAATGTTAAACACTTACAACTTTGGCAGCTTGATATCAATGAAAACATGGAGATTTGGTGATGAAATTCTCTCTATGTAGAGCATGAAATAATGAGTTTTGGGTAGCTATGGAAAGATGGCACATCATAGAACAATGTTGGTGTTAATTTTGGATTGAATAGAGGTTTGGAAGAGGATGAAAAATAGCTTAAAATTCAAGGAAAGAAGACGGGTACATGGGCATAGCAACCTGCATAGTGCATGGCAACATGACTTGTAGAATTTTCAGCATGAGACCCCTATGTTTGAACCACCATAACTCCTTCATAATTTGTTCAAATGGAAAAATGTCCAACATCAAAGTTGAAGAGGACATTGAGATGAACAACTTTGATGTTCAACATTTGTTCATTTGAATCTTCCTTCAATGATAAAAATTGCTTGACATTTGGCACACCAAGTGTTTGATGAAATTATGGCCTGGGGGCCTGAACTTGCCTTGCCATGACTTGGAATTTGCCTTGATTTTGCCAAACTTTGATTGATCATAACTCCCTCAATTTTGATCCAATGGAAGAGTTCTTTATATGGATTTGAAGCTTAGAATGTGAACTTTAATTGGCTCAACTTGGGCCTGAAGTTTGGAGCTTTTATCTTGAAGAAAGGAAGCCTTAAAGTGTAGTGCAAAATGGTCCAAACTTGCCATTTTTGGAAACCCAAAGTTTCTAAAAATGGAAACTTTGTACATTTCTTGATTTTTCATGATTCCTCCATAATTTCTTGATCAAATCTTGTCCAATGACCATATGTAACTTGAATTTCATGAATTTGACCTTAAAAAGTCATGAGTTGACTTTTTTCACTGCACAATTGACTTTTTCCCCAATTTCTTGATTCTCAAGCAACTAACCAATTGAACCTCTTCTGAAATGAACCAATGGCCAATCTTCCATCCTTAGATACTTGACATCATGTAGAAAACATTGAGATCAAGTTTGAACCAAAATTTCATCAGGAGAACGCTTGGATCACAAACCCTAATTTGGACTGTTTGATAGGAGATGATGCATTGTCCAATCATTTTGATGAATTCTCATCTTCCAATGACTTGTGGGATCAATTGAGATCATATATGATATAAGAGACCCTTGAGGCTTGTTGGAAGACCCTTGGCTCTTGTTCTATGGCTTGGGATAGTCAATGCTCTGCAATCCACTGATCATATGCCCTTATGTAATATGAAATGATATGTGAGATGAAATAAGATCTAAATGCAATGCAATGAAACATAAGCTAGTAAAAGCTAAAAGCAAGAGGGAAAATTTTGAGGTGTTACAGTTGCCCCTATTCAAACTTCTTGGATCCGAGGGTATGATAGCCACGGCTTTCAGACAAATGGGATACACGGGGTTTGAATACCAAAATGACCTGGAAATTTGCGAACTGCGGGGATAACAAAATAGAGTTGTTAACGAGGACGACCGCGGACGAACTCGAAAAGGGAGACCGGCCACAGACGGGCTACCCAGCAAAGGATAAAATAAGGACGGCCGCAGACGTACTCGAAAAGGAAGACCAGCCACAGACAGACTACCCAAAGATTAGTAGAATCAACAGATCTACAAAAAAACTCCGCTGGGGAAAAGAGAAATCTGGACAGACCACTCTGTAGGGGAGTATATGAAGGAGTAGGAATGACGAATCCACTGGTTGTTGTGTACTGTTAAACAACATCTCCCAAGTTACATCTTTTTCTGCTGGGGAAAGAATCTGGTAGAAGGTATTCAAATCTGGCTTATGCTTCGAATGCATATGTTTGAATTTTCTATGGCGTAATGCTCCATACGAAATGGAAATGCTACGCGTTTGGGAGGATGCCATGCAAAAATGCTTATGCAATGCAAAAGAGGCGTCTCAGCAAAATAAATGCTGAAGACCAAGCCAGCTCCACTGGGGATGACAAACTAAATTGTCTCCGAGAATAAAACCCTGCTGAGGAAGACTTCCATGAACAAACCGCTGGAGATGGAAACCCGAGAGAAATTCCACTCTGTTGGGGATTATACATACTCTTTGAAAAGGAAACCAAGACCTGAATCAGAAGAGTGCCAAATATCACTTGGACTTAAAACCTGCCGGGGATATCAATCATCGTTGAACAAACCGCTGCGAGGATTACCACCAAACCTTGCTTGGGGAGACAAATCACCAATACAAGGCCCGCTGGGGACACCATTGGACTTAACCCGCTGCTGGGGAAATGACATCGCCCTTATCCTGCTGGGGAATGTCAGCCACTATTAGCAAAACCTGCTGGGTGATTGATGACATCATCTCTGCTAGGGGATGTCCTCAAGCTTAATCATCTATTGGGGATCAGACCAAACCATTGTTGGTGAGAAACAATTCCTGATTAGCTGAGGAAAATGGGTGTTCAGACTCTGTGGGGAAATAACATCTTTGTCCAAAGGAGATATCCCCTCAGTCTCTTACTGGAGATGCAGAAATATCAACTTCTGGCTACTTGCTCGGAGAGTAGTGGACCAACCAACACTCTAGCTGGGGATATAATCCTCTGTACTCTGGCTGGGGAGAGTAATAACCTGCTGAGGAAAAGATTCACCTTACCCTGCTAGGGATTAGAGCACACAGCTGCTAGTGAAACATACGTTTCCTGTCCTTGAAACAAACCACTTCTGACTACTTGCCGGGGAGTAATAGATCAACCATGACTTCGGTTGGGGACACACTCCCCTGTACACTTACAGGGAAGAGTAAGCTCTGCTGAGGATGATGATCTTTTAGATGCTGAGGAGAGTAACTCTACTGGGGAGAAATTCTGCTACCCTGCAAACAAAATCAAGAGACAACGCAAAATGGCTATCTAGATTATCATCCTAATGACTATTTCATGAGCAATTTCCACTGTTTTCCGATATGCTTCGCAAAGCTTAACATCCTGCATGCAATGTCTTATCAAAATATAAGACTTTTCCACAAACAAAACAGTAAAAAAACAAAAATGGAAAGCTCTTTGACTGAAGTGAAAATTTTATTGAATGAATTGGCCTGTAAATAGGCATTTACATTCGGAGGCAATTCCTGAAAAGAGGTAATCGCGCAAAAAGTAAAAGAAAATACACGTGTCGACAATGTGGGGAACAGATATCCACCATGATTTGATTCAGCTATGACCCGTATGTCTCGCTTATCCACATATGTTTTGACCTTCGAAGAGGCTGATTGGGTGGATTCTTTTCCTTCAGAATTCCCATGTATCAAAAGTGTTCACAGATCGAACGTAGATCGTAACCTCTTTGCTTTCAAATCCCTAATTTTTGCCTGGATCGCCCTTTACGGGTTTTCAATCCGCCGGGATACCCATTTTTGCCAAAGTTGCCTTGTCAGGTTTTCAACTTTGCGGGTTTATTCTGTTTTCTTTTTATCCCTAACTTTTGCCCGAACCTTTTCTTTTTTATGGTTCGTCAGGATGCCCCTTTTTTGCCTGGATCTTCTTTTTATGTCCAGCGGGTCTCTTTTATGCAAAGTATTTTTTGACTACGTCTGCGTTCACAGGGGACGTAAAATCTTCGCCATCCATAGTTGAGAGTAATAAGGCTCCGCCAGAGAAAACCTGTCTTACTACATATGGACCTTCGTAATTTGGAGTCCATTTGCCCCTGTGATCTGTTTGAGGAGGAAGGATCCTTTTCAAAACCAATTCGCCAGCTTGAAAACACCGAGGACGCACTTTCTGATCAAAGGCTTTCTTCATCTTGCTCTGGTACAACCGGCCATGTGCAATGGCAGCCAATCTCTTTTCCTCGATCAGGTTTAGCTGATTCAATCGGGAACGTACCCATTCAACTTCATCAAGCTTCACATCTGCCAGAATCCTTAACGTAGGAATCTCAACCTCTACTGGTAGAACCGCTTCCGTGCCATATACAAGCGAGAAAGGTGTTTCCCCAATTGATGTACGCACCGAAGTACGATACCCGTGTAAAGCATAAGGCAACATCTCATGCCAGTCTTTATATGTCACTATCATTTTCTGCACAATCTTCTTAATATTCTTATTTGCCGCCTCAACAGCCCCATTCATCTTCGGGCGATAGGGAGAAGAATTGTGATGTTCAATCTTAAAGCTCTGACATAGCTCCTTGATCATCTTGTTATTTTGATTTGAACCATTATCAGTAATGATTCTCTCCGGGACTCCATACCGGCAGATGATGTCCTTCTTGATAAAACGGGCTACTACTTGTTTGGTAACATTGGCATATGAGGATGCTTCCACCCATTTTGTGAAATAATCAATGGCAACCAAAATGAAACGATGCCCATTGGAAGTAGTTGGCTCGATTTTTCCGATCATATCGATGCCCCACATAGCAAAGGGCCAAGGTGACGACAACACATTCAGAGGAGTAGGCGGTACGTGTACCTTATCTGCATAGATCTGGCACTTATGACATTTCTGAGCGTATTTGAAACAATCAGACTCCATAGTCATCCAATAATACCCCGCTCTCAATAGTTTTCTGGCCATAGCGTGCCTATTGGCATGAGTACCGAAAAAACCTTCATGAACTTCCTCCATTAACAAGTCTGCCTCGTGTTCATCAACACAACGTAGCAAGACCGTGTCAAAGTTCCTCTTGTACAGCACACCGTCTTTGTTCAAAAAGAAGTTTCCCGCCAGCCTCCTCAGAGTTTTCTTATCTTTGGGGGACGCGTCAACCGAATACTCTTGACTCTTCAGAAAGACCTTAATATCATGATACCAAGGCTTGCCATCTGATACCCCCTTCGACTGCAAACACAAAAACGGGTCTATCCAGACGCATGATTCTGATCGAGGGAGTTTCATTCCAACGGTTCACCTGATACATCAAAGACAACGTTGCCAGCGCATCTGCCATCTGATTCTCTAACCGGGGTATATGATGGAAATCAACTTTGTCAAAGAAAGGTAACAACCTTTTGGCGTAGTTGTTATAAGGCACCAAATTCGCTTGACGAGTTTCCCATTCACCTGTGATCTGATTAACCACCAACGCGAAATCACCATAAACATCGAGGTTTTTGATTCTCAAATCAATTGCTTCTTCTAACCCCATGATGCATGCTTCATACTCCGCCTCATCGTTGGTGCATATGAACGCTAACCGGGAAGTAAAGGGTACATGAGAACCCTGTGGAGTCGTAATGACTACCCCAATTCCGTTACCATATGAGTTGACAGCCCCATCAAAGACTAGCTTCCACTGGGATCTAATTTCAGGTCCTTCATCATGTAGAGGCTCTTCACAGTCTTTCATCTTCAGATACATAATATGCTCATCAGGAAATTCAAACTTCATCGGTTGATAATCCTCAATTGGTTGTTCGGCAAGATATTCTGACAAAACACTTCCCTTATTGGCTTTTTGGGAAACATATTGAATATCGTACTCTGTCAGAACCATATGCCAACGGGCTATTCTTCCAGAAAGCGCATGCTTTTCAAACACATACTTGATCGGATACATCTTCGAAATCAAGAGGGTTGTGTGGTTTAACATATACTGCCTCAAACGCTTAGCTGCCCAAGCGAGTGCACAACATGTTTTTTCCAGCATTGAGTATCTCGACTCACAATCAGTGAATTTTTTACTCAGGTAGTATATGGCATGCTCTTTTCTACCTGACTCGTCGTGTTGACCGAGCACACACCCCATTGAGTTCTCAAAAACCGTAAGATACATAATCAATGGCCTTCCTGGCACTGGCGGCATGAGGACCGGAGGTTCCCGCAAATATTCTTTTATTTTTTCGAACGCCTTTTGACAATTTTCATTCCTCCTGACCGCTTGATCTTTTCTTAGCAATTTGAATATTGGTTCACAAGTGGCTGTAAGATGAGATATGAACCTAGCAATGTAGTTCAACCTCCCCAGAAAACCACGAACCTCTTTTTTTGTTCTCGGCTCAGGCATTTCTTGTATGGCTCTTACTTTAGCAGGATCAACCTCGATACCTCTTTCACTGACAATAAACCCCAGTAGTTTTCCCGATCTCACCCCGAAGGTGCACTTGTTCGGATTCAACCCCAGTATGAAGTTTATCAACCTATCAAAAAGCTTTTGCAGATTTACCAGATGCTCCTCTTCCGTTTGTGACTTCGCAATCATGTCATCAACATATACTTCGATATCTTTGTGAATCATATCATGAAAGAGAGTCACCATTGCCCGCTGATAAGTTGCCCCAACATTTTTCAATCCAAAGGGCATTACTTTGTAACAGAATGTTCCCCACGGTGTTATGAACGTTGTTTTCTCCATGTCCTCTGGGGCCATTTTGATTTGGTTATATCCAGAGAAGCTATACATGAAGGAAAACACAGAGTATGAAGGAAAACACAGAGTATTGAGCAGGAAATCATATTTTGGGCTTGCTCTATTCAAATCTCTATAATCAACACACATCCTGACCTTTCCGTCCTTCTTAGGTACAGGCACAATGTTAGCAACCCACGGAGGATAACTTGTCACAGCCAGAAATCCAACATCTATCTGCTTCTGAACCTCCTCTTTGATCTTGACAGACATCTCAGGTTTCGTTCTTCTCAACTTCTGCTTAACCGGAGTACATCCCTCTTTGAGCGAAAACCGATGTACCACGATGTCAGTGTCAAGCCCAGGCATGTCTTGGTAAGACTAGGCGAAGATATCCACATACTTTCGAAGCATTTCAATCAATCTTCCCTTTACACTGTCTTCCAAAGCAGCCCCAATTTTTACCTCTTTCTTCGCATCCTCGGTTCCCAAATTAACAATCTCAATCTCCTCCTGATGAGGCACAATTACCCTTTCCACCTATTTTAGTAGTCTGGCCAATTCCTCAGGAAGTTCACAGCCTTCCTCAACCTCTTCTTCAGCCTGATATATGGGATTATCGAAATCATACTGAGCCATAGCCGAATCATGAGGGATGGAATCTGAACAAGGTAATCTGCATGATAGATGATTCATGTTTTATTATGTATGCAACAAACAAAACACATTGCCATTTTGATGTGATTTTATGCACAAAGGAAAAAAAATAGAAAAACAGGGATCAGAAATATTTGAATGCGAAAAGTCCTTTATTATTGACAAAGAAAAGCATACGAAATGTTCAAGCCCTACAAACAAGAATCACCACGCCTTGGGCAGAGCATATGATCAAACATAACAGAAAAACGAAGACAATTACTCTGGTCCAGTCACTTGGATGATCTTCTCTGATGACCAGTTGTATGGGCTTTGACCAGGCATGCTGGGACGGATCCAATTATCCATGTCGCAATCACTGTCCCCCTCCTCTTCAATAGCATTGACTCTACCAAAGAATACCCCAGTACTGGTAAAACGAACCGGGCCTTAAAACTTCGGAGGCTCTTCAGGACGCCTGGGTGGCTTGTAACCCAGCCCATAAGTATCTTGCTTCTTCTGAACCTCAATAACTTGACCCCATTTTTGTGAAATTCCAGCTTCAACTATAGCCCGTGCATCTTTGAGGGATGACATAGAAATCTCCAGCTGATCAACCACGGTAAGATGCTTAACCACTTCAGATGGGCTAACCTCCTTGGGAACTTCTTCATGAACTTTTACCGCTTTAAAAGCCTGGCATAACGTTTCCTGTATCTCGCCATCTACCTCCACATATTTGAAAGTAGATAGATGGCTTATCATAATGTCCTCCTCTCTGCAAACTGTCACCATGTGTCCATCCACCATATACTTCAGCTTCTAATGGAGTGTAGACGTTACGGCCCCAGCACTGTGAATCCACGGCCGACCAAGTAGACAACTGTAAGCGGGCTGGATATCTATTATATAGAATGTGGCGTCAAAGAACTCCGGGCCAACCTTAATTGGCAGCACAACCTCTCCAAAAACAACCCTTTTAGAACCATCAAATGTGCGCACCACCAAATCACTTGGCGTGCATATCAACCCTCGAGTATCCAACTTCATCAATGCCTTCTTAGGCAACATATTTAAAGATGATTCGGTATCCACAAGCACATGAGACATCAACGACCCACGACACTCAACAGAGATATGCAAGGCATTGTTATGGTTTCTCCCAGCTGGAGTCAAGTCAGCATCAGTAAACCCCAAACCATTGCCTGGACTAACATGGGCTATCACCCCCTCAAGCTGATTGACTGAGATCTCTTGGGGCACATATGCGGCATTCAGGACTTTCAACAACGCGTTTCGGTGAGCTTCCGAACATAACAACAAGGATAAGATGGATATCTTGGATGGCGTCTGATGCAAATGATCCACATTTTTATAGTCACTTCCTCGAATCAACCTCATGAATTCTTCTACATTCTCAGAGAAGGGACTATCAGTTGGCCTTACTACGGAGGTAGTCACTGCCGGGGTCTGCCCAGAATTATCTACGGCCTATTTACCCTTGTTCTGTCTGGAATTATCAGCCTGTTCGTTGGAAGGAGTGAAGATTCTGCCACTTCGGGTAATAGCTCCTGCTTCCTCAAGACTGGAACTTGCTACCGACGTTCCCATTAACTCTTGTTTCTGCCCATTAACGAAAACTTCTGCCCCATAGTTCCAAGGAATGGCCTTGGTACTCTCATAAGGAATGGTTCCGGGACCTGTAATTATAACCGGCGCTGGTCTTGTCGCCGCTAAAGTTGTGACTGTCTTGAATGGAATAGTGATGGTAGCCACATTGCGGCCAATAACCTCTTTTCATTGGTCACATCTGTCAAACTGCAACCTACCTTCATCGATCAACTTTTGAACTCCTGATTTCAACAACCCACAACCATTCGTCTGTATCAGACACTCTGAACAATTCTTGTCACAATCGGGGTCCACTCCTCCCATCAATAATTTCTCTTTTACCACCATCAAAGGAGTCCTTAATTCGTTCACATCCATAACCAGATTCAAATATTCGTTCTCCTCTAACACAGCATTGACCCTTGGCCCGCCATGATCAGGCATTAGGTTCTGGATAACATTCGGCACGTCATTTGAAAAATTTATGGCCTTAGAATCCACCAAGTCTTGAACTGTGTGCTTAAAAGCTTTACAGTCCTCGATATGATGTCCGGGTGCCCCAGAATGAAAGTCGCAATGGGCGTTAGGATTATAACCCGGAGGTGGATTACCAGTGATAGGAGCTAGAGTCCTCTTTTGAATTAGCTGCAGCTGAAGTAAGTGTTGGAATAATTGTGAATACGGTAGAGGTGGAGTATCAAAATGTCTATCCCGTTTGGGCTTGTACTGTTGTTGGCGAGGAGCCTGATTTCGCTACCGAGGAGGCGCTGCAGGAATTGTTACTGAAGCTACTTGCTGATTATAGTTCTGGTGTTGTTTCCCTTTAACTCGATGAGACGAGACAGAATTGGTTTCCTCCTTCTTTTTGTAATTTGCATATGGTTTCTTCCCCTGACTAGAAGACGACCCATCATTACCCGAAACTTTCCCAGCTTTGATTCCACCCTCTAGCATCTCCCCAACCATGATCAAGTCGGCAAACTTGCCCGACATGCAAGGTAACCATTTTTCATAATAATGTCCCAGCAAAGTATCCATAAACAAATTCAGCATTTCCTTCTCCAGCAGGGGTGGTTGTACCCTCGCCGCCAACTCGCGCCATCTCTGCGCGTACTCCTTGAAGCTTTCACCATTAATTTGAGACATATTTTGTAACTGTTGTAAGTTATATGTGTGCCTAAGAGGGGGGGTGAATTAGGCTCTTAGAGAATTATCCGAATTTTCGACGGTTTTTTTTTAATTTTTCTTTCCTAAAGATTTCTAAGTGATGAATTGCAGTAAATGCGGAAAGTAAATGAACACCGAGAATTATAGTGGTTCCCCTCACAGCCCGAGAGTACTCCACTCCCCTTTCAACATGAAAGAGAATTTACTATAGTTTTGGACAAGACAAGACTCTTCCTAGTCTTTCTATACAAGTCACTAACTATCAACCACCAAGAACACCCTCTTGGATTTTACAAGTTTAAAGTCCAACCAAGAACAAATCTTACAATGGACCTCTTGTATCCACAATCCGGATAACAAGGATTCTAACAAACCCTATAAGAGAAACAATCCTTCCCTTATAGTCAACACCTAAAACCAAACACTTGTTGGACCATTAGGATTTTACAATAGTTCAGAATTTTGAGTAAGTAGATGAAACTTTGATTCTTCAATATATCAATCCAAAGATTGATCTTCTCCCATTTTTTTAACAATCACTCTTAATGATATTATACAAGTGTTCAACACAATTGAAATGAAACAAATGTAGTATGTGTGAATATTTTATGCAAATGTTTCACTCTTAGAAAGTTTGTTAAGAACACTTTGATAAAATGAAAGTTTTGGTAGAAGAATGATTGTTTGAAATTTTTAGCAAGGAGGTGTTTTTAAATCTGAAAAATGATGTTTATATAATGCACAAAACACCTCTACATAAAGGTATTATGATATGAAACAATGCCATGCTTTAAAATATAAAACCAATGATCATTTTCATGAAAAGATACATATTTTCGCATGCAAGAACAGTGGTAATCGATTAACAACAAATGTGTTAATCGGTTACGCTTCTTCAACGTTTAAAAATATTCAAAATTAAAACACGCTGTAAATTATGGCGGTTATTTTGGTTAGTTACGTCGGTTCAAAACGCCGTAATTAACCAAAAACTGAATGTTTAAATAAATTGAAAAATTAAAAATTTTTCTAAATATTTGAACCAATATTATGCAACATCTATTGATTTATCCAAGTCAATAGATTATATTTGAAAGTGATTTAACATGGTTCAAATAAAAAATAAAATAAATAAATAAATAAATTAAATAAAGTTTCAAACGTATGATAAAAAATGATATATTTTCAACCACATGAACCATGTATGCAAGTGAATTTTGAAGATTATTTTGAGAACTATTTTATCAATATATATTGCATGCTTGAGACACTTTTGAACACTTGTATGCAACCATATTGATAAGTGAGAGTTATACCTTGATTATACTTGAGAATTCTTCAAGACTTGTAAAAATTAAAAACTTTGTGCTAACTTCAATGTCTTGATCCATTCTTTTTGAGCAAGCATAACATCTTGAATGAATAATGTTGTCTTCATCAAAACTATTGAGAAGCTTGCCTTCACATTCTCCCCCTTTTTGATGATGACAACCCAATTTTGAAATTTTGCTTTAAACTTGTTTCTCTAACACAAAAGGCTCCCCTTTGATCAATGCTCCCCCTAAATTCATGATTTAGAGTGTCTTTGCTAGCTGCATTTTGTTAGAGAAAAACAAACACAAACACATACATCTTCTCCCCCTTTGTCATTAGCAAAAAGGATGGGAAAAGACTTGAAATTTATAAAGAAATCTTGAAAAATGAAAAATAATTTTTACCTATGAGTTTTACCTCATGAAAGACTTCATCAAACATTTATCCTTGCCAGAACATGATTTTGAAGTCTTTGTCACAAAGTTGATTTATAATAGGAAGATTATGCTTTAGTTTGTCAACTTTAAGTACATCTTCAATGGATGTGAAAGTTATTGCTTCAACTTTGCCAATGCCAAGAAATCTTTCTTTAAGAGAATCCTCATATGTGAAATAACCCTTGGACTTTGGAACTAGATTTGAAAGTTAGTTTATGCCTCCCATCAAAAGCTTAGAACCTCCACTTATCAAAACATCATAGATTTAAAGTGGTCCTTAAGCAAACCTACAAAACAAATTAAGTTTGATTTGGTACCCAATGTGCTTTGGGTCCACCATAGTTAGTTCCTTTCTTAACCCACACATAATGCCCACTTGCAACACTAAAGTTTCTTACATAGCAAGCATTAGGTGTATGGGCAACAATACCACAATAAAAACAAGTAGGTTCAAAGTTGCTCTTATATCTTGGAACATAAGATTTCTTTTTAGGAAATCTTTTCTTTTTAGGATTAGGATGCACATTCCTAGGTTTGTTCACTTTCTCTTTGGAAGTTTGATCCTTAGCCTTAACAAATATAGTTTTACTTGAACTTGGTTTAGAAAACTTTGAATAGCCAAGTCCACTTTTATCATTTGAATATCTTTGTTGACTAAGGACTTCTTCCAATCCAATTTGTCATTTCTCATACCTTTCAAGTACTCTTTTTAATTGGACAATTTGAAAAGAGAGAGATTCACAATTTTTACATACAAAATTTTGTTTTTCACTAATCATCTTTTGTTTCTCATTTTCGATCTCTTTTTCTAATGAAACATTTTTTTCTTCTAAAGTTGAAATTTGTTTCTTTTGAGATGATATAGTTTTATACAGAATTTTGCATTCATTTGACAATTCATTTATGGCACCTTGTGCATCACTATCAAAAGAATTATACTAACCTCATCTTCTTCATCATCGGAGTGGTGTGATGCTATCAATGCAAGATTAACATGTTCTTCATCTGAAGATGAACTTGTTTCCTTGTCTACATATGTTTTCCTTTCCTTTTTATGATTCTTTTTCTTGAATTTATTTTTCTTTTGAAGTGTAGGACATTCACTTTCAACATGTCCTCTTTCTCCACATTCAAAGCATTTAATCTTTTTCGTTGGTGCTTCCCCTTTAGTGATCTCCTTTTTCTTTTCTTTTCTTAGAAACTTTTCAAACTTCTTGATAAGATCATCTTCATTATAAGCCGTTTTAATTTTTGGAGCTGCAACATTGTTTACAACACTCATTGGTTGGTGTGGACCATTTTCAACAGTTTCCCATATACCTTCTCCTTGTGCTTCAAGATGTGTTCTCATACGAATCTTCCAAAAATCAAAATACTCTCCAGAGAAAAGTGGGGGCTTGTTACTACTTCCACCGTCTTTGAAAACCGGGTTCGTGCTTGCGGAAGCCATGCTGGATCTTGTCAGAACAGGTTACCTAACCTGCTCTGATACCAATTGTAAGTTATATGTGTGCCTAAGAGGGGGTGAATTAGGCTCTTAGAGAATTATCCGGATTTTCGACGGTTTTTTTTTAATTTTTCTTTCCTAAAGATTTCTAAGTGATGAATTGCGGTAAATGCGGAAAGTAAATGAACACCGAGAATTATAGTGGTTCCCCTCACAGCCCGAGAGTACTCCACTCCCCTTTCAACATGAAAGAGAATTTACTATAGTTTTGGACAAGACAAGACTCTTCCTAGTCTTTCTATACAAGTCACTAACTATCAACCACCAAGAACACCCTCTTGGATTTTACAAGTTTAAAGTCCAACCAAGAACAAATCTTACAATGGACCTCTTGTATCCACAATCCGGATAACAAGGATTCTAACAAACCGTATAAGAGAAACAATCCTTCCCTTATAGTCAACACCTAAAACCAAACACTTGTTGGACCATTAGGATTTTACAATAGTTCAGAATTTAGAGTAAGTAGATGAAACTTTGATTCTTCAATATATCAATCCAAAGATTGATCTTCTCCCTTTTTTTTAACAATCACTCTTAATGATATTATACAAGTGTTCAACACAATTGAAATGAAACAAATGTAGTATGTGTGAATATTTTATGCAAATGTTTCACTCTTAGAAAGTTTGTTAAGAACACTTTGATAAAATGAAAGTTTTGGTAGAAGAATGATTGTTTGAAATTTTTAGCAAGGAGATGTTTTTAAATCTGAAAAATGATGTTTATATAATGCACAAAACACCTCTACATAAAGGTATTATGATATGAAACAATGCCATGCTTTAAAATATAAAACCAATGATCATTTTCATGAAAAGATACATATTTTCGCATGCAAGAACAGTGGTAATCGATTAACAACAAATGTGTTAATCGGTTACGCTCCTTCAACGTTTAAAAATATTCAAAATTAAAACACGCTGTAAATTGTGGCGGTTATTTTGGTTAGTTACGTCGGTTCAAAACGCCGTAATTAACCAACAACTGAATGTTTAAATAAATTGAAAAATTAAAAATTTGTCTAAATATTTGAACCAATATTATGCAACATCTATTGATTTATCCAAGTCAATAGATTATATTTGAAAGTGATTTAACATGGTTCAAATAAAAAATAAAATAAATAAATAAATAAATTAAATAAAGTTTCAAATGTATGATAAAAAATGATATATTTTCAACCACATGAACCATGTATGCAAGTGAATTTTGAAGATTATTTTGAGAACTATTTTATCAATATATATTGCATGCTTGAGACACTTTTGAACACTTGTATGCAACCATATTGATAAGTGAGAGTTATACCTTGATTATACTTGAGAATTCTTCAAGACTTGTAAAAATTAAAAACTTTGTGTTAGCTTCAATGTCTTGATCCATTCTTTTTGAGCAAGCATAACATCTTGAATGAATAATGTTGTCTTCATCAAAACTATTGAGAAGCTTGCCTTCACATTCTCCCCCTTTTTGATGATGACAACCCAATTTTGAAATTTTGTTTTAATCTTGTTTCTCTAACACAAAAGGCTCCCCCTTGATCAATGCTCCCCCTAAATTCATGATTTAGAGTGTCTTTGCTAGCTGCATTTTGATAGAGAAAAACAAACACAAACACATACATCTTCTCCCCCTTTGTCATTAGCAAAAAGGATGGGAAAAAACTTGAAATTTATAAAGAAATCTTGAAAAATGAAAAATAATTTTTACCTATGAGTTTTACCTCATGAAAGACTTCATCAAACATTTATCCTTGCCGGAACATGATTTTGAAGTCTTTGTCACAAAGTTGATTTATACTAGGAAGATTATGCTTTAGTTTGTCAACTTAAAGTACATCTTCAATGGATGTGAAAGTTAGTGCTTCAACTTTGCCAATGCCAAGAAATCTTTCTTTAAGGGAATCCTCATATGTGAAATAACCCTTGGACTTTGGAACTAGATTTGAAAGTTAGTTTATGCCTCCCATCAAAAGCTTAGAACCACCACTTATCAAAACATCATAGATTTAAAGTGGTCCTTAAGCAAACCTACAAAACAAATTAAGTTTGATTTGGTACCCAATGTGCTTTGGGTCCACCATAGTTAGTTCCTTTCTTAACCCACACATAATGCCCACTTGCAACACTAAAGTTTCTTACATAGCGACCATTAGGTGTATGGGCAACAATACCACAATAAAAACAAGTAGGTTCAAAGTTGCTCTTATATCTTGGAACATAAGATTTCTTTTTAGGAAATCTTTTCTTTTTAGGATTAGGATGCACATTCCTAGGTTTGTTCACTTTCTCTTTGGAAGTTTGATCCTTAGCCTTAACAAATATAGTTTTACTTGAACTTGGTTTAGAAAACTTTGAATAGCCAAGTCCACTTTTATCATTTGAATATCTTTGTTGACTAAGGACTTCTTCCAATCCAATTTGTCCTTTCTCATACCTTTCAAGTACTCTTTTTAATTGGACAATTTGAAAAGAGAGAGATTCACAATTTTTACATACAAAATTTTGTTTTTCACTAATCATCTTTTGTTTCTCATTTTCGATCTCTTTTTCTAATGAAACATTTTTTTCTTCTAAAGTTGAAATTTGTTTCTTTTGAGATGATATAGTTTTATACAGAATTTTGCATTCATTTATGGCACCTTGTGCATCACTATCAAAAGAATTATTACTAACCTCATCTTCTTCATCATCGGAGTGGTGTGATGCTATCAATGCAAGATTAACATGTTCTTCATCTGAAGATAAACTTGTTTCGTTGTCTACATATGTTTTCCTTTCCTTTTTATGAGTCTTTTTCTTGAATTTATTTTTCTTTTGAAGTGTAGGACATTCACTTTCAACATGTCCTCTTTCTCCACATTCAAAGCATTTAATCTTTTTCGTTGGTGCTTCCCCTTTAGTGATCTCCTTTTTCTTTTCTTTTCTTAGAAACTTTTCAAACTTCTTGATAAGATCATCTTCATTATAAGCCGTTTTAATTTTTGGAGCTGCAACATTGTTTACAACACTCATTGGTTGGTGTGGACCATTTTCAACAGTTTCCCATATACCTTCTCCTTGTGCTTCAAGATGTGTTCTCATACGAATCTTCCAAAAATCAAAATACTCTCCAGAGAAAAGTGGGGGCTTGTTACTACTTCCACCGTCTTTGAAAACCGGGTTCGTGCTTGCGGAAGCCATGCTGGATCTTGTCAGAACAGGTTACCTAACCTGCTCTGATACCAATTGTAAGTTATATGTGTGCCTAAGAGGGGGTGAATTAGGCTCTTAGAGAATTATCCGGATTTTCGACGGTTTTTTTTTAATTTTTCTTTCCTAAAGATTTCTAAGTGATGAATTGCGGTAAATGCGGAAAGTAAATGAACACCGAGAATTATAGTGGTTCCCCTCACAGCCCGAGAGTACTCCACTCCCCTTTCAACATGAAAGAGAATTTACTATAGTTTTGGACAAGACAAGACTCTTCCTAGTCTTTCTATACAAGTCACTAACTATCAACCACCAAGAACACCCTCTTGGATTTTACAAGTTTAAAGTCCAACCAAGAACAAATCTTACAATGGACCTCTTGTATCCACAATCCGGATAACAAGGATTCTAACAAACCGTATAAGAGAAACAATCCTTCCCTTATAGTCAACACCTAAAACCAAACACTTGTTGGACCATTAGGATTTTACAATAGTTCAGAATTTAGAGTAAGTAGATGAAACTTTGATTCTTCAATATATCAATCCAAAGATTGATCTTCTCCCTTTTTTTTAACAATCACTCTTAATGATATTATACAAGTGTTCAACACAATTGAAATGAAACAAATGTAGTATGTGTGAATATTTTATGCAAATGTTTCACTCTTAGAAAGTTTGTTAAGAACACTTTGATAAAATGAAAGTTTTGGTAGAAGAATGATTGTTTGAAATTTTTAGCAAGGAGATGTTTTTAAATCTGAAAAATGATGTTTATATAATGCACAAAACACCTCTACATAAAGGTATTATGATATGAAACAATGCCATGCTTTAAAATATAAAACCAATGATCATTTTCATGAAAAGATACATATTTTCGCATGCAAGAACAGTGGTAATCGATTAACAACAAATGTGTTAATCGGTTACGCTCCTTCAACGTTTAAAAATATTCAAAATTAAAACACGCTGTAAATTGTGGCGGTTATTTTGGTTAGTTACGTCGGTTCAAAACGCCGTAATTAACCAAAAACTGAATGTTTAAATAAATTGAAAAATTAAAAATTTGTCTAAATATTTGAACCAATATTATGCAACATCTATTGATTTATCCAAGTCAATAGATTATATTTGAAAGTGATTTA
This sequence comes from Lathyrus tuberosus, assembly GCA_022829125.1. Classification (NCBI taxonomy): domain Eukaryota; kingdom Viridiplantae; phylum Streptophyta; class Magnoliopsida; order Fabales; family Fabaceae; genus Lathyrus; species Lathyrus tuberosus. The sequence continues at coordinate 2,119,184 of JALAZF010000348.1, forward strand.
ACATGGTTCAAATAAAAAATAAAATAAATAAATAAATAAATTAAATAAAGTTTCAAATGTATGATAAAAAATGATATATTTTCAACCACATGAACCATGTATGCAAGTGAATTTTGAAGATTATTTTGAGAACTATTTTATCAATATATATTGCATGCTTGAGACACTTTTGAACACTTGTATGCAACCATATTGATAAGTGAGAGTTATACCTTGATTATACTTGAGAATTCTTCAAGACTTGTAAAAATTAAAAACTTTGTGTTAGCTTCAATGTCTTGATCCATTCTTTTTGAGCAAGCATAACATCTTGAATGAATAATGTTGTCTTCATCAAAACTATTGAGAAGCTTGCCTTCACATTCTCCCCCTTTTTGATGATGACAACCCAATTTTGAAATTTTGTTTTAATCTTGTTTCTCTAACACAAAAGGCTCCCCCTTGATCAATGCTCCCCCTAAATTCATGATTTAGAGTGTCTTTGCTAGCTGCATTTTGATAGAGAAAAACAAACACAAACACATACATCTTCTCCCCCTTTGTCATTAGCAAAAAGGATGGGAAAAAACTTGAAATTTATAAAGAAATCTTGAAAAATGAAAAATAATTTTTACCTATGAGTTTTACCTCATGAAAGACTTCATCAAACATTTATCCTTGCCGGAACATGATTTTGAAGTCTTTGTCACAAAGTTGATTTATACTAGGAAGATTATGCTTTAGTTTGTCAACTTAAAGTACATCTTCAATGGATGTGAAAGTTAGTGCTTCAACTTTGCCAATGCCAAGAAATCTTTCTTTAAGGGAATCCTCATATGTGAAATAACCCTTGGACTTTGGAACTAGATTTGAAAGTTAGTTTATGCCTCCCATCAAAAGCTTAGAACCACCACTTATCAAAACATCATAGATTTAAAGTGGTCCTTAAGCAAACCTACAAAACAAATTAAGTTTGATTTGGTACCCAATGTGCTTTGGGTCCACCATAGTTAGTTCCTTTCTTAACCCACACATAATGCCCACTTGCAACACTAAAGTTTCTTACATAGCGAGCATTAGGTGTATGGGCAACAATACCACAATAAAAACAAGTAGGTTCAAAGTTGCTCTTATATCTTGGAACATAAGATTTCTTTTTAGGAAATCTTTTCTTTTTAGGATTAGGATGCACATTCCTAGGTTTGTTCACTTTCTCTTTGGAAGTTTGATCCTTAGCCTTAACAAATATAGTTTTACTTGAACTTGGTTTAGAAAACTTTGAATAGCCAAGTCCACTTTTATCATTTGAATATCTTTGTTGACTAAGGACTTCTTCCAATCCAATTTGTCCTTTCTCATACCTTTCAAGTACTCTTTTTAATTGGACAATTTGAAAAGAGAGAGATTCACAATTTTTACATACAAAATTTTGTTTTTCACTAATCATCTTTTGTTTCTCATTTTCGATCTCTTTTTCTAATGAAACATTTTTTTCTTCTAAAGTTGAAATTTGTTTCTTTTGAGATGATATAGTTTTATACAGAATTTTGCATTCATTTATGGCACCTTGTGCATCACTATCAAAAGAATTATTACTAACCTCATCTTCTTCATCATCGGAGTGGTGTGATGCTATCAATGCAAGATTAACATGTTCTTCATCTGAAGATAAACTTGTTTCGTTGTCTACATATGTTTTCCTTTCCTTTTTATGAGTCTTTTTCTTGAATTTATTTTTCTTTTGAAGTGTAGGACATTCACTTTCAACATGTCCTCTTTCTCCACATTCAAAGCATTTAATCTTTTTCGTTGGTGCTTCCCCTTTAGTGATCTCCTTTTTCTTTTCTTTTCTTAGAAACTTTTCAAACTTCTTGATAAGATCATCTTCATTATAAGCCGTTTTAATTTTTGGAGCTGCAACATTGTTTACAACACTCATTGGTTGGTGTGGACCATTTTCAACAGTTTCCCATATACCTTCTCCTTGTGCTTCAAGATGTGTTCTCATACGAATCTTCCAAAAATCAAAATACTCTCCAGAGAAAAGTGGGGGCTTGTTACTACTTCCACCGTCTTTGAAAACCGGGTTCGTGCTTGCGGAAGCCATGCTGGATCTTGTCAGAACAGGTTACCTAACCTGCTCTGATACCAATTGTAAGTTATATGTGTGCCTAAGAGGGGGTGAATTAGGCTCTTAGAGAATTATCCGGATTTTCGACGGTTTTTTTTTAATTTTTCTTTCCTAAAGATTTCTAAGTGATGAATTGCGGTAAATGCGGAAAGTAAATGAACACCGAGAATTATAGTGGTTCCCCTCACAGCCCGAGAGTACTCCACTCCCCTTTCAACATGAAAGAGAATTTACTATAGTTTTGGACAAGACAAGACTCTTCCTAGTCTTTCTATACAAGTCACTAACTATCAACCACCAAGAACACCCTCTTGGATTTTACAAGTTTAAAGTCCAACCAAGAACAAATCTTACAATGGACCTCTTGTATCCACAATCCGGATAACAAGGATTCTAACAAACCGTATAAGAGAAACAATCCTTCCCTTATAGTCAACACCTAAAACCAAACACTTGTTGGACCATTAGGATTTTACAATAGTTCAGAATTTAGAGTAAGTAGATGAAACTTTGATTCTTCAATATATCAATCCAAAGATTGATCTTCTCCCTTTTTTTTAACAATCACTCTTAATGATATTATACAAGTGTTCAACACAATTGAAATGAAACAAATGTAGTATGTGTGAATATTTTATGCAAATGTTTCACTCTTAGAAAGTTTGTTAAGAACACTTTGATAAAATGAAAGTTTTGGTAGAAGAATGATTGTTTGAAATTTTTAGCAAGGAGATGTTTTTAAATCTGAAAAATGATGTTTATATAATGCACAAAACACCTCTACATAAAGGTATTATGATATGAAACAATGCCATGCTTTAAAATATAAAACCAATGATCATTTTCATGAAAAGATACATATTTTCGCATGCAAGAACAGTGGTAATCGATTAACAACAAATGTGTTAATCGGTTACGCTCCTTCAACGTTTAAAAATATTCAAAATTAAAACACGCTGTAAATTGTGGCGGTTATTTTGGTTAGTTACGTCGGTTCAAAACGCCGTAATTAACCAAAACCTGAATGTTTAAATAAATTGAAAAATTAAAAATTTGTCTAAATATTTGAACCAATATTATGCAACATCTATTGATTTATCCAAGTCAATAGATTATATTTGAAGGTGATTTAACATGGTTCAAATAAAAAATAAAATAAATAAATAAATAAATTAAATAAAGTTTCAAATGTATGATAAAAAATGATATATTTTCAACCACATGAACCATGTATGCAAGTGAATTTTGAAGATTATTTTGAGAACTATTTTATCAATATATATTGCATGCTTGAGACACTTTTGAACACTTGTATGCAACGATATTGATAAGTGAGAGTTATACCTTGATTATGCTTGAGAAATCTTCAAGACTTGTAAAAATTAAAAACTTTGTGCTAGCTTCAATGTCTTGATCCATTCTTTTTGAGCAAGCATAACATCTTGAATGAATAATGTTGTCTTCATCAAAACTGTTGAGAAGCTTGCCTTCACATTCTCCCCCTTTTTGATGATGACAACCCAATTTTGAAATTTTGCTTTAATCTTGTTTCTCTAACACAAAAGGCTCCCCCTTGATCAATACTCCCCCTAAATTCATGATTTAGAGTGTCTTTGCTAGCTGCATTTTGTTAGAGAAAAACAAACACAAACACATACATCTTCTCCCCCTTTGTCATTAGCAAAAAGGATGGGAAAAGACTTGAAATTTATAAAGAAATCTTGAAAAATGAAAAATAATTTTTACCTATGAGTTTTACCTCATGAAAGACTTCATCAAACATTTATCCTTGCCGGAACATGATTTTGAAGTCTTTGTCACAAAGTTGATTTATACTAGGAAGATTATGCTTTAGTTTGTCAACTTAAAGTACATCTTCAATGGATGTGAAAGTTAGTGCTTCAACTTTGCCAATGCCAAGAAATCTTTCTTTAAGGGAATCCTCATATGTGAAATAACCCTTGGACTTTGGAACTAGATTTGAAAGTTAGTTTATGCCTCCCATCAAAAGCTTAGAACCACCACTTATCAAAACATCATAGATTTAAAGTGGTCCTTAAGCAAACCTACAAAACAAATTAAGTTTGATTTGGTACCCAATGTGCTTTGGGTCCACCATAGTTAGTTCCTTTCTTAACCCACACATAATGCCCACTTGGAACACTAAAGTTTCTTACATAGCAAGCATTAGGTGTATGGGCAACAATACCACAATAAAAACAAGTAGGTTCAAAGTTGCTCTTATATCTTGGAACATAAGATTTCTTTTTAGGAAATCTTTTCTTTTTAGGATTAGGATGCACATTCCTAGGTTTGTTCACTTTCTCTTTGGAAGTTTGATCCTTAGCCTTAACAAATATAGTTTTACTTGAACTTGGTTTAGAAAACTTTGAATGGCCAAGTCCACTTTTATCATTTGAATATCTTTGTTGACTAAGGACTTCTTCCAATCCAATTTGTCCTTTCTCATACCTTTCAAGTACTCTTTTTAATTGGACAATTTGAAAAGAGAGAGATTCACAATTTTTACATACAAAATTTTGTTTTTCATTAATCATCTTTTGTTTCTCATTTTCGATCTCTTTTTCTAATGAAACATTTTTTTCTTCTAAAGTTGAAATTTGTTTCTTTTGAGATGATATAGTTTTATACAGAATTTTGCATTCATTTAACAATTCATTTATGGCACCTTGTGCATCACTATCAAAAGAATTATTACTAACCTCATCTTCTTCATCATCGGAGTGGTGTGATGCTATCAATGCAAGATTAACATGTTCTTCATCTGAAGATGAACTTGTTTCGTTGTCTACATATGTTTTCCTTTCCTTTTTATGATTCTTTTTCTTGAATTTATTTTTCTTTTGAAGTGTAGGACATTCACTTTCAACATGTCCTCTTTCTCCACATTCAAAGCATTTAATCTTTTTCGTTGGTGCTTCCCCTTTAGTGATCTCCTTTTTCTTTTCTTTTCTTAGAAACTTTTCAAACTTCTTGATAAGATCATCTTCATTATAAGCCGTTTTAATTTTTGGAGCTGCAACATTGTTTACAACACTCATTGGTTGGTGTGGACCATTTTCAACAGTTTCCCATATACCTTCTCCTTGTGCTTCAAGATGTGTTCTCATACGAATCTTCCAAAAATCAAAATACTCTCCAGAGAAAAGTGGGGGCTTGTTACTACTTCCACCGTCTTTGAAAACCGGGTTCGTGCTTGCGGAAGCCATGCTGGATCTTGTCAGAACAGGCTACCTAACCTGCTCTGATACCAATTGTAAGTTATATGTGTGCCTAAGAGGGGGTGAATTAGGCTCTTAGAGAATTATCCGGATTTTCGACGGTTTTTTTTTAATTTTTCTTTCATAAAGATTTCTAAGTGATGAATTGCGGTAAATGCGGAAAGTAAATGAACACCGAGAATTATAGTGGTTCCCCTCACAGCCCGAGAGTACTCCACTCCCCTTTCAACATGAAAGAGAATTTACTATAGTTTTGGAAAAGACAAGACTCTTCCCAGTCTTTCTATACAAGTCACTAACTATCAACCACCAAGAACACCCTCTTGGATTTTACAAGTTTAAAGTCCAACCAAGAACAAATCTTACAATGGACCTCTTGTATCCACAATCCGGATAACAAGGATTCTAACAAACCCTATAAGAGAAACAATCCTTCCCTTATAGTCAACACCTAAAACCAAACACTTGTTGGACCATTAGGATTTTACAATAGTTCAGAATTTTGAGTAAGTAAATGAAACTTTGATTCTTCAATATATCAATCCAAAGATTGATCTTCTCCCCTTTTTTTAACAATCACTCTTAATGATATTATACAAGTGTTCAACACAATTGAAATGAAACAAATGTAGTATGTGTGAATATTTTATGCAAATGTTTCACTCTTAGAAAGTTTGTTAAGAACACTTTGATAAAATGAAAGTTTTGGTAGAAGAATGATTGTTTGAAATTTTTAGCAAGGAGATGTTTTTAAATCTGAAAAATGATGTTTATATAATGCACAAAACACCTCTACATAAAGGTATTATGATATGAAACAATGCCATGCTTTAAAATATAAAACCAATGATCATTTTCATGAAAAGATACATATTTTCGCATGCAAGAACAGTGGTAATCGATTAACAACAAATGTGTTAATCGGTTACGCTCCTTCAACGTTTAAAAATATTCAAAATTAAAACACGCTGTAAATTGTGGCGGTTATTTTGGTTAGTTACGTTGGTTCAAAACGCCGTAATTAACCAAATACTGAATGTTTAAATAAATTGAAAAATTAAAAATTTGTCTAAATATTTGAACCAATATTATGCAACATCTATTGATTTATCCAAGTCAATAGATTATATTTGAAGGTGATTTAACATGGTTCAAATAAAAAATAAAATAAATAAATAAATAAATTAAATAAAGTTTCAAATGTATGATAAAAAATGATATATTTTCAACCACATGAACCATGTATGCAAGTGGATTTTGAAGATTATTTTGAGAACTATTTTATCAATATATATTGCATGCTTGAGACACTTTTGAACACTTGTATGCAACGATATTGATAAGTGAGAGTTATACCTTGATTATGCTTGAGAATTCTTCAAGACTTGTAAAAATTAAAAACTTTGTGCTAGCTTCAATGTCTTGAACTATTCTTTTTGAGCAAGCATAACATCTTGAATGAATAATGTTGTCTTCATCAAAACTATTGAGAAGCTTGCCTTCACATTCTCCCCCTTTTTGATGATGACAACCCAATTTTGAAATTTTGCTTTAATCTTGTTTCTCTAACACAAAAGGCTCCCCCTTGATCAATGCTCCCCCTAAATTCATGATTTAGAGTGTCTTTGCTAGCTGCATTTTGTTAGAGAAAAACAAACACAAACACATACATATTCTCCCCCTTTGTCATTAGCAAAAAGGATGGGAAAAGACTTGAAATTTATAAAGAAATCTTGAAAAATGAAAAATAATTTTTACCTATGAGTTTTACCTCATGAAAGACTTCATCAAACATTTATCCTTGCCGGAACATGATTTTGAAGTCTTTGTCACAAAGTTGATTTATACTAGGAAGATTATGCTTTAGTTTGTCAACTTAAAGTACATCTTCAATGGATGTGAAAGTTAGTGCTTCAACTTTGCCAATGCCAAGAAATCTTTCTTTAAGGGAATCCTCATATGTGAAATAACCCTTGGACTTTGGAACTAGATTTGAAAGTTAGTTTATGCCTCCCATCAAAAGCTTAGAACCACCACTTATCAAAACATCATAGATTTAAAGTGGTCCTTAAGCAAACCTACAAAACAAATTAAGTTTGATTTGGTACCCAATGTGCTTTGGGTCCACCATAGTTAGTTCCTTTCTTAACCCACACATAATGCCCACTTGCAACACTAAAGTTTCTTACATAGCAAGCATTAGGTGTATGGGCAACAATACCACAATAAAAACAAGTAGGTTCAAAGTTGCTCTTATATCTTGGAACATAAGATTTCTTTTTAGGAAATCTTTTCTTTTTAGGATTAGGATGCACATTCCTAGGTTTGTTCACTTTCTCTTTGGAAGTTTGATCCTTAGCCTTAACAAATATAGTTTTACTTGAACTTGGTTTAGAAAACTTTGAATGGCCAAGTCCACTTTTATCATTTGAATATCTTTGTTGACTAAGGACTTCTTCCAATCCAATTTGTCCTTTCTCATACCTTTCAAGTACTCTTTTTAATTGGACAATTTGAAAAGAGAGAGATTCACAATTTTTACATACAAAATTTTGTTTTTCACTAATCATCTTTTGTTTCTCATTTTCGATCTCTTTTTCTAATGAAACATTTTTTTCTTCTAAAGTTGAAATTTGTTTCTTTTGAGATGATATAGTTTTATACAGAATTTTGCATTCATTTAACAATTCATTTATGGCACCTTGTGCATCACTATCAAAAGAATTATTACTAACCTCATCTTCTTCATCATCGGAGTGGTGTGATGCTATCAATGCAAGATTAACATGTTCTTCATCTGAAGATGAACTTGTTTCGTTGTCTACATATGTTTTCCTTTCCTTTTTATGATTCTTTTTCTTGAATTTATTTTTCTTTTGAAGTGTAGGACATTCACTTTCAACATGTCCTCTTTCTCCACATTCAAAGCATTTAATCTTTTTCGTTGGTGCTTCCCCTTTAGTGATCTCCTTTTTCTTTTCTTTTCTTAGAAACTTTTCAAACTTCTTGATAAGATCATCTTCATTATAAGCCGTTTTAATTTTTGGAGCTGCAACATTGTTTACAACACTCATTGGTTGGTGTGGACCATTTTCAACAGTTTCCCATATACCTTCTCCTTGTGCTTCAAGATGTGTTCTCATACGAATCTTCCAAAAATCAAAATACTCTCCAGAGAAAAGTGGGGGCTTGTTACTACTAACACTGTCTTTGAAAACCGGGTTCGTGCTTGCGGAAGCCATGCTGGATCTTGTCAGAACAGGTTACCTAACCTGCTCTGATTCCAATTGTAAGTTATATGTGTGCCTAAGAGGGGGTGAATTAGGCTCTTAGAGAATTATCCGGATTTTCGACGGTTTTTTTTTAATTTTTCTTTCCTAAAGATTTCTAAGTGATGAATTGCGGTAAATGCGGAAAGTAAATGAACACCGAGAATTATAGTGGTTCCCCTCACAGCCCGAGAGTACTCCACTCCCCTTTCAACATGAAAGAGAATGTACTATAGTTTTGGACAAGACAAGACTCTTCCTAGTCTTTCTATACAAGTCACTAACTATCAACCACCAAGAACACCCTCTTGGATTTTACAAGTTTAAAGTCCAACCAAGAACAAATCTTACAATGGACCTCTTGTATCCACAATCCGGATAACAAGGATTCTAACAAACCCTATAAGAGAAACAATCCTTCCCTTATAGTCAACACCTAAAACCAAACACTTGTTGGACCATTAGGATTTTACAATAGTTCAGAATTTTGAGTAAGTAGATGAAACTTTGATTCTTCAATATATCAATCCAAAGATTGATCTTCTCCCTTTTTTTTAACAATCACTCTTAATGATATTATACAAGTGTTCAACACAATTGAAATGAAACAAATGTAGTATGTGTGAATATTTTATGCAAATGTTTCACTCTTAGAAAGTTTGTTAAGAACACTTTGATAAAATGAAAGTTTTGGTAGAAGAATGATTGTTTGAAATTTTTAGCAAGGAGGTGTTTTTAAATCTGAAAAATGATGTTTATATAATGCACAAAACACCTCTACATAAAGGTATTATGATATGAAACAATGCCATGCTTTAAAATATAAAACCAATGATCATTTTCATGAAAAGATACTTATTTTCGCATGCAAGAACAGTGGTAATTGATTAACAACAAATGTGTTAATCGGTTACGCTCCTTCAACGTTTAAAAATATTCAAAATTAAAACATGCTGTAAATTGTGGCGGTTATTTTGGTTAGTTACGTCGGTTCAAAACGCCGTAATTAACCAAAAACTGAATGTTTAAATAAATTGAAAAATTAAATATTTGTCTAAATATTTGAACCAATATTATGCAACATCTATTGATTTATCCAAGTCAATAGATTATATTTGAAAGTGATTTAACATGGTTCAAATAAAAAATAAAATAAATAAATAAATTAATTAAATAAAGTTTCAAATGTATGATAAAAAATGATATATTTTCAACCACATGAACCATGTATGCAAGTGAATTTTGAAGATTATTTTGAGAACTATTTTATCAATATATATTGCATGCTTGAGACACTTTTGAACACTTGTATGCAACCATATTGATAAGTGAGAGTTATACCTTGATTATACTTGAGAATTCTTCAAGACTTGTAAAAATTAAAAACTTTGTGCTAGCTTCAATGTCTTGATCCATTCTTTTTGAGCAAGCATAACATCTTGAATGAATAATGTTGTCTTCATCAAAACTATTGAGAAGCTTGCCTTCACATTCTCCCCCTTTTTGATGATGACAACCCAATTTTGAAATTTTGCTTTAATCTTGTTTCTCTAACACAAAAGGCTCCCCCTTGATCAATGCTCCCCCTAAATTCATGATTTAGAGTGTCTTTGCTAGCTGCATTTTGTTAGAGAAAAACAAACACAAACACATACATCTTCTCCCCCTTTGTCATTAGCAAAAAGGATGGGAAAAGACTTGAAATTTATAAAGAAATCTTGAAAAATGAAAAATAATTTTTACCTATGAGTTTTACCTCATGAAAGACTTCATCAAACATTTATCCTTGCCGGAACATGATTTTGAAGTCTTTGTCACAAAGTTGATTTATACTAGGAAGATTATGCTTTAGTTTGTCAACTTAAAGTACATCTTCAATGGATGTGAAAGTTAGTGCTTCAACTTTGCCAATGCCAAGAAATATTTCTTTAAGGGAATCCTCATATGTGAAATAACCCTTGGACTTTGGAACTAGATTTGAAAGTTAGTTTATGCCTCCCATCAAAAGCTTAGAACCACCACTTATCAAAACATCATAGATTTAAAGTGGTCCTTAAGCAAACCTACAAAACAAATTAAGTTTGATTTGGTACCCAATGTGCTTTGGGTCCACCATAGTTAGTTCCTTTCTTAACCCACACATAATGCCCACTTGCAACACTAAAGTTTCTTACATAGCAAGCATTAGGTGTATGAGCAACAATACCACAATAAAAACAAGTAGGTTCAAAGTTGCTCTTATATCTTGGAACATAAGATTTCTTTTTAGGAAATCTTTTCTTTTTAGGATTAGGATGCACATTCCTAGGTTTGTTCACTTTCTCTTTGGAAGTTTGATCCTTAGCCTTAACAAATATAGTTTTACTTGAACTTGGTTTAGAAAACTTTAAATAGCCAAGTCCACTTTTATCATTTGAATATCTTTGTTGACTAAGGACTTCTTCCAATCCAATTTGTCCTTTCTCATACCTTTCAAGTACTCTTTTTAATTGGACAATTTGAAAAGAGAGAGATTCACAATTTTTACATACAAAATTTTGTTTTTCACTAATCATCTTTTGTTTCTCATTTTCGATCTCTTTTTCTAATGAAACATTTTTTTCTTCTAAAGTTGAAATTTGTTTCTTTTGAGATGATATAGTTTTATACAGAATTTTGCATTCATTTAACAATTCATTTATGGCACCTTGTGCATCACTATCAAAAGAATTATTACTAACCTCATCTTCTTCATCATCGGAGTGGTGTGATGCTATCAATGCAAGATTAACATGTTCTTCATCTGAAGATGAACTTGTTTCGTTGTCTACATATGTTTTCCTTTCCTTTTTATGATTCTTTTTCTTGAATTTATTTTTCTTTTGAAGTGTAGGACATTCACTTTCAACATGTCCCCTTTCTCCACATTCAAAGCATTTAATCTTTTTCGTTGGTGCTTCCCCTTTAGTGATCTCCTTTTTCTTTTCTTTTCTTAGAAACTTTTCAAACTTCTTGATAAGATCATCTTCATTATAAGCCATTTTAATTTTTGGAGCTGCAACATTGTTTACAACACTCATTGGTTGGTGTGGACCATTTTCAACAGTTTCCCATGTACCTTCTCCTTGTGCTTCAAGATGTGTTCTCATACGAATCTTCCAAAAATCAAAATACTCTTCAGAGAAAAGTGGGGGCTTGTTACTACTTCCACCGTCTTTGAAAACCGGGTTCATGCTTGCGGAAGCCATGCTGGATCTTGTCAGAACAGGTTACCTAACCTGCTCTGATACCAATTGTAAGTTATATGTGTGCCTAAGAGGGGGTGAATTAGGCTCTTAGAGAATTATCTGGATTTTCGACGGTTTTTTTTGAATTTTTCTTTCCTAAAGATTTCTAAGTGATGAATTGCGGTAAATGCGGAAAGTAAATGAACACCGAGAATTATAGTGGTTCCCCTCACAGCCCGAGAGTACTCCACTCCCCTTTCAACATGAAAGAGAATTTACTATAGTTTTGGACAAGACAAGACTCTTCCTAGTCTTTCTATACAAGTCACTAACTATCAACCACCAAGAACACCCTCTTGGATTTTACAAGTTTAAAGTCCAACCAAGAACAAATCTTACAATGGACCTCTTGTATCCACAATCCGGATAACAAGGATTCTAACAAACCCTATAAGAGAAACAATCCTTCCCTTATAGTCAACACCTAAAACCAAACACTTGTTGGACCATTAGGATTTTACAATAGTTCAGAATTTTGAGTAAGTAGATGAAACTTTGATTCTTCAATATATCAATCCAAAGATTGATCTTCTCCCCTTTTTTTAACAATCACTCTTAATGATATTATACAAGTGTTCAACACAATTGAAATGAAACAAATGTAGTATGTGTGAATATTTTATGCAAATGTTTCACTCTTAGAAAGTTTGTTAAGAACACTTTGATAAAATGAAAGTTTTGGTAGAAGAATGATTGTTTGAAATTTTTAGCAAGGAGGTGTTTTTAAATCTGAAAAATGATGTTTATATAATGCACAAAACACCTCTACATAAAGGTATTATGATATGAAACAATGCCATGCTTTAAAATATAAAACCAATGATCATATTCATGAAAAGATACATATTTTCGCATGCAAGAACAGTGGTAATCGATTAACAACAAATGTGTTAATCGGTTACGCTCCTTCAACGTTTAAAAATATTCAAAATTAAAACACGCTGTAAATTGTGGCGGTTATTTTGGTTAGTTACGTCGGTTCAAAACGCCGTAATTAACCAAAAACTGAATGTTTAAATAAATTGAAAAATTAAAAATTTGTCTAAATATTTGAACCAATATTATGCAACATCTATTGATTTATCCAAGTCAATAGATTATATTTGAAAGTGATTTAACATGATTCAAATAAAAAATAAAATAAATAAATAAATAAATTAAATAAAGTTTCAAATGTATGATAAAAAATGATATATTTTCAACCACATGAACCATGTATGCAAGTGAATTTTGAAGATTATTTTGAGAACTATTTTATCAATATATATTGCATGCTTGAGACACTTTTGAACACTTGTATACAACCATATTGATAAGTGAGAGTTATACCTTGATTATACTTGAGAATTCTTCAAGACTTGTAAAAATTAAAAACTTTGTGCTAGCTTCAATGTCTTGATCCATTCTTTTTGAGCAAGCATAACATCTTGAATGAATAATGTTGTCTTCATCAAAACTATTGAGAAGCTTGCCTTCACATTCTCCCCCTTTTTGATGATGACAACCCAATTTTGAAATTTTGCTTTAATCTTGTTTCTCTAACACAAAAGGCTCCCCCTTGATCAATGCTCCCCCTAAATTCATGATTTAGAGTGTTTTTGCTAGCTGCATTTTGTTAGAGAAAAACAAACACAAACACATACATCTTCTCCCCCTTTGTCATTAGCAAAAAGGATGGGAAAAGACTTGAAATTTATAAAGAAATCTTGAAAAATGAAAAATAATTTTTACCTATGAGTTTTACCTCATGAAAGACTTCATCAAACATTTATCCTTGCCGGAACATGATTTTGAAGTCTTTGTCACAAAGTTGATTTATACTAGGAAGATTATGCTTTAGTTTGTCAACTTAAAGTACATCTTCAATGGATGTGAAAGTTAGTGCTTCAACTTTGCCAATGCCAAGAAATCTTTCTTTAAGGGAATCCTCATATGTGAAATAACCCTTGGACTTTGGAACTAGATTTGAAAGTTAGTTTATGCCTCCCATCAAAAGCTTAGAACCACCACTTATCAAAACATCATAGATTTAAAGTGGTCCTTAAGCAAACCTACAAAACAAATTAAGTTTGATTTGGTACCCAATGTGCTTTGGGTCCACCATAGTTAGTTCCTTTCTTAACCCACACATAATGCCCACTTGCAACACTAAAGTTTCTTACATAGCAAGCATTAGGTGTATGGGCAACAATACCACAATAAAAACAAGTAGGTTCAAAGTTGCTCTTATATCTTGGAACATAAGATTTCTTTTTAGGAAATCTTTTCTTTTTAGGATTAGGATGCACATTCCTAGGTTTGTTCACTTTCTCTTTGGAAGTTTGATCCTTAGCCTTAACAAATATAGTTTTACTTGAACTTGGTTTAGAAAACTTTGAATAGCCAAGTCCACTTTTATCATTTGAATATCTTTGTTGACTAAGGACTTCTTCCAATCCAATTTGTCCTTTCTCATACCTTTCAAGTACTCTTTTTAATTGGACAATTTGAAAAGAGAGAGATTCACAATTTTTACATACAAAATTTTGTTTTTCACTAATCATCTTTTGTTTCTCATTTTCGATCTCTTTTTCTAATGAAACATTTTTTTCTTCTAAAGTTGAAATTTGTTTCTTTTGAGATGATATAGTTTTATACAGAATTTTGCATTCATTTAACAATTCATTTATGGCACCTTGTGCATCACTATCAAAAGAATTATTACTAACCTCATCTTCTTCATCATCGGAGTGGTGTGATGCTATCAATGCAAGATTAACATGTTCTTCATCTGAAGATGAACTTGTTTCGTTGTCTACATATGTTTTCCTTTCCTTTTTATGATTCTTTTTCTTGAATTTATTTTTCTTTTGAAGTGTAGGACATTCACTTTCAACATGTCCCCTTTCTCCACATTCAAAGCATTTAATCTTTTTCGTTGGTGCTTCCCCTTTAGTGATCTCCTTTTTCTTTTCTTTTCTTAGAAACTTTTCAAACTTCTTGATAAGATCATCTTCATTATAAGCCGTTTTAATTTTTGGAGCTGCAACATTGTTTACAACACTCATTGGTTGGTGTGGACCATTTTCAACAGTTTCCCATATACCTTCTCCTTGTGCTTCAAGATGTGTTCTCATACGAATCTTCCAAAAATCAAAATACTCTCCAGAGAAAAGTGGGGGCTTGTTACTACTTCCACCGTCTTTGAAAACCGGGTTCGTGCTTGCGGAAGCCATGCTGGATCTTGTCAGAACAGGTTACCTAACCTGGTCTGATACCAATTGTAAGTTATATGTGTGCCTAAGAGGGGGTGAATTAGGCTCTTAGAGAATTATCTGGATTTCCGACGGTTTTTTTTTGAATTTTTCTTTCCTAAAGATTTCTAAGTGATGAATTGCGGTAAATGCGGAAAGTAAATGAACACCGAGAATTATAGTGGTTCCCCTCACAGCCCGAGAGTACTCCACTCCCCTTTCAACATGAAAGAGAATTTACTATAGTTTTGGACAAGACAAGACTCTTCCTAGTCTTTCTATACAAGTCACTAACTATCAACCACCAAGAACACCCTCTTGGATTTTACAAGTTTAAAGTCCAACCAAGAACAAATCTTACAATGGACCTCTTGTATCCACAATCCGGATAACAAGGATTCTAACAAACCCTATAAGAGAAACAATCCTTCCCTTATAGTCAACACCTAAAACCAAACACTTGTTGGACCATTAGGATTTTACAATAGTTCAGAATTTTGAGTAAGTAAATGAAACTTTGATTCTTCAATATATCAATCCAAAGATTGATCTTCTCCCTTTTTTTTAACAATCACTCTTAATGATATTATACAAGTGTTCAACACAATTGAAATGAAACAAATGTAGTATGTGTGAATATTTTATGCAAATGTTTCACTCTTAGAAAGTTTGTTAAGAACACTTTGATAAAATGAAAGTTTTGGTAGAAGAATGATTGTTTGAAATTTTTAGCAAGGAGGTGTTTTTAAATCTGAAAAATGATGTTTATATAATGCACAAAACACCTCTACATAAAGGTATTATGATATGAAACAATGCCATGCTTTAAAATATAAAACCAATGATCATATTCATGAAAAGATACATATTTTCGCATGCAAGAACAGTGGTAATCGATTAACAACAAATGTGCTAATCGGTTACGCTCCTTCAACGTTTAAAAATATTCAAAATTAAAACACGCTGTAAATTGTGGCGGTTATTTTGGTTAGTTACGTCGGTTCAAAACACCGTAATTAACCAAAAACTGAATGTTTAAATAAATTGAAAAATTAAAAATTTGTCTAAATATTTGAACCAATATTATGCAACATCTATTGATTTATCCAAGTCAATAGATTATATTTGAAAGTGATTTAACATGATTCAAATAAAAAATAAAATAAATAAATAAATAAATTAAATAAAGTTTCAAATGTATGATAAAAAATGATATATTTTCAACCACATGAACCATGTATGCAAGTGAATTTTGAAGATTATTTTGAGAACTATTTTATCAATATATATTGCATGCTTGAGACACTTTTGAACACTTGTATACAACCATATTGATAAGTGAGAGTTATACCTTGATTATACTTGAGAATTCTTCAAGACTTGTAAAAATTAAAAACTTTGTGCTAGCTTCAATGTCTTGATCCATTCTTTTTGAGCAAGCATAACATCTTGAATGAATAATGTTGTCTTCATCAAAACTATTGAGAAGCTTGCCTTCACATTCTCCCCCTTTTTGATGATGACAACCCAATTTTGAAATTTTGCTTTAATCTTGTTTCTCTAACACAAAAGGCTCCCCCTTGATCAATGCTCCCCCTAAATTCATGATTTAGAGTGTCTTTGCTAGCTGCATTTTGTTAGAGAAAAACAAACACAAACACATACATCTTCTCCCCCTTTGTCATTAGCAAAAAGGATGGGAAAATACTTGAAATTTATAAAGAAATCTTGAAAAATGAAAAATAATTTTTACCTATGAGTTTTACCTCATGAAAGACTTCATCAAACATTTATCCTTGCCGGAACATGATTTTGAAGTCTTTGTCACAAAGTTGATTTATACTAGGAAGATTATGCTTTAGTTTGTCAACTTAAAGTACATCTTCAATGGATGTGAAAGTTAGTGCTTCAACTTTGCCAATGCCAAGAAATCTTTCTTTAAGGGAATCCTCATATGTGAAATAACCCTTGGACTTTGGAACTAGATTTGAAAGTTAGTTTATGCCTCCCATCAAAAGCTTAGAACCACCACTTATCAAAACATCATAGATTTAAAGTGGTCCTTAAGCAAACCTACAAAACAAATTAAGTTTGATTTGGTACCCAATGTGCTTTGGGTCCACCATAGTTAGTTCCTTTCTTAACCCACACATAATGCCCACTTGCAACACTAAAGTTTCTTACATAGCAAGCATTAGGTGTATGGGCAACAATACCACAATAAAAACAAGTAGGTTCAAAGTTGCTCTTATATCTTGGAACATAAGATTTCTTTTTAGGAAATCTTTTCTTTTTAGGATTAGGATGCACATTCCTAGGTTTGTTCACTTTCTCTTTGGAAGTTTGATCCTTAGCCTTAACAAATATAGTTTTACTTGAACTTGGTTTAGAAAACTTTGAATAGCCAAGTCCACTTTTATCATTTGAATATCTTTGTTGACTAAGGACTTCTTCCAATCCAATTTGTCCTTTCTCATACCTTTCAAGTACTCTTTTTAATTGGACAATTTGAAAAGAGTGAGATTCACAATTTTTACATACAAAATTTTGTTTTTCACTAATCATCTTTTGTTTCTCATTTTCGATCTCTTTTTCTAATGAAACATTTTTTTCTTCTAAAGTTGAAATTTGTTTCTTTTGAGATGATATAGTTTTATACAGAATTTTGCATTCATTTAACAATTCATTTATGGCACCTTGTGCATCACTATCAAAAGAATTATTACTAACCTCATCTTCTTCATCATCGGAGTGGTGTGATGCTATCAATGCAAGATTAACATGTTCTTCATCTGAAGATGAACTTGTTTCGTTGTCTACATATGTTTTCCTTTCCTTTTTATGATTCTTTTTCTTGAATTTATTTTTCTTTTGAAGTGTAGGACATTCACTTTCAACATGTCCCCTTTCTCCACATTCAAAGCATTTAATCTTTTTCGTTGGTGCTTCCCCTTTAGTGATCTCCTTTTTCTTTTCTTTTCTTAGAAACTTTTCAAACTTCTTGATAAGATCATCTTCATTATAAGCCGTTTTAATTTTTGGAGCTGCAACATTGTTTACAACACTCATTGGTTGGTGTGGACCATTTTCAACAGTTTCCCATATACCTTCTCCTTGTGCTTCAAGATGTGTTCTCATACGAATCTTCCAAAAATCAAAATACTCTCCAGAGAAAAGTGGGGGCTTGTTACTACTTCCACCGTCTTTGAAAACCGGGTTCGTGCTTGCGGAAGCCATGCTGGATCTTGTCAGAACAGGTTACCTAACCTGCTCTGATACCAATTGTAAGTTATATGTGTGCCTAAGAGGGGGTGAATTAGGCTCTTAGAGAATTATCTGGATTTCCGACGGTTTTTTTTTGAATTTTTCTTTCCTAAAGATTTCTAAGTGATGAATTGCGGTAAATGCGGAAAGTAAATGAACACCGAGAATTATAGTGGTTCCCCTCACAACCCGAGAGTACTCCACTCCCCTTTCAACATGAAAGAGAATTTACTATAGTTTTGGACAAGACAAGACTCTTCCTAGTCTTTCTATACAAGTCACTAACTATCAACCACCAAGAACACCCTCTTGGATTTTACAAGTTTAAAGTCCAACCAAGAA
Source organism: Lathyrus tuberosus (assembly GCA_022829125.1). Classification (NCBI taxonomy): domain Eukaryota; kingdom Viridiplantae; phylum Streptophyta; class Magnoliopsida; order Fabales; family Fabaceae; genus Lathyrus; species Lathyrus tuberosus. Next base: position 2,137,910 of record JALAZF010000348.1, read on the forward strand.
CAAATCTTACAATGGACCTCTTGTATCCACAATCCGGATAACAAGGATTCTAACAAACCCTATAAGAGAAACAATCCTTCCCTTATAGTCAACACCTAAAACCAAACACTTGTTGGACCATTAGGATTTTACAATAGTTCAGAATTTTGAGTAAGTAGATGAAACTTTGATTCTTCAATATATCAATCCAAAGATTGATCTTCTCCCTTTTTTTTAACAATCACTCTTAATGATATTATACAAGTGTTCAACACAATTGAAATGAAACAAATGTAGTATGTGTGAATATTTTATGCAAATGTTTCACTCTTAGAAAGTTTGTTAAGAACACTTTGATAAAATGAAAGTTTTGGTAGAAGAATGATTGTTTGAAATTTTTAGCAAGGAGGTGTTTTTAAATCTGAAAAATGATGTTTATATAATGCACAAAACACCTCTACATAAAGGTATTATGATATGAAACAATGCCATGCTTTAAAATATAAAACCAATGATCATATTCATGAAAAGATACATATTTTCGCATGCAAGAACAGTGGTAATCGATTAACAACAAATGTGTTAATCGGTTACGCTCCTTCAACGTTTAAAAATATTCAAAATTAAAACACGCTGTAAATTGTGGCGGTTATTTTGGTTAGTTACGTCGGTTCAAAACGCCGTAATTAACCAAAAACTGAATGTTTAAATAAATTGAAAAATTAAAAATTTGTCTAAATATTTGAACCAATATTATGCAACATCTATTGATTTATCCAAGTCAATAGATTATATTTGAAAGTGATTTAACATGATTCAAATAAAAAATAAAATAAATAAATAAATAAATTAAATAAATTTTCAAATGTATGATAAAAAATGATATATTTTCAACCACATGAACCATGTATGCAAGTGAATTTTGAAGATTATTTTGAGAACTATTTTATCAATATATATTGCATGCTTGAGACACTTTTGAACACTTGTATACAACCATATTGATAAGTGAGAGTTATACCTTGATTATACTTGAGAATTCTTCAAGACTTGTAAAAATTAAAAACTTTGTGCTAGCTTCAATGTCTTGATCCATTCTTTTTGAGCAAGCATAACATCTTGAATGAATAATGTTGTCTTCATCAAAACTATTGAGAAGCTTGCCTTCACATTCTCCCCCTTTTTGATGATGACAACCCAATTTTGAAATTTTGCTTTAATCTTGTTTCTCTAACACAAAAGGCTCCCCCTTGATCAATGCTCCCCCTAAATTCATGATTTAGAGTGTCTTTGCTAGCTGCATTTTGTTAGAGAAAAACAAACACAAACACATACATCTTCTCCCCCTTTGTCATTAGCAAAAAGGATGGGAAAAGACTTGAAATTTATAAAGAAATCTTGAAAAATGAAAAATAATTTTTACCTATGAGTTTTACCTCATGAAAGACTTCATCAAACATTTATCCTTGCCGGAACATGATTTTGAAGTCTTTGTCACAAAGTTGATTTATACTAGGAAGATTATGCTTTAGTTTGTCAACTTAAAGTACATCTTCAATGGATGTGAAAGTTAGTGCTTCAACTTTGCCAATGCCAAGAAATCTTTCTTTAAGGGAATCCTCATATGTGAAATAACCCTTGGACTTTGGAACTAGATTTGAAAGTTAGTTTATGCCTCCCATCAAAAGCTTAGAACCACCACTTATCAAAACATCATAGATTTAAAGTGGTCCTTAAGCAAACCTACAAAACAAATTAAGTTTGATTTGGTACCCAATGTGCTTTGGGTCCACCATAGTTAGTTCCTTTCTTAACCCACACATAATGCCCACTTGCAACACTAAAGTTTCTTACATAGCAAGCATTAGGTGTATGGGCAACAATACCACAATAAAAACAAGTAGGTTCAAAGTTGCTCTTATATCTTGGAACATAAGATTTCTTTTTAGGAAATCTTTTCTTTTTAGGATTAGGATGCACATTCCTAGGTTTGTTCACTTTCTCTTTGGAAGTTTGATCCTTAGCCTTAACAAATATAGTTTTACTTGAACTTGGTTTAGAAAACTTTAAATAGCCAAGTCCACTTTTATCATTTGAATATCTTTGTTGACTAAGGACTTCTTCCAATCCAATTTGTCCTTTCTCATACCTTTCAAGTACTCTTTTTAATTGGACAATTTGAAAAGAGAGAGATTCACAATTTTTACATACAAAATTTTGTTTTTCACTAATCATCTTTTGTTTCTCATTTTCGATCTCTTTTTCTAATGAAACATTTTTTTCTTCTAAAGTTGAAATTTGTTTCTTTTGAGATGATATAGTTTTATACAGAATTTTGCATTCATTTAACAATTCATTTATGGCACCTTGTGCATCACTATCAAAAGAATTATTACTAACCTCATCTTCTTCATCATCGGAGTGGTGTGATGCTATCAATGCAAGATTAACATGTTCTTCATCTGAAGATGAACTTGTTTCGTTGTCTACATATGTTTTCCTTTCCTTTTTATGATTCTTTTTCTTGAATTTATTTTTCTTTTGAAGTGTAGGACATTCACTTTCAACATGTCCCCTTTCTCCACATTCAAAGCATTTAATCTTTTTCGTTGGTGCTTCCCCTTTAGTGATCTCCTTTTTCTTTTCTTTTCTTAGAAACTTTTCAAACTTCTTGATAAGATCATCTTCATTATAAGCCGTTTTAATTTTTGGAGCTGCAACATTGTTTACAACACTCATTGGTTGGTGTGGACCATTTTCAACAGTTTCCCATATACCTTCTCCTTGTGCTTCAAGATGTGTTCTCATACGAATCTTCCAAAAATTAAAATACTCTCCAGAGAAAAGTGGGGGCTTGTTACTACTTCCACCGTCTTTGAAAACCGGGTTCGTGCTTGCGGAAGCCATGCTGGATCTTGTCAGAACAGGTTACCTAACCTGCTCTGATACCAATTGTAAGTTATATGTGTGCCTAAGAGGGGGTGAATTAGGCTCTTAGAGAATTATCTGGATTTCCGACGGTTTTTTTTTGAATTTTTCTTTCCTAAAGATTTCTAAGTGATGAATTGCGGTAAATGCGGAAAGTAAATGAACACCGAGAATTATAGTGGTTCCCCTCACAACCCGAGAGTACTCCACTCCCCTTTCAACATGAAAGAGAATTTACTATAGTTTTGGACAAGACAAGACTCTTCCTAGTCTTTCTATACAAGTCACTAACTATCAACCACCAAGAACACCCTCTTGGATTTTACAAGTTTAAAGTCCAACCAAGAACAAATCTTACAATGGACCTCTTGTATCCACAATCCGGATAACAAGGATTCTAACAAACCCTATAAGAGAAACAATCCTTCCCTTATAGTCAACACCTAAAACCAAACACTTGTTGGACCATTAGGATTTTACAATAGTTCAGAATTTTGAGTAAGTAGATGAAACTTTGATTCTTCAATATATCAATCCAAAGATTGATCTTCTCCCTTTTTTTTAACAATCACTCTTAATGATATTATACAAGTGTTCAACACAATTGAAATGAAACAAATGTAGTATGTGTGAATATTTTATGCAAATGTTTCACTCTTAGAAAGTTTGTTAAGAACACTTTGATAAAATGAAAGTTTTGGTAGAAGAATGATTGTTTGAAATTTTTAGCAAGGAGGTGTTTTTAAATCTGAAAAATGATGTTTATATAATGCACAAAACACCTCTACATAAAGGTATTATGATATGAAACAATGCCATGCTTTAAAATATAAAACCAATGATCATATTCATGAAAAGATACATATTTTCGCATGCAAGAACAGTGGTAATCGATTAACAACAAATGTGTTAATCGGTTACGCTCCTTCAACGTTTAAAAATATTCAAAATTAAAACACGCTGTAAATTGTGGCGGTTATTTTGGTTAGTTACGTCGGTTCAAAACGCCGTAATTAACCAAAAACTGAATGTTTAAGTAAATTGAAAAATTAAAAATTTGTCTAAATATTTGAACCAATATTATGCAACATCTATTGATTTATCCAAGTCAATAGATTATATTTGAAAGTGATTTAACATGATTCAAATAAAAAATAAAATAAATAAATAAATAAATTAAATAAATTTTCAAATGTATGATAAAAAATGATATATTTTCAACCACATGAACCATGTATGCAAGTGAATTTTGAAGATTATTTTGAGAACTATTTTATCAATATATATTGCATGCTTGAGACACTTTTGAACACTTGTATACAACCATATTGATAAGTGAGAGTTATACCTTGATTATACTTGAGAATTCTTCAAGACTTGTAAAAATTAAAAACTTTGTGCTAGCTTCAATGTCTTGATCCATTCTTTTTGAGCAAGCATAACATCTTGAATGAATAATGTTGTCTTCATCAAAACTATTGAGAAGCTTGCCTTCACATTCTCCCCCTTTTTGATGATGACAACCCAATTTTGAAATTTTGCTTTAATCTTGTTTCTCTAACACAAAAGGCTCCCCCTTGATCAATGCTCCCCCTAAATTCATGATTTAGAGTGTCTTTGCTAGCTGCATTTTGTTAGAGAAAAACAAACACAAACACATACATCTTCTCCCCCTTTGTCATTAGCAAAAAGGATGGGAAAAGACTTGAAATTTATAAAGAAATCTTGAAAAATGAAAAATAATTTTTACCTATGAGTTTTACCTCATGAAAGACTTCATCAAACATTTATCCTTGCCGGAACATGATTTTGAAGTCTTTGTCACAAAGTTGATTTATACTAGGAAGATTATGCTTTAGTTTGTCAACTTAAAGTACATCTTCAATGGATGTGAAAGTTAGTGCTTCAACTTTGCCAATGCCAAGAAATCTTTCTTTAAGGGAATCCTCATATGTGAAATAACCCTTGGACTTTGGAACTAGATTTGAAAGTTAGTTTATGCCTCCCATCAAAAGCTTAGAACCACCACTTATCAAAACATCATAGATTTAAAGTGGTCCTTAAGCAAACCTACAAAACAAATTAAGTTTGATTTGGTACCCAATGTGCTTTGGGTCCACCATAGTTAGTTCCTTTCTTAACCCACACATAATGCCCACTTGCAACACTAAAGTTTCTTACATAGCAAGCATTAGGTGTATGGGCAACAATACCACAATAAAAACAAGTAGGTTCAAAGTTGCTCTTATATCTTGGAACATAAGATTTCTTTTTAGGAAATCTTTTCTTTTTAGGATTAGGATGCACATTCCTAGGTTTGTTCACTTTCTCTTTGGAAGTTTGATCCTTAGCCTTAACAAATATAGTTTTACTTGAACTTGGTTTAGAAAACTTTGAATAGCCAAGTCCACTTTTATCATTTGAATATCTTTGTTGACTAAGGACTTCTTCCAATCCAATTTGTCCTTTCTCATACCTTTCAAGTACTCTTTTTAATTGGACAATTTGAAAAGAGAGAGATTCACAATTTTTACATACAAAATTTTGTTTTTCACTAATCATCTTTTGTTTCTCATTTTCGATCTCTTTTTCTAATGAAACATTTTTTTCTTCTAAAGTTGAAATTTGTTTCTTTTGAGATGATATAGTTTTATACAGAATTTTGCATTCATTTAACAATTCATTTATGGCACCTTGTGCATCACTATCAAAAGAATTATTACTAACCTCATCTTCTTCATCATCGGAGTGGTGTGATGCTATCAATGCAAGATTAACATGTTCTTCATCTGAAGATGAACTTGTTTCGTTGTCTACATATGTTTTCCTTTCCTTTTTATGATTCTTTTTCTTGAATTTATTTTTCTTTTGAAGTGTAGGACATTCACTTTCAACATGTCCCCTTTCTCCACATTCAAAGCATTTAATCTTTTTCGTTGGTGCTTCCCCTTTAGTGATCTCCTTTTTCTTTTCTTTTCTTAGAAACTTTTCAAACTTCTTGATAAGATCATCTTCATTATAAGCCGTTTTAATTTTTGGAGCTGCAACATTGTTTACAACACTCATTGGTTGGTGTGGACCATTTTCAACAGTTTCCCATATACCTTCTCCTTGTGCTTCAAGATGTGTTCTCATACGAATCTTCCAAAAATCAAAATACTCTCCAGAGAAAAGTGGGGGCTTGTTACTACTTCCACCGTCTTTGAAAACCGGGTTCGTGCTTGCGGAAGCCATGCTGGATCTTGTCAGAACAGGTTACCTAACCTGCTCTGATACCAATTGTAAGTTATATGTGTGCCTAAGAGGGGGTGAATTAGGCTCTTAGAGAATTATCTGGATTTCCGACGGTTTTTTTTTGAATTTTTCTTTCCTAAAGATTTCTAAGTGATGAATTGCGGTAAATGCGGAAAGTAAATGAACACCGAGAATTATAGTGGTTCCCCTCACAACCCGAGAGTACTCCACTCCCCTTTCAACATGAAAGAGAATTTACTATAGTTTTGGACAAGACAAGACTCTTCCTAGTCTTTCTATACAAGTCACTAACTATCAACCACCAAGAACACCCTCTTGGATTTTACAAGTTTAAAGTCCAACCAAGAACAAATCTTACAATGGACCTCTTGTATCCACAATCCGGATAACAAGGATTCTAACAAACCCTATAAGAGAAACAATCCTTCCCTTATAGTCAACACCTAAAACCAAACACTTGTTGGACCATTAGGATTTTACAATAGTTCAGAATTTTGAGTAAGTAGATGAAACTTTGATTCTTCAATATATCAATCCAAAGATTGATCTTCTCCCCTTTTTTTAACAATCACTCTTAATGATATTATACAAGTGTTCAACACAATTGAAATGAAACAAATGTAGTATGTGTGAATATTTTATGCAAATGTTTCACTCTTAGAAAGTTTGTTAAGAACACTTTGATAAAATGAAAGTTTTGGTAGAAGAATGATTGTTTGAAATTTTTAGCAAGGAGGTGTTTTTAAATCTGAAAAATGATGTTTATATAATGCACAAAACACCTCTACATAAAGGTATTATGATATGAAACAATGCCATGCTTTAAAATATAAAACCAATGATCATATTCATGAAAAGATACATATTTTCGCATGCAAGAACAGTGGTAATCGATTAACAACAAATGTGTTAATCGGTTACGCTCCTTCAACGTTTAAAAATATTCAAAATTAAAACACGCTGTAAATTGTGGCGGTTATTTTGGTTAGTTACGTCGGTTCAAAACGCCGTAATTAACCAAAAACTGAATGTTTAAATAAATTGAAAAATTAAAAATTTGTCTAAATATTTGAACCAATATTATGCAACATCTATTGATTTATCCAAGTCAATAGATTATATTTGAAAGTGATTTAACATGATTCAAATAAAAAATAAAATAAATAAATAAATAAATTAAATAAATTTTCAAATGTATGATAAAAAATGATATATTTTCAACCACATGAACCATGTATGCAAGTGAATTTTGAAGATTATTTTGAGAACTATTTTATCAATATATATTGCATGCTTGAGACACTTTTGAACACTTGTATACAACCATATTGATAAGTGAGAGTTATACCTTGATTATACTTGAGAATTCTTCAAGACTTGTAAAAATTAAAAACTTTGTGCTAGCTTCAATGTCTTGATCCATTCTTTTTGAGCAAGCATAACATCTTGAATGAATAATGTTGTCTTCATCAAAACTATTGAGAAGCTTGCCTTCACATTCTCCCCCTTTTTGATGATGACAACCCAATTTTGAAATTTTGCTTTAATCTTGTTTCTCTAACACAAAAGGCTCCCCCTTGATCAATGCTCCCCCTAAATTCATGATTTAGAGTGTCTTTGCTAGCTGCATTTTGTTAGAGAAAAACAAACACAAACACATACATCTTCTCCCCCTTTGTCATTAGCAAAAAGGATGGGAAAAGACTTGAAATTTATAAAGAAATCTTGAAAAATGAAAAATAATTTTTACCTATGAGTTTTACCTCATGAAAGACTTCATCAAACATTTATCCTTGCCGGAACATGATTTTGAAGTCTTTGTCACAAAGTTGATTTATACTAGGAAGATTATGCTTTAGTTTGTCAACTTAAAGTACATCTTCAATGGATGTGAAAGTTAGTGCTTCAACTTTGCCAATGCCAAGAAATCTTTCTTTAAGGGAATCCTCATATGTGAAATAACCCTTGGACTTTGGAACTAGATTTGAAAGTTAGTTTATGCCTCCCATCAAAAGCTTAGAACCACCACTTATCAAAACATCATAGATTTAAAGTGGTCCTTAAGCAAACCTACAAAACAAATTAAGTTTGATTTGGTACCCAATGTGCTTTGGGTCCACCATAGTTAGTTCCTTTCTTAACCCACACATAATGCCCACTTGCAACACTAAAGTTTCTTACATAGCAAGCATTAGGTGTATGGGCAACAATACCACAATAAAAACAAGTAGGTTCAAAGTTGCTCTTATATCTTGGAACATAAGATTTCTTTTTAGGAAATCTTTTCTTTTTAGGATTAGGATGCACATTCCTAGGTTTGTTCACTTTCTCTTTGGAAGTTTGATCCTTAGCCTTAACAAATATAGTTTTACTTGAACTTGGTTTAGAAAACTTTGAATAGCCAAGTCCACTTTTATCATTTGAATATCTTTGTTGACTAAGGACTTCTTCCAATCCAATTTGTCCTTTCTCATACCTTTCAAGTACTCTTTTTAATTGGACAATTTGAAAAGAGAGAGATTCACAATTTTTACATACAAAATTTTGTTTTTCACTAATCATCTTTTGTTTCTCATTTTCGATCTCTTTTTCTAATGAAACATTTTTTTCTTCTAAAGTTGAAATTTGTTTCTTTTGAGATGATATAGTTTTATACAGAATTTTGCATTCATTTAACAATTCATTTATGGCACCTTGTGCATCACTATCAAAAGAATTATTACTAACCTCATCTTCTTCATCATCGGAGTGGTGTGATGCTATCAATGCAAGATTAACATGTTCTTCATCTGAAGATGAACTTGTTTCGTTGTCTACATATGTTTTCCTTTCCTTTTTATGATTCTTTTTCTTGAATTTATTTTTCTTTTGAAGTGTAGGACATTCACTTTCAACATGTCCCCTTTCTCCACATTCAAAGCATTTAATCTTTTTCGTTGGTGCTTCCCCTTTAGTGATCTCCTTTTTCTTTTCTTTTCTTAGAAACTTTTCAAACTTCTTGATAAGATCATCTTCATTATAAGCCGTTTTAATTTTTGGAGCTGCAACATTGTTTACAACACTCATTGGTTGGTGTGGACCATTTTCAACAGTTTCCCATATACCTTCTCCTTGTGCTTCAAGATGTGTTCTCATACGAATCTTCCAAAAATCAAAATACTCTCCAGAGAAAAGTGGGGGCTTGTTACTACTTCCACCGTCTTTGAAAACCGGGTTCGTGCTTGCGGAAGCCATGCTGGATCTTGTCAGAACAGGTTACCTAACCTGCTCTGATACCAATTGTAAGTTATATGTGTGCCTAAGAGGGGGTGAATTAGGCTCTTAGAGAATTATCTGGATTTCCGACGGTTTTTTTTTGAATTTTTCTTTCCTAAAGATTTCTAAGTGATGAATTGCGGTAAATGCGGAAAGTAAATGAACACCGAGAATTATAGTGGTTCCCCTCACAACCCGAGAGTACTCCACTCCCCTTTCAACATGAAAGAGAATTTACTATAGTTTTGGACAAGACAAGACTCTTCCTAGTCTTTCTATACAAGTCACTAACTATCAACCACCAAGAACACCCTCTTGGATTTTACAAGTTTAAAGTCCAACCAAGAACAAATCTTACAATGGACCTCTTGTATCCACAATCCGGATAACAAGGATTCTAACAAACCCTATAAGAGAAACAATCCTTCCCTTATAGTCAACACCTAAAACCAAACACTTGTTGGACCATTAGGATTTTACAATAGTTCAGAATTTTGAGTAAGTAGATGAAACTTTGATTCTTCAATATATCAATCCAAAGATTGATCTTCTCCCTTTTTTTTAACAATCACTCTTAATGATATTATACAAGTGTTCAACACAATTGAAATGAAACAAATGTAGTATGTGTGAATATTTTATGCAAATGTTTCACTCTTAGAAAGTTTGTTAAGAACACTTTGATAAAATGAAAGTTTTGGTAGAAGAATGATTGTTTGAAATTTTTAGCAAGGAGGTGTTTTTAAATCTGAAAAATGATGTTTATATAATGCACAAAACACCTCTACATAAAGGTATTATGATATGAAACAATGCCATGCTTTAAAATATAAAACCAATGATCATTTTCATGAAAAGATACATATTTTCGCATGCAAGAACAGTGGTAATTGATTAACAACAAATGTGTTAATCGGTTACGCTCCTTCAACGTTTAAAAATATTCAAAATTAAAACATGCTGTAAATTGTCGCGGTTATTTTGGTTAGTTACGTCGGTTCAAAACGCCGCAATTAACCAAAAACTGAATGTTTAAATAAATTGAAAAATTAAAAATTTGTCTAAATATTTGAACCAATATTATGCAACATCTATTGATTTATCCAAGTCAATAGATTATATTTGAAAGTGATTTAACATGGTTCAAATAAAAAATAAAATAAATTAATTAATTAATTAAATAAAGTTTCAAATGTATGATAAAAAATGATATATTTTCAACCACATGAACCATGTATGCAAGTGAATTTTGAAGATTATTTTGAGAACTATTTTATCAATATATATTGCATGCTTGAGACACTTTTGAACACTTGTATGCAACCATATTGATAAGTGAGAGTTATACCTTGATTATACTTGAGAATTCTTCAAGACTTGTAAAAATTAAAAACTTTGTGCTAGCTTCAATGTCTTGATCCATTCTTTTTGAGCAAGCATAACATCTTGAATGAATAATGTTGTCTTCATCAAAACTATTGAGAAGCTTGCCTTCACATTCTCCCCCTTTTTGATGATGACAACCCAATTTTGAAATTTTGCTTTAATCTTGTTTCTCTAACACAAAAGGCTCCCCCTTGATCAGTGCTCCCCCTAAATTCATGATTTAGAGTGTCTTTGCTAGCTGCATTTTGTTAGAGAAAAACAAACACAAACACATACATCTTCTCCCCCTTTGTCATTAGCAAAAAGGATGGGAAAAGACTTGAAATTTATAAAGAAATCTTGAAAAATGAAAAATAATTTTTACCTATGAGTTTTACCTCATGAAAGACTTCATCAAACATTTATCCTTGCCGGAACATGATTTTGAAGTCTTTGTCACAAAGTTGATTTATACTAGGAAGATTATGCTTTAGTTTGTCAACTTAAAGTACATCTTCAATGGATGTGAAAGTTAGTGCTTCAACTTTGCCAATGCCAAGAAATCTTTCTTTAAGGGAATCCTCATATGTGAAATAACCCTTGGACTTTGGAACTAGATTTGAAAGTTAGTTTATGCCTCCCATCAAAAGCTTAGAACCACCACTTATCAAAACATCATAGATTTAAAGTGGTCCTTAAGCAAACCTACAAAACAAATTAAGTTTGATTTGGTACCCAATGTGCTTTGGGTCCACCATAGTTAGTTCCTTTCTTAACCCACACATAATGCCTACTTGCAACACTAAAGTTTCTTACATAGCAAGCATTAGGTGTATGGGCAACAATACCACAATAAAAACAAGTAGGTTCAAAGTTACTCTTATATCTTGGAACATAAGATTTCTTTTTAGGAAATCTTTTCTTTTTAGGATTAGGATGCACATTCCTAGGTTTGTTCACTTTCTCTTTGGAAGTTTGATCCTTAGCCTTAACAAATATAGTTTTACTTGAACTTGGTTTAGAAAACTTTAAATAGCCAAGTCCACTTTTATCATTTGAATATCTTTGTTGACTAAGGACTTCTTCCAATCCAATTTGTCCTTTCTCATACCTTTCAAGTACTCTTTTTAATTGGACAATTTGAAAAGAGAGAGATTCACAATTTTTACATACAAAATTTTGTTTTTCACTAATCATCTTTTGTTTCTCATTTTCGATCTCTTTTTCTAATGAAACATTTTTTTCTTCTAAAGTTGAAATTTGTTTCTTTTGAGATGATATAGTTTTATACAGAATTTTGCATTCATTTAACAATTCATTTATGGCACCTTGTGCATCACTATCAAAAGAATTATTACTAACCTCATCTTCTTCATCATCGGAGTGGTGTGATGCTATCAATGCAAGATTAACATGTTCTTCATCTGAAGATGAACTTGTTTCGTTGTCTACATATGTTTTCCTTTCCTTTTTATGATTCTTTTTCTTGAATTTATTTTTCTTTTGAAGTGTAGGACATTCACTTTCAACATGTCCCCTTTCTCCACATTCAAAGCATTTAATCTTTTTCGTTGGTGCTTCCCCTTTAGTGATCTCCTTTTTCTTTTCTTTTCTTAGAAACTTTTCAAACTTCTTGATAAGATCATCTTCATTATAAGCCGTTTTAATTTTTGGAGCTGCAACATTGTTTACAACACTCATTGGTTGGTGTGGACCATTTTCAACAGTTTCCCATATACCTTCTCCTTGTGCTTCAAGATGTGTTCTCATACGAATCTTCCAAAAATCAAAATACTCTCCAGAGAAAAGTGGGGGCTTGTTACTACTTCCACCGTCTTTGAAAACCGGGTTCGTGCTTGCGGAAGCCATGCTGGATCTTGTCAGAACAGGTTACCTAACCTGCTCTGATACCAATTGTAAGTTATATGTGTGCCTAAGAGGGGGTGAATTAGGCTCTTAGAGAATTATCTGGATTTCCGACGGTTTTTTTTTTGAATTTTTCTTTCCTAAAGATTTCTAAGTGATGAATTGCGGTAAATGCGGAAAGTAAATGAACACCGAGAATTATAGTGGTTCCCCTCACAACCCGAGAGTACTCCACTCCCCTTTCAACATGAAAGAGAATTTACTATAGTTTTGGACAAGACAAGACTCTTCCTAGTCTTTCTATACAAGTCACTAACTATCAACCACCAAGAACACCCTCTTGGATTTTACAAGTTTAAAGTCCAACCAAGAACAAATCTTACAATGGACCTCTTGTATCCACAATCCGGATAACAAGGATTCTAACAAACCCTATAAGAGAAACAATCCTTCCCTTATAGTCAACACCTAAAACCAAACACTTGTTGGACCATTAGGATTTTACAATAGTTCAGAATTTTGAGTAAGTAGATGAAACTTTGATTCTTCAATATATCAATCCAAAGATTGATCTTCTCCCTTTTTTTTAACAATCACTCTTAATGATATTATACAAGTGTTCAACACAATTGAAATGAAACAAATGTAGTATGTGTGAATATTTTATGCAAATGTTTCACTCTTAGAAAGTTTGTTAAGAACACTTTGATAAAATGAAAGTTTTGGTAGAAGAATGATTGTTTGAAATTTTTAGCAAGGAGGTGTTTTTAAATCTGAAAAATGATGTTTATATAATGCACAAAACACCTCTACATAAAGGTATTATGATATGAAACAATGCCATGCTTTAAAATATAAAACCAATGATCATTTTCATGAAAAGATACATATTTTCGCATGCAAGAACAGTGGTAATTGATTAACAACAAATGTGTTAATCGGTTACGCTCCTTCAACGTTTAAAAATATTCAAAATTAAAACATGCTGTAAATTGTGGCGGTTATTTTGGTTAGTTACGTCGGTTCAAAACGCCGTAATTAACCAAAAACTGAATGTTTAAATAAATTGAAAAATTTAATATTTGTCTAAATATTTGAACCAATATTATGCAACATCTATTGATTTATCCAAGTCAATAGATTATATTTGAAAGTGATTTAACATGGTTCAAATAAAAAATAAAATAAATAAATAAATTAATTAAATAAAGTTTCAAATGTATGATAAAAAATGATATATTTTCAACCACATGAACCATGTATGCAAGTGAATTTTGAAGATTATTTTGAGAACTATTTTATCAATATATATTGCATGCTTGAGACACTTTTGAACACTTGTATGCAACCATATTGATAAGTGAGAGTTATACCTTGATTATACTTGAGAATTCTTCAAGACTTGTAAAAATTAAAAACTTTGTGCTAGCTTCAATGTCTTGATCCATTCTTTTTGAGCAAGCATAACATCTTGAATGAATAATGTTGTCTTCATCAAAACTATTGAGAAGCTTGCCTTCACATTCTCCCCCTTTTTGATGATGACAACCCAATTTTGAAATTTTGCTTTAATCTTGTTTCTCTAACACAAAAGGCTCCCCCTTGATCAATGCTCCCCCTAAATTCATGATTTAGAGTGTCTTTGCTAGCTGCATTTTGTTAGAGAAAAACAAACACAAACACATACATCTTCTCCCCCTTTGTCATTAGCAAAAAGGATGGGAAAAGACTTGAAATTTATAAAGAAATCTTGAAAAATGAAAAATAATTTTTACCTATGAGTTTTACCTCATGAAAGACTTCATCAAACATTTATCCTTGCCGGAACATGATTTTGAAGTCTTTGTCACAAAGTTGATTTATACTAGGAAGATTATGCTTTAGTTTGTCAACTTAAAGTACATCTTCAATGGATGTGAAAGTTAGTGCTTCAACTTTGCCAATACCAAGAAATCTTTCTTTAAGGGAATCCTCATATGTGAAATAACCCTTGGACTTTGGAACTAGATTTGAAAGTTAGTTTATGCCTCCCATCAAAAGCTTAGAACCACCACTTATCAAAACATCATAGATTTAAAGTGGTCCTTAAGCAAACCTACAAAACAAATTAAGTTTGATTTGGTACCCAATGTGCTTTGGGTCCACCATAGTTAGTTCCTTTCTTAACCCACACATAATGCCCACTTGCAACACTAAAGTTTCTTACATAGCAAGCATTAGGTGTATGGGCAACAATACCACAATAAAAACAAGTAGGTTCAAAGTTGCTCTTATATCTTGGAACATAAGATTTCTTTTTAGGAAATCTTTTCTTTTTAGGATTAGGATGCACATTCCTAGGTTTGTTCACTTTCTCTTTGGAAGTTTGATCCTTAGCCTTAACAAATATAGTTTTACTTGAACTTGGTTTAGAAAACTTTGAATAGCCAAGTCCACTTTTATCATTTGAATATCTTTGTTGACTAAGGACTTCTTCCAATCCAATTTGTCCTTTCTCATACCTTTCAAGTACTCTTTTTAATTGGACAATTTGAAAAGAGAGAGATTCACAATTTTTACATACATAATTTTGTTTTTCACTAATCATCTTTTGTTTCTCATTTTCGATCTCTTTTTCTAATGAAACATTTTTTTCTTCTAAAGTTGAAATTTGTTTCTTTTGAGATGATATAGTTTTATACAGAATTTTGCATTCATTTAACAATTCATTTATGGCACCTTGTGCATCACTATCAAAAGAATTATTACTAACCTCATCTTCTTCATCATCGGAGTGGTGTGATGCTATCAATGCAAGATTAACATGTTCTTCATCTGAAGATGAACTTGTTTCGTTGTCTACATATGTTTTCCTTTCCTTTTTATGATTCTTTTTCTTGAATTTATTTTTCTTTTGAAGTGTAGGACATTCACTTTCAACATGTCCCCTTTCTCCACATTCAAAGCATTTAATCTTTTTCGTTGGTGCTTCCCCTTTAGTGATCTCCTTTTTCTTTTCTTTTCTTAGAAACTTTTCAAACTTCTTGATAAGATCATCTTCATTATAAGCCGTTTTAATTTTTGGAGCTGCAACATTGTTTACAACACTCATTGGTTGGTGTGGACCATTTTCAACAGTTTCCCATATACCTTCTCCTTGTGCTTCAAGATGTGTTCTCATACGAATCTTCCAAAAATCAAAATACTCTCCAGAGAAAAGTGGGGGCTTGTTACTACTTCCACCGTCTTTGAAAACCGGGTTCGTGCTTGCGGAAGCCATGCTGGATCTTGTCAGAACAGGTTACCTAACCTGCTCTGATACCAATTGTAAGTTATATGTGTGCCTAAGAGGGGGTGAATTAGGCTCTTAGAGAATTATCTGGATTTCCGACGGTTTTTTTTTGAATTTTTCTTTCCTAAAGATTTCTAAGTGATGAATTGCGGTAAATGCGGAAAGTAAATGAACACCGAGAATTATAGTGGTTCCCCTCACAACCCGAGAGTACTCCACTCCCCTTTCAACATGAAAGAGAATTTACTATAGTTTTGGACAAGACAAGACTCTTCCTAGTCTTTCTATACAAGTCACTAACTATCAACCACCAAGAACACCCTCTTGGATTTTACAAGTTTAAAGTCCAACCAAGAACAAATCTTACAATGGACCTCTTGTATCCACAATCCGGATAACAAGGATTCTAACAAACCCTATAAGAGAAACAATCCTTCCCTTATAGTCAACACCTAAAACCAAACACTTGTTGGACCATTAGGATTTTACAATAGTTCAGAATTTTGAGTAAGTAGATGAAACTTTGATTCTTCAATATATCAATCCAAAGATTGATCTTCTCCCTTTTTTTTAACAATCACTCTTAATGATATTATACAAGTGTTCAACACAATTGAAATGAAACAAATGTAGTATGTGTGAATATTTTATGCAAATGTTTCACTCTTAGAAAGTTTGTTAAGAACACTTTGATAAAATGAAAGTTTTGGTAGAAGAATGATTGTTTGAAATTTTTAGCAAGGAGGTGTTTTTAAATCTGAAAAATGATGTTTATATAATGCACAAAACACCTCTACATAAAGGTATTATGATATGAAACAATGCCATGCTTTAAAATATAAAACCAATGATCATTTTCATGAAAAGATACATATTTTCGCATGCAAGAACAGTGGTAATTGATTAACAACAAAAGTGTTAATCGGTTACGCTCCTTCAACGTTTAAAAATATTCAAAATTAAAACATGCTGTAAATTGTGGCGGTTATTTTGGTTAGTTACGTCGGTTCAAAACGCCGTAATTAACCAAAAACTGAATGTTTAAATAAATTGAAAAATTAAATATTTGTCTAAATATTTGAACCAATATTATGCAACATCTATTGATTTATCCAAGTCAATAGATTATATTTGAAAGTGATTTAACATGGTTCAAATAAAAAATAAAATAAATAAATAAATTAATTAAATAAAGTTTCAAATGTATGATAAAAAATGATATATTTTCAACCACATGAACCATGTATGCAAGTGAATTTTGAAGATTATTTTGAGAACTATTTTATCAATATATATTGCATGCTTGAGACACTTTTGAACACTTGTATGCAACCATATTGATAAGTGAGAGTTATACCTTGATTATACTTGAGAATTCTTCAAGACTTGTAAAAATTAAAAACTTTGTGCTAGCTTCAATGTCTTGATCCATTCTTTTTGAGCAAGCATAACATCTTGAATGAATAATGTTGTCTTCATCAAAACTATTGAGAAGCTTGCCTTCACATTCTCCCCCTTTTTGATGATGACAACCCAATTTTGAAATTTTGCTTTAATCTTGTTTCTCTAACACAAAAGGCTCCCCCTTGATCAATGCTCCCCCTAAATTCATGATTTAGAGTGTCTTTGCTAGCTGCATTTTGTTAGAGAAAAACAAACACAAACACATACATCTTCTCCCCCTTTGTCATTAGCAAAAAGGATGGGAAAAGACTTGAAATTTATAAAGAAATCTTGAAAAATGAAAAATAATTTTTACCTATGAGTTTTACCTCATGAAAGACTTCATCAAACATTTATCCTTGCCGGAACATGATTTTGAAGTCTTTGTCACAAAGTTGATTTATACTAGGAAGATTATGCTTTAGTTTGTCAACTTAAAGTACATCTTCAATGGATGTGAAAGTTAGTGCTTCAACTTTGCCAATGCCAAGAAATCTTTCTTTAAGGGAATCCTCATATGTGAAATAACCCTTGGACTTTGGAACTAGATTTGAAAGTTAGTTTATGCCTCCCATCAAAAGCTTAGAACCACCACTTATCAAAACATCATAGATTTAAAGTGGTCCTTAAGCAAACCTACAAAACAAATTAAGTTTGATTTGGTACCCAATGTGCTTTGGGTCCACCATAGTTAGTTCCTTTCTTAACCCACACATAATGCCCACTTGCAACACTAAAGTTTCTTACATAGCAAGCATTAGGTGTATGGGCAACAATACCACAATAAAAACAAGTAGGTTCAAAGTTGCTCTTATATCTTGGAACATAAGATTTCTTTTTAGGAAATCTTTTCTTTTTAGGATTAGGATGCACATTCCTAGGTTTGTTCACTTTCTCTTTGGAAGTTTGATCCTTAGCCTTAACAAATATAGTTTTACTTGAACTTGGTTTAGAAAACTTTGAATAGCCAAGTCCACTTTTATCATTTGAATATCTTTGTTGACTAAGGACTTCTTCCAATCCAATTTGTCCTTTCTCATACCTTTCAAGTACTCTTTTTAATTGGACAATTTGAAAAGAGAGAGATTCACAATTTTTACATACAAAATTTTGTTTTTCACTAATCATCTTTTGTTTCTCATTTTCGATCTCTTTTTCTAATGAAACATTTTTTTCTTCTAAAGTTGAAATTTGTTTCTTTTGAGATGATATAGTTTTATACAGAATTTTGCATTCATTTAACAATTCATTTATGGCACCTTGTGCATCACTATCAAAAGAATTATTACTAACCTCATCTTCTTCATCATCGGAGTGGTGTGATGCTATCAATGCAAGATTAACATGTTCTTCATCTGAAGATGAACTTGTTTCGTTGTCTACATATGTTTTCCTTTCCTTTTTATGATTCTTTTTCTTGAATTTATTTTTCTTTTGAAGTGTAGGACATTCACTTTCAACATGTCCCCTTTCTCCACATTCAAAGCATTTAATCTTTTTCGTTGGTGCTTCCCCTTTAGTGATCTCCTTTTTCTTTTCTTTTCTTAGAAACTTTTCAAACTTCTTGATAAGATCATCTTCATTATAAGCCGTTTTAATTTTTGGAGCTGCAACATTGTTTACAACACTCATTGGTTGGTGTGGACCATTTTCAACAGTTTCCCATATACCTTCTCCTTGTGCTTCAAGATGTGTTCTCATACGAATCTTCCAAAAATCAAAATACTCTCCAGAGAAAAGTGGGGGCTTGTTACTACTTCCACCGTCTTTGAAAACCGGGTTCGTGCTTGCGGAAGCCATGCTGGATCTTGTCAGAACAGGTTACCTAACCTGCTCTGATACCAATTGTAAGTTATATGTGTGCCTAAGAGGGGGTGAATTAGGCTCTTAGAGAATTATCTGGATTTCCGACGGTTTTTTTTTGAATTTTTCTTTCCTAAAGATTTCTAAGTGATGAATTGCGGTAAATGCGGAAAGTAAATGAACACCGAGAATTATAGTGGTTCCCCTCACAACCCGAGAGTACTCCACTCCCCTTTCAACATGAAAGAGAATTTACTATAGTTTTGGACAAGACAAGACTCTTCCTAGTCTTTCTATACAAGTCACTAACTATCAACCACCAAGAACACCCTCTTGGATTTTACAAGTTTAAAGTCCAACCAAGAACAAATCTTACAATGGACCTCTTGTATCCACAATCCGGATAACAAGGATTCTAACAAACCCTATAAGAGAAACAATCCTTCCCTTATAGTCAACACCTAAAACCAAACACTTGTTGGACCATTAGGATTTTACAATAGTTCAGAATTTTGAGTAAGTAGATGAAACTTTGATTCTTCAATATATCAATCCAAAGATTGATCTTCTCCCTTTTTTTTAACAATCACTCTTAATGATATTATACAAGTGTTCAACACAATTGAAATGAAACAAATGTAGTATGTGTGAATATTTTATGCAAATGTTTCACTCTTAGAAAGTTTGTTAAGAACACTTTGATAAAATGAAAGTTTTGGTAGAAGAATGATTGTTTGAAATTTTTAGCAAGGAGGTGTTTTTAAATCTGAAAAATGATGTTTATATAATGCACAAAACACCTCTACATAAAGGTATTATGATATGAAACAATGCCATGCTTTAAAATATAAAACCAATGATCATTTTCATGAAAAGATACATATTTTCGCATGCAAGAACAGTGGTAATTGATTAACAACAAAAGTGTTAATCGGTTACGCTCCTTCAACGTTTAAAAATATTCAAAATTAAAACATGCTGTAAATTGTGGCGGTTATTTTGGTTAGTTACGTCGGTTCAAAACGCCGTAATTAACCAAAAACTGAATGTTTAAATAAATTGAAAAATTAAATATTTGTCTAAATATTTGAACCAATATTATGCAACATCTATTGATTTATCCAAGTCAATAGATTATATTTGAAAGTGATTTAACATGGTTCAAATAAAAAATAAAATAAATAAATAAATTAATTAAATAAAGTTTCAAATGTATGATAAAAAATGATATATTTTCAACCACATGAACCATGTATGCAAGTGAATTTTGAAGATTATTTTGAGAACTATTTTATCAATATATATTGCATGCTTGAGACACTTTTGAACACTTGTATGCAACCATATTGATAAGTGAGAGTTATACCTTGATTATACTTGAGAATTCTTCAAGACTTGTAAAAATTAAAAACTTTGTGCTAGCTTCAATGTCTTGATCCATTCTTTTTGAGCAAGCATAACATCTTGAATGAATAATGTTGTCTTCATCAAAACTATTGAGAAGCTTGCCTTCACATTCTCCCCCTTTTTGATGATGACAACCCAATTTTGAAATTTTGCTTTAATCTTGTTTCTCTAACACAAAAGGCTCCCCCTTGATCAATGCTCCCCCTAAATTCATGATTTAGAGTGTCTTTGCTAGCTGCATTTTGTTAGAGAAAAACAAACACAAACACATACATCTTCTCCCCCTTTGTCATTAGCAAAAAGGATGGGAAAAGACTTGAAATTTATAAAGAAATCTTGAAAAATGAAAAATAATTTTTACCTATGAGTTTTACCTCATGAAAGACTTCATCAAACATTTATCCTTGCCGGAACATGATTTTGAAGTCTTTGTCACAAAGTTGATTTATACTAGGAAGATTATGCTTTAGTTTGTCAACTTAAAGTACATCTTCAATGGATGTGAAAGTTAGTGCTTCAACTTTGCCAATGCCAAGAAATCTTTCTTTAAGGGAATCCTCATATGTGAAATAACCCTTGGACTTTGGAACTAGATTTGAAAGTTAGTTTATGCCTCCCATCAAAAGCTTAGAACCACCACTTATCAAAACATCATAGATTTAAAGTGGTCCTTAAGCAAACCTACAAAACAAATTAAGTTTGATTTGGTACCCAATGTGCTTTGGGTCCACCATAGTTAGTTCCTTTCTTAACCCACACATAATGCCCACTTGCAACACTAAAGTTTCTTACATAGCAAGCATTAGGTGTATGGGCAACAATACCACAATAAAAACAAGTAGGTTCAAAGTTGCTCTTATATCTTGGAACATAAGATTTCTTTTTAGGAAATCTTTTCTTTTTAGGATTAGGATGCACATTCCTAGGTTTGTTCACTTTCTCTTTGGAAGTTTGATCCTTAGCCTTAACAAATATAGTTTTACTTGAACTTGGTTTAGAAAACTTTGAATAGCCAAGTCCACTTTTATCATTTGAATATCTTTGTTGACTAAGGACTTCTTCCAATCCAATTTGTCCTTTCTCATACCTTTCAAGTACTCTTTTTAATTGGACAATTTGAAAAGAGAGAGATTCACAATTTTTACATACAAAATTTTGTTTTTCACTAATCATCTTTTGTTTCTCATTTTCGATCTCTTTTTCTAATGAAACATTTTTTTCTTCTAAAGTTGAAATTTGTTTCTTTTGAGATGATATAGTTTTATACAGAATTTTGCATTCATTTAACAATTCATTTATGGCACCTTGTGCATCACTATCGAAAGAATTATTACTAACCTCATCTTCTTCATCATCGGAGTGGTGTGATGCTATCAATGCAAGATTAACATGTTCTTCATCTGAAGATGAACTTGTTTCGTTGTCTACATATGTTTTCCTTTCCTTTTTATGATTCTTTTTCTTGAATTTATTTTTCTTTTGAAGTGTAGGACATTCACTTTCAACATGTCCCCTTTCTCCACATTCAAAGCATTTAATCTTTTTCGTTGGTGCTTCCCCTTTAGTGATCTCCTTTTTCTTTTCTTTTCTTAGAAACTTTTCAAACTTCTTGATAAGATCATCTTCATTATAAGCCGTTTTAATTTTTGGAGCTGCAACATTGTTTACAACACTCATTGGTTGGTGTGGACCATTTTCAACAGTTTCCCATATACCTTCTCCTTGTGCTTCAAGATGTGTTCTCATACGAATCTTCCAAAAATCAAAATACTCTCCAGAGAAAAGTGGGGGCTTGTTACTACTTCCACCGTCTTTGAAAACCGGGTTCGTGCTTGCGGAAGCCATGCTGGATCTTGTCAGAACAGGTTACCTAACCTGCTCTGATACCAATTGTAAGTTATATGTGTGCCTAAGAGGGGGTGAATTAGGCTCTTAGAGAATTATCTGGATTTCCGACGGTTTTTTTTTGAATTTTTCTTTCCTAAAGATTTCTAAGTGATGAATTGCGGTAAATGCGGAAAGTAAATGAACACCGAGAATTATAGTGGTTCCCCTCACAGCCCGAGAGTACTCCACTCCCCTTTCAACATGAAAGAGAATTTACTATAGTTTTGGACAAGACAAGACTCTTCCTAGTCTTTCTATACAAGTCACTAACTATCAACCACCAAGAACACCCTCTTGGATTTTACAAGTTTAAAGTCCAACCAAGAACAAATCTTACAATGGACCTCTTGTATCCACAATCCGGATAACAAGGATTCTAACAAACCCTATAAGAGAAACAATCCTTCCCTTATAGTCAACACCTAAAACCAAACACTTGTTGGACCATTAGGATTTTACAATAGTTCAGAATTTTTAGTAAGTAGATGAAACTTTGATTCTTCAATATATCAATCCAAAGATTGATCTTCTCCCTTTTTTTTAACAATCACTCTTAATGATATTATACAAGTGTTCAACACAATTGAAATGAAACAAATGTAGTATGTGTGAATATTTTATGCAAATGTTTCACTCTTAGAAAGTTTGTTAAGAACACTTTGATAAAATGAAAGTTTTGGTAGAAGAATGATTGTTTGAAATTTTTAGCAAGGAGGTGTTTTTAAATCTGAAAAATGATGTTTATATAATGCACAAAACACATCTACATAAAGGTATTATGATATGAAACAATGCCATGCTTTAAAATATAAAACCAATGATCATATTCATGAAAAGATACATATTTTCGCATGCAAGAACAGTGGTAATCGACTAACAACAAATGTGTTAATCGGTTACGCTCCTTCAACGTTTAAAAATATTCAAAATTAAAACACGCTGTAAATTGTGGCGGTTATTTTGGTTAGTTACGTCGGTTCAAAACGCCGTAATTAACCAAAAACTGAATGTTTAAATAAATTGAAAAATTAAATATTTGTCTAAATATTTGAACCAATATTATGCAACATCTATTGATTTATCCAAGTCAATAGATTATATTTGAAAGTGATTTAACATGGTTCAAATAAAAAATAAAATAAATAAATAAATTAATTAAATAAAGTTTCAAATGTATGATAAAAAATGATATATTTTCAACCACATGAACCATGTATGCAAGTGAATTTTGAAGATTATTTTGAGAACTATTTTATCAATATATATTGCATGCTTGAGACACTTTTGAACACTTGTATGCAACCATATTGATAAGTGAGAGTTATACCTTGATTATACTTGAGAATTCTTCAAGACTTGTAAAAATTAAAAACTTTGTGCTAGCTTCAATGTCTTGATCCATTCTTTTTGAGCAAGCATAACATCTTGAATGAATAATGTTGTCTTCATCAAAACTATTGAGAAGCTTGCCTTCACATTCTCCCCCTTTTTGATGATGACAACCCAATTTTGAAATTTTGCTTTAATCTTGTTTCTCTAACACAAAAGGCTCCCCCTTGATCAATGCTCCCCCTAAATTCATGATTTAGAGTGTCTTTGCTAGCTGCATTTTGTTAGAGAAAAACAAACACAAACACATACATCTTCTCCCCCTTTGTCATTAGCAAAAAGGATGGGAAAAGACTTGAAATTTATAAAGAAATCTTGAAAAATGAAAAATAATTTTTACCTATGAGTTTTACCTCATGAAAGACTTCATCAAACATTTATCCTTGCCGGAACATGATTTTGAAGTCTTTGTCACAAAGTTGATTTATACTAGGAAGATTATGCTTTAGTTTGTCAACTTAAAGTACATCTTCAATGGATGTGAAAGTTAGTGCTTCAACTTTGCCAATGCCAAGAAATCTTTCTTTAAGGGAATCCTCATATGTGAAATAACCCTTGGACTTTGGAACTAGATTTGAAAGTTAGTTTATGCCTCCCATCAAAAGCTTAGAACCACCACTTATCAAAACATCATAGATTTAAAGTGGTCCTTAAGCAAACCTACAAAACAAATTAAGTTTGATTTGGTACCCAATGTGCTTTGGGTCCACCATAGTTAGTTCCTTTCTTAACCCACACATAATGCCCACTTGCAACACTAAAGTTTCTTACATAGCAAGCATTAGGTGTATGGGCAACAATACCACAATAAAAACAAGTAGGTTCAAAGTTGCTCTTATATCTTGGAACATAAGATTTCTTTTTAGGAAATCTTTTCTTTTTAGGATTAGGATGCACATTCCTAGGTTTGTTCACTTTCTCTTTGGAAGTTTGATCCTTAGCCTTAACAAATATAGTTTTACTTGAACTTGGTTTAGAAAACTTTGAATAGCCAAGTCCACTTTTATCATTTGAATATCTTTGTTGACTAAGGACTTCTTCCAATCCAATTTGTCCTTTCTCATACCTTTCAAGTACTCTTTTTAATTGGAAAATTTGAAAAGAGAGAGATTCACAATTTTTACATACAAAATTTTGTTTTTCACTAATCATCTTTTGTTTCTCATTTTCGATCTCTTTTTCTAATGAAACATTTTTTTCTTCTAAAGTTGAAATTTGTTTCTTTTGAGATGATATAGTTTTATACAGAATTTTGCATTCATTTAACAATTCATTTATGGCACCTTGTGCAACACTATCGAAAGAATTATTACTAACCTCATCTTCTTCATCATCGGAGTGGTGTGATGCTATCAATGCAAGATTAACATGTTCTTCATCTGAAGATGAACTTGTTTCGTTGTCTACATATGTTTTCCTTTCCTTTTTATGATTCTTTTTCTTGAATTTATTTTTCTTTTGAAGTGTAGGACATTCACTTTCAACATGTCCCCTTTCTCCACATTCAAAGCATTTAATCTTTTTCGTTGGTGCTTCCCCTTTAGTGATCTCCTTTTTCTTTTCTTTTCTTAGAAACTTTTCAAACTTCTTGATAAGATCATCTTCATTATAAGCCGTTTTAATTTTTGGAGCTGCAACATTGTTTACAACACTCATTGGTTGGTGTGGACCATTTTCAACAGTTTCCCATATACCTTCTCCTTGTGCTTCAAGATGTGTTCTCATACGAATCTTCCAAAAATCAAAATACTCTCCAGAGAAAAGTGGGGGCTTGTTACTACTTCCACCGTCTTTGAAAACCGGGTTCGTGCTTGCGGAAGCCATGCTGGATCTTGTCAGAACAGGTTACCTAACCTGCTCTGATACCAATTGTAAGTTATATGTGTGCCTAAGAGGGGGTGAATTAGGCTCTTAGAGAATTATCTGGATTTTCGACGGTTTTTTTTGAATTTTTCTTTCCTAAAGATTTCTAAGTGATGAATTGCGGTAAATGCGGAAAGTAAATGAACACCGAGAATTATAGTGGTTCCCCTCACAGCCCGAGAGTACTCCACTCCCCTTTCAACATGAAAGAGAATTTACTATAGTTTTGGACAAGACAAGACTCTTCCTAGTCTTTCTATACAAGTCACTAACTATCAACCACCAAGAACACCCTCTTGGATTTTACAAGTTTAAAGTCCAACCAAGAACAAATCTTACAATGGACCTCTTGTATCCACAATCCGGATAACAAGGATTCTAACAAACCCTATAAGAGAAACAATCCTTCCCTTATAGTCAACACCTAAAACCAAACACTTGTTGGACCATTAGGATTTTACAATAGTTCAGAATTTTTAGTAAGTAGATGAAACTTTGATTCTTCAATATATCAATCCAAAGATTGATCTTCTCCCTTTTTTTTAACAATCACTCTTAATGATATTATACAAGTGTTCAACACAATTGAAATGAAACAAATGTAGTATGTGTGAATATTTTATGCAAATGTTTCACTCTTAGAAAGTTTGTTAAGAACACTTTGATAAAATGAAAGTTTTGGTAGAAGAATGATTGTTTGAAATTTTTAGCAAGGAGGTGTTTTTAAATCTGAAAAATGATGTTTATATAATGCACAAAACACATCTACATAAAGGTATTATGATATGAAACAATGCCATGCTTTAAAATATAAAACCAATGATCATATTCATGAAAAGATACATATTTTCGCATGCAAGAACAGTGGTAATCGACTAACAACAAATGTGTTAATCGGTTACGCTCCTTCAACGTTTAAAAATATTCAAAATTAAAACACGCTGTAAATTGTGGCGGTTATTTTGGTTAGTTACGTCGGTTCAAAACGCCGTAATTAACCAAAAACTGAATGTTTAAATAAATTGAAAAATTAAAAATTTGTCTAAATATTTGAACCAATATTATGCAACATCTATTGATTTATCCAAGTCAATAGATTATATTTGAAAGTGATTTAACATGGTTCAAATAAAAAATAAAATAAATAAATAAATAAATTAAATAAAGTTTCAAATGTATGATAAAAAATGATATATTTTCAACCACATGAACCATGTATGCAAGTGAATTTTGAAGATTATTTTGAGAACTATTTTATCAATATATATTGCATGCTTGAGACACTTTTGAACACTTGTATGCAACCATATTGATAAGTGAGAGTTATACCTTGATTATACTTGAGAATTCTTCAAGACTTGTAAAAATTAAAAACTTTGTGCTAGCTTCAATGTCTTGATCCATTCTTTTTGAGCAAGCATAACATCTTGAATGAATAATGTTGTCTTCATCAAAACTATTGAGAAGCTTGCCTTCACATTCTCCCCCTTTTTGATGATGACAACCCAATTTTGAAATTTTGCTTTAATCCATTTTCTCTAACACAAAAGGCTCCCCCTTGATCAATGCTCCCCCTAAATTCATGATTTAGAGTGTCTTTGCTAGCTGCATTTTGTTAGAGAAAAACAAACACAAACACATACATCTTCTCCCCCTTTGTCATTAGCAAAAAGGATGGGAAAAGACTTGAAATTTATAAAGAAATCTTGAAAAATGAAAAATAATTTTTACCTATGAGTTTTACCTCATGAAAGACTTCATCAAACATTTATCCTTGCCGGAACATGATTTTGAAGTCTTTGTCACAAAGTTGATTTATACTAGGAAGATTATGCTTTAGTTTGTCAACTTAAAGTACATCTTCAATGGATGTGAAAGTTAGTGCTTCAACTTTGCCAATGCCAAGAAATCTTTCTTTAAGGGAATCCTCATATGTGAAATAACCCTTGGACTTTGGAACTAGATTTGAAAGTTAGTTTATGCCTCCCATCAAAAGCTTAGAACCACCACTTATCAAAACATCATAGATTTAAAGTGGTCCTTAAGCAAACCTACAAAACAAATTAAGTTTGATTTGGTACCCAATGTGCTTTGGGTCCACCATAGTTAGTTCCTTTCTTAACCCACACATAATGCCCACTTGCAACACTAAAGTTTCTTACATAGCAAGCATTAGGTGTATGGGCAACAATACCACAATAAAAACAAGTAGGTTCAAAGTTGCTCTTATATCTTGGAACATAAGATTTCTTTTTAGGATTAGGATGCACATTCCTAGGTTTGTTCACTTTCTCTTTGGAAGTTTGATCCTTAGCCTTAACAAATATAGTTTTACTTGAACTTGGTTTAGAAAACTTTGAATAGCCAAGTCCACTTTTATCATTTGAATATCTTTGTTGACTAAGGACTTCTTCCAATCCAATTTGTCCTTTCTCATACCTTTCAAGTACTCTTTTTAATTGGACAATTTGAAAAGAGAGAGATTCACAATTTTTACATACAAAATTTTGTTTTTCACTAATCATCTTTTGTTTCTCATTTTCGATCTCTTTTTCTAATGAAACATTTTTTTCTTCTAAAGTTGAAATTTGTTTCTTTTGAGATGATATAGTTTTATACAGAATTTTGCATTCATTTAACAATTCATTTATGGCACCTTGTGCATCACTATCAAAAGAATTATTACTAACCTCATCTTCTTCATCATCGGAGTGGTGTGATGCTATCAATGCAAGATTAACATGTTCTTCATCTGAAGATGAACTTGTTTCGTTGTCTACATATGTTTTCCTTTCCTTTTTATGATTCTTTTTCTTGAATTTATTTTTCTTTTGAAGTGTAGGACATTCACTTTCAACATGTCCCCTTTCTCCACATTCAAAGCATTTAATCTTTTTCGTTGGTGCTTCCCCTTTAGTGATCTCCTTTTTCTTTTCTTTTCTTAGAAACTTTTCAAACTTCTTGATAAGATCATCTTCATTATAAGCCGTTTTAATTTTTGGAGCTGCAACATTGTTTACAACACTCATTGGTTGGTGTGGACCATTTTCAACAGTTTCCCATATACCTTCTCCTTGTGCTTCAAGATGTGTTCTCATACGAATCTTCCAAAAATCAAAATACTCTCCAGAGAAAAGTGGGGGCTTGTTACTACTTCCACCGTCTTTGAAAACCGGGTTCGTGCTTGCGGAAGCCATGCTGGATCTTGTCAGAACAGGTTACCTAACCTGCTCTGATACCAATTGTAAGTTATATGTGTGCCTAAGAGGGGGTGAATTAGGCTCTTAGAGAATTATCTGGATTTTCGACGGTTTTTTTTGAATTTTTCTTTCCTAAAGATTTCTAAGTGATGAATTGCGGTAAATGCGGAAAGTAAATGAACACCGAGAATTATAGTGGTTCCCCTCACAGCCCGAGAGTACTCCACTCCCCTTTCAACATGAAAGAGAATTTACTATAGTTTTGGACAAGACAAGACTCTTCCTAGTCTTTCTATACAAGTCACTAACTATCAACCACCAAGAACACCCTCTTGGATTTTACAAGTTTAAAGTCCAACCAAGAACAAATCTTACAATGGACCTCTTGTATCCACAATCCGGATAACAAGGATTCTAACAAACCCTATAAGAGAAACAATCCTTCCCTTATAGTCAACACCTAAAACCAAACACTTGTTGGACCATTAGGATTTTACAATAGTTCAGAATTTTGAGTAAGTAGATGAAACTTTGATTCTTCAATATATCAATCCAAAGATTGATCTTCTCCCTTTTTTTTAACAATCACTCTTAATGATATTATACAAGTGTTCAACACAATTGAAATGAAACAAATGTAGTATGTGTGAATATTTTATGCAAATGTTTCACTCTTAGAAAGTTTGTTAAGAACACTTTGATAAAATGAAAGTTTTGGTAGAAGAATGATTGTTTGAAATTTTTAGCAAGGAGGTGTTTTTAAATCTGAAAAATGATGTTTATATAATGCACAAAACACATCTACATAAAGGTATTATGATATGAAACAATGCCATGCTTTAAAATATAAAACCAATGATCATATTCATGAAAAGATACATATTTTCGCATGCAAGAACAGTGGTAATCGATTAACAACAAATGTGTTAATCGGTTACGCTCCTTCAACGTTTAAAAATATTCAAAATTAAAACACGCTGTAAATTGTGGCGGTTATTTTGGTTAGTTACGTCGGTTCAAAACGCCGTAATTAACCAAAAACTGAATGTTTAAATAAATTGAAAAATTAAAAATTTGTCTAAATATTTGAACCAATATTATGCAACATCTATTGATTTATCCAAGTCAATAGATTATATTTGAAAGTGATTTAACATGGTTCAAATAAAAAATAAAATAAATAAATAAATAAATTAAATAAAGTTTCAAATGTATGATAAAAAATGATATATTTTCAACCAGATGAACCATGTATGCAAGTGAATTTTGAAGATTATTTTGAGAACTATTTTATCAATATATATTGCATGCTTGAGACACTTTTGAACACTTGTATGCAACCATATTGATAAGTGAGAGTTATACCTTGATTATACTTGAGAATTCTTCAAGACTTGTAAAAATTAAAAACTTTGTGCTAGCTTCAATGTCTTGATCCATTCTTTTTGAGCAAGCATAACATCTTGAATGAATAATGTTGTCTTCATCAAAACTATTGAGAAGCTTGCCTTCACATTCTCCCCCTTTTTGATGATGACAACCCAATTTTGAAATTTTGCTTTAATCCATTTTCTCTAACACAAAAGGCTCCCCCTTGATCAATGCTCCCCCTAAATTCATGATTTAGAGTGTCTTTGCTAGCTGCATTTTGTTAGAGAAAAACAAACACAAACACATACATCTTCTCCCCCTTTGTCATTAGCAAAAAGGATGGGAAAAGACTTGAAATTTATAAAGAAATCTTGAAAAATGAAAAATAATTTTTACCTATGAGTTTTACCTCATGAAAGACTTCATCAAACATTTATCCTTGCCGGAACATGATTTTGAAGTCTTTGTCACAAAGTTGATTTATACTAGGAAGATTATGCTTTAGTTTGTCAACTTAAAGTACATCTTCAATGGATGTGAAAGTTAGTGCTTCAACTTTGCCAATGCCAAGAAATCTTTCTTTAAGGGAATCCTCATATGTGAAATAACCCTTGGACTTTGGAACTAGATTTGAAAGTTAGTTTATGCCTCCCATCAAAAGCTTAGAACCACCACTTATCAAAACATCATAGATTTAAAGTGGTCCTTAAGCAAACCTACAAAACAAATTAAGTTTGATTTGGTACCCAATGTGCTTTGGGTCCACCATAGTTAGTTCCTTTCTTAACCCACACATAATGCCCACTTGCAACACTAAAGTTTCTTACATAGCAAGCATTAGGTGTATGGGCAACAATACATCAATAAAAACAAGTAGGTTCAAAGTTGCTCTTATATCTTGGAACATAAGATTTCTTTTTAGGAAATCTTTTCTTTTTAGGATTAGGATGCACATTCCTAGGTTTGTTCACTTTCTCTTTGGAAGTTTGATCCTTAGCCTTAACAAATATAGTTTTACTTGAACTTGGTTTAGAAAACTTTGAATAGCCAAGTCCACTTTTATCATTTGAATATCTTTGTTGACTAGGGACTTCTTCCAATCCAATTTGTCCTTTCTCATACCTTTCAAGTACTCTTTTTAATTGGACAATTTGAAAAGAGAGAGATTCACAATTTTTACATACAAAATTTTGTTTTTCACTAATCATCTTTTGTTTCTCATTTTCGATCTCTTTTTCTAATGAAACATTTTTTTCTTCTAAAGTTGAAATTTGTTTCTTTTGAGATGATATAGTTTTATACAGAATTTTGCATTCATTTAACAATTCATTTATGGCACCTTGTGCATCACTATCAAAAGAATTATTACTAACCTCATCTTCTTCATCATCGGAGTGGTGTGATGCTATCAATGCAAGATTAACATGTTCTTCATCTGAAGATGAACTTGTTTCGTTGTCTACATATGTTTTCCTTTCCTTTTTATGATTCTTTTTCTTGAATTTATTTTTCTTTTGAAGTGTAGGACATTCACTTTCAACATGTCCCCTTTCTCCACATTCAAAGCATTTAATCTTTTTCGTTGGTGCTTCCCCTTTAGTGATCTCCTTTTTCTTTTCTTTTCTTAGAAACTTTTCAAACTTCTTGATAAGATCATCTTCATTATAAGCCGTTTTAATTTTTGGAGCTGCAACATTGTTTACAACACTCATTGGTTGGTGTGGACCATTTTCAACAGTTTCCCATATACCTTCTCCTTGTGCTTCAAGATGTGTTCTCATACGAATCTTCCAAAAATCAAAATACTCTCCAGAGAAAAGTGGGGGCTTGTTACTACTTCCACCGTCTTTGAAAACCGGGTTCGTGCTTGCGGAAGCCATGCTGGATCTTGTCAGAACAGGTTACCTAACCTGCTCTGATACCAATTGTAAGTTATATGGGTGCCTAAGAGGGGGTGAATTAGGCTTTTAGAGAATTATCTGGATTTTCGACGGTTTTTTTTGAATTTTTCTTTCCTAAAGATTTCTAAGTGATGAATTGCGGTAAATGCGGAAAGTAAATGAACACCGAGAATTATAGTGGTTCCCCTCACAGCCCGAGAGTACTCCACTCCCCTTTCAACATGAAAGAGAATTTACTATAGTTTTGGACAAGACAAGACTCTTCCTAGTCTTTCTATACAAGTCACTAACTATCAACCACCAAGAACACCCTCTTGGATTTTACAAGTTTAAAGTCCAACCAAGAACAAATCTTACAATGGACCTCTTGTATCCACAATCCGGATAACAAGGATTCTAACAAACCCTATAAGAGAAACAATCCTTCCCTTATAGTCAACACCTACAACCAAACACTTGTTGGACCATTAGGATTTTACAATAGTTCAGAATTTTGAGTAAGTAGATGAAACTTTGATTCTTCAATATATCAATCCAAAGATTGATCTTCTCCCTTTTTTTTAACAATCACTCTTAATGATATTATACAAGTGTTCAACATAATTGAAATGAAACAAATGTAGTATGTGTGAATATTTTATGCAAATGTTTCACTCTTAGAAAGTTTGTTAAGAACACTTTGATAAAATGAAAGTTTTGGTAGAAGAATGATTGTTTGAAATTTTTAGCAAGGAGGTGTTTTTAAATCTGAAAAATGATGTTTATATAATGCACAAAACACCTCTACATAAAGGTATTATGATATGAAACAATGCCATGCTTTAAAATATAAAACCAATGATCATTTTCATGAAAAGATACATATTTTCGCATGCAAGAACAGTGGTAATCGATTAACAACAAATGTGTTAATCGGTTACGCTCCTTCAACGTTTAAAAATATTCAAAATTAAAACACGCTGTAAATTGTGGCGGTTATTTTGGTTAGTTACGTCGGTTCAAAACGCCGTAATTAACCAAAAACTGAATGTTTAAATAAATTGAAAAATTAAAAATTTGTCTAAATATTTGAACCAATATTATGCAACATCTATTGATTTATCCAAGTCAATAGATTATATTTGAAAGTGATTTAACATGGTTCAAATAAAAAATAAAATAAATAAATTAATTAATTAAATAAAGTTTCAAATGTATGATAAAAAATGATATATTTTCAACCACATGAACCATGTATGCAAGTGAATTTTGAAGATTATTTTGAGAACTATTTTATCAATATATATTGCATGCTTGAGACACTTTTGAACACTTGTATGCAACCATATTGATAAGTGAGAGTTATACCTTGATTATACTTGAGAATTCTTCAAGACTTGTAAAAATTAAAAACTTTGTGCTAGCTTCAATGTCTTGATCCATTCTTTTTGAGCAAGCATAACATCTTGAATGAATAATGTTGTCTTCATCAAAACTATTGAGAAGCTTGCCTTCACATTCTCCCCCTTTTTGATGATGACAACCCAATTTTGAAATTTTGCTTTAATCTTGTTTCTCTAACACAAAAGGCTCCCCCTTGATCAATGCTCCCCCTAAATTCATGATTTAGAGTGTCTTTGCTAGCTGCATTTTGTTAGAGAAAAACAAACACAAACACATACATCTTCTCCCCCTTTGTCATTAGCAAAAAGGATGGGAAAAGACTTGAAATTTATAAAGAAATCTTGAAAAATGAAAAATAATTTTTACCTATGAGTTTTACCTCATGAAAGACTTCATCAAACATTTATCCTTGCCGGAACATGATTTTGAAGTCTTTGTCACAAAGTTGATTTATACTAGGAAGATTATGCTTTAGTTTGTCAACTTAAAGTACATCTTCAATGGATGTGAAAGTTAGTGCTTCAACTTTGCCAATGCCAAGAAATCTTTCTTTAAGGGAATCCTCATATGTGAAATAACCCTTGGACTTTGGAACTAGATTTGAAAGTTAGTTTATGCCTCCCATCAAAAGCTTAGAACCACCACTTATCAAAACATCATAGATTTAAAGTGGTCCTTAAGCAAACCTACAAAACAAATTAAGTTTGATTTGGTACCCAATGTGCTTTGGGTCCACCATAGTTAGTTCCTTTCTTAACCCACACATAATGCCCACTTGCAACACTAAAGTTTCTTACATAGCAAGCATTAGGTGTATGGGCAACAATACCACAATAAAAACAAGTAGGTTCAAAGTTGCTCTTATATCTTGGAACATAAGATTTCTTTTTAGGATTAGGATGCACATTCCTAGGTTTGTTCACTTTCTCTTTGGAAGTTTGATCCTTAGCCTTAACAAATATAGTTTTACTTGAACTTGGTTTAGAAAACTTTGAATAGCCAAGTCCACTTTTATCATTTGAATATCTTTGTTGACTAAGGACTTCTTCCAATCCAATTTGTCCTTTCTCATACCTTTCAAGTACTCTTTTTAATTGGACAATTTGAAAAGAGAGAGATTCACAATTTTTACATACAAAATTTTGTTTTTCACTAATCATCTTTTGTTTCTCATTTTCGATCTCTTTTTCTAATGAAACATTTTTTTCTTCTAAAGTTGAAATTTGTTTCTTTTGAGATGATATAGTTTTATACAGAATTTTGCATTCATTTAACAATTCATTTATGGCACCTTGTGCATCACTATCAAAAGAATTATTACTAACCTCATCTTCTTCATCATCGGAGTGGTGTGATGCTATCAATGCAAGATTAACATGTTCTTCATCTGAAGATGAACTTGTTTCGTTGTCTACATATGTTTTCCTTTCCTTTTTATGATTCTTTTTCTTGAATTTATTTTTCTTTTGAAGTGTAGGACATTCACTTTCAACATGTCCCCTTTCTCCACATTCAAAGCATTTAATCTTTTTCGTTGGTGCTTCCCCTTTAGTGATCTCCTTTTTCTTTTCTTTTCTTAGAAACTTTTCAAACTTCTTGATAAGATCATCTTCATTATAAGCCGTTTTAATTTTTGGAGCTGCAACATTGTTTACAACACTCATTGGTTGGTGTGGACCATTTTCAACAGTTTCCCATATACCTTCTCCTTGTGCTTCAAGATGTGTTCTCATACGAATCTTCCAAAAATCAAAATACTCTCCAGAGAAAAGTGGGGGCTTGTTACTACTTCCACCGTCTTTGAAAACCGGGTTCGTGCTTGCGGAAGCCATGCTGGATCTTGTCAGAACAGGTTACCTAACCTGCTCTGATACCAATTGTAAGTTATATGTGTGCCTAAGAGGGGGTGAATTAGGCTCTTAGAGAATTATCTGGATTTTCGACGGTTTTTTTTGAATTTTTCTTTCCTAAAGATTTCTAAGTGATGAATTGCGGTAAATGCGGAAAGTAAATGAACACCGAGAATTATAGTGGTTCCCCTCACAGCCCGAGAGTACTCCACTCCCCTTTCAACATGAAAGAGAATTTACTATAGTTTTGGACAAGACAAGACTCTTCCTAGTCTTTCTATACATGTCACTAACTATCAACCACCAAGAACACCCTCTTGGATTTTACAAGTTTAAAGTCCAACCAAGAACAAATCTTACAATGGACCTCTTGTATCCACAATCTGGATAACAAGGATTCTAACAAACCCTATAAGAGAAACAATCCTTCCCTTATAGTCAACACCTAAAACCAAACACTTGTTGGACCATTAGGATTTTACAATAGTTCAGAATTTTGAGTAAGTAGATGAAACTTTGATTCTTCAATATATCAATCCAAAGATTGATCTTCTCCCTTTTTTTTAACAATCACTCTTAATGATATTATACAAGTGTTCAACACAATTGAAATGAAACAAATGTAGTATGTGTGAATGTTTTATGCAAATGTTTCACTCTTAGAAAGTTTGTTAAGAACACTTTGATAAAATGAAAGTTTGGGTAGAAGAATGATTGTTTGAAATTTTTAGCAAGGAGGTGTTTTTAAATTTGAAAAATGATGTTTATATAATGCACAAAACACCTCTACATAAAGGTATTATGATATGAAACAATGCCATGCTTTAAAATATAAAACCAATGATCATTTTCATGAAAAGATACATATTTTCGCATGCAAGAACAGTGGTAATCGATTAACAACAAATGTGTTAATCGGTTACGCTCCTTCAACGTTTAAAAATATTCAAAATTAAAACACGCTGTAAATTGTGGCGGTTATTTTGGTTAGTTACGTCGGTTCAAAACGCCGTAATTAACCAAAAACTGAATGTTTAAATAAATTGAAAAATTAAAAATTTGTCTAAATATTTGAACCAATATTATGCAACATCTATTGATTTATCCAAGTCAATAGATTATATTTGAAAGTGATTTAACATGGTTCAAATAAAAAATAAAATAAATAAATAAATAAATTAAATAAAGTTTCAAATGTATGATAAAAAATGATATATTTTCAACCACATGAACCATGTATGCAAGTGAATTTTGAAGATTATTTTGAGAACTATTTTATCAATATATATTGCATGCTTGAGACACTTTTGAACACTTGTATGCAACCATATTGATAAGTGAGAGTTATACCTTGATTATACTTGAGAATTCTTCAAGACTTGTAAAAATTAAAAACTTTGTGCTAGCTTCAATGTCTTGATCCATTCTTTTTGAGCAAGCATAACATCTTGAATGAATAATGTTGTCTTCATCAAAACTATTGAGAAGCTTGCCTTCACATTCTCCCCCTTTTTGATGATGATAACCCAATTTTGAAATTTTGCTTTAATCTTGTTTCTCTAACACAAAAGGCTCCCCCTTGATCAATGCTCCCCCTAAATTCATGATTTAGAGTGTCTTTGCTAGCTGCATTTTGTTAGAGAAAAACAAACACAAACACATACATCTTCTCCCCCTTTGTCATTAGCAAAAAGGATGGGAAAAGACTTGAAATTTATAAAGAAATCTTGAAAAATGAAAAATAATTTTTACCTATGAGTTTTACCTCATGAAAGACTTCATCAAACATTTATCCTTGCCGGAACATGATTTTGAAGTCTTTGTCACAAAGTTGATTTATACTAGGAAGATTATGCTTTAGTTTGTCAACTTAAAGTACATCTTCAATGGATGTGAAAGTTAGTGCTTCAACTTTGCCAATGCCAAGAAATCTTTCTTTAAGGGAATCCTCATATGTGAAATAACCCTTGGACTTTGGAACTAGATTTGAAAGTTAGTTTATGCCTCCCATCAAAAGCTTAGAACCACCACTTATCAAAACATCATAGATTTAAAGTGGTCCTTAAGCAAACCTACAAAACAAATTAAGTTTGATTTGGTACCCAATGTGCTTTGGGTCCACCATAGTTAGTTCCTTTCTTAACCCACACATAATGCCCACTTGCTACACTAAAGTTTCGTACATAGCAAGCATTAGGTGTATGGGCAACAATACCACAATAAAAACAAGTAGGTTCAAAGTTGCTCTTATATCTTGGAACATAAGATTTCTTTTTAGGATTAGGATGCACATTCCTAGGTTTGTTCACTTTCTCTTTGGAAGTTTGATCCTTAGCCTTAACAAATATAGTTTTACTTGAACTTGGTTTAGAAAACTTTGAATAGCCAAGTCCACTTTTATCATTTGAATATCTTTGTTGACTAAGGACTTCTTCCAATCCAATTTGTCCTTTCTCATACCTTTCAAGTACTCTTTTTAATTGGACAATTTGAAAAGAGAGAGATTCACAATTTTTACATACAAAATTTTGTTTTTCACTAATCATCTTTTGTTTCTCATTTTCGATCTCTTTTTCTAATGAAACATTTTTTTCTTCTAAAGTTGAAATTTGTTTCTTTTGAGATGATATAGTTTTATACAGAATTTTGCATTCATTTAACAATTCATTTATGGCACCTTGTGCATCACTATCAAAAGAATTATTACTAACCTCATCTTCTTCATCATCGGAGTGGTGTGATGCTATCAATGCAAGATTAACATGTTCTTCATCTGAAGATGAACTTGTTTCGTTGTCTACATATGTTTTCCTTTCCTTTTTATGATTCTTTTTCTTGAATTTATTTTTCTTTTGAAGTGTAGGACATTCACTTTCAACATGTCCCCTTTCTCCACATTCAAAGCATTTAATCTTTTTCGTTGGTGCTTCCCCTTTAGTGATCTCCTTTTTCTTTTCTTTTCTTAGAAACTTTTCAAACTTCTTGATAAGATCATCTTCATTATAAGCCGTTTTAATTTTTGGAGCTGCAACATTGTTTACAACACTCATTGGTTGGTGTGGACCATTTTCAACAGTTTCCCATATACCTTCTCCTTGTGCTTCAAGATGTGTTCTCATACGAATCTTCCAAAAATCAAAATACTCTCCAGAGAAAAGTGGGGGCTTGTTACTACTTCCACCGTCTTTGAAAACCGGGTTCGTGCTTGCGGAAGCCATGCTGGATCTTGTCAGAACAGGTTACCTAACCTGCTCTGATACCAATTGTAAGTTATATGTGTGCCTAAGAGGGGGAAAATTAGGCTCTTAGAGAATTATCTGGATTTTCGACGGTTTTTTTTGAATTTTTCTTTCCTAAAGATTTCTAAGTGATGAATTGCGGTAAATGCGGAAAGTAAATGAACACCGAGAATTATAGTGGTTCCCCTCACAGCCCGAGAGTACTCCACTCCCCTTTCAACATGAAAGAGAATTTACTATAGTTTTGGACAAGACAAGACTCTTCCTAGTCTTTCTATACAAGTCACTAACTATCAACCACCAAGAACACCCTCTTGGATTTTACAAGTTTAAAGTCCAACCAAGAACAAATCTTACAATGGACCTCTTGTATCCACAATCCGGATAACAAGGATTCTAACAAACCCTATAAGAGAAACAATCCTTCCCTTATAGTCAACACCTAAAACCAAACACTTGTTGGACCATTAGGATTTTACAATAGTTCAGAATTTTTAGTAAGTAGATGAAACTTTGATTCTTCAATATATCAATCCAAAGATTGATCTTCTCCCTTTTTTTTAACAATCACTCTTAATGATATTATACAAGTGTTCAACACAATTGAAATGAAACAAATGTAGTATGTGTGAATATTTTATGCAAATGTTTCACTCTTAGAAAGTTTGTTAAGAACACTTTGATAAAATGAAAGTTTTGGTAGAAGAATGATTGTTTGAAATTTTTAGCAAGGAGGTGTTTTTAAATCTGAAAAATGATGTTTATATAATGCACAAAACACCGCTACATAAAGGTATTATGATATGAAACAATGCCATGCTTTAAAATATAAAACCAATGATCATTTTCATGAAAAGATACATATTTTCGCATGCAAGAACAGTGGTAATCGATTAACAACAAAAGTGTTAATCGGTTACGCTCCTTCAACGTTTAAAAATATTCAAAATTAAAACACGCTGTAAATTGTGGCGGTTATTTTGGTTAGTTAGGTCGGTTCAAAACGCCGTAATTAACCAAAAACTGAATGTTTAAATAAATTGAAAAATTAAAAATTTGTCTAAATATTTGAACCAATATTATGCAACATCTATTGATTTATCCAAGTCAATATATTATATTTGAAAGTGATTTAACATGGTTCAAAAAAAAAATAAAATAAATAAATAAATAAATTAAATAAAGTTTCAAATGTATGATAAAAAATGATATATTTTCAACCACATGAACCATGTATGCAAGTGAATTTTGAAGATTATTTTGAGAACTATTTTATCAATATATATTGCATGCTTGAGACACTTTTGAACACTTGTATGCAACCATATTGATAAGTGAGAGTTATACCTTGATTATACTTGAGAATTCTTCAAGACTTGTAAAAATTAAAAACTTTGTGCTAGCTTCAATGTCTTGATCCATTCTTTTTGAGCAAGCATAACATCTTGAATGAATAATGTTGTCTTCATCAAAACTATTGAGAAGCTTGCCTTCACATTCTCCCCCTTTTTGATGATGACAACCCAATTTTGAAATTTTGCTTTAATCTTGTTTCTCTAACACAAAAGGCTCCCCCTTGATCAATGCTCCCCCTAAATTCATGATTTAGAGTGTCTTTGCTAGCTGCATTTTGTTAGAGAAAAACAAACACAAACACATACATCTTCTCCCCCTTTGTCATTAGCAAAAAGGATGGGAAAAGACTTGAAATTTATAAAGAAATCTTGAAAAATGAAAAATAATTTTTACCTATGAGTTTTACCTCATGAAAGACTTCATCAAACATTTATCCTTGCCGGAACATGATTTTGAAGTCTTTGTCACAAAGTTGATTTATACTAGGAAGATTATGCTTTAGTTTGTCAACTTAAAGTACATCTTCAATGGATGTGAAAGTTAGTGCTTCAACTTTGCCAATGCCAAGAAATCTTTCTTTAAGGGAATCCTCATATGTGAAATAACCCTTGGACTTTGGAACTAGATTTGAAAGTTAGTTTATGCCTCCCATCAAAAGCTTAGAACCACCACTTATCAAAACATCATAGATTTAAAGTGGTCCTTAAGCAAACCTACAAAACAAATTAAGTTTGATTTGGTACCCAATGTGCTTTGGGTCCACCATAGTTAGTTCCTTTCTTAACCCACACATAATGTCCACTTGCAACACTAAAGTTTCTTACATAGCAAGCATTAGGTGTATGGGCAACAATACCACAATAAAAACAAGTAGGTTCAAAGTTGCTCTTATATCTTGGAACATAAGATTTCTTTTTAGGATTAGGATGCACATTCCTAGGTTTGTTCACTTTCTCTTTGGAAGTTTGATCCTTAGCCTTAACAAATATAGTTTTACTTGAACTTGGTTTAGAAAACTTTGAATAGCCAAGTCCACTTTTATCATTTGAATATCTTTGTTGACTAAGGACTTCTTCCAATCCAATTTGTCCTTTCTCATACCTTTCAAGTACTCTTTTTAATTGGACAATTTGAAAAGAGAGAGATTCACAATTTTTACATACAAAATTTTGTTTTTCACTAATCATCTTTTGTTTCTCATTTTCGATCTCTTTTTCTAATGAAACATTTTTTTCTTCTAAAGTTGAAATTTGTTTCTTTTGAGATGATATAGTTTTATACAGAATTTTGCATTCATTTAACAATTCATTTATGGCACCTTGTGCATCACTATCAAAAGAATTATTACTAACCTCATCTTCTTCATCATCGGAGTGGTGTGATGCTATCAATGCAAGATTAACATGTTCTTCATCTGAAGATGAACTTGTTTCGTTGTCTACATATGTTTTCCTTTCCTTTTTATGATTCTTTTTCTTGAATTTATTTTTCTTTTGAAGTGTAGGACATTCACTTTCAACATGTCCCCTTTCTCCACATTCAAAGCATTTAATCTTTTTCGTTGGTGCTTCCCCTTTAGTGATCTCCTTTTTCTTTTCTTTTCTTAGAAACTTTTCAAACTTCTTGATAAGATCATCTTCATTATAAGCCGTTTTAATTTTTGGAGCTGCAACATTGTTTACAACACTCATTGGTTGGTGTGGACCATTTTCAACAGTTTCCCATATACCTTCTCCTTGTGCTTCAAGATGTGTTCTCATACGAATCTTCCAAAAATCAAAATACTCTCCAGAGAAAAGTGGGGGCTTTTTACTACTTCCACCGTCTTTGAAAACCGGGTTCGTGCTTGCGGAAGCCATGCTGGATCTTGTCAGAACAGGTTACCTAACCTGCTCTGATACCAATTGTAAGTTATATGTGTGCCTAAGAGGGGGTGAATTAGGCTCTTAGAGAATTATCTGGATTTTCGACGGTTTTTTTTGAATTTTTCTTTCCTAAAGATTTCTAAGTGATGAATTGCGGTAAATGCGGAAAGTAAATGAACACCGAGAATTATAGTGGTTCCCCTCACAGCCCGAGAGTATTCCACTCCCCTTTCAACATGAAAGAGAATTTACTATAGTTTTGGACAAGACAAGACTCTTCCTAGTCTTTCTATACAAGTCACTAACTATCAACCACCAAGAACACCCTCTTGGATTTTACAAGTTTAAAGTCCAACCAAGAACAAATCTTACAATGGACCTCTTGTATCCACAATCCGGATAACAAGGATTCTAACAAACCCTATAAGAGAAACAATCCTTCCCTTATAGTCAACACCTAAAACCAAACACTTGTTGGACCATTAGGATTTTACAATAGTTCAGAATTTTTAGTAAGTAGATGAAACTTTGATTCTTCAATATATCAATCCAAAGATTGATCTTCTCCCTTTTTTTTAACAATCACTCTTAATGATATTATACAAGTGTTCAACACAATTGAAATGAAACAAATGTAGTATGTGTGAATATTTTATGCAAATGTTTCACTCTTAGAAAGTTTGTTAAGAACACTTTGATAAAATGAAAGTTTTGGTAGAAGAATGATTGTTTGAAATTTTTAGCAAGGAGGTGTTTTTAAATCTGAAAAATGATGTTTATATAATGCACAAAACACCGCTACATAAAGGTATTATGATATGAAACAATGCCATGCTTTAAAATATAAAACCAATGATCATTTTCATGAAAAGATACATATTTTCGCATGCAAGAACAGTGGTAATCGATTAACAACAAAAGTGTTAATCGGTTACGCTCCTTCAACGTTTAAAAATATTCAAAATTAAAACACGCTGTAAATTGTGGCGGTTATTTTGGTTAGTTAGGTCGGTTCAAAACGCCGTAATTAACCAAAAACTGAATGTTTAAATAAATTGAAAAATTAAAAATTTGTCTAAATATTTGAACCAATATTATGCAACATCTATTGATTTATCCAAGTCAATATATTATATTTGAAAGTGATTTAACATGGTTCAAAAAAAAAATAAAATAAATAAATAAATAAATTAAATAAAGTTTCAAATGTATGATAAAAAATGATATATTTTCAACCACATGAACCATGTATGCAAGTGAATTTTGAAGATTATTTTGAGAACTATTTTATCAATATATATTGCATGCTTGAGACACTTTTGAACACTTGTATGCAACCATATTGATAAGTGAGAGTTATACCTTGATTATACTTGAGAATTCTTCAAGACTTGTAAAAATTAAAAACTTTGTGCTAGCTTCAATGTCTTGATCCATTCTTTTTGAGCAAGCATAACATCTTGAATGAATAATGTTGTCTTCATCAAAACTATTGAGAAGCTTGCCTTCACATTCTCCCCCTTTTTGATGATGACAACCCAATTTTGAAATT
Source organism: Lathyrus tuberosus (assembly GCA_022829125.1). Taxonomy (NCBI): domain Eukaryota; kingdom Viridiplantae; phylum Streptophyta; class Magnoliopsida; order Fabales; family Fabaceae; genus Lathyrus; species Lathyrus tuberosus. Next base: position 2,181,338 of record JALAZF010000348.1, read on the forward strand.
TTGCTTTAATCTTGTTTCTCTAACACAAAAGGCTCCCCCTTGATCAATGCTCCCCCTAAATTCATGATTTAGAGTGTCTTTGCTAGCTGCATTTTGTTAGAGAAAAACAAACACAAACACATACATCTTCTCCCCCTTTGTCATTAGCAAAAAGGATGGGAAAAGACTTGAAATTTATAAAGAAATCTTGAAAAATGAAAAATAATTTTTACCTATGAGTTTTACCTCATGAAAGACTTCATCAAACATTTATCCTTGCCGGAACATGATTTTGAAGTCTTTGTCACAAAGTTGATTTATACTAGGAAGATTATGCTTTAGTTTGTCAACTTAAAGTACATCTTCAATGGATGTGAAAGTTAGTGCTTCAACTTTGCCAATGCCAAGAAATCTTTCTTTAAGGGAATCCTCATATGTGAAATAACCCTTGGACTTTGGAACTAGATTTGAAAGTTAGTTTATGCCTCCCATCAAAAGCTTAGAACCACCACTTATCAAAACATCATAGATTTAAAGTGGTCCTTAAGCAAACCTACAAAACAAATTAAGTTTGATTTGGTACCCAATGTGCTTTGGGTCCACCATAGTTAGTTCCTTTCTTAACCCACACATAATGTCCACTTGCAACACTAAAGTTTCTTACATAGCAAGCATTAGGTGTATGGGCAACAATACCACAATAAAAACAAGTAGGTTCAAAGTTGCTCTTATATCTTGGAACATAAGATTTCTTTTTAGGATTAGGATGCACATTCCTAGGTTTGTTCACTTTCTCTTTGGAAGTTTGATCCTTAGCCTTAACAAATATAGTTTTACTTGAACTTGGTTTAGAAAACTTTGAATAGCCAAGTCCACTTTTATCATTTGAATATCTTTGTTGACTAAGGACTTCTTCCAATCCAATTTGTCCTTTCTCATACCTTTCAAGTACTCTTTTTAATTGGACAATTTGAAAAGAGAGAGATTCACAATTTTTACATACAAAATTTTGTTTTTCACTAATCATCTTTTGTTTCTCATTTTCGATCTCTTTTTCTAATGAAACATTTTTTTCTTCTAAAGTTGAAATTTGTTTCTTTTGAGATGATATAGTTTTATACAGAATTTTGCATTCATTTAACAATTCATTTATGGCACCTTGTGCATCACTATCAAAAGAATTATTACTAACCTCATCTTCTTCATCATCGGAGTGGTGTGATGCTATCAATGCAAGATTAACATGTTCTTCATCTGAAGATGAACTTGTTTCGTTGTCTACATATGTTTTCCTTTCCTTTTTATGATTCTTTTTCTTGAATTTATTTTTCTTTTGAAGTGTAGGACATTCACTTTCAACATGTCCCCTTTCTCCACATTCAAAGCATTTAATCTTTTTCGTTGGTGCTTCCCCTTTAGTGATCTCCTTTTTCTTTTCTTTTCTTAGAAACTTTTCAAACTTCTTGATAAGATCATCTTCATTATAAGCCGTTTTAATTTTTGGAGCTGCAACATTGTTTACAACACTCATTGGTTGGTGTGGACCATTTTCAACAGTTTCCCATATACCTTCTCCTTGTGCTTCAAGATGTGTTCTCATACGAATCTTCCAAAAATCAAAATACTCTCCAGAGAAAAGTGGGGGCTTTTTACTACTTCCACCGTCTTTGAAAACCGGGTTCGTGCTTGCGGAAGCCATGCTGGATCTTGTCAGAACAGGTTACCTAACCTGCTCTGATACCAATTGTAAGTTATATGTGTGCCTAAGAGGGGGTGAATTAGGCTCTTAGAGAATTATCTGGATTTTCGACGGTTTTTTTTGAATTTTTCTTTCCTAAAGATTTCTAAGTGATGAATTGCGGTAAATGCGGAAAGTAAATGAACACCGAGAATTATAGTGGTTCCCCTCACAGCCCGAGAGTATTCCACTCCCCTTTCAACATGAAAGAGAATTTACTATAGTTTTGGACAAGACAAGACTCTTCCTAGTCTTTCTATACAAGTCACTAACTATCAACCACCAAGAACACCCTCTTGGATTTTACAAGTTTAAAGTCCAACCAAGAACAAATCTTACAATGGACCTCTTGTATCCACAATCCGGATAACAAGGATTCTAACAAACCCTATAAGAGAAACAATCCTTCCCTTATAGTCAACACCTAAAACCAAACACTTGTTGGACCATTAGGATTTTACAATAGTTCAGAATTTTTAGTAAGTAGATGAAACTTTGATTCTTCAATATATCAATCCAAAGATTGATCTTCTCCCTTTTTTTTAACAATCACTCTTAATGATATTATACAAGTGTTCAACACAATTGAAATGAAACAAATGTAGTATGTGTGAATATTTTATGCAAATGTTTCACTCTTAGAAAGTTTGTTAAGAACACTTTGATAAAATGAAAGTTTTGGTAGAAGAATGATTGTTTGAAATTTTTAGCAAGGAGGTGTTTTTAAATCTGAAAAATGATGTTTATATAATGCACAAAACACCGCTACATAAAGGTATTATGATATGAAACAATGCCATGCTTTAAAATATAAAACCAATGATCATTTTCATGAAAAGATACATATTTTCGCATGCAAGAACAGTGGTAATCGATTAACAACAAATGTGTTAATCGGTTACGCTCCTTCAACGTTTAAAAATATTCAAAATTAAAACACGCTGTAAATTGTGGCGGTTATTTTGGTTAGTTAGGTCGGTTCAAAACGCCGTAATTAACTAAAAACTGAATGTTTAAATAAATTGAAAAATTAAAAATTTGTCTAAATATTTGAACCAATATTATGCAACATCTATTGATTTATCCAAGTCAATAGATTATATTTGAAAGTGATTTAACATGGTTCAAATAAAAAATAAAATAAATTAATTAATTAATTAAATAAAGTTTCAAATGTATGATAAAAAATGATATATTTTCAACCACATGAACCATGTATGCAAGTGAATTTTGAAGATTATTTTGAGAACTATTTTATCAATATATATTGCATGCTTGAGACACTTTTGAACACTTGTATGCAACCATATTGATAAGTGAGAGTTATACCTTGATTATACTTGAGAATTCTTCAAGACTTGTAAAAATTAAAAACTTTGTGCTAGCTTCAATGTCTTGATCCATTCTTTTTTAGCAAGCATAACATCTTGAATGAATAATGTTGTCTTCATCAAAACTATTGAGAAGCTTGCCTTCACATTCTCCCCCTTTTTGATGATGACAACCCAATTTTGAAATTTTGCTTTAATCTTGTTTCTCTAACACAAAAGGCTCCCCCTTGATCAATGCTCCCCCTAAATTCATGATTTAGAGTGTCTTTGCTAGCTGCATTTTGTTAGAGAAAAACAAACACAAACACATACATCTTCTCCCCCTTTGTCATTAGCAAAAAGGATGGGAAAAGACTTGAAATTTATAAAGAAATCTTGAAAAATGAAAAATAATTTTTACCTATGAGTTTTACCTCATGAAAGACTTCATCAAACATTTATCCTTGCCGGAACATGATTTTGAAGTCTTTGTCACAAAGTTGATTTATACTAGGAAGATTATGCTTTAGTTTGTCAACTTAAAGTACATCTTCAATGGATGTGAAAGTTAGTGCTTCAACTTTGCCAATGCCAAGAAATCTTTCTTTAAGGGAATCCTCATATGTGAAATAACCCTTGGACTTTGGAACTAGATTTGAAAGTTAGTTTATGCCTCCCATCAAAAGCTTAGAACCACCACTTATCAAAACATCATAGATTTAAAGTGGTCCTTAAGCAAACCTACAAAACAAATTAAGTTTGATTTGGTACCCAATGTGCTTTGGGTCCACCATAGTTAGTTCCTTTCTTAACCCACACATAATGCCCACTTGCAACACTAAAGTTTCTTACATAGCAAACATTAGGTGTATGGGCAACAATACCACAATAAAAACAGGTAGGTTCAAAGTTGCTCTTATATCATGGAACATAAGATTTCTTTTTAGGATTAGGATGCACATTCCTAGGTTTGTTCACTTTCTCTTTGGAAGTTTGATCCTTAGCCTTAACAAATATAGTTTTACTTGAACTTGGTTTAGAAAACTTTGAATAGCCAAGTCCACTTTTATCATTTGAATATCTTTGTTGACTAAGGACTTCTTCCAATCCAATTTGTCCTTTCTCATACCTTTCAAGTACTCTTTTTAATTGGACAATTTGAAAAGAGAGAGATTCACAATTTTTACATACAAAATTTTGTTTTTCACTAATCATCTTTTGTTTCTCATTTTCGATCTCTTTTTCTAATGAAACATTTTTTTCTTCTAAAGTTGAAATTTGTTTCTTTTGAGATGATATAGTTTTATACAGAATTTTGCATTCATTTAACAATTCATTTATGGCACCTTGTGCATCACTATCAAAAGAATTATTACTAACCTCATCTTCTTCATCATCGGAGTGGTGTGATGCTATCAATGCAAGATTAACATGTTCTTCATCTGAAGATGAACTTGTTTCGTTGTCTACATATGTTTTCCTTTCCTTTTTATGATTCTTTTTCTTGAATTTATTTTTCTTTTGAAATGTAGGACATTCACTTTCAACATGTCCCCTTTCTCCACATTCAAAGCATTTAATCTTTTTCGTTGGTGCTTCCCCTTTAGTGATCTCCTTTTTCTTTTCTTTTCTTAGAAACTTTTCAAACTTCTTGATAAGATCATCTTCATTATAAGCCGTTTTAATTTTTGGAGCTGCAACATTGTTTACAACACTCATTGGTTGGTGTGGACCATTTTCAACAGTTTCCCATATACCTTCTCCTTGTGCTTCAAGATGTGTTCTCATACGAATCTTCCAAAATCAAAATACTCTCCAGAGAAAAGTGGGGGCTTGTTACTACTTCCACCGTCTTTGAAAACCGGGTTCGTGCTTGCGGAAGCCATGCTGGATCTTGTCAGAACAGGTTACCTAACTTGCTCTAATACCAATTGTAAGTTATATGTGTGCCTAAGAGGGGGTGAATTAGGCTCTTAGAGAATTATCTGGATTTTCGACGGTTTTTTTTTGAATTTTTCTTTCCTAAAGATTTCTAAGTGATGAATTGCGGTAAATGCGAAAAGTAAATGAACACCGAGAATTATAGTTGTTCCCCTCACAGCCCGAGAGTACTCCACTCCCCTTTCAACATGAAATAGAATTTACTATAGTTTTGGACAAGACAAGACTCTTCCTAGTCTTTCTATACAAGTCACTAACTATCAACCACCAAGAACACCCTCTTGGATTTTACAAGTTTAAAGTCCAACCAAGAACAAATCTTACAATGGACCTCTTGTATCCACAATCCGAATAACAAGGATTCTAACAAACCCTATAAGAGAAACAATCCTTCCCTTATAGTCAACACCTAAAACCAAACACTTGTTGGACCATTAGGATTTTACAATAGTTCAGAATTTTGAGTAAGTAGATGAAACTTTGATTCTTCAATATATCAATCCAAAGATTGATCTTCTCCCTTTTTTTTAACAATCCCTCTTAATGATATTATACAAGTGTTCAACACAATTGAAATGAAACAAATGTAGTATGTGTGAATATTTTATGCAAATGTTTCACTCTTAGAAAGTTTGTTAAGAACACTTTGATAAAATGAAAGTTTTGGTAGAAGAATGATTGTTTGAAATTTTTAGCAAGGAGGTGTTTTTAAATTTGAAAAATGATGTTTATATAATGCACAAAACACCTCTACATAAAGGTATTATGATATGAAACAATGCCATGCTTTAAAATATAAAACCAATGATCATTTTCATGAAAAGATACATATTTTCGCATGCAAGAACAGTGGTAATCGATTAACAACAAATGTGTTAATCGGTTACGCTCCTTCAACGTTTAAAAATATTCAAAATTAAAACACGCTGTAAATTGTGGCGGTTATTTTGGTTAGTTAGGTCGGTTCAAAACGCCGTAATTAACCAAAAACTGAATGTTTAAATAAATTGAAAAATTAAAAATTTGTCTAAATATTTGAACCAATATTATGCAACATCTATTGATTTATCCAAGTCAATAGATTATATTTGAAAGTGATTTAACATGGTTCAAATAAAAAATAAAATAAATAAATAAATAAATTAAATAAAGTTTCAAATGTATGATAAAAAATGATATATTTTCAACCACATGAACCATGTATGCAAGTGAATTTTGAAGATTATTTTGAGAACTATTTTATCAATATATATTGCATGCTTGAGACACTTTTGAACACTTGTATGCAACCATATTGATAAGTGAGAGTTATACCTTGATTATACTTGAGAATTCTTCAAGACTTGTAAAAATTAAAAACTTTGTGCTAGCTTCAATGTCTTGATCCATTCTTTTTGAGCAAGCATAACATCTTGAATGAATAATGTTGTCTTCATCAAAACTATTGAGAAGCTTGCCTTCACAACTGTGTATGATTGGGAGCCAAGTCAATATTATATTGATAGTGTTTCACAAATGCTTCCACCATCTCTCTCTAGTTGCGTACATGGCTCCTCTCAAGCTGCATATACCATTCCAGGTACGCTCAAGACAAGCTGTCCTGGAAGAAGTGCATTAGCAATTTTCCATCACGTGAGTACGCAGCCATCTTTCTTGCATATTCCCGAACATGTGTTCTGGGGCAAGTAGTGCCGTTGTACTTCTCAAAAGTGGGGACTTGAAACTTATGAGGAATTCTCACATCAGGAACCAGCCCTAGGTTATCCAGATCCATTCCCACAGAATTTTGATTCACCACCCCTCTTAGCTGTTCTTCAATCATTCTAATTCTTTGATCGTCAACAACCAGGAGACCAGCATCTCCACCTGGTACAGAGAAAACATTGTCATGTTGGTCATCAAAGTGATGGCCATGAACTGCATGAATATTGTTTCCTCCTCCAACCATAGAAGGAATCACCACATTCTCTCCTCCGCCCGGAGGGACAACAACGGTGGGAACTGGAACTCCGCCCGGAGGTCCATTATGAATATTGTGTCCACTAGCACCTCCGCCCAGAGGAATAACATTGTTCTGGACACCACCATGTAGTACCCCATTGTCATCTACTCTTGCCACGAGAGGTTGAATGAGAGTCCTGAGTTACTCCTGTCCCGTACGACTCCTTGCATCATTTCCATGAATTGGGTGATACGGGCTTGCATGGCGGCCATTTCTGCTTGCATTTGCTCCATTACTCTCTTCTGGTTGAGCCGAGTAGAATATTGATGAATCGGTTGGTCAGCTATCCTGCCTGAAACCAAATAAAGGTTAGGAAAAAAACCGGAACGAGTACCTGTAAAGCAAACAATAAAAATGCAAAATGATATGCAATGCAATGCAAATTCCATGTTTATCATTTCCAAGGTGCCCTACACCTTGATTCCAATCTTAACCGCAGAAATCTGAAGATCAGAAATCGCGATATGAAGGGACGCGCCGTGACCATGTGCTTGTGTACGGATAACAGCCAAAGGAACATTTCTGAATAAACTGCTCATTTCAATTAAAAAGGAACCAACCATGCGCATAGCGTTCAACAACGAGTTCAAACAACGTATATCAAAATAGTGGATTCATCAACAGGCCTGATGATATCCATTAACAAAATTACATTAAGAGAAAGAAAGAAAAACTGTCAATCTGACAACTCTAAATCCTTCAACTTTTCACTTGAATACTTGACCCCCTCAAAGAGTATGCGAGTGCGCTGGTGATTTGATCTTTCGATTAACTCCTTAATCAGAACATCTCTTTTTGCTAAAGCTTCAGTCAACGAATCCATATGCATCAGGAGAGCTTCATCATCACAGAGTCCTTTGGGCCTTTTCACGCCGGCTTGCATCTTGAGTTTCCCCATATCTGCCATAGCCTCTTCCAGCTCCTTCTTGGAAATCTTTAGCTCCTCTCTGGCGCTCTCCAATTGCTCTTGACTTTTGCCAAGGTTCTCCCAAAATTTCCTCTGTTGTTCATGTGCCTTTTTAAGCCCGTCATCCTTAAGCTTTAGCTGTTCCTGCAACTCTGCGTTTTCGAGTCTAACCTCATCCCAGGATTGCTGAAGCTTGGCTAGCGTGTCTTTAGTCTGGGCTAAAGCCTGTTTAGTCTTCTTATGAGCTTGAGTGGCAGCATCGGCACCTTTACTAATTTTCTGGAATTGTTGAGCTCTTTCGGCGAAATCCTTTTCTCTTGCAGCTAAGATTTTTCCGGCGTCTTGGGCTCTCCGCTCCAACTCTTTGTTGGAATGCAGAGCATTTTGAAGAAGACTACTGAAGTCTGAATTCTCCACCCGAAGCTCCTTCACCAAAGCTTACAGTTTGTCAAACTCCTCGATGGCTACCGTAGTAGGCTGCTCTGGCATTACAGGATATAAAGGGGGTTCCATTGGAAAAGGCAAGAGTAATTCGTTCACCTTCATTTCAATCCATCTTTCATACCTCAGGATAAGATCTGCAATCCATTTTTCCAAAGATTGTTTTTCCTGTTTTACGCTGGTGCCCCCAAGCATTCACAACTTCTCGCAGCATTTCCTCATTTTCAGTCCCTATAAAAAACAAAGATTTCTCAACATCCCTATCTGTGGAAGGATACCTAGAAGCGTATCCAAACTGTCTAATGGCCAGGATCGGGTTATAGTTGATTCCCCATTTCTTGCCAATTAGAGGCACATTGGGAAAATTCCCATAACTTGTGATAATCTCTATTCCCAGCAACTTAGGATCGAACCAGACGATGTTATTGGCAGTCAATCCCATTATCCGCTTGGACCATTTTAAAGAATCTTTTGTATCTACAAAAGCACCTGTCTGAGGTAAATGCTTCAAAAACCAATGAGATAAAAGTGGAGTGAAACAATTGACAGATCCTCGCCTTCTTTTTTCATTCTTGAAGTGCACAGAATAGTAAAAATCTCCTAACAAAGTGGGAACCAGATTTTTGAGAACAAAAACTCTTATAGCCTGCATATCCACAAAATCCTGTTGATTAGGGAAAAGAACAACGCCATATATGCACAAAGCCAGGATGGGCTTGTAAACTGCCCAATTCTTGGCGTTGGCAAATTCTTGAGCTTGGTCGGCAAGAAATTCCAAGTGAAAACCTTTGACTCCACTTTTAATAGCCACATTTCCTTTTAGCACTGACTCTTTCACCTGTACCGCAGCTGCAATCTCGTCAATGCTAGGATGACTACCAGAAAAGAATGGCAAAGCTTATTCGACCAGAATTCCCAAAATAAATGAGAACTCTTCTAAAGCATGCATCAAAATGTAATCATGAAAAAGAAAACTTCTCAGCGACGGCTCATAAAACTGTAGCAAAGTGTGAAGAGCATCATGTTCATATTGTGTGATTCTGCGGACCATCTCAACCAATTTCCCATATTTCTTCTGGAAGTTGACAAGAACACCCGGGCCAGCCATGTCTATCATCTTATGCAGTAAATCCAAAGTAGGTTCTGGGAACTTGTAGGCAACATTGCTCTTTCTCTTGAGACTTGTCTATGTCGAGCCCATTGATTGGAATCAGAAGTGTAATAAGCACCTGTAAATGACAAACATGAATGTTATGACATGATAATGCAATGCAAAAGGGCATGGTATCAGCGTGCTCTGTGTCTGTGTTGGACTGTGTGCACGGTGTTTGTACAAATCTGAGAATAATACTGTATACAGAAACCCACTGACTATAATAAGTTACATCATCTGTCTATGAAAATACCAGAATATCAGGGTATGTAGGAGGTATGGTCACCTGCAAACCTGTAAACACCCGCCCATACTCATATGTGGGTACTAAAATAGCGGTTCCTCAGTTTCAGATTCTCTATTTTGAGAAGCAATAGCACATTCAGCCCATAGGATACAATGCTATCGCCAAACAAAGAGATCGTCCACTGATTCCCCAAAAATAAAGGCCATCCTATGCAAGTTCCAAAGTGGGCCCTCGGGTGCGAATGGGTTTGCCACAGAATGTGGGCTGCCACTGTCACCACTAAAGAGGGATGTTTCCACTAAGGTCCTCAATGATCGGTCACCAGCGTCGACAGCTTTCTAGGTTAACACTCCGAAATGCACAAGACGCGTAAATCAGAGTATCTCCTAAGAAAACCTCGTCTGGTTGTGAATTTCGTGTAAACCATACATAACAAGACGCTACGTAGGCCACACTACCGTCCACTCTAGTCCTATGTATGTACTCAAGCCTGTGTAATGGGCTTACCTCTCAGAATACCCATCCCGCCAAACAAAAAACCAGCACAGCACAATCCAGTATAATAATGATATGTAATGTAATAAATGCGATAAATACAGTAATACAGTAAGGCGATAATACAGTAAATAGAAATACAGTAAAAACAGTAAATACAGCACCAAAGTAAACACCCAATGAAAGAAAAACAGACAAGCGCTAGGATTGACTCGCTTAGGGAACCAGAGATTCTGGGTTTGGTCCCCAGTAGAGTCGCCAGCTGTCGCTCCCGGGATTTTCATCCAAGTACAAACGCGAAAGTGGCGTGGAAACAGAGTCACCAGCAATGTGTATTTATCCCAAGAGAGGGAAAGGAAACACTGCATAAACCTGAGAGAAGGAAAGAGCATGGTCTTGCGACCAAGAGAACTGGGTTCGGGAGTCGGTTACGCGAAGGGAAGGTATTAGCACCCCACACGTCCATCGTACCCGATGGGATCCACGCTTGCTGTTTCGATCAAAGGGTGTCGTCATCTGGAGCTCCACTAATACTGGAAAGGAAAAGGAACAGGAACAAAAAGGAACGAAGAAACGAAGAAGAAAAGAAAAAAAAGTGACTCGATAGGACGTCCTCGGAGTCCTAGGCCTACGTATTCCCTCGGGAACGGGAAAATCAGAGTCAACGTAGTTCGGACACGAACTAGGGGGAAGGTTGCTCGCCAAGACATCGCCGTCTCGTGCCTACGTATCCTCAATCTAACCAGAGATAGGAAATCAGAGCAGTCGTAGTTCGACTCAACAAGGGTTGCTTTGTTTGTGCTTTTTAATGGAAACGTCAGAGTGCGCGTCCCGGCAGTTAGGTGTTGCAGCTCGCTGTATGGAGACTTAGGCGTTACCTGTTTGTGGTAGAACGGACATGATGAGTCCTTAAGGAATATAATGAAGGAGATGAAAAGAGAATTTGTTTGTTTTTGTATTTTAGAAAGAAGTGTTTTGATTATTTTTGTGTTTTGTAACACGCATTGTATTTAAGTCTCTCATGTAGGATCGAATGCCTCGCATATCGACCCAAGACGGGACGTACGCTAAACATTCTAAGAAAATGAGAGAAGACCCCTCATTATCTTATTCTCACATGAAAGGCTGAAATACAATACATGTTATGCCTTTTTGTTAAGTGTTTTTGATTTTTGTTTTGAGATGAGAAGAAGAGAGACTCAAAGGGTGGAGAAAGGTAAAGTCTAATGAGGAAGACTAAGACTCAAACCCTAAAATTATCATACATGGATGTTCCTATGGTTAATGTGGTTTAAGAAACCTAATCCTAAGAGAAAGGAGAAGAAGAGTGAATTAAACAACTCACTTCTAAAGTAGAAGATGAGTTATAACTCAAAAGGGAGAAGAAAGAAGTTATTCAAGGAAAGCATATAAATGCTTATCATGATCACAAGTTGAATGATTAAAAGAGATAAGAGAAAATGAAAGAAAGAAGTGTATGTGGAAGCATATCCACACACTTACTTACCATTAGCACCTGCATGAAAAGGTTTGTTCAAAACTATTTACAAGTATCGAATTAAGGAAAGAATAACAAGTAATGAACAAACAAATTAAAAATCAATGGATAAGGATCCTAAGAGATGAAAATCATTCAAGGTCAGAACCTATATCCAAAGGATGCTCTCTAAGGTTAAGAGATCAAACACACCCAAACTTTGCACACATAATGCATTAAACATCCAAGAGATGCACCATGAAAGGAATAGATGGAAAATGAAGGAATATGCAATGTGATCATGTAATAATGCTTAATGAAATGCTAAGTTCAGAACCATATACCATTTATAAATGTCTTCTAATGCATATGAATCATCATACAAATCATGGATGCAATGATACAAGTAGAAGAAATAAGATGAAGTAGAAGTAAGGAGAAGAAATAAGTTTCAATTATATACACAAATTTACATGTTAAGGATGTATATCATATGGAACGATTAATGAATGCATATGGATAGTGGCATATCATTAATGAGATGCAAATGGAATGTATGAAATGGCATACAAAAATGCACACATGAAACATGTAGAGCTTAAGAAGATACAAGAGAAGGAATCATGTCAAACTTTCAAGTTACCATGCATAAACTCATATTAAATACAAACACAAGTCAAAGTGACCTATAATGAAACAAGGATGACCTATAATATCACACAAATGTCCTATAAAAGATGCACAAACAATCATAAAATGGTGGCATAAATGCCTCATCAAAACATGTTAACATGAAGTAGAAGAAAGTGTACAAGAGTAACTCCAATCACAAGGCATCAAAAAATGTCAAAGCACATGAGAAAATTATGGGAAGAGGTCATATACATCAATTATTAGAATAAAAACATGCAACAAAAACTCATAGCAAAACTCAAAAGACAAATGCCTCAAAAGGCCTCATGAAATCACATTGAAACACACCACAAAAATCCTTAAAGATATACATCCAAACACGTGATAAAATGACTTTAAAATCAAATGAAAATTATTTTAGATGCTTCAAGATGTCCTTTAATCAATTAAAAAAGAATGGATGAAAAACAGTGTGTGAAATGAGAGAAATAAAATGTGCAAGCTCAAGTGTTCATGAAGAAATTCACTCAAAAAGAAATTAAAAGAAAATTATGGAATTAATGCCAAGATAAAGGAAAATCAGAAATAAAAAATATAGAAAATTATTTTAATGTCTAAAAATGCAACATAAATTTTTATGGAATTATTTAATGCATTTTAGTATTTTTTAAAATAGAAAATAAAACAATATGGAAAAAGAAAATGAAATGTAAAGAAATTAAGGCAATGGGGTGCAGCGAAAGCAAATGTCACGTTTAAAAAAATTTGGGCCCAAGCATGGGGGTGTGAAAAGCATATATGAACTAAGTCCACTAAGGCGTGTGTTTGTCTGTGATAGGGTGCATTTCAGTCAAACGTGTAGATGCAATCAGAGCCACACAATCATGTTAATCACAATCAATCATCAATCCAACGTTTCAGGTGAAAGTCACATACTAGCAATCATACACACGCACACGTGGTAGCACTCAGATTCAAAATGAAGTCACGTGATGAGGACGCTCTCTTATTTATGCGTTGTCACATTTCTGGCCCTAGGATGAAACAAATCAGACGGCCACGACATAATCTGAGCCTTAAACCCTAATGCAACCTCACCGGCCGGAGAATGACCTCCGGTCATCTTCTCCGGCCACCTCCGCCACCTGCAAATCTCACATCTCTCCAGAAATGTGTAAAAATGGTACCAATCGAAAGAGGAAGTTACAAGGAACAACGATCCTGGCTCAAAATTTACACATCTTGCATATATTCAGAGAATCGAACACAAACACTTTTGCCCTAATTTCTGAAACTATGCATCTAGCATGCCTATCAACTAGCCGGATTCAACATAGCTTCTAATAAGCTCAAACACCACATCAACAAGCTAAAACAGGATAAAATCGTGCAAGCAAAGTTTGAGAAATTTTGGAACCTGAAACTTGAAGATCTTTGAATTGTTGAGAAAACCAGAGATATCACCTTGATCTTGAACTTCTAGAACTTCAATTTGAGCAAAATAAATGCTATTGCCTTGAGATCTTGAAGAAAACCAGAATAAAATTCCAAATGAACTGAAACTACACTTGATGAATTGAACTTCTTCTCTCTTATTCTTGATCAGAAATGAAACATTGATGATGATGAAGATGAAATGTGGATGAAGATTGATGAATTCGTGCAATGAAAGAGAGAGTTTAGAGAGAAAGCTTGAGAGTGTTTTTGGAGTGAGAGTGAAAAAATGAGAGTTCTTTTAAATCTGTGTTGTGTTCAGCTTATATAGGTGAGGTTAGAATGTTAACTCATGTGGTTAACAGTTGGACATTGGGTTTAGTGAGTGAGTTAAGTGAGTTCAATCTAACTAACTGAGTCACGACAGTTAGAACACGAGTTGGTGAGGTTTGGATATGGTGAGGGTGAAGTCCATGATGCTTATGGTAAGGCTGAGAGATGAGAGGTGTTGATGTTGTGTTGCTGCAGCAAAACTTGTAGAGCAAGTTTTCTTTTCTTCTTTCATGTATGTATGGTGTAACATGGCATATAGTGTAAGGGAATGTTTGTCCAAAAGAGGTAGAGAGTGGGTGGTGTAGTGTTCATGCGCATGGCCTGATGTAAACCAATAACAACAATGTCAAACACTTCCAACTTTGGCAGCTTGATATCAATGAAAACATGGAGATTTGGTGATGAAATTCTCTCTATGTAGAGCATGAAATGATGAGTTTTGGGTAGCTATGGAAAGATGGTACATCATAGAACAATGTTGGTGTTAATTTTGGATTGAATAGAGGTTTGGAAGAGGATGAAAAATAGCTTAAAACTCAAGGAAACAAGACTGGTACATGGGTGTAGCAACCTGCATAGTGCATGGCAACATGACTTGTAGAATTTTGAGCATGAGACCCTTATGTTTGAACCACCATAACTCCTTCATAATTTGTTCAAATGGAAAAATGTCCAACATCAAAGTTGAAGAGGACATTGAGATGAACAACTTTTATGTTCAACATTTTTTCATTTGAAGCTTACTTCAATGACAAAAATGGCTTGACATTTGGCACACCAAGTGTTTGATGAAATTATGGCCTGGGGGCCTGAACTTGCCTTGCCATGACTTGGAATTTGCCTTGATTTTGCCAAAGTTTAATTGATCATAATTCCCTCAATTTTTATCCAATGGAAGAGTTCTTTATATGGATTTAAAGCTTAGAATGTGAACTTTAATTGGCTCAACTTGGGCCTGAAGTTTGGAGCTTTTATCTTGAAGAAAGGAAGCCTTAAAGTGTAGTACAAAATGGTCCAAACTTGCCATTTTTGGAAACCCTAAGTTTCTAAAAATGGAAACTTTGTACATTTCTTGATTTTTCATGATTCCTCCATCATTTCTTGATTAAATCTTGTCCAGTGACCATATGTAACTTGAATTTCATGAATTTGACCTTAAAAAGTCAGGAGTTGACTTTTTTCACTGCACAGTTGACTTTTTCCCCAATTTCTTGATTCTCAAGCAACTGACCAATTGAACCTCTTCTGAAATGAACCAATGGCCAATCTTCCATCCTTAGATACTTGAAATCATGTAGAAAACATTGAGATCAAGTTTGAACCAAAATTTCATCAGGAGAATGCTTGGATCACAAACCCTAATTTGGACTATTTGATAGGAGATGATGCACTGTCCAATCATTTTGATGAATTCCCATCTTCCAATGACTTGTGGGATCAATTGAGATCATATATGATATAAGAGACCCTTGAGTCTTATTGGGAGACCCTTGGCTCTTGTTCTATGGCTTGGGATAGTCAATGCTCTGCAATCCACTGATCACATGCCCTTATACAATATGAAATGATATGTGAGATGAAATAAGATCTAAATGCAATGCAATGAAACATAAGCCAGTAAAAGCTAAAAGAAAGAGGGAAAATTTTGAGGTGTTACACTCACGTGCCTCCGTCTCTCGTCTCGGCTCAGATAGAGCTAGTTGTCTCACTGTTGCCAACATTTCAAGTGTCAATTCTGGTGGACGAGATCCTCCTTCCCCATCTTCAAGTCTTTGGAATAAAGTGCGGTCCCCTTTTCTATAGTTAGCAGCCAAAGACCCAAGACCAAAAAAACACTCATTTTCTCCCTTCCTGCCTAATGTTAAACTCCAAATATAGAGATCCACATGTGGATCAAGCGGTTCATTCCCAATCGGAGTATATGGAGGATTTTCAACTAGAAACTGGGCAAAGAAGGTCTCATACAACTCCTACACACATAGAAAAAAATTAAATTAAATATAGTTTAAACAATTTAGTTATATACAATAATGAAATAAAATAATGAAGTATAAGCAAGTTACCAAGGTTGATTTGGAATGGCCGTCAACAAACTCTCCCGATTTTTTGGTTCGGGTCTTCACAAATAGCTCAGTAATCCGTGGCTCCCTCCCCAAATCCTTTTTTTAATTAAAATAATTAAGTTTAATTAAATATGTATATAATAATACAAAATAGAAATTAAAAAATAATTATAATTACCATTCGTCGACGATGTTCGCCGATACTGATACTTCCAACTGTACTAAGGAAGCCACCTGCTTCAGATGCCCTAATCTTTTTTGCATGTTCAGATCTTCTCTGAAAATCTTCTGTCTTCAACCACTCAATAATTTCCGCAAATATTTCCTCGCCTATCCAGTTAGGACGAGTTTGATCCCTTTCCCAACGTTGTCTAGCATTCCTAAGCATGTCAGATAGTCGGCTAGATACCTTACTTCTAAATTATTCTTTTAATCTTGACCTCATCAAATTTTTGCCACGTACACCTTTCCTGCAAGTTGTTTGACATTCATATAAAATGTTAGATATTTATAACAAAAAATAATTATAAAATAACATAACTTTAATATAAATAAAATTTACCTTAAATTTATCAAACCATATATCTTTCTCAGTATCTGGGAGCTCTCCAAAAGACTTAATGAGTTTTGTATACATCAGTTGAATGACCTGGTTAAAAGTTTTTGCAGCAAGCCGACACGGATCAAAACTAAACAACAACAATAATTTGAATAAGTATTAAATATAAAAATGGCAATATATAGTTAAATAAATAATATAAATTTAAAATGTACCTCAATCCATCGGGCCTAATAAGATGTCGTGTCCTTCAACCACCAAAATCTCCTCTGCCAAAGGATTTGCCTGCTCATGAACTTCATCATCCTCCTGAATATGGTCATCCTGCTCCTGACGCGCAGGTATATGTGTGGGGTATGGAATGCGGGAACCAGATCCCCCAGGCTACTGCGCGAAGGAAGTCTGCTGAGGAAAATTAGATCCCCCAGGCTGCTGCGTGAATGTATACTGCTGAGGAAAACCAGATCCCCCAGTCTGCTGCGCGAAGGAAGTCTGCTGAGGAAAACTAGATCCCACAGGCTGCTGCGTGAAGGAATACTGCTGAGGAAAACTTGATCCCCCAAGAAAACTAGATCCATCAGGCTGCTGCGTGAAGGAAGACGATACCTGAGGAAAACTAGACCCCCCAAGCTATTGCATGAAGGATCCCCCAAACGAACTAATAAAAGATGGATTCCCAGATGGAACTATATGGGAGGAGGAAAGTAATGTCGTAAATGGCTGTGGAGTGTCTAGAGACATCAGATCTGCTTGAGTCTGAGGGCGAGAAGCATACATGGGCGAGGGAGGTACCTCACGTGCCCTAGGTCTCGGACGGGGCTGGGTGGCATTCGCCTTACCCTTGTCAATTCGGGGTGGCATTTTATCTATTTTGAGAGAGTTGTTAATAAATAAATCGACACACTATATGCACAGACTACGTAAAAATCATTTTCATTCATATAAAACTAATAATACATTAATAAAAACTGTTCGAACACATTAATACATTAAGAAAAATTAATAAAAACTATATATTCAAACTCTTCATCCATATTATTTTCATCATCTGATCCAATAATGTCCTCATATCCAAACTCTTCATGCTCTTTATCCACATTATTATCTACTAACAACAAATATGCATCAATTTGATGACCCTCGGCCAATGTATCATACGAATTTGTAATTTGTTCAACTTCAACCACATCATTAATTTGAGAAATTTCATCGTTTTGGTAAGCAGCATCTTCCGCTAGATCGTCAATTTCAATATGACCCAATGGTTTTGTTTTGATTACAACACACCATCCATGTTTATGTGGCTGAATTGAAGGGTAAGGAACATAATAAACTTGCTTAACGATATGTGACATCATGAAAGGGTCATACTCTTTGTACCTTCTGTCCATTCGAATCTCAATAGTGTTATATTTCTTATCTATTTTTGTACCACTGGCAGATGAATCATACCAATCACAATAAAACAATACAACTCTATTTTTCGAGTCCAAGTAATTGTATGTCAACTCGTAAATATGTGTAACAACGCCAGAGAAGTCGTCTTCACCACCATATGTAACTCCTTTAACAAATTCATAGCTATTTATGGTTTTTTTTCCCTTCAGTCCAGGCCTGGGTGTGAAATTTATAACCGTTCACAAAGTATGTGTGCTATTCAATTGCTCTTTGAACAGGGCCTCTATACAAGTTTCTCAAATGGAGTATTTTCTGAGTCGGTGCAACAATGCATGACAATTGCTCCTTGAACCATGCTAGAAAAGATGCATGTATGTGACTGATAGTTGCTTGTTCACTGGTGCTTTGAAAATAAGAGGTGTTAAATGCCTTATAAAGAAGCATACTATTAGTTAGAATGTAATAATTCAATCTATAAAGCCAAATAGGTAGTTAGGGGTATACTTACTTTAGCCTAACTTCAACACAGTTAATCAAGACATGAACAAGTGTAGATTGCATTTCTTTTTGGGTTAGCCAATGCACATTCTCCTTTCCAGAGGGACGACAGGGAAGACCGAAGACTGGCAAGGTAAATTGACTTCTTTTGTCCATATCAAATCAGCTCGCAAAGTAAAGTTTTGTTTGCGAGATATATCATACGTCCATTCTCCAATCCACAACCTCTTCAAATCATCAATTAAAGGTTGTAAATACACATCGATTCCGGCTTTAGGACTTGACGGTCCTGGAATAAGGCAAGTTAAAAACATGTATGGTTTTGTCATGCACATCTCTGGAGGGAGGTTGTAAGGGGTTACAATAACTGGCCAACAAGAATATGCAATTGCAGACGCTTAGACATATGGAGTAAAACCATCAGAACATAATCTGAGTCTAACATTTATAGGTTCTGCAGCAAAATAAGAATGTACCCACTAGTACAAAAAGGTTAATTTACACCCTTTTTTATTAAATTTACACCCATTAAAATTTAATAAAAAACGGGTGTATATTCATCAGGTGAGAAATGTCTAACGCATTTACACCCGTTTAAAAACGGGTGTAAATACATGCTATGTTACACCCTTTTTTAATAAAAATCGGGTGTAAATACGTTCTTAGTTACACCTTATTTTAATAAAAATCGGGTGTAAATATGTTCTTAGTTATACCCTATTTTAATAAAAATCGGGTGTAAATACGTTCTTAATTACACCCTATTTTAATAAAAATCAAGTGTAAATAAGTTCTTAGTTATACCCTATTTTAATAAAAATCGGATGTAAATACGTTCTTAGTTACACCTTATTTTAATAAAAATCGGGTGTAAATACATTCTTAGTTACACCATATTTTAATAAAAATCGGGTGTATATACATGCTAATTTACACCTTTTTTTAATATAATTTACACCTTTTATACCCTATTTTATTATATTATATTTAATTCCATGTACACCCTATTTCATATGATACATTTACACCCTATTTCATATACACATTAAAAAACTAAAACTTGAAGGAAAAATAGTCCACTAGCAACATATTACAAACACAATGATGAATTGCTTAATATGTAAAGTTTCGAAGGAGTATCATTACAAAACTATCCAAAAAAAATTGTATTATTTCACATCGTACTTGTTCGCTGTGTTGGGACCAATATAGACGTCTGTATGTAGAGTTCAGAAATCAAAATGTCAAACTTATAGAGGAGAAAGAAGAAAGACATGATGAGCGACCATACTCTCCTCAAGAATCATGCTCTAGACTTCAATTGGTAATCAAGAATATTTATGTACTGTTGTATATGTTTTGAATCAAACAAACAACTCCATGAGACTACTTGTCTTTCCAGCTTTCTTGATCTGGGCGTAGATTGTGATATAGCTTTCTCTTGCTCAGTAAGTGCAGGACGGAAATGACATCTATGTCCATAGGGACAAACAACCCCAGCAAGGACCATCCTACAGACCTCAGTTTTGTAGCGTGGGGGCGGATCACAGGGCGAAGCTCCCCAATACCATGAGCGAATTGGCAGTGATTACTATAAAGGCATGCTCCAGTTTCCTACCATTTGTTACACGGCTCAGTTTTGAACATCCCCTGATTATACACAGTCATCTCAATAGGCTCTTCCTCTTTCTGCCCTCCTCGCACATATACCTTTCGATGCACCAAAGCAACACACCAAATTTCAACAAAATAATCAAGCCATTGCAATAATCAACAATGATTACAAACCCAAACAACTAAATAAAGACAATTGATTCACATATATTGACCCCTGCATTACTTATTATTACATGTAAAACCAGTCTAACCAAAATAGCAGATGAGGAGTTGCAGAATCAATTGATTTAGCTATAAAAAGATGGAAATACAAACCACTACCAAATATAATATTTTACCTCAAATATAATGTGTGAGTCATCTATTTTCCTAATCTAGTTAGTCTTATATATTCCAAAAATTTATAAAGATGTGTGAAAAAGAATTAACTTATCAGGAGCATGATAACAAGCTATGACATCCCTGATAGAACTAACACTAGCCAGCAACATAACCAATCTGTCCAAACCAAAAGCTATACCTCCTGCATTTGTTTTCATAGTAGTGTTCAAATAAAGATACGGCGATTAAAAAAGGGAGTGCATAAAATTCTATTATTCCAACAATATAGATCAACAATTGAATTGATTTTTAAAACAACGATAATTAAACAACCAAAGTAAAAAATGATACAAGTTTGTCCTTCTACTCTTTTGACGTTAATCATAGAAATCCGAACAACTCAAGCCAATGCTTCGCAGAGAATTGTTCTTACAAGTTCCGATATGCTAGTCTTTGTTACTCCTTTTACTCATCAAATAAAATGGTAAAGATAACTAATACATGCTCTGTCTCTGTCTGGACTAATAAACTCTCTGCATGTTATTGAGACACAATAGAGCACATTACTTAAATGATTCAGCCCAGGGTTATTACTTTGTTGCAGAGTAATGATTCTAAAACATCAAGGAATCTTGAATAGCACAGGAGAATGTCTCCCACCCATCGGGGGCGGGGTAAATAGAAGGATGGAAGAAGAGAAAAAGAAAGATAGACATGTCATACCTTGATGTAATTCTTGAAACAACTACGGATCGATAGATCATAGAAGAAAGAATCATTGGACGCGCTTAATCCTACACCTTCTTGCCACGCCCATTTGACATACTGACTCTTCCCACCATACGGTTGCAGGTTATTTACTAAGCTAAGAAGAACCCGGACTCCATTTTTCCTTGCTTCTGCTATAACATAATCCAAAGCCTGTCACCATATCAATCCTAAGTCAGCACAATTTTCACTCTATAAAAATAACGCTAAACAAAATAACTTACACTACAGTTTTTTTATTATGAGCATGAATCAAAATCGATACCCCGAGATTTACTCACTCGCACACTGCACAATAACCACATGCACTAGAAGACATAAGCCTCCAAGCTAATTAAAATTTTGCAAAATGTAAGTACACAAACCTTTAAGTTTTGGCATTTCATTTGTATATTGGTTTTAGTTAGAAGACAGAAACACTGTCACCATTTCCGGGTCAATTTCCATTGATGATGGACAAAGGGACAAGAATAACAAAAGTCCAAAATATTTCTTATTGGGCCCATCTAGCTAGTGAGCGTAATTTTAGGGGCACGAGAAAAAACAATCTTCAAATTGATTCTACATGTATATGCCAACCACAGAGATTTCTTGCCATTTTTTTCTCAGTATTCTACCAATTCCCAAGAACAATGGTTTATCAATTCATAATTATATATCTGAATTGGTGGAGAGTTTGTTTATCTGTCAAACTCAATGTAAATTCAAACATTTACTAAACCATTTTGCGAACCCAAAGAGACATAATCACACACACAAATTCAGGAAAAGAGAACAAAAATTGAGTAAGGAATAAAAAAACAACGAAAAGTAAACCTTAATATACAAAACAAGTTACTACAACTCCCACATAAATATATAATCAAAAGCTGTTATAGGAAGCCCTTACCGAAAAGAGCGCGAGCAAGACTATTGTTCTCCATGTATTCATATACAAGCAGCAATTGGTTTCCTTCAATGCAACATCCATAAAATTTCACAAGATTAGGATGTTGCAAAGCAGATATCATGCCTATTTCGTTTACGAATTCGCGATTCCCTTGCTTTGACTTGGACGAGAGCTGTTTAACCGCAATCACAGCACCGTCTGACAGTATACCCTGTGGATAGGCAATGCCTTCAGTATCATTATCGGCGATAACCTTTCAAAGCTTTATATTTCTCAAATACATTTGACGAATAATTTATTGAAATTTACCTTGTAAACTGGCCCAAATCCTCCTTCACCTATCTTATTTTCTGGATCGAAGTTATTAGTAGCAGCTTTAATTTGTCTCAAACTGAAATAACCTGTTTTCAATTCTAGGAGTTCTGTAATAATATAATTGTTTTACTGAGGAACAAGAAGTGAAAATAAAAAGTTCCATGGCTCATAACATGAAAACTAACACATAACATTTTCCTATTCTCAGAAAAGCGTTAAATATGTTTTAATTATTTAGAACTAAAACGTTACCTTTGCCTGTTTGATCTTTCCGAAAAATGTAACCCATCTTCCAAAGGACAAAGAGTATGAGCAAAACAAGTGCCAATGATCCAATCACAATTCCAGCAATTGCTCTAGCAGACAAACCATTTGAAGGAATTTTAAAGTCTAAAGAAAAGTATAAATGTTTTTAAGAATATGAAATACAATGTAGCTTACTCAGTATATTTAGCAGAAGGTTATGAAATCAAAACAATATGAAAACTAATACTTACTTGGGGTCATGGTGATAGCAGATGTAAGAGGTCCGTATACACCTCTCATAGGAATTGCATTAGATCTTTTTCCTGCCTATGATAAGTGGATTTGCAAGGTATTCTTTAATTGTCATCTTTAAAAACTACATCAACTATAGTCCTTCCACGATTTCTTCTAGAATTGTTTTTAGCCTAAGAAAACATACAAGGAAAAAAAATAAGATTCATTCCCAACAAATAAATCTAGTAACTAACTACTGAAAGACAATTGAAACAAAGAATATACAAAAGGGGAGATAAACCTCAGCAAAATCCCTAGGGGAAGATTCAACAACATCATCATCAATGGCCTCCACATCAATCAAAGAGGTTGTTGGCTTGAGTTTCTACTACTTGAGGCTCCAACTCAATCGAATGTCCCTCCTCCCTCCTGCTCACGATTCTCACCAGCCGGTACTCGGTTAAGGTCAAGGTCTAAAACTGTCTTCCTTCGCCGGTAACTTCTGACAACAGTCGGCCTGCCTGTTCGCAAGCTCATATTGGAACAATGTCCTCTGGTTCCAAGATGAAATCTGAAAAAACCAATACATCATAGCTACACAAGTAAAAAAAACAGTGAAGAAAGTCTAAGCTTAAAAAAAATAGTAAAATTTGGTGAATAAAAACAAAAACTCAAAAGTTCAAAAACAATGCTAGAAATCATATAATAACAAATCCCATACCTACCTACACAAGCACATGTTTACTCCAACTGGGTTACAAATCGTTGAAGATCTTCTAATTTCATATTTGAGAGACCTGCAACCAGAAATGCCCAACTCATGGAGTTCAACCTGTGGAAATTAATTCAAGTTGCAGAACAATGAATGATAATTTGGTTACATTTAGCAGGAGTGTCCATTTTATTGCTATCGATGCTTTTTAAATTGTAGCTTCCTAAATTGTAAGGTTGGACAATTTAGTTCTGAAATTTACAAAACTCTACCCTAAAATTTATTTTTCTCTACTACACTGGTGACTCTCATAACTAAAAATGATTGATCCAAAACAACTAATTTGATATGTTTATGATGTACATCATCATAATGAAATTAAACGTATATACAACACAACCCTAAGAACACAACATCATCATAATGAATACACAATTGGTATTAAGGATACCCTATCAACTAGCTATATGTTCAGCATCATAAATAGAAATCATATGATCAAACAACACAAATAGAAACTATATGATCAGCATTAAGGATGCTTTTATCAACAAAGTTAAGGACACGACATCATAAACAGAAACCGCAAGCAATTAAAAGCAGACAACGTTAACAAAAATAATTTGAAACATTCAACTTATGGATACGAGTGACTCTCATAACTAAAAATGATTGATCGAAAACCACAATTTGATATGTTTATGATCCAGAAGTTCCAAAGTTTTGAAAAGAAGCTGAAATTATATGTATATATAACACTCTAAGCTAAAATTGATTTTTCTCTATGTAATTCTCATAACTAAAATGATTGATCCAAAACAACTAATTTGACATGCATGTTTATGATCTACATTTGGTAAATGGCTATAACTAAATCCAAATTTGAAAGTAGAAGAGGAGAATCAGAAACTCACGTTGTGGAATACACCTATAGCTGAGTTGCTGAATCAGTAAAAGAACCATCAAACGCAAAATGATGCCCCTCAACCCTGTTAAGCCTGAGGTAATCCTTCTCATTCGCAGGCTCAATTAGATAAACATCACGCTGATTAACTATCCTCACACAACACCTTAAACCCAATTCAATTTCCTTCCTGCTCATTGGTCTAACCCTCACAAACACCATAATCCTGCTCACACATTTCCCTAACTCCTCATCTTTCCTTTTCACCGAAGCCGGCATGGACAGTCTCCGAGCAACGACAACAACTGGAGCTGCTGCATTTGTCGTAGCTGAAACCTTTCTTGGATATGAAAATCCAACTATCTGATCTTGTCCAACAATGAGATTCTGATTTTCTTTGGCATCATCATCGTTGTTTGAGGAAGAAGGTGGTTGAGGTAAAACGAAGGTTTTGGTAATTGTTGAGTTAGGGTTTGTGATCGAGTTTCTCTCTCGCATGGTAGTGTTGGTGTTTCTGAGAGACTCGGAAGCTTGTTTTTGCTGTTCGTATAAAAGAGGGAGGGTTTTGAGTTTTTCTTTGAGGCCATGGTGAGGGTTTCTGAGTCTATGTTGCTCTTGCATTGTTGGATTTCGGTCATTTTCTGTAGAGATTTTGGATCGCATTGAAACCGACATTTTCCAGGAATTGTTTTTTGTTGATGGTGTAATCCAAACACGGCCTTAGAAGTTAAATTATATTGATCGATGTGTATAACGAGTGAGAGGGCAAAAGATTGTAACCATTGTTGCTGTTGATGATGAAAGTGGCTGATGACGAAGAATACGAAGGCACCGTTCGTAAGTTGAAACATCTACTCTCATAAAAACCTAATTAGAACGAAAGAATGAAGGAAGAAATCACCCACTTAATTTGGGGTTTAGAACGTTTTATTTGTTTTTTTTAATATAAAAATTCTTAAGTGTGATATAACAAAATTTACCAAAATCTTTTAATGTACAAATTTAATTGAGAAATTTAAGTTAATTAGTTTATTAAATTATTTTTATTTATTTATAATCAATAATTCATAATTTTCACTTAAGAAAATTTAATCCATTATTTATTTATTAGAATTAAAATTTTGAGTTATAAAATTAAACAATTTCTTTTCAGTCATTTTAAATTTAACGGGAGTAATAGATATTTGATAATAATAATATTTTGAATTTACACCTGTTTTTAAAAAATAGGATGTTTATTGTCACATGCTAAGATTTAAAATGACACTTTATTTACAAAATTGACACCGCGTTTCTTATTTACACCCGTTTTTAGTATAATGGGTGTAAATTTTAAAATTATATTCTTCATTTTGCACTAGTGACCCTATCAAAATGCTTCCATGAATCACCATTCGATGGATGTCGCATAGTGCTTGAACTTGTTTTGTTTGTATGATGCCATGTCATTTGACTTGCACTGTGTATTGAAGCAAACAATCTTTTTAACCTTTGTATTATCAGCAAATAAAACATGGACTTCACTGCTACAGGTTTTTGTTTACAGTTAATGGCTTTACTACGAACTTGATATCTCGGACTCTTACAGAACTTATATTCCTCCAGCGCCCCATCATTAGTATCAAACTCATTGTCATAAAACATCATGCATCCATTTATGCAACAATCAATCTTTCGTACTTCTAGACCTAACTTCAACACCAATCTCTTTACATCATAATAACTTGTAGGCAAGTTGTCTTTCGTATGAGTCGCATCCAACATCATTTTTGCAAAGAATTCCAAGCACTGATCAGGAACATTCCAATTTGACTTTGCGGCCAATAATCTCACACACATTGATAATTTTGAGTTTGCCGACCCCTCAAACAACGATGTATTCATTTCTTTCAAAAATTGGTAAAATCTTTGCACTTCCTCATTCGGCAACTCTTCCCCGTCAAAATCTTGAGGTTCATCATATGTCACATTTACTCCAAAGGCATTGCCAACCATATCATCGATCAGATTAAATTGTTCCTCAAATTCCGTATGTGATCGACTGCTTGATGTGTATGTATTAGTAGTCTCTGCATGTACATTACTCGACAGTTCTTCTCCATTATATGTCCAAACCCAATAATTTTTAATGAAACTCCTTCTCTTCAAATGGCGTTCCATTTCCTCTTGGTCATTAATTATAGGTCTACCTTCACATTTAAGATAAAGACATCTTACTCCTCATTCTCTTCGACAACGGTCTTGAGCAAATGCCCACGTGATAAACCCTTTAACTCCTTCCTCAAAATTTGGTGTAAGTCCACGTCTTCCTGGTAACGTTCTATCATACATCCAACTACGATAGTAATGAAAATATTCCATACTGCACATTTGTACAATCATTATCATTTTATTTAAAAATGTGATTTTAATATATGCGAGATAGTATAATTCTTTACACATTATTTTAAACATAAATATATTTCATACTATATAAAATTGTACATTTCATAACTACATATTCTATTTTATAATTATACTTAACATATATATACTTACTTAAATAAAAATATTAATTCATATATCTTTATTTATGATATATCTTTCATTTCTATAAAAATATAAATATAAATATTACAATTCTATTTTTAATATAAATAAAAGATAATTTTTTTTAGTTTTGGTAAATCTACATAACATATTAATATAATTTTTTCATATTAGCTATATACTTTTTTCTATATAATTTTTTCTATTTTTAAAAAGGTATTTTACGTTTGTTTTAAATTTTATTTTTTAAAATAAATTTGTTGTTTAAATTGTGTTTTTTAATAAATATACATAACATATTAATATAACTTTTTCATATTTATTATATACTTTTTTTAAACATAAATTTATCTAAAAGTACTTTTTAACAAAAAATACTTCTATTTAATAATTGTGTTTAATATACATACTTTTTTCTAAAAATAACTTTACAATTTTCTTAAAGAAAAATATTTTTTTAAAATTTTGTTTTTTCTAATTTTTATAAATGATGTTTTTATTAAATATTAAATATAATCTATAAAATTTTGTTTTCTATTTTTTCTAAAATATATTAAATATAATTTATTAAATATAACATTTAAAATATATTAAATATAACCTATAAATACAAAATACAATAACAATTCTCTCTCTTCTTTGAGTCTGACGATTTCCGGTGCGATTTCCGGCGGCTAGGGTTTCTGGAAAAGAAGGAGTATCGACACGATTCAACAACTGAATCTCTCCGAGGATGGTTTAAAGTCCTAGTCTTCGGGCTAGGGACCGAATCGGAAAGGTTTAGTTGTATAAAGAGTAACTAAGCAGGCGATTTGGGGCAAATGGGTCGCGGTCGGGGCAGGCCAAAGAAGGTGGTTGCCAAGACACCTCCGGCGATGGTGCGAGTTTTTACACCATCACCTAATGCTCGACTGGAGATAACAAGCAGCAGGACAAGAGAACCAACGAAGTCAACCTCAGCATTCACCATTTTCACGCCAACAATATTGGAACCTATTGTTGAAGAGAAGAACGAGGAAGATCAAGCTGGACAACATGAAGAGACGACACAGGAGGAAAAATCCTGGGTAGACATCATAAAAGGTAACCGCTCACCCTCTAATGGAACTGAGATAGAATATGTTGCACCTAGGGTTACGAATGGAGTAATAGAAGTTGTTATAGAGGAACAAGATATAGCATCTGAGTTGATTTTCTAGGAGAATGCCTTGATTATGTATACCTATAACAAGGATCTGTCCATGAATGCGGTTAAAAAATTTATGATGAACATATGGAATTTTATTGCGTTGCCTGAATTATACTATAACGAGGAGGGATATTTCATCATTAGATTCAAGACTAAGATTGACAAGGAACTGGTGCTGAGAAGAGGACCATACACAATATACCACAAACTTATGTTCCTGCAGGAATGGACACAAGATTTCACACTAGAGAATGACATGTGTAGAGTACTGCCTATTTGGGTGATACTACCTCAATTACCACTGGTCTACTGGGGAGAGAAGAGCATAGGGAAGATAGCAAGTGCTTTAGGAAAGCCACTCATGACTGATGAATGCACAGCCAAGAAACTGAGAGTTTCTTATGCAAGGGTACTGATTGAGATTGACATCACAAAAGAGCTTCAAGAGACTATCAGCATAAGAGACCCCTATGGAAAAATATTCAGCCAGGAAGTGGAATATGAATGGAGATCACCTTTTTGTAAAAAATGCAAGAAAATGGGACATGAATGCAAGGATATCAAACAACAGCCAGAAAAGAAAAACCAAGTGTGGGTGCCAAAGGCAAATGAGGAGCCTGAACCAGGAAAGAGTAGTAGCTCAGTAGCAATACAAAATGAAGAAGAGGACAAAAGGAATGAGGATCAACCAGGGTGGACAGTAGCGGGAGCATCAAGAGCAAAAAAAAATCATAACAACAGACAACACCACTTTGCGATGTAGGAATGACTTTGAAGTGCTAGGATATGGAGAGAGCTCAGGAACAAATGATGAACCAGGATGATGAGCTGGATCATTAGAGGGTTGAATAAAAGAGCCAGACACATTGAGATTAGTGCACATATCAAAAAACTCAATGTGGCTATGGCGGCCTTACTAAAAACTAGAGTCAAAGAGAATAAAGCTAGAGCAATAAAGAAGAGATTTGGGGATGAATGGGAGTGGGCAGACAACTATAAGAAACACAAAAATGGGAGGATTTGGATAATGTGGAAAAAGCACCAAATGGATGTCAAAATCATAGACTCTTCTGATCAGTTTATCCACTGTGGAATCTATGATATGCAGGGCAAGTATAGCTTCAACCTAACTGTCATTTATGCTCAGAATCATATCCAACATAGAAAACAACTGTGGTTGGAGATAGCCGGAAAAGCCAACACTGTAAAGGGCCCATAGATCATTATGGGGGACTTCAACAATGTACTTAAGAATGAGGACAGAATTGGAGGGAACCCAGTCGAGAATAGTGAATACAAAGATTTGGAAGAAATGATGGAAAACATAGGTCTGACTGAACACGAATCAAAGAGGAATCACTACACTTGGTCAAATAGGCATACCCAAGGAGTCATATACTCTAGAATTGATAGAGTATTATGTAATCAAGAATGGTATGTGGAGTATCCTGAGTGTGAAGTAGAGATCCTGAATGCCCACATTTCTGACCACTCTCCCATCAGAGTTAGGAGAATGGGACATGGGGAAGAAGTGGCTAATAGACACAGAAGACACTTTAAATTTCTGAACTGCATAACTGAGAAGAAAGAGTTTATGGAAATCATAACTGATAATTGGAGGTCTAGACAGATTGGTGAGCCAATGTATGTGGTGTGGAAAAAACTTCAAAGACTCCAAAACCCTCTGAAAAAGATGATGAGACAAACCACAGAGGGGGTGAAGCATATCAAAGAGATTAGAGAGAAGCTGAAAACAACTTGAGTCAGGATATGCACAACTCAGAGACAATGCAGAAAATTAAAGAGTTAACAGAAGAGCTGATGAAAGCTACTGAGCTAGAGGAAAAAGTCCTTCTCCAAAGATCCAAAGTAACTTGGCTTCAAACTAGTGATGGTAATAATGCATACTTCCATGCCATTATAAGAGGGAAAAGGAAGCAACAGGGGATCTACACTTTGGAAGACAAACAGGGGAGGAAAATAACTGAGCATGAAGACATAGAAGAGAAGTACTTGAGTTTTATGAAGAGTTAATTGGTACCAAAACACACAGCAGAAGGAAAGTGGATATAGAAGCCCTCAGGAATGGCCCTCAACTGAAGGAAACCCCTAGAAGAATGCTGGAACAAAAAGTAACTGACAAAGAAATATGGGATGCCTTGCAAGGAATTGGAGACACCAAAGCCCCTGGCATAGATGGGTACAATGCAAAGTTCTTTAAGCTGCTTGGAGTGTGGTTAAACATGATGTGAGAGCAGCCATTAAAGACTTTTTTGAGAGAAATAGAATATACCTTGCTATGAACTGTGCTTTAGTAACTCTGATACCTAAAACCCCTAGTGCAAAGACCATGAAAGAGATGAGGCCTATAGCTTGCTGCACAACTCTATGCAAAATAATTTCAAAAATCCTGACTTCAAGATTGAGCAAGGTGGTTAATGTGGTGGTGGATGAGAGCCAATCTGCTTTCTTACTTGGCAAAGTTATCCATGATAACATTATAATAGCTCAAGAGCTCCTAAGAGGTTATGGTAGAAAATATATATCACCTAGATATCCCATTCAAATGGACATCCAGAAGGCCTATGATACTGTTGAATGGGAGGCTCTGGAGGAGATTATGAGTGAAATAGGATTTCCTAGCAGGTTTACAAAGTGGATAATGGTTTGTGTAACAACTGCTTCCTACAAATACAACATCAATGGTCAGCACAGCAAGGTTATTAAGGCTGGTAGAGGGTTAAGGCAAGGGGACCCTGTATCCCCCTTGCTATTTGTTCTGTTATGGAATATTTACATAGGGTGTTGAAAAGACTTCAAAGATTCCCTGATTTTAATTTTCACCCTAGATGTGACAAACTAATGATTACTAATATCTGTTTTGTTGATGATTTGCTTTTGTTTGCTAGAGGTGACATAATGTCAATGCAGATGATGATGAGAGAAATTCATACTTTCTCAGAAGCAATAGGTCTCAAAGCTAATCCAGCAAAATGCAGAGTTTATTTTGGAGGTGTTTCAATGGAAAACCAAGAGAGAATCCTGGAGGAAACTAAATTCAACAAAGGCCTCCTCCCTTTTAAGTATCTTGGAGTACCGCTGAATAGTAAGAAGCTCACCACTCACTTGTGCAGACCTTTGATTGATAAAATGCTGGAAAAAATCAACCACTGGTCAGCAAAGTTATTAAGTTATGCAGGAACATGCCAACTTATCAAAAGTGTAATGTTTTCAATTGCTAATTACTGGCTACAAGTTTTTCCTTTACCTAAAAAGGTTCTCAACCACATTGAGCAAATTTGTAGGGTGTTCCTCTGGACAGGAAAAGAAAACAAGTCTAGAAAGGCGCTGGTGGCATGGGACACAGTGTGTAACACAAAGAAAACAGGTGGACAGAACATTATATCACTGATTGACTGGAACCAAGCAACAATGGCAAAGCTGCTGTGGAATATCCTAAGGAAAGCTGATAAACTTTGGGTTAAATGGATCAACGTATTCTATATGAAAAATCAGGAAATAGGAAATGCTCAGATATCCAACCAAGCATCTTGGATCCTAAAGAGCATTCTCAAAACAAGAGAGAAAATTGCAGGAACAAATCATTGGAGGGCTGTGCAGCAGGGAACAAAATACCACACTGCCACAATGTATAGAGAGCTGAGAGGTAATAGAAGTATAGAGCCTTGGAGCCATGTGCTGATGGGAAACCAAGCTAGGCCTAGAACTCAATTTATTTTATGGCTAGCTTTCATGGGGCGCCTGGAAACAAAAGATAGGTTGCAGAACTTTGGTATCAAAACTGATGAGAAATGTGGATTTTGTGATAAAAAAGAAACCATTGACCACCTGTTTTTTGACTGTAAAATAACAGGTACCTTGTGGGAAGATATTTTGATATGGAATGGGTATAAGAGGAAAGCAAAAAGATGGCAGGATGAACAAAAGTGGATAATGCAGGAAGTGAAGAAAAAAGGTTGGAGAAGGAAAATACTTAAAGTGGCTCTAGCTGAAACTGTTTATGAAATATGGAGACAAAGAAATAGAATCTGTTTTGAAACTACAGATAGTCATAGGAATTTGAAAGATATAATTGTTGAAAGCATTGTTATTAGATGTGTTGCCCATAGAAAGCTAAAGAATCACATTAGAGATAGCACAATAGTTTAAAGTTTCTAGCTTTGTACCTGGACCCTTAGAGGTCGGTTTTGTACTCTGATTGTTTTGGTGAATATAGTATTTTATTTTCCAATATATATATATATATATATATATATATATATATATATATAACCTATAAATTTTGTTTTTAAAATATAAAAAAAACTTATGAAATATAGAAAATATAAAATATAACTTATAAAATATAATATATATTCTGTTTTTAATAAAAATAACATATTTGAAAAAAATATGTTTTTACACAACAACAACCAAACAACCAAATAAATAATCTTATAAAATCTAAATAATTTCATATATAATCTATAAATTGTATTTTTACACAACAACATCCAAGCAACTTCCATATACAATTTTATTCATATAAATCTAAAAAATAAATAATTTAAATTACAAAAATACATAAATGAAGCAACAACAAAGTTTGTATCTTGAATCGTGATGAGCTCCTCTTGAATCTTCCAAATATTTTTCTTTTAACAACAAACATTAAAGGTTTAAAATTAGAAAATATTAAAAAAAAATGTAAACGAAAATTAAAATAAAAAGAATAGAAAATAAGGAGGAAGAAATGAATCATACCTTTAATTGAAAATGAAAAGCTGGTGTTAAAATGGTATGGTGTGGAGGAAATGATGAGCTTCTCTTGAAGAGAGAAAGCAGAAACGAAACGAAGAAGAAAAGAAGAATAATGAAACGAAATGGTGAGTTCTGGAGATTGGGGATAATATATAGTGAAGTTTGTGACGTGGTTATCACGTGGGAAAGAAACCATGTGTTTCACACGTCAGAACTTATTCTAGGTAATAAATATTTTAACGTTACAGTCTCAACAGTAATAAAATTGGGCAGGCCAAAATAAATGTATTGATGCTAGCGACGTGAGAATCACGTCGGAAATTTGTCACAGGAAGTCCACGTTGGAAGACTTGTAATAAATAAGTCTCAGGTCATGCCAAAATAAATATGTCTTAACGGTAATAAAATTTGTCAAGCCAAAAATAAATTTATGGAAGCCAGCGATGTGGGAATTACGTTGGAACATACTCATGTGTATTCCACGTCGGAAAACCTGCAATTGTAAATGTCCTTGGTCAGACCCATCATTTCACAGACAAAGATGTTTCCTACTTTTTTTTTAGAATTTCATTTTCCCACGTGGATAACACGCCACAAATGAAATTTTGAAAAAATTCAAACTTCCCCCCACGTGAAACCTAATAGTTTGATTTTTAAGTTTTAATTTTTTTGTTGCGACATGGGATTCACGTCACAACAATTTAAAAAAAAAAACTGCATCCACCATTTACAAACCTGAATCTCATTTGTTTATTAATAAAATAATTTAGTGACGTGATATACACGTCGCAACCTCCATTATTTTCCACATGAATATCATGTCACTAAATCACGTAGTAAACTCCATGTTCTCTCTGACATACGAATGACAGAAAAATTACAATAGCTTCCCAAAAAAAGGCATAATGGAAGTACAATGACAAATGGAAAGTATAAAAAAAACTCATAAAATAATAAAAAAATAAATAATTAAAAGTCATCAAATTAATGATACTTTGAAATTAAGAATATTTTAAAATATTTAACTCAACTAAAATATTAAGCTAATCTATATATTTAATCACTTTCTATCAATTAGTTTTCTATATTTAAGTCACTCACTATTAATTTGGTCTGAATATATGAGTATGTTCAGTTTTCCATAATAGTTGTTGTATTTGTTCACGTTATTAAAATATGGTAAAGCAAGGTTAAAGTTTTTCTTAAAATGAAACAAAAGGGCACGTTGAGAGAGAGAATTACATATGGTAACCAAAAGAGAGATGAAATGGAAAATTTTATTGACTTACTAACCTCCCACAACCATAAATAAAAGTGGATTGCAAGATTAAAAGAAAAAAGCTTAATTGTAATTTTGATTCCACTATTTTTATTTTTTTTAGTTTTGTTTTTCTTATTTTAAAATCTAGAATTTTTGTTCCTTATTTTTAGTTTTGATCCCCCTATTTTAAAATTTAGAATTTTGATTCCTCTATTTTTAATTTTATTTTAGTTTTGGTCCTCTATGTTAAGTTTTGTTTGAATTTTAGTTTTCCTTTCCAATTTAAAATTAATTTAATAGGAAGACCAAAAGTTTAAAAAAATTAAAATAAAGGGACCTAAACTAACAAAATGGAAATAGAGGGACAAAAATTCCGGATTTTAAAATAGGGGGGCCTAAACTAAAAAAAAAAAACTAAAAATAGAGGGACAAAAATTTCGGATTTTAATATAGGAAGATCAAAACTCAAAAAAATAAAAATAGAGAGACCAAAATTGCAATTAAGTCAATAAAAAATTAAAATAAGATTTTGAAAATAATATCTTAAAATTGATTAATGCAAAATATATTACCTCTTAGTTGGACAATGCCACCAAGTTAAAAAATAAATTAAAAAAAAAAAAAACAATGATGAAAAGGGGACTTGGAAAGGCACCAAGTGAGAAACACAAACTGAACAACTGGAAAAAAAATATAAAATACAATGACTGGGTATCGAAACAAGCTCAATTATAGATCTACTCCCTTGCTTTTATGAAAAAACCGAGGTACATGATTGTTAATTTCGTATTAAAAAAATAAAATTTGACGCTCCCTGTATCAATTCCCTTGTTTTTCTATTGTTCGAGGTGAAGGTTTCGTTGTGAAAAGCGTTATTTATTATAGTGGTGAGAGTAAAAGAAACCGACCAACTAATAGAGAATGATTTGCTTTTAGAATTCAAATAATATTCAAAGACGTAAAAAAAATTATCATCACAAAGATTGTTTGAAAAAAAATTAGTCGATGGTTACACAATGATTAAGACATATAAAGATTGAGGTGACTCCGAAATAATCAAACAAAGCTAAGAGTGTCAGAGTATAGAAGTTTAAAGGAAGAAAGAGACTAGAGTCAAACACCAGATCAAATTATAGGTAAAAGAGTCGTATTACCTTTATCATATGTTGGAGGATGAAGATTTATGAATTAATTGTACTTTGATGATATGTCAATAGATGCTAATGTGAGATTTTTGGATCTATTAATATCATTCACTTGCAATCCAAATTGCCCAGAAATTTGAGGAGTACTCTATCCATTAAATTGCAAACAATAAGAGAGAGTAGATGTCACTGCAAGAGTTTTTAATATGAAGTTTGATAACCTTTTTGCTGACATTATAAAAGACATGAGTCTTAGACAAATTACTTGGATGTAAGTATTATAAATTATTACATATAACATTAATAATACATTGATTGTTCTATGTCTACCATTTTAATTTTACCAAGTATCTAAATATATTTTGGACATATTCTGTCTACCATTCTTATTTTTACTTCAAAATTATGTATACTATTGAGTTCCATTAAAGAGATTTGCCACACGCACACATATTTATTTTCTTGCATCCATTCAAATAAGTATTCAACTTCAAAAGTTATAGACAAAATCATTAGTGTTGAGGAATATTCCTTTCAACTTAGTAGATGTCTTTTACTGTATTAAGTGGTCTTCTTGGTGTTGGTTAAATTCCGCCGTGAAAACTCCGAAGGTTTGTTTTTTTCAGAAGTGGTTCTTATGCTTATAATCTGTTCTTTGTTGTCCCGTTTGGTGAGTACTATTTGTGCTCTATAGTAATACATCGCTTATTTAAAAAAGAATAGTGTTGAGGTCCCCTGTCCGATTAAAGAGCCAAAGTTGTATAATTTAGTTAAGAGTTATATGGTTCATGGACATTGTGATTTGTGTTCTATGCATGAAAAATGATAAGTGTTCCAAGTATTATCCTAAGAAGTTCAAGATATAACCATGGTTAACCAAGCAGGGAAATACAATTGACAAATATAAAATCAAGCTTCATAATATGATAATGTTTGGGTTCTGAATTAGTGTTACCATCATGCATTAATGTTTAATTAGAGGTATATCTCAGTAAGTGAATCATGTTGAAAAAGATTGATAGGATTATGGAGTTATTTTTAGATATTTAAGATATTATGTTAGGAGTAATATATATCTTAGTTGGGCTTTGTTTGTTTTGTTGAGCATTTTAGTTATTGGGCCTTTACTATCCATTAGTAATATTATATATGTACTCTCATTAAGAGATGAAAGATTATGAAAATGAATGAAAAAGTCTTTTATTCCCTTCTATTTTGTTATTTTAGTGTTCTTCCTCTTTCCTAGTATAAACCCTAGTTCATAGTTTTGGTAGGAATTGCTTCCTATCATTACCTATCATTACCTACCCCTTCAAAAACAGCCTTGTCCTCAAGGTTGTAAACAACTCTTCATCAACCTTGCTAAAAGGTACACCACTACCTAACTTTATTCCTAACATAACCATACGAGCAACCCAAAAAAATTTTATCATGGCTATTTTCCAAGACATCCGTGACAGCATGAATGCATCAGTTCCTATGGTAACAATTTTCATTCCAACCATAGCTGCACTAGTAGGATATGTACCGTGTGCGGATGCTGGTAGTGCGAGCCCCTCCTCACCACACTCAAATGGAACTTCAGCACAACTATCTATAACTTCTGGGGTTTCTGTACTAGAGTTTTAACATACTGCTTCAGTCTCTCTAACAAATAATGGAATCTGCACCGTCTACAACATAAAATGTGAAGCTTGAACTGCACGCTTACGTAACTAAGACACCATAATAGGAGAACCCCCAGAATTGCCAAAAATTTCTGGCCACATTGAACGCATAACTGGAATGAAAGCCTTCAATATACACCTCTTGTGTTTTGTTGAGAGACACGAGTAGTGCTCAAGGAAAGCAGATAGGCATTGCTTCAACCTGTGCAGATTTTCTGATACGTCACTGAAGTACAAGTAAATGAGTTTAGATAAAAGCACAGGGTGCAAAGAAGCTGGTATGCTTGGATAGTTGTCACTTAGGAGAAGAATTTTCACAAAGCCCTCCCCAAGTATAGCATAAATGCATTCATCTTCATTGCTAGTTAAAGGATTAGCCCATTCTTCATTTTCAAAGCCACCGTATAAAAGATCAAGTATGTCAACGTTTGAATTTGAATCCCCTTCAAAATCAGAGAAGTTCACAGGACAAAAACACTTTTTGTCACAGTTTAATTGGCTTGGAATTTCGTGATTTAAAACCCTGTCAACTTCTTGAGGACCATGCCACATCACAAGATCAATTAATGCTTTAGCAACCTCTATACTACTTATATGTGGCCCCTTAATGTATGAAACTCTTAGCTGTTTCAAAAGTTCAGCATTTGGTTTCCTCTCCAAAAGCCCATAGAGGCCAAGACATCTTACAGCAATCCTTTGCACGTCCAAGTGAGATTGTTTTGCCCCGGGAAAAAGTAAAGATTGGAGTAGTTCATCTGGTTCTATAGCCTTGCCCTGAAGAAAGCGCATGGACACAACATTTTTCAGTAAAAGTCCAATAAGGGAAAGGGTGTGTATCCACTGCACACAATTTGTTGTTCTCTCTCTGCAAGGTTGAGCTAGCTTTTCTATGATTGCAAGAACAACTTCTTCAAATTCACCAGGAGCAGCATGGACTTTCCTTGCCAATTTGGCTATGGCCTCTGCCCAATGAGTATCTCCACCAAAATTTAAGCCATCCCCAATGACAACAATATTCCCTTCATTATCAACCTCATGCTCAGGAGGCTTGCTCATTAGTTCCTGCAGAAATGTACTAGCAGCTTTTCTATATGAAGTGTCAGAAAAGTCAAACATAGCACCAAGCAAAAGCAGCTACCGGCATGTAAATCGATGGTTCAACCCAGCATCGATATTAGCTCTGACCAACTCTATGTAATCATCAACTGTAGCAGGAAGAATTTTTTCTAGATAATCATTTTTATCTGATGCTTCTGCAGCATACGCTTCTGCTTCGGTACCCGCTGTGGCTGCAGCATCAGAGCCTAAGGCATGTGCTTCTGACTGCAAATGCTTGCAAACAATTCTCAAATAAAAAGCAGCCTCTGCTTCCATCAATACAATGCTTGGAGGACAATGAACCGCTTCCCCTTCTGGTGTGTCACCATTTGATGATATATACTGCTGGAGACTAGCACCATTCTTTAGTTTTACTAAACCAGCTTTTAGAAGTGATTCCATGACAGACTCGCGCACTGATTCATAAGTTTCAACATCGAGATACTTCAAAAGTTGTAAAGGATCACCATTACAGCATTTTATAAGCCATTCATCTTTCAATAGTTTGAAACATTCTTTCGAGACACCAACAGATCGGTCAACAAGTCCTCTCTGAAGAATTATTGTCCTATGCTTAATGCTTAAACTTTGAAGAGGAAATTTATTAGCTAGAACACAGTATACTGCTTTGCGAACAGATTCACTGACATCCAAGGTACAATCAATGATAACTTGAGAGGTTGCAGCGGAAGCAGGCAAAGACAACATAATCATCTTACGAACATCCGTATTTTGCTCCAAAGGAAGCGTCTCAAGGAATAAATCAAGAATGTCAGTGTTCGAAGAGTCATTCACGAAACGTGAAAGTGCCCTAACCGCAAAAGTACGCACCAAATGGACCTTGTCACGTACCTTAACCTTCATGCGCTCTATTACCTCATCCAATAGGTCATTGCTCACTTCTGCATAATCTATAAACCGCAATATTATCTCGGAGGCAATATGGCAGGCTCTGAATCTAACAGTCTTATCTGCCGCCGCCATAGCAACAAGTAGGAAATGAAGGAAATGGTCGAGAAACTCATCACAATCTTCAGCATCTGAAGGATTACGAGCAGCAGTGAAAGAGGCGGCGAAGGAAACAACACGGTCAGTAGAGGAAATTCTTCTTTGAAATTTTAAGAGAGGAATTAGGGCTTTGGAAAATGCAGAGAAGAAGTGAGACGGTGAAGTGGATTTGGACCGGAGGAGAGAGAGTTCCTTGAGTTTTCGGTTGTGTATGGTGTATGAGGTTCGAACCTCGTCGTATAAGCGGACAACGCCGCACTCGTCACGAGGCTTGTCGTCGTCGATGAATACCTCATCATTTTCGGATGTTTGG
Source organism: Lathyrus tuberosus (assembly GCA_022829125.1). NCBI lineage: Eukaryota > Viridiplantae > Streptophyta > Magnoliopsida > Fabales > Fabaceae > Lathyrus > Lathyrus tuberosus. The sequence continues at coordinate 2,220,923 of JALAZF010000348.1, forward strand.
TTTTTGTGTGAGATGATGATATCGGAAAGTGGGATTTTGGAGGAAAGTGGGAAAAGGGGTTCTGTGGTGTTGTGGAGGAGGTAAGGGTTCTGAGGTGTTGTGGTGTTAGTGTGAAAAAGGGTTCTGTGGTGTTTTGGAGTGGGTTTGAGGAAGAAACGGGATTTAGCGAAATTAAATTTTTTTTAAAAGGGAGATGAGACACTTGTAAATGTTTCTCAAAATTTCTTCTAGTACTAGCATGAATTTGATATTTATGAGTAATCATGGAAGAGGTGTTTGGTTGATGATAATTATTATAATAGTATGAATAATAAAATGATGAATAAGATGAATATGGGTTAGGATTAGGTGTATATGGTGAATACCCATGATTTGGATACAAACTTGGTGATGATGAACCAACATGAGTGTAACAAGGTGTAAAAAGTTCCCATGGAAAAGATTGAAATGAAGATGTGGTAGGAGATGTCAAAGAGGGGTAGGTAATGATAGGATTATGGAGTTATTTTTAGATATTTAAGATATTATGTTAGGAGTAAAATATATCTTAGTTGGGCTTTGTTTGTTTTGTTGAGAATTTTAGTTATTGGGCCTTTACTATCCATTAGTAATATTATATATGTACTCTCATTAAGAGATGAAAGATTATGAAAATGAATGAAAAAGTCTTTTATTCCCTTTAATTCTATTTTGTTATTTTAGTGTTCTTCCTCTTTCCTAGTATAAACCCTAGTTCATAGTTTTGGTAGGAATTGCTTCCTATCAAAGATCTTCATTTTTAAATCATGGAAGGAAGCCAATTGTTGAAAGATTGTTTTCACATAGGAGAGAATTTGGTGTACTACAATCATTATGAACAAATAGTCAATTTTCTCCAGAAGTCAAGTTTGACTGAATCAATGTTTACTTCATAGTTTACAGCAAACAAATAGTTTAAAGATGCAAAGTCTTTGACCTATGGTCACACTGTGTCAAAGTTTATTTATGTGAAACAAAAAAGAGGTTGGAAATAAATAAAAAAATGAAGAGGTTACACAATTTGGCGACGAATATGGATGCCTCCAAATACCAGAGAGTTGTATTATTTAAGCATGTTGTTGACCGTGAAAAAAGGAATTTTAAATTAAAATAGCATCGAGACTATTGAATGCTTTAAACATAAACTTTCATATAAGCATATTTTGTAATGGAGTTTTTCCAATTTGATTGAGAGTCTATTGAAGCAATTAAAGAAACTTATAATTGGGGGATTTTCATATATATATATATATATATATATATATATATATATATATATATATATATATATCTTAATTTTTATACATATATTATAGAGTTAACAATTTTTTTTTAATAAGCAAAAACTATGTTATATATCAAGGATACAGAAGGGGTATCCAAACCCGTATACATCAATAGGCTTCTAACTAAAGTCAAGACCTACAAAAATCACGAGGGGCATTAACCCATGTGTAGTAGTTACAATTATATGCGCTTTTGTGTTTCTTTCCTATCCACCACCAAGAAAAAATTATGATATGATTAGAGATCGTATCTAGATCCTAAAATTCGTCTCTAAACATTATGTTATTTCTAGACGACCAAATAACCCAACACATTGTCAACCACAATCCTACAGCAATACTGACAGTAAAATTTATCCGAACGCAACCAGCCACCCAACAAGATAAATGATTCAACATGACACCAACATAAATCTCCGGAACGCCCAACCAATTGCACACAAACTTCCAGACCAAAATAGATTTAGGACAGTGGAAAAATACATGTTCTACGCTTTCCACCTCTAAGAAACAAAAGGAACGGACCTTTTCATGACTGTTAGTAATAATTCCTCTACGAGCGAGGTTGTCGTGGGTTGGAATTCTTTTATGCATCAAACTCCACCCAAACACTTTCACCTTTAAGGGTGCCTGGGCTAACCAAGTAAGCTTGAAGGCTGACCTTAATTCTTCCTCAGCAGCCGAGCCAAGGGCGCCTGCGTTTTCCTGTATGAAACAGTAAAGAGAAGAGACAGAAAAATATGAAGTATCACTAAGCAACCAGTTGACCTTGTCTTGGGATCCTTCAGTCACTGTAAATTCACTTAACATAACGTATAAATTCACAGGCTGGAGGGTGACTTCTTCAGACATATTTTGATGGGTCACCTTGATATTCCAGCGCCACGTTCCGTCTTCCCAAAGTCCATTATCTGTTACCCAACTTCCCTTGTGTTCCGCGCAATTCCATATCACTGGAAAATCAGTAGCCAAGGAACGAGAACCAGCCCACCGGGAAAGCTAAAAAGATACATTATCACCATTTCCAATCTTGTGAGAGAGCAAACCAGAAACATGATTTATCCCACAAGATACAGAAACTTGAAGCAAGTCTCGCCACTAAAAAGATGGGGAGACAATGTATTTAGGGGCCTCTACTGTATGGAAATCGTACACATGATTAGGATACCGATAGTCAATTATATCATTCCACAAACAGCCCTCCTGCACCAGAATTTTCCAGATCCACTTAAATAACATAGCAAGATTGAAGAGCTTTAAATCTTTAACCCCTAAACCACCGTCTTCTTTGGTTTTACAAACCGTACTCCACCAAACCCAGGATACACCATTTTTAGACATCGAACCGTTCCACAAAAATATCTTTTGAATAGAGGTGAGAATACGAATGACTTTACAAGGAAGCTTGTAGAAAGACATGAAATGAATTGGTAGATTTGCAAGGACTGAATTGATTAAAGTCACTCTACCTTCCATGGATAAGAACCGACTTTTCCAAGATTTCAATCTAGACCGAACCTTATCGATCATTGGTTTCCAGAAAGAGACTAATCTATGGTGGCCACCAATGAAAATACCTAGAAACTTAAAAGGGCAGACAGATATCCTACAAGCAAGGAAGTTTTCGGCAGCCATAAGAACCATCTCATCCACACCAATACTGTAGAGGGAGCTTTTATTGAAGTTTATTTCAAGGCCTGAAACTAGATGAAAACCTTTTAGAATAGTCTTGACTGCTAGAATATTGTTCCACGAACCCTCACCTAATAAAACCGAGTCATCCGCATATTGCAGTAAGTGAAGAGAAACATTCGGGTTAAACTTGAAACCTGAATAAAGTCCTCTGTCCACCGCTCTATCCATTAGAACAGCAAGACCTTCCGCGGCTATCGTAAAAAGGAGAAGAGCTAAAGGATCGCTTTGCTTAAGGCCCCTAGTTACAGCAAAGTCCTTAGTAGGACTCCCATTAACCAAAACCGATGTGAAACTGTTGAAAACCCCGTTATCCATCCACCGCATCCATTTTTCACCAAAACCCATGATTTTCATGACATCTCACAAGTACTTCCAATCCACACAATCGTAGGCTTTGGCAAAGTCTACCTTTAGAAGCAGAAGCTCTTTCTTGGATCTTTTAGCAAAGTCGATAACTTTATTTAAAGCCAAAACCCCGTCAAGCAGATTTCTACCTTCTATGAACGCCGTTTGAGATTTTGAAATTATACTTCCTATTTTCCTTTTAAGTCTACTAGCGAGAAGCTTTGACACAACTTTATAAACCGAACCAATAAGAGAGATTGGCCTGTATTCGTCTAAATTCTTCGGGCAATCGTTTTTGGGAATGAGCACCAAAAAGGAGGAAGCAAGGACCTTATGTAATTTCTCACCTTCAAAAAACTCCAAGATACAATTTGTAAAATCTTTGCCCGCAAAATTCCAGCACTTTTTGAAAAACTCGAAGCTGACATCGTCAGGGCCGGGGCTACGATCCCCAGCACACTCGAAAATAGCTCTTCTAATTTCAGCTGCGTCAACTGCTGCTTCAAGCTCGTCTTTGTCCTAATTAGAAAGGCGTTTGAATCCTAACTCTCCCACAAATGGAAAAGGCCTTGAAGCTTTGTTAAACCTTTTTGAAAAATGATCTCTGACTGCTTCTTTGACTCCCTGAACATCCTCCACAAAGCTACCGTTAACACAAATCGAAGTAATAGTGTTCAAGTTAATACGGTTTCTTAAGGCAGTGTGGAAATAATTTGTATTAACATCTCCATCCTCAATCCATTTCGACCTAGATTTTTGCCTTAGAATGCTTTCTTTGATCCTTAAAGTTTTCCAAAGATCATCTTCTGCAGCATTCCTATTGTCCAAGTCTTCTGATGTAATACATCCTTGTTTTAAGTCAATAACGTCTTTAACCTCGTTTATGATACCGGTATCCATCTTGATTTTAGTAGCAACCCAACCAAATATATTGACATTCCACCACCGAAGCTTCTCCCGAAGGTTTTGTAACTTCCTGGACAGGATGAAATACGCCTTCCCATCTACCTCAAAGTCGTCCCACTCTTTTTTAACAAATGACATAAAACTTGTATTTTCAAACCAGCATGATAGAACTTTAAACGGCTTGGGTCCCCAGTTGGTGTTTTTGGCGGAGATCCAAACCGGCCTATGGTCTGAGACGTCCCGATCTCCAATCTTTTGACAAACCATGTTCCACTCGTTAAAGACACCAGGGGAAACTAAGAAACTATCGAGACGACTGCAAATCTTTCCTCTCGATTTAAACCATGAGTATTTGATTCCAGAAAGAGGTAAGTCGGCACAGCCAATCATGTTGATAAACTCTGAAAACTCCATCATATATCTTCTATTATGGTTGGTACAACCAACTTGTTCGCCCGGACACTTAATCGAGTTAAAGTCGCCACCTAAAATCCAATCTCCAGGCTTTAAACAGACTTTAAAATTTATAAGCATGGACCAAAGTTCTCTTTTTTCTGAGATATTGCAGGGCGAGTAAATGTTAAACAGATAACATTTTCTTCCTCTCCAGATAACCTGCATTCCTAAAAAGCCCTTACCCCTATAACTGCATATAGGATCCAAAACACCCTCTTTCCAGATAGTTAGCACTCCACCTGTTAGACCCGTGGAATGCATTGTCGACCACTGACAAGATTTGTCTCCCCAAATACTATATACTAAATCATCAGTCATATTTGTACATTTAGTTTCTTGTAGGAAACATATTTCCGCACCTGCCTTGTTAATCATAGATCTAATTTTCCTCCTCTTTAAGCCACCCCCACACCCTCTGATATTATAAGTAATTATATTCATGTGAGACCGATAGCTTCCACCTTCTTACCTTTTTCGACTTTCTGTCTACAACTTCTAGATTTCGAAGGATAGATTCAAAGACTTTATCGTCTTCTTCCGCCTCTATGCCCAAAGATTTTATAGACTCCCAGACTCTGGCTGGAAGATTTTCTAATTTCTTCTTGATCCTTGAATTACTTTGCAGGAAACCTGAATCGCCTATGGAATTATCAAATGAATCAGAATCCGTATGGAAAGAAGAAATAGGTTATTTTACCCCTCCACCTCCTTTATGTCGGTGTTGAGGGATAAAGGCTTTAGGATATGAACACTTTGCCTGCAAGAGAGTGGCGTAATACGAAGGACTAAAATATATTTTAATCTTCAGGTAGATGTCTTCAATAAGCTTCTTTTTCTTCTTAGAAGACTTTTCCCCCAAGTTATCGCATCCCATAAGTCCTGGATCACCACTTTCCATTGTCTCTTGAAAAACTGAAATATCATCTTCCTTAGACATATAAAAGCAGGTTAACTTTTTCTCACCAACTTTCTTGGGAACCTCATTCTCAGCTGTTCTTTTTTTAATCTCTAGGGTACATGTCATGTGGTCAGACTTGGAAACCTGAATGTCACTTCTATCTAAACTTTCTGCAGGGCCTAAGCTAGACTTGTCGCTTTCTTGTATCAAAAGTCGTGACTCTTTGACTTTCACGATACCCCCTTCCTCTGCCCTTATACAACAAGTAACATCAAGTCCCAAATCACATTGGGACTCTCCCTCAACTACATATGCTCCCAAGTTATCGTCCTTATAAGAATTCCCTAGTTCACCATCCTCACAATCTTGAGTTTTGGACTCTGATGTTTTCGACTGGCTGCTGAGAACCCTAGCAGAGTTGTCCCAGAACGCCTCTTCATCCTCCAAATCTGATTCAGATTCTACAACTTATGAACTATCCTCTTCAAAACGAGAGACTTTGAAATGGCCTTGTTATCTAATATAAGGCCCAAAAGAATCTTCGACAATCTTAATTCTATACATCTTATCGTTCACTTCAACACTAATTACTTCGTTTAAATTCATAGAAAATTTTGTTCGAATCAAAACTCGTGCTACATCGAATCTCAATTGCTTCCGCGTGTCTTCATCCATCTTTATAAAAACTCCAGTAGTTGCAGCTATGAATTTGAAAAATCTTTCTCCCCAGACGTGGCAATGTAAATCGAAGATTTTGACCCACGTAAGTCTCTCCTAGTCAACATCATTGGGGGACCAGGGGTGGATATCAGAAAACCACTTAGAGATCCACTTATTATCCTCTTCTATCAGCTTTTTGATGTCACTCGGGTTATCTTCTTCTAGTAGACATAGATTAGCCCTCATAGGGGTGACCTTAATGTTGAAATAACCTTCCACCTGAAAAGATTCCATGACCTCAACCGCTGAACCAGGCTTCTCCAGTACACCAGCAAAAGCCTGTTCAAATCTATCTATTTCTTCGCCGTTAACTTTGAAGCTCAAATGAGCAAAGTTGGGTTTATCACCAAGAAGGACCTGATTCGATTTGCTCCAAATCCGTCCACTGACGCCTTTAGTAATTTGAGCATAGGTAGCTCCCACACCGTTCCCACGCCTATCAGAGGACTTAAGTGAAGGGACACCTACTGCCTCCTTAGCCAAACTTCCTTTCTACATAATAGTCGCTCCGCCAGCTACCTTATAATCTCTCCGACACCTTGGTAGATTATCAAATATCTTATTGCCATTAATGACAATGTTGTCAAGTTTAATGACAAGAAGATGTTCGTCTTCAACTTTTTTAAATCTAACAAAATCGAACCTTTTACCCCTATTATCCAATCTTCCCGGAATAAAATCTTCCAATACCAAACCAAAATCTTTAAAAATATCAAACATTTGTTTAGCGTCAAAGGAATCCGGGAACTCTGTAAAAACGAATGACGAAGCTTCTCTTAGATCTAGATCAGTGGCTTTACCTCTACTATTATTCCAGATCGACCTTCTCCCAGAGATAGGTCTCCGATCCTTCTTCTTCCCAACCACCTCCCAAACCCCTTGTTTATGACCGGTGGGAGTATGACCATCCATAGAAAGCAGATACAATCTTACTCGAAAAGAAATCGCTGAAACTCAAAACCCAGCTCTCCGAAAAACCAGACGGAAAATATACAACCAGGCACCTCTAGAAAAAGACACAAATAGACCTAGTTACCAAGTAATGGGAAGTACACTGTATGGAATGACCCTAAGGGAGGAAGGTCCCTAATCCGAAGATTAGGACTTTAAACCAAACCCTTAAAAATCAAACAGTGCAACGACCCAAAACAAAGGAACCAAAATCCAGAAAACGAAACGAATGAGACACAGTAGCATTAATGAACCTGGTACATGGTTTCTGCGGAGGAGAAGATAGATGATTTATCTGGTTGAAAAGGTTACTAAACTTGAAACTAGAGAGAAGGGAGAGTTTCTCTCTAGTTCACTAACTCACCAAAAGTTTTTGATCAAGTTTTATATGAAATGATAGAGTTAACAATGTCATATAAGATGTTCAACAATTAACATTGATGGAAATAAAAAAGCAATTATAGAAAAATAGGAAGAGATTTTAAGCCAATGTCATTTCAAAGAAATTTTGTACTTAAATTTCTTGGCAATAGATTAATTAATGATGAGAGGCGATATGATCCTCTTGCTCAACAAAAAAAAAATTCAAAATTTTTTCTGGATCACTAACATGTATATACCTTACTACAAATAAAAGTTTCAATTTTATTGCATTAAATTGTCAATTTTTTTAAATAAACAACCATAAATTTTCCTGAACATGTGGTTTTTTTTTATGTAGAAGAGCAAATGGGGAATTATTCAGAAATTATGCAAGTTGTTACATAACAAAAAGGTGGGGAATTTTTTATATGGATATAGTGGGAGGTTCATAAAAACACACTTTCTACTGCTTTGCGTTTTAAACGACAATTTGTATTGAATATAGCATCAAGCGGAGTTGCAATTTCAGTCTTTTCAGAAGAAAGAATAACACATTTTAAATCTAAAATACCAGTTCCAACTCTAAACTCATCAATTTGCAACATTGAGAAAGATTCTAAACTAGCTGAGCTATTGCAATTAACAAATCTTATCATATGGAACTAAACTTTTATGACATATAAGTTTTGTTTTGAAACTCTTGACAAGTCATTAAAGGATATTATGAGCGATAAGAAGATTGTATGTAAGAAAATTTTGTGAGGAAACGTTATTTTTGTGGTGATTTTAGACAAATCCTACCCATTATTCCTAGAAAAACTAAATATAATATTATGCATGCAACAATAAATGATTCATATATTTGGGATCATTGCATTGGTCTTACTCTAACACAAAACATGCAGCTACAAGCAAGCTAAAGTTCACCCAGTTTGGACGATATATTGATGTTCTCTAAATAGATTTTAAAGATAGGTGATGGATAATTGTCAAAATCAAATAATGGATATGTTGATATTGATATCCTTGACGAGTTTATGTTAAAAGACTATAATGACCCAATAACAATCATTACATATACATGACAAAATCTTTGGTGAATCGACTCTACCTGAAAACTTTGGCTGAGCAGTTGGATATGTTCAACAAGCTGATTCTTGATCTTGAAAATATCGATGTGAAGATCGATGATGAAGATCAAGCACTATTGTTGTTGTGCGCTTTGCCTAGAACACATGCTCACTTCAAAGAAACTCTCTAGTATGGAAGGGAGTCCCTGACCTTTGAAGAAGTTCAATCAGCCTTGTACTCTAAGGACCTGAATGAACGAAAAGAGCATAAACCTTCGATGGTTGGTGAAGGTTTGGCAGTTAAGGGAAAATTCTTGCGAAAGGATGGTAGGTTCGACAAGAAGAAAGGTAAAAGTCAGCAGAAGTCTTCTAGTGGTGAAACATCTGGTTTTCGATGTTATCACTGTAAGAAGGAGGGTCACACAAGAAAGGTGTGCCCTGAACGCCTGAAAGATCATGGAGGTAAGGATAATGGCAATGCAGCCATTGTTCAAGATGACTTTGACTCATCTGATGTTCTTGTAGTTTCAAGCGGCGACTCAAGAAAAGAGTGGATTATGGATTCAGGATGCACTTGGCACATGACTCCAAACAGAGAATTGTTTGAAGAGCTATGTGATCAAGATGGTGGATCGGTGCTGCTGGGAAACAACAAATCCTGCAAAATTGCAGGTATTGGATCTGTGAGATTCAAGCTCCATGATGAGTCAATAAGGTTATTGACTGAAGTCAGGTATGTACCTGACTTAAAGAGAAATTTAATTTCTCTTGGTGAATTCGACAGGAAGGGATACGTTTTCCAAGGAGAGAAAAGTATCATAAGAGTCATGAAGGGGTCGAAGGAAGTCTTGAGAGGCATGAAGAAACAAGGCTTGTATACCCTTGAGGCTGAGGTTGTAAGTGGTTCGACAAATACTGTATCCAAGAAACCTGTGTCGAAGACATATTTATGGCACATGAGATTGGGCCATGTCAGCGAAAGAGGCCTAGTCGAATTGGGGAAGCAGAACCTGCTAGGTGGTGACAAAGTCGAAAAGTTGGAGTTTTGTGAATCTTGTGTATTTGATAAATCCTGTAGAGCGAAGTTCAATAAAGGCAAGCAAAGAACACATGGATCCCTTGATTACATTCATGCTGATCTTTGGGGGCCTGCAAGGAATCCTTCACACTCAGGTGCAAGGTATTTTCTATCCATTGTTGATAACTATTCCAGAAAGCTATGGGTATTCATTCAGAAGACGAAGGATGAAACTTTTGAGAACTTCAAAAGTTGGAAGATTCTGGTCGAAACTCAAACTGGCAGAAAGGTTAAGAGGTTGAGAACCGACAATGGCCTTGAGTTCTGCAACAAAGCGTTCGACAGTTACTGTGTTGAGTCTGGGATTGCAAGGTATAAGACTGTAGCAGGTACTCCTCAACAAAATGGCTTAGCTTAGAGATTCAATCGAACAATCCTTGAAAGGGTTAGATGCATGTTGGTTAGTGCTGGATTGAAGAAGGTGTTTTGGGCTAAAGCTGTTTCGACAGCTGCATATTTGATAAATAGATGTCCTTCTACTGCATTAGATATGAAGACACCTGAAGAAGTTTGGTCGGGAAATCCACCTAGTCTCGACAGACTGAGAATATTTGGATGTGTGTCCTATGCTCACATTAGGCAAGACAAGGTCGAACCTAGAGCTCTGAAGTGCATGTTCATGGGATACCCTGAAGGAGTCAAAGCTTATAGGCTATGGTGCCTAGAGCCAAGTCACAGGAGGTGTATCACCAGTCGAGATGTAGTTTTCAATGAAGCTGATATGGCTTTCAAGAAAATTGATGTTGCTGACGAAGAGCTGGAACAGGGAGAGATTCCTGTTGAGGTGGAGCATGTTGATGCTGAAGTGCATACCCCAGATGAAGTCGAAGACGAAACAGAAGATGTTGTCGAAGATGAGGAAACTGATAATGACTACCTGTTAGCAAGAGACAGGTCGAGAAGAGTCATCAAGCCACCTCAAAGACTTGGTTATGCAGATCTTATAGCTTATGCCTTAATCTCTGCAAGTGAGGTTCTCGACGAAGAACCTAGAGACTATAAGGAAGTTATGAGGAGTCGAAAGAAGACTGAATGGCTAAAAGCCATGGATGACGAGATGAAATCTCTTCATGATAACGACACATGGGAACTGATAAAGAAACCTGCTGGAGCCAGGTTAGTCAGCTGTAAATGGATTTTCAAAGTCAAGGAAGGAATCGAAGGAGTGGCGTCGAAAAGATACAAGGTAAGGTTGGTTGCTAGGGGCTCCACTCAGAAAGAAGGTGTGGATTTCAATGATGTGTTCTCGCCTGTTGTGAAGCACAGGTCCATTCGAATGTTGCTTGCCATGGTGGCACAGTTCGACCTTGAACTGGAACAGATGGATGTGAAGACTGCATTCTTGTATGGTGACCTAGATGAAACAATCCTGATGAGGCAACCTGAAGGGTATGTCGAAAAGGGGATGGAAGATTATGTGTGCAAGCTGAAGAGATCTTTATATGGACTGAAACAATCTCCTCGACAGTGGAATAGGAAATTCGACAAGTTCATGGCACGTATAAGTTTCATCAGAAGTCAGTTCGACCACTGTGTTTACTTCAGATTTCGACAGGGTAATTCATTTGTTATTTTGTTGCTTTATGTGGATGATATTCTAATAGTAAGCAACAATGTCGAAGAGGTAATGAGGGTGAAGGCTGAACTCAGTAAGGAGTTCGAAATGAAGGATCTGGGAGCTCCGTCCAGGATTCTTGGGATTGACATCCGAAGAGATAGAAAGCAGTCGAAATTATGCTTATCTCAAGAGGCATACCTACGGAAGATTCTCGAAAAGTATGGTATGTCGAATTCAAAGCCTGTTGTAACTCCGACAAACCCTCAATTCAAGCTGAGTATAGATCAGCGTCCCAGTACTGATGTCGAAAGAACTTATATGAATAGCATTCCATATGCTAATATAGTTGGTTCTTTGATGTATGCTATGGTCTGTACTAGACCCGACATAGCATATGCAGTAAGTCTTGTAAGCAGGTACATGGCGAATCCTGGAAAGGCTCACTGGCAAGCATTGAAGTGGATTTTAAGGTACATAAATGGGTCTCTGAATAGAGTCCTAATTTATGGTGGAGCCTTGGGTGAAGATAGTAAAGCAGCAGTCGAAGGATTTGTTGACTCTGATTATGCAGGTTGTATGGATTCCAGAAAGTCTATTTCTGGATATATTTTCACAATGTTTGGCACAGTAATCAGTTGGAAAGCGACGCTCCAGAAGGTTGTTGCCTTATCAACCACTGAAACTGAATATATTGCCCTCACTGAAGCTGTGAAGGAAGCATTGTGGCTTGATGGTTTTGCAAAGGAGCTGAAACTTCAAGGTCGAAGTATCACTGTTAAATGTGATAGTCAAAGTGCAATACACCTGTCGAAGAACTCAGCCTATCATGAGCGAACCAAGCACATTAATGTGAGGCTGCATTTCGTCAGAGGGGTAATCGAGCGTGAAGAAGTCCAAGTGTTGAAGGTTTCGACAGATCATAATGCTGCTGATATGATCACCAAGACGTTGCCAAGTTGCAAGTTTTTTCACTGTATGCAGTTGATAAAGCTGCATGAAGAAAGCTAGTTTGTTTTCTTGTTGTTAGAGTTAGATCCAAGGTGGAGATTTGTGGAATTTGGATCGAACTCTAGAAGAAGCATGCCGTCAAAGTTGGTTCACATGCTGCTGTCGAAAATAATGCATGATTGTAGTCGAAGATTGTTCTAACGTGCATTAGTTAATATTGCTAGGTTTGTTAGCATATTGATTTGGGCCTTGTGTTAAGGATCCAATTGTTTAAGTTAGCTTGAAATCTAAGTTAGCTTGTAATGGGTAATTTGTTAAAGGCCCATTAGTTTAGTGTGCTAGATTTTATTATAAATAGCATGCTAGTCTCTCATTCTAGAGTGTGAAAAAACCTAAAAAGAGTGAGAGTGGTTAGTTTGTTATTCTTGTATACTTGTAATCCTTGTTTTAAGGAGAAAGGAAAGAATAACAGTTTTATAACCAATCCTTGTTATTTTTACTCTTGTTTTCTCTGTTAACCCTAACCCTTGTGGAGTTTCTTTGTGTATAAAAAACCGTAAATACTTTGTTCAAGGTATCCGATTCACAACATAGCAACAGATGAAAAGTGTTGCCTATAGATTAAAAAATAATTCACAAATACTCCATTTTTATTTTTCACACTTAAATGTTTTTAATATCAAACAAAAATGTATATGTAAATTCAGCGTTCTGCAATTTATACTTTTAAACATATATTTAATATAGAAATTTCTATTCATTTATATGGTGATATATTTGTGGTCATATACCTTCATCAATATTAATAAACGAGGGAAACATATGTTTAAATTGAAAATATATTATATAAAGTATTAATAACATGAAATGTAGTAAGCTCTTTGAAATGTAAAAATAATATTTTCAAAACAAACCCAAGAAATATAAACTATAATTGGCTCAAGTAACTCCATAAAACAAAACATAAGGCCAATGTTTGAATCAATGACGGTCTTCATCATATTCATCGTGTTGAGAATCATCATTTTGAAAATTATCATCTTGACGATTGTCCACTTTGTATCCATGAAGATTGGGAAACATAGGCAAAAGCGTCACCTGCATTAACATTTTTCCATTATATTTAAATATGATAAGGAGAAGAAGTGTAATATACTAATATTATGCTTATTCAAACGATTTTGGCATGATAAAATTTAAATGTGAAAATATACTAGTTTGTCCTTGAAATTTAGTCCTGTATCAATATTGTCTCCCACATTTTTAATATTAAAACATATTCCTGAAATTGCAAAATTTATCAAGCTTATTCCTCTATATGAATTTGTAATCAAATACATATCTGAAAATATTCACTTGCTTTCAAGTTCATTTCCTATATTACAAACTTAGTGTGGTTTTTGGTCCCTGCAAATACTAACAGTCCTGCAAATTTGATTAAAAATTTGCAATTTCAAAAAATCATTTGGGAAAATCGGTAACATGAGGGTCTAGATAAAACTAGTCCTACAATTTCGAAGACCAACTTAGATATTTAGTCAAAACTAGATGGGTTTTATTAGAAACTTACAGTTCATGATATTTTAGGAATCTCTCCAAGTATTTCATACAAAAGTGTTGATTTCTCAGCTCCAATTGTTCCACAAACTGCAATTTTATGTCTCCATTTAATTTCTAAATTAACATCTGCTAAAGTTGGAGACAAAAGTTGGTTACTTCACGTTTGGTCAGATCTAGCATCATGTAAAAAATTTCTACAACTTAGTTTTGTTCAGGCAATTTTTTTCACATTTTTATTATTCTTTATTATTCATTTTCGATATTAATACCAACAAAACTCATCTTTCTTGCTCCAAGAAACAGAAGGCTAAGGTAATTAAAAGGTTAACATTTACAAGTCTGTATAATAACCCATCACCATTAATCACAAACAAAAGTTGAAGGTAGTCCTAACTGATAGAGCTGTCAAAATGGGCTACCCGGCCCTAAACGGGCCGGACCTAATGGGCTCGGGCTTTTTAGGGCTGGGCCAAAAAAACCCATTTCTAATATGGGCTCGAAAATTACTACCCGAGCCTGGCCCTAGATGGGCTTCGGGCTACCCGGCCCTAAATGGGCTTTTTTTTAATAAAATATTAAAATAAAAATGTCATAATATTTATTATAAATAAAATAAAAAATTATATTATTTCAAACATAATACATTTTTAAAATACATTTTTAAGTACTATATTATCTTTTATAAATACTATTATGTGTTTTTAAATACAATACATGTTTAAATTGTATAAAATAATACTAGAATATTTAACATAAGGGAAACTAATAGAATACGAGAAAAGAGTGTTGATTATATTAATGTATAATATTTACAAGAGAAATTTTGAATAGAATATATATAAAATTTAGTGAGGTGAGAAAAATCAATGTGTTATTTTGGAGTAAATAATATAAGTATTAGTATAATTTTTTTAAATTTATAGTGATATGGGCCTAATGGGCTACCCACGGCCCATATGGGCTAGCCCTAATGGGTAGCGGGCTTTTTAGGGCTGGGCTAAAAAGGCCCTGAAAAATATGGGCTCTAATTTTAAGGCCCAAGCCCTATGATTCTTCGGGCCTGGTGGGCCGGCCCATGTGGGCTAGCCCATTTTGACGGCTCTACTAACTGACATGAAAATTCTCGTAGTTGAATGTACTTTCAAAAGATAATTTAGATAGACAAGGAAGCAGATGGACATTCACTTAAACCTTATTTTTAATCTGCTTGGAGCAATATCTAATTTCAAATGTTCGCTATTTAATAGAAATGCCAAAATAAAGTAATAATTATATAGTGGACACAACAAGAAGATAGATGAATAACTTTATAAAGAAACAATTAAGTAAAAAAAATCTGAAACCCAACACCCATATGCTTTTTCCCATTGAATGAGACTTAACCACATTAATTTGCATAACAAAACATATGGAATATTGGAGAATGTCTAAATTAAAAGAAATCATATATCATAAAACACATTTCTTCCACTCTCCAACAACCAGAAACCTCAGTTTTAATTGTATGTTCAACAAATCTAAGTAACTAAATTAAACTTTACTATCTTAAGAGATAAATAAAAAAAATCAAGTAAGCCATTTAGAGGTTCCAATGATTAAGAACTTTATCCTGTATATGTGCTCTACGTATAACAAATTAAAAAATTATATAATGAAATTTTTTTACACAACACACTTAAATTCATATAGTAATTAAAAATCAAAAGCACATTTCTACAAACCTGACATTTACAATTTGCTAAAATACACTTGAGAACAGAGTAAGTATTTATTCCCTACAAAACATATCAAAGCTACAATTAAAACACAATTAACCATAATCTAAAAAATATAATATCATTTGTAAGTTTCTAAGATCACATAACTCTTCACAACATAAAACAAAGAGAACATCTCATAACATACCTTTCTGGAAGGTGGAAGCAACAACGTTAAACAAGAGAGAAAGACGAATCGAGAGATTGACGGCCAATGAGATCGATAGAGAGAAACGATTTGCAAGTTTGGATAAATCAGTGAGATTGAAAGAGATGAAGAGGAAGGATTGGGGGCTAGGGCACACATTGAAACGAACTTTTTTTTTCGGATAAGAGGGTTTTTTTCTTAAAAATATAAGCACGGTCTATTTTTTGTTATTATAATTAAAGGGTTAAATTGTCAATAAATTTGAGCCCACATGTTATTTTTATATTGGAGACAGTACCAAGACTTAGTTTTTATATAATTTTTACACCTAAATTTAGGTCATTACCAATAATTTATGAGCATACATGTTTTTTTTTTATATTAGAGAATAGTACCAAAACTTAATTTTAAATACTTTTTCTACTTAATTAAAAAAAATAGTTTTTCTACTTATTTAGATAATTTGATTATTTTAAAAAAATAATTTACATTTATGAGTTATAAATATTTACTTTAATTGCATTAACTTAAATATCATTAATTATATTTTATATATATGATTAATAGGTGTAAAATATTCTTACACATACATTCAATTAAAATGTTAAGTAAATATTTATTAAGATATTTCATACATTTTTAAATTAGCATATGTCCTAGATAGCCCAGAAAAGGATTCATCCTCTCCTACAGAAGCACTGAAGCCCTACTCAGAAAATCCTAAGTGCGTCAACAATCATCTTAATGAAGTCACAAGGATGGCAGAACGGGAAGTCATCAACTTTTCAATCCCTCAGAGACTTGGGATACCCTGGGACAACCAAGCGGAAAGTTTGACTTCCTAGTAAAGAGTTCTGCTCCTAAGAGTTCTCGCATCAGGTTTGAAGACGTTCAACCAACTGGGTGGGAGGATCCTTCCGATAAAGAAGTATGCAAGCTAGAAACATTAGAGGGAATAGAAATACCTAGGACATGGAATATACCCCATCTTGGGCTATACTTCAATTAAACCTTATGTAATCCAATAATGACTAAAAGATACAGATTTCACTCTTTTCCCTTGCAAGGGAAAGGGTTTTTAACGAGGCACCTGGACTTAAAAAATTGTCATGTCTTTATTTATAGGTGATCGGCTGGAAGTGGTGAGTTACAACTCGGAAAACTCCTATAAAACGTGGACTTGCTCCGCGTACATAGGCCACCCATAAACGGGTTGATAAACTCCTATAAAACGTGCCGACTTGCTCCGCGTACATAGGTCGCCCATAAACGGGTTGATAAACTCCTATAAAACGTGTCAACTTGCTCCGCGTACATAGGTCGCCAATAAACAGGTTGATAAACTCCTATAAAACGTGTCGACTTCCTCCACGTACATAGGTCGCCCATAAACGGGTTGATAAACTCCTATAAAACGTGTCGACTTGCTCCGCGTTCATAGGTCGCCCACAAACGGGTTGATAAACTCCTATAAAACGTGTCGACTTGCTCCGCGTACATAGGTCGCCCATAAACGGGTTGATAAACTCCTATAAAACGTGTCGACGTGCTCCGCGTACATAGGTCACCCATAAACGGGTTGATAAACTCCTATAAAACGTGTCAACTTGCTCCGTGTACATAGGCCGCCCATAAACTCCTGCAAATGCTTTGCGTACGGGGTTTAAACAAATATATCTAACAGCTCCGTACAACCAAGAGGGATAATCTGATATAAAGATGATGAAACATCTAAGCCCAAAACAGGGGCTTGAAAAGTCATACACGGAAAAATAACAGAAGAGCAAGTCTCTGTTGAAGGGGCGTCCGAGTACATGTCATAATTGACGCTTAGGTCTACAAGAGTTCAGGATTCCCAAAAGTGTGAAGACTATACACACAAGATAGCTAAAGGGCTCCTTAATAATTAGTCTTGCAGTAAGCTACCTGAAAGGCTAGGAAAAACAAGCAAAAGTAAAGAACATAAATAATACCCGGCAATCTATAATTGGACAGTTAATTTAACTTACACTTTAAGTTAATCTAACTTAGTGCCCGAGGGGCTAGACTTAGGCACGAGATTATTTTGCAAAGAAATAAAACACGAGAATAACATAATAACATAAGCAATAAAAATAAAGCCTTAGAAGGGCCAAACATTGTACGTTACAAGCCTGAAGGCTAAAAAGTTATGAGCATGAGGGGGGACAACACCACACTCCCACTACTACGAAAAACCCATTTAACAACGGTTGGAAATGACATATAATGACGGAGGCGAAGCCTTTGTTATGTAGAGTGTTGTTGTATATGAGGTACGTACAATGACGGTCCTGGGACCATTGTTGTATTCCAGTATGCGCGCATCATTTCACGACGGTTAGTTTAGTCAACTGTTGTGATATAACTAAACTGTGATCTGGTTCGATTCCCAGCAACAACATTTTTTATTTATATTAGCGTTTGACATACAACTACGGATAGGTTTATAACCGCTGCCAAAAACAGCCTGTTTTAAATATAAAATTTATCTTCTTATCAAATTATTCCTATAATTTATCCTGTCAAAACAGCTTCTGTTTACATCCAAACACAATATGTGCATCAAACACAATTCTTCCTATATTTTATCCTTATAAATGAATCAGAGAATTTACATCAAAAGAAATTTACATCAAAAGCTAAATGAATCAGAGAATTAAACAACTAACATTGTTTAAATCAAAAGCCAATATTATTGATTTCATTATGTGCATCAAAAGCCAAAATTATTATTCACATTATGTGCATCAAAAGAAAAAAATATGTGCATCAAAAAATGTTGCTGATATATCAAACAGCAGGAGCAGAACCCTTAAGCGCATTGTGGATATACGCCCAACGTTTACGAAGATCCACAAAGTCCTCAACGGGGAATGGGGTTTCGTCGTTAAACATCTACATAAGAGCAAAAAATTGAAGATCATGCATGATAATAATTCAATAGTCAACTTATATATTAATATATGTAAATATTTTATGGCATATATTACCGTATCCCATGAATCAACAGTGCCGGCAAGGACAATGTTTAACATGTGTTTCATAATAAAATACCCACACTTGTAACTCACGCGTTGTTTCCTCGTCTACAAATTACATGAATATAAAAACATGAATACAACCACACATGCATGAATGTAAATGAAATAAACAGGTAATCGGGCCACTTAGTTTAGGAGCAAGGTATGTGGGCTTTTTTCTAACATTATTCAATATATTAACTTGCTCCACAATATTGCACATTGAAAATTGAATTAAACATATTACATGATAAACTAATTACAATTAATGCCAAAGAAAATGATATTAAACAAAGACACTTACGTTAATACAAGATCTTTCATTGGTTTGTGGAGTGGATCATGCAAGGAACACAGTAATGTCACCGTATTTGTCCTAAACGATATTACAATCAATTGCCAATGACCACTGAATGAACACGAGAATATATATATATATATATATATATATATATATATATATATATATATATATATTATTAGTTGTTACTAAAACAAAACTAAATATAGAATATAGAAATAAATTACAACAATACTAACCTACATAGGAATGGTGCAAGGTAACATTCTTTTCCTCCGTCATTTAGCCGGCTTTTCAAGTACTTTTCTCTGATATTTTTATCATTATACGCCCAAGCAATAAAACTTGGGTCCAAGATTCCATAGGTACTTGATTTATTCAATTCTATACAAACACGGTGAATGTACCTAAATGGTCAAAGAAAATGAATAAATTAAGGGAGAAAATACAAAAAATTATAATGTTCTATAATGACATGTATATTAGACTATATACTTACGTGCACCAAACTTGCAAAATAGATATGTCAAGCCACTTATATCCTGCCAGAAAATCCCTCACATCTTCAGGAGTGTAATACACTAAATCCAATTTAGGGCAATGTTCTAGCGGGAGAGCTTGCGCTAGGTCTGTTGTTGAAATGGACAAGTATAAACTTGTTATTTCATTTGTACTAGGGTCCAATATCCCATTACGGTTATCTACAGAGGGGAGGGGCTGTACAATTACTCCCTTTTGTAGAAGCGTGATTTACGACACTTCTACTTGGAGTTTGATCATCACCAACGCAACGATGATCTTCATTAGTTCGTTATTTGAGGCTTTCACTTAATCTCTACATCATAACATTCAATTAGAACATAAAACAAAAATAGGCACAACATATTCAATTAGAACATACAATATATATCATACAAAAATAAGCGCGATTTACGACACATACCGAATACAACTCTTGTAACCTTTCCACTTCTTTCTCCCTTTTTTCCCTCTCCTCTTCAAACAGCCTCCTTTGCTCCGCCAATTGCTTCTCAACATTCTCAATCTTTAGTCGTTGAGCAAGAAATTCAGCGGTTTCGGTGCTTCTTCTTTGAGATCCAAAGTATGATCTCAAGCCGACACCATCTCCAACACCACGGACACGACCTCCATGCTTAGCTGTTCCGATAGCTTCGACTAATATGTCATGTCGTGCTTCCGAAACAAATGTGCCTTCACGGGCCGCCACAACCAAATTATCCTACACAACATGAGCAACTTACATAAGCAAACACATTTAAATAATAACTCATGAGCAACTTACATAAGCAAACGCATTTAAACAAAACATATACTTACAATTTTCTCAGCAACTACTCTTGAAGTCTCAGAGGTGTACTCTCCATTAGGTCTTAATCGAGCCCTCTTCCATTTCTCATGTCTTGAAGGTGGAGATGGAATATCACCATCTCCTCCTTCTTGTAGTTTTTCCTACAGGATCCTCTTCTCAAGTTTCCTGTAACCCCCACGAGACAATCTATGGGGGTACATGTTTTTCGCCTTGTTCTGAATTCCTACTTCGCTTTTAGCCTGTTATTAACATAGTGAAAATGTGTATGATTAGTATCTATAACTCATTAGCATAACATTATAGGTTACATAAGACTAGTACTAACCTTGAATTCCTCAGAACGGTGTTTCTTCGCAAACTTGTGCCACACCTTCTTCGATAAAAAACTATATTGAATCCGTGGAGGTTGAAGACCGCTCTTAGGCTTCGTAATGTAGTCAGCCGTGAGCCGTGACTTAAATCCCCTCCAACAAACACCGGCATAAGTTATCCACTTTCTTTTCAATTTTGAGTCATCGGTAAACTCAAAATTCAACTACATTAAATCAATATATAAGTATGAATTAGAAACTATAGGTAGTGATATCAAATATATGAAAATTATAGTATAAAATACCTTAACGTCTGTCCATATGCTGTCTTTGACATTAATATCCACTTCTCTCCAATCATCAATCAGTATATTGACTTTGCTACATGCAAGGAACGCAACATAACTCCTAAAAGTAGCGTAATGTGGACAATCCACTAATCTGTAGTGCGAATCAAACTCGGTCGGAATTTTTACACCAGATGAGTTGCAGACTGATGTGAATTGGGGCATCATTGTGACACCTCTTTGTGATCTTTTTGTTTGACTTTCAGTTATTTGAATTTCATTGGCTAACCTTTCATTTGTTTGAGTTTCTTCGTGGTTTCTGATGAAGAACTCGACAAGGTCGACATCTAAGTTCAAAAACAACAACAACATGAACAACAATGGCAAAAGAGTTTACTGTAGATGCATGGGGAAAATATTTTACGTACCTTAACCGTGATGATGAAGTAAACGATGTTGGTGTTGGTGTTGTTGTTGTCTTCCTTCCTTACAACAACGACGGTGTTGTTGTTATCTTCCTTCTCGACGGTGACGATGATGACGACGGTGTTGGTATGTGCGTAATCTTCTATTTTCTTCACGATGGTGACGATGATGACGAAAATGACAACAAATGGATAGTGATGATGCAAGCTTTGGTTAAAATCGTGTATTGTTTCACAGTATTGAATGTTAGGGTTTAGGGTTGAAATCGGGTAACGTTTCGTCTGGTTTCTATTTTTAATGGAAAAAAAGGATACTGAAGAGACAATGAAACTAGCTAGCTTGGAGAATATTGAAAAGTTACTGCAACGGTCAACAATTTAAACCGTTATGATATATTAGCGCCAGAGTTATTTTTAGAATTAAAAATTAAAAAAACATACAAAATATATCACAACAGTGTATATAAACAACCGTAGTCATAAATTTTAATTTTTTTTATTAAAAGTAAATAAAAAAGTAAAGGCGCGGTATAACATAAAAGGAATAATATATATGAATGCGCTGAGGTTCGAACACATGAAAGCTTGAAGGTATCACCACGGTTGATTTATCAACCGTTGTTATATACAGATAATCACCACGGTTGGTTTATCAACCGTTGATATATACAGATAAGTTTTATTCAATAAACAAATAAAATACAATCGCGTTTTAGTTTAGATATGTCACAACGATGTAGGGATGAAGCGTTGTGAGCATGGCGTCGTTGTTTACGTGTTTTGTAGTAGTGTCCCTTGCTAAAATATAAAAGTGCATCCAGAAGGATGACTAACTAAAACAAAGAACAACAAGATTAATTAGCGGTCGAAGTGTCATTGGCAACATCTTTTAGTGTCGGGTTCACATTCTCGTCAGCATCATTGACCGGACCCTGAGATCTCTCCGGGCTATCCTTCTCCAGCTCGCCAAGATCCACAAAACGGCTATCTTGCACCACTTTGAAGTAATCCATTTCTAACAAATCCATGTCAAGATGGAGACGGAGGACTTAATCTTTAGCTCTCTCAAATGCTTCATCACCGGTATACAGAATATCAATCTGAGTTGTCTTCAGAGCTTCTCTAAGATCGTTGTTGGATGATAAAAGCTCAACATTAGCAGCCTCAGATGCCTTCAACTAGTTAGTAAGCTCAACTAAAGTTGATTTGTGATCAGACTCCAAAGTCTCCTTCTCCTTTCTCGAGTTTTCCAAATCCTTCTCCAAGCTAGAAAGTTTCTTAGACTAAGACTCCTTCAACTGAGCAACTTCATCCTTAAACTTTGACTCAAGCTTCTCAGAGTCATCAGATAACTCAAACAAACCACGGGCGAGAACAACACACCTCATCAAATAAGAGCTAAGATTCTGAGTGATTTTCTGATGACCAATGGATTTAACTTTGCTAACATCCTCGGTAGCATTGAGGTGGTCGCGCAGGTATCTGAAGCCATCAAAATCATTGGACCAAAACTTGAATTCCCCAGACGCGGAATTCTCTCCTAGACCGCTCATGAGGGAGATAATCTCCATTTCAGCTTGATGGACAATTTCATTCATGTGAACCTTTAATTTCTTCGGGTCACCTTGAAAAGTCTCGTCCTGAGCAGGTAGAATTAGAGGCTGGGGCTCGACTTTGCTTGGGGAGGATTTTGTGCTCGTTCCCCTGGGCCGTTTTGGTGCCCGAACTTCTAATCCACCTAATTTGGACTTAGATGCAGATAGGCCCCAAGTTCTTCTCTGAGTTTCCCTAGTTGCTTGCATCAACTTCTTCTACTCGGCTACAGACGGGTCAGTCATCTTGTCTACAAACAAACAGCTGAGGGTTAGAATAAAAAGGCGAGTGAAGAATAGTTGAAATAAAGAATAACTATTACCAAAGAAGACAAGGAGTCGGTCATCATCAGGGGAAACAATTCCTTAATGATCATCATACAGAATGAATCAAGAATAACCAGGGACTGGAGCTCAAAATCATTCAATTTATCGTAATTAAAACCGGTAATTGATAATTTTTGGTCCAATAATGAGGGAAACATGGATGCCCATCCAAGGCGTACAATACCTGTGGACACCTCGGTCCGCAGTGAACTCTCAAAAAATGGTCTTTATAATTCTTGTAATTTGAGGTATAGGCCTGAAGAAAACATCGGCCAGGCATTCCACTAATCTGAACCCAGCTCTGGTTATCAACTCCTTTAACCTCAAAGAAGGAAAAGAATAAACCTATAGTCGGAACAATATCTAAAACCTCAGAAACCCTATCAAAGGCCTTTATAAACCCCCAACTATTGGGACAGAGTAGAGAACATGCTATGTTGACGGTTTTCAACACGTCCACCTCGAAATCGGAAAAAGGGATTCAGATGTTGAAATCTTCAATAATACTAGGATAAAAATAAAAAAAGTCTTCAGGAACGTCTTTTGGCCGGAGTATACATACTCTTTCCTTTGGACTACACGGTTCCAAAATAACATCGTCCTTAGAACCAGTGGAGGATATGATCCTCAGAGAGCGGATTGTAGCAATCTCCAAGTCGTCAGCAGTGCTATTCTTATGGTTCATAACTTCAGAATCAAAGGGAGCAGCAGTCTCCATTAGAATTTTTACGGAACCTAAAGAGTAAGAGTCAAAGTCACTTTCAGAAGTGAGAATCTCATTATAAAACTTATCCATGGCTTGCCTATACTCTTCTACCCCTATGGAATCCATCAACTCTTGCATATTTTCCTCCATAGTCTTTTTCTCTCATCGTTACTCTTACGAATAACCCTACCCTCGTTATCACATTCCCTAAGAACTACCATTTCTGCGTTAAAAAGAAAATTGAGGAAAATCAAGAGAGAAAGAAAAAAGAATACCTGAAGTAGGGAGCGCTTGAAGATGTGATCAGATTCACTTAAAGAAAAACGCAGGAGTGAAGGAAAGAGAAGGTTATCTTTAATAAAAACCCAATGTTCGAAAAAATAGCTAGAGACTAGCCACTCATGAGATATTAAAGTCATCATAACGCTAGGGAATATCAAGAGACATGGTCGTTTGAGAATTCTTGAACTGTAAGGACCTAAGAAGAAAGGTTGATCTACAACTTGACACCTAGCAAATATATCCGGGCTTATGTCACGGCCGAGTACTGCATCCATATGAGCAGATATAGTACTCGGGGGGGAGGGGGGCTTATGTACATACCAAATATATTTAGTGCCGAGTTTAGTAGTCAGATAAGGGTGATCACGGTCCGGACTATAGAAGAGAGCTAGACAAGCCTCATGCGCAACTCGGACCGATCATGGAGCTCGACTCCCACCTGGCCGAGTTCTCATTGGGTCGGGTACCACACCCCACCAACCCGACACCGATCCCGGACACATGCTCGTCAAATGTCACTCCACCTTTTGTAACGGCGACGACTGTAACACCCCCTTTCTATACCCCCAAATAATCACATAAATCATTTAGGCACATATAAAAAAATTCGCCAGAGTACGATTAAAACATAGTATAAAAGAGGCATGTCACATCATACACGCATTTAATACATACAACACCTGCTCAAAATATTGATATGCAACAGTGGGGTAACTTGCCACAGAGGAACTTTGTCCTTACACCCACATCTCAATATTTAGAATAAAAGCGGAAACATCTAAAATATTGAATAACAACCACATATATACATCATCCAGTATGAATCACAAGCAACATCGTGTTTATATACACTAATTCATCAGCAAGATACATATGCAAATGTATCACAAAAAGATCAAACGTCCTAGCTACCCGGTGCTACATATCAGAGCCAACCGACCAACAAGGAAAATGAAGACACGCTTCACAAAAAGACCGCCAGATACCTAATCTGCAATGCCTCATAGAGCATCATAAAACAGCAGAAGGGTGAGAAATATTATCATAATAACAATGCATATAATTATGTACTACAACATAAACATATAACACATATTCTCACCACAACTCATCATATATCACAATATAGATATATCATCAAGCATATTCATTATGCATACATTCACCATTATCATCATTCCACGTGAACACACACATACTTGTTCATTCAACAATGCATCATTATAAGATACAGTTTATATCATTTCCCATAAACATACATATATCAATGTTTAATCATCAATGCACAAACACAAAGATGATCAATGCAACTCATAGAGACCGACTCTCGACTCTATGCAGATGCATGCGGTACCGACTCATCACCCGAGCTCAATTGAAGAACTCAATGGAAATATCCTCCCTGCCGGGCCTACGATATTTCCCCATCGCTCATACCATCATGGCATCCGATGTTTCTGGATTGTTCACGCAGACACAATCCGATTGCTCAAACCCCACAAGGGCACACAATCATTCTGAAGATTCCCACGGAATCAAGTGTAACTCATCGCAACGATTACACCCATTGACTACGCAATGTTCAGAGGATCCTCAAATGATCATTTGTGTAATCAATCACTCACACCCAACAGGGACGTGATATTACACCCGATTCTCCACGGAATCGCGACACATGAATGCATGTCATGATGTTTCTCATACAAAATGACCACATACACTCATGCAATGCACACATATTTCACAATATAGTCATGCATATACCATTAAATACCCACATTGCAATTTCTTGCCCTTAGGCCACACATCATCATTACAACATGTATTTCATGCAATTTCACTTCACAACAACATAGAAGTCATACCATATCCATACCAACAACACATTGCATGATATACACTAATTACACACAATTATAACCGTAAAATTCGACAAAACAACACATTTTCCAATTTCCGACATAATTTAATCAGCCAACAACCTCAAAACCATTTTTACAAGAAAGAACATTTCATAAGCTTTCCAACGCTTCAAACAGGGGTCAAAACGGACTTACGGTTCGAAAGATATGAATTTTTGAAAATGGTATTTTTCTGAACTAACAGTGGTAACCGGTTAACACATAACTGATAACCGGTTAACAGTTCATTACTATTCACACAGAGCCTAAATGAGAGTTAGAGACACTTTTCGTAACCGGTTAACACATAACTGATAACCGGTTAACAGTTCAAATTTTACGTAAAATCCCAAAATTTACAACGGGTAACCGGTTACCACATATGTGTTAACCGGTTACTCACAGTTCAGAGTGAAAAAAACCAGTTTTTAATGACAGAACTTTCCACCAACACTCGATTAAATCCCGTAGACTCATCCCAACAATTCCACCTGATTAAATACCAGCCAATAACAATTATACCAGACCTATCCAAACACCATTCAATCAATCACTCCTCAATTCACACCAAATTCATCAATATATATCAAAAATGCAAAAGTTACAAAATCAACCAAATTCAATCAAACAATCATACTAAATCACGGCTTAACATCACTCGACTCCACTACGCGACTTAATCCGACTTTCGTCCGCGAAAACATCGATTTCTAATCATTTTATCGTTTTCGACCTAAAACTCAAAAGCTATGGAAACAAGAAAACGTCCAAGCAAACCCATACATAATGATACACATTGATAAGATAATAAGATTTCACACCCTTACCCGATTTCTCGATTCTTGGAAGCTTGATCTTGATGATTTGTAGCTTTTCTTCTTTTTCTCTTCTCTTTTTCTCTCTTGCTCTCTCTTCTCTCTTTTTCTTTCTAACTTTCTATTTCTATTCTTTTTCTTTCTTTCTTATACTTTTCTTTCTTTCAATTTCTTTATATTTTCTCAAAATATCTACTAACTAACTATCATTAAATGTGAAATATCTAAAATACCCTCCAATCTAATATTTCCCGCAAACTCTCAAAAACGGTAAAATCACATAATTATGCAAACATAACATATTAACACACCAATATCACAAATAACCTAATTATTGCCCAATTAAATAAAAGACTCAACCAACTAGAATCAATCAACACAAAAATGGAAATATCAAAATCGGGTTGTTACAACTCTCCCCCACTTTAGAAATTTTCGTCCTCGAAAATATTACCTGATCCAAACAATTCTGGATACGACTCGCGCATCCCACTTTCTAGTTCCCACGTCATATTGCCTTCCGCAGCGCCTCCCCACGCTACTTTCACAAGCGCAATATCCTTGCCTCTTAGTTTCTTAACTTCGCGGTCCAAAATCCTAACCGGTAAAGCTTCCACCGTAAGGTTATCTCTCACTTCAACCTCGTCCATAGGAATAACATGTGACGGATCCGGAACATATTTCCGAAGTTGCGAAACATGGAATACGTCATGCAAATTCGAAAGGTTCGGAGGCAACGCCACACGGTAAGTGTTCTGGACTGGGCCGAGGCTGCCAACAGTCGAGCAGGCCCAACCCATATAGAATGGGGAGGCCCAATAAGACCCCTCTGCGGGGCACTTGACTGCTGCAAGCATACCCATGTTTCCCCCGAGCACTTCACAGTGTCGGGCACTTGGGACAACAGGGCAGGAGGACCTCGCACCCCCGGCGAATAGGTACATCCCCGACATACCAGCTTCTCCCCGCGAGTATGCTAGACGTCACTCCTCGACAGACATGACTCCTCCCCGCGAGGCCATGTCCGTCGGCTTGATAGGTCCTCGACACAGAAGGCTCCTCCCCCCGCGAGGAGTGTCTAACGGTCCGTACCACGTGGACACGTTCCAAGTAACCACTCCACTCCCGAAGGATTCGGTCTGCCCTAGTCCCAGAAATCTAGGAGCGGTTACCCCAGGGCGAAGACCACGCGCTGGTCTTCACTACGCCACGTAAGCCCTGGCAGTTACTTGGATTGGGCCTGACGATCCAGCCCAATGCAAGTAACCGTTGGCCCCGCGCTGGGGGTTCTCTATAAATACCCTCTCACTTGAGAGGGTCGGGTTAAGTCATTTTTCTCACTCTTTGTATTTGCTGTTACTCTGTGCACTCCCTAACTTGAGCGTCGGAGTACCTTGCAGGTACACCCCCCCCCCCCCCGCCGTCCTTCAACCTCACCGGAGCCGGAGCTCAACGGACGTCGTTGGCCACCTGTAACTGTCTGATCCAGGTACGATCAGTGGCGCCGTCTGTGGGAAGAACTATAAGCTTCCCCGTTTTCTCCTCGATAAACCAAAGCTTCCTCTATTCATCACCGACATGGCCAATCCGACCGTCAACCAGGCTCTGGACACCGTGCTCGCGCAACTGGAGAATGGGAACCACCGTGGGGACGCCATCATCCTCCACGGCGACGAAGGCGACATAAGAGACGGACAGACCGCCTCACCGGACTCCCAGGATGCGACTATCAACGTCGTCCGCACGGACGACCAGCAAACCACTCTCCAGCTCGTTGCTCCGCCGCCCAACGCGGACCCAAGCACCGTGGCCCTATTTGCATTGATCAACCAGACCAATCAGCTGATCGCGCAGCAGAACACTAGAATTGAAGCCTTGGAGCAGGGACAGGCACGGCGATCTTCCCCGCGAAGACATCGTCGCCCCCAGTCACCTCGCCGCTCTCCTTCCCCGCGAAGGACCCTTCCGAAGATTCTCGGACACCGTCGCCCGTACGCCAGGGTCGTCGACCGCGTCTCGAGCGCACCCAGCCGGCAATCAACCAGAAACGCCCTCGTTCCCCGCCTCAGAAGGAACCCAGGGCCTCCACCACCTCCAAGAAGTCCAAGCAGACCGAAGAGAGACCAAAGAACCGTTCGAGGAACTCTCCTCCACGGCACCATCGATCACCTTCGAGATCCCCGGCTGATAGCGATGACGAGGACCAAAGGACCCCCTTGTCGTGGGAAATCATGGACGCCCCAATCCCTCCAGGCATGGAGAAACCTCCACACTTGGGGACCTATGACGGGCTGACCGACCCCGACGACCACGTGGAGAATTTCGAAGCGATGCTCGACTTCAGAAACGTCAGGGGAGCCATCAGGTGCAGGCTATTCCCCACTACCTTGCGGAAGGGAGCCATGACGTGGTACAAGGGTCTGGAACCCGGTTCGATCACGTCGTGGAAGCAGCTGAAACAACGCTTTACCAAACACTTCACCGCATCTCGTCGACACCCAAAGACAGAGGCTGCCCTAGAAAAAATCTTCCAAGGGAGGAACGAATCCCTCTGAAATTACATTGAGAGGTTTAACAAGGAAGCCGTCGAGGTCCACACGACCGACGACATGAAGAAATACTTAATTATTCACAGACTACGCGCCGGGTCAGACTTTGCCAAATCCATTGGCCTCCGAAGACCCCGGCGTCTCGAGGACCTTCTCGCTCGAGCTCAGAAGTACATCGAGCTCGAAGAGACAGAAGCAGCCCAGATCGCTCTTGAGACAAGACGCAGAGAAGGCCCCCGCGGCCATAAAGACGATGACGCTTCTCCCCGACGGGGAGGAGAAAAGAAGAAGGAAAACCGCAATCGAGATCCCCGGGAACAGCGCGGGCCAGCTGGCCGATTCACGGAGTACACGCCGCTCAACACTTCCCGGTCTCGGATCCTCTCAGACTGCCAGAATTCCGAGTTTGTGAAAGGAGGAGTTCGATTCCCGAAGCCCGCGACTCCCAAACCAAACGTTGACAAATCTAAGTATTGCAGGTTCCACAGAAGCCACGGGCACGTCACCGAAGATTGCATCCACCTCAAGGATGCCATTGAGATTCTCATCAAAGAAGGGCACTTGAAGAAGTACGCCCAACAGAATGACCCTCCTCGTCCCAGTTCAAAGGAATCACAGAACGTCGAGGAGGCAACACCCCCTCCCGGCGACAGCCAGCTTCAGGTCGCCCTCAGCGTCACTCGACCCGAGGACCTCTTCATCCCCCCAATCATCGAGGGCGAAGAGGCAATCCGCAACATGTGGGCGACTTTCCCCGACGAGGGCCCCGTCACGGCCCGTAGTACCTGGGAAGGCTTCCCCAAAGCAATGGTTATCTCCGGAGGCGACCCCGGGAAAATATCGGTTGGGTCGATCAAACGGAAGTTTAACGAGATGGAATCCGCGACATCGTCCAAGGCGACCACCCTCGAGAAAGTGCGGGGAAACTCCAACCCCATCACCTTCTACCTCGAGGAACTCCCCGGGGGAGCACCAAACGCCACTATTCCCCTCCTGGTCAGGGCCCAAATGGCGAACTTTGATGTCCGAAGAATCCTAGTCGACCAGGGGAGCTCGGTTGACATCATGTATTCCCATCTGTTCGGGACCCTTCAGCTGGACGAGAGGCATTTGACCCCGTACGTCGGGTCAGACCTACAGGGGTTCAATGGGACCACCACCAGACCATGGGGTTACGTGGAGCTAATGGTTACGTTCGGGGCCGAAGACACGGCCCGACAGGTGAAGATCCGTTTCCTGGTGGTTGAATGCCCATCCCTTTACAACTGCATCCTCGGAAGGACCACCCTTGCTGAACTCACGGCGGTCCCGTCAACGGTCCACCTCAAAATGAAGTACTACACGAGGAGGGGACGGGTAGTGACGATGCATGGGGACATCGACGCGGCTAGGAGATGCTTCGACGCCGCCGTCAAAGGCCTAAGTTCCATTGGTCCCAAATCTAAGGCCGTGGCCAAACCACCCCAGGACGTTGGACAAGTACCTCTCCCGCGCGTCAACGCGGTCGACCTCGACAGCAGGTTCTCCGGCGAGCCCGATGAAGACAGAGTCGAAGACCACGACCACCAGGCGGAAAGCAACGGGCAACCTCTCCACCCAGCACGCCCCATCCCAGACGGGGATTTCGAGCTCGTGGCCCTTGGAGACGACCCAGATCGCAACGTGAAGATCGGCACCGAGATCCCTGACCTAGCCAAAGAGCAGCTGAAAGCATGTCTGAGGGAGAACGCTGACCTCTTCGCGTGGAGCGCATCCGAGATGCCCGGCCTCGACCCCGAGGTGGCTTGCCACCAGCTCGCAGTAGATCCAGCCGCTAGGGCCATAGCACAACGTAGGCGTAAGCAGTCTCCCGAGAAAGCGGAGGCTGCTGAGAAAGCTGTAAAAGACCTCCTAGAGGCAAATTTTATTTCGGAAGCCAAATACACGACATGGCTGTCCAACGTTGTACTCGTTAAGAAAAATAATGGAAAATGGAGAATGTGCGTTGACTATACTGATCTCAACCGGGCTTGCCCGAAAGATTGTTATCCCTTGCCTAACATCGACCAGCTGGTCGACAATTCTGCAGGTTATAAACTATTATCCTTCATGGACGCCTATTCAGGGTACAACCAAATTCCCATGGACAAGGTCGACAAACAACACACGGCCTTCATGACCGCGTCGGGCAACTACTATTACAACGTAATGCCCTTCGGTCTGAAGAATGCCGGGGCGACCTACCAACGAATGATGAACAAGGTCTTCCGGACTGAAATCGGCGACATGCTCGAAGTATACATGGACGACATGATCGTCAAGTCTGCAGAGGAAGTCGACCACGCCGCGCACCTCAAGAAGGTGTTCGACACGGCGAGGAGGTGCCGCATGAGGTTTAACCCCGACAAATGCACCTTCGGCGTCCGGGCAGGGAAGTTCCTCGGATTTTACCTCACGGAGCGCGGAATCGAGGCAAACCCCGACAAGTGCAGGGCCTTCTCCGAGCTCCCTACCCCGGACTCGAAGAAGTCAATACAATCATTGAACGGGATGCTCACCGCCCTCTCACGGTTCGTCGCCAAATCCGCGCAATACGCACTCCCCTTTTTCAAACTTCTTCGACAAAAAGCCGAGTTTGACTGGAGCAAGGAATGCGAGCAAGCACTCACGCACTTGAAACAAGTCCTGTCGCAACCCCCGGTCCTCTCGCGGCCTGAGAGCGGTGAAACACTTTTCTTATATCTCGCGATCACGAGCGAAGCGGTCAGCGCCGTCCTCATTCGGGAAACCCTGGACGGACAGAAGCCAGTTTACTTCACGAGCAAAGCTCTCCAAGGCCCCGAGCTCAGATACCAGCAGATCGAGAAAGTCGCACTGGGTCTCGTCACCGCGGCCAGGCGACTACGCCACTACTTCCTCGCCCATACCGTCATCGTAAGGACAGAACAGCCCATCAGGCAGCTCCTAGGACGACCGGACATGGCGGGGAGACTGCTCAGGTGGTCACTCGAGCTAGCCGAATTCGACATCCAATATGAAGGGAGGAAAGCTCTGAAAGCACAGGTACTGGCCGACTTTGTAGCAGAAATGACCGTCCTGGAACCCTCGCCCAACGGGTCACAGAAATGGACGATCTATGTCGACGGAGCATCCAGCCCGAAGGGGAGCGGGGCGGGAATCATCCTCGAGAACGAGGAAGGCATCCTTATCGAGGTGTCCCTCGAACTGTCCTTCCCGACTTCGAACAACCAAGCCGAATACGAGGCCTTCCTTGCAGGACTCCGACTGGCCGAGGACCTTGGCGCCAAAGAGGTCAAACTCTTCTCCGATTCTCAGCTCGTGGCCTCACAATTCCGAGGAGAGTACCAAGCCAAAAACGACAGCCTCATTGAATACTTGGCCTTAGTAAAAGAGAAGATGAAAAAGTTCACCTCGGCAGAAGTGACTCACATTCCCCGGGAGCATAATGCCCGAGCGGATGTCCTGTCAAAATTGGCGAGCACTAAAAAGAAAGGCGGGAACAGGTCCGTCATACAAGAGGTGCTTTCCCGCCCGAGCATTGATAAACCAGGCATGGTGTCGGAAATCAATGCCATAGGGGACAGCAACTGCTGGATGACCCCGGTATACGAATACCTTACGACAGGCAAACTGCCCGACGATCCCAAAGAGGCAGGAATGGTCAAGAGGCGGGCATGCTCGTACGCCATAGTCGAGGACAAACTGTACCGCCGAGGGTTCTCTATTCCCCTCCTCAGATGCGTCGAGGAGACCAAGGTCCCCGGCATACTCCAGGAAATCCATGAGGGAATCAATGCACAGCACCTCGGCGGGCGATCGCTAGCCCGTAAAGCACTTCGGGCAGGATATTACTGGCCCACCATGCAACAGGACGCCAAGGAGCACGTCAAGAAGTGTGATAGATGCCAACGACACGGGGACATGCACCTCGCTCCTCCCAGCGAGCTCACCTCGCTATCCTCCCCATGGTCGTTCGCATGGTGGGGGATGGACATCCTCGGACTTTTCGTCCAAGGATCATACCAAAACAAATACCTCATCGTCGGGGTGGATTATTTCACGAAGTGGATTGAAGCAGAAGCATTGGCCAAAATCACTGCCTTCAACATACTACGTTTCTACAAACGAAACGTCCTCGCCCGATTCGGAGTGCCCCAAGCCATTGTCACCGACAACGGAACCCAGTTCACCGACAGGAACTTCCAAGACTTCGTCGCAAAACTAGGCACGAAGCAGCACTTCACGTCGGTCAAACACCCTCAAACGAACGGGCAGGCCGAGGCGGCGAATAGAGTGATCCTTCGCGGATTAAGACGACGATTGGACGACGCCAAACAACGGTGGGTCGAGGAGCTACACAGCGTCCTCTGGGCCTACCGGACAACCCCACACTCTACGACCGGGGAGACCCCTTTCCGTTTGACATATGGAACGGAGGCAGTAATCCCTGTGGAGATCAGGGAACCCTCGAGGAGGACAGAAACCCCCCTCGACGGGGACGCGAACGAGGAAGCCTTGAGGGAAGAACTCGACTTCGTCGAGGAAACACGCTCGGGCGCATCCCTCCGAGAGGCGTCACTTAAACAAAAAATAACACTACGTTATAACGACAAAGTTATCAAACGTGAGTTTCAAGTAGGCACCCTCGTCCTACGCAAGAACCAGAAGGACTCGCGAGAAGGCAAACTCGCCGTGAACTGGGAGGGCCCGTACCGCGTCCGCGGAAAAATGGGGACAGGAGCCTACTTCCTCGAAAACCTGCAAGGGGAAGAACTTGCTCGACCGTGGAACGCTGAAAAGCTAAAACAATATTACAGTTAAACACTGCCCGCGGCTAACTAGCACCGCGATTTCGGGGACGCGCCAGGGTACAAACGCGACACCCCTATAAGAACACGACGATCAGGGACCGCGTTGTGTGTGCGCGAGGACCTCTGATCCGGCGGGGATACCTCGACCGAGGCCCACCGTCGTCGTACCAACCAGGCATAACCCCAGCTCGCGATGGGAAGTTCATGCCACGAAGCTAGGACCTCAATCGAACTCTTAGCCTCGCTGAAGGTCGGAATACGCTTCCGGCCGCCCGACCAGCTCTCCACACGGTCAGGGACTATCAAGGTCGAGCAAATCCCATAGCCTTACTACTTAGGCAAAAATAAAGTATAACAAACACCACATCACACACAAGGAAAATTAACAAAGATATATTATAAAGTACGAATAGCGGGCAAAACCCTTGGTCCAAAAAAGTTACAAATATGAGCCCACAAGCCGGGCAAAAATAACCATTGTGCAAAAAATACATCAACTAAGCCCACAAGCCGGGCGAAACAAAACGGCTCGTAGGCCGACCAAAACAAAGATAAAAACCTACTCAGCTGCGGTCCCGTCAGGCTCCTCGTGCGCATGAATGTCGTTCTCCCGCAGAGGATACACGATCTGGCCATCCACCACCTCAGCGTCGGGGTCAATCCCTTCAATGACGAGGTCGGGGTTGAGAACCCGAAGCTGCGCCACGGCACTGCGGAACCCTATACCCGCGGTTTCGATAGAATCATCCTCGGACACTCGGAGATCCTGCTCAAGCTTCCGGAGCTGCGCCACAAACGCCGCACGAGTGGTTAGGAGCTTGTCCTCCTCAGTTTCCCCTTCGGCTGGCCGCACCGCATCTTCCAACTCGGCAATCCTTACCTTGAGCCGCTTCTCCTCCAACTCCAGCTCAGCGATTCGGGCAAGGTGGCCTTTCTTTGTCTCCTCGGCTTCCTTAAGCTTGGCCTCGACCAACTGCTGCTGCTTGCTTTGCTCTTTGTTCAGATCTCGGCACTCTTTTAGTTCCTTGCGCATACCGAGCATCTCAGCGCCCAAGGTATCCAGCGCCTCCTACAGGCGGGCCAGTTTAGCAGCAGGGCGGGTCTCATCATTTAGAATGATGGCAGTCGAGCAGATACGCATGACGGCCGACAGGTCCTCAAAAAGCATCTTCCTCCTGACTTCAGTAGCGGTCCCCAACACGGTTTGGATCTCGGAGGGAAGGGTGCGAGGGTAAGTGACCTCGGAGAAGAAGTGAGGTTTTTGATGGCAGGGGGGAAGGTCAAAGCTGGAAGGAACTGGGGGACTGTCTTCACCACCCAGGTCGACGACCTCCGCAACGCGTTGCCTCTTCGGAGTCCCTTGGGTAGCCGGGGATTGGCTTCCCGCAGGAGTTGTGCGGTCACTCGCGGTCCCCGACACAGCGGCAGCAGGCTGAGACTGAGTGAATCCTTCGGGGGCAGCGGCCGTGGAAACACCCTCGTGCGGGGCCCCAGAAGGGACAACTTCCTGATCTTTGGAGCGCGACGCCTCTTCCCGGGCCTGCGCTTCCCGGGCCCTCTTCGCTTTCAGTTTCTTCAACCTCTCCTCGGCTCCGGCCATTGTCCCTGCAAAAGGAAAGAAAGCGTTAGTAAAGCGAGAAACACAGATACGAGGAAGACCTAGAGCGAGGACGTTTTCACCACCTAACAATTCGATGGCCTCCTCGTCGGAGAAGGTCTCGAGCAGAACGCGGGTGTTTATCAGGCGACGTTCTTTCTTCACCTGCCCATCTGCACCTATTATAGGCTGGCCGTCCAGCGTCTCATGTCGAGCTTCGGTAAAACTGTCAACGAAAGCTACGATTTTATCGTAGGCTTCCCGCTCGTAGGCCTCCATCTGAACAGGTTTCGTTTTATATTTGTCAACTCCCTTCTTGAAGTGTTCCTCCGTCCAGTACAGAGGAAACTTTGGCACCAGCACCTCCTCGGAACGGCCGTCGACCTCGCGGGTGACTTTCCGGTACAATGAATATATCGCCTCGAGGGTGACCGGCTTCACATAGAAATAGCGGAACTTGAAATCCCGGATGGAATCCAAGTAAGTGTGAAACAACGCCTTGCTCTGCTTGAAGGACACCCAGTCGTGTCGACCTCCGACCGACGACCGTTGGAGGTGGAATATGCGGAAGAAAAGGCGAACGGTCGGCACGATCTCCAAATATTTGCATACGAGCTCGAAGGCCCGGATGAAGGCCAGCGAGTTCGGGTGAATCTGCGAAGGGGCCAACTTCAACCAGTCAAATATCCCTTCCTGAAAATCCGTGAAAGGCAGCCTCCACCCCGCCTTCTCGAACATAAACTCGTATAAGGGGACCCGCATTCCCCGGTAAGGGGAGCATATCCGGTGATGCTCCTCGGGACAAAAAACCTTCCAGGATTGACCACTTCCGATTAGTCTGTGTTCGACGGTACAAAAAGCATCGCCCACATCTGGGTACACGAAGATGGACGACATCTCAAGGGCTTCGCTACAGACCCAGTCCTCGAGCGGCCTCTCCTGCGCAAAGGCCATGTGAGCCATGGGGGAGTCAGGCTGGTCGTCGTCGTTTTCCTCGAAATATCCTGCGGCCACCTCTGCAGCCAAATCGTCCATTTACCTGAAAAGCAGAAGGAAACGGTGAATTCGATTGGTCGTATCAAATTCACCCCTCCACCGCTGTTCAAGCGAACGGGCGAAGAAGGGGCAAGGCTTTCTCAACTCCCCGACGAGATCGGCCGAGGATCAACTTGCCCACCGGGGAACTCATCGTCTCCCCGGAAGGTTCTGCCCCGTGTCCCCGCGACACTAACAAATATACTGATTATCAAGGACCCTGAGACATTCAACGGATCCCCGACGTGTTCGTCCCTGATCCCCGAGACATTCATCAAGAATCTTCGCACTCTCTCTCTCCACAACTAAAGATTCCCGCCGTATTCGCCGGGAATCCCTTCGTTTCTCATGGGAATATCATCAATTCACCAAGGAAACGCCCTACACTAGTTAAAATCGAAGAAAAACGCAAAATAAAGGTCCGGTTTGGAGCAAATACCTGGTAAGCGACGGTGTAGGGTTCCGGCACGGAGGTTTCCGGCTGTGGTACGGCAGCGAACGGCGGTCCAAGCGGAGGAAATGCTTCCGACAGAGAGTGCCCGGCGGTGGACGGCGGCGAGCTACGGCGGAAGAGGTTAGAGAGAGAGGGAGAAAGTTTCTTGAGAGAGAAGCGGAAAAGTGAAGAATGAGCGAGGGGAGCGGCTTTTATAAGCGGTTCTCGCGAGACCCGAGGGGCGTAGGGCACTCGAGTACGCTACCCTAGCCAGCCGCCCTAGCCTCCCTAGGTAATGATGGCAGGCGACACGTGGCACGCATGCAGCCACCCGTCTCCCCACGCGTGTCATTTTGGTTTTCCCCAACGCTTCGAATCCGAAACCCTTCATCTCCCCGACCATACGACCAGACACATCTGTCCGACGCCCGACGCTCATCCGGCCGAAGGAATTTCGCATAGGATATCGACCTCCTCGGTTCCTCTCTTAGCGTATGCTCGACATACAATAACCCTTAAGTCATCACTCTGCCACCTCAGAGCAACGACTTGGGGGGCTCCTGTTCTGGACTGGGCCGAGGCTGCCAACAGTCGAGCAGGCCCAACCCATATAGAACGGGGAGGCCCAATAAGACCCCTCTGCGGAGCACTTGACTGCTGCAAGCATACCCACGTTTCCCCCGAGCACTTCACAGTGTCGGGCACTTGGGACAACAGGGCAGGAGGACCTCGCACCCCCGGCGAATAGGTACATCCCCGACATACCAGCTTCTCCCCGCGAGTATGCCAGACGTCACTCCCCGACAGAATGACTCCTCCCCGCGAGGCCATGTCCGTCGGCTTGATAGGTCCTCGACACAGAAGGCTCCTCCCCCCGCGAGGAGTGTCTAACGGTCCGTACCACGTGGACACGTTCCAAGTAACCACTCCACTCCCGAAGGATTCGGTCTGTCCTAGTCCCGGAAATCTAGGAGCGGTTACCCCAGGGCGAAGACCACGCGCTGGTCTTCACCACGCCACGTAAGCCCTGACAGTTACTTGGATTGGGCCTGACGATCCAGCCCAATGCAAGTAACCGTTGGCCCCGCGCTGGGGGTTCTCTATAAATACCCTCTCACTTGAGAGGGTCGGGTTAAGTCATTTTTCTCACTCTTTGTATTTGCTGTTACTCTGTGCACTCCCTAACTTGAGCGTCGGAGTACCTTGCAGGTACACCCCCCCGCCGTCCTTCAACCTCACCGGAGCCGGAGCTCAACGGACGTCGTTGGCCACCTGTAGATGTCTGATCCAGGTACGATCAGTAAGCCACAACACCAACTCGTGAAGTAATCTGATACGGACCAATAAAACGAGATGTCAACTTCTTCGACTTCAAAGCACGACCCACACCCGTAACTGGTGTAACTCTAAAAAACACATGGTCGCCTTCTTGAAACTCAAGATCTTTCCTTCTCTTGTCATGATAACTCTTTTGTCTACTTTGAGAAGCTTTCATCTTCTCCCGAATAAACTTCACTTTCTCCGTCGTTTCTTGCACTAATTCCGGTCCAACAATCGTCCTTTCACCGGTTTCATGCCAACACAAAGGTGTTCGACATCTCCGACCATACAAAGCCTCAAATGGTGCCATACTTATACTCGAATGAAAACTGTTATTGTAAGTGAATTCAATCAACGCCAAATAACCATCCCAAGCACCACCTTGCTCGAGTACACAAGCACGCAATAAATCCTCCAACGATTGAATCGTTCTCTCGGTTTGACCGTCCGTTTGCGGATGGTAAGCCGAACTCAATCTTAGCTTAGAACCTAAAGCCTCTTGTAAACTCACCCAAAATCTCGATGTAAATCTCGGATCTCGATCCGATACAATACTCTTAGGAACTCCATGTAACTTCACAACCACA
Organism: Lathyrus tuberosus; assembly: GCA_022829125.1. Classification (NCBI taxonomy): domain Eukaryota; kingdom Viridiplantae; phylum Streptophyta; class Magnoliopsida; order Fabales; family Fabaceae; genus Lathyrus; species Lathyrus tuberosus. Next base: position 2,260,330 of record JALAZF010000348.1, read on the forward strand.
AGAACATAAATCTCGGCTAACTTCTCCAAAGGATAACTAATATCAATTGGAATAAAGTGAGCAGATTTAGTAAGCCTATCAACAATTACCCAAATAGCATTATGACCTCTTTGCGTATTCGGCAATCCCGTAACAAAATCCATCGATATACTATCCCATTTCCATTCCGGAATATCCAACGGTTGCATAAATCCACTCGGTTTTTGATGTTCCACCTTAGACTTTTGACAAGTTAAGCATGCATACACGAATTGAGCTACATCTCTCTTTAATCCGGACCACCAAAAGATCTTCTTCAAATCCTGATACATCTTATTCGCACCCGGATGAATACTTAAATTACTTCAGTGTCCTTCCTCTAAAATCATCTTTTTCAACTCCGCGTCGTCGGGAATACAAATACGACCACGGAATCTCAAAACTCCAAAGTTATCAACCTTGAAATCCTTATTCTCATTTATCATTAAATCAACGAACTTTAAATCCAACTTTTGCTTTTCACTAACCGTTGCAAGAAAATCATTCGTAACATGTAACATACCAAGTCTCACACTTCTCGGCGTCATTTCACAAACCAAACTCAAATCTCTAAAATCCTCCAAAAGTTCCCATTCTTTCATCATCAATGCGGACATATGTAACAACTTCCGACTTAAGGCATCGGCCACCACGTTTGCCTTACCCGGATGGTAATTCAAACCAAAATCATAATCCTTCAAAAGCTCTAACCACCTTCTTGGTCTCATGTTCAATTCTTTTTGATCGAATAAATATTTCAAGCTCTTGTGATCACTAAAAACTTCAAATCTTGCACCATAAAGGTAATGCCTCCAAATTTTCAAAACAAACACCACGGCCGCTAACTCTAAGTCACGCGTAGGATAATTCTTTTCATGCACTCTCAATTGTCTAGAAGCATATGCCACAACTTTTCCATTTTGCATCAAAACACCACCTAAACCAACCAATGAAGCATCACAATACACAACAAATGGTTCATTAGGATTAGGCAAAATCAAGATCGGAGTCGTTGTCAACCTTCTCTTTAGCTCATTGAAACTCTCTTCACAATGAATATCCCAAATAAAAGCCTTTCCTTTACAAGTCAATTGCGTTAAAGGAAGTGCCAACTTCGAAAATCCCTCAATAAACCTCCGATAATAACCCGCCAAGCCTAAAAGGCTTCGAATCTCCGTAACCGACCTAGGAGCCTCCCATTGCATCACCGCATCTATCTTGGATTGATCAACACTAATACCGCTACCGGAAATAACATGTCCAAGGAAACTTACTTCCGACAACCAAAATTCACATTTCGACAACTTAGCATACAATTGTTTCTCTTTCAAAATTTGCAACACCATTCTCAAATGCTCTTCATGCTCCTCTTGAGACTTAGAGTAAATCAAAATATCGTCGATGAACACAACCACAAAACGATCCAACTGTTCATGAAAAATACGATTCATGTATTCCATAAACACACCCGGCGCATTAGAAACCCCGAATGGCATCACAGAATATTCGTAATGACCATACCGTGTCCTAAAGGCCGTCTTTTGAATATCCTCTCCTTTCACACGAATCTGGTGGTATCCTGATCTCAAATCAATCTTGCTAAAAACATTCGCACCAACCAATTGGTCCATCAAATCATCGATCCTTGGAAGCGGATACTTGTTCTTAATTGTCACTTTGTTCAACTGTCGATAATCAATGCATAACCGCATACTCCCGTCCTTCTTATTTACCAACAATACCGGAGCACCCCAAGGAGAAACACTTGGCCTTACAAATTTCTTGTCCAACAAGTCATTCAATTGCTTTTTCAATTCTACCAATTCCGATGCCGACATACGATACGGTGCCATCGAAATCGGTCTAGTACCCGGAACTACATCAATAGAAAATTCAACTTCTCTTTCCGGCGGTACATCCGTAATATCTTCCGGAAACACTTCTGGAAATTCACACACCACTGGGAACACATCAAGCTCAACTTGACTCTCCACCGACAATGATGCAAACAAACCAAACAATTGAGCTTCGTCCGCTAAAAGTTTCTTCAACTCTTTAGTGGATAGAAAACTCTCATCTTCATCATCTTCCAAAGAAGGAAACCTTACTAACTTGTGATAGCAATCTATATGAACTCGATTAAATTGCAACAGTTCATACCCAAGATCACGTCTAATCCCACCAACGGCAAACATACTAAATCCATAACAAAGTCTTTACCATACATGGTTAAAGGACAACTCATACACACCAAAGATGTATTTACCGACCCTGAAGCAGGAGTCTCAATAACCATTTCAGCACCCATCAAAATTAACGCAAGATTCAAACGCTTCGCGCACTCAGACGAAATAAACGAATGAGTCGCTCCCGTATCAATAATAGCAACTAAAGGTATACTATTGATAAAGCATGTACCTTTAATCAAACAGTCTGCATTCGTAGTTTGAGTTCCCGCCAATGCAAACACCTTTCCGCCCGCTTGAGCTTGTTTCGGCTTAGTACACTTAGTACTAATGTGACCAACTTCTCCACAATTATAGCACTTCACCATATTCCTTCTACAATCTGTAGCAACATGCCCCAGACCTCCACAGTTAGCACATTTCGCTTCCGTCTTCCTACAATCAAATGATTTATGACCCATACCTCCACACTTGAAACACTTTACGGGACCAGAACTTCCTCCTCCAGACCTCCTATCAAAGTTTCCCCTATGCTTGCCTTTATCAACGGGTGTCACATAAGGTCCACCTCGAGCTTGTTGCTTTCCCTTCCTCTCATTCAAACTTTTGTAATGTGTAGAACGAGCCTTACTATCTTCTTCGAAGATTCTACAACATTCCGTCAAATCCGCAAACCTCCTTATCCTTTGATATCCCACAGCTTGCTTAATCTCAGGACGTAAACCATTCTCATATTTAATACACTTTGAGAACTCAGCAGTAATCGCAGCATAATGAGGATGAAATTGAACCAACTCCACAAATTTAGCAGTATAGTCCACCACAGACATACTACCTTGTTTCAGTTCAAGAAACTCCATCTCCTTCTTTCCCTTCACACTCTCAGGGTAATACTTCCTCAAGAATTCAGTACGAAATAAATTCCAAGTTACCTCTTCATCATCCACCTCAAGAACTTCACGTATACCGACCCACCAATCGTCGGCTTCTTCCTTCAACACGTGAGATCCAAGCCTCACCTTATTCTCCTCCGCACAATCCATAACTCTGAAGATTCTTTCAATCTCTTTCAACCAATTTTGAGCTCCATCGGGATCAAATTTTCCTTTGAAAACCGGTGGTTGATTCTTCCTGAACTCGTCATTAGCATTCACGTTCGGCGCACCTTGCACCGCCCTAGCCATTGCTTCCAAAGCAGCAGCCATCGCATTATCATTTCTACCAGCCATATTCTGATCATTCCCAAAAATTACAACAAGGTTAAACAACAGTTCAACCAACACAACAACAAGACAGACACAACTGACTCAACTCTGGCTCTGATACCACTTAATGTAACACCCCCTTTCTATACCCCCAAATAATCACATAAATCATTTAGGCACATATAAAAAAATTCGCCAGAGTACGATTAAAACATAGTATAAAAGAGGCATGTCACATCATACACGCATTTAATACATACAACACCTGCTCAAAATATTGATATGCAACAGTGGGGTAACTTGCCACAGAGGAACTTTGTCCTTACACCCACATCTCAATATTTAGAATAAAAGCGGAAACATCTAAAATATTGAATAACAACCACATATATACATCAACATATATATACATCATCCAGTATGAATCACAAGCAACATCGTGTTTATATACACTAATTCATCAGCAAGATACATATGCAAATGTATCACAAAAAGATCAAACGTCCTAGCTACCCGGTGCTACATATCAGAGCCAACCGACCAACAAGGAAAATGAAGACACGCTTCACAAAAAGACCGCCAGATACCTAATCTGCAATGCCTCATAGAGCATCATAAACAGCAGAAGGGTGAGAAATATTATCATAATAACAATGCATATAATTATGTACTACAACATAAACATATAACACATATTCTCACCACAACTCATCATATATCACAATATAGATATATCATCAAGCATATTCATTATGCATACATTCACCATTATCATCATTCCACATGAACACACACATAATTGTTCATTCAACAATGCATCATTATAAGATACAGTTTATATCATTTCCCATAAACATACATATATCAATGTTTATTCATCAATGCACAAACACAAAGATGATCAATGCAACTCATAGAGACCGACTCTCGACTCTATGCAGATGCATGCGGTACCGACTCATCACCCGAGCTCAATTGAAGAACTCAATGGAAATATCCTCCCTGCCGGGCCTACGATATTTCCCCATCGCTCATACCATCATGGCATCCGATGTTTCTGGATTGTTCACGCAGACACAATCCGATTGCTCAAACCCCACAAGGGCACACAATCATTCTGAAGATTCCCACGGAATCAAGTGTAACTCATCGCAACCATTACACCCATTGACTACGCAATGTTCAGAGGATCCTCAAATGATCATTTGTGTAATCAATCACTCACACCCAACAGGGACGTGATATTACACCCGATTCTCCACGGAATCGCGACACATGAATGCATGTCATGATGTTTCTCATACAAAATGACCACATACACTCATGCAATGCACACATATTTCACAATATAGTCATGCATATACCATTAAATACCCACATTGCAATTTCTTGCCCTTAGGCCACACATCATCATCACAACATGTATTTCATGCAATTTCACTTCACAACAACACAGAAGTCATACCATATCCATACCAACAACACATTGCATGATATACACTAATTACACACAATTATAACCGTAAAATTCGACAAAACAACACATTTTCCAATTTCCGACATAATTTAATCAGCCAACAATCTCAAAACCATTTTTACAAGAAAGAACATTTCATAAGCTTTCCAACGCTTCAAACGGGGGTCAAAACGGACTTACGGTTCGAAAGATATGAATTTTTGAAAATGGTATTTTTCTGAACTAACAGTGGTAACCGGTTAACACATAACTGAAAACCGGTTAACAGTTCATTACTATTCACACAGAGCCTAAATGAGATTTAGAGACACTTTCCGTAACCGGTTAACACATAACTGATAACCGGTTAACAGTTCAAATTTTACGTAAAATCCCAAAATTTACAATGGGTAACCGGTTACCACATATGTGTTAACCGGTTACTCACAGTTCAAAGTGAAAAAAACCAGTTTTTAATGACAGAACTTTCCACCAACACCCGATTACATCCCGTAGACTCATCCCAACAATTCCACCCGATTAAATACCAGCCAATAACAATTATACCAGACCTATCCAAACACCATTCAATCAATCACTCCTCAATTCACACCAAATTCATCAATATATATCAAAAATGCAAAAGTTACAAAATCAACCAAATTCAATCAATCAATCATACTAAATCACGGCTTAACATCACTCGACTCCACTACGCGACTTAATCCGACTTTCGTCCGCGAAAACATCGATTTCTAATCATTTTATCGTTTTCGACCTAAAACTCAAAAGCTATGGAAACAAGAAAACGTCCAAGCAAACCCATACATAATGATACACATTGATAAGATAATAAGATTTCACACCCTTACCCGATTTCTCGATTCTTGGAAGCTTGATCTTGATGATTTGTAGTTTTTCTTCTTTTTCTCTTCTCTTTTTCTCTCTTGCTCTCTCTTCTCTCTTTTTCTTTCTAACTTTCTATTTCTATTCTTTTTCTTTCTTTCTTATACTTTTCTTTCTTTCTATTTCTTTATATTTTCTCAAAATATCTACTAACTAACTAACTATCATTAAATGTGAAATATCTAAAATACCCTCCAATCTAATATTCCCCGCAAACTCTCAAAAACGGTAAAATCACATAATTATGCAAACATAACATATTAACACACCAATATCACAAATAACCTAATTATTGCCCAATTAAATAAAAGACTCAACCAACTAGAATCAATCAACACAAAAATGGAAATATCAAAATCGGGCTGTTACAACGACACATCAATACGGACGTTATCAAGAGCTTCAAAGCCTGTATTCATGGAGGGAGGTTACGGTAATGATGGTCACATAATGCCAGAAGTCCAAAAGGCTTCTCTTAATGGCTTGAATTAAAGGACAAATTATATAAAGGGGATCTCGCATGAGGGTTAAGCAAGACATTCATCTTGTGGCAACATACAACACTGGTATAGCCCTCAAATCCCTAGAAATCCGTCTCAACACACTCAGTAGAATAGACAACGTAACTTTCTTTGTTCAAAGAGAAAGAGAGTTAGCATTTTTTGTAGTCTAACCATTTTTTACTAAAACAATAACTACTTCCAATTTGTAGGAAAAGTCTTTCCTTTGTGGCCTTTTAATATTTTGTTTTAATATAACATATAATGTTGTTTTAAAATTTCTACAATATGTCTTTATACAATATAATTTCGATATTTAGATGTATTTGATGATAGATTAAAATTGTTGTCATTTATTTTTTGTTAATAAATATTTTTGAAATGTCGTAAAATGAGAATGATTTTTCATGTGCGGATACCCCGGTTTTCAACTAATTTATCAGAGAGGGAGAGAGTTCCTATAAAGTTAATAGTGAACTTGCAAGTATGAATGTAATTTAATATCTGATGTAAGTCAGAGTCACATTTATATTTATACGTAAGAGTGGTAGTTAGAACCATCAATTGTTCTGACGTCAAATGTATAATGTCTCATTAATAATTGGAATAAAGATTGAGTCATGCTTCAATGGTGCTTCAATGTGGACGTTCACCTATTCACCAACTAAATTGGCGCTTTGTCAATGTAATACACCGATCTCATTGAAATCAAGTTAGTCTCAATCATAAGCAAAACAAAACGAAGGTAGGTATCGACCTACATATGTGATTATCTCAAAAAAGCCTGCTCGACTGAGTGGAACATATCAAGAGACCTTATTTTTGTCCATTTGTACAATTTTGACTAAATGAATAACCGACCTTGCACGAGTTGAATAATTGCCTCCACAAAGTGAAACAGGGTTGCGAGTTGAATAATTGCCTCCACAAAGTGAAACAGGGTTGTCAATGGAATAGGGGTGGATAAATTTGAACCGATTGAATGAAACCGACAGACTCATTGTCTTTTTTTGTACAAATGGGTCGGATTGAGTCAGGTGTCAGATTGATTCGGTTGTTTAATTTGGATAATGTAGAATTGCTTCGGTCAAATTCGAATACTTATTTTGAATCCAAAGAAAATCAAAACTGACCGAATTTAATTAATATATATTTTATTTATTTTTATTAATATATGATTAACTCACTATAAAAATGAGATTTATAATGTTTGAAGATATTATCATTTTTATAATTTATTGAGCATTGTGTACTCTAAAAAATACAAAACATGCAATATAAATTTTGAGTATTATTTAGTTTATGGTTTAAAAAATGATAATGAACAAAATTAATGTCAAATAATATTAAAAATTATCCCATAATAATAATTTTTTTTAATAATAAAAAAAATTGTTCTATTCTAAATTTGATATATTTTATAATAAATTAAAAAAAAAATAGTCATTTTTATAAGATTTTTCTAATAAATATTAAACCGACCGAACCAATCTGACTTAACCGACAAATTAACTTAATCAATTCTGACGAAAATCGAAAGTTAATCGGTCGAAATTGGGACATAAAACTAAAACTGTAATTTACGTCAGATTTAAGTTTTGAGACTGAAACCGACTAAACCCGACCAATTGTCCACTGCTAACATAGAACAACAAAACGATTATGTCACCCAAAAATTGAGACTTTCTAGATTGTATAAGCCTGGTAAGTTAAATAAGTCAACACACAACTGTTAGATGTAATTCAGGTTTTGTCGAAGTCGAAGGACTTATAGGTTTTGGCGAAGTCGAAATGTTAGTTTGTGGGCATGGGCTTTGATAGCCTATATAAAGGGTCTTTTACTTTGTATTTTATAGAACAGCTTCATAATAAAATTTTACAAAGTTTCAAACCCTAATCTCTTCTTATTTTCTTCTCTCTCTATCCTTCTTCTTCTTTCTCTCAAACATTCATCTTTCTTGGAACCAGTTCCAACAATTGGTATCAAAGAGTCCGGTTGCGATTCAGAGAGAATCTAATGGCAAACGGAACAACAACGTCCACATAATTCCCAGCGAATCTACCGGTTTTCAAAGGGGAAAACTACCAACGGTGGGTTGCGCAGATGAGGGTTATTTTCAGATTTCAAGATGTGGTTGAAATCGTGAATGATGGTGTAACGGAATTGGGGGTGAATGCGACTGATGAACAGAAAGCTGTGTACAAGGATCAACGGAAGAAAGATGGCAAAGCGTTGTTCTTGATTCACCAGTGTGTGGATCCGAATGTGTTTGAGAAAATTATTGAAGAAGAATCTGCAAATGGAGCGTGGGACAAGTTAAAGAACTTGTATGGAGGTGATGAGAAACTGAAGATGGTGAAGCTACAAACCTTGAGAAAGCAATACGAAATGATTCAAATGAAGGAAGATGAATCAGTTTCGGAGTTCTTTTCAAGATTGGTGATGCTGACGAACCAGATGAAGTCTTGTGGAGAAACAATCACGGATTTGCAGAAAATTGAGAAGGTACTAAGATCTCTGACTGCAAATTTTGATTACATTGTAGTGTCAATTGAAGAGTCCAAGAATCTTGCTGATATGAAGGTTGAAGAGCTACAGGCTTCTTTGGAAGCTCATGAGATGAGATTGAAGCAAAGAGATTCAGAAAGAGAAAAGCTATCGGACCAAGCACTACAAGCGAAATTCACAAAGAAGTCTGGGAAGGCGAAGCAGGGAAGGAATCTTGCTAGTGATGAGAAGTCAAGCAAGAGTTCAAAGAATCATGATGATTCAAAGAAAGTCATGGGCAACAAGTACTCTGCGAAGAAAGTTGACATGAAAGACGTGCAATGTTACAATTGTCAAAGTTTTGGTCATTATGCTCGAGACTGTCGAAAGAAGAAGGAAGCACGAGCAAAAGAAAGTGACAAAGCGCAGTATGCACAGGCAGAAGATAGTGATTCTGAAGGCGTGCTACTAATGGCAGACACTCAGTCGAATGATGATGAAACAAATTTGTGGTATCTTGATTCAGGTTGCAACAACCACATGACTGGTAATAAGAACTGGTTCACGAAGCTTGATGAATCAGTTAAGAAGGTGATAAAGTTTGCAGATGGTAGACAGATCACATCAGGTGGAAGAGGAAACATATCTGTAATGAGAAGAGATGGTAGAAAAGCCAGCATTACTGATGTGTTATATGTGCCTTCTATGACAAGTAACTTGATAAGTATAGGCCAATTACTTGCCAAAGGACATAATATGAAGCTGAAGAAGAACCAAATGAAGGTGTATCATGCTGATGGTAGGTTGGTACTGAAAGCACCATTGGCTGATAACAAGACTTTTAAAGTTCAGATTAACATGATTAATCATGAATGTCTTGCGTCAACTACAGAAGAGGAAAAGAATTGGCTATGGCATCATAGATATGGGCATCTAAACTTCAGGAGTTTGGGTATGCTGAATCAGAAGAAGATGGTGTATGGTTTACCTCAGGTGAAGGAACCAAATCATTTGTGTGAAGAATGCTGCAAAGCAAAGCAGACTAGAAAAGCATTCAAACATGATCTGCCAATTAAGTCGAAAGGAAAGTTAGAACTTGTTCATTCTGACGTATGTGGACCTTTTGAAGTTAGGTCGAATGGTGGAAAGCGTTACTTCTTAACTTTCATTGATGAATTCACCAGATATATGTGGATTTATGTGATCGAAAGTAAGAGTGAAGTATTCACAAAGTTCAAGAAGTTTAAGTTGCTTGTCGAAAAGCAAAGTAGCTGAAAGCTAAAGAAACTGAGAACTGATGGTGGTGGTGAATATATCTCTCGAGAGTTTGCTAGATTTTGTGAAGAGGAAGGTATAGAGCATGAGGTTATTGTACCCTATACACCTCAACATAATGGGATAGCTGAGAGAAAGAATAGAAGTATACTGAATATGACAAGAAGTATGTTGAAGGCTAAAGAGGTGCCAAAGAGATTTTGGGCTGAAGCAGCTTCGACAGCAGTATACATTCTGAATAGATGTCCAACGAAGAAGTTAGTCGAGAAGACTCCTTATGAAGCTTGGACAGGTGAGAAGCCAAATGTAAGTCATTTTAGAGTTTTTGGATCAATATGTTTCAGGCATGTTCCTGAGCAACTGAGAACAAAACTAGATGATCAAAGTCAAACCATGGTGCTCATAGGTTATCATTCGATTGGTGCATATAAACTATATTCACCAGAAGATGATAAATTTCTGATCAGTCGAGATGTTCTGGTAGATGAAAATCAAAATTGGGAGTGGAGTCATGGGTCAGTTCGACAGGATACTGGTCGACAGATGGAAGAGACAGTTCCGACGGTGTTTGAAGAAGACCAACAAACTGAGGCCACGACAAGTCGAAATGAAGAACCTCCTAAGCAGAATGTTAGAAGATCAACTAGAACAAGAGCTGAGTCGACAAGGTTAGCTGGATATGAGAGATTTCCAGATAATACAATCGATGCAGATGGTGACTTAATAGAAGAAGCAATGATGATGGCTGAAGCAGAACCAATTAACTTGGATGAAGCCATGAATGATTCAAATTGGTGTGAAGCCATGAAGGAGGAACTCAGGGCAATTGAGAAGAACAATACCTGGGAACTTGTCGAAAAAGCCAGCAAGAAGCCTATTGATGTAAAATGGGTTTACAAGCTGAAACGAAGGCCAAATGGTGAAATTGCCAAGCATAAGGCAAGACTAGTGGCAAGAGGATTTCTGCAGAAACCTGGTGTTGATTTCAACGAAGTCTATGCGCCAGTGGCTAGGATGGAAACAATCAGGATTGTTGTTTCGACTGCAGCATATAGAGAATGGAAGATACATCAGTTGGATGTAAAATCAGCATTCTTGAATGGACCTTTGGAGGAAGAAGTGTATGTCAGTCAGCCACCAGGATTTGAGATCAAAGGGCATGAGTCGAAGGTGTACAGATTGAGGAAGGCTCTCTATAGATTGAAGCAAGCCCCAAGGGCTTGGAACAAAAGAATAGATAGTTTCCTAATCGAAGCAGGTTTCACAAAGTGTGTATCTGAGCATGGAGTTTACATAAATGATGTTGACAATGATAGTCGAATCATTTTATGCCTGTACGTTAATGATTTGCTAATTACAGGTGCAAATGAAGCTGAGATAAGAAAAGTTAAGTCGAAGCTAATGCAAGAGTTCGAAATGTCCGACCTAGGGAATTTGTCATATTTCTTAAGAATGGAATTCAAAGACACAACTAAAGGTGTGTTCCTGCACCAGAAGAAGTATGCTCAAGATATTTTGAAGAAGTTCAAGATGATTGACTGTAAAGCTGCGACAACTCCATTGGAAACAGGAGCAAAGTTAAAGAAGGTAACTGATGATGAGTTTGTAAGTTCGACACTGTACAAACAAATTATTGGATCCTTGAGGTATCTTTGCAATACAAGATCGAACATTTGTCAAAGTGTCGGATTGTTAAGTCGATTTATGGAGAAACCCCAAGAATGTCATCTTATTGCAGTAAAGAGAATACTGAGATACATTAAGGGTACGATTGATCATGGTGTACTGATGCCATGTCGAAATAAGTCTAAGTCGAAAGATGTGGAGGTATATGGTTATACTGATTCAGATTTCAGTGGAGACCAAGATGAGAAGAAAAGTAGTGCAGGCTATATTTTCATGATCGAAGGAACTCCAATCTCTTGGAGTTCGAGAAAACAAAGCATTGTGGCTTTGTCATCATGTGAAGCTGAGTATGTAGATGCATCGTATGCAGCATGTCAGGAAGCATGGATAGATATGTTGCTCGAAGAATTCAAGATCAAGGAACCTGGGAAGATGAAATTGTTTGTAGACAACAAGTCAGCTATTGATCTTGCTAATCATCCTATGTGTCATGGTTGAAGTAAGCACATAGAAAGAAGGTATCATTTTCTCAGGGATCAAGTGAACAGAGGGAAGCTGGATCTTGAATATTGCAAGACTGAAGTTCAACTAGCTGACATACTTACCAAACCTTTGAAGAAAATCAGATTCGACGAGTTAAAGAAGAGCATTGGGATGAGAAGTCTCGAAAACATGAATTAGGTGGTGTGTTAGATGTAATTCAGGTTTTGTCGAAGTCAAAGGACTTATAGGTTTTGGCGAAGTCGAAATGTTAGTTTGTGGGCCTGGGCTTTGATAGCCTATATAAAGGGTCTTTTACTTTGTATTTTATAGAACAGCTTCATAATAAAATTTTACAAAGTTTCAAACCCTAATCTCTTCTTATTTTCTTCTCTCTCTCTATCCTTCTTCTTCTTTCTCTCAAACATTCATCTTTCTTGGAACCCAGTTCCAACAACAACTTCTGTAACACAAGATAAATATAACATATTCTGATAGACAATAATTTCTATCAATAAATATAAAACAAATATTTGTGACCTACAGAAACAACACGAGATATATAATTGTATTGGATAAATATATTAAAAAAAACAAATAAAAAAAATCAATTTTTATACAAATTTACAAAAATTAACTTTGGAAAATTTGGTATACATATTCAAAACTAAGTAGTCCTAATAGATATTTGTTCATTAGTACGGATAAATATAATATTGTTGATATGGTATAAAATATATTTAAATGTATAGGTAAGTTTTGAAAAACCCTTCAGTTTCAAAAGTGTGGACTTACTTAATGTGCAGGTAATGCAGAATATATCGTGGCTCATCAAAGCCATTTTGAAGCAGCGAGATATCATGTAAACCATATCTGATTGGAGCCTTATGACAGTTAAATATGATACCAGAAAAGTGTATGATCATATCAAGAGAGATGGGCCAAAAATTGATTGGAGATTCCTCATTTAGAAAATTTTGGCACGGCCTAGGGCATTGTTTGTGTTGTGGCTGGCTTGCCATAATAGGTTGGCTATTCAGGAGAGTCTTAAGCATTTTGGAATGTTGGTGGATGATATATGTAATTTTTTCCCGCAGGTGGAGACAGCTGAGCACCTGTTTTTCATGTGTCCTCATATAAAATTAATTTGGCAGCATGTTCTCATGTGGTTGAATATCAATCATGATCCTAGCGGTTTGTAAGAGGAGCTTTAGTGGATAACCAAGGTAGGCAAGGACAAAGGGTGGAAGGCTTGCTTGATCCGTAATGCAATGGCAGAGTCGGTATATGAGACTTGGAGACATAGAAACAATACTAGCTTTGACAACAATGTGAATAGTATAGACATTGGAGGTTTAGTGATTGATACCCTTACTTATAGGGGTTGGTGCAATCCTAAGATTAGGAAGCATGATAGCTAATCTAATTGTGGATTAATGTTGGTTGTGTTGTCTTGTTTGTCCCTAGGTGTATTGGACCTTTGTGTCACCTTGTATATCCTTCTTATTTTGATTTAATAAAGTTTTTTTATTTCAAAAAAAAAGTTTGAAAAATAAACAATGATCATAGAAATTCAATTATCTTAAATAATGATACCAAAAAATTTCTATTATATTAAATAATGATACTAAAAAAAACTGTGAAATGGAGAATGAAATTAAAATATTTGACATTTGAAAAAAGTATACAAAAAATGAATAATGATTATATAAAATCAAATAAAAGCAATTGTTAATGAAAATAAAATAGATATTGTGTTGATAGTGACTCGTGATATTGAATATTTTATTTCAATCTTACAAATAGTATAATCAATTTAAGTACATAGATGTAATTAAATGATAAAATAAGTTTTGATTTAATTTTATACACTTCAACAAGTTAAGATGTAATTAAAAGTACTGTGAACTTGTCAAAATTTTTTAATTTAAATTGATTAATTACATAAATCAGTTTGATCTTGAGCAATTTTGTCTGGGGTTTATCTGTAACTGACAGGCAGAGCCTTTTTGTAGACACTTCCTGTACTTTGTTCAGGGTCGCATCCCTCGTTTCTATCGTAGCTACTGGCCATGATAATGTTATGGGTACTGAAAAACTTTCGAAGGAGTGGGATGAGTTGAGGGAGAAGTGTGAAGTCATTGAGCGGAAAAATTCTAATGTTGAAAAGGAATTGGCTGAGCTCCAAGCAAACGCTGATATTGTAACCTCTTTGTGTGAAGAGGTTGATCGGTACAGTCGATCGTCCACTTTGCCTGCTCAGATAGAGAAAGTTGAATGATTTCCTTGTTGGTGGAGAGAAACGTTGTAAAAAGCTTTATGAGGATGCGGGTAAAGGGTGTTGGGCGTTCGAAGAGGATCAGAAATTTATTCAGCAAAAGAAGGATGATCGGGCCAATGCTTTGAAAGGTCTCGAGAAGGATGTGGTTGTTGCTCAACGGAGATCTCAGAAGTCCCTTTAATGGGCTATAAAATTCGTGAGCAGGGTCTGGGGTAAAATGTTGGTCCTTATTCAACCATTGTTATTATCAGGATGGAATCCAATGACAACTAGGATTCGATGAGAGCTAGGGCTTACTTTGGAACCCTACAATTTTCACAATTTATTTGCTATCAAAATAGTGAATAATAATTGCCTAACGTGTAAATGACTTTAAGTTTTTTGTGAAGTCGTGCATGGTTATTTCTTTTGAGAATGCATTGCGTTAAGGCGTACACACTACCCTTAGAGAATAACGAGGTGGTAGCATGCGGTAGAACTCGGAATGTGCTCGCACGACGGAAGCATTAGTACAATTTGATGTTTCTATATGTCAGATCATAACTGACAAAATATGAGTTCGTCCTTGGGTGTTTACGCTCGCGATTGTACCCTTAAGTATTTAATGTCAAACCAGCTAGACACAATTATGCCTTAATCACATTAATATGGATAAAGCATGAGTCTAGTTAATTGTGGTTATGTTTTGAATTATAATTACAAATAAGGGCCATGCTTGGAGCTATGCTCCGCATCACAGATGATCAAATCCGGCCAAGATAGAGGATCCTCGTCCCTGCCCCCGAGGCGTAAACTTGGATCAAGGTGGACGTCTCCAGACTTTACAACACTCACCCTTGGATTGGGTAGATCCTAAGGGGGTGCGCCACCTACGTGTGAAAATATGTATTTCTTTGATAGTGGGTATTTTAATGTTGTATTTGGACATGAAAAACGTGTCTGATAACACCCCTGTGGGAATTGATTGCTGTAGTTGGACGTGCAAAGCATCTCTGACAGCTCCTCTGAATTCTAAAGAAGCATAAGGCTCTTTGGGGAATTGGTTGTTGTAGCCCGGAGTATTAAGCATATCCGACTAAAACCCTAAATTTTGAAGATGCACGATGCATTGTGGGTAATTGATTATTGTAGTAAGGCGTACTAAGCTTATTCGATAGCACCCTTGAATTCGTAAGACGCACAAGGTGCTATGGCGAATTAGTTGTTGTAGACAGACGTACGAAGTATACCCGACAACACCCCTAAATCTTCATGTAGGAAAAGTGTCGGGGAGTTGATTTTTATAGTCAGATGAGCAAAACATCTTTGATATATCACCCTATGATCTTTAAGACGGGTCTCAAGTGCATTGATAGTTCCCCGATGCGGTGCTACATGTATTCACATTTTTATGCCCTAAAGAGGAAACACGACAGAAAGCAGAACAACAAGAGTATAATATATATATATATATATATATATATATATATATATTATTTCACTACTATATAATAAATTTACAAAAATATTAATTAAATATTGAGGCCAACCAAAAGTGTGTACCAGTCGTTTGACCTTAGATGTGCTAATCGGGTAGCTTGGAGATCGGTCGAGCCCTTAGTTAGCGAGATGTTCGGCCTCTGTTGTGCATGTCTGGGTATGGTATCCGGGTTGAGGTGGATTGTATTATTTGGGCTTGAAGCTCCTTCAAGATATATGGGATACTCGTGTCTTTAGGGGTCTAACACCTTCTCTTTTATAGGCCTTCACCAACAACTCCAACTGGAAATTTCACGGGTGGGACCTAGTCCATAAAGCCTTGTATGGATGAAGGTCTTGAAGGCACCGATATAATTGATGGAAAGGATCCAACCAGTAGAGGTGGCTGACCTTTTCGGCGTTCCTTCATCTTTAGAAGTTGTTTCTTAGCTCGTGCCACACACCTTTTCCTTTTGACTGATTCCATATTGTCGATTGCATGGCAGTGGCCTGGTGTTTGGAGCTACCTCCCATTTCCATAGTCTCTGGGCCCCAAGCATGATTTGACCTTCAGATTGTCCGAGGTCTTGTACCAGTCGGCGGCTAACTCCATAATTTTTGTCTTCAAGGTGATATCATAGTCGCCAAATTGAGTACGTTTACGATTATGAAATATCCGGTGTGATCTAACCATGGTGGTAGTGGTGCCACCACATTGCCCGGAGGTGATTTCTTCTGCTCTTGATCAGGCCTATGATGAACTTCAGCTCAGATTTTTTGAGGTACATCATGTGGTTCATCTGATAGGTGTGGACCTTACCCCACTTTGCAAATTTGGACATGGATCCGAGGGTTCCCGTAGAATAGATTTCTCGTGTACTTGACGACAGTACTTTCGGTTGACTAGAATGTAGTTGGTCGAAATCTTAACCCTAGGGTTTTTGGTAGATTTATTTCACGGCGGCTCGGAGTCGATCTAATCGCTTGTTTGACGTCAAATCGAAGTTTGGTGGATCCAAACAGCGCAAACCTAAGATCTTAGATCCCCGAGACTTTGATTTATTTGCAAGAGACACTTTCGAAGTTTGGAATCGTGGAAATCACAAGAATTGGAAGTCGATTTCCACATACAGCGCCATTGTTCCATTGCGTATCTATAAATGGTCAGGATAGAAGAAAATACGGAAGAACGAAACTTCCAATGTACTACGTCGATGTGACATTGTGGATCAAAGGTTGCTATCACGCTGCTTCTTGAACTAGAGGTATCAGTGTTGACGTGGTGCCGTAAAATGGTGTTTGCTATCTCTAAAATGGTAGACATAGGGGTACTTGCATGGTTAGCACTCCAACACACAAGTCAGTTTAGGATTCAAGTTAATGGTAGTGAAAGTGAAAATTATAGATTGCATACTTGAAAACCCTTTATGAAGGTATTTATACTTTGGGTATGACAGAGAAGGTTGGATAATAGGCCTAATTTTTATTATACTTTTGGCGGATGTGGAGCAGTGGGTCTTTGGCCGACACAAAATGCTTTATTTGTAATTAATATTAAAGGTGGCAACCTTAAATGAGAGGATAACAATTTTTTATGATGGTTAAAGGTACATGTACAATTAATTTATATAATTTTTAGAATTTGTGGAACTACGAATTTTGATTTTTATCAATTAATTTTTTGTTGTAACATTGAAGGAGAGTTAAACACTCTTGTTTGTTTATTCATTAACATGTTGAATGGTACATAATTATATTAAATAAATATATAACATATATGATATTCTAAATTTATGCATATGATATTTAGACAATGAAATTGTTTTTCAAAAGAGAATAAAATAAATTCTAACGAGTGTCATAGTTAAGTTTATATGGTGTATCTAAATTATATATTTGAATCTGCTTTATGAAATAAAAGCTAGTCATAACACTATGCCAAAAAAGACATTTAGCAGCATTTTTTTTGGCCTTTAGCAGTGCTTAAAAGCGCTGCCAAAGAAGGCGCTGCTGTAGGTAAAGTGTAGCGAGCGATTTTGGACGCGGTTCTTAAGCGCTGGTCGCTCTCACTGCGGTTGAGTTTACTACAGGTCGATTCATTTTTTATCCTATTAAAGCTGATGAAGGAAGGGAAATAGATGTCTCCAATTAACCCTGCTTGCATATTGAATTTAAACAGTGGTCTGTTACGTTACGGATGCGATCAATGTGGTGGGGCCTTTGTATCGGTTATTTGTATTTTCGCCAATACTGATTTCTCTCTAGGATTTCGTTAGGATACTGCTTTTTGATAGGTATATGAGAGTATGGGATTTTGGGTTTTTGTTTAGTGTGCTCGCTAAGATTTTTCTTTCAATCTTATTCCTATGTATTCCCGTTTACCAAAATAGGGAAATCAGAGCGTTCGTAGTTCCTCCTATTCTATGGAAGGAAATTGGGGTTTTGGTGTCTTGTTCAAAGCCCAAGACGTGAAGCGAAAGGGGATTTATATCTTGTTCAAAGCCCAAGATGTGAAGCTAAAAAGTTTATTTGTATCTTGTTTGAAGCCCAAGATGTGAAGCTAAAGGTGTTGACTTTAGAGAGAATTTGTCATCTCTAAAGAGGGTATGTTTGTCACAACTGTTGGGTGACTGACTGTAAAGGAGGATTACTTTAACCGGGATACACGGATCCTAGCAATGCCATAATTTCCTTTATAGGGGGTTTTAATCTGAAGGAGAAGACTTTAACTCAGTTTAGAGCAATGCCATCTTTCCTTAGGGATTTCTTATACTAAAAGAGGGACATTGGCATGGATGTAGATGATCCAGAGGCTTGCCGCTTACAGCAATTAGATGAAGGGGAAAGAGTTGTTGAAGTTTGTGTACTGTGAACGAGGCACAACTTTGATGCTAAAAGGTTGATTGGACCAACCAGTGGTTTTCTTATACAAAGCCTAAGAGGAGGCTATTATATATCTCGTACAAAGCCCGAGAGAGAGGCTAAAAGGGGTTTGACTCAACGATGGAGTCTTTTGGTATCTCGTATAAAGCCCGAGATGAAGGCTATTTGACTCAATAAGAGAGTTTTTTGTATCTCGTACGAAGCCTGAGATGGAGGCTGTTGTTTGTTTGGCTCAATAAGAACCTTTTTGTATCTCGTATAAAGCCCGAGATGGAGGCGAAAGGGGTGATCGACTCAACGAGGGAGTCTCTTATGTGTCTCATACAAAGCCCGAGAGAGAGGCTAAACGTTGTTTGACCCCGCTGGGGAGAATCATTTGTACAAAGCCCAAGAGGAGGCTATGGTGACTGTTTCAGTTAAGTGACAGGTCCAATATACTGATTTTGAAAGAGAAAATCAGTTCTTATATGAGCAACACTGTACTCAAGGATTTGATCTAAGGATCCGGGTTATTCCTGTTCTTTAAGGAAGTGGGAAATTCGAAGGATATTGAGACTGTCCGAGTCTACGGGTTTTCTTCCTATTCTTGAAGGGTGCTTGAGAATGTCTTTGAGACCTAAGGAAATTAGACTGTCCAAGTCTAGAGTTTCATCTTTTGTACTATGCTTTGAGAAACAGTAGTAGACTCTATGAAAGGACTGTTCTATGCAGATGACTAAGTTCTGTTCCTATACCTCTAGGAGGTCGTCGGGACAATTTGTACGAAGCCCAAGAGGAGGCTGAAAACTTTTAAGAAGCCGACGGGTCCTTGTACGGTGCCCAAGAGGAGGCTATCATTCCCGGAGGAAGAGATCATTATACGAAGCCTAAGAGGAGGCTGTGAATACTTCTAAGAAGTTGTAGGGTCCTTGTACTAAGCCCAAGAGGAGGCGGGGTTTGCTTTTAGGAAGCCTGTGGGTCCTTGTATGATGCCCAAGAGGAGGCCGATGCTTTTAAGAAGCCCGTGGGTCCCCAAACCCCGAGAAATTCAAGGCAAGCTATTCACAAGGAATAGATCAAGTCAGGAAAGTTCAAGAATTTGGAAGAAACTCAAGAGATGTCATTCACGGAGAAAAGATCATCTCTGGGGAGTATAGTTTCTTGACAAGTGCTTTTAAGAAGTCTGTGGGTCCCCAAACCCCGAGAAATTCAAGACTTGCCATTCACCGAGAATAGATCAAGCCAGGAAAGTTCGAGAATTTGGAAGAAACTCAAGAGATGCTAGACGTAGTTGCCGGGGAAACTCTGAATATCTATACTATTATTACACAGTTGATATGAGTTTATGAAAGAAGACTTACAGCGAAACAGCCCCACAATACAGTTATATGTATATGAAAGCGGTAAATGAAAGCAATAACCACTTACTCGGTTGTAGAGCTTTCATGCTGTTTGGTTAGTTGTTCAATAATGACAGTTGAAAACAACAGTATATTCAAAATCAAAGGAGAAAGTGCTTTGAAAAAGAAAGATTTGGGGCTTACAGCTCAAGGAGAGGCCCAGGGTTTTATCAGTGAGCGCACTGTTTGAATTTGTACAGAGGGACTTATACAAGTGAATGAGGCCCAAAAATTGTTTTCTATGCAAAGGGATGGGTCTTACACTCTCTCAAGAGGCCCAAAAGGTTTAAAGAAAAAGAGTGGGGCTTATAACACGAGGGTAGGCCCAGGTTTGTTTTGAAAAGGCGACGATCGCGCCGTTTGTTTTCTTTTAACGCAGAGGGACTTATACAATAAGTGAGGCCCAAAATGTTTTTGGTTAAAAGGTGGTTGGGTCTTACATTCTAATAGAGGCCCAAAATTTTTGAATGGGTCTTATAGCTCAAGGAGATGCCCAAGGTTTGATTTTTGAATTGGCGAGTGCGCCGTTTATTTGAAAATGTACAGAGGGACTTATACAACGAATGAGGCCCAAAAAGTTTTCAGTACAAGGGGATGGGTCTTACACTCTCTCAAGAGGCCCAAAAGTTTTTAAAAGTTTGATGAGGGTGAAAATCAAAGAAACTCTAATTTTAATCTTTAAATAGTAAATATTTAAAGAAAATCAATGAAAAATACCAAATAGATTTGAATAAACAACTTGTGATTTTTGTTTAAGGTTTGAAAAATGAGGTATAAATCACAAGAGATATTAAAACTCATTTGGTCTTGATTTTTCAAGATGGATGTTCATTTTAAAATGCTTAAAAACAAACAAAAATGAATTTATTCACAAAAATACTAATTATATTAAATAAATAATATAAATCTAATTTTTTGTGGAATAAAATATTTCAACATTTTTATGATTTTTTGCAAAAAGAATCAGTAAAAAATAATTAAAATTGAGTGAGTTATTAATTTTTCAAATCATTAACAAAATAATCTGAAAAATAGGAAAATAGGAAAAAGTGATAAAAAAAGGTCTGGGGCGAGGGGGATTCGAACCCCAGACCTTTCGCTTGCCAATACATACAAACCAGTTGATCAACCACTGGGGCGCAATGCCAATTCATTAATAACATGGCAAGTGAAAAATATATATCAAACTAGTTGGATTTTCTGAAAATGGCGCCATGGCCATCTTCTTCCTCTAGCTCGTGCATGAAGCCCTCTATCTCTCTCGTTTCTCAACCATTTGACATGATTCAAACACCAAACTCATGCATTTTTTCACAAGGAAGAAGATGGCAATACCCAATTTCATTCATTTTCAGTGTATAGCAAATTATATCATTGTGGCCGTATGAACCCTAATTTTGCAAAAGCAATCGAGTAGGCATGATTATGAGTGCTATGATCAAATTTTTTGAGGGAAAACAATCAACATATGATGGCAAGCAATTGGAAAAAATATCATATGAGGAAATATGCATGGATCATGGAGTTGGAGTTTTGAGGCTTACCTTGATGCAAGCTGAAATGGAACTCTGCACAAACCTTGTTCCAGTTGTGAATTAATGATCCCTACAGCTTCAATGGATGTTATGGAGTGTGTTGCAAGCTTTGGAACACTTTGAAACTCTTTGGATCAAGCTGGAGACCTCCACCTGCATAATTGAGGCATAATGGCTTGATTGAAGGGTGATTTTGAGCCTGAGGTGTTACAGTCAGTGTTTAAGTGTTTGGACACCTCGAATACATCATATGTGATGTGTTTGAGTAATTGGAATTGATTGCTTAAGGCTGCAACTCAAAACCCGATAGTGGTTACTCAAAAACCAAGAAACTTGAGGTTTAAGGAAGAATGAGAGAAAGCAGTGCTGTAACTGGCTTTGGTGTGAGTTGAATGATCCATTGGAACCTCTATTTATAGGTGATCAACTTTTGTCTTGGAGGAATAGTGAATGGCTGCTGGATCAGATCACATTTGCATGGATTGGCTTGGAGGATTTCTTCTCAAGCAAGGCAAACTAGCCATTCCCAAGAGCAGGGCTATGCCTTGACCAAAATCACATTCTTCAGATGTTTTTATTGTTGTTTAATCAGAGAACTTGACTGAGTAGAGTGGCTTTGTTGAAAATGCACTATTCCACATTAATGCTCCTTTGAATTCAAGGCAAAATGTGCCAAAGTGGATGAATTTCAAGTTGGAAGATTCCTTGGCTTTTTGACTCAACCCTATCAGTTGGATCAGTCGGTTCATGATCAGATTGAAGGCATGTGGCATAGTGATCACTCCTTTTGACTCAAAAATCGTGGATGGCACAAAACCCCCAAACTGATTTTTCATGGCAGCCTTGACATGGTGTGTTGTGGCAGCCATAATTCTTGGCACAAGTGGATTGGTTTCATGCTATTGAGTTGCTTGGATTCTTGGCAACATTTGCAACAACATTGATGTTTATGTTTGGAACTGATTCATCTTGTAACTGTGTGAAAAAACCTCACAAGTTTTGGTGTTTCCAACAAAATTTGTCTTGGACGGAATTTTTTCTAAGTGTTGGAAAAGTGGTACTTCCATGTTTTCAGCCATTTTGGCTCACTCATAGCTCAAAATCCACAATGAATTGGAGTTAGGTCTAGTTAAAGTTTTTGTAGAGGGCAATGAGATCTACAAATCAAGCCTTGGATGGGAGAAAATGGCTTTGTGGTTTAGGAGTTATGACCCTCCAAAGTTGGTACCCTAGCCACTTTATTTTTAACTTAGAAAATTTTCTAAGTTATTATGGTTACCCCTTTTACAAGTTATCCAACTTTTCTTGATTTTTCTTGATGAATGATGATTAAAATCATACATTAAAATCATTTTAGGGTTAAAAATCCATTTTTGTGAAAAATCTCAAAAAGTCAAAGTTGACTTTTGTGCACAGTTGACTTTTTATCAGATGAATTCCAAACTGTGCAATTCTTCAAGAAATCATATCCTTGACCTAAATCAAACTTGATGGACATGTTCCATGGGTGTTATAGGGTATATTGATGCATGTCATATGGCTTGGGAGCATGTCCTGGTCAAAGGTCAAAGTTACAGTTGACTTTTTCCTTAAAACCCTAACTGTGGTGCAGATGAAATTGAGGCTTCTTGTTCAAGCTTCTTGGATCAATCCATTGTTGCAAATGAATCAATGTAGTTTATTAGAGACCCTCAAATCCTCCTTTGAGGTCTTGGCTCATGATTTGCCCTAAAAGTCAACTTAGGGGTGAATTAGGTCAAGAAACCCTAATTCTTGATTTTTATATGAATGCATTCCCTGAGGCAAAATTGACTGGATGATTGGGTCCATGAGGTTCCATGGAGTATATTAGGTTGTGTTTTGGATCCTTGGCTCATGCCTAGAGGAAAATTTCCCTTTGGAGGCCCCGAACGACCAAAACCCTAATTTGGTGATGCTGGCGATCTTGAGGCTTGATCCACCTATAAGGGAGCATCCTTGTGCTTAATCCTTGAAGTGGGAGTCCTCTTGATACATTGTGGATGTTTGAGAGGTTTAGACAAGTTGAAGATCATGTCATTCCTTGATTGATCCTTTGTCTAAACACTCAGAGAGGGATTGAAACCCTAATTTTGATTGCAGTGGATGCTCAACCATCTCTGGGGAGATTGATGAGGCATAAAGGTACATCTATATTGTGATGATGATTGACACAATGATGGGAATCTTAGTGATCAAAATTTGGGGTATGACAGATGCCCCTATTTAATCTTCTTGGACCCGAAGGTGTGAATGACGAAGGTATTCGGTCATTCGGGGTGCAAAAGGATTAAATATCGGAATACCCAAAATTTTGATGGTGGTTATGAATGGTAGCTTATGCATTCATCTTCTTTAGCTAAGCGATGATGCTTAGAAAAGGTAAACTTCCCCTCGATCCTGGTCTTCAGCCAAGGAGCTGGTCTCAGTTTTCTTTTGATATAAACCTCCCCTCGATCCTGGTTTCCTACCAAGGAAATGGTCTAAGTTTCTGATTTAAACTTCCCCTCGATCTTGGTTTCCTACCAAGGAACTGGTCTTAGTTTCTGATTTAAACTTCCCCTCGATCCTGGTTTCCTACCAAGGAACTGGTCTTAGTTTCTGTTGTTAATAAACTTTATTGACAAGGGACGCTATTCGTAGCGGTTTTCCTCAAACTTCTCGCCGAATTTTCCTGGGGAGATGCCATTTGACGGAAAAAGTTGATGTCATACTTACTGGGGAACCCAGTCGTCTGAGTTGTAGAGTTGCACAAACTTCTCTGTTGGAGACGCCATTTGCTTCTACTAGGGAAAGCGAGTCTCTTGAGAGGCTGCTTCTGCGTGGGATCTTACATCATACTTTTCTCGGGATCTTCCTGGAGAAATGCCATATGATGGGGTCCAATTTTGAGGTGCCGAGGACCTTTTCATCAGCGATCTTTTCGGAGTGAAACTGGCATGTTGCCGAATCTCTGATTACGAGGCTTTCTCTGTGGATTTTCCTTAATCCGGGAAAGCAAGGATATCATCTTCAATGGCGAAGAGTGATGCTGATTGAAAGTTCCTCTGGTTTTTCAGAGGTTCAAGTTATCAAAGTGGTCAAGGGCCAACTTCCTTCCAGAAATAGACTGGGGGCGAGGTTGTTCCAACACAGCGTTTCCTGACGAGGCAAGAACTGACAACTCGATTTAGAGGACTTCTATCACTAGGGGACAAGACCGACTAGAGTGATAGTGATGCAATATGAATATGAATGAAAATCAAATGCATGATGTATGTATGTTTATGCTGACAAAACTGACGCGACATACAGACTAAAAGATGAACATGACTGGATACTCGGCCATCGCGGGGCGAAGAATTACCGTTGGTTCAAGATAGCAATTCTACCTTGCTTAGGAGAAATAGTCCTTGCGGGGAACTATGTTGGTCGGGCTTAGGAGATAAGAACTCGGCCGAAGAGGTCAGATGGAATAGTCGCATCTGACACTGTTGATCCTTCATTCAGGTGCACTGGCGTAGAAGGAGTACTTTGATTCTGCACTTTGAAGTTTGCTTACTTCTGGAGAGGCGGTCGATGTTCTTTTGATGTTCAACAGTAAAAAGAAATTGCCGACTTTATTTTAAAAGCAGAAAAAGTTTTAGCAAGTAAATTCATTTTTGTTTTATTTCAAGAATCGTTAATCATGTTAACAACGTCGTTCTGTAAAGCTAAAACAAATAAGAATTACAAACAAAAGCACAAAGGCTCAAATTTTATTGATAAAATGGAGATCAACCAAACGCGTGATTCCAAAGAGTATTTACAAAGTTAGAAAATGGTAATTTACAGGGAAAAGGGCTACGTTGAAACATAACGACCACTATCCTTCTACCAACTTTGAATTCGGGGCATCCTGAGCTTCTGTCGAAGATGACCTTGACTGGAGTTTTCCTCCGATGGATGGTGTAACTGCTGCTGAGGGACTTGCCTCTGTTGAACATAGTTACTTGCCATTATCCCTAATTTTTGCATGGATTGTACTGTGATGTTTCCAATCCACCGGGATGATTTTTTATTTATTTTGTCTCTAACTTTTGCCTGGACCGCCCTTTCGGGTTTTCAATCCACCGAGACGTTTTTCTCTTTTTTTTTTTTAGTTTAGGCGAAGTATTTCTTGACTACATCAACATTCGTGGGGTAGGCAAATTCCTCTCCGTCCATGGTTGCAAGTCTCAAGGCGCCGCCTGAGAAAGCTTTCGTGACCACATAGGGGCCATCATAATTCGGGGTCCATTTGCCCCGCGAATCAGTGAGAAAAGATTGTATCTTCTTGAGCACAAGGTCTCCTTTCCTGAAAATGTGAGGTCGAACCTTTTTGTTGAACGCTTTCTTCATTCTCTGTTGATACAGCTGACCATGGCATAGTGCCGTGATTCGTTTCTCTTCGATCAGGTTTGATTCGTCGTGTCGGCTTTGACACCATTCAGCTTCGGTGAGCTTAGCTTCCAACAATACACGGATTGATGAGATCTCTACTTCTATGGGGAACACTGCTTCCATGCCATACACTAGAGAGAAAGGGGTTGCCCTTGTTGAAGTGCGGATAGAGGTGCGATAATCGTGAAGAGCAAAGGGTAGCATCTCATGCCAGTCTTTGTAGGTTACAACCATCTTTTGAACGATCCTCTTGATGTTCTTGTTAGCCGCTTCTACCGTTCCGTTCATCTTTGGTCGGTAGGGAGATGAGTTATGGTGTTCGATCTTGAACTCAACGCACAACTCTTTCATCATCTTATTGTTCAAGTTAGATCCATTATCAGTAATGATCTGGCTTGGAACACTATAACGGCAGATGATATTGTTCTTGATAAATCAGACCACCACTTGTCGGGTTACATTGGCGAATGACGCTGCTTCGACCCACTTGGTGAAATAGTCAATGGCTACCAGGATGAACCGATGTCCGTTTGAAGCCTTGGGCTCAATCATGCCAATCATGTCGATTCCCCATATCGAGAATGGCCATGGGGAAGAGAGAACTTTGAGATGTGAGCAATACATGAATTTTGTCAGAGTATATCTGACACTTGTGACACCTCCTCGTGTACTTGTAGCAGTCGGATTCCATGGTCAACCAGTAATACCCTGCTCTTAGGATTTTTCTCGCCATTGTGTGTCCGTTGGCATGAGTGCCAAAGGATCCTTCATGAATTTATTTCATAAGCATGTCTGCTTCTGGTCTGTCTACGCATCGGAGCAAGACCATGTCAAAATTTCTCTTATAGAGAGTGTCACCGCTCAGGAAGAAGTTGCTTGCCAATCTTCTGAGGGTTTTTCTGTCTTTCCTGGATGCCCCAGGTGGGTACTCTTGTTTCTGAAGGAAGCATTTGATATCGTGATACCAAGGTTTGTTGTCTATGACTGCTTCGATCGTGAAGATGTAAGCAGGCCTTTCAAGGCGTGTTATGTCAATCTTAGGTATGTCATTCCATTGACCTACACTAATCATGGAAGAGAGGGTGGCTAAAGCGTCAGCCATGTGATTCTCATCACGAGGGATGTAATGAAACTCGACTCTGTTGAAGAAAGGTAGCAACCTTCTTGCGTAGTCTTTGTAAGGAATCAATCCTGATTGGTATGTGTTCCAATCTCCTTTTATCTGATTGATAACCAAGGCTGAGTCGCCATATACGTCCAAGTTTTTTATCCTTAAATCAATCGCTTCTTCGAGACCCATAATACAAGCTTCGTATTCGGCCTCGTTGTTCGTACATTTGAACGTAAGTCTGGCAGTGAAAGGAATGTGGGTACCCTGAGGGGTAACAATGATTGCCCCAATTCCGTTTCCATAATGATTGACTGCTCCATCAAAGATAAGTCCCCATTGGGGTTCTAGCCCTTCACTGGGTAACGGTTCATCGCAATCTTTCATTTTTAGATACATGACATCTTCGTCTGGGAAGTCAAACCCGATTGATTCTTGATTGTCAATCGGTTGATGAGCCAAATGATCGGCTAAAATACTTCCTTTAACGGCTTTCTGAGTGTGGTACTCTATGTCATATTCTGATAACAACATCTGCCAACGGGCAATTCTTCCTGTGAGAGCAGACTTTTCGAAGACATACTTGATTGGATCCATTTCTGAGATTAACCAAGTAGTATGACGAATCATGTATTGACGTAGACGTTTGGCTGCCCAAGCCAAAGCACAACAAGTTTTCTCGAGCATCGTGTACTGAGTTTCGTAGTCGGTGAATTTCTTGCTTAGATAGTAAATGGCAGACTCTTTCCGTTTGGTTTCGTCTTGTTGGCCAAGTACACACCCCATTGAGTCCTCTAGGACTGTGAGGTAAATGATCAGTGGTCTTCCTTCCACTGGAGGTGATAGAATCGGAGGATTCAACAGATATTCATTGATACTATTGAAGGCGGTTTGACAATCTTCTGTCCAAACGCAATCCTG
Source organism: Lathyrus tuberosus (assembly GCA_022829125.1). NCBI lineage: Eukaryota > Viridiplantae > Streptophyta > Magnoliopsida > Fabales > Fabaceae > Lathyrus > Lathyrus tuberosus. Next base: position 2,288,454 of record JALAZF010000348.1, read on the forward strand.
GTTCTTTTTGAGTAATTTGAAGATCGGCGCGCATGTCGCGGTCATAAGGAATATGAATCTGGAGATGTAGTTCAAACGTCCCAGGAATCCTCTGACTTGTTTTTCAGTTTTCGGAGAAGGCATTTCTTGAATGGCCTTGACCTTGTCAGGATCAACCTCAATTCCTTTATGGCTGACGATGAACCCTAGTAGTTTCCCTGAACGGACACCGAAGGTGCACTTGTTAGGATTCAAACGGAGCTTGAATTTTCTTAGACGTTCGAACAATTTTGACAGATGTTCAACGTGCTCACTCTCTGTTTTAGATTTTGCAATCATATCATCGACATATACCTCAATTTCTTTGTGTATCATGTCATGAAAAAGAGTAGTCATGGCCCTTTGATAGGTTGCCCCGGCGTTCTTCAAGCCGAACGACATCACCTTGTAACAAAAGGTGCCCCATGGGGTAATGAACGAAGTTTTCTCCATGTCTTTCGGGGCCATTTTGATCTGGTTGTAGCCCGAGAATCCATCCATGAAGGAGAAAACTTTGAACTTTGCTGTACTGTCAACCAGCATGTCAATGTGTGGTAAAGGAAAGTCGTCCTTTGGACTAGCCTTATTCAGATCCCTGTAGTCGACACACATTCTGACCTTTCCGTCCTTTTTGGGAACGGGTACGATGTTAGCTAACCATTGAGGATATTCAGATGTAGCGAGGAAACACGCGTCAATCTGTTTTTGTACCTCCTCTTTGATTTTGATGGCCATGTCCGGGTGAGTGCGTCTCAACCTCTGCTTTACTGGCGGACATTCCGATCTTAACGGTAAGTGATGTTCCACGATGCTGGTATCCAACCCTGGCATGTCCTGATAGGACCAAGCGAATACATCGGGAAATTCTCTGAGAAGCTTTATCAAACTCTCTCTGGCAGTTGGACCGAGTAGTACCCCAATCCTGATTTCTTTTCTCTCTTTTCTGAACCCAAGTTTACTGTTTCCAACGGTTCTTTGTGAGGTTCAATGGACCTTTCCTCTTGTCTGAGTAATCGGGAGATCTCTTCTGGAATTTTGTCGTCATTTTCTTCTTCAACCTCGAATATCGGGAACTCAAAGTTGGGAGAAGGCATCGGATCGTATGTTTCAACGGGGTTTAAAACAAGCAATCTGCATGACGTGATGATTCGTGTTTAAAAAAGATAGAGAAAATGCAAGTGTGTGCAGTGTTTTATTTTACTGCTTGTTTTTATTTTTAATTATTTTTTAGGATTGCCATTTTCTGAAAAAGCGAAAAAGAGAAAACAGTAATTAATGCGGAAATTACAGAACGACGTTATTTTATTAATGAACAAGTCGATTCTTGAAACTACAGCCCTATAAAACAAAACTCTGTCGCTTTGGGCTAAGCGAAGAGGGAAATTTACAGAAAGTGAGCCCTATCAAAACATTCGTTTCACCTGGGCAGGGTGAAAGGTTAAAAGATGGCAATTACTTTGACTGATGAACGACCTTCGGAACCTCGACCGCAACCCATTGGCGGCGAACTCCTCGGTGAATCACAAAGTCTGGTACCTTCCTTGATTTGTCTTTAGAAATAACGTTGATTTCTGGTGGAGCAGGATCATTAGAATCTGTCTCCCAGGAAGAATTGTCGTAGGAGAATTCCTCAGTTGTATTTTGCATAGTATTTGTGCTCTCAGCTATATCTCCCCATCCAGTTGGCTGGATGTCTTTGAACCTGATACGAGAGCTTTCGGGCGCATTGTACTTGACCATATAGTCGAATTTTCCACTCGGTTGTCCCAAGGTGTCCTACACTTCTTTCGAACTGGAGGAGTCATCTGTCTCGATGACGTTGACCTCGGGAAAAGCATAGTTGATGAATTCAAGTCCTGAAAACGTTCCGAATTCATCTTCATGTTGAGTAGTTTCTGAATGACCTGAGTGTTGATCCCATGACCTGGTGGGGACACAGGTATTCTGTTTAGTGATGCTCAGCTGATTTTCATTGTTCGGCTGACTTGCTTGCCCCAAATCTCCTGGATAAGGTTGCCACATTGGCAGACCATCCATTGGGCCATAGTAGTTGTAGTCAAATTGGTCTTTCATCAGAGTGTCCTCCTCTAATGAATTTGGCGGAGCACGGCATCCTTCTGGATCACAATCTTCATATATCATTTCGACGTATGACTGTGGTATAAATCTCGGACTCTGTGCGGGATAGCAAAATGGTATAGGCACCTCTTCCTGAGACATATAACCGTCCCTGTTAAGGTAGGACTTCCATTCTTCATCTGTGTCAGAGGGATCTTCCTCATTGATAGCATGTACTGCTTGAGACACTGGGTGGAGGAAACCTCCACCGTGGAAGAAGTTTTGAAGGGGATGAAGACTTTCATCATTGGCAACTGTCTGGGTACAGGTTGCAGAAAAAACAAGACCCTTCTTTGTTGTATTGCTAGTAGGAATGACAAGCTGTCCCCATTCTCTTGTATCGGTACTCTCGACCGCTTTGATAGCATCTTTATATGAGGAAATCGAGGTTCCTCCTCTTGATTGATTGTCCTTGCTCACTGACAGTGCTTGGAACTGAGTTCCAATAACCTCCCCGGGTTCTATACCAGTAAATGATGATAAGTTACTCACGAGCAAGGCCTGTTCTCCACAGACTATGACAAGTTGACCGTTCTGAACGCACTTTAGCTTTTGGTGGAGGGTTGAAGTAACCGCTCCAACCTGATGTATCCAAGGTCTTCCTAATAAACAACTGTACGTTGCCCGGATGTCCATGACCTGGAAAGTGACTTGGAAAGTATGAGGACCGATAGTTATAGGAAGATCAACTTTGCCGATAACTGTTTTTTTGGATCCGTCGAATGCTTTGACGACAACCTCGCTGATTCTCATCGGAGGTCCTTTGAATGATAATTTCATCAAAGTGGACTTCGGCATAACATTCAGGGCTGACCCTGTGTCTACCAGTACGTTGGCTAAAGCATCGTCCTGGCAGTTAATTGTGATATTGAGCGCCATGTTATGACGGCGACCCTCTTCAGGTAATTCCTCATCACTAAATCCCAAATTGTTGTAGGAAGTGATGTTAGAGACAATGCTATCGAACTGTCTGATTGTTACATCATGTTTCACAAAGGCTCGCTCCAAGACATTATGTAGAGCCTCTCTGTGGGCTTCTGAACTGAGTAATAGTGATAATACCGAGATCTTTGAAGGAGTCTGTAACAGTTGATCAACAATGTTGTATTCACTCCTTTGGATGAGCTTCAGCATCTCATCATCGTTTTTCGAAAGGTCGGGATTACTGGATTGACCGACTGGTAGATCAGGAGCTTCCGTCTGAAGTTCTTTTTCTTTGTTATGTTCCCCAACCCCTCAGTTGAAGATTCTGCCACTCCGTGTTACACGACTGATGTCTGCAATATTCACGACGGAGGGTAATGGAATTTCCTTTCCATTTTCAACTATCGTTGCACCGTATTTGTAAGGGATTGCCTTAGCTGATTCATACGGTAATGGTCCCGGCAGATAGATGACTACGGGAGTCCTCTGATTTTTCTGACCATCATAAGTAATCTCGATCCGTTCCCGGTTGGGAACTTTAGATTCGTCAAGTAGAGGGATAATGGCAAAAACATCCCTGGTCCTGTGATGACCAGAGATCGTGACAATATCCTCAACTTGATCGGCAAGGTAATTCGGCGTCCAGTTGATGGGTCCAGAACCCGGATATGGACGAATTTCTACACGATCCACCTGACCCTGAAGAGCTGCTCTCACAAGGTAACACCCTTGGTTACTTTCCGAACAGACGCTACAACGGTCATAATTGTGTGATGGCACCTGGCCACGCCCACTCTGAATACAATGTAACCTTCCTAGGTTAGCTTCCACAAATCGGACATCCTGACTTTGACGCCGAGTGGGGTTTCTGTTATTGATACTAATTTGCTGAGTATCTTCATCCATATAAATTGGCATCCACCAGTGATTTAACAAGTGCTGAAGTGCCTCCTGGACAAGGTTACAACCTCGATCGTTTTTGCAACCCGCTTTACAGCTTTGATAGTCGTGTGATATTAAGAATCCGAGTCGAACCTGCTCAGCATGTAACTCTACCAGGTTGGTATTCATCATGCGAATATCAAAGTTCTGAACCATGTTGATCTGATAGGGATTCCTATCATGGTAGTCTTGGATCCATCCAAGATCCATCTGACGCTGGAGGACTTCTTGTACAAAAGAGCAACCCTATTTGTTTACCGAGCAAGTCAGACAAGAACTGTAATCGTGCCGCAGCAGATTATGATAATGGCTTTGCCTTGAGTGCATCGCCACCAAGTTGACATTCATCGCACGGATGTCGTGGTTTTGAATGACGTTGGAATTCGTGTAAACCATGTTAACTCCACGAACTCGGTGCTCTTGGATCCATCAGAGATCCATCTGTTCCTGTAGAGCTGCTTGCACTACAGAACATCCTTGATTGTTTTTAGAGCAGATATCACATTGATGATAATTACGAAGTGGCACATGGCCATATCCACTTTGTCTACAATGCATCTTGACCAGATTAGTTTTCAACAAGAGTACATCATGAATTTGATAGACATCGTTAGTCTCTCCTTCTATCAAATTGACTGCAACCTTCTCATGCTGAGGCAACGGGTTCGTGAGAACATTAGGATTTGTATCCTTGAAGGATAAGACCCCGCTCCTAACAAGTTTTTGCATGTCGGACTTGAAATTGAGACAAGTCTCTATATTATGCCCTGATCCTCCTTGGTGGTAAGGGCAGGTTTGATCCACCTTAAACCAAAAAGGCGGATTTTTCGGTACTGTAAGAGGAGATTTAGTCTGAATGTGCCCCTTAGCCAGTAGTAATGGAAACAACTCTGCGTACAACATGGGTATAGGATCAAACCCTGATGGTCGTGTTGTATGGTTGTTGTTATATGGAGGACGAGCCTGCTGAAGAGGCTGTTGTGTCCTTTGCTGATCAGGTTGGCTCTGCGCAACCTGAGGTTGATACGTAGGAATGGGCGCAGGGCTGATAGCAGGAGTCACAGCTGCTACCGATTGGTAACATCGCCTTTTCTTTCCGAGAGAGATATTCCCAATATCTTGCTCTTTTTTCTTAGGGAGAGCACTACCGTATTTTTTAGTACCGCTCGTCGATCCAGTGTCTTTTACCAAACGCCCTTCTCGGACGGCTTCCTCAAGACGTACGCCCATGCCCACCATCTCGGTGAAATCACTGGGTGCACTGGCAACCATTCGGTCATAGGAAAATGAGCTTAAGGTTTTTAAGAAGATCTTTGACATCTCTTTTTCCTCAAGAGGTGGACAAATTTGAGCGGCGATTTCACGCCACCTTTGAGCATACTCCTTAAAGGTTTCCTTGTCCTTTTGTGACATTGATCTGAGTTGATCTCTGTCCGGTGCCATGTCCAAATTGTATTTGTATTGTTGGATGAAGGCAGTGCCAAGATCTCTGAATGTGCTGATCGTGGCACGGTTTAAACCCATGTACCATTTGAGTGCGGCACCGGTTAAACTATCCTGGAAGTAGTGAATCAGTAGGTCCTGATTCTCCGTCTGAGCTGACATCCGCCGAGCGTACATCACCAGATGTCTTTGAGGGCAAGAGTTACCCTTGTATTTTTCAAAGTCGGGCACTTGAAATTTGTTCGGAACATTTACATTGGGGACCAGACAAAGGTCTACGGCGTCCTTTCCAAATAAATCCTGACCGTGAATGGCTTGCAGCTCCTTCTGCATTTCCAAGAACTGTTCCTGGAATTCATCCATTCGGTCGAACATGGTTTCCTTTTTACCAGAAGGTATCTGTGGAATCTGTCCTTCCAGGACAGTGTGCACCACAGGGGGTGGTACCGTGACTACGACAGCGAATCTTGGCATTTCCCGAAGTTTGTAACCTTCAGGAGTCTTCAGTATGCCCCTGGCATCTTCGCTTTCCCGAAGTTTGTAACCTTCAGGCCCAGCGGCTTCTGTTATGATTCCCTGATCTTCAGTGATCGGCGGAACATATCCTTCTGGGATATAGTTAACAGGCATGCCCCAAGGACGATATTTCGGCATTTGATGCCTAGGATCATACTTCTCAACAATGGGCGTTGAGGTGATCTCTGAGATCACAGTTCTTTGTAGTTGAGCTTCTGCTATGGCTTGCATGTCGTTACGAAGCTTTCTCATATCCTCTCTCAGAGCGTCGATCTCTTCTTTCAACTCTCTGTTTTCTTCCTCAAGATCATCCATCTTTTTCTGACGATTGGCCCGAGTATTGTACGAATGAGACAGTTTAACTCTAGAACCGAGACACAAACGTGAGATTCGTAGGTAAGAAGAATACGCGACGTGAGAATGATGAATGCAATGATTATATTAATTGTTTTTTTTGTTTAATCAAAATAAACTTCGACAATTAGATTGCAAATATCAAACAGTGGGGAAACCCCTTTGTTAGTTCTTGGATTGGCTGGAATTTTGGTAAAACAAAGTATGTTCAATGTTGATGTCAAGGTGCTGATGTTGTAACATTGAAGTCTTAACACTGGGCTGTGTTAAGTAATTAATAGCTGAAGTTAGATGTCTGATGTCACATGGCGATGTTGTAACATCAGATCTGTAGAATTAACAACAGCAGGCTGTGATGTTGTTAGGGTTGCGTATTAGCTGGAATTGTGGAGAGCAAGCTGTCTCATTGGATGCGAATATCTTGGGATAGATATTTGCTGCTGCATAGGAGATCTGGTGCAGATTTGTAGGAGATTTAAAAGGTTGAAGATTTAAAAAGATTTTAGGAGAAAATCTATTTTAAATATTCAGTTTTAAATAACAAATCTGGGAGATATTGTAGCAAGTCCAAGACCAATTTAAGGAGCTATATAAAGCGCACAAGACCAAAGGAAAAAGTGACAGAAAACATTCAGAAGATCGGGAGCTGGAGGCTTAGTGTCTAGAGTTTTTTTAGAGTGCTTGTATTTACACTATTCTATGGTTTGAATAGGTGTTGTGTTTCTGTCCTCTCTAGAAGCTGTGAAGCAATAGAGAGTTGTTGCTTGATCGAAGCTGTGAAGTAAGATCAAGGTTACTCAAAGTGGTTTCTTTGTGAGTTTGTAAGGGATTGAGTGGTGTTCTCATACCTAAGTGGGTTCTTAGGTAGGAAGTCATTAGTAGAGTATAAGTTTAGGAGATTGTCAACGGGTTGTTGAGTCTGTAAATTATATCTACAAGTAGTGAATTCGATCCCTTGCTTGGTAGCCCCCATAGCAGGTTGGTTGTAACCGAACTGGGTCAACAATTCTTGGTGTTATTTTACTGTTATTACTGTCCATTGTGCAGAGTGTGTTATTGTGACATCGCACCTTAACATCACACGTCTGATACCAGAATTTCAATTGGTATCAGAGCAGGCATCCTGTCTGTCTCTGGGTGAGATCTAGGGAAGTTACTTTCTGGTGTAAAGATGGACAAAGAAGTTGGAGGGTTCGTCAACAGACCCCCTATTTTGGATGGATCCAATTATGACTATTGGAAGCCAAGGATGATCACCTTCTTAAAATCTTTGGACAGCAGGGCTTGGAAGGCTGTTATTAAAGAATGGAAAGCACCTGTCATGTGTGAGAAAGATGATGCCGGCAAAGATAAAGAAGGCACCTCTAAGCCTAAGCCTGAAGAAGAGTGGACCAAGGAGGAAGATGAGCTTGCCCTTGGAAATTCCAAAGCTCTAAATGCCATCTTCAATGGAGTGGATAAGAATATCTTCAGGTTAATCAATACCTGTGAAGTTGCTAAGGAAGCTTGGGATATCTTGCAGGCTACTCATGAAGGAACATCTAGAGTCAAGATGTCAAGACTTCAGATTTTAACATCAAAATTTGAAAGCCTGAAGATGAAGGATGATGAGACTGTTCATGACTTCCACATGAATGTTCTGGAGCTGGCTAATGCATCCAGTGCTCTTGGTGAGAAAATGTCAGATGAAAAGCTTGTAAGGAAGATCCTTAGGTCCCTACCTAAGAAGTATAAGATGAAGGTAACTGTCATTGAAGAATCACAAGACATCAGCAAGATGAGAGTTGATGAGCTCATTGGATCTCTTCAAACTTTTGAGCTTGGGTTGAATGAGGAAGAACCAGAAAAGAAGCCAAAGAGTTTAGCCTTGGTGTCAAATGATGCAGAAGAAACAGGAAAGAGTTCTGAATCACAGGAGGATCTATCTCAGGCCATAGTGATGTTGGGAAGACAGTTCACCAAAGTATTCAAGAGAATGAATAATAACTCCAGGCCTAATGTCAAGAACATATCTTCTGACATCAGCAAGTCAAAAGAGAAGGATGAAGAGAAAACTGCCCAAGATAAAGGAGTTCAGTGCTTTGAGTGTGAAGGATATGGACATGTCAAGAAAGAGTGTCCCACCTTCTTGAAAAAGCAGAAGAAGGGTATGACAGTTTCCTGGTCTGACTCTGAAAGTGAAAGTGAAGGTGAGTCAGCAAAGCATGTTAGAGCTTTAACATGAACTGTTGTTTCTGATGATGATTCTAGTGATGGAGAAATAACGTATGAGGAGTTGGCATCTACTTATCAAGAGCTGTGTTTAAAAAGTGCTGAGATTTGTCAAGAAAACAAGTGCCACAAGCAACAGATTGCTCAGCTTAAGAATGAAAAAGCTGATATGGAAAATGAAGTTATACTAGTTAAAGTTCACCTTGATCAAATGACCAAGTCTGTTAGGATGCTGAGTTGTGGTACAGACACACTTAATAAGATTCTTCAGTCAGAGAAAGCTGCTGGAGATAAATCAGGTATAGGATTTGTGGCTGAGAAAAAGGTTTCTGCTTAAGCAAGCACTTCAGGAACCAAGAAGGAGATGTCTCAACCATTGTCTCAACATCAAACTAAGAGACAAGATCCTACCCCTAAGAAGGTTGTTCAGCCACAGAATGTTGAGAAGAAAAATAGTACTCATCAAAGGAAGGTGCAGTCTCAGGGAGCTAGTCAGTATATGCTAGCTCAATGTCACAAGAGCATGAAGGCTGCTAGGTTCAATCAGAACATGGTTCATCAACATCAGGGGAACATGTATGAATATGGATACAACAATGTTGTGCCTCATTACTATGGAAGAAGGAAGCCTCATCACCATAGGAGACAGTTCAAAAGACAGTATCCTTACCATAGAAGACCGTCAAACTATGGTAGTAGAAGACAACAGCCTTATCGTAGAAGAAGAAATCAACACTATGGATGGCAGCACTAGCAACATCATCATCATGGTGGCAGAAGGTTTAACCACTTTAGAGATGATAGAGTTAGATGCTTCTACTGTGGCAGATTTGGACATATGCAGTTCTCTTGCTTCAAGCTTCATGGTTATCCAAATTCTGCTCCTCAACCCAGACAGAAGGAGGTCAGGCCCAAAGTAGTAAAACAATGGGTTCCTAAAGCTCAGGTCACATGTCTATTGGCTCACACATCAGATGGACATTTTGCTATGGATGCATGGTATTTTGACAGTGGATGTTCAAAGCACATGACTGGATCCAAGAAGCATTTGGTAGAGTTCAATCCTTGCCATGCAAATGATGTTATTTTTGGCAATGGTGAAAAAGGAATAGTAGAAGGAGTTGGAAGAGTGAAGAATCATGATGGTCTTACTCTTGATAATATGCTCCTTGTCAAGGGTTGAGTGCTAATTTAATTAGCATAAGTCAACTTTGTGATGAAGGTTACAAGGTAAGCTACACCAAAGATGAATGTGTGGTAGCTGATGAGCAGAATGAGGTAGTGATAAAGGGAGTGAGATCCAAAGATAATTGCTATCAGTGGATACCTCAAGTGGACAGCTTATCTAGTGATGTTAAGGTTGATGCTGTAACATCAGATGGTGACATTGTTGCACCCCAAAATTTGCTCTCCTTACTTTATTACTAACTGGCTTATGTTGCATTGCATTTTGCATTATCATGTGTGCATATCATTGGTTCTTAGCATGGGGTCAAGGTGCCTGAGGCAGTGCTTCAGGGGGTCAAGCAAGAGTCCTGGTATTATCCAAGAGAGCTCAGGTGGATCATCCTCTCCTAACCAGTGCATAGATTAGGGTTTTGAGATTCGTGGGTTTATTGCTTCAATGGGCAAGCTCCTTGGGTTTTTTATCATCATCGAATGGCATATCTTATCTTTGTTGGAGAGGATACACATCATATTCAGAGGAATTTGGATTTGGAGACTGTGCTATTTCCTCCTAGACTGAGGGTACCAAAACCAGGGTTTGCTATAAAGTCAGTTTATTTCTGATTTTTTGGGCAAGACTTGATTCTATGGTATTCCTTGGGTCCTAAGTATCTAGGGATGGGAGGTTGTCCATTAGTTTGGTTCAGGAGAGATTCAATTGGCCAATGGATTGGAAATCAGTTGAATTAGGTAAAAGTCAACAGTGAGAGGAGAAGTCAATTGTGGAATTTTGGAGTTCTCTCCAAGGTTTTCAAGGTCTCAAATCCTCATATGGTCTTCAAGGGTCAAGTTTCATACTATTTATCAAGAATCAGGAGTTTGTACAGAAGTTTCTAAATTTGGAAAGTGACCTATAAGAAAAGTTTCCTTTTTGGCAAGTTCCTGCACTATATTCAACTTGGCTTTTCACCATTAAGAAAGCTTCAAATGAATTTTTCTCCAACATGAAAGTTGAAGATATTTTTCTCCTCTTTCCAACAAGTACTAGTGGGTCTCCATATCATCTGTGAAACTCAACTTATGGTCAAAAGAAGGCAAAGTGGTTTTTAGGGTTTAATTTTCATAACTTTTAGATTTTGGGACATATGGACCTATGATTAATTCCATTGCTTCAAGACATGTTCCAACATCCAAGAGCAATCCCTAAGGAGCATTTTTGGCTTTCTAATCAAGTGGTTTCATGGGTTATTATTCACTTATTTTCCATTATGCCAAAATGCCAAATTATTAAAAACTCATAAATCAAATCATCTCAAGGCCCAATTCCAATATGGGTGTAATTAGCAATTCAAATGCAAGTGATCTATCATGAAACTTTCAAATATCCATGCATGGAGGAGGTGTACTTAACATAATGTGATTTTTCAAAATTATTCAAAAACTCATTAAACAATGAATTGCCCAAGCCCAATTCATTATCAGAGGAAAACCCTAGTCTATATAAGCTCATTCATGCACTGGTTAGGGTTCATTCACGTGCATTTGGAGGAGAACAACAACTTGAACCCTAATTCTTGAATTCATTGGATCTCTCAATCTACAAGGAGTTTCTTCAAAGTTCTTCCACAAACCTTCTCCTGGTGATTTCTAGAACACAACCCAACCACCATTCGCAGCCAAAAGCAAGGATTAGAGGTGCACCATCTCAGGTTGGTGGATTTTTTTGTGCTCCTAAAACTCCCCTTTTTTATGTCTATATTGTTGTGTGATTATCACTGATCATCCTGATATAATTTTTTTGATGTTTGGACGTATGTATAGATTGTTCTATGTGTTTAAAGTTTTGAGCCATAACAATATTTCATGCGTTTTTTATTGTGTGCTAATGGTTTGGAGTTTTTGATAGCATATTCGTAATCCTTGCGAAAATCTGGTCGGAATGGTATATGGGTTCGTGTTTTCTGGGAAAATTTTAAATTGTAGGTGAAGCAAAGGGGCGGCCGGAGCTAGGGCTCCGGCGACTGCAGCGGTCCGGCGAGGGGAAGGAGCCCCAACGAAGAAGATGAAATCGTGATCGTCCATGGTCACGATCCAACGGCCCATGCTTTGCCACCTCGTTTTCTTTTTTATTTTTTTTCTGAGTTTTGTTTAATGATTACATGTTATTTACCTCACCATAGCTATCGTGCACGTCCAACCATATTTTCCTATTTTAATTACTTTCTATTGCATTGACCAATTCTGGTGCGTTTGATGCATCAAACGGTCCTTATCATGACAGCACATTAAAAAGCACATGTGCCAGGCACATGGCATTCCACGGTATGCTGAGGGATTTCGCACGCGCGTGTGTTTTGTTACTAGGGTGTGGATGAGATCTGAGCCATTCATCAGGTCTATTTGTTGACTATGTTGACTTGCGGATAAGCGTCAGATGTATCCAGTGGTTGGTATGAAGTCAACTGGTTGACTGGTCCCATGGTGTTCTTTTATTTTATTTTATTTTTTCTGAATAATTGGTTGGACCGGGCTCGCTATTGACACCCCCACTTTCAGCCCATTTCCCAATTCCACTTCATTTCCTTACTAGACGCACCCCCCTGCAGCTTTATTTCATCTTATTTTATTTAATTCATTGCATTTTCATATTTAATTTTTTAAAATACATTCTTGCATCTAAAAATCATCATAAAATTCATGCATCATTTTCATCATTTTATAAAATTTTACAAATTTTATTTTTATTTTTATTTTATTTTTTATCGTCTAAATTAATTATTTAGTTTATTTCTTTTTGAATTATCCATATAATGCATACCTAATTTTTTTTATTTTATTTCTCTGCATCCGCAAAATGTTTTTTATCCGTTCTTTTTGCATTTGTTAGATAACATTCTAAAATGCATCAAAATATTTTTATATCATTTTTAATTATTATTTCATATTGCATTCTGGTCCTCTTTTTTGCACACTGAACCCTACTCCTCACCTGAGCTTTGCTTGATTATTTGAATGACTAACACTTTGAATTTTTACAGGAATTTTTGATGTGTTGTTTGTATCTGGTTGAGAAACCTTGATATTTAATTTGGGAGTTTTAGGAGTTATTTCTCTAATTGTTTGATTTGTTTTCACTTGAGATTTTCTCGCATGTGCATCTTTGGACCTTGTCTGATTATCTGTTTGAAAAGGCACTTGTGCCATTGTGCTGGGATTGTTCATTTGACTTCTTTATGCATGTTTGGATTGTTATCACCGTAGTATGTCTTTACTTGAGTTCCATCTATATCACTTCTTTTACTTGTGTCTGCTTCTCATTAACCTTTTATGCAGGGACTCAGGTAAGCTCTTTAAGGGTATGGATAAGTCATCCGTATTCACCCTTATTCTTTCTTTCTCTCCTATCTTCTTCCTTTAGGATTTAGGTTGTCGTCAAACCTCACTAACCGTAGGTCACCCATGCATGATAACATTAGGACTCATAATCCCCCTTTAGAGTTACCCTTGTGTCTTCTCTCTTCTTATCTCAAACTTTCTGAAAACACTTAATAAGAATAAAGTGTATTGTGCACGAGCCTTAAGCGTGGGGAATGAGAAATGAGGGGCTTCCTCTCATCTTTCTAGAGTGCTTAGCGAGCGTCTTGTCTTGGGACGATGCGTTAAGTATTCGCCCCTGTGCCCTAAACTTTGGTGCAATGCAACTTAGGAACTAACTTAAGCCACTTCTGTCCTAAAAAACACAAACCAACTTCAAACCTTTTTGTCCTTCGGGATTTCCAAACTTAAAGGCTACTTTCAAAAAGGGCACGTTACTTTCCATCTGAGACGCAAACAGGCATCGACCCTAACTGCCGGACGCGAACTTAACGTCGCTCATAAAAAACACAAAAAGAACTTGGTCCGAACTACGTTGACTCTGAATTCCCCATTGCACAAAGGGGGTACGTAGGCCTAGGACGTCGACGTCCTACCGAGTTTGTCTTTGTCTCCCCTCCTCCGTCTTAGTACAACCCTAGATGATAGTATAACTTACCCTTAGAGTAGACAACAAGCGTGGATCCCATCGAGTACGATGGACGCGTGGGGTGCTAGCACCTTCCCCTCGCGTAACCGACTCCCGAACCCAGGTTATGGTTGCGATGACCATTCCTTTCCCTCTTCCTCAGGTTTATGCGGTGTTCCCTTTCCCTCTCTTGGGATAAATTTACACGGCTGGCAACTCTGTTTTTCCACGCCAGTCTCGCGTTTGTACCTGGATGAAAATTCTGGGAGCGACAGACATCAAGTGTGAAAGTATGGTGAAAAGTCAATCTGGGTTAATGACTTATGGTGTTGTTACTCCTAAGTTGGATGATGTGTTAAAAGCCAACTTGAGTAGTCAGTTATGTGAGCAAGATAAAGGAGTCAACAATGCTGATGGAAGGATCAAAAGCTGTGACCTTAAGAAGTGTTGGGAGCTGAATACTTGCAAGGCCAAGAAAGATGACAACCTGACTAGTGACTCCTATAGTTCAGAAGAAAAATTTCACAAGTTGACAATCCTTAGGTTGGAAGATGAAGATGCTAGAGCAGATGTTAAAACATTTCAAGTCAAGAAAGGTACTTCTAGCCTTAAAATAAAGAAGAGTGATGATGAACTAATTGCAAAAATGGTTCCTGGGGTTGCTAATCGACTGAAATCAAGGAAGAGGAAAGCTATTGAGTCACCTCCAAAGATGAGAACTGATAAGCAGAAGATCTATGTGGATGGTACTACAAAATCCAGGAGTAAAGTGTTCATCTCTTCCAGAAATAGGAAGATCAGAGATAAGTCTGATGATAATGTCCAGGATATCTCTCAAATGAAGGAAGCCGTTGTTGTTAGAACTTCTGAGAAAATTCAAAAGGCCATACCAGATAACATTCCTGTGCTTTTCATAAAATGGTGGAAGTATGTTCTGGAAAAAGAATTTAGTATAGATACTCTGGATATGGTTGAGTTTGCTAGGATATGGTTCAGAGAGGGTGTGGGAACTTATGGTATTCAGGTGTGTATGAATAAGTTGCTCTGACTGTGTTTTTTTTGGGAGCTTCTTGAAGGACTTCTTTGTGCAATGAGTCCTTTGAATGGTGGTGAGAAGCTGATGTCCCAAAAGATGTTATAACATCATGTTTGCTGGTGGATGATTAAGATTGGATATGAGGAGTTGGATGCTCTAGCATTTTTTGTCAGAAGAGGTGGAGATTATGGTCATGTGTTTAGTAGTTTGTTCTGGCAAAGCATGACTACTGTCTTTGAAGACTTCACCAGTTTCAACAACTACTGGTGGATGTAAGGATAAAGGAATTGTGATCTCTTGAAGAGACTGGATCTCAGTAAAGCTTATAAGTAAGCTGAGAATTTGTGGAGTTTGTGACACAGTGTTGAGTTTGGATTATTTTGTTGAGAGTAAATCCAATAGTGGAGCATATGTAATACCCTGGTGTCAAGAGTGTCAAGAGTATCCTTGGTGAAGGATGTCTTTGTTCTGGATCTGAAGCTTAGTGCTTACATTATATCTAAGGAGCATCTACATAGTCATACGGGAGAATGATGAAGTAGAAGGTTTGCCTTGGATGGTGAAGATGAATTGTAGCCTTTGGAGAAAGGGACAGTGGTACCAAAATGCATGTACTCAGAAAATGTGCTCAAATGTTCATCTCCATCTAGAGCATTTGTTAATCATGACAGGGGGAGTACTTGTCTATGGATTTTGCAGCAAAGGTGCATTTATTGTGAAGATTGCATGCTGATCAAGCTTGTGGAGATTGGTTGCCTCTTATGAGGATATAATGTCAGATAGCATGTTGATTGGTGTGGCCTTGAATGGTTCTAGTCATATGTAGCAAATTGTTTGAATCTTGTGCGCACATGCTTCTGAGGAGATGTCTGAAGACAAGATTGAATCATGGCCTTGAATAGATTGTACACTTGTCTTGGTGTGTGTTATTCTAAGTGTGAGGAGTTGACTTAGAGTTCAGTGGAAGGCATTGTGTGTGTGCTTCAGATCTTGTGGATGATTGTGTGAAGCCTTCATAACTGGATGGATGAAGAATATGTCTGGATTTCCAAAATGTGGATATTGCTGATAGAAGAAGTACTTACTTGTTGAGGTTTGTCCAATTGTGGCTAAAAAGGGGGAGAAATAGTCAAGAGTCAGTCAAGATGCAAGAGGTGCTGCAATGACAAGGAGTGCTGCTAGTTGTGATGCAGAAGTGCAGATATTGAGGGGGGGAGTTGTTGAACAGCTTGTATGCTAGTTGTTTCATTGATGGGGAGTACTAATTGCTGCTAATGTTGAATTATGTACAGCTGGTTGAAGAGTATAGCTGTTTATGTACAGCTGGTTGAAGAGTATAGCTGTGTTGATGCTGCTGCTTGGAGTTTCAAAATTATTGAGGGAAGTTTTCCGCTGCTGAAGTCTCTGAAGGTGCAGAGTGCAGAGATTGTTTTAGCCAAAATTAGCCAAAGGGGGAGATTGTTAGTTCTTGGACTGGCTGGAATTTTGGTAAAACAAAGTATGTTCAATGTTGATGTCAAGGTGATGATGTTGTAACATTGAAGTCTTAACACTGGGCTGTGTTAAGTAATTAATAGCTGAAGTTGGATGTCTGATGTCACATGGCGATGTTGTAACATCAGATCTGCAGAATTAACAACAGCAGGCTGTGATGTTGTTAGGGTTGCGTATTAGCTGGAATTGTGGAGAGCAAGCTGTCTCATTGGATGCGAATATCTTGGGATAGATATTTGCTGTTGCATAGGAGATCTGGTGCAGATTTGTAGGAGATTTAAAAGGTTGAAGATTTAAAAAGATTTTAGCAGAAAATCTATTTTAAATATTCAGTTTTAAATAACAAATCTGGGAGATATTGTAGCAAGTCCAAGACCAATTCAAGGAGCTATATAAAGCGTACAAGACCAAAGGAAAAAGTGACAGAAAACATTCAGATGATCAGGAGCTGGAGGCTTAGTGTCTAGAGTTTGTTTAGAGTGCTTGTATTTACACTATTCTAGGGTTTGAATAGGTGTTGTGTTTCTGTCCTCTCTAGAAGCTGTGAAGCAATAGAGAGTGGTTGCTTGATTGAAGCTGTGAAGTAAGATCAAGGTTACTCAAAGTGGTTTCTTTGAGAGTTTGTAAGGGATTGAGTGGTGTTCTCATACCTAAGTGGGTTCTTAGGTAGGAAGTCATTAGTAGAGTATAAGTTTAGGAGATTGTCAACGGGTTGTTGAGTTTGTAAATTATATCTACAAGTAGTGAATTCCATCCCTGGCTTGGTAGCCCCCATAATAGGTTGGTTGTAACCGAACTGGGTCAACAATTCTTGGTGTTATTTTACTGTTATTACTGTCCATTGTACAGAGTGTGTTGTTGTGACATCGCACCTTAACTTCACACGTCTGATACCAGAATTTCACCATTTTTATTGAAATTCAAAGGATTACAGAAATGAAAATACAGTAGATTACAAGGTGGGGAAACAGAAACCTAAGCTAATGGGTCCCGAGTCCTCTCTGAAGAGAAATCGGGTGCTGACTCTGGTACTTTCCTTTTCTTTGGCCGGGGCTCTTGGGCCGTTGTCGGGTTGTCATTCCTTTGCCAGGTGAAAGGAGCGAGCAAATTCCTTTAGTCATCCTGATTATCCACAGCATGTTTCTCCAAAATTTCAATCAGAGCATCTGTATCTTTCAGTAGTTGCTGTATTTTGATGCACTCTACATCGAGGTTGCGGTACTTGTTCTTCCAAGACCTCCTCTCCTTTTGAACTTTGTTGAGAGTAACCTGAAGCTTTTCAGTTTCCGTCATGAAGTACATGACAGATTCCCTCAGCAGAAGAATTCTGTAATGAGGATAAGGCATTTTTAGCTTGAGAGCTCTGGTTTGGACCCAATGGAGATAAGGCTCCACTGAGACACAGTCCGGTTTTCCTAGAGACTCTCGTCCTTTCTTATGAACATGCTTCCAAGAGTGCACTATTTCCATCTTTAATGCTCTGTCGTTTTCTCCTTCTTTGAAGAAAATACCTTCCAGATGAACACCCCGTGGGACGTGTCTCATTGGGTATCCAAATTGACGGCGAACCAACACCGGATGATAGATGACTCCTCCCTTAGTTCCTATAAAGGGTACGTTGGGGAAGTTTCCACAACGATTAATGATTCTGATTCCATCATAGATCCTATTACACCAATCTATATCAGAGTTGGTGAGAGACATGATCTTCTGCCACCAACGTAAGGCACTCTTGTAATCCCAAAAAGCAGCAAACTTGGGCAGGTTGGAGATAAACCATTTGTAAAGCAAAGGTACACAACATGTGATCTCCCCTCCGCTGTACAAATTTCCCAAGTGTACAGAATGATACACATCTACGAGTAACGTCGGCACAGGGTTTCCAATGAGAAAAACCTTAATGGAGTTGATATCGACGAAGTTATTGATGTTGGGAAACAAAAATAACCCGTAGGTGAGCAAGACAAAGACGCTTTCAAAAGCAGTCACGTTTCCTATACTGGCAAAATACAGGGCCTTCTTTGTCAAGAACTGGGCTGGCAAACCTTGGATGCCACCCTTAGTGGTTAGGTGAGTCCTGACCTCAGACTCGTCCAAATGAATTGCTCTTGCAATGGTCTGATTCTTTGGAATTTCTTCCAGTCTAGAAAATGGAGCTCGATCTGTAATGTGTAGATCGATCAGATGAGAATACTCCTCCAGCGTTGGTGCGACCTGGTAATCCGGGAATGTGAAACAGTGATAAACTGGATCGTAAAACTGAATGAGCGGATCCATGATTCCCTCAATCACATGGACTCTTAACAGTGGTAGCAGACCTCCGTGTTTGGCTCTGAAAGCCTCTTGGTTTGTGATCATCCCTGCTAACCTTCTCAAATCCTCTAGCTTTGGAATCCTGAAGGTGTACTTATGAGTTCTTCTTCTACCGAAATCCATTAGTGCAATCCTTTTCTCTGATATTTGCAATCACAGTCTTAGTTTAATTTGAAAAACAGAGAGACTAGAAGAGAAATTTTTTTTTTGAATGCTTTAATGTTTTTTAAATGAATGCATGAATGCAGCACACAAAAACATAGAAAAAACATGGGGTCAAAGGGTCGTTGTCATGAAGTCAAGGCTCTACCCATCCCCAAAGGTTTATACTAAGGTGATTTTTGTACCTGTACTCATTATCATCAGCTCCTCCCAGGAAAGCAAAACAACAAGCGGATCGCCAGCGAGTTGTAGAGCAATCTTAGAGTAAGTGCCATTCACCGAGAATAGATCACCAGCCTCAAATGAGGGTAGTATCGCGTGACAACTATTTCTGATAGCTTCCGCACTACAAAAGGGTTTGGCTCCTCAGCTTCTCAGACATCACAATCGGCCCATTATCTAGGTGAGAGAATGGGTTGCATTGGTCAGCCTCCACTGAGGTTGATGGTCGACCTCGTCGCCATCACTTATCTTAAGTGTATACTCAATCTTTCCACATGCGACATCACACGCATTCCCATTAGCAGAAAAATAAACATGTATAGCAATTAGGAAAAGCAGTATATATATTTGTCCTAAACATCCTAGACCTTTAAAGCTATGAATCCTAAGTTCCTGACAAAAAATGGGTTCCCCGGCGGAAGCCCCAATCTGTGGTTTTCACATACGTGAAGAGAGAGAAAAAGTTTAGAAGATGGCCCCACGGTGGGCGCCATTTTTCTGTAGCGAGCGATTTTGGACGCGGTTCTTAAGCGCTGGTCGCTCTCACTGCGGTTGAGTTTACTATAGTTCGATTCATGTTTTATCCTATTAAAGCTGATGAAGGAAGGGAAATAGATGTCTCCAATTAACCCTGCTTGCATACTGAATTTAAACAGTGGTCTGTTAGGTTACGGATGCGATCAATGTGGTGGGGCCTTTGTAATGGGCTTAATGCTAGACGTAGTTGCCGGGGAAACTCTGAATATCTATACTATTATTACACAGTTGATATGAGTTTATGAAAGAAGACTTACAGCGAAACAGCCCCACAATACATTTATATGTATATGAAAGCGGTAAATGAAAGCAATAACCACTTACTCGGTTGTAGAGCTTCTATGCTGTTTGGTTAGTTGTTCAATAATGACAGATTGAAAACAACAGTATATTCAAAATCAAAGGAGAAAGTGCTTTGAAAAAGAAAGATTTGGGGCTTACAGCTCAAGGAGAGGCCCAGGGTTTTATCAGTGAGCGCACTGTTTGAATTTGTACAGAGGGACTTATACAAGTGAATGAGGCCCAAAAATTGTTTTCTATGCAAAGGGATGGGTCTTACACTCTCTCAAGAGGCCCAAAAGGTTTAAAGAAAAAGAGTGGGGCTTATAACACGAGGGTAGGCCCAGGTTTGTTTTGAAAAGGCGACGATCGCGCCATTTGTTTTCTTTTAACGCAGAGGGACTTATACAATAAGTGAGGCCCAAAATGTTTTTGGTTAAAAGGTGGTTGGATCTTACATTTTAATAGAGGCCCAAAAATTTTGAATGGGTCTTATAGCTCAAGGAGAGGCCCAAGGTTTGATTTTTGAATTGGCGAGCGCGCCGTTTATTTGAAAATGTACAGAGGGACTTATACAACGAATGAGGCCCAAAAAGTTTTCTGTACAAGGGGATGGGTCTTACACTCTCTAAAGAGGCCCAAAAGTTTTTAAAAGTTTGATGAGGGTGAAAATCAAAGAAACCCTAATTTTAATCTTTAAATAGTAAATATTTAAAGAAAATCAATGAAAAATACCAAATAGATTTGAATAAACCACTTGTGATTTTTGTTTAAGGTTTGAAAAATGAGGTATAAATCACAAGAGATATTAAAACTCATTTGGTCTTGATTTTTCAAGATGGATGTTCATTTTAAAATGCTTAAAAACAAACAAAAATGAATTTATTCACAAAAATACTAATTATATTAAATACATAATATAAATCTAATTTTTTTGTGGAATAAAATATTTCAACATTTTTATGATTTTTTGCAAAAAGAATCAGTCAAAAATAATTAAAATTGAGTGAGTTATTAATTTTTCAAATCATTAACAAAATAATATGAAAAATAGGAAAATAGGAAAAAGTGATAAAAAAAGGTCTGGGGCAAAGGGGATTCGAACCCCAGACCTTTCGCTTGCCAATACATACAAACCAGCTGATCAACCACTGGGGCGCAATGCCAATTCATTAGTAACATGGCAAGTGAAAAATATATATCAAACTAGATGGATTTTCTGAAAATGGCGCCGTGGCCATCTTCTTCCTCTAGCTCGTGCATGAAGCCCTCTATCTCTCTCGTTTCTCAACCATTTGACATGATTCAAACCCTAAACTCATGCATTTTTTCACAAGGAAGAAGATGGCAATACCCAATTTCATTCATTTTCAGTGTATAGCAAATTATATCATTGTGGCCGTATGAACCCTAATTTTTCAAAAGCAATCGAGTAGGCATGATTATGAGTGCTATGATCAAATTTTTTGAGGGAAAACAATCAACATATGATGGCAAGCAATTGGCAAAAATATCATGCGAGGAATTATGCATGGATCATGGAGTTGGAGTTTTGAGGCTTACCTTGATGCAATCTGAAATGGAACTCTGCACAAACCTTGTTCCAGTTGTGAATTAATGATCCCTACAGCTTCAATGGATGTTATGGAGTGTGTTGCAAGCTTTGGAACACTTTGAAACTCTTTGGATCAAGCTGGAGACCTCCACCTGCATAATTGAGGCATAATGGCTTGGTTGAAGGGTGATTTTGAGCCTGAGGTGTTACAGTCAGTGTTTAAGTGTTTGGACACCTCAAATACATCATATGTGATGTGTTTGGGCAATTGGAATTGATTGCTTAAGGCTGCAACTCAAAACCCGATAGTGGTTACTCAAAAACCAAGAAACTTAAGGTTTAAGGAAGAATGAGAGAAAGCAGTGTTGTAACTGGCTTTGGTGTGAGTTGAATGATCCATTAGAACCTCTATTTATAGGTGATCAACTTTTGTCTTGGAGGAATAGTGAATGGATGCTGGATCAGATCACATTTGCATGGATTGGCTTGGAGGATTTCTTCTCAAGCAAGGCAAACTAGCCATTCCCAAGAGCAGGGCTATGCCTTGACCAAAATCACATTCTTCAGATGTTTTTATTCTTGTTTAATTAGAGAACTTGACTGAGTAGAGTGGCTTTATTGAAAATGCATTATTCCACATTAATGCCCCTTTGACTTCAAGGCAAAATGTGCCAAAGTGGATGAATTTCAAGTTGGAAGATTCCTTGGCTTTTTGACTCAACCCTATCAGTTGGATCAGTTGGTTCATGATCAGATTGAAGGCATATGGCATAGTGATCACTCCTTTTGACTCAGAAATTATGGATGGCACAAAACCCCCAAACTGATTTTTCATGGCAGCCTTGACATGGTGTGTTGTGGCAGCCATAATTCTTGGCACAAGTGGTTTGGTTTCATGCTATTGAGTTGCTTGGATTCTTGGAAACATTTGCAACAACATTGATGTTTATCTTTGGAACTGATTCAGCTTGTAACTGTGTGAAAAAACCTCACAAGTTTTGGTGTTTCCAACAAAATTTGTCTTGGACAGAATTTTTTCTAAGTGTTGGAAAAGTGGTACATCCATGTTTTCAGCCATTTTGGCTCACTCATAGCTCAAAATCCACAATGAATTGGAGTTAGGTCTAGTTAAAGTTTTTGTAGAGGGCAATGAGATCTACAAATCAAGCCTTGGATGGGAGAAAATGGCTTTGTGGTTTAGGAGTTATGACCCTCCAAAGTTGGTACCCTAGCCACTTTATTTTTAACTTAGAAAATTTTCCAAGTTTTTATGGTTACCCCTTTTACAAGTTATCCAACTTTTCTTGATTTTTCTTGATGAATAATGATTCAAATCATACATTAAAATCATTTTAGGGTTAAAAATCCATTTTTGTGAAAAATCTCAAAAAGTCAAAGTTGACTTTTGTGCACAGTTGACTTTTTATCAGATGAATTCCAAACTGTGCAATTCTTCAGGAAATCATGTCCTTGACCTAAATAAAACTTGATGGACATGTTCCATGGGTGTTATAGGGTATATTGATGGATGTCATAGGACTTGGGAGCATGTCCTGGTCAAAGGTCAAAGTTACAGTTGACTTTTTCCTTAAAACCCTAACTGTGGTGCAGATGAAATTGAGGCTTGTTGCTCAAGCTTCTTGGATCAATACATTGTTGCAAATGGATCAATGTAGTGTATTAGAGACCCTCAAATCCTCCTTTGAGGTCTTGGCTCAGGATTTTCCCTAAAAGTCAACTTAAGGGTGAATTAGGTCAAGAAACCCTAATTCTTGATTTTTTATGAATACATCCCCTGAGGCAAAATTGACTGGATGATTGGGTCCATGAGGTTCCATGGAGTATATTAGGTTGTGTTTTGGATCCTTGGCTCATGCCCAGATGAAAATTTCCCTTTGGAGGCCCCGAACGACCAAAACCCTAATTTGGTGATGCTGGCGATCTTGAGGCTTGATCCACCTAGAAGGGAGCATCCTTGTGCTTAATCATTGAAGTGGGAGTCCTCTTGATACATTGTGGATGTTTGAGAGGTTTAGACAAGTTGAAGATCATGTCATTCCTTGATTGATCCTTTGTCTAAACACTCAGAGAGGGATTGAAACCCTAATTTTGATTGCAGTGGATGCTCAACCATCTCTGGGGAGATTGATGAGGCATAAAGGTACATCCATATTGTGATGATGATTGACACAATGATGGGAATCTTAGTGGTCAAAATTTGGGGTATGACATAAAGGCAGTGCTTTTTTCCTTTGAAAAGCGTTGTTTTAGGGGTAGCCTTAGGACCCCCTTTAGCAGCCCTTTTAAAAGGGCTTTCGTAGGACCCCTTTTAGCAGCGCTTTTTCAAAGAAAAACGCTTTCGTAAGACCCCCTTTAGCAGCGCTTTTCAAAGCGCTTTCGAAGGTCCCCCTTTATGCAACGTTTTTTCAAGGAAAATCCCTTTCGTAGGGCCTCCTTTAGCAGCGCTTTTAAAAGCGATATCATATGTATACGTTAGGACCCCCTTTAGGAAGCGCTTTTTTTAAAAAGCCCTGTCTTTTCTAAAAGCGCTTTTTAAAACCGTGTTTTTTAAAATCAATTTTTTTGGAGCGTTTTTTTTTTTGCTAATGCGCTGTCTACTGTGTATTTTTTCCATAAGTCCTATTTGTTAACACAAACCTGTATAATAAACCTGTATAATTCAACACAAGCCTTTATTTCAACACATAGGCCTTGTATACCATTATAATTCAACACATAGGACTTGGATACCATTATAATTCCACACATAAACCATAATAACCATTATATATATTTCAACACAAACCTCATACACCAAAATAACCATTATATATATAACTCAATACAAACCTCATACATCCAAGTAGACATCCAAAATTCTAATAACAACTTCCAAAACTAATTACACCAAATATCCTAAAGATGCACCAATTCTAAACCCTATACACCATTTCCATCACCTATACATCAACTTCCAAAACTATTCAACAATTTCCAAAACTATACAACACTTCCATAAACTACTTAACACAAAAAAAAAAAACAATAATATACCTCATATAATTCTCATTTCAACCATGTATTGACATCATTCCTCCATTATTTCTTCCAATTTATATTTCGTGTAGGTGGCACACTTGAATTCATCAAAGTACTACATAATATAACATAATATGCATGATTTAGTTAAAAGTAATTAATTAGATGAAATATCCGATAATAAGTCTTAAAATAAATCATAACTTATAAATCCATACCATGATTGGAACTTTAACATCACTCAGAAACTTACTCAATATCTTTTTCTCCTTTCTAGATAGAGCTTAAGTAGCAGGTGGTAGATATGTTCGTTTTCCTTTCTTCTTGGGTCCTAATTCATTTCTTATTCCCATCGCTACCAAGTCCTTTCTTGCTTTAAGGTCATCCTTCGACTTTCCTTGTATATTGAGTAAAGTACCAATAACACTTTCAAATACATTTTTTTTTCAATATGCATAACATCAAGAAAATGTTTTACATACGATGACTTCCAATATGACTATTAAAAAAAATTGACCTCTTCTTCCACCCACTTTTGCCAAGCGTATGTGCAAAAGGCTTTCCAAACTGAGTAGTCACATCTTTCACCTTTTCAAAAATTTGGTCACCTGTCAATGTAGGTGGAGCTCTACCTTGTTCTGGATTTCCATTGAATGTTTTTCTCCATCCACAGTAGTGATGATTAGAATTTAAAAATCTACGATGATCGAGAAAGACATTCTTCTGACAAAATTCCAAACGCGTCCAATCTGTGTTTTCTTCACAAATAGGACATGCACATTGACCTTTAATACTATATCCTGATAGATTTCCGTATGCTGAAAAATCATTAATTGTGCCAAAATCTTTCCTATATCCATCATAAACCTCCACACCGTTCTCCCACAAAATCTTTAAGTCTTCGATTAAAGGTGTCAAGTATACGTCTATGTCATTCCCTAGTTGTTTAGGCCCAGAGATTAACATAGATAACATCATGTACTTATGCTTCATACATAGCCATGGAGGTAGGTTATAAATCATAATAATCACAAGCCATGTGGTATGTGAGAAACTTTGAAGACCATATGAGTCCATTCCATCAGTAGATAATTCCAAGCGAAGGTTTCTTGCTTCTTCTCCAAAATCAGGATAATCATTATCAATTTTCATCCACTGTGGTGAATCTGCTGGGTGCCGAAACTTTCCATCTATAATTCTTTCATCTGCATGCCAAGTCAAGTGTTTTGCATCGGTTTCACTACGAAACATGCGTCTAAATCTAAAAATTATAGGAAAATACCATAAGACTTTTGCTGGAGACATTTTTTTTCTTATATCGAGAGACACCGCTTTTAGGGCACTCATTTAACGATGCATATTCATTACGAGACAAAATGCAATCATTTGGACAAACATGTATCTTATCATAACTCATGGCAATAGAGAACAAATTTTTTTTGGCCTCATAGGTTCGATTGTGAAGAAAATTATCCTCCGGAAGCATATCTTTCATAAGGGCTAATAACTCTGTGAAACTTTTATCCGACCATCCATTACCCATCTTTAAGTTGTACAACTTTAATACCGCAGATAATCTTGTGAATTTAGTGCAACCTTTATACAACGGTTTCTCTGCATCGCTTACCAACCTCTCAAACATTTTGGGACAATCCTGAAGATCTGCTTCAAGTGCTTCTGCAATCTCTTCGACTCGATCACAATCGTGTGTATCTGTGCCATTGTCGTTTGAAGCATAGGTCGTATTATCCCCCAGTTCAACATTCTCGTTACTCTCACCATGTAATACCCAACATGTATAACTTCGATCAATTCCATGCCTCATTAAATGCGATTCCAACTGAACTGCGTCAATCCGACGACCATAACAGCAACCTAAGCAAGGACATGTGATTCGACTATGGTCTTTGGCGTGTTTAACCGCAAACTTAACGAATCTGATACCCCAGTCTCGTATTCTTTTGACAATCGATTGGAAGACATCCATTTTCGATCCATGGTTTTACTAAGTAAGCTAAACAAACACAAAAGAACAACTAATTATAAGTACCGGTATAGACGTCAGCAACTTCTGGACTTAACAACAAAGTGTAAGATTCTTGAAAACGATCTGAATTTCACTCTTCTCAGGTAACCCCTAAAGCAAATTCACTAAGTTAGTAACTGATGGTATATACCAAATATAACAAGACAAATTTAGTAGGTCACAACAATTAACAAAGTAATCATCTTCAACCTCAACAAAGAATCATGAATTCGAGCATAAATCAATCACCAAAATTATCAATTCCACATTTAAACTCAATAGCAACTTCAACCTCAACATTAACAATTAATTTCATAAATATTCATCATCTTCAACCTTAACAATTAACAAAGTAATCACCAAAAATTATCCTTCAACAATGTCATTATCATCAATTAATTCCAAGAATTCATCACTAACATTCAATATCAACTTACAAAATTAACACCAATTCTCAAAATAAGTTCACCAAATATCACTATTCATCATCTTCAACCTTACTACAACAACAATTTCAAAATCAAATGCTAACAACCACAACAACAACACTATTATTTGGCCGCGAAACGAGAACAAAATCAAGAAAAAAAATCAAATGCTAACAACCACAACAACAACACTATTATTTGGCCGCGAAACGAGAACAAAATCAAGAAACAAAATCAAATGCTAACAACCACAACAACAACACTATTATTTGGCCACAAAACAAGAAAAAAAATCAAGAAACATAATCAAATGCTAACAACCACAACAACACCACTATTATTTGGCCACAAAACAAGAACAAAATCAAGAAACTAAAACAAATGCTAACAACCACAAGAAACAAAATGAAATGGGAAACAAGAAATGGAAATGAAAAATACCTTGCTCAAACGGCCGGAGGAGGAGTGACGACGGCGGGAGAAGCAAGCAAACACTGTCGGAACTTTTACAGTGGTGGGAGAATCACGTATTCATGGCTGAGGAACAATGATGGTGGCGGAGACTACGTGAATAGTGGCGGTGGAGGGAGCAGCAGTTGCGTAATGGAGAGAATCGTGAGAGTGAAAATAATAGAAATGATTAGGGTTAAACAGTAGAAATGATTAGTTACTGGTGTTCTGCATTTTAATTTTTACTACCTAAAGCACCTTTAGCAGCGCTTTTAGAAAGTGCTTTCGTAGGCTGCAGCTTTAGAAACGCTTTCTGGGAAAAGCGCTTTTTAAGGTGTGTAGTGAATTGGGCCTTTAGCAGCATTTTCGTAAAGCGCTGCCTAAAGTATGGTATACCTTGGGCCTTTAGCAGCGCTTTCCAAAAGCGTTGTCTAAGGTATGGCTTATGCAGGACCATTAGCAGCGCTTTCCTAAAAGCGCTTTCTTAAGGATAGCTTTAGTTTGGCTTTTAGCAGCGCTTTTTAAAAGCGTTGTCTGAAGTCCACCTTTAGCAGCGCTTTTTTGAGCTTTTTTTTTATTTTTTATAAAACTTATAGTAGTGCTTTCTTGGAAAAGTGTTGTCTTTGTAGTGCTACTAAAGATCATTTTTGGCGTAGTGTAACAAAATTTTATGATCATTCACCTTATAGTGCATTTAACCATTTTTTAGTTAAACCTTGCTAAAACTCACCTTCATAATAACAAGTGAGTCTATTTCAGCAAACTCCACCGGAGTTTACTAAAATAGACCAACTTGTTTTTTGAAGGTGTGTTTTAGCAACATGCACCTTAAGGAGCATTTAACTATCTTTTAGTTAAGGCTTGCTTAAATAGACCTTCATAAAAACTAGTGGATTTATGTTAGCAAACATCATATATATATATATATATATATATATATATATATATATATATATATATATATATATATATATATATATATATATATATATATATATATATATATATATATATATATATATATATATATATATATATATATATATAATTTAATAGTCTTTTGGTCCTTGTAAGTTGGGTGAGTTTTTGATTTTGGTCCATAAATCTTTGTTTTTTTAAGTCCTTATTTGTTGAATTTCTTTCGGTTTTAGTCCTTGACGTCAATTCTTCGTTACGAAAAATTCTGATGAATACATTGTAAGAACATGATTTGTTCATTCCATTGAAAGGTTTTGATGATAACAAAGTATTTAAAGAACAATATGGTTTACTAATGTTTGTTCAAGTGTGCAGGACCAAGATACATTAACCTTGATATAAATCAAGTTAATCACTCAGAATAACCGTTAAAGAGAAAGAAAAGTTGTTCTGAATCTGAAGGACTAGAATCAAGCTTTTTAGACTCTAAAGAGTTAACTAAAGTCTTTCAGATGTTGAACATAAGCTTACTTGCAGACTCTATTATAAGGAATGACTTTGCATCTTGTGAACAAGCTTTATCAGTAATTTTAAAGATACTACTTCCAAGGAATTAGTCTACATCAAGTCATTAACTCTGAAAGTGAACATCCAGACTAGTTCTAATCAAGACTCTGATGAAGACAACCTCAGAACCTGTGAACTCAAGACTTTGAAATCTCATTCCATCCAGGCTCTGAAGACATAATTTAGCTTCTAATCATGCTTTAACTAGTTCTATAAAAAGCCTCCGATTTAGAAAGCTAAGTATGATGATAATAATGACTCTGAGAAAGCTGTAACAAACTTCTAAAGAAAATCTTCGATCAGAAGTTATATTAAGAATATCACTTGACAACGGTACAATACTTTATGTCTAATCAGCATAAAGTAAGGTTGTCATAATCTTCTATCTCCAACTGTTCAAAACTCTTCTCTCCTACTCTTAACGTCTTTTTGCTAGCTGAGTTTTTTGCTCACTCTATTGTCCACCAGCTAAAGACCTTCAACTGCTACTTATACCATTGGTAGTCTCAATCTTCAATAAATCAATTCATAATATCTATTTAAAGAAGAAGGTTGAAAATGTTCAAGTGCTAGACTCTCCAAGAGATCTCTCCTGATGGGTTATATGTTAGTTGAAGATTTCATGACTGTGTTCACATGGATGTGATACTTGTTCGCTGAAATGAGTTGAGAGAAACTATGTTTAATAGAAAACACAGTTGAGAGAAACACACTCAATATAACAAGAAGGGTTAAGTGTGTAGAGTAGAGTGAAACATGTTCACATATAATCTGAAGAAAGAATATATGAATATGATCAAGAACAAAAAGACGCAACAAGATGGAAATTTGTGCAAGGAGAGAAGAAGAATGAAAAATTCATTCTTCTACACTCAGGAGCAAACAACTCATATTCTGCTCAAGAGTATAAACCTTTATCTATTTGCTTATCCAAGAAGCACACAAGTAAACATAAGGTTAATACCAGATTCTTTAGCTAAGAGAATCGGAAGACTCTACCCTTTGTGCTTAGAGTAAGTCTCATTCTGAATAGATTAAGCAAATATTCCTGAACTAGATGTTTAGACATTGAAGTCGCATGCTTACAGGAAGAGCGGGAAGACCGAGCAATTGAAGTCTCATGCTTGCAGGAAGAGCGGGAAGACCGAGCAATTGAAGTCTCATGCTTGCGGGAAGAGCAGGAAGTCTTAAAATGGATGTTTAGGCATTGAAGTTTCATGCTTGCAGGTAGAGCAAGAAGTCCTGAACTGAATGTTTAGGAATTGAACTCTCGTGCTTGAGGAGGGCATGAAGTCCTGAACGGGTTGTTTAGGCAAGGAAGTCTCTTGCTTTGAGGGATTGAGCAGAAGTCTCTTTCTAGGTGATTGAGCAAGAAGTCTCTTAATTTACTTCTGCATTTATATTCTGTTGTGCAACAAACTTTGAAGTCAGACTCTGGTCTGATTCAGACTCTTACTTCGATCAGAATCTGAGCGTGACACCTTAGGTTCTGAAATAGGATTAAGAAAAGGAATAAACTTCTCACTGTTGTTACTTACTCTGTTATCAGACTATGAACATGATTTATAATCTGATGCTAACAGTTAATGAAAAGAGTTTTATATTTGGAAGTACACAATTCACCCCCCTTCTTGTGTCTTTTTCTCACCTTTATACATGAGAATAAAGTGGTGCCACTTCATAGAGGTCTAAGGCTTGACTATTAAATTCTCGTGAAAAGAATATGATATGTAAGGCTTTATTAAATGTTCCATATTGATAATTTTATTGATGATACCAAGATTTTATGTGTGAGTTATGCATACTTGTTATAATGAATAATTGGTTAAAAACTTGTCTACTAATCTATTCGAGGAGGAGTGAAAACTTAACTTACTAAGTAATAGTTCAAATTGAAGATGCCTTTATCCAAAATAATGAAATTTCTTAAATAATGGATTGAGATATATTTTGAAAATGGTGGGGGTTATTGGAGATATTATAAAATATACATTTGAAAATTTATATTTTATAAAGGGTTAACATATAGGTAATGTGAATATTTGACATTCATTCAAGAAGTAAATGGACTAATGATTGGATTATTTGTCCAAAGTCTTGGTTTTGACATTTTACAATGCTTTTATTATTTTAATTATTGATTAAAAATGACAAAATATTTAAAAAGTACATTCAAAGGATTCGAATTTGAAATCATTGAATAAGAAAGACACATAGTCAAATGTGGTTACCTTTCAACTATTGCAACCTATGTTATACATATAATATGTATTTCAAATAGATGCGCTCATTCACCAATTGTTATGAATATCTCTATAAATATAGACACGTTTTAGAATTTATTTTGTGCAACTTTTATCATACAATTTTCATCTTCTTTTTATTCAAATTATGCAGCAAACCAAAATACAAAATCTAACAATGTGAAACATGGAATACTCTTAATATCCTATAACAAGAATTTCTTGTACTTTATTCTCTCCATGCCACCATTGACCTCCTTATATAGATATCATAATAAATATTTACAATGACGAATCTCTTGATAAACCTTAGCCCGCTTGTTTAGATTTTTTCTCACTCTGTTCCACTCAATGGGGATTGTTTATTGCACCCTTAATGGTGCTCACACACCCTTGTGAAAAACCAAAAATTCCCATAGAATACAGAGATGTATTTTTGGATGCACCCAATCCACACCCAATCCATTCATAAGTGATTCACACCCTCATTTTGCCAAAGTTTAGTATAGAGATGCATGTCTGTATAAAATACAGAAATATACCTCCATATGGGTTTTAAGTCAAATACTCCCCAAACATTTCCCCTTCCCAAGTCACTTGTTTAATACCCCAAAATCCACCATTTCTCAAATCGGTGCTCAAATTTTTCTAGTTCATTCAATCCAAGTACTTTATCAATCACTTCTTAACATTCATTTAATCCAAGTGCTTCCACTACAAATTTGGTACGTTTTTTTCATTTTCTCTTCATGCATTGCTAAACAGATAGATTAGGTTGTTTAAGGTACATTACTATATAGATATTTTCAATCATAGTTATATAGTTTTTGAGGCATGTGTTTTGTGTTCCTAGTGTTTTGTGCCATTTTTGTGTTTTCTAAGTTTTAAGAAAATACGGAAGTGCACTTTTGTATTTTGTCTAAATTTGATTTTCCAGTAATACAGAAGCGAACTTCCGTATTTTGATTGAATTTGATTTTCCAGAAATACAGACATGCGTTTCCGTATTATGTCGGCATTGTTTAATTTTGAATGCCTTTCATCTAGGTCTGTTTGTTTTTTATTTGTCATCCATTCCTGGTTTACTTATAGGTAAAATGGTCGATAACCAAAAATGATTAAGGCGTGATAGAGTGTCCCAGCATGCTTATGTTCGCATGGAGAGAGTCCGACCCTCGTGACCACTGGCTGGTGCCATTTCATTTGATGTAGAAGCATCCACTTCTAAAGTTAAGGTGTCTCCAACTTCGTCTTCCTAGAGTCAAGTGTCACTTGTTGCTTCCCTGCAAGCCACATTAGTCCTGGTTGATGCACTCGTTGTCGATGTTGCAATTCCTAATGTCTTCCATGAGGAATTTGGAGGAGGTCCCTATGACACTTCACTACTGCCTTTGTATACAAACCATGCTTCTAGACATGTGTGGAACGAAGAGGTAAAATTTATATTTATTAATTTTTTAAAACATATGTGTTATAATATTTATACTTTTAGACAACGATGTATTTTTTACAGTATCGTAATGCTTTAAAACGCATTAACCATGGTATGAAGATTACGAGGATGCCATAACCCAAGGAGAAATGCTTTTATGATGTCATTCAACTATCTAGGCTATAAAATTTATGCATGACTAGTTTTACTATTATTAACCATAATATGATGTCATCTTTCATTGGGAGGTGTCACCTAGAGAGAGTCATTTTTCATCTTCATACATGGTGAGATGTCCATCACACTGAATGATGTGTCATCCCTGCTGCATATTTTAATTAGGGGAAATTGTTAGGTCATATTAGAATGACAAGACCAGATGCATTGGAGATGATGGTAACCTATTTGGGAGATGAGCCAAGTGATGACCATAAGGAGATGAATAATATCAGAGGGTATCATGCTAGATTTTCATTTATAGAAAATTTGTATATTGACCACATGGTTGCAATAGTGGAGTCTGATGGTGATGATGCACATGTTTTGCATCATAGAGCATGTGCATTGAGGTCATGCCTCACGTATTTAGTTGGGACATCCATATTTGTGGACAAAATTTCTTATTATGTTAATATGGTTTACCTTAGATATTTCATTAACTTCAAGCAGATTCTTGAGTACAACTGGAGGCCGCTTGTTTGGTTTAGTTGTACTTAAAGTTAGTTGAAGCTTGTCTTTGGAAGATACGATAGATGACAACCAACCGCACACTATTTGCGGTAATATATTTACATCTTTATTGTTACTAACATCTCATAAAACTTGTGTTATGCCATTATAATATTTCATATGTACCATTTTTAAGCATGGAATCTCAAACTCTTTCCACACATCTCTAGCTAGTAATATGTTGATGATTACTCTGAGAATTATCCACATGCATGTGCATTCGTCCCACTTAGTGAGAATCAGGCAACTAAACCTTTTAGAGTGTTTCTTGACTGCACTGCAGCAAATGAAATACGCTTTCAGCCGTATGAGGATCAACATCAGACGCGTCCCTTGGATGATATAGACTTATACTTTGGACGGTTGGCTTATTGGTCATGCATGATGTATCCACATATGTATGAGCAAGTCATGCACCAATTCAGGCTTTTACATGTTGTTCCAAGAGACCCCTTTGTGTTTGCTCCTTTCGATATGGTCTACAGAGATGTTGACGCAATGTATGATGATTTTAATAATCATCTAGTACTAAAGGAAACACATCTTCTTAACCATTTAATAGTGCATTTGGATACATCTAATTATATTTAAGAATGTCACATTTTTACATAATACTAGATGCTCATGAAGATCAACCTAGACTGGCTCATTAGGAGATATCAAAGGAGAAGAGGACTAAGGAAGATTATGTTGTTGATGTTTTACCTACATGTCGTCATATTATGGATATTGCACAATTGATTATAGAGAGAGTAGATTTTCTAGAAGGCACTTTTGGAAGGGCCACTGTATATGGCATTCTATCTGAGGCACAAACAAGATTGTAGTATCGGAGGCAAAGAAGGAATAAGTGGTCAGATATACCCAATTTTCTAGTATTTGTATTATGGATTCTGGATAGTATTATGATTTGTAATTTTTCATTTTGATAGTATTATGGATTATGGATTGATTCTAATATATATGAAATTTTAATCTTATTACATCAGTGAATGGTTTAATTGATAATAAGTTTAATATGATAATATACTTATTATAAATGACATATTACATCAATATACTTATTATATCAATGTCTTTCTTAAAAAATATCTAACCTTACTTCCTAAGGGTTGTTACGGTGGTGAACTTTCGTAAATTTTACAGAAAGGCATCTCCAAACTAATTTTTCGAAAAATGAGGGTACGGCTTACTTACAAAAAGATGTGATATGTATATGAGATGCGTACGAATGTATAATTTTAGATTAGTGAATGACAATTTTGGATTTTTATACGGTGACCCTTCACCAGTAAGGGTGGGAAGAGCCATTCACTTGATTTGTTGACTTTGATCAACCTATTTCCGTGAGCCCTGTTTAATAAGATTTTACCCTGCCACCCCCACGTTTTGACCTGGCACCCCTAAATATTTTCATAATGACAAAATTACTCTTCGCATTATTTACCTTTCAAAAAATTACATTTTGTAAAAAAAAAAAAAATTAATCTGTAAAACTAGTAAGAAACAAAAAATCTGGTAGTCAATTAGAAATATCCAGTACTAAAATTTTTTAAAAAGGCGAAATTTATCCAATTTTACTTGAATTTGAAAATTCTGGTAAGATTTTTTTACCATTTTTTTAAATGTGGTATTTAGTTGCTTTTATACCTATTTTTTAATTTAAAAAATCTGGTATTTTGTTTCAGTTTTACCTATTTTTTTATGAAAAATCCTAAAAGTTATGGGAATTAAGTTTGTATTTAGCAGATATTTAAAAAACTCAGTATATTGGTGCTAGGTATTTTTAAATATCTGGAAACATTTTGAAGTTCTAGATTTTTGGAAAAATACGATTGATCGTGAAGGCTGATCAGATCCTGTGATGGGCCAAGAAAACGTCTGTGATGCTGGATGTGAGAGGAGGATGAGAGGGGTGTACCCGCAAGGCACTCCGACGCTCAAGTAAGAAAATGTCAGAGAAAAGGGCAAGTACAAAAGTATGAGTTCTTAGGATGATTTTTGGATACCTAACCCTCTCAAATGAGAGGTTTTTTATAATGCCTCCAGCGCGTAGCCAACGATCCCTATTTTTGAGGCGGAATAACCGTTTCCTGAAGAATAGGTAACTGCCAAAAACTAGCCGTTATGACGGGCAGAGGTGCCCAAAACTAGTCGTTGCCACGGGCAAGGGCGTAGTTCCTGGCACGGGCGTCATGACCGTTCTTGGGTGATGGAGCCGTGCGTAACGGGCAGAAATGCTAAAGAGGAGCAAATGACTTCGAGATTTATCTGTCCACATGTGCTCCGTAGAGGGGCAGAAAGGTAATTGATGCCCTTCCTCAGCTGGACTTAGGAAATTGGGCCGTCTTGGGAGCTGAAGTGGATCGGACCATGCCTTGTCGTTGGTCCAGTCCGGAACAGGAGCCCCCAAGTCGTTGCTCTCGAGTATGGGAGTGATGACTTAAGGATGGCTCGCAACTCCGGGGACCTCTGGAGGAGTCGTCGTTTGTCAATGGGACGAAGTTGTCCTTGGGTGCCCGACGGTTATAGTGCCCGCGGGAGGTGTAACGTTGGTCAGCCTGCCCGGCATGCGGGGAGATCGACGGTTGAGGTATTCTGAAGGAACGCGACGCCATGTGGGCCTCGAGCCTTGTGCTGTATTAATTGCGCAATGATGGCTAGGCTAGGGTCATGATGATACTATAGCTGCGCGTGTTCGTGCACGTGCTTCCAGATAGTATATAAAGGAGGTAGAGCTGCTCATTTATGTTTTTCCTTCTCTCTCATTCTTCGTTCTTCTCAGAGAATTTAGTCTGTCGCCGTCGTCAACCGCCGTGCCAGCCGCCGTACGCAGCTCCGAGCAACTTCTTCAGTTTTCCAAACTCTCTTCGACCACACAAGTTACCTGATTTCCTCTTTATTTTCCGCTTTTTCATCTTTGTTTAGTTAGAATGCATGCGGTTAGGTAGACTTAGGTGGGACTGTTGCATTTTTCCGGCATCTGTTGGTGGTAGACGGTAGTTTGGCCATCTTCTGCCGCTGATGTGGTCGCCGGAGCTCCTTAGAGGCCCTAAAATTAGGTTGTTTCCGGCACTATTGCGACGATGGCGCATGTGTAACCGGTGAGACCACCCAGCTTTCTGATGTTCTGATGAATATATGAATTTTTCGATGGAGCTTCAAACGGAAACTAGGTAGTAGGTCGGGGAGGTTCCTCGTGGCGTATGAGGGGTTGTCCCCAGGCATCTCCTCGTGGAAGACTCTTGTGCTTATTTGATTTAGGGCTTAGGTTAGGGACACTGTCCCCGGCCCCTCGCGCGCAGTTTCACTTGATTAGCGATGGAAGGGTGGATTTGATTTTGTAGTCGAATTCACTTTTGTCCTCTGCTTTTCAGGTGATCGAGATGGCGCACGAGCCCGAGCGAGAGATTCTCATAAACTCATCCGAGGAGAGCTCCTCGGAGAGTAGTGGTACCCAGATTTCCAATGCCCCCAACGAAGTTGGGGAGGAACACGAGCAAGATTCCGCAGGGGAATGGACCGTGGCCGAACCAGCCAAGCATGCGTCTACTTTCGCGTCATACACCAGGGATGTCTTTATGGACGTAGGACCAGAGGTGGAGTGGAAGGTGCACTTCCCCAGTCAAGACGACCGGATATGCACGGATTACAG
The DNA here is from genome assembly GCA_022829125.1 of Lathyrus tuberosus. Classification (NCBI taxonomy): domain Eukaryota; kingdom Viridiplantae; phylum Streptophyta; class Magnoliopsida; order Fabales; family Fabaceae; genus Lathyrus; species Lathyrus tuberosus. The sequence continues at coordinate 2,325,235 of JALAZF010000348.1, forward strand.
GGAGAGGTTCTCCATGTACGATTACACTTTCAAGGAAATAGGGTTAAGGCCGCCCTTTACTGACTTCCAGCAATCGATCTTCGTCAATCTGGATTTAGCCCCGTTGCAAATTCATCCGAATTCGTTGGCGTTCATCTGTGCCTTCGAGCTGACTTGTGAGTTTCTGAAGATAGGAGCTATGAAGCCTTTGTTCTTCACTATCTTCCAACTTCAAAGGCAGGCCTCGGGGATGAGGTATGGCTGGGTCTTGCTGAAGCAACCAAGGAAGCCGTTCAAGCCCTTCTCGGAGTCGTTCAGGACCTTCAAAGAGAGGTTCTATGTTATCGAGCATGTGTCCGAGGCGGCCCAAGATACCACGTATGCCTGGGCAGTGTCGAGCAACGAGGAGGGCCGAGATATATATGATGAGGACGGGAAATTTCTGGCAAATAGGGTGTTCAAGTTCCCCTTTTGTTGGAGTGGGAGCCACTTCACTCGAGGAACTGGCCTTTATCTTGCCCAGCCGGATATGCTGGACGAGCAGGATATAGCTGGTTACGAGACGCTGGTCAAGTATGTTAATTCCTTCATGCCTGCAGAGTGTTGGACGAAGAAGGGTGCCTCGATCTTTGAGGCTGATGGTGGGCAGAGAGTGGAGTACCGTTACATTAATACGAAGGAGCTTCGGTAGTGCAAGACTCCTGTGGACGCCTTTAAGCTACTTGGTAGTTTTAGCCCTTTTTAACTTGTCCGAATTATAGCTTCCCCGGTGGCTAACATGTTTGTTATGTTTTTGCTGGTGAGATGCCTTCTTCCCATGAGAGGATGGTGAAGAATGCTATGGCGAGGGGCAAGCCTGGCGCGGCCGCCTCGAAGTCTCAGTTTACACAGCGCGTGCCTCCTGCCCAACCTGCTGCGGGGAGTTCCTCGCTCGTACCTACCTAGGGATCCCCACTACCTTTGGCCTCGAGGTTCAAGCGGACCAGAGTCGGTGAGACGGTGGACCTCATCCGGGCGCCTGAGAAAGGCAAGTTCCAACTTTCCCCTTGCATCCTTGATAGGAGATTTTTTTAGGGAACATCCCTAGTGGTACCTTGGGCAGAGTCTCTTCAGCTGGAGGGCATGGATCGCCCGAGCAAAAGGGCACTGCTGGCACAGGATGCCTCTGCAATGGTCAGGGTCTTGGAGATGGCGGCGATATATACCGAGGGAGATTCTTCCTCCGAGTCAGAACTTAAGAAGGCCCAGGCGACCATAACGTCCCTGGAGGAAACCGCGAGGAAGGCTAGGGAAGAGGCAAAGGCTGCCACCGATGCGAGGAAGAAATCATACGAAGAGGCTATTAGGCTAAGAGGGGAGAACGCCACTCTAGTTGCGGAGAAGAAGGCTGCTGAGGAGCTGGTGGACCAGGTGTAGGCTGCGGCGGCCCCGAATGAAGATGAGCCCAAGGATGTGAAAGCGCTGAAGATGAGAGTCGAGCTTGTCACTCGTCTTATACGGGCAGAGGAAGACGTCATTGCCATTGGGGAAGAGTCGTTCAAAAACACCGTGGCTCAACTCCGGTCGGTGAACCCGGAGGTCCAGATATCCACGGAGGGTACCAACTTCTTGGTCCATGTTGAGAATGGCAAGATAGTTAATCCGGACTTCTTCGATATTGGCGACGAGCATGCCCAGCTTTTGAACGAGGAGACTCAACAGCCCGATCCTGACCTTGAGCAGCCCGAGTGGATGGAGGAGTGATTATTTTTTATCTTGTTGTAATGTATCTGGTCTGCGTGCCATGTTTTGATGTAATTTTATTTTGTTTGGAGGCGTGGCCCCCTTGGTTTTTAATATGCACACTTGTGGTCCTTGTGGCCATTAAATGTATGTACCCAGTCAGTGTGGCCGGTTTTGTATGCTTTATGTTTGCGCATGGCTTTCGTTGATTATTTTGCTAAGTGTTATACCTTTGCTCGATACAGGTGCGTGTTTGTTATAGGGATTACTTTGATTTATTTAAAGTTTTAGGGAATTGCTCGACATAGATGTGTTCGGCAGTGAGGGGGACTGGTCGAACGGCCTGGGAGTTTCCGAGCGAGATAGCAGAGCTCAGGTCGCATTTGAGGCCTGAGTTCGCGGCGTGAACCTCCCATCGCGAGCTAAGTGTTCTTATTATCATGGTACTTTGACGACGGCGGGCTCGGTTGAGGAACCACTGTCGGGCAGGGACCCAGCTTGATCCTGAGCGGGGTCCTGCCTCGGTTGGCATGCAACGCTTGTACCTAGGCGCACATTGTGGTCGGGATGTTATGTTCGTGAATGATGAAGAAAACTGACAGTTAGGGCCTTAGCTATAGTATTGTTTTAGCTTTTCGGCGTTCCATGGTCGAGCGAGTTCTTCCCCGTTGAGATGTTCTAGGTAGTAGGTCCCATTCTCTGTCTTTTCCCGGACACGATAGGGTCCCTCCCAATTAGCGGCGAGTTTGGCTTCACGAGAGTCCTTGTGGTTCCTTCTCAGGACAAGGCTGCCCACTTGGAACTCTCACCGTATCACTTTGGCGTCATGCCTGATTGCAATTTTTTGCTTTAATGAGGATTCGCGGAGAGCTACTCCGGACCGGACCTCTTCAACGAGGTCGAGCTTTTCCCTTAGTGCCTCGTCGTTCATTTCCTCGTCCAGGGGTGACTCAGTCCGCCTGAATGGTACGTGTATTTTGATGGGGATTACTGCCTCGGTTCCGTAAGCCAGACAAAAAGGAGTTTCCCCGTCGAAGAGTGTGGGGTTGTGCGGTATGCCCATAGGACGCTGTGCTGCTCCTCGACCCATGCTTTCTTCATTTCGTCTAGCCTTCGCTTGAGGCTTCATAGAATAACTCGAATTCCTACTTCAGCTTTCCTGTTAGTCTAAGGGTGCTCGACGGATGCGAAGTGTTGTTTCGGGCCTAGTTGAGCGACGAAATCCAGGAACTTCCTGTCCGTGAACTGTGTCCCATTGTCTGTGACTATCGCTTGGGGGATGCCAAAGTGTGCGAGGATGTTTCGCTTGTAGAAACGAAGTATGTTAAGGGCTATTATTTTGGCCAGAGCCTCTGCTTCTATCCACTTTGTGAAGTAGTCAACGCCTACTATTAAGTACTTTTTCTGGTTCGATCCTACCACGAATGGTCCTAGAATGTCTAGGCCCCACCAGGCAAATGGCCACGAGGAGGACATAGATTTGAGCTCGTTAGGCGGGGCTAGGTGCATGTCCCCGTACTGTTGGGATTTGTCTCATTTCTTCACATGCTCTTTGGCATCTTGCTGCATGGTTGGCCAGTAGTACCCTGCTCGAAGGGCTTTTCGGGCGAGGGATCTCCCCCCGAGATGTTGGGCGTTGATTCCCTCATGGATCTCGTGCAGGACATGGGCGACCATCTCCTCCTCGACACATTTGAGTAATGGGATGGAGAATCCTCGCCTGTAGAGTTTGTCTTTGACCAGGACGTAGGCGCAGGCCCTGCGCCTGACTGTGCTGACTTCTTTAGGGTCGGACGGAAATTCGTCCCTAGCAAGGTAGTTATAAACGGGGGTCATCCAGCAGTTGTTGTCGCCGATTACCTGTACATCAAGGGTCGGGGATTCCTTCTCGATACTAGGTCGAGGAAGTACCTTCTGGATGACGGACTTGTTTCCTCCCTTTCTCTTCGTGCTTTCCAGTTTAGATAACACGTCTGCTCTGACGTTATGTTCGCGGGGAACATGCTACACCTCTACTGCAGCGAATTTTGTTATCTTTTTCTTGGCCAAGGCGAAGTACTCAGACGGGCTATCATTTTTGGCCTGGTACTCTCCTCGAACCTGGAGGGCCACGAGTTGTGAATCTGTGCAGATGACGGCCTCTTCTGCCCCTAGATCCTTAGTCAGGCGCAGGCCGGCGAGGAAGGCTTCGTACTCAGCATGGTTATTAGACGTGGGGAAGGATAAGGTTAGTGATACCTCCACGATGATTCCCTCGTCGTTTTCCAAGATGATGCCTACCCCGCTTCCTGCCGAGCTGGATGCCCCGTCTACTAAAATGGTCCATATTTGCGAACGTCATTTCCGCAACGAAGTCAGCCAAAGCCTGGGCTTTGATGGATTTTCTGCTTTCGTACTGAATTTCGAATTCGGACAGCTCTAATGACCATTTTATCATTCTGTCGGCCATATCTGGTCGCCCCAGCAGCTGCTTTATGGGTTGATCTGTTCGGACCATGATTGTGTGGACCAGGAAATAGTGTCTCAATCTCCTTGCAGCGTTGATGAGGGCCATCGCTACCTTCTCTATTTGCTGGTATCTTAGCTCTGGTCCTTGCAATGCTTTACTGGTGAAATATACGGGCTTTTGCCCGTCAGGCGTCTCGCGGATAAGGGCGGCGCTTACGGCCTCGGTAGCCTAGGCGAGATATAGATACAGAGTTTCGCCGTTGTCTGGCCAAGAGAGGACCGACGGCTCTGAAAATGCTTGTTTCAGATGAAGGAGAGCCTGGTCGCATTCCTCCGTCCATTGAAACGCTGCCTCCTTGCGGAGGAGTTTCAAGAAGGGCAGGGCATGTTGGGCGGACTTGGCTACGAAACGAGACAAAGACGCAAGCATCTCGTTGAGGGACTGGATGGATTTCTTTGAGTTGGGCGTTGGAAGTTCAAAGAATGCCCTGCACTTGTCGGGGTTGGCCTTGATTCCTCGTTCTGTTAGATAGAAGCCGAGGAACTTGCCTGCTCGGACTCTGAACGTGCATTTCTCTGGGTTGAAACGCATCCGGTATTTCCTGGCCTGTTCGAAGACTTTTCTTAAATGGGTTGTGTGATCGGTTTCCTCGTGGGGTTTCACGATCATATCGTCCATATAGACTTCGAGCATGTCACTTATTTCTCCCCAGAAGACCATGTTCATCATCTTCTGGTAGGTCGCATCGGCGTTCTTCAGGCCGAAGGGCATTACGTTGTAGTAATAATTGTCCGATTCGGTCATGAAGGCCGTGTATTTTTTATCGCTCATTGCCATTGGTATTTGATTATAGCCCGAATAGGCGTCCATGAATGATAATAGTTTAACACCGGAAGAGTTATCAACAAGTTTATCAATATTGGGGAGGGGTAGGCATCTTATGGGCATGCCTTATTAAGATCGGTATAATCAACACACATTCGCCATTCGCTATTAGATTTTTTCACGAGTACAACGTTGGATAGCCAAGTGGTTTACTTGGCTTCCGAGAAGAATTTTGCCTCGAGGAGGTCTTTTACAGCTTGTTCTACAGCCTCTATTTTCTCCGCAGACTGCTTCCTCCTACATTGTGCTACTGCTTTGACGGTGGGGTCAATCGTGAGTTGATGGCAGGCGATGACGGGGTCCAAGCCGGGCATCTCCGCGGCACTCCAGGCGAATAAGTCAGCGTTCTCCCGAAGGCAGGCTTTGAGTTACTTCCTCGCGATGTCGGGAAGGCCGGTCCCTATCTTTACTCCTCGCTGAGGATCTTCGTCGAGCGGGACGAGCTCAAAGTTGCCATCCGAGATAGGGCTCATCGGATTAGAGTTGTTACTGGTCGAGGCGGATGAGCTGCTCGGGTCTGGTTGGTCCTCCTTCTGGTCATCTTCGATGAAGCGGCTGTCGAGGTTGATAAAGTCGACTTGTGGCAGTGGCCTGGCCTCCTCCGAGCTGCTGGGCAAGGCTGGCTTGCAAGACGTCTTTGGCTTGGAAGCGGTGGCTTTGAGTCCCTTAGAGACTGCCTCGAAGCATCTCCGCGCAGCTTCGATGTCCCCGTGCAATGTAGCGACCATAACTTTCAAAGTGTAGTACTTCATTTTGAGATGGACGGTGGATGGAACAAATACCAGCTCGGCCAGAGTTGGTCGTCCGAATATGCACTGATAGAAAGACAGGCAGTCAATTACTAGGAACTGAACTTTAATGGATCTGGCTGTCTCTGCAGATCCAAAGGTCACGATCAACTCAACGTACCCCAAGGGTTTCCTGACCGACCCATTGAAACCTTGGAGGTCGGAACCCACGTATGGAGTGAGGTGGGATTCGTCCAACTGGAGAGTCGAGAACAGCTGTGAGGTCATAATATCGATCGAGCTGCCTTGATCGACTAAGATCCTGCGAACATCAAAATTGGCCATCTTAGCTCGAACGAGCAGAGGGATACTTGAGTTCAGGGATCCTCCGAGGAGCTCTTCCCTATAGAAGGAGATGGGGACTGATCCCTTCTGGGCCTTGTCGAGCACTGTCACCCTGCTGGAGCTCGTGCTGATCAGGTGCTCGAACTTTCTCTTCACGGAGCCCACAGTGACTTTGTTGAAGCCCCCTCCGAAGATGACCATTACGGAGGGGAAAGTTTCCCATGGGCTATGGGCAGCGAAGTATACGGGAACACTGAGCTCATCTGGGACGTAGAAATCCTCCGGTCGGGATATACTCAAGGCGACTTAAAGGTTGGTTTCTCTCGAGGAAGGCGTCTCTTCCTCCACTTTCTTCGACTCCTGGGCGTCTTTCCGGGGAGCATCTTTCTTTTTTGTAAACTGCTTCAGGTGGCCATCCTTGATCAGTATTTCGATGGCATCCTTCAAATGGATGCAATCTTCAGTGGTGTGGCTGTGACTCTTATGGAAACGGCAGTATTTTGATTTATCGGCGTTGGGCGTGGCCTATATCTTCTTGGGGAACCGGACTCCTGCCTGTTTAAACTCTGAATTGGCACATTCTAAAAGAATCTTTTCCCTGGAGACAGTCAGGGGAGTGTAATCGTGGAACCGACCAGAGGGCCCCCTGTTGTCCCTATGTTCCCTGGGACGATCTTCGCGCCTTCTTTCCCCCCGACGAGATGTCGAGGGCTCGTTGCCTTTAGAGGCCCGTTCATTCTCCTGATGGCGGGAGGCTCGGGCGGAGCTGGCCGCTTCCTTCTCTTCGTATTGAATATACGACTGCGCCTTAAGGAGAAAGGCGTCCAGGCTTCTTGGAGGTGCAAGGCCAACGACCTTAGAAAATTCTAAATGTGGGCGGAGTCCCCGCTCGAGTAGAAATTTCTTCATGTCGTCGGTAGTGGGGACTTGTACAGCTTCTTTATTTAACCTCTCGATATATGCCCGGAGAGGCTCATCCTTCCCTTGAATTATAGCCTCAAGGGAGGCCTCAGTCTTTGGGTGGCAGCGCGACGCCGTAAAGTGCCTGGAAAACATCCTGTCGAGCTGCTTCCACGAGGTGATGGATTCCTCGGGCAGTTATTTGTACCAGGTCATGGCCCCTTCTTCGGGGCGATGGTGTACGTACCTGGCCTTTTGGTCTGACAGGGGGTGAGCGTTGATCCCTCCGGGTTCTCTTGTGGCCCGAGAATGTTAGTCTCAAAGGGAAACGTGATCGCGCTTCCGTACGGCGTGGGACTCGGGATCTTGGCGTACCCGACAATCGGTTTCCCGTCGGGGTTGAGGACTCTTGGATCGTCGTCGATTCATCCTCGGCTAAGGGGATCTCGGACGGGCAGATTCTTCCAACGCCCCAATCCTTTCATTTTGTTGGAGGATCATGATGTTGGTTTTGTTGATTGCTTCAAGGAGGGCCACCACGGCTGGGTCGGCGTTGGGTGGAGCTGGAACGGACTGGAAGGCCAGCATGGGTTGGTCGTTAATACGGTCACCAGGAGTGGGGGAAGGAGACGCGGTAGCTCCGTCCCTCAAATGACAGAGGTCTCCTCCAAGAATAGATGTAGTTCCGTCAGCATCAGTTTTGTTGACGGGGAGGACAGAGACTTTGCGAGCATCTTGGACATGATCTTGGGAAGCCATGATCGTAATCTTGGACGGAGAAAGTGTTTTGGTCTTAGAATCTGAGGTGGATGTTAAGACGGGGACAACAAGTTTCCCACATATGGCGCCACTGATCATGAAGGTTGATCAGATCCTGTGATGGACCAAGAAGAACGCCTGTGATGCTGGGTGTGAGAGGAGGATGAAGGGGATGTACTTGCAAGGAACTCCGAAGCTCAAGTAAGAAAAGGTCAGAGAAAAGGGCAAGTACAAAAGTATGAGTTCTTAGGATGATTTTTGGATACCTGACCCTCTCAAATGATAGGGTTTTTATAATGCCTCCAGCGCGTGGCCAACGATCCCTATTTTCGAGGCGGAATAACTGTTTCCTATAAAATAGGTAACTACCAAAAACTAGCCGTTATGACGGGCAGAGGTGCCCAAAACTAGATGTTGCCACGAGCAAGGGCATAGTTCTGGGCACGGGCGTCATGACCGTTCTTGGGTGATGGAGCCGTGCGTAACGGGCAGAAATGTCGGGGAGGGGCAAATGAATTCGAGATTCATCTGTCCATATGTGCCCGGTAGAGGGGGAGAAAAGTAATTGTTGGCCTTCCTCAGCTGGACTTAGGCAATTGGGTCGTCCTGGGAGCAGAAGTAGATCGGGCCATGCCTAGCCGTTGGTCCAGTCTGGAACAACGATATATTGGATATTTCACAGACAGTAAAAAAATTTACTAGTTCATAATGCTTCATATGTCCAGTTCAGATCCTGGTGGTTCCCCTACAGATTTTACACAGTTTTTCACCACTAACGTTGTATGTTTTATGCATATGTTTAATTTTTAACTGGTTAAAAAATTAATAGGCTTATGATATATCTGACGCTGATAATTTGTAATGTATATGTTGTAAATGAGAGTTATTTCCCTTCTGAGCTGAAGTGTTAGCATGGGCACAGTCCATTAGTAAACAACATGATTTTATTGTTGTTACTATTCGTTCTGATACCGTAAATGGGATCAGAGGGAGGAGAGAAAAATTGATTATGGGTTATGAGAAAGGAGGAAATTAAAAGAAGAAGAATTTGATGGAACTTATAGTATGAAAATTAAATGTCAGTTTATGTTAAGATTTGTGCCAAGTGTTAGTGGTTGAAAAGTTACGGTTAAGTGTGGGTTTCACAATCAAATACTAGCCAAGGACTTATAAGGTCATGGCGTATTAGGTCATTTAAAAGATAATCAAAGAAAGTTTGTAAATGACGTGACGAAATACAAAATGGCTTCTAGATACATAATTGCTGCTTCTAGAGCGTTACCTAGTATGTACAAGGTAAGATATACATACAAGACAAGCAAGAGAAGTCTGTTGACTAAAATGCAACGTCTGCTAAGTCTTATTCATGAATAGAAATACATGTACTGGACCAGAAACATGGACGATTTAAATGTCGTTGCTGATATCTATTAGATGCATCCTGATTCAGCTAAGTTATTGAACATGTTTCATTTGGTGTTGATTTTTTATTGTACATACAAAACAAACAAATATTGCATGCTCCAATTGCTTCTATTTTCATTTATTTTATTCTGGGTTGGAAGCTGTTGATTATTTATTATACATATAAAACAAACAGGTACCAGGTACAACTACTTGAGATTATTGGTGTTACATCCACGAAGTTGCCGTTTTTAGTTGGATTTGACTATATGGAACGTGAAAGGCAGGAAAGCTTCAGTTGGGCACTCATGAAAGATTTGTTCGCTTCTGAGAAGTTTCAAGTGAAGGTTTTGGTGAAGGACTATGAACTGGCGTTGATAAATATTGTGGAAAGATGTATCTCAAACACGACTCATATATTGTTTTGGTTCCATATTTAAAAAAAATGTTAGTAAGAAGTGTAAGTAGCATGTCGGATCACATAGGCATGAACATGTTATGGATCTATGGAACACCATCATATATTCGAATAAGGAGTCTATGTTTATCGTACACCTGAAGCATTTTGAAGTTGTATGTGTTGATATTCCTTTATTTGTTCAGTATGTGCATGAAACTTGGTTGACACTCTATAAATAAAGATTTGTTACTTTTTGGATTAATAGAGTCACTCATTTAAGGAACACAACAACAAACAGGTACACTGATGTGACTTGGAATATGGGTACATTACTAATTATCAAATAATGACATCCTTTTTCTATTTATGTTTTTTAGGGCTAAGTCTGCTTACTAGAGACTAAAAAACATTTTGACTTCTAGCATGGGAGATTTATGTAGAAGTTGGGATGTTGTGAACACCATGTTGAAGTTGCAATTATGTTCAATTAGAGTATCATTTCAAAATATTATTGCCAAAGTTGAGCATCAGTGTAACACTCTATTTTACTCCAGGTTGCACGACTTTGTTTCAAGATAATGTATACAACACGTTGGAAAGGAAAAAGAAAGTGTAAAATTCGTTCGTTGTGACAAATATGCATGTGGTTACTTCTTTAGAACAACACATGGGTTACTCCGTTAGAATCAAATTCACGATGAGCTTATTCCATTAGAATCAATTCATGTGTTTTGGAAGAAATTATACATTAAGAAGCATGAGGTCACTTAAGATGATAGTGGGAACATTTGGATTTAGAAGAAGAGTGTGAAGAGTTAAAGAGATATTTCAGTACACTAGATATTGAATGCCACAGGGTGATGAAGAAAAAAGTACGGTAACTAACACATCCGTCCACAACTTCCATGTGTCCACCACTAGTGAAGTACAAGCCAAATAAGGAAAATAATAAGAGTAAAAAGGATGAAAAGATTGATGTGCATCATGGTCCTTAGCAGTGGGAGTATGCTGAGGGCTCACAAGGAAGACAAACATTGAAGATATAATGTACAAAACTAACTGAAAGTCAATCGTAAATAGTCTTCAAAACATATTTACTTGTCTTAATTTCCTATTTTCTTACATATGCACATTGATGACATTGTTGATGTGGGTAAAGATGGAAATTATGGTTTTCTTGCTTTTTCAACTTTACTTGGATGAGGCGAAGAGTCTTGGCTTTTAGTTCAGACGCAATTTGATGCTGAAGTTTATCAACACCGTCAAATGTATTTCAATGTATTATATGACACAATACCAGAAGTTAAAAGTGTGTTGCGGGTAGCTAGCTTGGGTGTGCAGGGTCGTGAGAAGTGGATGATGATTCCTAATATGGGTTACCTTATTGCTCCTAGGTACAATGTCATATTGATATTGTTCTCCAGGAACCTTAACATCGAATTCTTCCCATTAGTGATCACAACTAACTAAAACCCATTTCATAACGGTTAGAAAATGGAGACCACCACGCCTGACCAACCGTTGTGAGGCAAAGGGTGGTTGTATGTATAATGCTTTTGACCACGGTCATGCGACCATGATTATAAGCTATGTAGCGCACTACCTACCACAATGATTACTTTAAAAAACAATTGTGATATTTTTAATGCATAACATTTAACAATGGTTGATATAAACAACTGTTGTTTATTATAAATTATGTGGAATGTTTATTTTGCCAATGCTCACTAAACAAATAACCTTTCAATTTGATCTAGAACATTATAATATGACAAATTAAGTTATATTAGAATAACAAGTTCACGTTCAATGCTTGACAAGAGTTCTTCAACTAAGTTATTCACATCTTACTCTTTAACACTTAAAACTTTGTTTAATGCTCCTAGTTCTTCCACTGTATCTTCCTTCACCTCTAGTTCCTTTTGCAAAATATTATTTACTTTGCAAATAAAATTAGAGGTGGAGAAAGAGGCGGTGGAATAAATAAAAGCACTAAATAAAGTTCTAACAGCTAAAGAAAAAAATGCAGATAACTAACTGAAGAAGTCTTGTCAAGAATTGAACGAGTGCTTGTTTTCTAATATAACTTTATTTATAATATTGTAATTTTCTAATGCAATCTGAAAAGTTATATATTCGGTAAGAGATTGGAAAAACACTCAAACTACATAAGATATAATAAACCCATATTTTAAACAAACATTCATCAACATAAAATATTAAACAAAATACAAGATACAACAAACATATCAACTCATAGAATGTTTCAAAAACGTATCAGTCTCATAATGACATTCATAATGAAGGGACGATGAAGATGAAGTGAGAGTTGCAAACTTGTGTTAATTTTGAATGGATGTCATTTTGGGTCTTTCACACAAGTTTGTAGTGCTCACTTTAGCTTCTTCCTCATTATTGAAACAAGCATCCCCACCTACAAGTCAAAACAAGAAGAAAGTTTAAACATTATGAAACAAGCTATTGAAACATAAACAATAATACATAAAAAATCTTCATTAACCTATAAGATAACCATTTGCTAAGATTTGATGCAACATAGGTAGCCTTCGAATAAGACGAGTTGGCAACATAAACTTGGGGTTTCCATATGAGAGAGACGAGTGACATAGATGTTAGGATTTTGTTTTTAGAGAGACAAGCGAAAGAGATGTTATAATTTTGCTTTGAGAGAAACGAGTGAAAGAGATGTTAGGGTTTTGTTTTGAGAGAAACGACTGTAATGTTCTGAACTGAGAGATAATTTCGCTTATATATAAATAAGTAACACCTTTCGCCATGATTAATAATACGAACCATGATGAAAGATTGCAACTTACACCACAATTGATTATAAGAATCGTGGTGATATACAAGGTCAAAACCATTGTGTCACGATAAATGGAGTATTATTTGCGCTAGGATTCGAACCCTTTCACTCCATCTACATTTCACTATAGTTGATACCTATGACCGTTGTGTAATGTCTTATAGTAAATACAAAAAAAAAGCCCTAAAAAGAGTTATTGTCATAGTTAACAGGAAGACCGATGTAAAATAGGTGTTACGAAAGGTCTAATTTGTAGTAGTAGATAGTTTCATGCATAACTTCGAGTAGACACAAAATTATTGTAGTTGGTTTTGTTGACAACAATAATTAGGTTTAGTTGAAGTTGAAATCCAGTTACCTGTTGCCTTACGTCTCAGACTGATGGAGACAGAACCGTAGTGAAGATGAAAGATTATGAGAATTAACATATACGAGACGTATTAGGCACTAGGAAGAAGAATTTACAAAGTCAACATAATTTGTTTTGTATTTATGTTATAACACTTTTTGCATTATATATATATATATATATATATATATATGGAAATCCTAACATACACCCAAAATTGGCGGGGTCCCACACAAAAATACACTACATATATTTTCTTTCTATTTTTTTTCTTCATTTTTCTAATATGGATCCCACATAAAATTGGTGAACCCCACACAAAAATTCACTAAGGTGTATAAATGGATGTGTATTAGCATGACCCATATATATATATATATATATATATATATATATATATATATATATATATATATATATATATATATATATATATATATATATATATTATTTAGTATAATTTATTAAAAATGTCAAAAACGTCATTTTTTCTAAAACTCACCATTGCTTATTGGATTTTTTAAAATTTTCAAAAAATTTGATATTTATCAAATTTTTCAAAAAAAATCCAATACGTATTATAAGTTATTGGATTTTTCTAAAAAAAGAACAGTACATATTCATTGGATTTTTCAAAAAGTAGGTATTTCATCCCCAATTTTGCAATTTTTCCATTATTTTTTATCAGAAATTTTACAAATATTTGATTTTTCATCATAAGTTTGTAAAATATTCGATATTTAAAAAAAAACCGATATTTCTTCAACCAAATGAAAAAAATTGCAAAATATCTGATACTGCTGTGTAAAATCCAAAAACTATATATAATTTGTATAAATTGAAATATTTCAAATTTTTTTAATAAAGACAACTATAAAAGCATCCATGACGTGGACGTGTCATGTACAAGTGTAGGAATGGCTTGATAAAGAAAATCAAGTGGGCTCTAGGGGTCACTTTCCTCAATGCCGTATAGTTATAAAGAAAATTGGTGCACGATGGGGTCACCTTCAATCTACTTAAAGTCATGATTATGTTCTTTTAAAATATGTTTAATTTATATAATGTCTTACTAATTGATTTGAAATATAATATATATACACACTCACTTTAACAATGCATAAAAAGATGAATATATTAAATATGAGTAACTTTGCAGAGAGAAAGCCACACGCTGTGTTAACTCCATTTCCAGCTCAAGGCCATATCAATGCATTGTTGAAACTAGCAAAACTTCTTCACCTTAGAGGCTTTCACATAACCTTTGTCAACACTGAATACAATCACAAACGCTTGCTCAAATCAAAGGGTCCAAAAGCCATTGATGGTATCACTGACTTCACCTTTGTGACAATTCCAGATGGTTTAACTCCAATTGATGGCGATGGTGATGTTACTCAAGACATACCTTCTCTTTGTCAATCAATCTTGAACAACTTCCACCAATTTTTTGATGAACTTCTTGCTAAACTTCATGAATCTGCCACTTCTGGTCTTATCCCTCCAGTTACTTGCTTAGTTTCTGATAGTTTCATGCCATTTACAGTAGATTCTGCTGAAGAACATGCACTTCCAATTGTTCTCTTTTCTCCATGTAGCGCTTGTTTCTTCTTGTCTAATTATCACGTTCCGAAATTGTTTCAAAATGGTGTTTTACCACTCAAAGGTAATATCTATCTATATTCCCTTTTTCTTCCTAATAGAGGTATCTTCAAACTATTGACTTTTGCAATTATGATATGCAGATGAGAGTTCTCTAATTAATGGATATTGGGACACTAAAGTTGACTGGATTCCAGGTTTGAAAAACTTTAGAGTGAAGGACCTTCCTACTTCAGTAAAGACAAGAAATCCAAATGACTTGGTGATAAAATTTACAGCTGAAATGACAGGTAGATATCATAGAGCATCTGCTATTATTTTCAATACTTCTGATGAACTTGAGAGAGATATTATGAATGCCCTCAATTCTATATTTCCTTCTGTATACACCATTGGGCCAGTTGCTTCTATTTTAAATCAAAGTCCTCAAAATCATTTGATATCTCTAGAATCTAATCTTTGGAAAGAAGATACTAATTGTCTTGAATGGCTTGGATTAAAAGATCATGAATCTGTTCTTTATGTTAATTTTGGAAGTGTCGCGGTTATGACTGAAGAGAAACTGTTGGAGTTTGCTTGGGGTTTGGCTAAGAGCAAGAAACCATTTTTGTGGATTATTAGGCCTGATCTTGTCATTGGTGGCTCGGTTGTTTTGTCATCTGAGTTTGTGAATGAGATTTCGGATAGAGGCCTAATTGCGAGCTGGTGTCCGCAAGAGAAAGTGTTGAACCATCCTTCAATTGGTGGATTCTTGACTCATTGTGGATGGAACTCAACCACTGAAAGTGTTTGTGCTGGAGTGCCAATGCTGTGTTTGCCATTTTTTACTGATCAGCCACCAAACAGTAGACTTATTTGCAATGAATGGGAGATTGGGATTGAAATTGATACTAATGTAAAGAGAGAAGAGGTTGAGAAATTAGTGAATGAGTTGATGGTGGGAGAGAAAGGAAAGAAGATGAGGAAAAAGGCAATAGAGTTGAAGAAGAAGGTAGAGGAAGAGACAAGACCTGGTGGTAGTTCATACATAAACTTGGAAAAAGTGATTAAGGAGGTCTTGCTTAAACATTATTAGATTAAAGAGATATTTTCTTATTGAATTTATTTCTTTGACAACCAAAAACAATGCAATATTTTAGAAATTCTATTTATTCCTAAGTTGTAAGCAAGCAATCACAGAGCTTGTACTTTTCACTATGCACTTTTTGTATTGGATTAGGCCTTCTTTATTTGTATTGGATTTTCTTGTTCTTTCTTGTGAAGGAAATCCCTTTTGGCCTTTCTGTGTTTAAGAGGTGATTGTAACTAGCCTTCTACCTTGGGTAGTTGTAACATTTATGATTTTCTCTCACGCATTACACTTGTTAATTCCCTTGCATTTGTTAATGATCCCACTCCACCTCAACAGCACATTGATGTAATCCTTGAAGATCTTCCACATGAGTATGAACTTGTTATTTTCGTCATTTAGAGAAAATTTGAGCCGATTTAACTTGAAGAATTTGAGGCATTGTTAATTGCTCATGAAATGCCAATTTAAATACTAAGTATCATTTGTTGATTTGCTACAAAATTTACTTGCATTTACTAGTTGAAAAACCAGGGCCGCCAACATATTTAGAGGTCTGAGACAAAAATTTAAATTAAAAATTTTAATATAATAAAAATATTTTTATTTTAGATTAATGAATTCTAATTTAGAGGTTTTTAAAATGTAAAAATATTAAATTATTTTAATCAATTCTATTTTATAGTTTATTTTCAATTGATAATTAAGTCAACACATCTAAACACTTTACTAATCACTTTAAAAATAATCATAATTAAAACATAACCAAAGTTCTTAAAAAAACCTTATATTTTAAGTATTCTTTTACGTAAGAAAACTTCAATGTTTATTATTTATAAGTCTGACTTTTAATAGGATTCTCTTTAAGGGTGTGCAAGACGGATTATGCGATAGGGTCTAAAGTTTTCACGGTTAAGTCGTGGCTAAAAAGACCTAAAAATTATCAGTTATGTTTAAACAATAATAAAATAGGGCCCCTATTTATTTTTCGCAGTTGAACCATGTTTAACTTACACAAGACCTTCGAAAACTTAAAACGGTCTTAATTTTTAAATTAACCAATTGTACATTATATATCTTAAATGATTATTATTATCATACATTCTTAATAGATGCTAGTATAGAAAATAATTTAAAAATTAAAAAAAAAACAATTAATTAGAACCATATATATTTTTAAAAAAACGAGGCCCTAGACGGTAGCCTTGATGGCCTACCCCTATGGCCGGCCCTATGAAAAACAAATATGATTTCTACCTTACTGTTCTTGATAAATATATTTGGATAATCTCCCTGAAGCGAGTTGGGTGAAATAAAAAACGCAGTGAGAATTGAGTGTTTGGGAGGTTTTTTAGAAGAGAGAGATGACCACCATTTTTGTGGTCTTCCCAGGTTTTTCTTCTGTAGTCGTGTCTCTCCCTCCCCCTTCCATTGTTGTCTGCCCCATATTTATAATGTTATTCTCTCTCTGCCGGGATTCCAAGAGACTCACACAATTACATTTAATGGACACAAGTAATGGTTTGATGGTTATTAGTAGTATGGTAGTTACAGTCGCCCATTATTGATGAAGGTCATAACGTTCCATGTTTTATGGAAGAACGTTGTAACAGACAAATCATAATTTCGTAACTGGTGAATGATCTTTGGCTATCCCTTCTAGAATATGAGACGGGTGTATTCTAGCTAAGTAAGTCATCCCGGGCATATCAGAATTCGGGATGTACATGACCAATAGCGGTTACACCAATTTATACTCATCGTCCGAAAACGTATCTCCGAGAACTCTATGACTCGGGCTCATATTTGTTTCATAAGTAGTGATCGCGAAAATAGCAAGTGTACTATTTAACGATGTTGTGATAATTGGGGTTTTTCCCAGAGTCGGTCTCTCGATGACTGCGTATAAAATATAGAGTTTATGTTATTTCAATTAAACAAAAGTTTCCTTGGGGCTTTAGAAATTGTTTGTCGAAATGTTAAAATGAGCAAATATAAAGCAATTGTAAAAATAAAGGTTTAATAACTATGAGAAAAATGCTAGGGAAGGTGGTTCAATTGCTCTGCAGGAACCCTAAATAGTTATTTATAAAGACATGCCTTAAACCTTATCCTACCGGATCTTAATAAAAGTTTTTCTTAATTCCTTAATAAAAACCCTTTGATATTCTCCCTAGACCCTAATTTCTCAGTGGTCTAGGAAGAACATCAAGCAATAGTTCTGACAAAGATTTTACCGGTTACTACTGGGTATCCCCATTCCTAGGCAATATCTACCGCAGTATTATTATGCAAAAAGCGTTAGGTTGATTTTTCAGACCTAATCCCTAACCATGAACCGAATCCAATTTTCCAATAAAGATAAGCATTAAGCATATTGCATAATAAAAGATTAAGATAAAAAGGCATGGTTTCATATAATCATATCAAACAGGTTCATTACATTGCAATTCAGAGCCACCCCCCTAGCAATGGGGGGTTTAGCCGATCATGTTCAAAATAAAAACAATGATAACAAAAAGATAGGAAATAGTCATTACAATGATATTTGGATCACTTTGATCTTCAATTGCTTCCGCGGTTGAATGATCTCCGTTCTCCAAAAACTCGTGATCGCATGAAATTCCTCAACTTGATCGTCTCTTTCGAAAGTCAAAAAAGTGTCCTTTTTCTCTCTAAAATCACCCTAAAATAGCCACAAGTTTCTAATGTCCAATGAAATTCCCCATCTGCCCCTTGACTCCCAAAAACAACTTTAAAAATAAAAGTCAGTATTTTTTCTCGCCCAGGCCAACACGGGCCGTGTCAGCTAACACGGGTACCCGTGTTGGCATTCTGCCTCTTGACCACCAATTCATCTTTTCACGTTCTCTTGCCAGGCAAGCTGACACGGGCCGTGTCAGCTGACACGACCCCCCG
This sequence comes from Lathyrus tuberosus, assembly GCA_022829125.1. Lineage (NCBI taxonomy): Eukaryota > Viridiplantae > Streptophyta > Magnoliopsida > Fabales > Fabaceae > Lathyrus > Lathyrus tuberosus. The sequence goes on from JALAZF010000348.1 coordinate 2,343,572, forward strand.
TGTCAGCATTCTGCCTTCTTCTCAAAACTCTTCCTTTGGGATGCCTTCCTGACACAGCCAGTGTCAGGTGACACTAGTGACCGTGTCAGGATCACTGGGGCTCTAAAAAGACTCTGAAAACTTCCTTCTTCCGCGCAATACTTGTGAGTGAACCTGCTGAACATAAAACACTACCAACAAACGCATAAAAAGGTAACATAATAGCAGAAACTAATAAAAAAAATGATAAAGAAAAGACAATGCGAAAAGTAAGAATAACTGAAAAACAATTAAAAATACTCAACAATGTGTTACCTATTGTGCCGTTTAGTGCCAAATGATGAATGGAAAACAAGTGAAAATGGTGACCGATCAAGTAGCAACTCAATTATTGTTATCTTTTTCAAGTACCCGACACGCCCGACTTTCACCTCTCGGCCTTAATGACTTATAACTCGGCTTTGAGAATTTCAGGGCGTACATAATGAAGGTGCGAAAAAACACAAGAAATGGGGGGTTTGAATTGGGGTTTCAAAAACAAAAGTTTTCTACCAACTCAAAAACTCAACACAAGCAAAAGCAAAGCAAATTCAGTCCACCCGCAAAGGTGATTTCGCCTTATACACAAGTACTTAATCCACTATAACCAAATTTATTACAAAAACACAAAGAACAACTTTCTTTGTCTTCTCAAGGATCCGACTACAACTTAGCCTCCTTAAGGAATCACAAACAAACAAGTTTGAATAAAGATTTTTCTGTTACAAGTTGGTTCTACACAAGCAGATTTTACACAAATAAAATACAAAAACTTAAAGAAAAGTATGCACAAAGTTGATAGCTTTTCACGTAGAAACAGTCTTGTAAATTATTTCCACTTTCTTCAAGTTTTCAAGTCCTCTTTATATAGCATGAAAAAGGAACCGTTGGAGGGCAAATCTGGGAATCCAAAATGCAGATGTCCACTAACGAATTAGTGAAAGATGTGAAGAATAGTATTGTCCTTCGCCCATGTTTTCTGGTAGTGGAAGGAATATTTTAGATTTATATCATGTACTATTTGATCATGTATCCTCTTGATCTTATCTTCAAATTCATTGGCTTCTAATGAAAAGTTAATGAAGCATGAAAAGAAAAAACACACAGCTGAAATCAGAAACTTCATAATCTTCAGTCAGAACCTTGACAACGTCAGCGTTTGGCTTGAGATCTTCAGAGTCTTCAGCTAAGTAACAAAACATTAGAAGCTTGGCATTCTTCCGAAGCTTGATGATCATAGTCACATCCAGAAGCAGAAGCGGAGAGAACATTGTAGCATTAACATATCGTCTTTCCATAAACTTCTCAGGAGTGAATCAGCACAGAAGCGAATTACAGAACATAATGTTCAGAAACTGATGACGTTGCACGTCAAATACTCAGAGTCAAAATTGATTGTTAAAGCTACACAATAATAAATTATTAGTGTACCAAAATTGTTCTCACACACATACTACATTGTTATCATCAAAACTAAAGGTATAGATGCAGATCCAAATCTTGTTCTAACAATATCCCCCTTTTTTATGATGACAAAACCATGTATTTTGATGAACAATTTGTACAGGGTAATCACAGAGAGACACATAAAAAAGAAGCACAAAGCTTCCCCTGAGATATGCAATCCCAAAAAGATAAAATCAAAATGAAAGAATATTTTCCCGATTAACCTTTTTGTAGAACTAGAATAATCTTCTATCAAAATCTGGTTCGTTTTCAGAAGTTGCTTGAACTTATCCAGAACACTGGTTGTCAATGTCAACACTCTGATCAAATTCACTTCAGAAGCTTGGTTGAAATCCATTTTGAAAGAGCTTCAGAGCAAGCCAAAATTTTAAAACCTGGTTGAATCAGATCTGGTTAACATGGAATTCTCAATTCCTCAGATCTTGATGCCAAGTTATGCCTGGTTAGAAGTCTTTCTCAAATGATGAAGTTAAAACTTCAGAATCAGAGAGTAAACCATTTCTGTAGAAATTGGTAACTTAAGTTCTGATCTGAAAATTCTTCAAGAGCTTTTGATTTTCTTGTCTTTCACCAAAAAAACAACTAACAAAATATTCTTCGAAGTAGTTATTAGCAGAAACATTTAAAAATGCTTGGGTTCTGATTCACGAACATAAGTATATCAAAATCAATATGTTTCTTCCCCTTTGTCATCGATCAAAAAGACTGAGACAAAATAAAGGAAGGAAACAACAAGATTTCATTGATATAAAGCCAGAAGAAACAACAGTACAAAACAAACAGAAACATAAATACAAAAGTGCGTAAACTATTTCGAAAATTAAGGGTTTGGGATCTGTGGCACATGAGGAGGCAGAAGTCTAGAGAGAATCATTTCAAACAGAATATCCTTCTTATCCAACCATTGTCTTACTAGGGCACTTTCTTCCTTCATCTCAGCAAAAGTCTTCAGAATCACTTCAGGAACCATCCCAGAAGAAGTTCCAGCAGCATGTTGATTCGCAGAAACAACAATTTATTGTTCTGGCTCTGTATCTTGAGCTTGCTATTAATCTTCAGAAATAACTTGCTTAACTCGGTCTAACTGAGCAGAAGCATCCTCCATGAAAACATCTGGATGTCCAAAAGCTTCCTCATTCTCCATCGCTACTTCCACAATCTCAAGGGCAGGAAGACACAATGGATTACGGTGTAACTTCAAGGCTTCCATAGTAGGTACAAACCTTGAACGGAAGTTCCCTTAAGAAACTTTGTACCCAAATTTCTTTAGCTTAGAGATTTTGGAGTTAACCCATATTCGATATGCTTCCCAGACCACATCACTTTCTGCTGGATTAGTAGATAGAAAACAAGTCCATATAGCAGCGTGAAGAAAACTTTTTGAATCTGATTCAAATTTCCTCAGCTTCTTACCAACATTAGGTTGTTTAGGTTTTGGTTGGCTAGGATATCTAATAGAAACATCAGTGATTGTAGGGTGAGGATTATAACACCAGATTTATTTTTATTATTTTTCGTAATTAGAATTATATGATGTTGCATATATGTGTGTGGTTATGCGTGTTTTAGTTGTGTTTGCGTTGCCCTTAATTATGGGATAGTGGCCTTAGAATTATAGAGATTAGGGTGTTGGGGGTGCGTGACCAATCATGTAGGACTTGGTGGTGTGGTGAGAATGATTACTTAATATTAGCAATGTTCGATTAATATTATTCATTTAAATTATTAAGAAATATTGTTATTATTATTTAATTAGTAAAATAATAATAATAATAATAATAATAATATTGGGATAATAATAATAATAATATTGGGATAATAATAATAATAATAATATGAATTAAAAAGAATGTTAGAAAAAAAATAGAAAAGGGGATTAGGAGAGGAGAATTAGTCATTACGTGAAAAGTAGAGAAAGGGAGAAGTCAGAGCTAGGGCGAGAGAAAGAAGACTCCATCACTGAGGGAGAAGATTTTCAAGAACTCTAAGGTAAGGGTGAGATTCTTTAATCTCTTAAGGGTTGTATAACGTTTGTATGAGGGTAGATAAACCATTAGGATCATCTCTATGCGTTGATTGTATTGGTATGGGGTTGGGATTTGCGTGTCAGAGGTTTTGATACGAGGAAAAGTGCATAAATTAATCGGTTGAATTGTGGATTATGTGTTTCTAATCGATTGTATGATAACCTGTGAATATATGTGCATTTTTGGGCTGTTTGTAAGTGAAATAGGAGAAGGGTTGGGGCTGGTTCGTGCAGAAACCGAAACTGCAGAATGGCAGAATCGCACACTTCGCCGAGGGAATGATAGTTCGCTGAGCGAAGGTTCGCCCCAGATTCGCTGGGCGAACTCCTGGCGAACCCCAGTTCGCTGGGCGAATGAGAGGCGAAGGGAGAAGAGAAAGAAGTGAGTCTCGGGTTTTTATATGGGGAGGGTAGTTCGCTGGAAACTTCTCTAGGCGAACTTCTAGCGAAAGATGGGTCGCTAGGTGAACTTGTAGCGAGCATGGCGGTGCTGCTTGCTGCTGTTACGGACAAAATTTTATTAAACTCTAAAAATTCATAACTTTTAATCCGATTGTCCATTTCAGTCGCCGTTCGAATCGTTGGAAAGCTGGTTTCATATAATTTTTTGTTAAAATTAAATTTAATATCAAAATTCCAACTATTTGACGCATTAATTTGGTTTCCGAGTATGTCGTGATGTGTTGCACGTTGAAATGGTGAGTTTGGTTGTGCGAATGTATGTTTAGCGGTAGATTGCGATTGTTGCATGTTTTGGCAGGTATATGTTGCGTGTTGGACAGTTGTAGTGTGATGTATGGGCTGATTATTAGTCATATGGATTGGACGGTGTATGATATCGATGTATGCATACCATGTTGCATAAGTTGCGAGATAAGTCGTGTGCCCATGTGGGTTGTGAGCGTCTTATCTGGATTCTTTAAAATAGAATCGTGTTGTTGTTGTTGTTGTTGAAGGTAATCGTGTGCCCATGTAGGGTGTGAGCGATTACGAGTGTCGTGTGCCTGTATGGGGTGTGAGCGACTTATATGGAAATTTCTACGGGAATTATGACCATGAAAAAGGGATCGAATTGGTACCACATGCATTGAGTTGAGTTGTGGGTCTCATTGCATTGCATTATGTCGTGTTATATGGTGGGTTTTATGATTGTTTGCTCAGGTTGAAATGTGTGTTTTCGTTGATGTAGTAATGATCGGGTGAATTGTGTAATGGATTAAATGCTTTTATACTTATCTTATGCATTTATTTTGTTGATTTGAGAATCTCACCCCTTCTGTTTGAATGTTGCCTCTATGTAGGTAACGTGCAAATAATCAAGATTAGTGCGGAGTTGATGTTAGTGAAGATGAAGTCTTCTATTTTAAATTGTTTGAGTCGGCGTCTGCTCTGATGTGTAACACTGGGGATTTGGAATGCTTACTCTTATTTATTTCATTATCCGCTATTACTTTTATTTAATTGGTGATGACTATGTGGTATCAAACCTATAATGCTTTAATTGAATTTCCGCTGCTATATGAGAAGATTACTTAAGTATGGTTTTATTGGTGAGCATGAGCGAATGATTGTTGAAGGTAGCATCCTAAATGTTGTATATTTTATTTTACTCTGATATTTTATTATTAATTATCGCGGGGGTTTAGGGTGTTACATAGTGGTATCAGAGCAGGTCGGTCTGTCTGGCCGAGTTGTCGAGTTGTGGTCATGTGGCAGTTGATTACTGTCGATGTCAGTTCCTTAACCATTGTGTTCTGTTGTTGATGTGTAACAGATTTAGAATGGGTGGAAGGAATGATGTTGCTATTGCTGCTGTTTTGCAAGTTGTTGCTCAAGCGGTACCGAACCCGCCTTATGCTGGTGAAAATGATGAGTTTCGGAAGAATAGACCGCCTACCTTCAAGGGAAGATACGATCCGAATGGGGCGCAGGCTTAACTCAAGGAGATCAAGAGAATCTTTCGGGTTATGGAATGTTCTGAGGCACAGAAGGTGTGGTTAGGTACTCACATGCTGGCTGAGGAAGCTGATGATTGGTGGGTTAGTACTCGTCAACTGTTAGGAGCGACGGGAGAGGCAATCACTTGGGTTGTGTTCAGTATGGAGTTCTTGAGGAAATATTTTCTTGAAGATGTCTGAGGAAAGAAAAATATTGAGTTCCTAGAACTGAAGCAGGGTAACATGAAGTTACGGAATATGCTGCTAAATTCTCAGATCTGGCTAAGTTTTACCCCCACTATAGTGCGGCAACTGCTGAGTTCTCAAAGTGTGTCAAGTTTGAGAATGGATTAAGGCCTGAGATCAAACAGGCGATTGGTTATCAGCGAATCATAAGGTTTCCAGATTTGATGGATTGTTGTAGGATCTTTGAGGAAGATAGCAAGGCTCGATCGGCTTGCTATAAAGGGGTGGCCGAGAGGAGGGGAAAACAACCGATGAACCGTGGGAAGCCTCATGCAACTCCAGCTAAGAAAGGTAAACAGAAACACGCTGATGGCAAGACGCCAAGGGGGGAGGTGCCCCTGCTCCTCTTAAGTGTTACAGGTGTGGTGAGCTAGGTCATCGTGTCAGTGAGTGCACGAGTGATGTGAAGAAATGCTTCATGCGAGGACATGCAGGACATCTGATTACTGGCTGCAAAGTTAATGTGGTGAATTGCTACAACTCTGGAGAATAAGGCCATATTAGTACTCGTTTCCAGAAGCAAAAGCAAGCTTCAACTGGAGGAAAGGTGTTTGCTTTGATAGGGACTCAGACTTCCAGTGATAATAGACTGATCAGAGGTATATGTTACATTAATAATACGCCTTTGATTGCTATTATTGATATTAGTACTACTCATTCTTTTATTGTTGTTGATTGTGTGAGAAGGCTAGGCTTTGTCGTTTCTCCTATGAAGGGAGAGATGGTTGTCGAAACTCCTGCAAAGGGAACAGTGACCACTTCCCTAGTTTGTTTGAATTGTCCACTATCAATATTTGATAAGGACTTTGGTGTGGATCTTATTTGCTTACCATTGGGAAATCTAGATGTGATATTAGGTATGAACTGGTTGGAGTTCAATCATGTTCATATTAACTGTTTTAACAAGTCAGTGTGATTTCTTGCTCCTGAGGAAGGGGAAGAAGATGGTTTTCTATCTACTAGAGAGTTGAGAGAGCTCTTAGAAGAAGAAACTCAAGTGCTTGCATTGTTTGCATCCTTATTAGTGGAGAGGGAGTCGGTGATTAATGAATTGTAGGTAGTGCGTGAATTTCCCGAAGTGTTTTCGGATGATATTGTTGATGTACCGCCAGAGAGAGGAGTGGAGTTTGCTATTGACCTTGTCCCTGGTACCTGACCTATTTCTATGGCACCATACAGGATGTCGGCATCAGAGTTAACAGAGCTGAAGAAGCAACTGGAAGAGTTGTTAGAAAAAAAAATTGTGAGACCAAGTGTGTCACCTTGGGGAGCTCCGGTGTTGTTGGTGAAGAAAAAGAACGGTAGTATGAGGTTATGTATCGATTACAGACAGCTGAACAAAGTAACGATTAAGAACAATTATCCACTTCCAATAATAGATGACTTGATGCATTAGTTAGTGGGTGCCCGTGTGTTTAACAAGATTGATTTGAGGTCGGATTATCATCAGATACGAGTAAAGGATGAAGATATTCAGAAAATGGCTTTTAGGACCCGATATGGACATTATGAGTATGTAGTGCCTGACGTATTCATAGAGTATATGAATTGAATTTTCCATGCTTACTGGATTAATTTATAGTTGTATTTATTGATGACATTCTTATCTATTCTAAGTCAGAAGAGGAACATGCTGAGCATTTGCAGATTATGCTACAAGTGTTAAAAGAAAAGAAGCTCTATGCTAAGTTGTCTAAGTGCGAATTCTGGTTGAGAGAGGTAAGTTTTCTTGGTCATGTTATTTCAGGTGATGATATTGTTGTGGATCCATCCAAGGTGGATGCAGTTCTACAATGGGAGTCTCCGAAGTCGGTAACTGAGATTAGAAGCTTTTTGGGCTTGGCTGGTTATTACCGTAGGTTTATTGAAGGCTTTTCGAAGTTAGCACTTCCGTTGACTCAGTTGACTTGCAAAGGTAAAACGTTTGTGTGGGATGTTCACTGTGAGAAGAGTTTCATCGAGCTGAAGAAGAGATTGACTACATCTCCGGTTTTAATTCTACCCGAATCAGATGAACCGTTTGTGATGTATTGCGATGCTTCGTTGATGGGTTTGAGAGGTGTATTAATGCAGGATGGAAAGGTTGTGGCTTATTCTTCACGACAATTAAGGGTCCATGAGAGGAATTATCCAACTTATGATTTGGAATTGGCCGCAGTGGTCTTCGTATTAAAAATTTGGAGGCACTATCTTTATGGTTCCAAATTTGAGGTGTATAGCGATCATAAGAGCTTGAGGTATCTGTTTGATCAGAAGGTGTTGAATATGAGACAAAGAAGGTGGTTAGAATTCTTGAAGGATTACGATTTTGGCTTGAACTATCACCAAGGTAAAGCTAATGTCGTGGCTGATGCTTTGAGTCAGAAGTCGTTGCATATGTCTGCTATGATGGTTAAAGAATTAGAATTGATTGAACAGTTCAGAGATATAAGTCTAGTTTGCAAGCAGACACCGCATAGTGTGATGTTGGGCATGCTTAAGATCAACAATGAATTTCTTAATAGTATCAGAGAGGGTCAGAAATTGGATGTGAAACTGGTGGATTTAATGATTGTAAATGAGCCGACAGAAGGTAACGACTTCAGAGTGGATGAACAAGGTGTGTTGAGATTCCGTGATAGGATTTGTATTCCTGATGATTCTGAGTTAAAGAGAATGATTCTAGAAGAAAGTCATGGGAGTAGCTTGAGTATCTATCCGGGAGCTACAAAGATGTATCAAGACTTGAAGAAGATATTTTGGTGGCCTGGGTTGAAGCGTGATGTGGCTAAGTTTGTATATGCTTGTTTGAGTTATCAGAAAGCGAAGGTGGAGCATCAGAAACCTGCTGGTTTGATGCAACCGTTAGTTACTCCAGAGTGGAAGTGATACAACATTTCTATGGATTTTGTGACCGGATTGCCTAATACACCGAGAGGACATGATTCCATTTGGGTAGTAGTGGATAGACTGACAAAATCGGCACATTTCATTCCAATCAATATCAGTTTTCCTTTGCAGAAGCTGGCAGAAATTTATATTCAAGTGATTGTGAAGTTACATGGGGTTCCGTTGAGTATTATGTCGGATAGAGATCCAAGATTCACTTCCAAATTTTGGGAGAGTTTGCAAGAAGCTTTGGGATTGAAACTGAGATTGAGCTCAGCTTATCACCCGCAGACGGATGGACAGATAGAGAGAACTATACAATCTTTGAAGGATTTGTTGAGGGCTTGTGTGCTTGAACAAGGAGGTGATTGGGATAGCCATTTTCCATTGATTGAGTTCACTTATAATAACAATTACCATTTCAGTATTGGAATGGCGCCTATTGAATCTTTGTATGGTCGGAGGTGTCGAACGCCTTTGTGTTGGCATGAATCTGGTGAGAGTGTATTACTTGGACCTGAGATTGTTCAACATACTACTGAAAAGATGAAGGTGATTTTGGAAAATATGAAAACTTCGCAGAGTAGGCAGAAGAGCTACCATGATAAGAGGAGGAAATATCTTGAGTTCCAAGAAGGAGACCATGTGATTTTGAGAGTCACTCCAGTGACCGGTGTTGGACGTGCGTTGAAGTCGACGAAGCTTACTCCTTGGTTTATTGGTCCATATCAGATTTCTGCAAGAGTTTGACCTATTGCCTACAGAGTGGCGTTGCCACCCAAATTGTCGAATTTGCACGATGTGTTCCATGTGTCATAGCTTCAGAAGTATGTTTTGGATCCATCACATGTGATTTCGATGGACGATGTAAAAGTAAGGGATAACCTTACAATCGAGGCCTTACCAATACGGATTGAAGACCGCGAGGTAAAACAATTGAGAGGTAAAGAGATCACTATGGTGAAGGTTGTGTGGAGAGGCGCTGCTGGTGGGAATATGACTTGGGATTTAGAGAGCAGGATGCGAGAGTAGTATCCGGAGTTATTCGTATGAGGTAAATTTTCGAGGACGAAAATATTCTAAGTGGGGAAGAGTTGTAGCACCCAGATTTATTTGTATTATTTTTCGTAATTAGAATTATATGATGTTGCATATATGTGTGTGGTTATGCGTGTTTTAGTTGTGTTTGGGTTGCCCTTATTATGGGATAATAACCTTAGAATTATAGAGATTAGGGTGTTGGGGGTGTGTGACCAATCATGTAGGACCTGGTGTCGGGGTTGCCCTTATTTGATTAATATTATTCATTTAAATTATTAAGAAATATTGTTATTATTATTTAATTAGTAAAATAATAATAATAATAATAATAATAATAATAATAATAATATTGGGATAATAATAATAATAATAATAATATTGGGATAATAATAATAATAATATTATGAATTAAAAAGAATGTTAGAAAAAAATAGAAAAGGGGATTAGGAGAGGAGAATTGGTCATTACGTGAAAAGTAGAGAAAGAGAAAAGTCAGAGCTAGGGCGAGAGAAAGGAGACTCCATCACTGAGGGAGAAGATTTTCAAGAACTCTAAGGTAAGGGTGGGATTCTTTAATCTCTTAAGGGTTGTATAACGTTTGTATGAGGGTAGATAAACCATTAGGACCATCTCTATGCGTTGATTGTATTGGTATGGGGTTGGGATTTGCATGTCGGAGGTTTTGATACGAGGAAAAGTGCATAAATTAACCGGTTGAATTGTGGATTATGTGTTTCTAATTGATTGTATGATAACCTGTGAATATATGTGCATTTTTGGGTTGTTTGTGAGTGAAATCGGAGAAGGGTTAGGGCTGGTTCGTGCAGAAACCGCAACTGCAGAATGGTAAAATCGCGCACTTCGCCGTGTGAATGATAGTTCGCTGAGTGAAGGTTCGCCCCAGATTTGCTGGGCGAACTTCTGGCGAACCCCAGTTCGCCGGGCGAATGAGAGGCGAAGGGAGAAGAGAAAGAAGTGAGTCTTAGGTTTTTGTATGGGGAGGGTAGATCGCTAGAAACTTCGCTAGGTGAACTTGTAGCGAGTATGGCAATGCTGCTTGCTGCTGTTACAGACAGAATTTTATTTAACTCTAAAAATTCATAACTTTTAATCCAAATGTCCGTTTCAGTCGCCGTTCGAATCGTTGGAAAGCTGGTTTTGTATACTTTTTGTTAAAATAAAATTTAATATCAGAATTCCAACTATTTGACACATTAATTAGTTTTCCAGGTATGTCGTGATGTATTGCACGTTGAAATGGTGAGTTTGGTTGTGCGAATGTATGTTGTAGCGGTAGATTGTGATTGTTGCATGTTTCGGCAGGTATATGTTGCGTGTTGGACAGTTGTAGTGTGATGTATGGGATGATTATTAGTCATATGCATTGGTTGATGTATGATATCGTTGTATGCATACCATGTTGCATAAGTTGTGAGATAAGTCGTGTGCCCATGTGGGGTGTGAGCGTCATATCCAGATTCTTTAAAATAGAATTGTTTTGTTGTTGTTGTTGAAGGTAATCGTGTGCCCATGTGGGGTATGAGCAATTACAAGTGTCGTGTGCCCATGTGGGGTGTGAGCGACTTATATGGAAATTCCGACGGGAATTATGATCATGAAAAAGGGATTGAATTGGTACCACATGCATTGAGTCGAGTTGTGGGTCTCATTGCATTGCATTATGTCGTGTTGTATGATGGGTTATATGATTGTCTGCTCAGGTGAAAAAGTTTGTTTTCATTGATGTAGTAATGATAGGGTGAATTGTGTAGTAGATTAAATGCTTTTATACTTTTCTTATACATTTCTTTTGTTGATTTGAGAATCTCACCCCTTCTGTTTGAATGTTGCTTCTATGTGGATAACGTGCAGATAATCAAGATTGGTGCAAAGTTGAAGTTAGTGAAGATGAAGTCTTCTATTTTAAATCGTTTGAGTCGGCGTCTGCTCTGATGTGTAACACTGGGGATTTGGAACGCTTACTGTTATTTATTTCATTATCCGCTATTACTTTTATTTAATTGGTGATGACTATGTGGTATCAAACCTATAATGTTTTAATTGAATTTTTGATGCTATATGAGAAGATTACTTAAGTATGGTTTTGATGGTGATAATTATGTGTTACATGTCGTATGAATGAGCGAATGTATGTTGAAGGTAGCATCCTAAATGTTGTATGTTTTATTTTACTCTGATATTTTATTATTAATTGTCGCAGGGGTTTAGGGTGTTACAAGGATTAGGGCCATAAACATTGGGAATAACAAGATAAGGAAGGTCTCTATAGCTTTCAGCATCAGAAATCAAATGAGGGCCAAATATAGGTCTTGGTTCAACTACATCAGAATCAAATGCGATATGTTTTGGTTCAAAGTTGACCAAGCTTTTGGGAGTACCCTCAGACTCTTGGTCACTAGAATCTCTCGAGGGAGATTTTCTGCATGTTTCATTTGGATTTTGTGGTTTGGGAGCATTAGTAAAGGGTGATGAAATGGGTGTTGGTAGAGTTGATGGATGGCATTCTATAGTGGTTATATACCATAATTTGATTTGTTCTTCACGTTGTTGTTGTTCAGATAACTATTCCTCAGAAACTATGTGAGTTTATGTGACTAGTTGTGGAGTGATTATATTTGGGGATGATGGTTGTGGAATTGGATTTGGAATGGTGAGATTGTTATGAGATGGAGATGGAGGTGGTGGTGTTGGTAAGACAACATCAGAAACATTAGTATCAGAAACAAAAGTATTTCTGGTCCTAGAAGACTTACGAGGAATGAGTGTGTCAGGGTCCTTGGATAACTGTTGGGCACTACAAGAAGTATCCATCAGAATCATAGCTTTCTGGCACTCACTCAGAGGTACTTCATCTTCATCCAGAAATATTACCACCTTCTTCTTCTTCTTCTTCTGAGGTTCACAAGTTCCTTCTCCCTCAGCATCCTTCTTCTTACTGCTTTTCTTTATCTTCCCATGAACATCTGGGAGAGTATCTGAAAGGTTGGATGGATCAGCCCATACATCAATTCCTTCTTCCATACAACTAACAATGTAGAGTGCCAGCACTTCTGGAAGATCAATTTTAGAGAATACTGGGAAACCATCAACAAGTACCCTAATTCCACAAATATCTTCCTTAGAAGAAAGGTTAATTGGCTTAACAATTTTGGAGATGAGACCCATACTTTTCATATTCTACCCCCAGAATACTTTCCCAACATGCTTTACTAGCTCAGTAGTATGCCCATTTACCAGAAGGACTTCAACAAGACTATTCTCCACCAGAATGTGTGAGATTAATCTTCCATTGGAAATAAACTTCCCCTTTTTGGAAGAGCTTCCATTTCTAGATTCTCTTATCGAATCCTTGAGAAATCTAAACAGAATCGCTGGAAGCGCCAACTTGACACCTTTCTTCAGAAAGAATAACATAACATAAACTTCTGAGTGGTGTTGATGTAATCAGTCGATTTGGTGTTAGGTCTGTGATAAATGCAGCCCTGGATGATTTTGAACCATACCCTCAAAGTATCAGTCAAATCTTTGGCACTTGGACTCTTTCCATCATCAAATATTGTTCCTTCCATGAGAGTGATAACAATGTTATTTTCATCAGTAACGGAGTGACGAGGAGATTTTTGTTGTTGATTCTCAGCCATTGAAGAAACTTGAAGGATATGAACAGTTGCAGAGAGTTTGAAGGTTTGAAAGAGAGAAAGTGTGGGAATAATGTGAGCGTAGTGTGAAATGTGAGTGGAGTGGGTTTATATAAACATTTTAGCAATAAATGCGCAGACATAGGGGAAACGCGTAAAGATTTAACCAATTTCTAAGAATACAAAACCCAATGTGTCACGCTATCATCACGCATGCTCAGAGAGTGGGACAACTGTCACCACTAAGAACCACACGATATCAAACAAAATGAAAACAATTAAATGTTGTAACTGTTCGGAATTAAGAAGACAAATCGATAGAATTGCTTATGATCAGAACCTTTATGATTCATGAAACATCCTCACTTCAGAAAGCTCATGTCTCAGAATCAAATAATCAAACAAAAATAAATTCTCAGAACCTAATAAAGAATTCTGGAAGCTTAACATTCTGATAATATCTTTTCACTCTGGACAGAAGTCCATGTACACAGTTTTCAGAATGAAAATGAATCTATCCTCAGCAAGGGGTTTTGTAAATATAACAGCCCACTAATTGTCTATATCAACAAATTTAAAATGGAAAATACCCTTCTGAACATAGTCATGTAAGAAATGATGTTTAATCTCAATATGATTATCCTTAGAATGCAAGATAGGATTCTTGGATAAATAAATAGCAGAAGTATTATCACAGAGAATAGGAATGTTACTCTCAAAGATCTGATAACCTTCAAGCTAACTCTTCATCCAAAGTATCTGAGTGTTGCATCCAGAAGTTGCGATATACTCAGCTTTAGTTGTTGAAAGCGCAATTGTTGACTATCTCTTGCTGGACCACGAGATCAAATTGTCTCCCAAAAATTGACAACTTCCAGAAGTACTTTTCCTTTCTATTCTGTCTCTAACATAGTCAACGTCATAATAACCTACTAATTTGTAGTCACTTAATTTTCTATAAAATAAACCAAGATTAGTAGTACCTTTCAGATACCTAAAGATTCTCTTAACAACAGTTAAGTGAGTCTCCCTAGGGTCTGATTGGAAGTGAGCACACAAATAAATACTGAATAAAATATCAGGTCTAGAAGCAGTTAGATAAAGCAGAGACCCTATCATACCTCTGAATAGCTTCTGATCTACCTTACTACTTACCTCTTCCTTCTCCAGAATGCATGTAGGATGCATTGGAGTTTTTGCTTGCTTGCGTTCTGACAAGTTAAACTTCCTCAGAAGTTCTCTTGTATACTTGCTTTGGTGGATGTACGTTCCTTCTGAACGTCGATCAATTTGAATCCCTAGAAAGAATTGTAGTTCTCCCATCAGGCTCATTTCAAATTCCACCTGCATTAACTAAGCAAAATTCTTGCACAACAAAGCATTAGCAGAACCAAATATTATATCATCAACATAAATTTGCACAACCAGAATATCATTCTTAAAGGTTTTGCAAAATAGCGTTGTGTCCACTTTCCCTATGGTAAAATCATTTTCCAAAAGGAAGTTACTTAGTCTTTCATACCAAGCTCTAGGAGCTTTTTTTCAAACCGTATAATGAATTTTTAAGTTTGAAAACAAAATATGGGTTTTCAGAACTCTCAAAACCAGGGAGTTTGTGTACATACACATCTTCAGAAATGTACCCATTCAAGAATGCTCTGTTAACATCCATCTGATACAGAATGATGTCATGATTTATTGCAAGCTAAACTAAAATATGAATAGACTCTAACCTGGAAATTGGAGCAAAGGTTTATGTATAGTCTATCCCCTCTTATTGTCTAGAACCTTGTGCTATCAGTCGAGCCTTGTTTCTGACGACTTCACCTTCTCATTGAGCTTGTTTTCGAACACCCATCTGGTTCTAATGACATGAACACCATTTGGTTTCTGAACAAGATCCCAAACATCGTTTCTGGTAAATTGATTCAGTTCCTCTTGCATAGCCAAAATCCATTCATTATCTAGAAGAGCTTCATTAATAAACGTTGGCTCTATAAAAGATACTAAACCCATAAGAGTTTCTTCATAAAGTTTGAACGAAGATCGAGTTCTAACTGGTGCATCTTTATCTCCCAGAATCAATTCTTCAGAATGAGGAGTTCTTGGTTTACTCTTCTTTTGATGAGATGGACTAACGATAACTTCTAGTTGAGTCGTTTCTGAGTCTTTTGTTTCAGCATCCTTAGCTTTGCCTTCTGAGTCTTTATCTCCAAAATCTTTATCCTTGAATTATGAGAAAGTGATCTTCATATATGCAAATTTATCAATTAGCTTTTACTTTTCAGGGAAAAGCTTATCATTGAATCTAACATGAATTTATTCTTCAACGATTCATGTTTCAGTGTTAAAGACTCTGTAGCCTTTTGAGCGTTTAGAATATCCTAACAATAAACACTTATGTGCCTTAGAATCAAACTTGCCAAGATTCTCCTTAGTGTTCAACATAAAGCAATCACAGCCAAAAGGATGGAAATACGAAATGTGGGGATTTCTGTTCTCCCACAATTCATAAGCAATCTTACCCAGAATAGGTCTAATAGAAATCTTGTTTTGAATATAACACACTGTGTTAGCTGCCTCTGCCCAAAAATGCTTAGCCATATCAGTCTCTTGGATCATGGTGTGGGCCATCTCTTGCAAAGTCCCATTCTTCCTTTCTACAACCCCATTCTGCTATGGAGTTCTAGGGCAGGAGAAATCATGGGAAATGCCATAAGAAATCAAAAAGATTCTCAAAATGCTTATTTTCATATTCGCCACCATGATCACTTCTAACTCTGACAATTTTGCAATCCATCTCTGTTTGCACTTGTGACCAGAAGGTAGAGAACACAGAATGTGACTCATCCTTGTATTTCAAGAACTTTACCAATGTCCAACTCCTATAGTCATCAATGATGACCAATCCATGCGTCTTACCATTGAAAGAGACAGTTTTCACTGGCCCAAACAAATCAATGTGCAGAAGCTCTAACGGTCTAGAAGTAGAAAAAACATTTTTCGTTTTGAAAGAAGTTTTAGAAAACTTGCCTTTTTGACATGCTTCACAAAGAGCATCTGAAGTGAACTTTAGGTTGGGTAAGCCTCTGACTAATCCAAGCTTATTTAGTGGAGAAATCATTCTCATGCTAACATGACCCAAACGTTTATACCATACCCATTGCTCCTCATTAACAGACATTAAGCATCTTACAGTTTGATCTTTAAGACCAGAAAGCCTGATCTTATAAATTTTGTTCTTCTTCTTTCCGTAAAAAGGACTGTGCCATCTTTCTGAGTGACAGCCTTACAAGACTTTTGATTAAAAATGATATCATAACCATTGTCACTAAGCTGACTGATAGACAATAAGTTATGCATCAAGCCATCAACCAAAAGAACATTAGTAATAGAAGGGAGTTTACCATTCCCAATAGTTCCATAGTCAATGATCGCCCCTTATGGTTTCCTCCAAAACCAACAAAGCCTCAAGGTTTAAGTTTCAAATCTTGGAACATATGCCTTTTTCCTGTCATGTATCACGAGCATCCAATGTCCAGGTACCATGATTGGTGTCTCAACTGAGCTGCTAAGGATGTCTCTTCAGAATCGGAGTCTGATTTTGAGTCTGACAACACTTTGTCTTCTGGTTCTTCAGAACCTTCTGGATCAACTGTAGTTGCCATCAAAACAACATTGACATGTTCCTCTTTAGAATCTTCTTCTTCTAATTATGAGTCATCCCATGTATCCATAAGCCTCTTCTTGCCATTAGAAAACTTCTTCTTAGGCCTTTTGTCCTTCTTCGGCTTAGGACACTCATTCTTATAATGGCCTTGCTTTTTGCACTCATAGAAAATAATCTCTTTACCAGAACCTTGCTTCTTTTGTCCAAACAAAGAATCAAAATGACCAGCAGTCCTCCTAGCTCCTCTGAATTTCCCTTGACCATTCTGCTTGTGCCTCTAGAGTTTGTTGACCCTCTTGGAAATCAACGACAACTTATCATCATCTTCTGAGTCTTCATCAAAATATTTTGATTCTTCCTCAGCTTGATAAATCCTTGTCTTCTCAGGCTTGTACTTCAAGGCAACAAATTTACCTCGCTTCTCAGGTTCATCTTCCTCGAGTTCTATCTCATGGCTTCTTAAAGAACTAACAAGCTCTTCAAGACTAGTATTGTTTAGATCCTTTGACAACTTCAAGGAAGTTACCATAGGTATCCATTTTTTAGGGAGACTTATGATGATTTTCTTGACATGGTCAGTCGTAGAATACCCTTTGTCTAGAACCTTGAGTCCTGCGACAAGCATCTGAAATCTTGAGAACATAGCCTCAACGGTTTCATCGACTTCCATTTTGAATGCCTCATATTTCTGGATTAAGGCCAAAGCCTTTGTCTCATTAACTTGAGCATTCCCTTCATAAGTCATCCTTAGAGAATCAAAGATAGACTTAGCAGTATCTTTGTTTGTTATCTTCTCATACTCAGTATAAGAGATAGGATTAAGCAATATCGTTCCAGCCTTATGATGATTCTTGTAATCCTTCTTTTGTTGATCTGTCATAGCACTTCTTGCTACTTTGTTTCCTTCAGCATTTACTGGGTGAACGTAGCCATTTTGAAAATTTAAGAAGGGGAGAGATGAAGAGACTACCCTAAATCATAAAATAAAATCTAAGGAAGGAAAGATCTAACCAAGATACTATGCTATCTCATCCTTTGGATTCAAGCAATAAGAAAACAGATAAGCAAAGATACAACCATGCATCAGATAAAGAGAACTTAAGCCAAGGACAAAGATGTGGTAGCAGAGCTAAGTCTTCCACAAGTCAACTCAAGGTCAAGGTACCAGATGAATTCCAAGCTCTCAAGTCACAACTCCAAAGCATAGGGCAAAAAACCTAATTCTAAGTCCATAAGTCCATCATCCAAGTAAGGGATAGTCACAAAAAAGTCCAAGGAACATTAAGTCTTTTAATGGTTTAGGCCTTTATTAATGTCTTAAAATAGAAAAAGAAAGTCCAAGTGGACAAAAAGAAAAAGGTATAAGTATAAACAATAGCAAATGATATGATAATGACAATAATAGAGCAATATATATAAGGTGCAAGAAGGTAAATGACTTAAAGTTAAATGTGCATAAAAGTAAATGACATAAAAATAAATGTTAGCACAATTATATGATTAATGTTAGTGTTGGAATTAACAATCCGATTCGGGACAAATTTAGCGCTATGTTAAGCAATCGTAGCATAATCTTTAAGGAAGATCATGTTATGGGAGGCCGATCAATAACAATTTATGTACCATACATGTTAGAGATATGATATAGAGATCATACTCCTAAAACATGTAGCACAAGTCAAAAAAAGGTGGATCAAGACCTAAGTCAAGGAAGATGGGTCAATTACATCAATCAATCCTTCATGGTACTTAGGATAAGCTTATGCATCAATCCAAAGTACCTCAATTGATTAATGATCAATCAAATGGTAGATTTGAAATGATGAAAATTCATCAAGCAACAATCAAGATCTCATGAACAAGATGAATCACACATAATCCAATTGATCATGAGGAAAAGGTGAAAGAGAAAAAGAAAGAGATGAAGATAGAAGGAGATAACACAAAAAAGAGCAAACCAAATTGGATCAAGACATTAATCAAGTTATCATCAAAATCAATCATCCATTTTGGTGGATTAGAGTTTTCACCTCATCAACACTCAAGATCCATTGAGTTTGATGAAACTTATGATCAACTCAACCAAGATCCAAGCCCAACCGAAGTCAACATAGGTCAAACAAATATAATATGCAATAAAATGAATCAAAAAGATTTTTAAAATGATTTTTAAAAGGAAAATAAAAGGGAAAATCCATAAAGTCCTTTAAATCACCAAATAAATGGCCAAGAAAATTATGGAAGGTAAAAAATAAATCAAGAAGCATATGGAAAATTTTCAGAATTTTTAATGACATAAAACTATTTTTAAACCAATAAAAACAAAGGAAAAAAGAGAAAATTAAAGAAAAAATAGAAAATCATAAAATAAAAATACCCAAAAATAAAATTAGATGAAGAAAAATAAAAGAAAAATTTAGAAATTATTTTGGGATTTTTATTATGAATTTTTGAAGATAAAAACAATTTAAAATTGAAAAAGAAAAAGAAATAAACCAGGAAAAATCCACAAGCGTTGGATCTGGCCTCATTAATTGACGTGGCATATCCAACGTATCTTATCTGATGGTGCATGGTGCATTTTAATAGAAAAAGCGCATCAGATCCACAAAATAAAACAACCATTAGATCAAAGTCAAATGATCAATATATGCGCATCCAAAGGTCAGGATGAGAGGAGCATCGTGGTCCTCAAATGAAATAACGCATCTGAACATATTTAAACTTAAACAAACTCGGGCCACCATTCCGAGCATCTTCTCCGGTGAGTTGCTCACGGAGTTTGCTAAATATAAACGTTAGGACGTGAGACCACCATTATTGCAACCGTTGTCTCATCACGAATTCAACTTCATGCTCAAAATTCATTTATCTAAACTGGGCATGGAGAATTTCAGAGAAATCTCATTAAAAAGCAAAACACAAAAAATGAAATTAAATGATGAACACAATCAATCAACACCAGATAATTGAGGGGAAAACATATAAAAGTGATGGCCTACATCGTGGTAACTTATTTGAAGCAAATAGATACTTCTAACTACCTGAACGAGAGAGTGATGAAATTGCTCTAAAAATGGATTTGGTGAGGATGATTCAAAAGCTTTCAATGCTTGGAAATGATTGGAATAGCTTCAGGATGTATCAAGTAAGCTGTATGAATCAAGAATTTGCTCTGAAATGGCTTGGAGATGTGAAAACAAAACTCTCAATTTGGAGGTTCAAGTGTGATCTGGGCAAAGTATTTTTGGCTCTCCAAAGCTTGGGAAATGAATAAAATGTGTCCTCTATTTATAGGAGAGAATGATGGAATGCTGAGAGGGGTGAAATGATCCAAATTGTGTTGAATACGTGTGCACCCTCATCATGAAGGAAATGTGACTTGAAGTTGCTCAAAATTCAGCCAAATCATGTGTTTTATGAGTCATTTTGCTTTGGGGAACTTCACTAATCATGTTTAGGTCCAAAACATGTGGTAATTTGATCATTAGAGTGAGTTTTGGTTGAGTGAAAATTCTGACCAAAATAGAAATTGCAGTTCCAAACACCAAACTTCAAACCACTATGAAATCTTGTACACACCACCTTTATGGCTCATTCTTCTTGCAATTAGCTCACATCATAACAAAGAGTACAATGTTACAAGAAAGTATTGATTTGGACATATGATCAAAAAGTTATGGCATGTTGAAGTTGGCACAAAAATATGGCAATTAGGTCATGAAAAATTTTAAGCCCAAAGTGGTTGAAAATGACCTATAATGTATCAATGAACTCCCTGGCCTTCCAAGCATAATTAGGTTTTGACCCTTGAAGCAAACTTGTAGAGGGAATTTCAAAGAGTAAGTAGCAAAAAGGACCAGCCTTAGATGTTGAAAATTGAAGAAGTTATGATTCTTGAAAGTTGAGAAAAAAAACCACTTGAAAATAGGTCAAAATTTCACTAAGTCCACAAATGACCTATAATGTCTTCAAACTTTCGATGATCCTCCAAGCATAATTGGCTCTTGTCATGTAAAGACAATTTGTAGAGGATATTTAGAAGAGTCATGTGTAAAAAGAAGCATTCAAAAATATTGAGAATTGAAGGAGTTGTGATCCTTGGAACTTTGACTTTCAATGTTGACTTTTTAGGTTAAACCTCTAGGAATCAACTTGTGATCTTGGATTTTTCTTGCATTTCAAGGTACATGGATGATCATTTGAACTCAAAATAACGTGCCATTGAATTTACTTTAATTAAATTGACCAAAGCTTGAGGTAACTTGTTGATGAAGGCATGAAAATAAACTCATGAACCTTTGACTTTTCTTGAGAGACAAGTAACAAAAATTTGAGGTATATTCGATCAAAATGAGATTGAGTGATGCTTGAGATCTTATACTTTGAGATTAGAGGCCATGCCTCGATGAAGAGAGCCCTTGGGAATCAATGGTTGACCACATTTCAACTTGAGGGACCAAAACCCTAGCTAAGGAACCATACTTGATGTTTTTTTATACAAAACCCTACCTTGCAAAGAAACAAAATGGACAAAGCATTTTTTTATATATTTTGATTAGTGATTAGTTAAATATAAAGCATATAAACACAAAGGCAAACGATATAAAGAAAGGTGCGTGGTGATTTCTGCATATGCAAGTCCAATGATGAGAGAGCTAGAGGATAACCAAACTTGTGATCTTGATGCATGAAGATGCAAAAGAAGTGGGATCTTAAGGTTAAAAATTAGGGTATGCTAGTGGCTTTGCACCGAACTACGTTACCAATTCTGTATTATTTCATATTCAACATTTATTCTACCAGTTACATATTATACTTGTCATACACATTATTAAAACAATGTGCCACATCTTGTTATTTAGAGAATAAATTTTCAATTCTATTAAATAATATTAAAAAAACTGTAGTTAATTTAAGTATAAAAAAGGGGCACCTGTCTAAATTTAACTAAAAATATGCTAGAAACTTTCTCATTCCAAGCTATTTGCGAATTTTAAGAAAATAATACGATATATTAAAATGATATATTCATTTTAATTATAAATTTAGAATTATTCATTAAAATATTTTTATTAATTATAGTTAGTGAAGTAATTAAATAAAATAAAAATTAATAAATAAAGGTAGATTAATGAGAAAAAATAATAAATATTATATTAGTAAAATAAAAGAATGATTATTTTAAGACATAAAATAAATCTAAATGAGACACTTTTAATTAGATGATATTAATGTGTATCTGTAGGTTGCTAATTTCGACGCCAAGGAAATTGTTCAAAAGCAAAGTGGAAAATTCGACAGGCTAATCCGACAGGTCATTTCGATTAGAAGGTTTTTTATGAGAAAGGCAAGTCGAAGACAAATGGTACTTAGGGAAATCATTGGCAGATTTTTCTAAGTATAAAGGATAGTTTCGACACAAGAGAAATAGGCCCATTCGACGGGTGTTTGAAATTCAAATTTCAGGAGGGAGTTTCGCTTTTGAAATTGGACGCGTGGAACGCATCTAGGAGGCGAATGCATGCAGAATGCCATTTGTCGCCAGTAGGAGAAATAGCTGTTATTGGTAGTTATTTCGTTTGTATATAAATAGGGGGTCTTGGTGTTAGATTTCCGTGTGTGTTCAGAATTTGTACAAATCACTCAAGAAATACTCAAAGTAACCGTGAGAGAGAAAAGAGTAATTACTGAGAAAATGTACGTTTGAAAAACACCAATTTTCATTCCTTGCATTTTAAATAGAAGTTTAAAGTTCTTCATTTACAATTCCTTTTACATTTCTGTCATTTTTTTTACTTGCAAGTTATTTCCATTTCGCCCTTTATTTCAAGAAACAAATTTATCATTTCTGTTGAAAAATACAAAGTTTGATGAAAACTATGATGAATTCAATAAATAAAAGGTTTTCTAACGAAAATTGCCAAAATTGTTAAAGCACATTGTCCTAGGATTTGTTTGATCGGTCCTGTCAGTAAACTAATTTTACATAAATTAGGAGATCAGCGGTTGTTTGCGATTTTTCCAAGCAAAAAAATTGGCACGCCCAATGGGACCTTGTGCTATTAACATTTGAAAATCTTCATTTTACAGTGTACTCATAAGAAATTTGCTTCGTCTTGTTGCATGAAATTAAGAAGTGGTAAACTAGCCATAAATAACGAAGAAAGACCTAGAAGAAGACGAGTACCCAGAATGGCAAATCCAAATCCGCCTAACAATCAGAATGTTGTGAACAATGAAATACCACCCCCTAATCCTTCGACTGGGGGCAGTATGGCCTCAATATCAGTATCGGAGGCTAATCCATCAACAGCGGGTTCGACACCTGCACTTTTAATACCTCAGAGTGCGCCTAGTTTTTAAACTATGGGACCCCAAATGCCTCAAATGACTCCCCCTCCCTCAGGAAGTGTGTACAGACCCTTTATGTCTGGGTTTTCGATGCCACTAAATCGAGAGCAACCATATGGAATGCCAACTTCAGTAATGGCAAGTTTGCATAACGCTCCATCAGCATTTACAGACCCAACAATGAACATACCTTCGCCCTTACAAGGGTTCGGTTCTGGTGTGAACAATATAGGTCGAATTAGCCAGCCTTTAGGAACGGGGGTACCAAACGTACATGCCAAACATCACCAATAACTCTGCGCAAGTGATCAGGCAACAAATGGATGAGAGTAACCATGATATGGTCCAGATGCTGGCCCAACAAATGGGGGTTATATTCAATACTTTGATCCAAAACACTACACAAACGAATCAATAATTGGCGGCACAGATGACGCGCATTGCTAATTTTTTCGGTGTCCCTCGACCTCCCCTGAGGGGACAGGAAGTTCAGATCCCAAGGGTAGCGGTCGAAGAAGAACCTACTATAAACCAGAGACCAATAAATGTTCCTCAGGAAAACCTACAAGACCAGGGAGCAGTGGTCGAACCACCTCGTGTCGAAATGCCTGTCCAGCAAGAACCTGCGAGGGTGATAGTAAATAGGGGTCAAGACGCTGATGATATTGTGCAACGAATACGTTGTAATAAAATGCCGGCGGAAAACAATTTAGCAGCCATGGTCGAAAGAATAATGGCTCGAAATGGGGTAAATGTAGGGCTGCAGAGGCCTAGTTACACATCACCATTATCTGAGTATATATTGCAGGAAGATTTACCCCCAAGGTGGAAAGTCCCCAAATTCACTAAGTTTTCAGGAGACACGAGTGAATCGACGGTCGAACACGTGGTCCGTTACTTGATCGAAGCAAGAGAAATAGCGCACAATGAGAACTTGAAGATAAAATATTTTCCTAGCTCTTTGACGAAAAATGCTTTTACTTGGTTCACGTCTTTGCCTGCGGGTTCGATCCATACGTGGACCCAGTTGGAGAGATTGTTCCATGAACAATTTTACATGGGAGAGACAAAGATAAGCCTGAAAGAATTGGCTAGCGTAAAGAGAAAGTTTTCAGAACTAATAGATGATTATCTGAATAGGTTCAGATTGCTCAAGGCAAGATGTTTCACACAAGTGCCAGAGCACGAGTTAGTCAAAATGGCTGCTGGCGGCCTCGACTATTCTATAAGAAAGAAACTAGACACCCAATATTTAAGAGACATGGCCCAATTAGCTGATAGGATTCGACAGGTCGAAAGACTAAAAGCCGAAAAAGCTAGGGTTAATAAAAATAGGAAAGAAAGGGTGGCCTATGTTGGAGTCTGTGAGGAGGATGACGAAGAAGAATCGTCAAATTTCGACGAGCAAGAGATAGATTTGGCAGAGTTAAAATAGGGCCCACCTTATTCCTGTAAAGTTTTGGCTCCGTCGAATGGAAAAAATCCAGCCGAATCGGAGAAGAACGACAAGTTCCCTAAGAGAACTTATACGTTCGACGTTACAAAATGCGACGAAATATTTAACTTATTGGTTAAGGATGGCCAAATGATAGTACCCCCTGGTACTAAGGTGCCTCCTTTAGAACAACAGAAAAAGAGAGGTTTTTGTAAATATCACAATTTTTTGGGTCATAAAACGTCTCAATGTTTCCTTTTCAGGGATCTAGTCCAGAATGCAATAAGAGATGGAAGGCTCAAATTCGGTGACAAGTCGAAGTCCCAGGCTAAAGCGGATTCAAACTCCTTGCAGGTGGTGGAAGCCCACTATGCTGAGCCATCCGTAGTGAACATGGTTGAAGTTGTTGAGAGCTTCGACAATACCTTGGACATGAAGAAAGATGCTGATGGTTTCGACCGCAACATGAATATGGTGGAGGTTGCTGAAAACCCCGCTGACAAAGTTGACATGGTCGGAGACATGACTGATGGTGTGGACCGGTCAATGATGGTCAAGATTGCTGAAGATCTTGGCGCAAAGAGCATAGAGAACTACCTTGTTGAGGCCACTGAGGGCATCAACAACGAAACTACTGAGAGTTTCGAGAAAGTCAACAACGAAACTATTGAGGGTTTCGACAAAGACAAAAATGAGACCACTGAGGGTTTCACCAAAATCAATAAAGGAACTATTGAAGGTTCTTATAAACAAGCTGCTGTTGGGATTCTCCGAAGAACCATAGAGGACCCGAAGGACAAAACCGTTGGATTCATCACCCCACAAGTTGCCAGGAGTCCACTCCCAAAGGTTCTGTCGAATAAAATCTCTGAGGATTTCAATCGAATGAAGAAGGAGCATGAGGTCGACGAGGGCCTCACCTTGAAACTGAAAAAGTTGGGCATGGATGCAGAATCACCGGCCAATATAAACATGGTTGAAGTAACTCAGGACGCTGCAATACAAGTTGACGAAGAACGTCGACGGGAGGAGTACCAGAAAGTGGCTTACCCAAAAGAGGAAGAAAATCTGGCAGATTTTATTCATAGATGCCAGAGGAAGAAGTCTGAGGTGATGTTGTGCCCTCGCTGTAGTGCTGTCTTTGACAAAAAAGGCAGCACAAAACTTAGAAGGAATAGAGAGGGCAAGAAAAAGAGGAAATTGGAGGCCTGCTGGAGAGAGGTTCGACCCCAAGAGAGGGAACCAAAATGGAGAGAGGTTAGGCGAAAGACGTCCTAACACGTTCAAACCAACAGCCAAGGCTCCAGATGATAGGTGGGTGAATCCAATCCGACAGGCCCAGGGGCAAGGAAAATGGAAGGATTTTGAAGTGCAGAGGGGATCCTCTATGTCATACAGAAAGGAAATCCAGAAGTCCAAAAGGGTGACTTACCCTTCTGAGAATTATAAGGGTAAAAACCCTATGACGAAGTCACAATGGAGGAGATACCAACGTCGAAAGAAGGCTAAGAGGGAGGCTACAGGAAAAGACAAGCCAGAAACTAGCAGCACGTTCAAACTTCGACCCAGATGGAAGAAGTGAAGCCTGGTAGTCCACCCACTGCTCCAGTGCAAGAGGCACCAAAGGAGGAAGTAACCAAGGATGAAGAAATAACAGATGATTTTAACTTAGAGTCAGAAGCATCATTCGATGTGACATGTAATGTCGTTTCAGTGCTCCCCAGGGAGTATGATCAAATTATGGAAATCGAAGATGGAGAGGAAGCTTTGGAGGTCAAAACGGCCAGGCACAGGCCCGTTTGATACTATATCATGAACAACGGATGCGTCGAAGAACATAATGCATTTTTTGAAAGGCCAAATGACTCAATGAAGAACCACCTTAAACCCCTATTTATAAAAGGGAAAGTTGGCGATGTAGGGGTGAATAAGATTCTGGTCGATGGGAGAGCGGCTGTCAACTTGATGCCGCACTTTATGCTGAAGAAAATTGGAAAAGATGATTCCGATACCAAACCTCACAATATGGTATTGTCGAATTATGAAGGGAAAGTAGGAACTACTATGGGTGTGATTCAGGTAGACTTAACAGTTAGAACCATTACGAGACCAACTATGTTTATGGTGATTGCGTCGAAAGCAAACTACAACCTTCTCCTGGGTAGAGAGTGGATACACGGTATTGGTGTTGTCCCTTCATCAATGCACCAGCGAATAACCATCTGGCGCGCAGACGGCATAGTCGAAAATATAGAGGCAGACCAAAGTTATTTTTTGGCCGAAGTAAATCAGGTGGATAGGAGGAGTTTCGACAAGAATCTGGCTCACATAGCTCCTTGTAGCCCAGCCACCTTCGACATGACGCCAACGGATAATGCTTTTTGCTCTTTATACCTTCATCCTACTCACGGGTTTCAGTGGGATAGGGAGGTAGTTGGTAAAGAAAACTACATTTTTGGAACCGCACACATCCAGCCAACTGGCTGGGGCAGCGAATTCAGTGACAATGAGTGAGTCACTAATTCTTGAAAAGATCGTGGCTTACGTAGCCAAGAACAAACTCAAAGCGGCCTTAAAGGCCGAAGTAAAGTATATGGCTGTCGAAGCCAATCAAATTGAAGCAGATCGACAAGGTCTCGAAAAGGATTCAAATTGGGATCCTCAGGATAAAGATCAAGGTGATTTGCAGAATCAGAGGCTGGACGCGATTTATGACAACGAACCGTTGGGCTTCGAAAAGGATCCTTTAGCATCAAATACCAAGATGGTGGCACAGGATCCACTGGAAGAAATCGACTTGGGTTCGGGGGCAGTGAAGCGACCCACTTACATCAGCGCGAAAGTAAGCCCCCAACTCAAGGTCGAAATAGTCCAATTGTTGAAAGAATTCAAAGATTGCTTCGCATGGGACTACGACGAAATGCCCGGGCTGGATAGGAGCTTGGTCGAATTAAGGTTGCCAATAAAACCTGGGAGGAAACCTGTGAAGCAAACTCCAAGGAGATTCGCCCCAGAAATCCTCTCGAAAATTAAAGAAGAAGTCGAAAGACTTCTCAGGTACAAGTTCATCCGTCCAACCAGGTATGTCGAATGGATTGCTAACATAGTTCCTGTAATAAAGAAAAATGGCAAGTTGAGGGTATGCATTGATTTTCGAGACTTGAATTCAGCTACCCCAAAGGATGAATATCCTATGCCAGTAGCGGAAATGCTTGTCGATTCCGCCGCGGGACATGAATACCTTAGTATGCTTGATGGGTATTCTGGTTATAATCAAATCTTTATTGCTAAGGAAGATGTCCCAAAAATGGCGTTTCGATGCCTTGGAGCCTTAGGCACTTACGAATGGGTGGTAATGCCTTTTGGTTTAAAGAATGCTGGGGCAACATATCAGCGAGCAATGAATTCAATTTTTCACGATTTCATTGAGGATTTTATGCAGATTTACATTGACGATATTGTTGTTAAGTCCGTTTCAGAGAACAATCATATAGTTCATCTTCGACAATCCTTCGAAAGGATGAGGAAATTTGGTCTGAAGATGAATCCTCTCAAATGTGCGTTTTGTGTGCAGGCGGGAGACTTCCTAGGCTTTGTGGTCCACAAGAAGGGGATCGAAATCAACCATAACAAGGCCAGGGCAATAATGGAGGCGAAAGCACAATCTACGAAGAAGGAGTTGCAGGCTTTACTTGGCAAGATCAACTTTCTTAGAAGGTTCATCTCCAACCTTAGTGGGAAGACGCAAGCCTTTTCTCCTCTACTTTGACTAAAGAAAAGAGATTTTGAATGGGGGCAAGAGCAGCAGGATGCTTTCGAAAAGATCAAGGAGTACCTAACGCACCCCCCAATCTTAGTGTCACCTTGTAGAAGTAGAAGTATGAGGTTGTACATATCTGCGTCAGACAAGACTTTAGGGAGCATGTTGGCTCAGGAGGATGAGAATGGTATCGAAAGAGCCATCTACTACCTCAGTCGGGTCTTGAACGATGCGGAAACTAGATATAGTGTGATTGAAAAGTTGTGTTTATGTGTGTACTTTTCTTGTATGAAATTAAAGCACTATATAAAACCAGTTGATGTTTACGTTTCTTCTCATTTCGACGTTATAAAATATATGTTATCTAAACCAATCTTGCACAGTCGAATTGGAAAATGGGCATTAGCATTGACTGAGTATTCTTTGACATATTTGCCTTTAAAGGCTGTCAAAGGACAAGTGGTGGCTGATTTCATAGTCGACCACGCTATAAATGAAGAGTCTTTGAATTATATTGAAATGGAACCATGGAAGTTGTACTTCGACGGTTCTAGTCATAGAAATGGAACTGGAATCGGGGTTCTTGTTATTTCTCCTGACAAAATTCCAACAAAATTCAAGTACAAAGTCGAAGGACTCTGCTCAAATAATGAGGCAGAATATGAGGCTTTGATAGCAGGACTTGAAATCTTGTTGGAATTGGGGGCAACTCGGGTCGAAATAATGGGCGACTCTGAGTTAGTCATAAAGCAGATAACAAAAGAGTACAAATCTGTTAAGGAAAATTTAATCATGTACTTCGTAATAGCTAATCGACTCTTAAAAAGGTCCGATATGGTTACGATTCGACATGCCTCGCGAATAGAGAATCAGGAAGCAAATGATTTAGCGCAGATAGCTTCAGGGTACAGAGTATCAAAGGAAAAGTTACAGAAAGCTATTGAAGTTAGAGGAAGAGTGGTGTCAGCAAGATTATCCCCATCAGATTTGGAAACAGTAAAGCTTGGATACGCTGACGAAGAAAATTTCAAAATTTTTAACATAGACGACTCAATGGCTGGAGACTAGAGAAAGCCTATAATAAAATACCTGCAAAACCCAACAGGACCAGTCGAAAGGAAAATCAGATATCGAGCTTTGAGTTATGTGATCTTGGGAAATGAACTATTTAAGAAAACTCCGAAAGGAATACTACTGAAGTGTTTAGGCGAATCAGAGGCGTACATAGCATTGTCGAATGTACACAGTGGGGCATGTGGTGCACATCAGGCAGGCCATAAGATGAAATGGTTATTATTCCGACAGGGAATGTATTGGCCAACTATGTTAAAAGATTGCGTCGAATTCGCGAAAGGATGTCAAGAATGCAAAGTACACGCAGGGATACCACATGTTCCTGCAAGTGAATTACATTCTATAATAAAGCCTTGACCTTTTAGAGGTTGGGCTTTGGATCTAATTGGAGAGATTCGACCTGCCTCTTCAAAAAGCCAGAAATTTATTTTGGTGGGAATAGATTATTTTACGAAATGGATTAAAGCCATACCCTTAGTGAACGTGGATCAAGAAGCAGTGATCGAATTCATACGAAAGCATATTATTTACAGGTTTGGTATCCCAGAGACGATAACAACGGAACAAGGATCTGTTTTCACGGGAAAGAATATGCAGGAATTCGCGAAGGAAATGGGTTTCAGACTCCTCACATCAACACCTTACTACGCTCAAGCCAATGGTCAAGTGGAAGCTGCAAATAAGGTTATAATTGGCTTAGTTAAGAAGCATGTGGGAAGAAAACCAAAGAGTTGGCACAAAACGTTGGACCAAGTTCTATGGGCTTGTCGAACCTCGCCTAAGGAAGCTACAAACACTACGCCTTTTCGATTAACGTTTGGCTATGATGCGGTCTTACCAGTCGAAGTATACTTGCAGTCAATAAGGATACAAAGACATCATGAAATTCCATCAGATACATATTGGAATATGATGATGGACGAATTAATGGATTTAGACGAAGAAAGATTAACAGCGTTAGAATTACTGAAAAGGCAAAAAGAAAGAGTGGAGAGATTCTACAATAAAAAAGTAAAAAATAAAGCTTTTTCGGTTGGTGATTTGGTGTGGAAGGTGATTCTTCCCATGGATCGAAAAGACAGACTTATGGGAAAATGGTCCCTTAAGTGGGAAAAACCTTTTCAAATCATACGAGTATTTTCCAATGGCGCATATGAAGTCGAAGAATTGTATAAAGATAAGCGTATATTAAAAATAAATGGGAAGTATTTGAAAAAATATAAGCCCACATTACAAGAAGTTAAAATAACAGTCGAATAATTATGCAGGAAGAACAAGCAATATGGTGGATAGAAAATCTTTCGCAAAATAATATAGATCCAATGTCATTACAAAAAAGGCCTTAAAAGGCCAAACAAAAATATTACAAATATTCAAACGGGGAAGGATTCTTTCAACTTTTCAAATTTCGACTTCTGAATTTGGAGACGAAGCTCACAAAGTGCCTTGCCTTTCGAAAGCTCCTCAATTTCCTCACCAAGTTTTCGGGCCCTATCAACATGATGTACACCAACTTCAAGTTCTTTACGGATTTCCTCTTGGTCGATGTGCTGCAGTTCTGCTTGACGCTTTTCCGCCTAGGAAATTTTGCTTTGAAGAACAGCAATTTTCTTCTTCCACTTGAGGATGTTCTCACCACACAAAGTTGCTTCTTTCTTATTTTGTTCAGACACTTTTTCTAGTTCAGTTACTTTGTTGGACGAATTGGAAGCAGCATCCCACTTAGCAAG
The DNA here is from genome assembly GCA_022829125.1 of Lathyrus tuberosus. Classification (NCBI taxonomy): domain Eukaryota; kingdom Viridiplantae; phylum Streptophyta; class Magnoliopsida; order Fabales; family Fabaceae; genus Lathyrus; species Lathyrus tuberosus. The sequence continues at coordinate 2,374,857 of JALAZF010000348.1, forward strand.
TTGGGTTTCTGTCTTATTTTTGAGCTTCTTGGAGTAATCTCGAAGCCTATTAAAGTCAGTCACCACAAGATCTATTAGGGTAGTGAGGTCCAGCACCACATCAGTAACTTCAGGGGGAGCCTCCAGGACATTGATTTGCTTCAAGATCTTCTTTAGATCGAATTGAGCAGATGAGTCATTCTCCAGAAGTTGAAATAGATCAATGTTGAGAATTTTTTGTCGAATATTTGCCAGCGATTCGTCCATGGATTTGGCATCAGAAGTAGTCCCTGAAGTGGTCGAACTACTAATGGTAGTATCAGTAAAATTGTAGCGGGAACTAAGCATGAACTTTAGGTACTCAAAAGGTCTTTGCACTTTCAGATTTTCAAGCTCCTCGTGAGAAAGTTGGGTCGAAGTTGTCACGGTCGAAGCAGTTTTATTTGTTTGACCAAGGTCTTCTTTGTCACTTTCTTTCTCTTCGTTCGTAGAAGCTGCGGGAGTTGGCGGCCTTTCGCTTACTTTTTCTTCCAGCTCTTCGCCATCAGTTACAACCTCCTCATCATTCTCTTCATCAGCGACTTGTAAGTTGAGGGGAGATTGGTCTTCAGGTTCATTACTTGTGATAAGCGCTGCAGTAGGAATCACAGTATCCCCACCAGTGTCGACTAAGTCGTCAGTCTCAGGACCAATTTCTTCTTCCACTACGTCTGGAATTCGTTTAGAGATAGCAGTGGGCTGGTTTACCTCAGTAGCTGACTCCTTTGTCGAATCCTTAGCAGAAGATTTAGAGGCGCTGGTTGGCTTGTAGGTAGGATCACTACCGGTCTTTGGGAGAACTTGGACCATGGGATGCCCATGAGTATCGACAAGGACCTGAAAGATAAATAAATCAAGAAAGGTAACACAAGTAAACAGCCTTTTCAGCGTCAAAAGAAAAGGGAAAAAACCATACCATGGGAGTTTTAGTCTTCAGGCTAGAGCTTTCGCTTTCTGCTGGAGCAAGGGTAGTTTCCTCGCCTGGATTTTTGAATGGAGTTTTTTCAAAAATTCTGGAAGTAGGAGGTTTTTCTGGTGGAGGTTTGGTTGTTTTCTTTTTCTTCTTGGTAGGCTTTACTTCGTCTGGTGACTCATCACCATCATCAGTGTCGGCATCTTTGATTTCATGTTCTTTCACTTTTCTTTTCTTAGGCGTCGATGGAGGTCTTCGACTGCCCTGTGGAACAAGAGAAATTTTATTAGTATGTCAGAAAATAAGAAAACACGTGGTGACCTAAAAGAGAAGTAAAGTAATACCTTCGCCAAAGGCGTCTTGGTAGTGTCTTTTTGGGGCTTTACATCTCCAACAGCTGTTGCTTCGCCAGTGGTTGTTCTTTTGGTCGAAATCTTGATAGCTAGAAAAGAAAAGAAGAAAAGAGTCCAGCGTAAAATAACGTATATATGTTTAAGTAAATGAAAAGTGAGGTTGAACTTCTTCCCATTTGTCACACCTTCATATATAGGAGTTTCCACGCGAACGTGTTCTATGCCAATATGAAGGTGGCCTTTGAAATTGTCCAAGGTGTACTTAGTCGGAACCACTCGCTTGGCACGTTTCTGGTTTTCTTGGCAAAGAATTTTCATAGAATCCCCACAAATGAACCAATCTGGAAATGGAGGGCTAAGAGCCACGCCAAATTCAGCAGATGGTAGAGGGGGAAATTTTGGGCGATAGAGTTTAAAAGCTACCTCATAACGTTGTTCTGGTCGAACATATGCAGGTAGTTTTAACTCATCCAGTTTGTTGGTAAATTTGCGTTTCAAAGTCACAGCTGCTTCGCTTATGGTTCGACTAAGTTCATTAGGCCTATAGGCAGTTTCAAAGTATTTCTGGAAAGCTTGGATTTCTTTGACGTGTCGAGAAGTACCTTTCTTTGTCTTGTCCTGCACAAGGGCAAAGGCTCTGGTCAGTTGAATGGTGAAAGAATCCACATTAAAAATTTGAGAATCATAGTAGGCCCTCCACCATTCGTCAAACCCTTGAGTGCAAAAGAAGCTGGGTTGAAAGACCACTGGTTGGATTTCGACCAGATTCGAATACTTCGCCAGCAACTCAGAGCATTCATCTTCAGTATGAGTCATATTATAATGAATCAAAGTGCCTTTTCTGGAAAAGAGGGGTTTTGGTATTATTTGTATCAACCCAAACTGTCGAGAAACCAGATTGGGCTGGTAATTGACAAGGGAAACCTTTAGTTTCGAAGGACCAAGTCTGGAAACTAAAAGTCTAGGAGTAAGAAAAGATTCCCAGACATTGAGAAATTCGTCTTCTAGAGATTTTGACTCAAGGGGAAGTTTTCTGATAAACCATGCAGGTTCAACCTTCCTATCAGCAAAAGGAGCCATGTTGGAAGTAAAATTGTAACGTTTAACAAACATCATAACATAGCTGGTAAAGGTTTGTTGGAGACTAAGACCTTCGTCATGGGGCGTGAGTTGCGCCAAACGGAGGCCTTCGACTCTTCTGTCCCCTAGGGCAGCTGCATCCACAGTCGACTTATTGGGAAGAGAGGCTTCGAAGGTGGCATTGAGCCACAATTGTAAGAGCCAGAAGGGTCCTGATAACAGCAGAGTTTTCTTCTCCTTAATATTCTTCAGGGTGGTAACTCCTTCGCCAAGAGATTCGTAGAGGTTCGCCAAAATCATCTCGCTAAGACACAGCCGGTGTCCAGCGTGAAGTTGATTTGCTATGGTGATGTAGCGTTTCGCCACCGGGAGAGATCTGGAGCAAAAGACACATCTCGACAGCCAAAGGGCCAGGAAGGATACGTGCTCTTGATCAGATACTTCTTTAGTCTCTTTATCATGATAGTTGGCAATGTAGGCTGTAAAAGTGGCTTTGTTGGTGTCGAAGCCTATTGAATCGTCAGATAGCAAGTTTGGATCATAATCGACTCCTAAGGGACTTAAGCCAGTAATGGCAGCTATGTCAAAAAGGGTGGGAGTAATCATCCCACAAGGAATGTGGAAGTTGTTATAAGTGCTATCCCAGAAATAAAGGGAAACTAGAAGCATGGAAGGACAATATCCTGGCCCTACTTTCGACAGCTGAATGAGATCAAAAATACCCATAGTTTTCCAATCATTACTTTTAAACTTCTCTATTTTTTCCAACCAAGCTAGGTAGTCAGAGGGATCTTTCGACATAGGGCAGGATCTAGAAATTCTAAAATTATTCATATACTCTAAGTTTATGACTTCTTCGGAGGGGGTCCCTTGGCCATCTACTTTGGACTTTTCGTCTATAATTTTTTCCTTATCAGTTATAGGTCTAACCCCGTTTGCTTTGGGTTTGTAACGGTGATAGGTTGGAAAAAATTCTTGTACCTTAACCGGGTCTAATTTTAAGTCAGGCAAAGGTCCTAACATGGCATGGTATTTACTAGAAATCAAGATAGGAATGAGTACCTGGGATTGATAAATGCAGCGTTTTTCCTCTTCATTGGGAGGTTCCGGAACATATTCTTGATTTCCCACCACCTTGGGACCAAAGATTCTTTCCACTGGCGCTAAGCTGTTGGATTTTCGGGAGTCTTTACTTGCAATTTTTGGAGTAGCAGAAGACGCCATTGTTGATTACAAAGCAATAGAGAAAAATGGAGAAGATGAAGTTTGAAGAGAGTTTTTGTTTTGGAAAGAGGAAACGTAAAAAGGTGGAAAATGGAGTTTTTTTACTTATATATAGATGAAGGAATGGAAGCGGTTAGTATTCAGAAACTTTAATGGAAAAATAATGGAAAGATTGTGGGACACGTGGAGATTTTGAAGTGAATGATTCAGACGGTGGCAGTTAGGTTTTTGGCCCACGATCTGCTAGGGGTTAGAGTAGGGATGATGAAAGATCTCAAAACGTGGGCTAAAAAGACGTTTGAGAAAAGCATAATGATGATTCTGACATTTCTAACGTCTAATCATATGAACAGTCACTGGTCGAATTATTGAGGGCGTCGAATTGCATTGGCAAAAAATGCTTTTCTCCCTTGGTCGAAAATTCATTTCTTGGGGGGCAATTTGTAGGTTAATAATTTCGACGCCAAGGAAATTGTTCAAAAGCAAAGTGGAAAATTCGACAGGCCAATCCGACAGGTCATTTCAATTAGAAGGTTTTTGATGAGAAAGGCAAGTCGAAGACAAATGGTACTTAGGGAAAGCATTGGCAGATTTTTCTAAGTATAAAGGATAGTTTCAACACAAGAGAAATAGGCCCATTCAACGGGTGTTTGAAATTCAAATTTCAGGAGGGAGTTTCGCTTTTGAAATTGGACGCGTGGAACGCATCTAGGAGGCGAATGCATGCAGAATGTCATTTGTCGACAGTAGGAGAAATAGCTGTTATTGGTAGTTATTTCGTTTGTATATAAATAGGGGGTCTTAGTGTTAGATTTCCGTGTGTGTTCAGAATTTGTACAAATCACTCAAGAAATACTCAAAGTAACCGTGAGAGAGAAAAGAGTAATTACTGAGAAAATGTACGTTTGAAAAACACAAGTTTTCATTCCTTGCATTTTAAATAGAAGTTTAAAGTTCTTCATTTACAATTTCTTTTACATTTCTGTCGTTTTTTTTACTTGCAAGTTATTTCCATTTCTCCCTTTATTTCAAGAAACAAATTTATCATTTCTGTCGAAAAATACAAAGTTTGATGAAAACTATGATGAATTCAATAAATAAAAGGTTTTCTAACGAAAATTGCCAAAATTGTTAAAGCACATTGTCCTAGGATTTGTTTGATCGGTCCTGTCAGTAAACTAATTTTACATAAATTAGGAGATCAGCGGTTGTTTGCGAATTTTCTAAGCAAACAGTAACACATCATTTTAGAGAGAATATTAAAAATAAATGGTTTCTTATAATGAGTGGGAATAGACGAGCCTAATTAAAGAAATCAAAGTTTAGATCTAATATATACATTTGTGTTTGGCCTAATTTATTTTTTTCTTCTCTTCTTCTTTAAAGAGAAGTTAAAGTAAACATGAATTATTAGAAGCTCTAGTTAAAAAAAAAGTATATTTACTAAAAATGATATATATAAACGGGGTTTTATATAAGATGTTCAAATTTACTTTGAAAGAACATTTCAAAGCATTTTTTCACTACGTGCAACCTTTAACTCTAATTTGTGTTTCACTTGAGAACCTGAAACAATCGGTGAAATGATGAAGTAGGATATTGTTGCGGCACAACAAAGCTCCAATATGATTTTGAGGGGGTGGATTTGCAAGATTAGCACTCCAACGCCTAAGTCAGTGAAGGAATGAGGAGTAAAACGAATTATGGATCGGAGACATGATACCTCAAATACCACATGTGATACTTTTTATTTGAATTGTGGAATGACTTGGATAAATATTGGGCCTCACCCTTTTGAACATGTGCTCAATCCAGAATAGTTTCCCTCAAGGCTTGTTGTGGTGCAACAATGAGAAGTCTTTAGAAAATAGAGCCAGGTTCATTACTAAGAGAAGTGGAAAAGATTTGAATGTCGACTTGAGTGGCCTTGGGAACATGCACATAAATTCCAATCTCATCATTGAAACGTCGCATAAAATAGTTCTTACATGTGGCCTTAGCTCCTTAGCCTAGGGCGTGGCACCTCCCTATAGGGTGATCAAGTGTACTCGAGGGACGTTACAATATTGAGGCAAATCCAACCTTTTTTTCATCTATTCATTTTAACTTATTTTGGAATGTTCATTAACCTACTTCCCCCAATATATATAAGGTTATATCGCCTTCCTAGTCACATTTCCACTCTTTTCCCAAATTGTAAGTCTTTCTTCTTCTTCGAATTCTGATTTCTCTCCCCTGAGTTGTGGTGAGTCATGTTCTACCAATCTTTATTTTCATCTATGGGATTTTCATTTCTTTTGTATTTTCTCGATTCATTCCATTCCCATTATTGTTCTTTGCTTTAATCATTTCTTCAAGTTTCATTTTTTCTAGGCACCATTTCTCTTCGCTGCTTACCTTTTGTTATTTTCTCATTCATTGCTTTCGTCATGGCTAATGTGGGAGGCGACCTTACAAATGTTTTGGAAATTTCTAGTGATGTGAGTGATGCTTCATCTCACACTGAAATAGTAAACTAAGAAATTCCAAACATCGCCAGTTTAAAAGTTAATTGACCAAATGCAAATGTTATTGTTCTTAGTAACAGTTCTGGTTCTGGTGAGGGGTCTATCGAAGATAGAAGCAAACCCTAAAATTCCCATCTTGGTGGAAATAGCAGTTCTGTTAGCCCCATCATTAGGGATACTAATGTTGGCCCTTCTTCTCCCGAGCTTGTTGAGGCCCACTAAAATTTTAGAACCATTCCCTAAGACATCATCATTTTTATGACAATTACGAATACATGATTAGAAAGGAGTGTAAAGCTCTCATCATGCCTACTAATGTTTCCAAGTACCGCTTGGTGGAAGTGGATTCATTGAGAACTGCTTCCTTCTTCAACAACTAAAAAAAAATTAGAATATGCTTATAGAGATGTGGGATCGTCCTCTATTTGGTATGTTTCCCATGTTGATCCCATCAAAAGGATATACATCTCCTTTGAAGGGTGCTCTATACCTTTGTTTTAGTGCTTATTTTCCAGCTTGATATTCAAGTTGCCCTTCAATAGCTTCGAGGAGGGAGTGTTATACAACTTAAGAATTACCCACTCTCAACTGCACTAGGTGCCTTGTCCATTTGTCAAAGTGTTCTAATATCAGTGTGAGCACTGAGGGGAAGATCGAACCTTACATTATTCTTCCATATTTTCAATGTGAATCATACTTCGGTCGACGAAGATCGAGGACAATGGTTGCTTTTCCCCCACCAGTCTTTAAAGATGTTTGACGTCTACCTTGAGTGTTGGAAACAAATTCAAGGACTATTACTTTTTGGAGACCCCATTGAGTCAAAAGGCCCATTCTTCTTTTTGCATCATCCTAGAGGACGACCCCCATGTTCGGAGCCGATTAAATATAAGGACAAAATTCTAGAATTTTTGTGCTACTAGGACATATGCCTTTGTTTCTGACTTTTTGACCCCGAAGGAAGAGTCCTTGAAGGGTGATTTAGTCACATTCTAGGAGAGTATACACTATCAAGAAAGAGTCATCCTTTCGGACGTACCGTTTCCCATAACAAAAGAGGTGATATATTAATACACATTCAGTTGTGGTGTCGGCCACCGCCCTCGAAAAAAATGATTTTTTTTTGTGAGGAGAAGGAACTGTCTTAATTATTACTTCTCTAATTCACATAATATTTATGGTGATTATTTTCTTATTTCATTTTGCAGATAACATGGGTGTGCTTGGGAATATCTTCAAGTATATTGCTCTTCCTCCTTCCCCTAATTCTATTCCAGCCTCAGCTGAAACTGATGTGCCCCAAAAAGAGAATGTGCCTTCATCAACGGGGCAGACGCAAATGACCTAAGTCGTACGTGAAAATACTAGGGAGCTAAGGCACCCATCCTTTGAAAACCAAAGCAAAAAGTTGCGTAACTAGTTTACCTTTGATGCTGGTGGAACTTCCAAGAGGGATTGTGGTAAAGGTTAAGGCGTGAAGGAAGGTTAAGGCGTGAAGGAAAATCAATGACTACAAAAAACACATGTTACCTCGGGCGTGAAGGGAACTTTACCTCGGTTATACAAGCGAGGTTATGAAGGGCGACATGAAATCTTGCCACTTTACCCCTCGGTTTCTAAATAACCGAGGGGATAGTTGAAATGGTCATTGGTTCGATCCCCAACAATAACATTTTTTGATATTTTGAAAACTAATGTCACATACCTCTTGGTTTATGACAAAAATCGAGGGGAAAATGATTTATTTATTTTTTAAATACAAATTACATTGTTTACACATAATATTAAATTAAATTGTTTAAAAATTCCATTGTTTACACATAATATTATATTTTTTACACAAAAAATTAAAGTAAAAATATATAAAAAATTTTGAATCTGATTCATCATCATCACTGTAAGTGAAGATCAAATGTAGGATCCTCATTTTATTGAATATTGGGGAATACCAAATGTTGGATATTTCATGCATTTATTTCTGATATAAAAAAGGGTTAGATAAATAAAATGAATATTCAATTATATGATTATTTAAGAACGCAAACCTTAAACCCAAATATTTTTCTTCTCTTGCAATCCATCATATAGAAGAATATTTCAATGTTTCTGATATAAAATAAATAAGTTTCAATATTTTCATGACAAATGCTTTCATAATCAATTTTTTATATTCAGAATGTCTTTTAGGTTTCACGCGGATCAATAATTGCAGTGTCTTGAGCATTGATACTCACTAAACAGATAAAAAAATGTGTTTAAGGACTACGAAGAAACTCAACAAACACACTTATTTTTTTCGATTATGATTTATACCCAAGGTAAAAAGTTTTTCTTTTTAAGTGAAAATCACAATAAATTTTGTACTTTTAACCTCGATTTCTAAAAGAGCCGAGGTAATAGATGACTTCTATTATTTCCTTTTTCAATTTTAATTTTTTTTACCATTCACCAATTTCTTTGTGTGTTTTAATATGATTAAGAAAAAATTTCTCAATGTTGTCAACGGAAGAAATCAATATATATTATAGAAAGTTTTCTTTGATTAACAATATTGGAAAGTTATTCCATTAAACATTAACATGAACAACAACAACACATTACGTGTGTAAGAAGAACAACAACACATAATCAAAAAAAAAATTCTCACAATCCATCCGATAGAATGATTTTAAGAGTATGGAGCGGTTAAACTTGTGAGATAGGTTTAACGTAAAATTTAGTGAAGAAATTATTTTATAGTAAAATATAGGTATCATACCCCTCAGTTATTTGAGAAACAGATGGAATAGAATATTTAATAATAAAAAAAATCTGAAATAATAAGAAATGTGTCGTTTTTAAAGAAAATAAAAAAACAAAAAAATTTAAGGATGTCTCCTGAATTAGTTTATCCCTCAAGTTTTTCTTAAATCAAAGAAATAGAGAATACTTTCTTTAAAAAAAAATAACATAGCGCGTCATGAAATTTCCTTAATTTTTTTGTTAGGTGAAATGAAAAGTGTCATAAAATATTATATTTATAGGAGTGATCCTTCCAAGAGACCTAAGCCATCAGGGTGTACATCTAAAAGGGTGACTCTCGATTGTGATCCTTTTGCTCTCCCCTCTTTCAAATTCTTAAAAGTCTTTCTATCATGAGGGTCTCATTCTACTAAGGAGTTAAAATCTTGCATCTCTGGAGAAGAATATGCTTATATTCAAAACCTCGCCGATACGATTAAGTTGAAAAAAATGGCTGAAGCATTCTTTAACGTGTATTAGGGTGTTTCTTTGTTCTCCTTGACGAAAGTTGGTTGTGGTGAGTTATTTGCACCTGGTAACCCTACTAAAAAGCATTCTTTAACATGTATTAGGCAGTTTCATTGTTGTCAACAAAGAAATAGAACCTATTGCTTAATATTTGATGTCTCGACAAAGAAAAACTTCTAGAACACTTAACAACAACATTATTTTATTAATTTATTTTTGTGGTAGTATATTTAACTACATTTTTTCAAACCAATATCTTAAGCTTTAATGATAGTAACGTTCGTCATTTTATATTCTCTTTAGTTATAAGAGGGCCTACCATGTCCGGTCCATTATTTTTATCAGGCAAACAACCATTGACTATCACTAAAATATCCCTGCCTCGTGTGGCACGTTGCAAAACATATAAAAAAGAAATATATGATATCGATCATTTAAAGAAAAAATTTTGTAGAGAGAAAGAAAATATACCAAAGATGAGTTCCTTTGCAGAGAGAAAGCCACATGCTGTGTTAACTCTATGTTTCACTTGAGAACCAAAAATGATCGGTGAAACGATGAAGTAGGATATTGTTGCGGCACAACAATGCTTCAATATAATTTTGAGGGGATGGATTTGCAAGATTAGCACTTCAACGCTTAAGTCAGTGAGAGAATGAGGAGTAAAACGAGTTATGGATCGGAGACATGATACCTCAAATACCACATGTGATACTTTTTATTTGAATAGTGGAATGACTTGGATAAATATTGGGCCTCACCTTTTTGAACATGTGCTCAATTCCGAATAGTTTCCCTCAAGGCTTGTTGTGGTGCAAAAGTGAGAAGTCTTTAGAAAATAGAGCCAGGCTCATTACTAAGAGAAGTGGAAAAGATTTGAATGTCGACTTGAGTGGCCTTGGGAACATGCACATTAAATTCCAATCTCATAATTGAAGCGTCGCATAAAATAGTTCTTACATGTGGTCTTAGCTTCTTACTCGAGATTTAAGTTAGTTTCTTTTCATCAATAACAAATGTATTTATAATTCTTGCTTGTAGTGTTGATACTCATTGTTATCAATAACATGTTTAAAATTTTAAAATTGTTCTTAGCTTTATTGAAAGCGTATGAGTAATTTAACTTTTGAATTTGTGATTGAAAATGTAAAACAGTAGATAATAATGTCATGTATAAAATTTTAATTTTGGACCTATAGCAGGGAATGCTTTATTTGGTAGCATGGGTTGTTTTATTGTTTAAGAAAGATTTATTTGTTTATGAATTAAGGTTTAGAAATACATAAAATATTGAAAATTAACTTAGTTATGGACTTGCTTATGAATTTAGTGTATTTTTTTGTATGATTTTGTAGCACAAAGTTGATGATGAAGAGTAGAAAAATTGATTCATTTTTCAAGAGGAAAGAAAGAGATGAAGAAAATAGTGCTTATATGTTTGAACCTCAAAAGGTTTTAGAGAACCCAAGAATTGAAGAAAATGTGAATAGAGTTCTCGGTTCCAAATGACATTGAGAATTTGATAGAACGTGATCTTGGAAAATGTCTTCAATGTGGGAATATCCACTAAACCAAATGGTTGAAATACGAAGAGCTTATTTGAATGGGTTCATATCAAATTCAATTAGAGCAATATCCATTGTTTGGTAAAGAAGACCATCAAATAAAATTTCAATATGTTTGGTTTAGTATTTTTCCTTCATGGTTACAATATTCACCTTTAGAAGATGTTGCTTATTTATTACCGTGCTATCTTTTTAGCAAAATACCAACTGGACGTCGTGGTTTGGATGTTTTCATTTCTACGGGTTTTAGAAAAAAAGTTAGAAATGGAAAGAATTGTGCCTTTCTTAAACACATAGTGACAGATCCTTGTTCACCACACAACAATGCTATGAAAGCATGTCAAGACTTGTTGAATCAAGATGGGCACATTTGGAATATTTTTCAAGCTCTAAGTTCGATTGACATTAAGAAGAATCGACTACGTCTCAAGACTTCAATTGACATAGTCTGTTGGTTAACTTTTCAAGCTTGTGCTTTTAGAGGTCACGATAAAAGTAAAGAATCATTAAACCAAGGTAATTTCTTCAATTGATAAAACTCTTGGCAAGTTACAATGATGAATTTGTAAAAGTTGTGTTAGAAAATGCTACATTTAATGCAAGTATACTTCACATCATATTCAAAAAGAGATCTTGCACATTCTCTCAAGTAGGGTGAAAAAGTATATCCGTGAAAAATTGGTGATCCCAAATTTTGTATACTTGTAGATGAAGCTCGTGATGAATCTAAAAAAGAGCAAATGTCTCTTGTTTTGAGATTTGTTGATAAAGATGGTTTTATACAAGAGATATTTTCTGGTCTTGCACGTGTTAATGACACTACATCTTTAACTCTTAATCAAAAAGTATGTGATATACTTTCTACATAACCTTGATGTTTCTAACATTCGTGGTCAAGGATATGATGAGAGGAGAATGAAACGTTTTACAAGAACTATTTATGAAGGATTGTCCTTATGCATATTATGTTTATTGTTTTGCTCATCGATTGCAACTTGCCCTGGTTACAACAGTAAGAGAAGTTAGACCAATTCATTAATTCTTTGATAAGATAACTCTTATTGTGAATGTTGTTTGTTCTTCTACAAAGCGCCATGATGAGTTACAAGCCTCTCAATTATAGGAAATTTAACATTTGTTAGAGATTGGTGAGATTGTAACTGGTAAAGGTGAAAATCAAATTGGCACTTTGAGACGTGTTAGGGATACTCGTTGGGGATCACACTTCTCTTTTATTTCTAGCTTAATAAACATGTATGAAGCAACTTGTACTGTTTCAAGAAAATTTGCAAAGGAATGATTAAATTATGCTTCATGTGGAGATGCTGATAGTGCTTACAATAACTTGAAGTCATTTGATTTTATATTCATATTGCATATGATGAAAGAAATCATGAGTGTCACGAATATGCTATGTCAAGCCTTACAACAACAATCCCCTGATGTAGTTAATGTTATGCATTTGGTTTGTACAACGAAAACACTTATTCAAGAATTGGGAGAAGAAGGTTGAGATAAATTGTTTACTTGTGTGAAGTCCTTTTGTGAAAAACATGATATTGAGATTCCTGATCTTGATGATGTTAATTCAACAACAAGATTTGGTTGTTCTCTTTTTTAAGAGAACCAGGTAACCATTGATCATTGTTTTAGAGTTGAAATATTTTTCACTACCATTGACAAACAATTACAAGAGTTTAATAGCAGATTTAGTGAGCAAGTCATTTATTTGTCAACTCTAAGTTGTGCTTTGTCTCCCAAGGATAACTACAAGCCTTTTAACTTTGATACTATTTGCACTCTAGTTGAAAAATATTATCCTATGGACTTCAATGAGAAAGAGAGGATTAATTTGCAAGTTCAACTTCGATATTTTATTATTGACGCTCGTCAAGCATCAAGTTTGAACAATTTATCAACTATTCAAGACTTATGTTCCTCTTTGGTTGCAACTATAAAGAATGAAATTTACTATTTGATTGATAGATTGTTTTGCCTTGTCATGACTCTTCCTATATCTATGACCACTACTAAAATATTTTTTTCGGCAATGAAAATTATCAAGACAAGATTGAGAAGCAAAATGGAATCTGATTTTCTAGGAGATAGTATGATGATTCACATTGAAAGAGAAATTACTGCAAATATTAATTTTGAGACTATTATTGATGATTTCAAGTCACTCAAAAACCGTAGATCATTGTTATAAGGTATTTTTAAATAATGCACTTTAAACATTTCATGTTCAACTTTATGTTTATTACAACTGAAATATTTTATATACATTTTAGTATGAATATTTGATATATAATTTACAGTTTAGTTTTGGCCATCCCAAATTTTATAGTCTTGCTTCGCCAATGTGTGGTAGTATATTTAACTACATTTTTTTTCAAACCAATATCTTAAGCTTCAATGATTTTAACGTTCGTCATTTTATATTCTCTTTAGTTATAAGAGGGCCTACCATGTCCGGTCCATTATTTTTTATCATGCAAACAGTGATTGACTATCACTAAAATATCCCTGCCTCGTGGGACACATTGCAAAACATATAAAAAAGAAATATATGATATGGATCATTTAAAGAAAAAACTTTGCAGAGAGAGAAAATATACCAAAGATGAGTTCCTTTGCAGAGAGAAAGCCACATGCTGTGTTAACTCCATTTCCAGCTCAAGGTCATATCAATCCATTGTTGAAACTAGCAAAACTTCTTCACCTTAGAGGCTTTCACATAACCTTCGTCAACACCGAATACAATCACAAACGTTTGCTCAAATCAAAGGGTCCAAAAGCCTTTGATGGTTTCAGTGACTTTACCTTTGTGACCATACCAGATGGCTTAACTCCAATGGATGGTGATGGTGATGTTAGTCAAGACATACGCTCTCTTTGTGAATCAATCATGAACAACTTCCACCAATTCTTTGATGAACTTCTTACAAAACTTCACGAATCTGCCATTGCTGGTCTCATCCCACCTGTTACCTGCTTTGTTTCTGATTGTTACATGCCATTTACAGTAGATTCTGCTGAAAAGCATGCACTCCCAATTGTACTCTTTTCCTCATGCAGTGCTTGTTTTTTCTTGTCCACTTATCACATTCCAAAATTGTTTCAGAATGGTGTACTACCACTCAAAGGTAATTATTTACGATGATTTTGAACCATGTTGATTATATATTTATAAATATAGCTTCAAGCTATCGATTTTTGCAATTATGATATGCAGATGAGAGTTATTTAACAAATGGATGTTTAGACACTAAAGTTGATTGGATTCCAGGTTTGGTAAACTTTAGACTGAAGGATATTTCTCGTCTAGTAAGGATAAGAGATCCTAATGATTTGATGATAAAATCTATAACATTAGTGGCAGATAAATGCCACAAAGCTTCTGCTATTGTTTTCAATACTTGTAATGAACTTGAGAGTGATATTATGAATTCTCTCTATTCTATATTCCCTTCTGTATATACTATTGGTCCATTTGCTTCGTTTTTAGATCAAAGTCCACAAAAAGAATTGATATCTCTAGAATCTAATCTTTGGAAAGAAGATGCTAAATGCCTTGATTGACTTGAATCCAAGAAACCTGAGTCTGTTGTTTATGTGAATTTCGGCAGGATCACGGTTATGTTTGAAGAGAAACTGTTAGAATTTGCTTGGGGTTTGGCCAACAGCAAGAAACCCTTTTTGTGGATCATTAGGCCTGATCTTGTCATTGGTGGCTCGGTTGTTTTGTCATCTGAGTTTGTCGATGAAATTCTAGATAGAGGCCTAATAGCAAGTTGGTGTCCACAAGAGAAAGTTTTGAACCATCCTTCAATTGGTGGATTCTTGACTCATTGTGGATGGAACTCAACCACGGAAAGCATATGTGCTGGGGTGCCAATGTTGTGTTGGCCATTTTTTGGCGATCAGCCATCAAATTGTAGATTGATTTGCAATGAATGGGAGATTGGGATTGAAATTGATACTAATGTAAAGAGAGAAGAGGTTGAGAAATTAGTGAATGAATTGATGGTGGGAGAGGAAGGAAAGAAGATGAGGAAAAAGGCAATGGAGTTGAAGATGAAGGTAGAGGAAGAGACAAGACCTGGTGGTAGTTCATACATAAACTTGGACAAAGTGATTAAGGAGGTCTTGCTTAAACAATATTAGATTAAAGAGATATTTTCTTATTGAATTTATTTCTTTGACAACCAAAAACAATGCAATATTTTAGAAATTTTATTTATTCTTAAGTTGTAAGCAAGCAATCACATAGCTTGTATTTTTCGCTATATGCACTTTTTGTATTGGTTATGCCTTCTTTATTTGTATTGGATTTTCTTGTTCTTTCTTGCGAAGGAAATCCCTTTTGGCCTTTATGTGTGTAAGAGGGGATTGTAACTAGCCTTCTACCTTTGCTTCTAAATTATTTGTTATTCATAGTTGTGCCAACTAACATTTTTCCTGTTTGTTAGAATGAGTTACAAAGGATGTATGTTAAGCCTTCAGTGAGTGAAGGATACTAATCCTATATATATATCCTCTTGTACTAGGACTCTCTATTAAAATCATCAAAACCATAATGTACAGAATATTCTAAAATAAGAAAATTTTATCGCATTCACCGTTTCTAAAATTGTATCATAGAGATCTATTTATGATCTCCTAACATGAATAAATAACCTCCACCACTTAGTTTGGTTATGTAGTCAAAAAAATTGACATGTAACTTACCATGAACACGTTTTACCTTCCCACAACCTCAATCCACCATGAGCACTAGTTATGATATCATTCGTCATACGCCACATGTAATCTCTACACCTGATAAACAAACCATTGACAAGTCTGATAAAAAAGTTGAAGACATAAATATATATAACACTGATCCTAACCCCGATATTTGCCAAGACACCAAAATGTCAATCCTAACCAATCACAAACCTAACCCTTTATCTGGCTACATATGCAACCGCTCATTGAATTGAGTCACATCTAATTCTTCAGGTATTCTTTACCTTATCTTTCATTATCATTCATATGTTAACATTTCAAATTCTCATAACAAATTTTCAATGTCCCTTAATGTTGATGATGAGCCTTTTAGCTATAATTGAGCTAGAACTCAAGAATGTTGGGTTTAGGAAATGAGTTATGAGCTGCAAGCATTGCAGCAGAATGAAACTTGAATCTTTGTAGATTCTCCTTCCCATATCAAACCTATAGAAAGCAGGTGGTTTTATAAGGTGAATCATAAAACACATGGCACAATTGAGAGGTATAAAGAAATACTAGTAGAAAATGGATATAATCAGATAGAAACAATTGATTTCTTTGAATTTTTTTTCACCTATGGCCAAAATCACTACTATAAGAGTTTGACTAGCATTGGCAACTATAAAATCCTAACATTTATATAATTAGATGTAAATAATGCCTTCTTGCATGGTAACTTACAAGACAAGGTTTACACGACTTCCATAAAGTTCCATATGATCTAAACCTAACCATGTCTAATTAATTCTCTGTATAGCTTAAAACAAGCAAGTAGAAAGTGGTATGAAAAGTTGATAAGTGCAATATTTTCTAGTAATCGAGGTGGCTCATTCTAAAATTAACATAACTTTATGTCAAAGAAAATACTTTCTTGACTTGTCTCATGATACATGATGGCTTGGAGTCAAACCTTCTTATACACCTCTTGATTCTTCAGTGAAATTACATCAAGACTCGTTAACCCCTTTTGAAGATGTTGCAAGTTACATAATACTTGTAGGAAATCTTTTATATTGGAGCATTAAAATACTTGGCATAGATTTTGTCGCACAACAACTCCACCAAATTCCTTACTTCACCTTTCATTACAAATTATGAATTACGCATTATGAAACTTCCATCAGAGTCATAAAATATCTCAAAGGATCACCTAAAAGAGGTTTAGTATTCATAGAAATGCATAGATGTAATTACACCTAAAAGAGGTTTAGTATTCATAGAGATGCATAGATGTAATTACTTGAATTTACTTATGCATATTGGGCAACATGCATTAATTCTAGAGGATCCACATCTAGACATTGATTCTTTCTTCAATCATCCCAAATTTCATGGAGAACAAAAAGAAGCATCATATTTAGTCTCGAAGTTCTTCTGAAGCCGAATATATGGCTCTATCTTTTGCTCCTTGTGAGTTGCAATGGCTTGTTTTCTTAATTGGTGAATTAGGGTTGGAATGCAACAAACCTTCAGTTTTTTAGTGTGACAACCAAAGTGCTATCCACATTGCTAACAACTCCTGTATTTTATGAGAAAATCAAATATCTTGAAATTGACTGTCATTTTGTTTGAAAAAGAATTCATAGAGGATTGTTCAAATTGCTTCCAATTCGAACTAAATCCCAAACTGATTATTTATTTACTAAGCCCTACAACGTAAGACCTATCATTGCTTCATATGCAAGTTCAACATGTTGGCGTCTACCATGTTCAACTTGAGAGAGGGTTTTGAACTAGTTACTTATTACACAAGCTATTGCAGTGCCCTGAACAAAGTGTTGTGTTGAACTTGTAACTTGCTACACAAGTCACCATTATATCATGTACAATTAGTTTAAGCTTACTATAGTAGGTGGCTAATATTGTTAGAGTTCGTTAAAAGTTGAAATTTCAATATATAGCAAGATTGTAACTAACTTTTCAATAATCAAATTCAATTAATCAAAGAATTTTTTTTGTGTGGATTTATCTGCTTGCAGGTATGAAGCTAATGATTCTAACGTTGGTGACCTTCTTGCTGTTTTCACTACAACATTTTGGTCCTACGGAAACGAAAGAAAACCGTTGCAAAACCCCAAAAAAAACGTTTCCATAGCCTATAAGAACGGTTTTCCGTCCGTGCCAAACTGAGGTGTTGCCTTAATTAGCCTTTCGGAACGAGTTTTGTACCAGATGACAACGCATTATGGATAAAAGTTGTTTTAGCTATATTTAGAGAATGGCTACCAGACTTTCCAACAACAACAGTTTCTCTCTGTTCTCAGCTTAAAACCGTAGCAATTGATATATTTTAAATAAGGGTATGCAAGGAGATATCGCAACGGTTTGTAATCGTTGCTGATTCAAAACCCGTTCTGGTAGACTCATATGTGTGTGACTTATTCAGTTGTTATGACAATGGTTTCAGAGCTACAATAATCCCACCGTTGCAACAACTGAAATTCTTCACTTTATATAACTAAATGTAAACTCAATTTATTTTATAAACGAAATTATTATTATTATTAAACATAAATAACAATAATTTTAATATAGTAGTGTTCGCTGTTGATTTTGGCGAACAACCTCTGGTTTACCAATCTCTTATAAAATTGGGTTACTTGCAGGACCAACCACACAAATCCTGGGATACATGTGCAAATTTATCTAACTCTTAGGATAATGGTGTTTTGATGGTTTGTTTTGTTATATCTTTTATGTATGAATGGTTTGGTTAAAGAACTAAATAACAACTTCTGGCGAAAAGATAAATTGAATGAAATTAAAACTTGCATAAAGTAAATGACAAAGGATAAATGACTGGGAAAAGTAAAGGCAATTATAAAAGACTTTGAATTTCTATAAACTTAAAAAGATGGTGTTTCACACGTACATTTCCAGATAATAAACTCTTTTCTCTCACATGGGTACTTTGAGTATTTACAGGAATTTAGTACAAGTTTTCACACCCTAAAATTCTACAACAACTATCCTATTTATATACAAATACAATAACTGCCTAATAACGGAAAAATTCTAAATCTTTGACACTTGGCCTTCTGCATGTCTTCTTTTCTTCTAAAGCTTCCACGCGTCTTCTGCCAAACGTTATAACTCTTGAATTTGAATTTTCCCTTTGTGTCGAAACTTTGCGCCTCTCCACCTTGTCGAATTGTCGAAAAGTAATAAATGTCCCTCAAACCTTGTCTGATTAAAACTTCCTTATGTTTCTGTCGAAATGTCGAAACTCTGTTCTTGTCGAAGTGTCGAAAACTTCTTCTGAATACCTTCATTTTCTTTCTCCTTCATCTGTAGTCATTTTCTTTAGTTAAAGAACAACATTTTACGTACCAAGACATGGTGTCGAAAATATATGTCTACAAATCGCCCCCCAGCAAAGATGTTTCGACTTATTTCTGGAGAAACCATCATTTGTTGTCGAAAATATTTCGACGCCATGTTACCTGCATTAATGATGCTGGTTTTCAAGACGTGACCTTTTGTTAAGTCCCAAGAAAGTCTATCATTACACTTTTCTTAAAACGTCATTTCAGCTCACATTTTTGAGCTTTCATCATTCCTACTCTACTCCTATCACATCGTAGGTCAAACCCTAACTGCCACCGTCAGCATTACCCACTTCGCACTCACCACGTGTCCCATAACCTAATTTTATTGTCTCCAAATCTGAAGGAGCCAATTTGGTGGATATGACTCTTCCCCTTACTTCAATAGCTTTCTCCAAGTTTTCTTTCGACACTTTGTAGCCTGACGCAAGTTGAGCCAGATCATTTGCTTCTTGGTTCTCCAATCTAGGAATGTGTCTAATGGCCACATTGTCGAATTTTTTGAGAAGTCTGTTAGCTATTACGAAGTACATAATCAGATTCTCTTTGACACATTTATATTCTCTTGTCAATTGTTTTATCACCAACTCAGAGTCACCCATTATTTCGACTCTTGTTGCCCCCAATTCCAACAATATTTCAAGTCCGGCAATCAAAGCTTCATATTCTGCTTCATTATTTGAACATAAGCCTTCGACTTTGTACTTGAATTTTGTTGGAATTTTGTCAGGAGAAATAATTAGTATTCCAACACCAATTCCATTCTTATGACTGGAACCGTCGAAATATAACTTCCATGGCTCTAATTCGACATATTCTACTTCATTTTCATTTATTGAGTGGTCAGCTATGAAATCAGCAACCACTTGTCCCTTAACAGCCTTTAAAGGCAAATATTTTAAGGAATATTTTGTCAATGCCAAAGCCCATTTCCCAATTCGACTATGTAAAATGGATTTAGATAACATATACTTTATTACGTCGAAATGAGAAGAAACATATACATCAACAGGTTTTATATAGTGCTTTAACTTTGTACAAGAGAAATATACACACAAACATAATTTTTCTATCACACTATATCTAGTTTCAGCATCATTTAGGACTCTGCTGAGATAATAGATGGCCCTTTCGACGCCATTTTCATCTTCTTGACACAGCATGCTTCCCAAAGTTTTGTCTGATGCTGAAATGTATAACCTCATACTTCTTTTTCTACAAGGAGACATCAAAACTGGAGGACTAGCCATATACTCTTTGATCTTGTCGAAGGCATCTTGTTGTTCTTGCCCCCATGTGAAATCTTCCTTCTTTAGTCGAAGTAGAGGTGAAAAGGCTTGTGTCTTCCCACTAAGGTTGGAAATGAACCTTCTGAGAAAGTTGATTTTCCCTAGTAGAGACTGCAATCCCTTCTTTGTCGATGGCACTTTCGCTTCCATTATGGCTTTGGCTTTGTTTTCATTTATTTCGATCCCTTTCTTGTGGACCACAAAACCTAAGAAATCACCCGCCTGCACACCAAAAGCACATTTAAGGGGATTCATTTTTAAACCAAACTTTCTCATCCTTTCAAAGGACTGTCGAAGATGGTCTATATGATTTGTTCCTGAAACAGACTTAACCACAATATCATCAATGTATATTTGCATAAAAGTGTCAATAAAGTCGTGAAAAACTGAATTCATGGCTCTTTGATAAGTTGCTCCAGCATTTTTTAAACCAAAGGGCATTACTACCCATTCATAGGTTCCTATTGCTCCAGGGCAACGAAAAGCTGTTTTAGGAACATCTTCAGCAATAAAAATTTGATTATAGCCAGAGTATCCATCAAGCATACTCAAATACTCATGGCCTGCTGCAGAATCTATGAGCATTTCTGCCACTGGCATAGGATATTCATCCTTAGGGGTAGCTGAATTTAAATCTCTAAAATCAATGCATACCCTCAGCTTACCATTTTTCTTAATTACAGGAACTATGTTTGCAATCCATTCGACATACCTGGTGGTGCGGATGAATCTGCATTTTAGAAGTCTTTCGACCTCTTCTTTTATTTTCGACAAGATTTCTGGTGCGAAGCGTCTGGGAGTCTGCTTTACTGGCTTCTTTCCCTCCATTATTGGCAGCTTCAATTCGACCAAACTCCTGTCTAATCCTGGCATATCATCGTAATCCCATGCAAAACAGTCTTTGTACTCATTTAGCAATTGGACTATTTCGACTTTGAACTGAGGATCCATCTTGGCGCTGATGTAAGTTGGCCTTCTTTCTGCCCCCAGTCCTAAATTGATTTCTTCTAATGGATCCTGTGCCACCATCTTCATGTTAGTCGATGCTGGATCCTTTTCGAACCCCAAGGGTTCGTCATCATAGATGGCGTCAAGCTTCTGATTCTGCCATTCGCCAGTCTGATTGTTGTCATAACCTTTTTCAATATCCCTTTGGGGACATTGCTCTTCAAAATCTTCTTTGTTGGCTTCGACAGCCATGTATTTTACTTCGGCCTCTAGGGCCGCTTTGAGTTTATTTTCGGCTTTATAAGCCGTAATTCTTTCGATCGCTGAGGCTTCACTCATCATAATCATCAAAATCACTTCCCCAACCGGTTGGCTCAGTATGAGAATTTCCCCATACGTGACTTGGTTCGCCAATTACTTCTTTGTCCCATTGAAAACCATGTGTTGGGTGAAGGTACATGGAACAATAGGCGTTGTCAGTTGCCTTCAAGTCGAATTCTGCTGGGTTGCAGGGGGGTATGTGAGCCAAATTCTTTTCGAAACTTCGACTATTCACATTGTTTACTTCAGTCATAAAATAGCTTTGATCTGCTTTAATATTCTCAACAATCCCATCTGGCCTCCAGATGGCTATTCGTTGGTGCATGGATGATGGTACAGCTTCTATCCCATGAATCCACTCTCTTCCAAGTAGCAAGTTATAATTCGCCCTTGAAGCTATCACTATAAACATTGTTGGTCTTGTTATGGTTCCAACAGTTAGGTTCACCTGGATCACTCCCATGGTACTTCCTACTTTTCCCTCATAATTTGACAACACCATGTTGTGGGGCTTTGTGTCTGAGTCATCCTTTCCAATCTTTTTTATCATGAAATGGGGCATTAAATTCACAGCATCTCCACCATCTACTAATATCTTGTTGACACCAACGTTCTCCACTTTTCCTTTTATGAACAAAGGCTTCAAGTGTGCCTTCATTGCATCATCTAGTCTCTCAAAGAAAGCGTTCTGCTCTTCGACCCAACCATTGTTCATTATATAATAACACACAGGCCTGAGCCCCATGCTGTCGTCTTCAACATCATCTTCTTCGTCTTAGATCTCCATCACTCTATCATAGTCTCTAGGCAGCACTGAAACCACATTGCATGTGACATCGAAATATGCTTCCGAGTCTGACCTAAAATCATCAGTCACTTCATCGTCTTCTGGCACCTTGTTGTTAGGCTTCGACATCTCCACCATGTTGCTTGGTTTATCCTTTTGAGAGGGCTCGTTTTTTGGAACAGACTCTTCTTTGTTCATTATCTGCATGTTCTTGCTTGACTCAGATTTATTTTCATCAACAGTGTTTTCTTTGATTTTGGTCTTTTCTGCAACCTCCTTTTCTGCTCTTTTCTGTCTTTGGAACCTTCTCCACTGAGACCTTGACATGGGATTCTTTCCTTTATAGTTCTCTGATGGGTATGGTCTTGGTTTCTGTTTTTCGACCTCCCTTTTTCCTTCCATGGAGGAACCTCTCTGTATTTCAAAATTCTTCCATCTTTTCTGCCCTTGAGCATCTCTGATTGGTTGGACCCACTTATCATCCTCAGCTTTGACAGATGGCTTGTAAGTTCTATGACGTCCTTCGCCAAACCTTTGGTTGTGATGCTCACTCCTCCTTGGATCGAACCTTCCATTTCTGGATGCTGGGATTGCCCCCCAGTTTCCTCTTCTTTTGGCTTTCTCCACCCCCCTCCAGATTGCTTGCTGCTTTCTTGTCGAACACTGCACTACAACGTGGGCACAACATGACTTCAGCCTTCTTACTCTGGCACCTTTGGATGAATTCGACTAAGTTCTCCTCCTCCTTAGGGTAAGCCAACTTCTGATACTCTTCTCGACGGCGTTCTTCGTCAGTTTCTGTTTGCTTCTTCTGAGAAATTTCCACCATGTTGATATCCACATTCTGGTCATCAGTGATACTTAATTTATTCATTCTTTCAATAAGTCTTGCCTCCTCTTCAGCATTCCCTTTCGCCTGGTTGAAGCTTCCCCCTGAGGGTAGGTCCCTGGAGATGAGTTTGCATCATTGCTTGACTGAGTTTCCTTTAGGGTCTTCCATTGTTCTACGCAAAATCCTATAAGGAGCAGGCTTCACAAGGCCTTCAGCAGCCTCTGCCTTGATTCTGGTAACGTTCTTATTGACTGGTTCCATAGTGTTGATCTTGTCAGCAACTCTCATTGTCTCCATTTTGTCATGATTAAGGCCTTCAGTAGCCTCCTCTTTGATGATAGGGGCATTATCATTTGCTCCTTCGTCAGTATCTTCAAAGAAATTTCCCCGTCCAGTTGGCTGGATCTTGTTGATGTCAATACGAGAACTTGGGGGTGCAGAGTATTTCACGAGATAGTCGAATTTTCCATTGGGCTCCCCTAAAGTATCCCAAATTACTCCATCTTCAGCAATTTTGTTGTTATTCTCTTCGTCGAAATCTTCAGTAATTCCAACTGCGTTCTGGTTGTTGAAACCTTCAGTAGTTTCCTCCTTCTTCTGACTGTCGAAGACTTCAGTATTTCCAACTTTGTTCTTACTGTCGAAACCTTCAGTAGTCTCAACTTTGCTGATATAGTCATTCAAATTTCCTACATCAAGATTTTCGATAATCTTGATCAACACTGGCTGGTCTACAAAGTCCTTGGATACTTTTTCCACCTCAGGCTTGTCTAGGAGATCATCAGCAACCTCCACCATGTTGATATTATTGTCGAAGCCCTCAGCAGCTTCCACCATTTCAAAACTACAATCAGAGGCTACTTCGACTTCCACCATATTCACAGTGGAAGGTTCAGCATAATTGGCTTCGACCACCTGCATGGGGTTTGAGTCAATCCTCATCTGTTGTTTTGATTTGTCTCCAAACTTCAGTCTTCCATCACGGATTGCATTCTGAACAAGATCCCTGAAAAGAAAACATTGAGAAGTTTTATGACCCAAAAAGTTATGGTATTTGCAAAAACCTCTCTTTTTCTGTTGGTCCACAGGAGGCTCTTTAGTGCCTGCTGGTTTTATTAATTGACCATCTTTGACTAATAAGTCGAAAATTTCGTCACACTTGGTGACGTCGAACGTATAAGTTCTTTTAGGAAACCTATCATTCTTTTCAGGTTCGACTGGATTTTTCCCATTCGACGGAGCTAGTACTTTACAGGCGTATGGTGGGCCTGACTTTAGTTCTGCCAGATCAATTTCTTGTTCGTCGAACAAAATTAGTTCATTTTCGTCACTATCATCATCCTGGCATACTCCTACATAGGCCACTCTTTCCTTTTTATTTTTATTTGATCTAAATTTCTCAGCTTTTAGCCTTTCAATTTGTCTTACCCTATCTGCTAATTGTGCCATATCTCTCAAATATTGAGTGTCTAATTTCTTTCTTATAGAATAATCTAGACCCCCTGCAGCCATTTCGACTAACTCTTGTTCTGGAACTTGTGTGAAACATCTTGCCTTAAGCAACCTGAACCTATTTAGGTAATCATCTATAGGCTCTGAAAATTTCCTCTTAACACTGGCTAATTCCTTCAAACTTATCTTAGTCTGACCCATATAAAATTGTTCATGGAACAATCTTTCTAATTGGGTCCATGTGAATATAGAGTTCGCAAGCAAGGATGTAAACCAGGTAAATGCATTTTTTGTCAAAGAACTTGGGAAGTATTTCATTTTCAAATTTTCATTATGGGCTATTTCTCCTGCTTCGATCAAATAGCGCGATATATGTTCTATGGTGGATTCGCTAGTGTCCCCTGAAAATTTGGTAAATTTGGGGACTTTCCACCTTGGGGGTAATTCCTGTTGTAGAACATATTCAGATAATGGGGAAGCATAACTAGGCCTTTGTAATCCTACATTTACCCCATTTTGCGCCATTATCCTTTCGACCATGGCTGCTAAATTGTTTTCGGCAGGCAGGTTATTATATTGTATTCGCTATTGCAACACATCATCAGCATCTTGGCCTCTCTGGACTATTACCCTCCTAGGTTCTTGTTGAACGGAGATTTCGACACGAGGCTGTTCGACCACTGCCTCTTGATTTCTAGGGTTTGCCTGAGGATTCTCTAAAGGCCTTTGATTTATTGTGGGTTCCTCTTCGACATTCACTACTGGGTTTTTAATTACTTGTTCTCTTTGTCGCGTTTGAGGAACACCAAAAAAGTCAGCAATACGTGTCATTTGCGCAGCCAACAATTGGTTGGTTTGGGTAGTGTTTTGTATTAAAGGATTAAACACTGCTCCCATTTGTTGTGTCAACATTTGGACCATATCATGATTACTTTCGTCTATTTGTTGTCGAATTACTTGCGCAAAATTATTTGTAATTGCTGGCATTTGGAAATTTGGTAGGGGTTGGTTCAATCTACTCATATTTCCACCATATCCCGACCCTTGTAGTGGTGAAGACACGTGGACCATGGCATCAGAATACAAGGATGGTGCATTTTGCAAGTTTGCCATCACTGAAGTTGGCATTCCATATGGTTGTTCTCTACCAAACATAGGCATGGAAAAATTTGTCTGAAATGGCCTATAATTATGTCCTCCAGGAGGAGGCGTCCCCATGGGCATTAAATGTCCCATTGTGGAAGAACTAGGCATATTTTGGGAGAGCGAAACCGCTGGTATAAATCCTGTTGATGAAGGTCTAGCCTCTTCTAGAACAGGGTTTGAATCCACATTTCCCCCTGTTGAAGGGATAGGGTTGGAAACTGGAATGGTTTCATTTGGATTTGGATTATTTGGCTGATTTGCCATTCTTCTTACTCTTGTTCTTTTAGGTCTTTCTACGTCGGTTACGGCTAATTTACCGCTTCTCAAAATCATACAACGAAGTAGAAACTATTTGGCTAAGAGTTATTATGTAAAAAATTCTAAAATTTTGCACTGGTCCCACCAGGTGTGCCAATTTGTTCGCTGTTGATTTTGGCGAACAACCTCTGGTTTACCAATCTCTTATAAAACTGGGTTACTTGCAGGACCAACCACACAAATCCTGGGATACATGTGCAAATTTATCTAACTCTTAGGATAATGGTGTTTTGATGGTTTGTTTTGTTATATCTTTTATGTATGAATGGTTTGGTTAAAGAACTAAATAACAACTTCTGGCGAAAAGATAAATTAAATGAAATTAAAACTTGCATAAAGTAAATGACAAAAGATAAATGACTGGGAAAAGTAAAGGCAATTATAAAAGACTTTGAATTTCTATAAACTTAAAAAGATGGTGTTTCACACGTACATTTCCAGATAATAAACTTTTTTCTCTCACATGGGTACTTTGAGTATTTACAGGAATTTAGTACAAGTTTTCACACCCTAAAATTCTACAACAACTATCCTATTTATATACAAATACAATAACTGCCTAATAACGGAAAAATTCTAAATCTTTGACACTTGGCCTTCTGCATGTCTTCTTTTCTTCTAAAGCTTCCACGCGTCTTCTGCCAAACGTTATAACTCTTGAATTTGAATTTTCCCTTTGTGTCGAAACGTTGCGCCTCTTCACCTTGTCGAATTGTCGAAAAGTAATAAAGGTCCCTCAAACCTTGTCTGATGAAAACTTCCTTATGTTTCTGTCGAAATGTCGAAACTCTGTTCTTGTCGAAGTGTCGAAAACTTCTTCTGAATACCTTCATTTTCTTTCTCCTTCATCTGTAGTCATTTTCTTTAGTTAAAGAACAACATTTTACTTACCAAGATATGGTGTCGAAAATATATGTCTACAAGTAGTATTTTGATAAAATTTTAATATGATCTTAAATTTACAAAAAAAAAATAACATCATTTGTCATTCACATTCAAAATAACATCAATATATATACTAATGTCAATAATCATTTATAATCAAAATAACATCTTCAAAATGACCATCAACATTTATTAAAAAAACTTAAACATCTACATCTCTACATCTCTCATATAGGATCAACTTTTCCTCACCTGCATCAATGCCAAAAGTGAGATCCATAACATCATTGGTATAATTCTGCAATCATACCAAATACAAGAAAATGTTAGCAATGAATATGTATCACAAGTAGCATACATTAAAAAAGTGTAAATAAACTCACAACTCTGCCAACACTATTTTTCTCATCTACTTTCATAGCAGCTCCAAATCATTTTGGCTAATTCCAAGTAGGATTCTATGTTGCTTATGCATCAGCTCAATTCATGCCACAAGGGCTCTATTTCCGAATTGATATCTGAAGACTCGAAATGTGCACAAAAAATTCCATCATTCTCTTTCTTAGTCGATGTGGTGACAAAAACAAAAGGTTGGCTGGATCAAAAAAGTAAAGAAAATAATTGATAACAAATTAGTATCTCAGTAAAATGATTATTTAGATTCTCTATAATTCATACACTAGAGATGTAATGACACATCAAAGAGAACTCACAAAATGTAATGACACACCCAAGAGAACTACAGATAGTTTCAGGTGATAAATCACTGACCCCAATTCCACCTCTTTGCCTTCTTCGAAAATAATTTGACTCTGCTTTTATTAATATAGAAATAGAGTTCATAGAAGCACTATTAAGTTTTATATGTTCACACTTCACATATCTAACAATTAATACATGGTAAAATAATATAGGTATAAAGTATAAAGCAAAAAGTTACCTGACACAACTAGCTGATTATCTCTATAATCAATTCGAGTTTTAGAAGCCTAGATTTTGATCCGGTCTTCACCAACACCTTTCAAATTCTAATTGTCAATAAATAAAATCAGTTTATCTATAAATATTCCATTGATTGATTAAATCTAAAGCATGGAAATCAAAACCCTTCCAAGGAAAAATGGGTGATCTCCAAAAACAGGAACAACTCCTCTCTTGTAACAGTGAAAGTAACGCACAATTTTAATTTTATCTTCAAATTTTTTTTGATAATATTTTATCTCCAACTTTGATCTACCAACAAAAACAACAAATTTATAAATCATTAATAAGAGGTAATTATTTCCTACTACTTTCAAGATTTATACATAAACAAAAAAAGTTAACCTAAACTAGCACATTCATATCCCATGCATCAATAATTATTAACCACATATTTTTCCACTGGTTTTGAATTATATATCATTACTATAATTATAAACTTATAAATGCTTACCTAAAAGGTCCAACTAAAAAAGTAGACTTTACCAATAACCAAAATCAGCCCTATTGAATCCAATGGTTGATAATGATGTGGCTAGACTGATTGCAACAACCATCGCCTGCGCCTAATCTCGTACACTAATTTCCTCGTTATATCAGCAACAAGACCATATATATTATCTAAAAAAGGGAAAGAAATGCATGAAACATTAGATGAAGTCCATTGTTGGCAAATTCCATCCACAAATTTGTTTTTGCTAGAATGAGTCACCTGTATTGTTTGTAAAAAATGTCATACTACTAAAATGAAAATGAATATCAAGATTCAAGTATAAAAATGAGTAAATAAAAAATCAAGACTTCAACTACCAAGAATCTTATGACTCCCACCACTCTCCAAGAGTCCAGAGTTCTTATGATCATAACTAAATGCACCAACCCAACAAGAAAATATTGAATAATGTAGACATTCATTCAAAAATAAAAGTATTTAGAAGTTAGTGGAAAAGATCTTACAAACCTTGGAAAGAAAAGATGAAGTGTTGTACAGAGAGGGTGCACAAAACAGTATCACTCACAACATTAAAAATGAAAAGGGAATAATCCATTTAGTAGGAAAATCATGTGATAAAAAGAACATGCAATTAGATAAAAATATTTAAAAGAAAAGGAAAATACCGTACATTTCCAAACCACAATCAAGTGTTTCCTCTGATAGTTTTTTTCATTCAGCTATTCTGTTAGATAGTAATAAGCATTAGTGAATCACAATCATACTATTTATAAAATATAGTGGCAAGATTAATAGATATGAGAAAGAGTGTGTATGTTTATGAAAGACTGTGATTTTAAAATACATAATATAAAGTGTAGGATATTTGCACAAGATTTCGGCCACAATGTGATCAAGAGGATGGTCAAATATTTCAGGCAGCCTTAATCATGTAAATGGATAGGCTATTTTTTTTAACTAGGACTAACATGCCACAATGAAGCAGATTATGTTGTGACAAGAGACTAAATAAAAAATTAGAGAGAACTATAATCTCAATTCTTGTGTATAGATTGAAAATGAAAAGTCAGAACTGAATAATTCAGATTACAGAGAATTATAATCTCAATTCTTATCTTTCACTTAAAGTAGAGTATCCTACATTAACCGAACAAACTTTTGGGAAGTTTGTAAGTGCTTAGTATCAGCTGGAAGAGCTTCCTAACTAACTGATGCATGCATTATCTGACAAACTGAAAGAAATACATGACACATCAATTGAAGTCCATCATTGGCAAATTCCATCCACTCTGTAAGAGTAATGAGTTCTTATGATCAAAACTAAATGCACCAAAACAACAATATGACAAAACACAAACAAAAGAATTAACACAATGTATATGCATAGGTATAATCATCATACCCTTTTAGTGTAAGCAATGAGCACAGGAGCTGGAGTTCTGTTTGTGACAGATTACCTAATGTTTGATGAGTCTCACATTCCTTACTACCAAAGGATGTGGGTTTGGACGAATCATCAACTGTAGGACATGAATCAAGACTAGATGAAATAACAGAATTTGTATTTACATCTCCCTCCATTGCATAAATTTATGGGCCCAATAACTGATCTGTAGATACATGGATTTGTCAAATGATCCATAGTTGCCTCCGACACTATTAATGATGATATACAGTAGCAATGAAGAACAAATACAAAGTATATCTTGTCACTAGTTTCTGCAGTTGCATGAAAAATTAAGCACTAAAGATTCCAATAAAACCAAATCATCACAAGTTTGAGATGAGCTACGCTCCTTAAATAAAGAGATTGTTTCAAGAGACTCAAAATCATTTCAATGGATATGTATCCTTCATTGTTTTCACCTATGTTTACTTGATCTTCAATAACCATTACAGGTTTTCCACGACAAACTGAAGTAACATTTTTACCACAAATGGATAATTATTACGAGCAAGATAAGTAACAGTTTCTAGTATTTACCGTGAGAGCAATGGGAGAATTCCTACACAATCAAACAAATATATAAATCATTAATAAATTTATCTAACACTAACATTTTAAAGCATATTTTCAAAATAATATAAAGGGCCACTAAAGAAAACAACCTTGAAGAATAAGAAAACAGAAGTGGAATATGTGCACTGACTAAGAAAGAGCATTACTTATTAGGAAATTGGTATCTTACTAGAAATAACGTGGAATGTATCTTTCTTTGCCCAAAGGACCAAATTCTCTCGTAAATGCCTGGATATCTCCCCTTCTCAACCTCAATTTTAGTTCACAACCCAACTAATGAGCATCATAAGCAGATTAGTGTCACTTCAAATGTCTACTGCTAACATTTCTACAGAAAATTAAAATCAGGATAACTCTCATTTATGGCATGGTACAAATGAAGACAAACAAGTTTTCTTACCATCAAAAGATCGAGGACTTGAGTACATAACATTGCTCTGGCAACCATATAATCTGCATGAAGGCTTAACTATACTGCAATTACGTGAAGACTTTCTTACATCAAGGATTTTTAAATCCGTTTCACTATTGGCATAAAGATTCAAAAGAAGTCTCTGCAATTGACCTTTATACAATGGCTGCAAAAAAATAACATAATAAATAATAAATATTGCTTACTTTTATGAACTTGTACCTAGTCATAACTATGCGAAATAACCGAATCAGGTCGAGCAATGCTTTAGTCTCAACTAGAAGTTCTCCATCAGCTTCAAACACCTTAGCTCCACAAGACCTGCCTGAAGCAGTGCTTTATTCAATGACATCCTGGTCAGAACCTGTACCTATACCTTCACTGTTTCTAAAAGATTTACAATCCCAAAAGATTTTCCTAAGTCATAAACCCATAAGTTAAAGAAAAGAAATTACACAACCCCAAAGAGATAAAAGAAATCATAGCAAAAGAAAAACAAAACTTCAATATTGCAAATTGACGCAAAATAATGCAAACTACAAGACCGAAAAATCGATTCAATGATGGCCAATCAGGAAAGAAGCTCGTTTGAGAAAATGATGAGTTGTAGAATACAGAGACCTGATAGTCGAACTACAAACACCGAAGAGGCTGAGATGAGCAGCGACGTTGCGACCCGGAGAGAAAAGAGAAAGCTGAAGGGCCTTAAGCTTCAATTCTGGCACAATTGATTTGTCAGCAAACCCAACTAGTTTAGGCGCCGCCTTCCAGAATTATAATGAACCGTTCGGTGGAATGAACTCCAAAACCCTATTTTGTTGATTGTGTACAAACAAGATACGACAGATAATGGTGAACTCTTCTTCTAGCAGCCATATCTTCTCTATCAAAGGAAGGAACTCGACAATAGTGCTTCTTGGAGCTCCACTCTCTCCCTCCCCTACGACACCAAAATAATTGTGTCGAACCTCTATCAACCCGTCTAAGGTGAGCTTTGTTCGTGGAGGTTGCGAAGAATGATGGTGCTGGAAATATGGATCCTTGATTTAGGGTTTGATTCGATGGAGGAGGTGAGGGTATAAATTAGGGTTTGGGACAAGAAAAATTATTTTGTGATTGAGGATTTTTTATTCTGAAGAAGCAGTTGAATTTTTTATTTTAGGATATTGAAGAAGAAATTTGAGAATTTGATGAGTTTAGGAGGGAAGACATTCACATTTTAGCGGTCAATGAAAATTTCCATCGGTCAAAGTAGTTTTGTTAATTTATCTTTTACCAAACATAAAAGAACGGTCTTTTATATATAATATTTTAATAAAATAATTAAAAATCATAGAAAAATGATTATTATCCGTTGTTAAAAGAAAACGTTAAAAATTCTTTCTCCTTTCGGTCGTTGCAAAATATTTTCAATAACTATCTATGTTATCGCAACAAAATATAAATTTTGTGGATATTACACTCTACGAGAACGGTTTTTTTACCTTGTAAAACTTAGGCGTTGTCGTAGAGTAAAAATGTTGTAATGTTTGATGACGGCAACACTTATGCTTGTTGAATTCATTTGTAATATTTTTACCACTCCTTTATGGTGATGATGATTAACTTGAAGATATCACAAGCAGCCGTAAGTTATCAAATGCTTTTTTCCAACCATGTCATTTATTTAATTTCATCTCATTTGTGCATTTGCCAAACAATTCGTGTCCACAATTTAAATCATGTTATATTTTTTAACCTTATTTGTTGAAGCTTATATTATTTGATCATTTTATGTCACTGTTTAACAGGGTCAGATTAAGACAGATCATTTTGTGCGGTCATTCATTGAAGATTCTGTTAATTTCATGTCATGAGACGGTCAACTTGATTTTACATCATTATGTTACTTTCATGTCATATGGCAATTATTATTGTACTTTGTGAAAATAATTTTTATTTCTCTACTACAGAAATCAATGGAGATGGATTTCTTCTCGGAATATGGTGATGCCAAGCGGTATAAAACTCAAGAAGTAATTGGCAAAGGTAGTTATGGTGTTGTTTGTTCAGCCTATGACACTCATACGGGAGAAAAGGTTGCAATAGAAAAGGCTCATGGTATCTTTGAGCATATATTCGATGCTTCACGGATTCTTCGTAAGATAAAGCTTCTCAGACTTGTCCGACATCCCGATATTGTTGAAATTAAGCACATTATGTTGCCTCCTTCAAGTAGGGACTTCAAAGATATTTATGTTGTTTTTGAGCTTTTGGAGTCTGATCTGCGTCAAGTCATTAGAGCCAATGCCGACTTAAAAAAAGAGCACTATCAGTTTTTTCTTTACCAATTACTTCGAGCTTTGAAGTATATTCACACCGGTATTTCTTCGATATTTAATTGCCACTCATTCACAATTATGTTATTTTGTTTACCAACTCGAGTTTTCTTGCATTTATGTCAATGTCGTTCATCTAATACGTCTTGTGTGTGCTTTAATCAATAGTTGGTATAGTTATTTGTATTTATGGAAATTTATCTGATGTTTCTTTTGTACCAGCTCTATTGAATTAATTTTCTGATCTGTGCAATATCTTCATACAGGATCTTGATCTTACAAAACCTGTTGCACGGGTTCCCGCCATAATGAGTGAATTCGTAGTATCCACTAAAGAAGTTCTTAGTCAAGCAGATTTCAGGTTTAGCACTTCTGTCAAAGTAGTTCTGTTATAGGATATTTTGTATATGAATTGGTTCTTTACAGAGAGAATGAAATCTGGGTGATCTTCCGCATTTTTTCAGACCTGGCACTTTGAGCTCTATAGACCTGTCAGACAACTTTCTTGTTGGTGGTATCTCAAACTTCTTCACAAATATGTCCAGTTTGCAAGTTTGAGAAGGGTCACATTCTATCAGGTTTGAAGGTGCTAAACATGGGAAGCAACAATCTATCAGGTTCAATCCCAATTTCTATTTCAAATTTGGTACAACTTGAAAGATTGGACATTTTCAGAAATCACATAGTGGGAAACGTCCCTTCAGGTCTGGGTTTGTTGCACAACCTGCAATGGCTTGATTTATCTATAATTTGCTCTTTCTTAATGATTTTTTTCATTATTTTATAAAATTTATGTTCAATGTTTGATAAAATTTTGTGAGTGGTAACAACTCAAGCTTTATGGGAAGAGAGGGGTCTACAAAGATACCAAATTGCAGGAGCAAAATGGGAAGTTATTTAAAAAAGATGGGATATTGTACAACTGCCCCTTCTCCCTTTGTGACCAAGGGAGAAAACTTAATGAGTAATAATACTATGAAATATCAATTGCTACTTTGAAATTTATAAGAAAACTATGGCTAATTAGTGTTGTTGATATGTTGCAGCTACTGTGTCATGCAACTGATTGTTGTCCCAGAGAATCGTTTGCATCTGTATTTCAAGAAAGGAAGAGTGGGGGACGATCCAAACACAAAGGAGCGATTAGAAGAGTGCGAGAACGAGGACAATGCTATTAAAGAGTTTGTGAGGTTCTTTGAAGAAATAACAGGAAATGAGTTTGAATAATGGGAAAGGGAGAATAAGTTTCAGAAGAATCCACTGAAATTTTTCCCTATTGACATGGTACATATATGCACCCCTCAAATGATTAAAAATTTATCGAATATCGATACCACTTCTGTTTCTTTCTTGGGTTAAACACGGATAGTATTATGGCATTGAATAGGATGATGGAGTTGAAGTTCGACATGGGGCGTTAGGACTTCGGCAGCTGGGGATAGCAGCGACACACTGTAAACTTGAGCCTATGGTTGCAAAATTTATGAAGGTTTTGTGTAGCCAGGAGATTTATAAGTAAGCACAATGTTTAACATACAATATTCATATAAACTCCAATTGTTTCTTTTGTGTTCTGAATGGAATAGCTCCTTGCAACTTCTGTTTTATAGTTAAACTCTGTGTTTTGATTACGATTATACCATGTAACATAATGCATACTATCACAATGTGTTGTGTGATTTTTTCATGGTTTACTGCAACTCTATAGTTGTTTACTTGATGCGTTGTGAGCATGATGTATGAATTTACTTCAATGCGTCAATGTATACATCTCATCTCTAAACTGACAACTGTATCTATATTTGCATAATCAGTTGGTGATATTTAAGAGTTACTGTCTAACTATGTATACAACATAATCATAATCATAATTGATTGTGATTACACTGAATTAGATCTATCTGTAGATCCTTTTGATGACCTACTGTAGCAGCTAATTCATAAGATTGATTGGCACGTGTCAGTTAGTTTGTTATACCTGTTGCAACCACTTCTAATTGTGTGAGACAGTTAGTTGTAGTTAGTTACAGGGCTAGGTTATTATACAATGCATCTACAGTAAGCTCTCTTGAGCTTACTTGCTAGATAACTATAAAATAATTAGTTAAATGTAGGCTTCTTTGAAGATAGACATTGAAGGAACAATATTGTTGATGTCAAGAGGTTAGGGATACTTTTCTCGCGTAATAGTTTGTAGAGGAAAGGAAAACATTTAATGTTGTCGGTAAATATATTCACCACTAGCAAGGGCGGAAGAATACCATGTGGTAATGCTATGGGACACTTTTGTAGGTCCAGTTTAATAAATACCTTAAGTGAGAATCTTTTCTTAGAAGGGGGTCTCAAAGGTCGCCTAGGAAGTGTTTTAGAGGGGATATGGGGTGTGTTAAGGGTACAGTATATGAAAGCAAATAGTGGGTAAAATCAGTTTGGATTTTGCTCTAGCCTTTCAATTGATTTATAGCTAACACTTGCTTTAGGAAGTTGGAGGAACATGTTATCTCACAAAAGGAATGGTATACTGTTAAATCAATTTTTGTGAAAAAAATTGTACTCCTTCCATACCCAATTATAAGCAAAAAAACACTAATGTTATCCGGTGTTTCACTGGTATTATACTGGCACGACATTTGGGGTTGTGACAGGTTCAGTTTGTGGAACCTACCTCTAGCAACAACAAAGTAAAGGTTGCTACAATAGATATGCAATGGATCCATTGTACTCCACCGTGGCGAGGCAAGAGCTTTATTAGCAGAACACTGCTTGCAATATATTACCAAGCTATAATCAGTAGATGTAATAAAAAGGGAAACTTGCCTCGCTGTGTGGACTAGCTTGGTAGTACTAAAGGCAGGCTCCACTCCAGCAATATCATTAGACTATATTTTTACTTCTCTCCAAACTTTTATACTATTATCCTAAATGCAGATTGAGATGATGTCAGAATCTATTGATGAAACATTAGACAAAGATGAAGCCGAGGAAGAATCAGAAGAGCTTACTAACCATGTAAATGACGAACTTAATTATATAGTAACCGCACTTACAAGTACATAAGTAAAGTTTTCCCCTTCATATCTGATTTTCATTTACTAATTACAGGTTCTAGGTGAAATTCGAGTTGATATTGCATCCCAGGTTGGTTTTGGACTCAATATTTTAAATTGCTACAGATACAAAGTAGAAATCATTTGCGTTTATACCTATCAGCTTAAGTTTATGAAATAGTTAGTTCATGACATGGGATCTCAGCTTTTATGTGCTCCTAAAGTTTAGAAATACTTCAATTACTTTTATGAGCATTGTATCGGGCGTAATGCTGATTTATTTTCTTATTGTAGTTATCTTCTGCTCCGAAAGGTCGGATTGCTTCAAAGAATACTGAAAATGTTGCTGCAAGGTATATATAGTTCAGTCTTATTCATGTGAGAAAGCTGTCTAGAAAAATGTACTTCTTTTATTGGTCGTGTTCTTAACTTCTGTTTTACTTTGTGCGTGCAGATCAGAATCCTAAGATGTTGAAGAACTTGAAAAGAGATTGGCTTCTGTTCGAAGAATATAAAGATCCGCAACAGTTGTTGATATGTTTTCTAATGTACAAATTCATTATACACATTCTATATAATTGTAATATTGACACCTCATTTTGTTAAGATTTCATTAGAATGTGTTAGATATGGAGAATAGTTGCGGGATTCGAATCTATATATCACTAGAAGAAACATTTATAAGAAAATAACCATGAATTATGCATTAAATTTAATTTTTAATAATTGTAAAGGTTATTTTTATTTCAATATACAAAATAAAAAAAAAAATTGGGGACAACTTCGTTACCCATCACAAAAAGTTGGGTAGTCTACCTTCAACCAATCCACTAATGTCATATCATTTTAGTATAGTTAATAATTTATTTAATGATTAAAATTTTGTAGATTTCCAATGCAATGTAGCCTAATTTACTCTATGGGTAACTCTATCAAACTTTTTGAAGTGGGTAGATAAGAATTCACCAACAAAATTTTACTACATATTTATAATTATTATTTATATGTCGCTAATAAAAAACTTATTAAATAATAATAATTGTGATTTTAAGTATCATAAATTTTTTAAATATTCATAAATACAAACAAAAAAAATACCTGCATCTTAATTGTTGTATACTATACTTTTCATTAAAATAAAGAATTTAAATCAGTTTAAATCCATACTGGTGAAAAAATAAATGAAAATCACACTAATTAATGTATAATTATAATTGTGAGAAATGGAAAACTTATTTTTAAATTTAATTATTAAGAGGAAAGAAACTCAACAAAAATAAAATTATCCTTTAAACATTTTATAAAATTTTATTATAGACTACTTTTAATTATATATGCCTAAGTTTACACTTATATTATATAAATTTGAAATATTTTATTTTTAAAACATATTTAATCAATTCTATTTATTTATTATCACTAAAAATGAAAATATATTTATTTTCTTATTTCCATGAAATTAATAATTTATTATATCAAATTGAATAATATTATATACAATTCATTTTTTATCTTACAGGTCATTATCACCATAATACT
This sequence comes from Lathyrus tuberosus, assembly GCA_022829125.1. Classification (NCBI taxonomy): domain Eukaryota; kingdom Viridiplantae; phylum Streptophyta; class Magnoliopsida; order Fabales; family Fabaceae; genus Lathyrus; species Lathyrus tuberosus. The sequence goes on from JALAZF010000348.1 coordinate 2,412,614, forward strand.
TTTTATTTTAATATTTAATCAACATTTACTTTTATTTGTGAAACAAAATTCTTATTTGCAAATATCAATTTTTTTTAATCTATTTTACAATTTTGTTTTCTTTTATATACTTATTTAATATAGTTAAATTTAGATGATCACTGTCTATTTTGCATATAACTAACCCATTTTAAATTTATATGTGTCTCTATATAAAATTTATACAATCTCAAATAAATTTACACGTACAGACAGAAAATAAATTATAAATATTTTTATAAACGGTAATAAATTATAAATATTTTTATAAGTTCTAAATATTTCACGGGTTGATTTGAATATTAACGGGAACACGAAGTTACTGATTAAAATATTGAATATTAATGAGAATATGAAGTTATTGATAGAAAATTTGAATATTAACGGGAACACGAAGTTACTGATTAAAATATTAAATATTAACGGGAACATAATTCATCCTCATCAAAATATTGAATATTACCCGGAGCTTGAAGTTATTGAGCAAAATGTTGAATACTAACGAGAACATGAAGGTACTGATCAAAATACTAAATATTAACGGGAACATGAACTCACTGATCAAAATATTGAAAATTAACGCGAACATGAAGTTTCAGATCAAAATTCTTAGTTGTGGAAAATGAACATAAAGTTGCTGATCAAAATTTTGAACACGATTGTTTTTTTTATTGGGTGTTATGATTTTAATTTTTTTTTTAATTTACAACAAAATTTTTATATTTTTGTTTTTTTTATATTTCATAACGTAACTGATAACGTATCCGCGGTCCACACCGGAACCCGTGCGGACGCACATGTTTCCCTCTAGTTTGATTCTAGGGTTTGAGAAAAAAGAATGAAAAGGTTGAAAAGGGAGAGGAAGGTCAGATTAAAGCATTAGTTGTAGAAGGAAGAGGGTGGAAGACGCTGAAAATAACAAAACAAATGAAGAGTGGAAAAAATGAAAACAAATAATAATGAAATTAAAAAAAATAGTGGGAAAACATAACAATGAAAAGAAAAATGGGAAAGTAAAAAAATATAAAAAAAATAGAAATAATGAGTGGCAAAATAGTCACGACACTTCACTCTAACGGTCGCGAATGTAGAAAGAGGGCGGTTATTTGGTAACTGTCGCAATTATTTTACTCAATGTGTTTAGAAAATTTGCGACGATTAGCCTTAATTGTCGTGACAAGTGTCGCAGTCCAGGAATAAGGGCGCTTTTGCGGGAACTGTCGCAATTCATGTGTTGTAAATCACCTTTTTTCTTGTAGTGTCTGCAGAAAATATTCTTCTTCTCCAACGTTACTTTCTTTCTTTCTCAATCTTTTATTTTCATTGTCATTGTATGATTGATAACAATCTTGTTCATCAAGATTGATTAGGAATTCTCCATAGGTTGTGGTTGAATTCCAACAGTTTTAGTGGTCAACCAGAGAAAGAAAAGGAATAGAGTTATGAAATCAAGTCAAAAGAGAAACTTTATCTCGAAGACATAATTTGCATATCCAATTCCATGATTGAGTATCAATGTTAGAATCATCAAACTCTTCTTTCTTATGGAGGATCCAAGAGTATCTACTTTTAGTAATGTAAGTATCATTTATGTGATTGGACCAAATGAAGATATCTTCTGTGTTGGGTTGAATTTGAGACTTTTGGCGGTGAGCTCATTTGTAATGTGAGGAGGGAGATGAGTATACAAGTGTTGGATATGGGGATTTGAAGGAATTTAAGAAGCTTTTTTTTTTAACTTTTTGATTCTTTAGCGGAATAATTTCGATAAATGAATCTTGATTAAATCATTAATCAGAAATCAAACTCACCAAAATACGAATTTAAGAATTACCTCTTGAAGTGTGCTTTATCTCTGATCACGAACGTCAGAAGATACTGGTGTCTCTACGTAGTCCATGCGAGTGTAAAATGGAAGCAGTGTTAGCCGTTTTCAAAGAATTACAAAATTGACAATTAGGATTGCAAGGGAAAGAGCTTCTCTATTTATAGAGAGCTACTATATTCATAATGCTCTTATTTTAAACTTTTCCAAAACAAACTCAATCTTATTTAATTAAACTATTTTAATTAAATAAATATTATTAATATTTAATTAAATTAAATCATATTTAATTTAATAAATTGTCAATTCTCATTTATTTAATTAAATTATATTTAATCAAATAAATTATATATGTGCTAATGTATTAACCAATTTAAATATTATTAACACATAATTAAATTAAATTTTATTTAATTTAATCATTCATTCCACTATCGGTACTCTACGCATGTGACCCTATAGGTTTTCTTAACGTTAAAAATAATATTAAATTGCCTATTTAATATTATAAACAGTGATTGATATCTAACAACACATCACTGCTACCCAAGTGATGAGAATGTCGTGTGATCTAACATAACCTTTCTGTGATAATGATCATGTGTACAATTACCCTTTTGGCCTTATATCTATATTGAACATAAGACATGGAATGTGTCACACCCTTGTATAGTCCAATATATTATTCTTTGATCCCGAGTATATTTGATAACAACAAATAATCTCAATATCTCATATCGACTTATTTGAGCACGGTTATGCATTTTATAGTCATATTCTATCAAGGGGCCCACATATATTACTCTCATATATGTAGGAGGGGAAATCTCATCCAAGTCACTCATGTCCGTCAACATGATTTGTAAAGTACCAATCAACCATCTTTATGGTCATCCTGTTACAAATAAAGTCTGATTGACAATAAAGTACTCGACTCCACATGTAGGGTCCGTAGTGGTTTCAGGTTAAAGGATGGTATACACCATTATCACTATGAGAGCAACTTATAATGATACTTACATAACATAATATGTAGTATTCTCATGGTGGGTCAATCCATTACAAATATTACTCCTAATATTTTTACCTAAGTGAAGATTTGATATCTCATATCCATGATCTGTGAGATATAATCATCAGTCTACTCATATAATAGTCTCTATGCATTATTGTTGTCCTACTTGACAGTAAAGCGTAACTACAGATATTTTAAGAATAACGTACTTATGTTTAATGAGATCTCACGATTAAGTCACACTTAATGGATCATTAAACTAACTAATTATTCTAAGGACTTAATTATGTTATATCCAAATAACATAATAAATACAATGCCTAATATATATATATATATATATATATATATATATATATATATATATATATATATATATATATATATATATATATTAACAAATAATATATATCAAGATCATGATACAAAAAGCATATACAACCAATACTGATTGGCTAATAGGATTTACTCCAACAATCTCCCACTAGCACTAGAGCCAATCCGGTATTATCTTAACATCTATTTGCCCATTGTGTGCGTCAAACATCATCTAAGCATCATACTTTATTAGGGTATAAGGAACTCTTTTCTATTTTGGTAATATACTCCTCTTCCAATTTCAACTTTTGATCTTCTATCAAAACAAATTGAAGTGTCAAAATATATATACATGGATCGCTAGTGAGATCTAGTTTTCTAAACTTGCAAGATTAACCAATTATCATCGTGAATGAGATCAATAGGATCTACAATTTAAGAAACACAACTTTCTTCCCAAGAGCTAGCAAAGCGACTCAAATCTTATATTTGACATTTATACTAGATACGACAACTGTTGGAAGGCTTTTTCAACTTATACAGTTGTCATCCAATCATAACATTTAATTTATACTGTGATGTGAATATACAGTTGATAAATTTTGGAAAAACATCATTATAACTCATTTATTATGATTATTCATCTACTCTTAAGAAAAGGAACATCGGGTCCTTTTAAGATATCCATAGACATTCTTGATAGTGATCTAGTGATGAACACTTCAACCATTTTGATACTTATTGTTTATGCTCATAGCATATGTTTCATGTAGTGCAATACATATCATGGTGTCCTTTTTCTCATCCAATGAGTAAAGACATTTTCCATTAAACAAAACCTCATGCCACACATGCAATAATCTTAATGTGAGATTATGTATATTATGTGTCTCAACACTTTGTTGAAATATGTACTTGTGCTAGGATTGAGATTCAGCAACCATCTATCTCTATAGATTCCATTTCCTAACCTTTTTAAGAAACCTCGCCTAAGCATTTCATCAAAACCATTTCCTTAATCATGTCCTACATTAGTGTTGTATGAAGTTTGTTTTGATGATTAATATGTGTCATACCACAAAATTTTCCCTACATTTTTTCATTTTCATTTGGCCCATGGCTCATTTCACATGCATATTCACATAATCTAATAATCCATCATAATACATTTATTTACAGTAGCATTTTTCAAAACACATCATTTATTCAAAGGTTTATTTTCATTTAAGATACAAGGCATTAAAGCATGATTTGCAAGCTTATGGCCATGGTGTTTCATCTTGACATTGTGGATTGTGGTCACAACAAATTGGTGATTGATCTTGGTTTTTGAGTTAAGTTTTCATGGGAACCCTAATCCTTGGCTGTCGATTTCTGATCATATCAATTACATCATGGCATTAAGGTTTGAGAGTCATTTTCATTCTAAAATCTTACTTACTGATCACCATTGATTATTGTTTGACTTATGGCATAGAATTTCATTAAGTGCACAAAAGCAAGTCAAGATTCATTTTCACTCAAGATTCATACAAATTCAAATACTGGAGGGAAACTATGTTACTTGAAGCATAAGTGACATATTTCATTCAAGGTCATTTTCATTATCAAAACATCCTTTTTACATTGCAAATCCAAATTACAAAACCAATTAAACAAGATTACACTTTTGACCTACAGTTGACTTTAGGTCAAATGTTGACTTTTTGGTCAAACAATTGACCAAAGTCAACTGATCTAATCCTAATTCTAAACCCTATCCTAGATCTTCTTCATCCCATCTTTTTAGCCTCCAAATACTTTATGATTCATGCCATGCCTTGATCAAGCCTTGCAAGCACACTATGCCAAGTCACCCTAGTTACTTGCAGCAAGGAAAATGTACACGTGAGTCACAGTATACACATATACACCTAGTTCCATTCAAAACCATTAGCCTTCCATGACTTTGATTTCCATTGCATTCAACTAACAGGCTTTGACATAGTTAATGGCAACACAACTATACAAGACCCAACATACCATTTCAAACATTATCAAGCCAATTTTGAGTAATGCAACTAACACTATCAATAACCAATCCAAACTAAAATTTCCTAACATTTACATCCAGCTAGGCATGATTCAACTTTTGTCAATTCATTTCAAAAACCAGTCAAACATACTAAAATAATATCATTCATTAACAATACACTAACAATACTAATAACTCTAACATAGAAACTAATCACAATGCAAAACAAGTTTCAAGTATACCATATCTCATAACTAAATCAACACATTTTTCATATGCAATGACATACATAACATTAATCATCAACCTAACATCATTCAACTTCACTGTAATATCAAGATTAATAATTGTCATAATGACATAAGCACCGACAGCCACTAACATTTCCTACACTGACATTTCCTACTCTAACATTTTAACAAACTCAAAGGGCCTTCACAAATAAAATCAATGTTTAGTGAATGAATTAACTAACTGTCGAATTCATTTTAGCCTCTAACAAGTAAAACTAACTGCTATTAATAAAGAACTAGAAGGATTAGAACTTGCAACAAACTTCCCCCTTGAGTATCCACCTGACTGTTAATATAGCATTCAATAATTTCAACTTCAACCTACCACTGCCAATGCTCTGAATTTCGAATATAGTCATTAAATCCAACATCACCAACAGTTATCAATATTTGAACAATTGGGATAACAACTTAACAAGATTCAAATTCAATCTAACACTAACAGTCACCATTCTACTCACCTAACTCACTGACTTCAAAATTCTTCTATTATATAACTTGCAATCTAAGTAATCCTAATTTCTAACACTAACACATCTCTAACTCGAAATCTTCAAACTAACAGCCCCACACTTCATAACTAACTGAACTTTCTATTTCTCATTAACTTCAAATCTAACTAACATTTCAAACGAAACTAATAGCAGCTAACTTTCAATCCCCAAACTCTAACTACACTAACTAATTCAAACTTAATAACTAACTAACAGGCGCATTAACAGAGTTAAATCCCTAACAACTTTTCTCTTCAATTTAACTTAAAGCTAACCCTGCCCTAACTTTGTTAACAAAAGTGACCAAAATCCTGCCCGAGTTTGTTAGGCTTCATCCTCAATAAATTCGTGCATTCATTGAACAATCAAGATATTCCACAATGACTCTCAATTCACTCTCTGCATTCTCTCTCACTTTCTAAATTCACTCCATGATTTTTCTCTCTCCTTTAACCTTTCCACACTAATTCTCATGTACACAGAGCCACAATAACAACATAAACTATTCTTTCAAACTAGTCGTCGACCGACTCAGCGAACTTTCGCTTGATGCTCGACAATTCTTTCAAAATAATCTTAGATTGTTCCATGTAAAACTTCTCATGAAACAACCTCTTTAATCGTGCCTAATCATTGATCGAATGAGGCAGTAAGGTAGTGAACCATGTGAAAGCATTCTTAGTGAGAGAACTGGGGAAGTATCTCATCTTCAGGTTCTCGTTATTGGCAATGTCACCTGCTTCAGTCAAGTGTCAAGCAATCTGCTTGACAATACACTCATTTGTGTCACCAACGAACTTAGTAAATTTAGGGACCTTCCACCCCCTTGGTAATTCGGTTTGCAACACATATTTTGAAAGGAGATATGTGTAATTTGGCCTTTGCAGGTCCATATTAACCCCGTTTTGCGCCATTATCCTTTCAACAACGGTTGTAAGGTTATTTTCTGCTAACAGATTTCCCTGTCGAACCTGATGGACAACTTGGTCAACGTCTTGGTTTCGATTTACTATCACAACAGGTGGACACTCTTCCTCTCTAGGTATCTCTTGTTCGACCAATTGGGGAATCATTTGTTGTCCCTGGTTCACATTATTTTCTTCCAACACTGCCCCCTCGTTTCGAATCGTCCTAACGACTTGTGGTTGGGCAACCGGTCGAACATGTACTTAGGGAGCGCAAAAAAAATCAGCAATCCTGGTTATCTGAGTTGCCATTTACTGGTAACTCTGATTCATACTTGGAATCAATTGGTCTAGGAGTCACTGGGTGACTCTGGGGTATCAGGGACAAAAACGTCCCTTCCGGTGAAGCTATCGGCGCCACCTTTGTGGATGGCATTACCATATTACTAGCATTTGAAGGAACAAGTTCATTCGTAGTTGAAGAAATTGTGCCCGTTCTAGCGCTATTGGAAGGATGTTCTCCATTGTTATTCGTGGGAATTGTCATTTTCCTGACGTATCCTCTTACAGGTCTCCTAACTTCTCTTTTTGTTATTTTACCACACCTTAATTTCATGCACACTCGCACTCACAGAATGAAAAGTTAATAAAGTGAAAAACTATAATTTTTAACACAAATGCAAAACAAAAACACACAAAAAAGGCAATAACTGTGTGACATCAAAATTTTATGAAGTCTTATACATTCTCTCTTTGCAAAAAGTAAGAAAATCCTTTAAAATCTTTAACTTCGACTCCAACAGGCAATAACTATGCACTTGATACCTTTATCACCTTAGCTTATTCCCTTTTAAGTTGCTTAAATACCATTAATTATAAAATGTTTCATACCTTCAAAACTATATGACATCAAAATTCTATCGCTTATATCATGACTCTGATTTGTTCCACTTCTACATCTTTGTTTTCATTTGGTTTAATCATAAAAAAAACTGATATTGACTGGGTGCAATGGTGCCGAATAGTAGGTGTAGGTGATTTGCGTCAGAGTGGTAGGTGTCATATGAGTAGAGCTTTGAACAAGAGTCAAACCCCTTCTAGTATCTACATTTGTTATCATAAACTGTATTTTAGGGAATAACTCACGGTAGAATAGTTTACCCATATCCAATCCCACATAAGAAGAGACTCTATTATCTTCTCTAGTCTACAATGGGAGTTATCCCAGCTTTCTTGCAGAAGATTTCATTAATCCTTTTAAGTTATATGTTGCATATAAGACTAATTTATGCTTTCTTTAATTTCTATAGACATCATTGTAGAGCAATCTTCATCCACATCAAGGTATAGGAACTGTTGGTATAGTAAAGGAAATTGACTGTTTGACTGCCACAGTGGCGGACATAGAGAAAGTAAGATCAAAATTTTCTCTATCAATAACCATGGCCAATACAAAATTGTGTGGACAAAGGGTGGTTTGATGTGCATTTTCGAGTAAGATACTCTAACCTATAATGACATTATATCTATCCAATCTAATATCATAAATAATTTTATCTTATTACTATTTGTTAAATCTTATTATTATTATTTTTTCTATGATGCTTCGCCAAGGAAGTTCAAGTCCTTGATAGCAACTTTGAGAAGCTTGGATCAGGAAATATGGCTTATGTTATGGGTGGTTCAGACAGCACACACAAATGACATGTTTACTCTGTTGTTGAAGAGTCTGTGACCTTATTAGACTCTGTTTACACTCTCGAGATGTGCATGACCGGTTTAGACCGAGAGAAAGCATTGGTTTTCTACAAAGAACAATTTAGTTCAGCAGCCCTGATGACTGAAAATTCTAGTATTAGAAACATTCTTCTAGATTCATAAATATGTGATTTTGATATATAATACTAGTAGTCATCTAGAAGCTGAGTTATTTTCTCTGTCTTATCAAATTTAATAGGATGAATTTGAACGGAAAAAGTTGGAGATTTCTTCTCAAAATTCAATTGTTCCAAGAAAGGATGAAGCTGATAGTCAACCTACCGTTGAAATACCACCCGATTTGGATATATGGGTAAAGTCATTTGGATTTGCTATATCTTCTTCTCATCCACCTCAAGCCAATAATGAAACTGATAATCCAAGTGAAGACGATGTTGATGAATCAGATGAAGACACTAGTGAACACATTAGTAGTGAATTTTGATTTAAATTATTTTTTCTTGTTAACTAGTTTGAAATTTGCTTTGTTTTTTCTAATTAATTTGGTTGAACAAGTGATTATTATTAACTTGATTGTGTCATTTTTAGTAATGTAACTCTAGAAGTACTTGTTATTGACTTTATAGTAATGTTTGGTTGCTTTACAAATTTGAATGTGATTAGTGTTGCATTGGCTTATTCAAATTAGATTTTAATTTTATATTATTGTTACTTTGATATTTAACATTTATTATAATGTTTAAATATGAATTAAACACAATTAATAATAAAAATTAAAAGCCTGAGAGAGAAATTTCCTGCGAATTTACCTGTGGATTTTCAATTTGCTGCGACTTTTCCTGCGAAAACTTCAATTAGCTGCGGTATTATCTGCGAGTTTAGCTGTTTTACCTGCGATTCTTTCCTGCGACATTTTTCTGCGACTTTACCTGCTAAATTAGTTACCCACAAAGGTTTTAGCTGGAAACAAAAAATAGCAGGAAGAATCGCAGGTAACACGTTTCTTGCGGAAATTTTGTCAAAATCCGCAGGTAAACAGAGTATTTCTAGTAGTGTATTCTTTACCTTATCTTTCCTTATCATTCATATGTTAACATTTCAAATTCTCATAACATATTTTCAATGCCCCTTAATGTTGATGATGAGCTTTTTAGCTATAATCGAGCTAGAACTCAAGACTGTTAGGTTTAGGTAATGCATTATGAGCTTCAAGCATTGCAGCAGAATGAAACTTGGATCTTTCTAGATTCTCCTTCCCATATCAAACCTATAGGAAGGAGGTGGTTTTATAAGGTGAATCATAAAACACATGGCACAATTGAGAGGTATAAAGAAATACTAGTAGAAAATGGATATAATCAGATAGAAACAATTGATTTCTTTGAATTTTTTTCCACCTATGGCCAAAATCACTACTATAAGAGTTTGACTTGTATTGGCAACTATAAAATCCTAACATTTATATAATTAGATGTAAATAATGCCTTCTTGCATAGTAACTTACAAGACAAGGTTTACATGACTTCCACAAAGTTCCATATGATCTAAACATAACCATGTCTACTTAATTCTTTGTATAGCTTAAAACAAGCAAGTAGAAAGTGGTATGAAAAGTTGATAAGTGCAATATTTTCTAGTGATCGTACCTGGATTAGACACTTTCTGGTGGCCAACGGCGTCCGTGAACTTCGGCTCCGGTGAGATTGAAAGACGGCCGGGGGGGGGGGGGGGGGGGTGTACCTGCAAGGTACTCCGACGCTCAAGTAAGGTGGTTGTCAGAGAAAAAACAAGTACAGAAGTGAGAGTAGAAGTGAACATAACCTGACCCTCTCAAGTGAGGGTATTTATAGAGAGCCCCCGGCGCGGGGCCAACGGTTACTTGCATTGGGGCTGGATTGTCAGGCCCAATCCAAGTAACTGCCAGGGCTTACGTTGCGTAGTGAAGACAAGCACGTGGTCTTCGCCCTGGGGTAACCGTTCCTAGATCTCCAGAATTAGGGCAGACCGGTTCCATCGGGAGAGGAGCGGTTACATGAGAACGTGTCCTCGCGGGGAGGACTCTTGCGTGTCGAGGAGAGGCATGTCCTTGCGGGGAGGACTAATTCGCGGGCACGGATGGGAATCTTGGAGAGGAGCCCATGGCCGTCGGGGAGAGGCAATCCCCGGGAAAATCTAGCGTCTTGCCCGACGACCTACACCGTGCGTGTGCCCGACACGGGGAGCGGACGAGTGTCCGACGCTGGCCTTGGCACAAGGGGTCCTTGTTGGGCCATCCCAGAACGTGTGGGTTGGGCCTGCTCGGCTGATGAGCAGGCCTCGACCCAGTCCAGAACAGGAGCCCCCCAAGTCGTTACTCTGAGCATCAGAGTGATGACTTAAGGGTTAGCCATGTCAAGGACTCGTCGAGGAAGGGATGCTAACGAGGAGCGGCAGGTCAACCGGGGAGAGATAAACCACTCCCTCGGGATGGGTAGACCGAGGATGCGCGACGTCGCGGGGATATGAGAAGTTTGAAGCGAGGTGAATGGGAAGGCTCTCGTTGGGAAACGAAAGGACGCGCGTGGGGAACGAAGGGTCGCATGCGTGCCACGTGTCAGACGCCATCATTGCGTAAGGCGGCTAGGCTAGGGTAGTGCACTCCAGTAGCCTAGACTCTTCGAATCCCGTGAGGATCTTATAAATAGGTCTCACCTCGTCTCATTTGCACCTTTTGCTCCTTTCATCTCAGACTCTCTCTCTCTTAATCTCCGTTCCTCCGCCGCTTCCTTCCGCCGTTATCCGCCGTTCGGCACTGACGATCGCCGTGCCGGAAACCCAGAAAGTGTATTTCAAGTAAGTCCCTTTCTCCTTTTCCTTTTTCGCTTGCATTCGTAGGGTGATTTTTAAAGTGAACTGATGAAGTTCCTACAGAAATCACGAAATATCCGGCGAAAATGGCAGATTTTTACAATTTACTTGTTGAATCTCTCGGGGAGAGATGATGAAGCCCACGGGGGCATGAAGAATGTCCCGGGGTCGTGGGATGAACGTCTCCGTTCTTTTTTGTTGAATCTCCCGGGGACAAATGATGAAATCCCTCGAGGACATGAAGAATGTCCGGGGTCCCCGAGGACGGTCGCGGGTTCGCGTTTCCCGACGTTCCCTCCTCGCCCTTTCACTTGATCAGCGGTGGAAGGGGTGGATTTGATATGGGTTATCAAATTCACCGTTTCCTTCTGCTTTTCAGGTAAATGGACGCGTTACAAGTGGCTGTAGGGTCATTGGATATTTATGACGGACCTAGCTCACCCATGGAGGAGACGTCCAGCGCCGGGGATAGGACGCCCGACGATTGGGCCTGCGAGGAGGCCTTGAGCATGGTATCCGAGTTCGTCGACCTGGAGGAGGAGGGAATCTTCTGTACTGTCGAGCACCGCCTTGTAGGCTCCCCAAAGTCATGGAACGTATTTAGGCCTCTACCACACCATCGGATCTGCTCGACGTACAGCGGGATGTGATTCCCCGTCTATGAGTTCATGTTCGACGAGGTGGGGTGGCGCCTTCCTTTCACCGACTTCCAGCAGGCCGTATTTACCTGGCTGCAATTGGCCCCCTCCCAGCTCCACCCCAACTCTCTTGCGTTTATCAGGGCCTTCGAGCTGGTGTGCAAGTATCTGAAGATTGGGGCGACGGTGCCCTTATTTTTCCGCATCTTCCACCTCCAGCGACAGGTCGGGGACGGTAGGCACGGTTGGGTGTCCTTTAAACAGGTGACAAGCCTGTTTCACACGTATATGGACTCCGTGCGGAATTTCAAATACCGGTATTACCTCGTGAGGCCGATTACACACTAGGCGGTGAATACCATGTACACCCGGGCCGTCAAACAGGTGGGCGGACGACGAGAGGAGACCCTCGTGCCTAAGTTCCCGTTGTTCTGGACCGAGGAACATTTCAAGAAGGGAACGGACAGCTACATCGTCAGGCCTAGCCGTCTCGTCGAGGGGGATCGCTTGGCTTACGAGCAGATAGTAGCGTTCGTTAATGGTTTTAACAGAGCAAAGTTCGTGGCGCCAAGCGGGGACTTCATTCTGGGTGATGACGGTCAGGTCTTGACGAGGCGCAGAGTCATTAATATTAGGGCTCTTCTCGAGATGTTTTCAGACGAGGAGGCCCTCGAGTTGCTAGGTGGGGGGTTGTCTCCCCGACATGTCCTTCCTTTTGCCTTTCTTTTCGAATTGCTAACCTCTTCGTTTTCTTTGCAGATAAGATGTCGAATGCTGATGAGCGTTTCAAGAAGCTGAAAGCCTCCCGTGCTTTGAAGAAAGGAGACAAGAGTCGTGTCGACCAGCTCCGAGTGCAAATGTCCGTTCCCGCCCCGACACCTGGGGGTTCCTCTGGCTCTCACCAGGGTAGTGGCTCCGTCAGCCCCCAGAGCTCTCCGAAGAGGCAAATGCTTGCGGACACGGTGGACGTCGACCTCACCGAGCACGATAGTCCCCCTGCCGTGAAATTTATGCTCCCGCCCTATTACACAAGGCCGAACTTCTTTACGGAGAACAATTCGCTGTGCGTGGGTGGCTCCGAAACTCAGGCCATCTTAAGCGCCGATAAGGCTTCTCGGCGGAGGCTGTTGGTGGATGACGTGTCTGCCTTGATGCGGGTTTGCGCGGCCGCCCTGGCTCTGAACGATGAGGCGTGCCCCGCAAGCGAGCTGAACAGGTTGTAGAAGAGTTTTTAATCCATCTCGACTGAGATGGAGAAGGTGAGCAAGGAGCTAGCCGACTGCAAAAGCCAGAACCAGGCCCAGCTCGAGCTTCAACAAAAAATGGAGGAACGGCTGAAGAGTGCCGAGGAGGAGCAAAAACATCTGGCAGGTGTCGAGGAAGAAAGGAACCGTCTCGCAGCGAGGATCACTGAGCTGGAGGAAGCTGTCCGCCCTGCCGAGGAGGAAACCGAAGATGATAGGCTGTTGACTTCGCGGGCTGCGCTGATAGTGAAACTCCATGAAGCCGAGGAAGACAATCTCGCGGTGGCGGGCATAGGCTTCAATAATGCGGTGGCGCAGCTTCGGGTTCTCAACCCAGACCTCGTCACTGAAGGGATTGACCCCGACGCCGAGGTGGTGGACGGCCAGATCGTGCAGCCGATGCGGGAGAATGAAATTCATGAGCATGAGGAGCCCGACGGGACTGTAGCCGAGTAGGCTTTTTTATCTTTGTTTTGGTCGGCCTGCGAGCCGTTTTTATTTGTTGTAATATTTGTGCCCGGCCTGCGCGTCAGGGGCTTTTCTTTGATGTTTAATTGTAACACTTATACAATGGGTTTTGCCCGCTTAATGCACTTTTGTTTGTCTGCATGTGTGATGTTTGTGTGTTTTGAATTGTGTGATGTATTATTTGTTATACTTTATTTTTGTCTAAGTAATAAGACTTTGGGATTTGCTCGACCTTGATAGTCCCTGACCGCGTGGAGAGCTGGTCGGGCGGCCGGAGGCGTATTCCGACCTTTACGAGGCTAAGAGCTCGGTCGAGGTCTTAGCTTCGTGGCATGAACTTCCCATCGCGAGCTGGGTGTTCTGCCTGATTGGTACGACGACGGTGGGCCTCGATCGAGGTATCCCCATCGGATCAAAGGCCCTCGCGCACACACAACGCGGTCTCTGATCGTCGTGTTCTGTATAGGGGTATCGCGCTCGTACCTCAGCGTGTCCCCGTGATCGCGGTGCTAGTGAGTCGCGGGCAGTGCTTAACTGTAATATTGTTTTAGCTTTTCAGCGTTCCACGGCCGAGCAAGTTCTTCCCCGTGCAGATTTTCGAGGAAATAGGCTCCTGTCCCAGTTTTCGCGCGGACGCGGTACGGGCCCTCCCAATTCGCGGCGAGTTTGCCTTCTCGCGAGTCTTTCTGGTTCCTTCGTAGGACGAGGGTGCCCACCTGAAAATCACGTTTAATAACTTTGTCGTTATAACGTAGTGTTATTTTTTGTTTAAGTGAAGCTTCTCGGAGAGAAGCGCCCGAGCGTGTTTCTTCGACGAAGTCGAGCTCTTCCCTCAAGGCTTCATCATTTGCGTCCCCGTCGAGGGGGGCTTCTGTCCTCCTCGAGGGTTCCCTGATCTCCACGGGGATCACTGCTTCCGTTCCGTAGGTCAAACGGAAAGGGGTCTCCCCGGTCGTGGAGTGTGGGGTCGTTCGGTAGGCCCAGAGGACGCTGTGTAGCTCCTCGACCCACCATTGTTTGGCGTCGCCAAGTCGGTGTCTTAATCCTCGAAGGATCACTCTGTTCGCTGCCTCAGCCTACCCGTTCGTTTGAGGGTGCTCGACCGACGTGAAGTGCTGCTTCGTGCCTAGTTTTGTGACGAAGTCTTGGAAGTTCCTGTCGGTGAACTGGGTTCCGTTGTCGGTGACAATGGCTTGAGGCACGCCGAATCGGGCGAGGATGCTTCTTTTGTAGAAATGCAGTATGTTGAAGGCAGTGATTTTGGCCAATTCTTCTGCTTCAATCCACTTCGTGAATTAATCCACCCCGACGATGAGGTATTTGTTTTGATACGATCCCTGGACGAAAGGTCCGAGGATATCTATCCCCCACCATGCGAACGGCCACGGGGAGGATAGCGTTGTGAGCTCACTGGGAGGAGCGAGGTACATGTCCCCATGCCGTTGGCATTTATCGCACTTCTTGACGTGTTCCTTGGCGTCTTGTTGCATGGTGGGCCAGTAATACCCTGCCCGGAGTGCCTTACGAGCTAGCGACCGTCCGCCGAGGTGCTGCGCATTGATTCCCTCATGGATCTCCTGGAGTATGCCGGGGACCTTGGTCTCCTCGACACATCTGAGGAGGGGGATAGAGAACCCTCGGCAGTACAGCTTATCCTCGACTATCGTGTAGGAGCATGCCCGCCTTTTGACCATTCCTGCTTCTTTGGGATCTTCGGGCAGTTTGCCTGTCATGAGATATTTGTATACCGGGGTCATCCAGCAGTTGCTGTCCCCTATGGCGTTGATGTCCGAAACCATGGCTGGTTTGTCGATGCTCGGGCGGGAAAGCACTTCTTGTATGACGGATTTGTTCCCGCCCTTCCTCTTTGTGCTCACCAATTTCGACAAGACATCCGCTCGGGCATTGTGCTCGTGGGGGATGTGAGTTACTTCCACGGAGGTGAACTTTTTCATCTTTTCTTTTACTAAGGCCAAGTATTCTATGAGGCTGTCGTTTTTGGCTTGGTACTCTCCTCGGACTTGCGAGGCTACGAGCTGAGAATCGGTGAAAAGTTTGACCTCCTTGGCGCCGAGGTCCTCGGCCAGCCGAAGTCCGGCGAGGAAAGCCTTGTACTCAGCTTGGTTATTCGACGTCGGGAAGGATAGTTCGAGGGATACCTCGATCAGGATGCCTTCCTCGTTTTCGAGGATGATGCCCACCCCAATTCCCTTTGGGTTGGATGCTCCGTCGACATAGATCGTCCATTTTTGGGATCCGTTGGTAGAAGGTTCCGGGATGGTCATCTCTGCCACAAAGTTGGCCAATACCTGAGCCTTCAGGGCTTTCCTTCCCTCGTATTGGATGTCAAACTCGGCGAGCTCGAGTGACCACCGGAGCATCCTCCCCGCCATGTCCGGTCGTGCGAGGAGCTGCCTTATAGGCTGTTCGGTCCTTACGACGACGGTATGGGCGAGGAAGTAGTGACGAAGCCTCCTGGCCGTAGTGACGAGACCCAGGGAGACTTTCTCGATCTGCTAATATCTGAGCTCGGGGCCTTGGAGGGCTTTGCTCGTGAAGTAAACTGGCTTCTGCCCTTCCGAGGTTTCCCGAATGAGGACGGCGCTGACTGCTTCACACGTGATTGCAAGATACAAGAATAGTATTTCCCCGTTCTCAGGCCGTGAGAGGACCGGGGGCTGTGATAGGACTTGTTTTAAGTGGGCGAGTGCCTGCTCGCATTCCTCGCTCCAATCAAACTACGCTTTTTGTCGAAGAAGTTTGAAAAATGGGAGTGCGTACTGTGCGGATTTGGCGACGAACCGAGAAAGGGCGGTGAGCATCCCGTTCAATGATTGTATCGACTTCTTTGAGTCCGGGGTAGGGAGCTCGGAGAAAGCCCTACACTTGTCGGGGTTTGCCTCGATTCCTCGTTCTGTGAGGTAAAATCCAAGGAACTTCCCTGCCCGGACGCCGAAGGTGCACTTGTCGGGGTTAAACCTCATGCGGCACCTCCTCGCCGTGTCGAACACCTTCTTGAGGTGCGCGGTGTGGTCGACTTCTTCTGCAGACTTGACGATCATGTCGTCCATGTAGACTTCGAGCATGTCGCCGATTTCAGCCCAGAAAACCTTGTTCATCATCCGTTGGTAGGTCGCACCGGCATTCTTCAAACCAAAGGGCATTACATTGTAATAGTAGTTGCCCGACATGGTCATGAAGGCCGTGTGTTGTTTGTCGACCTTATCCATGGGAATTTGGTTGTATCCCGAGTAAGCGTCCATGAAGGATAATAGTTTGTAACTTGTAGAGTTGTCGACCAGCTGGTCAATGTTAGGCAAGGGATAACAGTCTTTCGGGCAAGCCAGGTTAAGATCAGTGTAATCAACGCACATTCTCCACTTTCCATTATTCTTTTTAACAAGTACAACGTTGGACAGCCATGTCGTGTATTTGGCTTCCGAAATAAAATTTGCCTCTAGGAGGTCTTTTACAGCTTTTTCAGCAGCCTCCGCTTTCTCGGGAGACTGTTTACGCCTACGTTGTGCTATGGCCCTAGGGGCTGGATCTACTGCGAGCTGATGGCAAGCCACCTCGGGGTCGAGGCCAGACATCTCGGATGCGCTCCACGCGAAGAGGTCAGCATTTTCCTTTAGACACGCTTTCAACTGCTCCTTTGCCAGGTCGGGGATCCCGGCGCCAATCTTCACGTTGCGGTCTGGATCGCCCCCGAGGTTCACGAGCTCGAGTCTCCATCTGGGATGGGGCGCGCTGGGTGGAGAGGCTGCCCGTTGTTCTCCGCCTGGTGGGTGAGATCTTCGACTTCGTCTTCGTCGGGCTCGCTGGAGAACCTGCTGTCGAGGTCGACCGCGTTGACGCGCGGGAGAGATACCTGCTCGACATCTTGGGGTGGCTTGGCCACGGTCTAAGGTTTGGGACAGATGGAACTTAGGCCTTTGATGGCGGCGTCGAAGCATCTTCTGGCCGCGTCGATGTCCCCGTGCATCGTCACTACTCGTCCACTTCTCGTGTAGTATTTCATTTTGAGGTGGACCGTCGACGGGACCGCCATAAGTTCAGCAAGGGTGGTCCTCCCGAGGATGCAGTTGTAAAGGGACGGGCACTCGACCACCAGGAAACGGATCTTCACCTGTCGGGCCGTGTCTTCGGCCCCGAACGTAACCATTAGCTCCACGTAACCCCATGGTCTGGTGGTGGTTCCATTGAACCCCTGTAGATCTGAACCGACGTACGGGGTCAAATGCCTCTCGTCAAGCTGAAGGGTCCCGAACAAATGAGAATACATGATGTCGACCGAGCTCCCCTGATCGACTAGGATTCTTCGGACGTCAAAGTTCGCTATCTGTGCCCTGATCAGGAGGGGAATAGTGGCGTTTGGTGCTCCCCCGGGGAGTTCCTCGAGGTAGAAGGTGATGGGAGTGGAGTCTCCCCGCACTTTCTCGAGGGTGGTCATTTTCGCCGATGTCGCGGATTCCAGTTTGTCAAACTTTCGTTTGATTGATCCAACCGACACTTTCTCGGGATTGCCTCTGGAGATGACCATTGCTTTGGGGAAGCCTTCCCAGGTATTGCGGGCAGTGACGGGGTCCTCGTCGGGGAAGGTCGCCCACATGTTGCGGATTGCCTTTTCGCCCTCAATGATCTAGGGGACGAAGAAGTCCTCGGGTCGAGTGACGCTGAGGGCGACCTGAAGCTGGTTGTCGCCGGGAGGAGGTGTTGTCTCCTCGACGTTCTGCGCTTCCCTTGAACTCGGACGAGGAGGGTCATTCTTTTGGGCATATTTCTTCAAGTGCCCCTCTTTGATGAGAATCTCAATTGCATCCTTGAGATGGATGCAGTCTTCGGTCACGTGCCCGTGGCTTCGGTGGAACCTGCAGTACTTTGATTTGTCAACGTTTGATTTGGGAGCAACGGGCTTCGGGAAGCGAACTCCTCCTTTCACAAACTCGGAATTCTGGCATTCAGAGAGGATCTGAGACCGGGGAGTGTTAAGCGGGGTGTACTCCGTGAATCGGCCAGTTGGTCCGCGCGGTTCCCGGGGTTCACGGTTACGGTTCTCTTTCTTTCTCTCCCCTCCTCGTCGAGGAGAAAAGTCTTCGTCTTTGTGGCCGCGGGGGCCCTCTCTGCGTCTCGTCTCAAGGGCGATCTGAGCTGCTTCCATCTCCTCGAGTTCGATGTACTTCTGAGCTCGAGCGAGAAGGTCCTCGAGATGCCGGGGTCTTCGGAGGCCTATGGATTTCGAAAAGTCAGACCCGACACGCAGTCCATGGATAATTAAATATTTCTTCATGTCGTCGGTCGTATGGACCTCGACGGCTTCTTTGCTGAACCTCTCAATGTAGTTTCGGAGAGATTCGTTCCTCCCTTGGAAGATGCTTTCTAGGGCCGCCTCCGTCTTCGGGTGTCGGCGAGACGCAGTGAAGTGTTTAGTGAAGCGTTGATTCAGTTGCTTCCATGACGTGATCGACCCATGTACCAGACCCTTATACCAAGTCATGGCTCCCTTCTGCAAGGTGGTGGGGAACAGCCTGCACCTGATGGCTCCCCTGACGTTTCGGAAGTCGAGCATTGCGTCGAAGCTCTCCACGTGATCATCAGGGTCGGTCAGCCCGTCATAGGTCCCCAATGGTGGGGGTTTCTCCATGCCCGCAGGGATCGGGGCGTTCATGATCTCCCACGACAAAGGGGTCCTCTGGTCCTCGTCGTCGCTACCAACCGGGGATCTCGAAGGTGACCGACGGTGCCGTGGAGGGGAGTTCCTCGAACGGTTCTCTGGTCTTTCTTCGGTCTGCTTGGACTTCTTGGAGGTGGTGGAGGCCCTGGGTTCCTTTTGAGGCGGGGAACGAGGGCGTTTCTGGGAGCTCGTCGGTTGGGGGCGCTCGAGACGCGATCGGCGACCCTGGCGTACCGGCGACGGGGTCTGAGATTCTTCGGAAGGGGTCCTTCGCGGGGAAGGAGAACGACGAGGCGACGGGGGACGACGATGTCTTCGCGGGGAAGATCGTTGTGCCCGTACTTGCTCCAAGGCTTTAATTCTGGTGTTCTGCTGCGTGATCAGCTGATTGGTTTGGTTGATCAATACAAACAAGGCCACGGTGCTCGGGTCTGCATTGGGCGGCGGAGCAACTGGTTGGAGGATGGCGGGCTGATCGTCCTGGCGGGCGGCGTTGTAAGCCACATCTTGGGAGTCCGGGGAGGCGGTCTGCCCGTCTCTTATGTCTCCTTCGCCGCCGTTGAGGATGACGGCGTCCTCACGGTGGTTCCCGTTCTCGAGTTGTGCGAGCACGGTGTCCAGAGCATGGTTAACTGTCGATTGGCCATATTGATGATGAATAGAGGAAGCTTTGGTTTATCGAACAGAAAAACGGGGAAACTTATAAGTTTCCCACAGACGGCGCCACTGATCGTACCTGGATCAGACAGTTTCTGGTGGCCAACGGCGTCCGTGAACTTCGGCTCCGGTGAGATTGAAAGACGGCGGGGGGTGTACCTGCAAGGTACTCCGACGCTCAAGTAAGGTGGTTGTCAGAGAAAAAGCAAGTACAGAAGTGAGAGTAGAAGTGAACATAACCTGACCCTCTCAAGTGAGAGGGTATTTATAGAGAGCCCCCAGCGCGGGGCCAACGGTTACTTGCATTGGGGCTGGATTGTCTGCCCAATCCAAGTAACTGCCAAGGCTTACGTGGCGTAGTGAAGACCAGTACGTGGTATTCGCCCTGGGGTAGCCGTTCCTAGATCTCCGGAATTAGGGCATACCGGTTCCATCGGGAGGGGAGCGCTTACATGAGAACGTGTCCTCGCGGGGAGGACTCTTGCGTGTCGAGGAGAGGCATGTCCTTGTGGGGAGGACTAATTCGCGGGCACGGATGGGAATCTTGGAGAGGAGCCCGTGGCCGTCGGGGAGAGGCAATCCCCGGGAAAACCTAGCGTCTTGCCCGACGACCAACACCGTGCGTGTGCCCGACACGGGGAGCGGACGAGTGTCCGACGCTGGCCTTGGCACAAGGGGTCCTTGTTGGGCCATCCCAGAACGTGTGGGTTAGGCCTGCTCGGCTGATGAGCAGGCCTCGACCCAGTCCAGAACATCTAGTAATTGAGGTGGCTTATTCTAAAATTAACATAACTTTATGTCAAAGAAAATATTGTCTTGACTTGTCTCATGATACATGATGGCTTGGAGTCAAACCTTCTTATACACCTCATGATTCTTTAATGAAATTACATCAAGACTCATTAACCCCTTTTGAAGATGTTGAAAGTTACATAATACTTGTAGGAAATCTTTTATATTGGACCATTAAAATACTTGGCATAGATTTTATCACACAACAATTCCACCAAATTCCTTACTTCACCTTTCATTACACATTATGAATTACACATTATGAAACTTCCAGCAAAGTCATAAAATACCTCAAAGGATCACCTAAAAGAGGTTTAGTATTCATAGAGATGCATAGATGTAATTACATCTAAAAGAGGTTTAGTATTCATAGAGATGCATAGATGTAATTATTTGAATTTACTTATGCATATTGGGCAACATGCATTAATTCTAGAGGATCCACATCTAGACATTGATTCTTTCTTCAATCATCCCTAATTTCATGGAGAACAAAGAAGCATCATATTTAGTCTTGAAGTTCTTCTGAAGCCGAATATATGGCTCTATCTTTTGCTCCTTGTGAGTTGCAATGACTTGTTTTCTTAATTGGTGAATTAGGGTTCGAATGCAACAAAACTACAGTTTTTTATTGTGACAACCAAAGTGCTATCCACATTGCTAACAACCCCTGTATTTCATGAGAAAATTAAATATCTTGAAATTGACTGTCATTTTGTTCGAAAATATATTCATAGAGGATTGTTCAAATTGCTTCCAATTTGAACTAAATCCCAAACTGATTATTTATTTACTAAGCCCTACAACATAAGACCTATCATTGCTTTATATGCAAGTTCAACATGTTGGACGTCTACCATGTTCAGCCTGAGGGAGGGTTTTGAACTAGTTACTTATTGCACGAGCTATTGCAGTGCCCTGAACAAAGTGTTGTGTTGAACTTGTAACTTGCTACACAAGTCACCATTATATCATGTACAATTAGTTTAAGCTTACTATAGTAGGTGGCTAAATTGTTATAGTTAGTTAAAAGTTGAAATTTTAATATACAGCAAGATTGTAACTAACTTTTCAATAATCAAATTCAATTAATCAAAGAATTTTTTTGTGTGGATTTATCTGCTTGCACGTATGAAGCTAACGATTCTAACGTTGGTTACCTTCTTGATGTTTTGATGACGACAACACTTATGCTTGTTGAATTCATTTGTAATATTTTTACCACTCCTTTATGGTGATGATGATTAACTTGAAGATATCACAAGCCTTATCATACAGAAGATTTAAGGTTCCATTGAATGTTTATATGTTCAGTATATCTGGAAAAGATACTTGAAAGCTTCGGAGTTGTAAAAGAGAGGAAGTATGAAAGTGAGACAGTAACTCCTAAGATACCACTACAAGAAATGTTGAATCCAGCCACGTGATTTAGTGAAGTGAAAAACATGTGGCTAAAATTAGGAGTTTGCGACATGTTTATCACGTCACTAACATATTTAACATTAAAATAATACATTCCAGGATATAACGTGGGTTAAAAGATTTTTATTTTGAAAAAAAAAACGTTGTGACGTGAAAATCACGTCGCAACATTTAAATTTAAATAAAAAAACAAAAAGGTTAATGACGTACAGAAGAGGGAAGTTTGAAATTTTCAAAACTTTGCTTGTGAAGTGATATTCACGTCGCAAACTTTTAGAGGGAAAAATTGTCGGACAGTGAAATGACGGGGTATAGAGTGTGCAGGTTGGGACTGACAAAAGTTTTGACCGTTGCAATGTTGTGACGTGTTTTTCACATCGCAACGTTGCGACGTGATTTCCACTTTGCAAATTGAAAATTTAAAATATGAACATTGGATGTTGCGACGTGAATCTCACTTAACAAGGTTGCGACGTGAAATTCACGTCGCTAGCTTAGGCAATTAAATATCCACATGAATTTCATTTCGTAAGTTATTATTTAAATTATAACTGTTGGTTGTTGCGACGCGAATTTCATTTCGCAAGGTTGGGACGTGAAATTCACGTCGCTAGCTTGGGTTATTTAATGTAACCCGCAACTCATTCCCAGACCACTTATTATCTGCATTTTCTTATCCTTTCTCCACTCTTTCTCTTTCTCTTCCTATTTGCAAAATCCTTTCTCTTCCTCTTTTTCCTTCTTCTTCTTCTGATCTTCTCTTCCTCTTTGCAACACCCAATCAATTTTTTCATCTCCTTACTTAACTTAAAGGTAATATTGGTTCTCTGATGGTCTTCCTCTTTTTCATTCAATTTCCAAAACCACGTACTATTATTTTAATATATCTGACATAATTGTTTTTCAATTTTTTTTCTATCAAATGTTAAAAGATTTGAAGGAGATTTTTTGAACAAGAAATTGAAGATATAATATTGGAACAAGAAGATTGAAGGAGATTGAAGAAGAGGTATTTTTGTCTTTTTTTTTTTTTTGATTTTATATATTATTGAGTTGTTGTTGTTTATTGTGATATATATGAATGAAAAACGAAAATATTTGTTCTTTGTGTTTGTTGTTATATATTATTTCGTTTTTAATAAATAAAACAAAAAAATGTATTATTTTTTTAATATATTATTTAAAACGAAAATATATGATTATTTTATTAAAAAGAATTATATTTATTTATAGATAAATATTTATTTATTAAACAGAATGAATATTTTTATTAAACAGAATAAATATTTTTTTATATATAATATATATTTATTTTAAAACCGAATATATAATATATTTTATATTTATTAAAGACAAATTTTATATATTTTTTGAAATAGAATATATAATATTTAGAGATTAATTGGAATACATTGTCAGTGTAAAACTACTTTACACTGACATCCAATTAGAATGAATCATTTTGACACATAATTATGAAATTCAAAATAAAAATAAATAAATTATAATTAAACTATTTTAATAACTACTTCTTCCATGTTTTTCTCTTCTCATGTGTCAAAAAAATTCATTCTAATTGGATGATAGTGTAAAGTTATTTTACACTGACAGTGTATTCCAATTAATTCTCTAATATTTATTAAAAAACAGAATATAAAAAAAAAACCGATTTTACATTTATTTAAAAACAGAATATATTATATATTATATATTTATTAAAAACAGAGTTTATGTATTATTTAAAATAGAATATAAAAAAAAATATATAATATTTATTAAAAAACAGAATATAAAAAAACAGAATATATAAAAAAAAACAGATTATATTATTCAAATTTTTAAATTTTAAATATTTATTATATTTTAATTCTTATATATTTATTAAAAACATAATATATAAAATTATAAAAACAGAATTTTTAATTAAAGTATTTTAATTTTTTTTAAACTTTTATCTTAGTATATTAAATTATAAAAATAGAATTTTTATCTTATTATAAATATTAAATTATATTAAAATTTTATCTTAGTATATTAAATTATAAAAATAGAAATTTTAATTAAATTATATTAAATTATAATTTTTTTAATATAAATTAGTATAAATTAAAATAAATTATTTTAAATTAATATTAAAGTATATTAAATTATATTAAAGTATATGTAGTATATGTTTAATATGTGTTTATAATTATTAATAGTATGTTTAAGAATAATATATGTTTATTAGTAGTACGTTTAAGAATAATATATATTTTGAATAGTATATATTAATTATTAATAAATTTAAATTTAAATTTAAATATATTTATTAATTAAAACGTAAAAAGATTTTTAATTTAAAAAATAAATAAAAATAAGTTGTAAAGTGAAATTCACGTCACTAAGTTGTGAAGTGAAATTCACGTTGCAACTTTGTGAAGTGAAATTCACTTCACAACTTTGTCGCGTGAATTTCACTTCACAACTTAGTGACGTGAAATTCACGTCGCAACACATTTAATGGGCTTCAGCGCTTTCTGCTACTACTGAACCATGGTTGACATATGTGCAGAATGTTGTGAAGTGAAATTCATGTGGCAAAGTTGCGACGTGAATTTCACGTGGCAAAAAAGTTGCCACACAGCCTCCTACGACGTGAATGGTCACGTCGCAAAAACTGTGTTGTGAAGTGAATTTCAATGTTGTGACGTGAAATTCACATGGCAAACAACAGTTTTTTTTTGTAGTATACTAAGGTAACTCATACACACACATACACAAATTACTTTTAAGGCCTCTTTTTACTCAACAAAGTCACTTAAAAATGTTTTTAAGGCCTAGCCAGTTGATTAAGGGACTGTCAGCTTAATTAGGAAAAAAATTCTAACTTTCTTATCAATTTGAGTATGTACTAATTGATTAGATGATGCCTAATTGAGTCTATAATCGATTATGACAGTCTCTTAATGACAGGTAACAAATCTATATCAAAACCTTCCTTTTTGGGCCATAATAATCGATTATTGGACGCACCTAATCAATTAGCATAATTGATTAGTTCATTAATTTGCCTCATTAGTTATTTTCATTTTGAGCAAAAAATTTTCTTATATAAAAGAGGTTTCTCCTCACTTCATCACACACTAGAATTCGAAGTTTTCATAATTCTTCACAATTTCTCTCTCTCTCTCTCTCTCTCTCTCTCTCTCTCTCTCTCTCTCTGTCTATCTCTCTCTCTCTCTCTCTCTCTCTCTCCTCTCTCCCATCAATGTTGGCTTAGAGCCTTGTGAGTGAAAATTGCTTATGAGAAAAGAGTTTTACTTGTGTCGGTCTATTGTTGTTATTTTCAAAAGTGTGATCCTCTTGAAGAATTGACTGTAATACTCTTGTAAAATCTCTATTTAGTTATAGAAATTAGCCTGAAAATTTTTTCAGAATAAAATTTGAGTTTAATTTGGGATCATAAAATTTGTATCCCCTAGATCTTTCAGAATAACCAAAAAAGTAGTTGGTCACTGTTCGGGAATCCAATTTCTTTTCATTTGGCCCATAAGGTTTTGCCTCAGGTGGACATCCCCATACTTTAAAATGTTTCAAACTAAGCTTTTTTCAAATCCAAAGCTCATCAGGTATTTTGGCAGCTGCCTTGGTTGACACTCTATTTAGAATGTAAGCTGCAATTGTTAATGTCTCTTTCAAGAGTGACTCTAGCTTTGTTGAATGACAAATCATACTCCTTACCATATCCTTAAGAGTCTGGTTTCATATTCAGCCGCACCATTCATGCTAGGCGACCCTAACATGGTGTATATGGAACGGTTCCACATTCCTCTAGGTATTTAGCAAAAGGTCCTGAATGTTGTTCACCTGGACCATCATATCTTCTGTAATATTCACTGCCACAATAGATTTGAAACTTTTAATCCTTTTATTGAGTTGGTCCTCAAATTCAACCTTATATGATTTGAACATATTCAATGATTGGGACTTCTCATGTATATGAAATATGTATGCATATCTAGAGTAATTATCTATTAATGATATAAAATATTGTTGACCATTCTAAGAAGGTGTGAGAAATGGTCCACAAATATTTGTATGTATCAATTCTAAGACATTTGTAGCTCTACATGCACCAAATTTCCTTGTTTTGGTCTGTTTACTTTTAACACACTCAACACAACATCGAAGTTTATGAAGTCAATGGAATCAAAAATTCCATCTAACACTAGTCGTTTTACACTATTTTTTAGAGATGTGGCCTAGAAGATTGGGCCATAAAGCTTCTGAATTGTTATTATTTATCTTACACTTAGTACCATATGAATCCAAATTTTAGGATTCTTTATAGGTAGCTTGTAACACCCCAATTTTTAAATTAATATTTTATTTAGTTATTCAAGTGTTTATGTGTGTTATTTGTGTTATTTTATTGTTGTGGAGGATTTAGGGGTATTTTAGTAATTTAATAATTATTGAGAATATAGAGTTTGAAAAAGGGGAATTAAAATAGAATTTATTTAGAGATAATTAGAAAATTTTAATAAAAATTTGAGTAATTATAATTATTAGACATAATTCATAATAATATAAATTTTCATTAAATAACTACTTAAGTGAGGTTTTTATTTAAATTAAATAAAAGTGTGACATTTAATTGGAAAATATAATCTTTGGGAATAAAAATAGAAATTGAGATTTCACGTTAAAATTGTCAGAGTTATAGAGTGTGGGTTATAAGGTGGTGTGAAGTTCAATTGGGATATTTAGGTTAATATATATTCTAAGTGAGAGGATTAATTAGGTTAACGTGAAAAAAAATAGAAAATTGGGAAAACTTTCTTGCAGCTGCAACTTATTCCACAACTCTTCGATCTTACAACTTCTTTCAAAAACCACATCAAGTAATGCTTTACCATTAACCTGGTCCAGATCTCCCTCTAACCTATTAATAGCATCCATGATATCTTCAATTTTTAACTCCACCCACCCAAAAACTTCCTTATTCCACCATCTTAATCTACCCCTCAATGCTTTGATCTTCTCATTCTACATGTGCACTGCAAAACCATTTACTTTTACAGCGTTCCACTCCAACTTCACAAACTCTTGAAAGTTTGGATGATCAAACCAACCATTGAATGATCTAAATTGATTAGGGCCCCAATTCTGATCATTTGCTTTGCACCCAATTGGTCTATGATCAGACATGTCTCTATCCCCGACCTCTTGAACCACCAATTTCCACTTTGATATTAATCCTTCTGAACAAAAGAACCTACCAATCCTGCTCCTACAACTACCATTATCCATAAACTATGCGAACCTATTCCCCACAACCGGCAGATCGACAAGATCCATAGACTCAATAAACGACGAGAACTCATCCATCTTAGACTAGCAAACCTTCACAATCCCTTTCCTTTCCTCCATGGATTTGATCGCGTTGAAATCGCCGCCTACAATCCATTCCCCAACTTCTGCCTTATTTTTCCACTCAGTCAGTTCACACCATAGTCTTGGCTTCCCCACCACATCACAAGGAGAAAAGACATTGATAAAGTAACATTTAAGATCCTTCCATAAGGCATTGATACCCAAAACCCATGTGATTACCGTGAAAATTGGTAAACAACCACTGGTCTCCCAAAAAATTGGTTTACTTGCAAGATCAACTAGTGAATCCTAAGGACATAGCTATTATATCAATATATTTCTGGAAAATTGAAGAACACTTCGAAAGTATTCATTTGTATAAAAGGTTTTTTTTATAAAAGTTGATAAATGAAATGCAATGAAGAAAAGAACTTCAAAGTAAAAGTGTAGTAAAGAACAATTGATAAATGAAAGTAAATTTCTATTGAAATGAAATAAAATGTGGCGTTTCAAACGTACATTCTCAATAGTAACTCTTTTCTCACTTGACTTAGATACTTTGAGTAAAATTTTGAGTATAGTACAACAATTGGACATACCCAGAAATCCTAACACTAAGACCCCTATTTATAACACGTCGAAATAATTGTCTTCAACTGACATTTCTACAACATTTGACACGTTTCGCCCTGCATGTCTTCATTTCGCCATATTTTTGCACGTATCTCTCCTGAGAAACGGATAAGGACAAAAGACAGTTATTTATCTATTTTTTGAAATTTAAATCTTTTGACGAAGGAAGGCTTCAAACATCCTCCGTCGAAGTGGATTTCCCATACATAGAAAATATTTCTAAGTATTTGTCCAAACACGCTTCTTTTATGAGAACCACTTCGACCAAGCTTCACACCAGCTCCTGTCGAAGTCAGCAAGATTCAAGAAACTTGATTTTCACTTGGTACCTCAAATGAAAACTTGGCGTAAAAAATTCCCATCCAACAAATTGCCCCCCAAAAACATCATTTTCGACTGAAATGGAGAAAAGGGAATTTTTTGAGTTTTTATATTTGACGCCAGAAACCTTTGGACTGCTATGACGCCATCATAATCATGACAACTTTCCCAAAACGTCACATCAAACTTATGCGTGAATCTTTTCAATCATCACACGTCTAGTCCCTAGGAGAGTGTGGGTCAGGTTTTAACTACTACCGTCCCATCACACAAGCCTCACATGATACGCGTCCCATGATTTTTATCACCATTAATGTTGTACAGTAACCGTTCCACTTTATCCATCTATAAAATAGTGGGAAACACCATTTTCACACTTTTCACTCTCTAAACTCCCTTAAGCGTATTTTCTCAAATCTTCATCTCTTTCAAATCTTCTTTATGCAAACCTCATTACAACAATGGCTTCTTCAACCAGAATCTCCAAAGAGACAAGCAAGAATACTAAAGAATCCAAGCGATCTAAAGAACTTGCTCCAATCCACAAAATGCTGGGTCCAAGTGTGGTAGGCAACCAGCAATACATCCCTAAACCACCACATGAAGACGAGAAGCAGAGGATTTATCAATCACATGTACTCATTCCCGTTCTTGTTTCTGGTCAGACAAACGCTATGTTAGGTCCTTTTCCTGACCTTGCTGCTAACCCTGCTAAGGTCAAATAATTCTTTCCTACTTACCACCATTATAAACCCATAGCCAATGATCTAAAACCTAGGACTAGTGAAGAGCTTAAGATTGATGAGAAAGCAAAGGTTGATGGTCAAGGTTTTCCTTCGATCATAGCTTCTAGGGACCTAATTAACTTAGAATTTATGAATATAATAGTTTTAGGGTATTCAGGTCATGTCCCTTGTCTAAAGACCCCTCTGATTACCTCACTTGTTAGAAAAAATAGAGAAAGCAAAGTCCCAAGTCTGGAAAGACATGGGAATCTTCGACCTAATTCAGTTGTTGAAGGTGGGGCCTGTTTATCCTCCAAAATTCCCTCGATTGCCAACTGCTGATTTTAGTGTGGCCTTTAGCCCTCCATTTTCAGACTGGTTCGTCTGTGGGGATTTTGTGAAAATCCTTCGACAAGAATCACAAAAATGCACTACGCGAGTGGTTCCGACTAAGTACACTCTGGACAATTTCAAAGGTCATATTCATATTGGCATAAAACACGTTCGCGTGGAGTCTCCAATATATGAAGGTGTGGAATAGGAGGTTCTTCAACACCGCTTCTCTTATCCATTTTGTTTTTTGTTTTGTACTTGGCTTATACTAATTGAATTAATTTGCTTTGCAGCTGTAAGAATTCCAGCCAAGAAACCTTCTCCTATTGAGAAAGAAGCTGTCAAAAAAGAAGATGAAGACAACGCCAAGAAAACCACAACAAATGTAAATTTTGTGATTATTGTTCTGTTTACATATTGCCTTCCCATTCTAACATCTGAAGTGTATTATTTTTGCAGGGAAGTCAAAGACCACCTCCGACACCAGAAAAAATAGAAAGCAAAAGGAACCCGAGGTTCAAATAATTGAGTCCGATGATGGGGATCTTTCTCCAAATCGCTCCAAACAATCCAAGAAAAAGAAGAAATAGACAAAAATCACTGACGCCGGTTTTCGACCCCAGCCAAAAACAACTAAAGCTCCCGCGAAGAAACTTTCCACTCAAAAAGTGGTAGAGACTGATGCCACCCCCGGTACTAAAAAACCAACTGACAAGAAGAATCTAGATCAAGTGGAGAGCAACAACTCTAGCCCTGGGGCTGAGGTCCCTAAAGTACATAAATCTCTTCTTTGTCTTTAGATTTTTGGCTTAATTGCAACTATGGTCCCCCTATTTTGCATTTTTTTGAGTTTTGATCCCCCCATTTTAAAAATCACGATTTTGGTTCCATTTTTAAATTTTGAGTTTGATTTAAATCCCTTTTCCAATTTTAAACTTTTTTTAATGATGTGGCACTATCTAAGATGACGTGTCAATGCCAAGTCATTTAAAAAAAATTAATTTGAGATTTTTTTTATTGACTAGGATAATTAATTTATTAATGTTATTTTAATTAATAAATAAATAAATTATTAATATTTTATTAATAATTTTTATAATTAATTAATCAAAATTTTAAGTGAAACACTTTGGGCCTAACATTATTAGCCCATATCTTTGGTCCATCTTTCTTTCTAACCCACAATTCACTTGTTGTATTTGTGTAAGATATATAAACACTAATAACATTTGTAATGTAAACAATGTGGGACTATTATGAAATACCATCTACTACATGCTACTGCTATACTTTCCATCTTTTCAATGAAATATGCAAAAATACAATTGAACCTCGTGCAAATGATACTCTATATTTTTCATTGCAGAATTACCATTCAAAAATAACCCACCTAGCATAAGCAGTGGACATTCCATAGATGTAAAATAAATCATGAGCAAACATTTTCTCTGTAACATCTTCAAATTCAAAATGCATCTTGAACTTTTCCATCTAAGTAAGAATAACAAAGGCAAGAAAGTGTGGATAAGTACGATGATCTCAGATGAACCAACCCTGCAAAGAAACATGAAAAGTGTAGAAAAAAACACTCACATCTCATGTTTGTACTCATTTAATTAGATATATGTCCCGCTGCAGATGAAAACAAATCTTTGATATGTGATTGTATCTCTAATTTTATATTCCTTGCTTGTCTACCATTCTTCACAATTGTAGCCTTACTATCATCACTTTGTTCCCGATTTACTACATGGCTAACTTGATTTTCTAATTTTATCATCTCTAATTTTATCTTCCTTGCTTGTCTACCCTTCTTTGATATGTGATTGTATCTCTAATTTACTACATGGAACTTGATGACAGGTGAATACTATTTAGGATGTTTAAATGGAACATCGTGAATGCTTGTTGAAATGCTGGAACTGTTGTAACAGTTAGTGTGATAGTGAATTGAATCACTTAAAGGTGAATAGGTTGAAATTGGCTTACTTGAAATGATGTGATTTTGAACTGCTATAAAATTAATACTAGTTATGCAGCATATTATGTGATATATTGCTGGTTGTGTTAATTGGTCTACCACGATAGTTAGTGTATTTGGAAATCAACTCGAACTGTGTGTAAGATATATTTTATTGAAAAGATGGAAAGCATAGCAGTAACAACATAGATGGTATTTCATAGTAGTCCCACATTGTTTACATTACAAATGATTTTAGTGTTTATATATCTTACATAAACACAACAAGTGAATTGTGGGTTAGAAATAAAGGTGGACCAAAGACATGGGCTAATAATGTTAGGCCCAAAGTCCACTACTTAAAATTTGATTAATTAATAATAAAATATTAATAATTAATTAATTAATTAATTAAAATAACATTAATAAATTAATTATCCTAGTCAATAAAAAAAATCTCAATTTTTTTTAAATAACCTGGAATTGACACGTCATCTTAAATAGTGCCACATCATTAAAAAAAAGTTTAAAATTGGAGGCGGGACTAAAATCAAACTCAAGTCTTAAAAAAGGGACTAAAATTGTGGTTTTTAAAATGCAAAATAGGGGGACCATAGTTGCAATTAAGCCTAGATTTTATGATTATCTTCGACTAACTCTCTTGATTTCTTCTTCTTAGGGTGCCAAAGATGATAAGGGATAAGCCCTTGTTAAACAAATCCTTTCAACTACCAACAATGATCCATCTTACCATCCAACAAGTCCTTCCACTCAAAACAAAACTTCTCCCAAGGATTCCACCAAAGAATCCGTAGAGGAAGTGAGTCAGCTGGCCGGTGAACATCAAAAGAAATCACCGCACAAGGTCACAACTGAACTTTCACAAACCAACGACCCTGATCATGACAAAAGCCCACAAAGGGAAGAAACCTTAGTTGATGTTGCAGGAGACACAAAAATGTCATCTGCAGAAAAGATTGTCGAAGACAAGTCTGGAGATGACTCCCCAATCAACATTCAACTAGGCAGTGGTGGCGAAAAATGTGAAAAGGAAGAGGAGGAGGAAGAAAATCACTCCATGTTCGATTTTGAAACTGAGATTGTTGTGGAAGATGAAGATGAAGTAGGAGAGAAAGATGACAAAAAAGAAAATGAGGAAGAGAAAGAACAACAATAGGACTAACCAAAAACTTACCCAAATCCTGATGCTTCGACTGGAACAAACACTACCGGCCTCTCTCATGAGGAGCTAGAGTCCCTGACGGTGCAAAGACCACTTGAATATCTAAAGGCTATGATTAGCTCCAGATTCAGTTTTACTGACAAAAGTACTAGCACTTCGACTGCCTCAGGAAATCAGTCTGCCAATAAACCTGAGGATGACTTGCTCCCTCAAATTAAAGAGAAGGTTTTTAATGCTTATTTGTTCCAACTCATAGGAAAAAACACTTTAACTTGTTTTGGGATCAAAAAACTCTTAAAACAAGTCAATTTCTTAGAGGTTCCTCCAGAGGTTGCCGACGCCATAATGAAATTGAGCTCGCTGATTAATCTTGTTGTTGCTGATCTTAACCGCCTCAAAGATTTTTCGAATAAAAGTCAGAATAAATCAGAGACCCAACTGGCTGAATGGAATGCAATCACTGAATCCACCACAAAGGTTGCATAGTTGGAAAAGGTCTCTGAACAAAACAAAAAGGAAATTGAAACCCGCGACAAAAATATCGAAGACTAGGAGCAACATATCAAAGATTTATAGACCAAAATTTCTCAGGCCAAGCAGCACAAAGTCGAACTTCTAAAGTTTGATCATGAAGAAGTGGCAAAAAAACTTAAAGTCGGGATGTATCACGTCGACCGAGCTCAACAACTTGGAAAGGAAATTGAAGACCTTTCGACCAACCAAACTATCTGTGAGCGGCGCTTGATGCTCCAAAAATCAAAATATGAGAAGATGAAGAACTCTCTCCAATTTTAATTTGATTGTTGATGAACTTGTTTTCCTGATTGTAACTTTTAAGCCCTTTGTGACATTGGTTGTAATGACTTAGCCATTTTGGCAACCTTTTACTTTGATTCTCGTGTTAGCTCCGACTATCCTTTGAATGAATTATTCCTTACTTATCTTTAATTCTTGTAGTATAGGCTTATATTTCTTTAAATATTTACCATTTACCTTCAAGATTCTTGTATCTTCATTTAACTCTTCGATTTCATATGTGTAACACCCTTCTAAACCTACAAATATTTCTTAAATAAATTAATAAATAATTCAACACAATGTACCAACAAGGGTGTCACATTGTCATAAAAACATCTTAAATAAGCATCCTGCTCCGTAACACGGTTTTTCAAAACATTTAACATAATCATTTCTTCACTAACATCAACAAAAATTCAGACTTCGCAGTGGAATCATAATCTCAAAGTAATTTATTTTTCTTCATCAAACATCAAAGTATTTTGGTCATTATCAAAAGTCACATCTTCAAATAAATCTAATCGTATAGAAAGCTCATAAAATAAGTCTAACAAAACAACATAATATTCGACTCAAGCGCTCCCCACCCGATGTTACATATCAGAGCAAGACACCTCTATTATTAACGGAAATAGAGTAAAACAACTCCAAAGCTAAGTCTCCACACATCTACGAGCTAATATTGATCACCTGCATGTTACCCACGTGGAGGCAACATTCAAACAGGAAGGGTGAGTAATCAAAATTCATTACAAAAGATATAAGGAAAAGATGTAGTAGTTACAACAACAATTATCAATATTTCATATATTCGTCACACATCACACACATACTCACACTGCCACTTCATTAAGTAATTCACAATGTCATTATATCATCAATCAACCATCATCACCAAAACATCACTTAAGTCACAACATCATCAAACATCATTTAACTCACAATTATGCAATGTCACTTAGTATGTAATGCAACAACACTGACTCATGCATGTGGTACCAATTCTTTGATGAACACTTGGTCATCTCCCTTCAAAGATCCCCACCATAGAATCGATTCCCACTTGGAACCGGAGAACATCATAAAACTCACTCAATCCACACAATAGGATCGAGGCCACCACTAGACCGAAGTCCTAACATCGTCACTGGACTGAAGTCCTAACATCGTCACTGGACAAATGTTCTAACACATGCCATGAATGTATGATGCACAACACCAATAATAATTCGACCACTGCTAGTCAATTGCATCCTAATTCATGTAATCATCATAATAACATCCTTCACATAGCATGTATGCACATCAAACATGCTTAAATGTCAACTTCATTCAACACATCACATAATCTTCAACACATAATCATCATCACATAGCATTTGTACATAATGTTATTATACACATCATCAAATGTCACTACAAGTAACATTTATCACATCACCTCAACATCAAAGTCATCATAACTAATTCCACAACAACATCACTACTATCATTAGACATAGAACATCACTAATTATTAATTACACAAAGCCTTTTCATACATTTCACAAAATGACATAACTCGACAGTACGAAACAACCGTCCACGTATCAAATAGTTGGAATTATGGTACTGGAAATATTTATAAGAGAAAGTACGCTAAACCAGCTTTCCAACGACCCGAACCACGCATCAATCGGACACTCACAACTCGAGTTATGAATTTTCAAAGTTTTAGAAATAAATTTGTCCCAGGTGAAGCAGATTTTGAACTCCTTCAGCAGTTGAATTACTTTGACTCTAAGTTATGGGTCAAGATTGGCACTGATGTAGGTCGGCCTTTTTGTTGTCCCTTCTGTGGAACGATTTCCGTGACCCCACCCATCCTGAGATGGTGAGACATCTCGTGAACCGTTCTTGTGCCACTTTCGAATTTCTAATATTTATCCTATGATGCTTAAAAGGAAGGGGAAGAAATCTAAACTAACCCTACGTGCAAATGTTTTCCCTACAAATGCGCGGAGATCTGGAATCAGGGTCGGTTATACTAAGGGAAGTTATTAACACCTTAAGTATCTATAGTACTCTATAGGAACCTTTTGTACTCTTTTTACTATTAGTCATCTTATTTTCTTTAAATGTTTACTGTTTGATTGGGGAAGTTCTAACCTATGGATGAGAATGAGAAGGTGAGATGTTTTCGGGAGTTCTTGTTTTATGAAAGGTTTCGGGGACCTAAGGGGTTTTATTTAAAGGTGTCCTCGTTAAGATTTTGAAATCTTATGCCTACGTATTCCCAATAGAGAGACTTTGGGAAATCAGAGCGTTCTTATTTCCACCTAACTATGGGTTGAATTTGTATCTTGTTTAAAGCCCAAGATGATGAAGCTAAAAGGATGTTTGTGTATCTTGTTCAAAGCCTAAGATGTGAAGCTAAAAGTTTTGTTGGTTTGAAAGAAAAAAACAAATTGTCATTCTTAATGGAGATATCTCATATATTCATCACAAACATTTGAGAATAATATCATAAGGGAAGAAGCTTTGAACTTGGATGTTAAAGAATCCTAAGCAATGCCACATCTTCCTTTATGAGTCTTTGCATTCTAAGAGAATGACCTTAACTTAGATATAGTATCAACAAGTGTGCCACTTACATCACTTAGATGAAAGAAAAGTTTTAGACCATGATAAGAGAAGGACTCCAGCTTGGATTTTGAATCAACAAGTGTGCCACTTACATCACTTATGTGGATAAAACGTTTTTGTAATGTTTGATTTTGAATTGTGGTTTGTAGAAGAGATATCTTCCTACAGAGATGACTTAATATCTCATCTCTAGGGAGAAGTTTAATTATTTGAGTATCTTGTTTAAAGCCCAATATGTTGAAGCTAAAAAGTTTATTTGTATCTTGTTCAAAGCCCAAGATGTGAATCTAAAAGGTTTGTTTGTATCTTGTTCAAAGCCCAAGATGTGAAGCTGAAAAGTTTGTTTGCCTGAGAGGAGGCTGACTTAACTGGGGTGAGTTTTGAATTGATGGTATCTTGTATGAAGCCCAAGATGAAGGCTAGGATGCTTTTGAGAAGCCTGGAGGGTCCTTGTATAAAGCCCAAGAGGAGGATATGATGCTTGAATGAAGCCCAAGAGGAGGCTAGCAGTGAAGTTGCCTTTATCCAAAGGGGAACAAGTGTTTGAACTAAGTTGTAGTTGAGGGAATCCTGATGTTTGAACTAAGTCTAAACTAAGGATGAGGTGTTATAAATGTCAAGAGAAACTTAATATGAAATAAGTAGGTGACAGGTATAGACATGAATTGAAAAAGGTGATGGGTCTTATACTATTACAGAGGCCCATAAGTTGAAATTATGATTGAAAATGTGATGGGTCTTACACTCTTGACAGAGGCCCATGAGTTTTGAATTTGTAATGGGTCTTATACTCTTGACAGAGGCCCATGAGTTTTGAATTTGTAATGGGTCTTACACTTTTGACAGAGGCCCATGAGTTAAAATTTAAAAAGGTGATGGGTCTTACACTCTAACAGAGGCCCATGAGTTTAAATTGAATGCCACTAGGGTTGTGCTTGATGAAAGTTGAAGATTGAGATTTGAAAGATTGAAAGTTTTGAGAAATTGAAGAAAGTTTTGAGGAGGAGGGGAGGGACTTACACTCTAATAGAGGCCCATGAGTGAACATGTTATGAGTGTTGTTTGAATTTATGAAATTTTATGAAAGAAATGTTTAAACCAGTATGATTTTTACAAAGTATTCACATGAACAAATAATTAATCATGGTGTGAGTTAAAAAAGGGAAGGGACTTATACCAAGTGGAGGCCCATGATTATATACAAAAGGTTTTGAAAACATTTCTTCAAGGTGAAACACTAATTATCTTTTAATCAAAGATACTTTTCAAAGGAAAAATGGATTAAATCATGGTATAAAAAGTGGGTAAATCTGGCTATGAATGTCATGAATACTAAACAAGATTTTAATCAAGGCATATTATCCATATGAACACTTAAGTGTGATTAGGTTTAGAAATATTTGAAATAAAATCAAACTTTTTAGGTATAAAAACTCTAAAATACACTTCTTTTTTTTCTAATAAAAAAGTGAATAAAAAATATCTTTTTTTGGAATTTTTTCATGTATTAAAATAATAGAGTGTATGAATGACATGTGTGAAAAAGATTGGGTTAAAAAGAATTAATTTGATAAGAGGAATAATTGTTTGAAATTTGAAAAAATAAAATAAGAAAAATATGAAAAGTGGTAAAAAAGAAATGGCATGGGTGGGGTTTGAACCCACGCCCTCACGCATCACAACAACAAAACAAACCTTTGCCAACTGAGCCAACGCGCGTTGGTGTCAACTAAACACAACCATTACATAATATATTAAAAATGTATGGTAAATTCAAAATTTCGTGCCAGACTTCATCTTCTTCCTCGAGCCAGCTTCTGAATTTACAAAACCTATGCTATCTCTCTCAATACGCAATCATTTGGCACGATGTAAACATCAAAGTTGTGTGTTTTTTAACAAGGAATTGAATGGCTCTTTTTGATTTTATTTATTTTTAGTGTGGTACGAGTTATTAAGCATGAACACAAATGAACCCTAGTTTTGCAAAAACTATAATGAAATCCTATATACGTAATATAAATGACAATTAATTTAGGGTAAATGATCCATGAACTTCCAGAAACACAATGGTAACTTGAAATAACATTTATGATGCATTAATCATTGAGTTTGAAAAGTTCAGGCTTACTTTGCAAGAGGAAATCGAATCCTCAGTTGGAGGTGTTACAGACGTGAAATGATGATCCTAACAGCTTCCTTAGATCTCAAGGATTGTGTTGAGATGCTTAGAACAAGTTGAAACCTCCTGAATTGATGGGCTTGAATCCAACTGCAGCTTGATTAAGGTGAGATGTGATCTTAATGAATTTGATGTTACAGAAAGTGTTTAAGTGTTTGGATCACTTATACATGATGTATATGAAGTGTTTGAATCAAAAGTTTGAGTGGAAAAGCTCTGGTTTTGAAAATTCGATTTCTCACTCTTTTGGAATTTAAATTTTGACAAGAATGGAGATTTGTGAGAAAACAAGTATTGTAGTTATTTTGGTGTGTTTTGAAACATCAAATGTGGTCTCTATTTATAGGGGAACAAGTTTGTTTTGGAGTAATAGTGATGGTTTAAAGGCTGAGCTCATTGTTCAATGGTTTTGGCAATGCATCATTGCTTCTTATCCATGGTATATTATCTTCTTCCACTATCCTAACTTTGATTTTGACCAATTCCATATTCTGCAGATGGTTTTATTATTATTTAAGAGAGCATCTTGACTGGTGGGAGTGATATCTTTGAAAATGCACTATTCCACATAAATGCACCTTGAATTCAAGGCATTCTTCCACTTTCAAAGAGAATCTTCATGATCAAATGGCTCTATCTTGCAGGTTCAACATGACTCACAAAGATTTCTGTTGAATTGAGTGCACATTAGTCTTGTGTAATCATTCCAAGTTGGACTCAAAATTGTGTGGTACAAAAAAATGTCAAATCTGCCTTGCAAAACAGTTGCATCAAGGCATCTTGTGCACTCCATATCTCCTTGCTCAAACGAAATTAGATTGTGTTCTTGGACATTTTGGAAAGCTTGTATATCATACTTCAACTTTGATGTTTGCATTTGGTCTTGATTCATCTTGGATATTGGAGAAAAATGGGCTTAAAGTTGGTTAAAACACAAAACAAATTATGTCCAAAAATTTCTCAGTATCGAAGTTCAAAAAGTCTTGAAACCCTAACTTCATGGCTTCATATCTCAAAATTTATGCACTTTTTGGGAATTCACCCTAAGTGACAAAGTTGTAGTATGTAACAAGCTCTTCAATTTGATCTTCGGATCAAAGAAAATGGTTTCTTGGTTTGGGAGTTATGACCTAGCAAAGTTTGCTCCAAATTAGGGTTTTCTTCATAACTTAGAAAATTTTTCATTTCTTCATGGTTGCCCCTTTTGCAAGTAACCTCACTTTTCTTGATTTTTATTGATCAATCATGATTCAAATCACATATTAACATTTTTATTGGCTTGAAGAGACTATGTTTGACAAAAAAACTCAAAAAGTCAAACTTGATTTTGGGCACAGTTGACTTTTGTATCAGATGAACTTTGATTTTTTGATCCTTTGTGAAATCAAACCCTTGGGCTATTTTAAACATTATGGATGGACTCAAAGGGTGTTTTTGAGTGTCTTGAATCATGTCCCAAGGTTTGAGATCATGTTTGGCTTAAAAGTAAAAGGCACAGTTGACTTTTCATCAGAAACCCTAGTTTGTGGTTCAGATGAATTTGAATCCTTGCACTGCTTATGAATCAAGTTCTTTGGATTAATACAATCATATGAATGGACTAAAGTAATGTATTTGAGGTCCTTGAAACATATCTTGAGGTATTGGATAATGCCTTGCTCAAAAAGTCAACCCATGGATTGATTAGGTCAAAACCCTAATTTTGGTGCACTGAGGATCTTGAGACTTGTTGATTTTGAAATGAGGCAATCTAGTACTTGATTATTAATAAATGAGAGCACTTGATCTTCATTGGATGAATGAGAGAATGGGTAAGTTGAAAACCATTCCCATTCTTGATTGATCCTTTGCCTGAGTCCTTTTTTGAGGCTCCAAACCCTAATTTGTAATCAAATGAAACAAACAACAATCTTTGTATCTCCATATGGGTTAGTGATGCATAAAAATATAAACATATGATGCTAATGAAATGCAAATGATGTGGGATCTTAGGGTCAAAATTAGGGTATGACACCTTCTCCCAGGTCGATTTCTTCCAAAGGGTCTTGCGCCAACATTTTGATATTGTTTACTAGCGGATCTTTCTAAAAACCCCAAGGCTCATCATCGTAGATGGAATCTAGCCTTTGACTTTGCACTTTGACTTGATTTTTTTTGGGTGGCTCTGGATCAAAGTCCTTCCCAGGACCTTCAAAGTGCTTTTCTTCATTTTTGGCTTCGACAGCCATGTATTTTACTTCGGCCTCTAGGGCCGCTTTCAATTTATTTTTAGCTATATAAGCCAAAATCTTTCTGAGTGCCAATGACTCAGTCATTGTCACTAAACTCACTACCCCAACCAATAGGTTGGATTCCAGCTATTCCAAACACATAATCTTCTTCGCCTACCACCTCCATATCCCACTGAAAGTCGTGGGTGGGATGTAGGTACAAGGAACAGAAAGCATTATCTGCAGGTGTGAAGTCGAAACCTAGAGGGTTACAAGGCGCTATGTTGGATAAGTTTTTATTAAAGTGTCACCCACTTACTTGGTTAACCTCAGCAAATAGTAGCTTTGGCCCACCTCAATATTTTCGACAATCCCATCACTTTGCCAGATGGAAATTCATTGGTGAAGTGATGATGGAACTGCACCTGCTCCATGTATCCACTCTCTTCCAAGGAGTAGATTATAAT
This sequence comes from Lathyrus tuberosus, assembly GCA_022829125.1. Classification (NCBI taxonomy): domain Eukaryota; kingdom Viridiplantae; phylum Streptophyta; class Magnoliopsida; order Fabales; family Fabaceae; genus Lathyrus; species Lathyrus tuberosus. The sequence goes on from JALAZF010000348.1 coordinate 2,453,752, forward strand.
TCGCCTTATATGCAATTACCATGAACATCGTTGGCCTGGTGATTGTGCCAACAGTCAAATATACTTGAATGACTCCGATGGTGGTGCCCACTTTCCCTTCGTAATTTGAGAGGACCATGTTGTGAGGCTTTGTGTCAGAGTTATTTTTCCCAATCCTTTTTAGCATATAATGCGGCATCAGGTTTACTGTCGCTCCTCCGTCCACGAGTATCTTGTTGATACCAATGTTCTCTATTTTCCCTCTAATAAATATAGGCTTTAGGTGATTTTTCATGGCTTCGTCGGGTCTTTCAAAGAATTCATTCTGCTCTTCGACGCAGCCATTATTCAAGATATAATAACATATTGGCCTTTAACTGGCCACTTCTAGTTCGACCTCATCTTTTGGGTCTTCCATCTCCGTCACCCTATCTACTCTCTGGACAACATGAATACTACATTGGAGATAATGTCCAGCGACGGTTCTGATCCTGAATCGAAATCGTCCGTCATCATATCATCATCTGCAGGCATCTGGTCAGATTTCTCCTTTCCTTTTTCCTTCTGGTCAAGGAACAAATTTCTCTCTACTGATTTCTTTTCGACAGGTTTCCTGTCTTTATTGCTATCCTTTTTTATTGGCATGTTGCTGCTTGACTCAACTTTTTATTTTTCCGCAGCTTCCCTCTTAGTCTTGCACCTCCTTTGTTGATGTCTCCACTGAGACATTGTCATTGGGTTTTTTCCCTTTATAATTTTCTGAGCGCCATGCCGATTGTTTGGAAGCTTGAAATTCTCTCCGGTACGCTATCGAAGATCCTCTTTCAACTTTGAAATTCTGCCATTTTTTATGGCCATGTTCTCTCTTCTCGACTGGCCTTACCCACTTGCCCTTGGGGGCGTCAGCAGTGAGTTTAAATGTTGATGGCCCATTCCTATGTACCCCTGGTCTATTTTGATCATATCTCATTGGTGCTCCCTTCTTGTCGAAAGCGCCATGGTTTTTTGAATTCCTCCAGTTGTTTCTATCCCTCGCCCGTCGAACTCCTTGAATGTTCTCCGCCGCTTTTCGAATAAAGACAACGTTGCATCTGGGGCAGAGCATTACTTGGGAGTTCTTTCGTTGGCATCTATGGAGGAACCCGACTAAATTCTCCTCCTGTTTTGGATATGCCACCTTGACATATTCTTCTTGTTTAAGAGTGTGTACATCCACTTCCATCGCAGACTCCTGGGTCATCTTGACCATGTTGACTTTAAGGTTGGTACCTCCAGTGATATTCAATTCTTGAAGTTTGATTCTAAGGCCTCCAGTAGCCTAAATTTCGTTGTTGATTTGTATGAAACCATCAATAGTCTCATACATTGCAATTACTTGGTTGGAACCCTCAGTAGTCCCGTTGTCGAAGCCTTCAGCAGCTTCCTTCATGAAACCCTCATTGGCTTCTATTTTAAAGTCATCAATGGCTTTCTTAGCGAAGCCCTCAGTAGCTTCCCCATCGAAGTCGTCAGTGACTTTGTGATTAAAGTTATCTACAACCTGGACGAAACCCTCAGTGGTTTCTTGGTTAGAGTCCTCAACAACTCTTTTAGTGAAGCCCTCAGCAGCTTCGACCATTACAACATCACTGGCAAAGACATCAACACCTTCTACCATGTTGACCATAGATGGTTGGGAGTAATGTGCATCAGCAACAGGGAAGTGGTCAGAATCTACTTTCATCTATTTCTTTGACTTGTTAGTAAACTTGAATCTTCCTTTCTTGATGGCATTTTGAACAAGATCCCTGAAAAGAAAACATTGAGAAGTTTTATGGCCCAGAAATTTATGATACTTACAAAAACCTCTCTTTTTTCTTTGTTCTAAAGGAGGCATTTTAGCGCCAAGAGGCATTATCATCTGGCCATCTTTTACTATTAAATCAAAGATTTCGTCACACTTGATGACGTCGAAGGTATAGGTTCTTTTAGGCAACCTATCATTCTTCTGTGAATCTACTGGATTCTTTCCATTCGAAGGAGTTAAAACTTTACAGGAGTAAGGTGGGCCTGGCTTTAATTCAGCAAGGTCAATTTCACTCTCGTCGAAAAAAGGATCAACACGAGTTCCTTGTTCGTCTTCGTCGAATTCGATGTATGCTACCCTTTCCTTTCTATTCTTGTTTGCCCCAGCTTTCTCAGCCTTCAGTCGTTCTACTTGTCAAACTCTGTCAGTCAACTGGGCCATGTCTGTCAGGTACTGGGTATCCAATTTCTTCCTATTTTAGTAGTCGAGGCCACCAGCGACAATTTCGACCAACTCATGCTCAGGCACTTGTGTAAAGCACCTAGCCTTAAGTAGTCAACACCTATTTAGGTAATCGTCTATTGGCTCGGAGAACTTCCTCTTAATGCAAGCCAATTCCTTCAAGCTTGTCTTCAATTGTCCCATATAGAATTGCTCATGGAACAATCTCTCCAATTGAGTCCAATTGTGGATCGAATTTGCTGGCAGTGCTGTAAACCGAGTAAAGGCATTTTTTGTGAGTGAACTTGGGAAATATTTCACTCTTAGGTTTACATTATTAGCAATTTCTCTAGACTCTATCAAATATCTTGCCACATGCTCGACTGAGGACTCACTAGTATCCCCGGAAAACTTAGTAAACTTAGGGGCTTTCCATCTAGGGGATAAATTTGACTACAAGATGTATTCAGATAATGGTGATGTATAATTTGGCCTATGAAGGCCAACATTTACCCCATTCCTGAACGTAATCCTTTCGACCATGGCTGCTATATTATTATCTGCCACCACATCTTCGCGTCGAACTTGATTTATTACTTCATCAACATTCTGGTTCCTATTTACCATTAATACCCTTTGTTCCCTCTAGATTGGATGTTCAATTCTAGGAGGTTCGACCCTAGGTGGTTCGACTCCCGCCCCTGGTTTATAACGTTTTCCTGGGGTACATTTGGTTGAACTTGGTTAATTGTAGGGTCTTCTTCTAAGACTACCCTAGTATTTTGTACCATCCATTCCCTCTGAGGCTGTCGAGGGGGTTGTGGAACACCAAAGAAACCAGCAATGCGCGTCATCTGCGCTGCCAATTGTTGGTTTGTTTGGGTAGTATTTTGGATTAAGGGATTGAATATGACACCAATTTGTTGGGCAAGCATCTGGACCATCTCATGATTACTTTCGCCCATCTGTTGCCTTATCACTGCTGCAGAATTGTTGGTGATATTTGGCATCTGGGTAGGAAATCTTGTCCCTAAGGATTGGCTAATTCGACCCATATTATTGATACCTGAACTAGATCCTTCTAATGGCGAAGTTACATTCACCACTAGGCCTGAAATGCTGATGAGGCATTGTGCAAACTTTCCATCACGGATGTTAGCATACCATAAGGTTGGTCACGTCCTATTGAAGGCATTGAAAATTTAGGCACATAAGGCCTGAACAAACTATTTCCCACTGGAGGAGGGGGGGGGGGGGGTCATTGGTGGACCCTGTGTTCCCACGTAGGACAAAATGGACCCACTTTGGGTAATCGACTGCACAGGCGTCGAACTTGCAGTGGTTGGTATGGCTTCAGACACTGATGCTGAAACCATATTGCCCCCTGTCGAAGAAGAAGGGGGTGGTTCTCCATCATTTGGTGGATTTTGGTTACTTGGTTGATTTTGATTCACCATCCTCCTTCCGTATCTTCTCCTTGGTGTTTCATCGTTGTTTGTGGCTATTCTACCACTCTTAAGTCTCATGCAACAAAATGTAGAGAAATCGTAAAAATGAAGAACTTAAATGTAAAACTTTCTAGAAAAAGTAAAAAGAATTTTTGTTAACACAATAGCACTGTCCCACTGGGCTTGCCAATTTGTTTGCTGTGAAAATTGGTAAACAACCGCTGGTCTCCCAAAAAATTGGCTTACTTGCAGGATCAACCAGTGAATCCTAAGGACATAGCTATTGTATCAATATATTTTTAGAAAATTGAAAACACTTCGACAATATTCATTTGTATAAAAGGTTGTTTTGCTTTTTTTTGAAAAGATTAAACTTTGTAAAAGTTGATAAAGGAAATGCAATGAAGAAAAGAACTTTAATGTAAAAGTGCAGTAAAGAACAATTGATAAATGAAAGTAAATTTCTATTGAAATGAAATAAAATGTGGTGTTTCAAACGTACATTCTCAATAGTAACTCTTTTCTCACTTGACTTAGATACTTTGAGTAAATTTTTTAGTATAGTACAACAATTGAACACACCCAAAAATCCTAACATTAAGACCCATATTTATAACACGTCGAAATAATTGTCTTCAACGGACATTTCTCCAAGATTTGACAGGTTTCGCCCTGCATGTCTTCATTTCGCCATATTTCTCCACGTGTCTCTCCTGAGAAACGGATAAGGACAAAAGACAATTATTTATCCGTATTTTGAATTATAAATCTTCTGAAGAAGGAAGGCTTCAAACATCCTCCGTCGAAGTGGCTTTCCCATACTTAGAAAATATTTCTAAGTATTTGTCCAAACACGTCTCTTTTATGAGAATCACTTTGACCAAGCTTCACACCTGCTCCTGTCGAAGTAAGCAAGATTCAAGAAACTTGATTTTCACTTGGTATCTCAAATGAAAACTTGGCGTCGAAATTCCCAGCCAACATCATGCCCCTTACAACTCGAAATGGGAATTATGATATTAGCCTTCTAAACAGTGAGAATTCCACCGGACTGCCCACAAGCATCAATTGCTGACCACCCAAATGAACCATCACCCCATAACGACATCACTGCCTCACCCTTCATACTTTGAATTTTGGTTTCCTGGAAAAAGCATAAATTTGCTTTCCCGGCTTGAATAGTTTTCCTCAACCTTTTTCTTTTGATGGAGCTTCGACTCCCTCTAATATTGTAGGACACCACAATCATGGATTCTTGTTAGTTGTCTCCATATTGATCTGATACTCTCTTTATCTCTTTCCTCCATACCTCTGATAATACCCTCAAAAACTTCATCATCTTCTTCACCTTCGAACCTCAAATCCTTAACTTTTTGCCATACTTTCCTAGGAATACCCTCCAAAAATCTTTTCACCCTTGAATTCCCTTGATTAACATTTGTATCATTAAGAGAGTCGCAACACAAAAATGAACCTCCATAATACCTTGAATTAGAATCTCCAACTACCGCACTATGGTTGACTTCAACCCTTTTGAGCACTGCATTTGGAACTCTAGGAGCCTCCAAATTGATAGCATGAATTAGAGAACAAAAATAAGATGGAGAGAAGGGGATCTTGATGTTTTCATAAATCTCATTCAAAAGCTTCTTTTTCCTATTTTTGGGCCTCACGCACTGAGCATGAGCCACTGCCAGCCCACCTTGAGACAAAGATATTGTGTCACACTCCATAATGTCCTGGCCCAACTTGACCTTTTTACCCAAAGCCTCTACTGACCCTGCCTACTCCAAAACCAATCTCGAATTATTGATTATTAAATTCTCCATACTAACCAACGACCCCAATCCCATCTCACTAGCTTCATGATGGTTTGTATTAAATGTTTCTACACACCCTCCATAATTACCCGACCTCTTGTCCTTATCCCTATTTCCAATACAAAGCTTTTCACTAGGCATTGTAGCATCAGCCACCCACGCCACCCTCCCCTTCTCAACTTCAGACATTTGTCCAACTTCGTTGACTTGTTCAATCCCATCGCCTTTATCTTTATTACTGACACCGACTCCCACCCAAGTTTTACATTTCTCTATGCTACCTACGTCCGTATCTACATCATCTTCATCACTTTCTGCCTGGTCGCTCCACCCTTCATCGTCCTCCTCCAACTCCATTACAATAGACCCAATCCCCTCCGTTCCATCACGTCGGTCAATCATTCTTGTAGGGTCATGCTGATCTTCAACTAGTTTGATATTATACACTTTACCATTAATACCCACATTGAAGGCTTCATTCAGCACTAAACAACATTTTGTTTTTACCATAAATCTAGCCACATCCAGCTTTTGCAGCATCTCTGTCTCCCTGTCGCAACAAATAAATTCACCAAACGTGCCTGACACAAATTTAAAGAACTCCGGTTTCCATGCGTGCAGAGTCAGCCCGTAACAGCTCATCCAAGTTAATATTTTGTTACCAATGTCTTCCAGCGACCAAGGATGTATCTCCGCAAACCATTGAGAGACCCAATCTTTATATTCCTCAATCAGCAATTTTAACTCTCCTTCATTAGACTCCTCCAAAAGACATAAATTTGCCCCCATTGGCGTGGCCTTGATATGAAAATAATAACCTTCTATGTTTAAAGCTCTCTGAACCTTATAAGTTGCACCAGGTTCTTCGACCACACTGACGTATGCTTTCTCAAATCTGGTTATATCACTTTTCTCAACATTAAACTCCAAATGGGCAAACTTGAGTTTTGGCCCCTCCAATCTTCCACGAGCCTTCGCGTTTCTATGTTGATATCCTCTCTGCAACTGCTATCTATCTGTCTTATATCCTTTTTTTAAAGCTTGTGGGTAAGTTACCTTCGTCGTCGAGATACCCCTGCCTGGTGGGGTTATAACCTTCTCTTCTTCCTCTCTACCGCCCCTAACCAAAATCTTCCGCCTCCCATCCAAAGGAATAGACCTCTAAGATCTCGGAATATTCGCATGCAGTTTCTTCCTGTTTATGATTGTACTATCTAACCGTGCCGCCATAGTCCTTTCATTCACCACCTTTGTAAGCCTAACAAAGTCATACCTATTACCAAACTTGTCTCGTCTCTGTGATATAAAGACCTCCGACACAAGACCGAAATTTTTAAAGACATTGAACATGTTCTTAGCATCAAACGATTCTGGAAATTCTGTGAAGAAAAATGAAGTCACCCTTTCTTTCTCTTCATTTGCCTTTGCATTCCTTGCATTCCAGATCGAAACTCTCTCTTTCAGCTTACTACTGAATTTCCTTTTACTAACTTCCACCCAACCCTCATTCGCAATTTTACCCATGAAGAAGCGAAGATAAACACGGCGTTCCCTTCCAAAGATTAGGAGTTAATCCACCGGTTACCGTCGTTCGTACCCTAGATTCAAAGCTACCTCACACAAATGCTAATACTTAAAATGAGCATTGTTGAGTTGGTATTATGAACTAGTTACTAAAGTTGAAGGTGATGATGATGTTTATGATGACCCTTTTTCTCATCAATCATTCCTTTGGAACTGGAACTTTTGATTATTCTCCATTCTCAGGGCTTGCTACCTACCTCTATAATTTTGCTAAATATATTTACTTTATTTTCCTGCCACTATTTTTGCAACAATGTTCTATATGGTTGTTTCTTCTTAATAATTCATGAAAGCAACTAATTTTCTGCTTGTCTTGACAAAGAAATAGGACCCATGGCGTACGTAATGTTTGACGTCTCGAGAAAGAAAAAATTCTAGAAAATTTAGCGACAACATTATTTAATTAATTCATTTTTGACCATTAATTTATACTCTCTTTACTGATAAGAGGGCCTACTAGTACTAGCTGTGTCCGGTCCATTATTTTTATCAACATTTGCTACTATTGGATCTTTTAAAGATAAAATTTACACTCACTTTAACATTAGAATAACAAAATATAGCAAAGATGAGTAACTTTGCAGAGAAAAAACCACATGCAGTGTTAACTCCGTTTCCATTTCAAGGACATATCAGTGCATTATTGAAACTAGCAAAACTTCTTCACCTTAGAGGCTTTCACATAACCTTTGTCAACACTGAATACAACCACAAACGCTTGCTCAAATCAAAGGGTCCAAAAGCCTTTGATGGTTTCACTGACTTTACCTTTGTGACCATACCAGATGGTTTAACTCCAATGGAAGGTGATGGTGATGTTAGTCAAGACATACGCTCTCTTAGTGAATCAATCATGAACAACTTCCACCGATTCTTTGATGAACTTCTTGCTAAACTTCATGAATCTTCCACTTCTGGTCTTATCCCACCAGTTACTTGCTTAGTTTCTGATTGTTACATGCCCTTTACAGTAGATTCTGCTGAAAAGCATGCACTCCCAATTGTACTCTTTTCCTCATGTAGTGCTAGTTTCTTCTTAACCACTTATCACAATCAAAACGTGTTGCAGCATGGTCTACTACCACAAAAAGGTAATTATTTACGATGATTTTTAACCTTGTTGATTATATATTTATATATATATATATATATATATATATATATATATATATATATATATAGCTTCAAGCTATTGATTTATGCAATTATGATATGCAGATGAGAATTATCTAACAAATGGATATTTAGAAACTAAAGTTGATTGGATTCCAGGGTTGAAAAACTTTAGATTGAAGGATCTTCCTCGTTTAGAAAAGATAACAGATCCTAATGATTTGATGGTAAAATTTACCACGTTAGTGGTAGATAGATGCCACAAAGCTTCTGCTTTTGTTTTCAACACTTCGAATGAACTTGAGAGTGATGTTATAAATTCTCTCTATTCTATATTCCCTTGTCTATATACCATAGGTCCATTTGCTTCTTTTTTAGATCAAAGTCCACAAAAGAACGTGATACCTCTAGAATCTAATCTTTGGAAAGAAGATACTAAATGTCTGGATTGGCTTGAATCAAAGGAAGCGAAGTCTGTTGTTTATGTGAATTTTGGAAGCATTACAGTTATGACTCCAGAGCAACTGTTGGAGTTTGCATGGGGTTTGGCCAATAGCAAGAAACCGTTTTTGTGGATTATTAGGCCTGATCTTGTCATTGGTGGCTCTGTGGTTTTGTCTTCTGAGTTTGTGAATGAAATTTCAGATAGAGGTCTAATAGCAAGTTGGTGTCCACAAGAGAAAGTTTTGAACCATCCTTCAATTGGCGGATTCTTGACTCATTGCGGATGGAACTCAACAACCGAAAGCATATGTGCTGGGGTGCCAATGTTGTGTTGGCCATATTTCGCTGATCAACCAAAAAACTGTAGACTTATTTGCATTAAATGGGAGGTTGGAATGGAAATTGATTCCAATGTAAAGAGAGAAGAGGTAGAGAAACAGGTGAATGAATTGATGGTGGGAGAGAATGGAAAGAAGATGAGGAAAAAGGCAATGGAGTTGAAGAAGAAAGTTGTGGAAGAGACAAGACCCGGTGGTAGTTCATACATAAACTTGGAAAAAGTGATTAAAGAAGTTCTTCTTTAAGATGGTGTTATGAGTGATGGCCTATATGAACTTCCTAGTCTCCAGAATTCAGTATCAAGATCTTAAGTCCAAGTCTTAGTCTCGTGTTTCCTTCCTTACCAGTCAATCTATTGTTGTTGAAACTAGTATTCCCAATATGCAATAAGGCATTTTCCTAATAGTACTCAGTTTTTCTGCCATCTTAGGTTAGGGCATTTAAATTCTCAAACTACACAAATGTTGTCCCAACAACTAATATTCCTTATATAATTCCACCTTTTGTATTTTTTGTTTTTTATATGCAAATTTCATATATTAAATTATCCACCCTCACACACTTCATACACCACTCCCATGAATTAATTTTTTGTGATTTATAGGGATCTTACCCTCACACATCTACATGCCATTTTAAATACTAAGTATCATTTGTTGATTTGCTACAAAATTTACTTGTATTTACTTGTTGAAAAACAAATATAATTCCTACCCTACTTTTTAATAATTTAAAACTATGATTCAACTTCAATCATGTCTTAAAATCTCTTCAAATAGACTGAAGGAGGTTTTTGATCTTCCACTTCTTTTCTTAATGAAGAGGAAATTGTTCGTAGACTTATTTTGTCATCACACACGTCATCAAAATGGCGTGGTTGAAAAAAACCTATAGTGGTATAATTTAGAGTGATCCTGGAGGCGGGGTGAGCCACGACTATGTGGTCCTTTGCTCTTCACAAATTTCCCTTAGTTTGAATGTCCCTTGTCCAAATGTGTCGTCCAAACCTTTAGTTCCTTCGTCCATAATTCGTGATCGTGTGTTGAGTGCATACCAGATTAACAATGTTTACATACCATCTCTTGAATTTCAGATAATCAACCACCTATTTTCGTAGTGGTTGTTCTATTCTATGGAAACTTAGTTCATAACCCTTGGATATAAATACATCAGTATCATCATACTTAGGGATACAATGAATAATACCAAAAAATACACCTAAATAGTAGTCTACCACCTCATATGAGCTATATCTCAATACTTTTAACAATCTTAATGTCTTTAACATCCCCTTATCCACTAGGGATTTCAAGATTTTGTATTTTTTGGGAGTAGAATTGGCGTCCACCGTAGGGTTTAGGTAAAACTAGCATAGGCCACACACAATTACTATAACACCCCGACTTTAGTTAATTATTATTTTTATTTAAATTATTTAGTGTGCAATAAGGCATTTTCCTAATAGTACTCAGTTTTTCTGCCATCTTAGGTTAGGCCATTTAAATTCTCAAACTACACAAATGTTGTCCCAACAACTAATAATCCTTATATAATTCCACCTTTTGTATTTTTTGTTTTTTATATGCAAATCTCATATATTAAACTAGTAACTGACCCGTGCGTTCGCACGGGCCGGGCGGTAGGATGGTTTTTTTGTAATGGTTTGGTAATATGTTTATTATATTGTTATTATGTATTAAAAATGTAGGAATTAGTAATGTTGAAGTAAAAATAGTTGTATTGATATAAGAAGATTGTATTTTATGTAGAAAAGTTGAGAAATTGTTGGAAATATAAATGTGCAGAAAAGAATATAAAAGACAATTTTAATTAGAAGTCATTAAAAGATTGATTTTTGTAATGATTTTAATTAGAAGTCATTAAATGATTTATTATTGATACAATTTGCAGAAATAAATGTAATGGGTTTTGTTATGGGCCCGAGATTGGGCTGATGGAAACAAAAGTTTTAAAAAAAATGTCACTTAAAAAGCATTAAATAAATAGTTGAAAGAATAGAAAGAAAAGATGTTGTAGTTAAATGTGAAAACTTCAAAGGAGTGTGTAAGTGATAGTATAAAAGAAATTTGGGAAAAAAAAGAAAGAGGCAGAATGGTATGGAAGGGGATCCGAGAAACGCTTCAATGAATGGAAAGGATGGTGATGGTAGAAAAAGTGAAATGCATGGAATCATGAACTTGTTAACCGGCCGAATCCCTTCGAGACCGATCGTTGTTTCATGACAATCTCAGTTGCATATCAAATTATATTTTCTGCATTACATATTAAGCGGTCATGAAGAAAATAGAAAACACAAAAAATTTCGCTTGCCCAAATGTTGATAATATGTCGTTACGCCTTCTCGAAACAACTGTTACAATAGATATGGAAAATAATTAGAATGTTGGGAAACTATAAACTTCAAAATTGAAGTTATAAAATGTTGCATAATTTATTTACCTGAGTACATGATAACCAAGAAAATGGAACATTTCAAATATTATGGAAGACCTCTTTGTAAACAACATTTGTTGTTGATAGCTTCACATTATTTTCTTCGTCATGAACCAACATTTTGATTCCTTTCATTGAGGTAACCCTTGAAATTGCAACATAAATTTGTCCATGACTAAAAACATCTCTAGGCACATATAATCCCACCCAATCAAGAGATTGACCTTGTGATTTGTTGATGGTCATAGCGTATGAAACAATTATTGGAAATTGTCTTCGATTCAACTTAAATGGCCATGGAGATTGTGATGGGGACATATCCATACGTGGTATGTATATAATATTTTCGTGATCTTTACCCCCCATTATTTTTTCCTCAAGAACATGGTTTGCCATCTTTGTCACAATTAAACGTGTGCCATTGCACAAACCTTCAGATTGATCAAGATTCCACATTAGCATGATAGGAGTTCCAATCTTTAATTTAATGTGATGTCCCGGTATGCCGGACGTTCTTAGGGTGCTAAGGTATTCTGGACTCAGGAGATTTATAACATCCATGTCATGTATTTCAGATCTGTCAACTGAGTTAGAGCTGTAGTAGTTTCTTGCGTCACCTAATATGAACATTAAAGGTAATAGTTAAACTTCCATCAATAATTTAAATTAATTTAGACTGGAATTTCTAAAAAAATATTGCACCTGGCATTAAATCAAGAAGATGATCATTAATTTGATCGACTGTTTCAAGTGTTGCCGCTAGAATCGCTCGACTCTTTAGATAGTCATATGAATGGAAGTTTTCCAAAAAACTTGGATATGTACTCTCCACAATTGCCTTAATTGGATCAACAAAATTTGTTATTAAGATATCAGAAGGAATTTCAATGTCGGCATAGCCATCATTAGGCTCTGATAGTTTTCCCTCACCAAAAGTTATCCCGAGGTGAATTGGGAGCTGAAAGTTACTTCAGCCAAAAGTCTACAGAAAAATGTTCTGGTATATCATGTTGGTTTTCATGATTAAATATTAATTTGTTAAAGAATTGTTTGAAATGTTAGTAATATTAACCAAATCGTTTCTTATTGCATGATATCAAAAAAATGAAGAATTTTCCTATCGAAGTCGCGTTATTAGTTGAACCAAATTACCAAGGTGAAATAACATTAGTTGATATGGACACTGGTGCTTGGTATGGCTGTGAAATCCACTCTGCTAAAAGAAATGAAGATGAGAAGTTTCTTGGAAAAGGTTGGTACAGCTATGCCAAGAGCAAAAAGTTCAAGAAGGGGGATATGTTAGACATTACATTTGAACCAATATCTAACATTCTATATGTGAAGAAGAAATAAATTTTGATTAGTAACAAAAGCTTGGATGTATTGACTTTATCTTCTAATGTTTTATGGATGTAGTAGACATTAAAGTTTTAATGTTTTATGGATGTAGTAATATTTTGTTATATTCTAATATTCTAATGTTTTATGGATGTATTAGACATTAAAGTTTCTGTTTCGTTGAATGTATTGACTTTATTTTGTAATGGTTTATGGAGTAATATTTTGTTATATTCTAATGGTTTATGGAGTAATATTTTGTTATTAATGTCAGGATGTAATCGTTAGGTTATTTACTTTAAGTGTATGAGGTACCTAAATGTTATAAGAGTTTTATAAAATATTTGTTTACATTGAAGAGCTTCGATAAAAGAGTTGAAAACACATGATAGAGTCTTGATTGATGTTTCAATACTGTGAAAAAGGAGATCAAAATAACTTTGCCTTTTTGTTGATACACGCAAGGTAGCTGCTACAAACACAGTAGGCTTATAACAGCACATGTTTTGAAACCATCATTACTATCCTTAAGAAAAGACACAAAGGCTAGTATATATAAATATTAAACAAATAATCAAGTGACTTTCAGTACAAAAGTTGGTTTCTATTGATATAGGTGTTCATTGTCTTTGTCAGCAAGTAGGTCCCTATATCATTTCAACTGTATTGGGAAGACAAAGTTGTAAAATAGAAAGACCATTAAGTCCTGATGATGTGGGTCATCTATTATATTATTATAAATGTTACAAAGTGTAATTCACATGTATGGATTCTGTCTGCATTTAAGAGATATCTGCTAGACATTAGATTCGTGGGCCATCGCAATTTTTCAATAGCCCTAATTTATAGTGTTTTCGGAGAAAAGGTTAATGTAAAGATAAAAGCATACAATTAAGTTATAATATTAAGACACTAATATACCATTGAACTAAAAATTGTCATTATGGCTAGCGCCAATACAACCATATTAGTTACGGACTGTATCATGCATATTACATATTACAAAAAGCATGTTCGGCAAATCGAATGTGCATTGCAGAACACTTTGCCTACCCTAAACAAAATAAATTATGATGCATTGTAACTTTACTTATTTCTTCTCAGTCTTGACGTGTTTGCGACGGAGCCTGGTCGAAGACTCTTCTCCTTCAGCAAGTCCTTTGATGCTTCTAGTCTCATTTGATGGATTTTGTGCACCCCGTTTACCAGAATTAATAGGAGTAACTTGTGGTGGTTTTGGTGCCTTATCTTTTGTAGTTATGGGAGTCACCGACGATGCTGTTGCCGGCATAACTTTTTCAGGAGCTTTTGTTCTATGAAACAAATTCAACAAAAACACCAAATAATCAGAAAACACGTGTGTCAACAAATGTTTTTAGTAGAAGCAATATCTATAGGAGATTTAAAAAATGAACCATTAACGGTGAAGCTTTAGTGGGTGATTTTTGTGCATTCAAGTTTGACGTGATATCCAATTCCTGCAACATCACATGCATCAGCATTTTAGGTGTCAATAAAGTAACATGTTAATTTGAATTTGGATATTACGAAGGTTGTATTTTTCATACATTAATTAAATCCCATTCTTCACCCATTACTGCCTCATCAACACTCTCCCGAATCTGCAAACATATACATGTTATGACTACAAATTATGAAATATAGGAATTTAATCAAGAAAATAAACTATTGACTTATCACCAGTTACCTGATTTACTTGATCATCAACAACTTCAACAACCAGAGGCTGAATTAAAATGATATTGACATTTTCAGTTGACTAAATAGACATTTATTTCGCCTTTGAAAATAAATAGATAAAGAACATGTGAAATACCTTAGACATTTCCCATTGGGCAAGAACTTTATCTATTGTCTCTTTGTCACGCTTCACTGCCATGACACTTGCATTTTTCCATCTAGGTTGCCATTTAACTTTGAAAGCAAACTCATGACCAATTAAGTTATCAAGGTCCAATGGAAACTCAAGTGGATCTGAAATACCTTCCTGAATCGTGTAAATATAATGTAAACATATCATCCAAATTGTAAGTCATGGAATTTTAAAACATGACAACCATATAAGAGTAACCTTAATCATTCTGTCTCGAAGTTGAGCAGCAGAAATTTCCAACAATTCATTACATTCACGATCCCACAAAACAAAAATTGCAGAAGTCTCATTATCTACAACTTCAAGCTCAATTTTGTACCTGTCCAAATAGTCCATAGTTCTTGCTTTAAAACTTATACAACAGTGAAATTCTATTGAAATAAGTCATGCAAACGTCATACCTGTATATCTCTGTCTCTGTTGAATGGCCATCAGCACATATATATGGGGGACCAACACCCTTAGCAACTTTAGGACACTTGCTGCAGGCTTGATAGTACCAACCATTCGCTGTTGCTTTCAATTTTCTTGTTGTAGCAACGGTTACACAGTTTGACATCTGGAATAAAATCATATCTTAGTAGAAAGAATGTAATATTGTAAACACAACATAATTAATGCATACTTCAGGAAGGTTAATAATATCTCGTAGACATAAAGGGGTAGCGTTCGTCATGAACTTGTCATAAGTAGATATTTGAGAACCAGCAGAGTTCAGCGACCACACAGTAGATTGGGTGCACAAAAGTTGACTTGAAATTCCAATGTTCATGTCATCAGATAGGCTTACAAACGAAACAAAAACATCATCAGTAAGTAAAATTTGGGTTGATTTGCAAAAAAACTAATATAACCAGCGAGGTATTCGTAAAATGTTCATCTTGAAGGAAATTTTACCTTTGCCTGAAATTAACTATATCAAGTACATCTTCATTAATTGTCAGTTTTGTTATGTTGTAGGTGTTCGACACGGATAGAGGATACTTCCCTAAATTAATATAAAATGTTCTTATTAGTTTTTATTAGTTTTTGCAACAATTCATGACAAAAAGAACATAACTAATTCTACCTTCAGCTTTAACCTTGGCATATTATAACAACACAATTGTAGGAACAGAATCTGTATTCTTCTGCACAAACGTCATGAACTAAGAAGCATATGTCTCCCATAGAGTGCAATTAATAGTGTCATTCCTGTACATTTGAAACAACTGATTACGGTTACAGCTGAATGAAATTTGTATAACAAAAATATTTAAAGCATAAAGACACAACATTCTGGTATTGGCTAACACTAACCCAAGGTCCCTTAAAATAAGATTGACCTGGTTCTTCTTGCCGGCACTTAGCTGTGTGTATCCAATCTCTTGCACAACTCCAATAACATCTATACGCAAACATTTAACTTGTCAACATAATATGATTTACTACAATACAATGTCAAAATGATAAAATCCAAAATTTTACCTATCAACAAATCATTCCTCCAGTTTCCAGATATAATATCAGCAAACGGTTTCAAATTCAACTTCTTATCAGGAATCGAATGCTTGTTTAAGTCAGACACACGAGTCGCAGGCGTAAATCTAATAACAAATGGGTGCTCTGATGTTTTGAACACAAGGTTATTTACTTGGGGTGTGAAGTTTGTAACGGTATACGTATTATTAACCGTCAATACAGCATCGTAAGTTGCTTTCAAAGTGAATGGAACTATGACATGTATATCTGTTCCCTATAAATCATTTTCAACATATATTAGTGTTACCAGAAAGTGTCAATGAATTTATCAAAGTGCTGTCATTCCGACTTACCTCTGCATCAATAAATATAAGTTCAAAATGCTCTTTATTGCCAGATATTACACTCCATTTGTGGTGAACCTTTATAGCAACCTTCCATAACTCTTTAGACTCATTAATATCACCAATTTTTTCAAATGGTCTTGCCATTCTTTTCAGCCTGCATCATTCAACAAATATCAACATATGAGCTACCACGAAAAACCAGCGAACACAAAATCTCCCACAAAGATGGGACTAAAAAACTACAAAATAGTAAAAATCAAGAAAAATAAGTTTACAGGAAATATCAGCATCCAAAACAAAGATGGGACAAAAAAGATACAAAGACGAAGATATATAAAAAATTAAAAAGACACTTCAGCAAATAATCTTCAAAATATATTAAAGATTCAATTTTTGGTCATCTAAATGAAAAAGAAGATAACACAACACTTCAACAGCAACCTGAAGCGTCAAAACCAGCAAAAAACTCAACCAAGATGATATCATACAAATGAACAAACCCACTGCTATCAAAAACAACATAAATGCTACTGGATTTTGTTCAAACGAAGATAGCGAAAAACAACGGAGAACATTCAAAAAGAAAAAAGGAGCACATGTTTTAGGGTTTACATGTATTTTTTAAGCGGATCTTCTTCAAAAGACAAATGCATGCAAAATAATCAGAAGTGTTGGAAAGTGAGCAAAACCTTGTTTTCTCAACTACAGCGAAGAGATAGGTTGGCGATTAATTTTATTTCCTTCAGAAGAAGTTGATGGAGAGAAGCTCAATGGAAACGCAGAAGGAGAGAAGGAGAGAGAAAAAGAAGAAGATGATGGAGAGAAGGAGAGAGAAATTTGCATACATTATGTACACTATAGTATCTGGCAGCAAAAGTCATTTCTTGGAAGTACAAAAACGCAGGGGTTAGTTTGGTTACTCTTATTGTATAGTTGAGTTGGAACATTAAACATGTGAAATATTGTACTTCAATTTTCCGTTTTTGCCTAAATCATACAAACCATTTAGTTAAAAGTTGTACTTTATTGGCAAGTTAAACAAACCAGTTTGGTTGGAAATGTTATTTGGTTGGAAAAAGTAAAAATATGACACAAATTGCCCCAAAATTGATGTGGTGGAAAATTTTAGAAGAAGGGCAAAGATGTCTTAACCATAGCATCTTCTTTTCTTATATTATAGATTATCCACCCTCACACACTTCATACACCACTCCCATGAATTAATTTTTTGTGATTTATAGGGATCTTACCCTCACACATCTACATGCCATTTTAAATACTAAGTATCATTTGTTGATTTGTTACAAAAATTTACCTGTATTTACTTGTTGAAAAACAAATATGATTCCTACCCTACTTTTTAATAATTTAAAACTATGATTCAACTTCAATCATGTCTTAAAATATCTTCAAATAGACTGGAGGAGGTTTTTGATCTTCCACTTCTTTTCTTAATGAAGAGGAAATTGACGGTAGACTTATTTTGTCATCACACACGTCATTAAAATGGCGTGGTTGAAAAAACCCTATAGTGGTATAATTTAGAGTAGTCCTGGGGGCGCGGTGAGCAACGAATGTGTGGTCCTTTGCTCTTCACAAATTTCCCTTGCACTAGTTTGAGTGTCCCTTATCCAAATGTGTCGTCCAAACCTTTAATTCCTTCGTCCATAACTCGTGACCGTGTGTTGAGTGCATACCAGATTAACAATGTTTACATACCATCTCTTGGATTTTAGATAATCAACCACCTATTCTCGTGGTGGTTGTTCTATTCTATGGAAACTTAGTTCAGAACTCTAGGGGATATAAATACATCGGCATCATCATACGAATAACACCAAGAAATACACCTAAATAGTAGTCTCCCACCTCACATGAGCTGTCTCTCATACTTTAACAACCTTAAAGCCTTTAACATCCCCTTATCCACTAGGGATTTTCAAGATTTTGTACTTTTTGGTAGTAGAATTGGCGTCCACTCTAGGGTTTTGGTAAAACTAGCATAGGCCACACACAATTACTATAACACCCCGACTTTAGTTAATTATTTTTTTAATTTAAATTATTTAATTTATTCTATTTATTGAATTATTTTTGTATCTTATGAGAATTAAGGGTATTTTGGTAATTTAATTAATTAAAGAACTTAGAGAAATATTAGAGTTGAGGTAAATAATTAAGTTTATTAGAATGATTAAATATTGGAGACACTTTTATTTAAAATTAGGGAATCATGGAGTTGAAATAAAATAAATATTTGATAATATTATTATTTGATTAAAATAATAGAATATTATATTTTTAAATAAAATAAGTGAATTAGGGTAATATAAATAGATAAGTTAGATAAGACTTTTGTTGGAATGTGAAATTGTGGAAAAGAGGAAGCAGTAGAAAAATATAGGGAGAGCGTTCGCAGGAATGAGAGTGAGGTAGAATCCCAACGGCAGAAAAACTTAAATATTATCACTTTGGAGGTAAGGGTAGAGTTCTTTACATGTTGGATGTTTAGCCAGTCGGATGGCAAAGGGTCATAATCCTCTTGTCTTCTTATTTCCCATTCTATTATGTGTTTTGTTTGATTGTATGTGTCCAAAAGGGTTTGTCCCAAATCCTTTTGAATTAAAAATTTGATTATGTTACATTAAATTGAATTATTTTGAATTTAATTATGTTAATTCACCTATAAAGTCATGTTTTCCCGAGTCATTGCATAAAGAGATTCAGCAATTGCTTCATCATTTCTATATCCAGCAATTTCTTTCTACACAATCAGCCAAAATAAATTACCTAATTGAAAACAGTAAAGCAAATAACATTAAACGAAAGAAGCAGCCGACAATGTTCGCACACATGTCACGCATAAAAATGAAAACTAGTTCACAACCTGGCCGAATGGACCAATCTGCTCTGATACCAACTATGTAACACCCTAAATTCTCAAATATGATATATAAAATAGTGCGAAAAATATGAAGATTTCAACCAGAGTGTCACATTAACAACTTTCATTTTATCAGTAAAAGGCGGAAATTCAACAAAAACATAACATTAACAACTTAATTTTCATAAAACTTAAGGAAATAAAACATAGCAATGTAGTTTATTCAACACAACTTTAAAATATAGCAAAACCCAATCCAATGTTACAATATTAGAGCGACACCAAATACTAAACTAAACACCCGATAAAGATACGACGGACATAAAAAAATAAAGAAGAGGTCAACTATGTCATACTCGGCAATTAATAACTAATCACTCCTCATCCTCAATCTAGGAATCACCTGTATCAAATGCAACAGTAAGGAACATAAAAATTGTTCTTACTAAAAACACTAAAAGGTTGACTTCCTCATTCTAACTCGAGGAGAACCTTAAACGATTGGTTGAGTGTCTGTTATGTATGTTTTTTCATATTATTGCTTTCCTTCTCCTTCCAATCCAACATCTATTTATAGGTCCCTAACCTCCCTCTACTTTCCTCCATTTTACTCTTTACATTCCACGTAAATGCCTCTGCCTGTAACGTCCGTTGTCGCATATAATTGTTACGTAATGAATGTCTCTTCAATAATTGCAACTCTTCAGTAATAATGCATCACTATTTCTTATGACCCTTCAAATGATCTCCTATCATCGGATCCGACTTGTGTGGGCTATAGACACAGCACAGTCGTCCGACTTGAACCCTAGTCGGACTCCGGCTTGTAAGCATGGTTGTCCTACTTTTTAATCTTATCAACCCGACCTCAAAGAATTATGGGATGTACATAATCTCCCCCTCCCCCCGGATCACTAGATTCCTCCGGAATGTAGTGTTCGGACAAATAATCTCAGAATTCCTTTTCTTCGATATCAAGTTTATGCTCGATTTTTGTCAGCTACCTTAATGGCGGTAGGCCTTTTTCTCTCTCCTCTTCATGATGGCTTTTATGGGAACTCCCACTTTCACCATTACCCTTTTGATATCGATTCTTCTGACTATTACATTTCTTTATTTAAAAAACGCTTAATTTTTTATTCAAAATATTTTTTCCAGGCAATCTTCTTCTTAAGCGTGTCAGCTGACTCCTATTTCTCCTATCGGATTCAATGTATTATTTCTTTATTATTATTATTATTATTATTATTATTATTATTATTATTATTATTATTATTATTATGTCTTCATGTTCATTTACCCTCACCGCTAGTGATAGGAATAAGATTTGCAATGTTTGTATGCGAGAGTGTGAAGGTTAATTGAATAGAGAAGACTTTGATTGAATTCTTAGGGAAGTTTATGGTGAAATCCCTTCACCTAATAGTAACACTGATTTGGAGTCTTCCTCCTCAGGTTCTTCAGATATCCAAATGGAAGCAACAGGATCTTTGATAGACAAAGAAGTTTTGAGTTATGACCGTAGCACTATCGACGAAAGCTACACCTCGAAGCTTCGTTTTGCTACTTTAATTTTCTCCATGGGAAATGAAGAAGATGTTATACTGGAACTCTGTGTAGTAGGTGAAAGAGTATGTATTACTCGTCCCAAAGGAGTGTTGGGAGAACATTTTTATTTTTATTCGCGATTCATTGAAGACTTTAAAATCTACATTCCCTTTACCGATTCATTGAAGACTTTAAAATATGCATTCCCTTTAAAAGTGGAAGAAGATGTCCCCATATTAGGTATGCCTTGGACATGAGTTATCAGTTCCTGATCTATTGGTCATACAACCCTTTACCTATCTTTGGTTTTGATTATGATAAACTAAACAACCTAGAACCTCGATCCTTGGCCGTGTTGGACGCTTTCTGTGTAGTGAAAGTAAAAGATCTTTTATAGATGATTGATGACTCTGAAAAAATCCTTAATTTTTGGGTAATGTAAATTCTCTTATTTGTCGCATTGTTATTATATTATTGGTCACTTTTTTATTGGTTTGGTCTCTTTTATTCCAGCTAAAATGACAACCCCCAAACTCTCCGAACAGAAGAAGTTGATGGTCGAAGCTAGGGCAGGGCGTGGAGACCAATCCACCTCCAAAAGTGACCTCTCGGGAATTCAGGTTCGGGCTCTCAAAAGAAATAAACTGGATGTTGCTAAAGTGATACCCGCCATATTAGAGCCCTAGCCGACCATCGCCCTTACTCCAGGAGACCCAAAGCCCCATTTTCCCAAGAAAATGAAGACTCTGATGAGTGATGATGTCAGTCAAGATGATCTAACGATACCACCCTTATGCAAGATTCAAATAGTAATCACCAATCTAAACCCTCCTCCAAATTTAAATTCTAGTCCAACAACTTTGACGGGATAAGGTATCTCTATGATTACCTGAATGCAAATGAGGACGTTGAGAAGGTAAAATCTATTGACGCTCAGCAATTGACCCAGAATCTTGGGGCCAATTTGATGAGATGTGCAGTGATGACTTAGGGTTTATTCGAAGTGAGTGAGGCTCATGAGAAAAATGAGACTCATCTTTCTAAGGAGATGACTCAGTTGAATGCCTACTTAAAGGTTCAAACCAATAAAGTGGATTAAACAAGCGGTTGTCAGAGATGAACAATCAAAAGGAAACTTGGGAGTTCCAGTTACTGGAAATGACTAAATAGAAGGAGGTTATTGAATCCTGATGCTTGGAGATATAAACATCCAATGCCGGTTTGGTCCTTGAATCAAGGTAAACTCAGGCTATAAATGAAACCCTCAATAAATCTGTACAAATGCCCAGGTGGACCTATTTTCTGCTGGCAACGAGGCTTTTGAAAAAGCTAAAGCCCAAGCATTATGCATCATGCCTGACATTGATGTGTCAAAGAGGGATTTCTTTAAGACCGTGATGGATGACCAACTGGTGGACCTGGAGGAAGCTTCTCCTGAAGCAGGGGTTTTGCAGGACACTACGACTAACAACCCTACTCCTGAGGTTCAAGAAGATGAACACGATGATGCTTAAGTTTTGTTAATGATCGACCATCCGTGGTGATGTACATTTTGTAATAATTTTCGAACAATGTTTCCTTATTTTTTTTATATGCTTGAGCCTCTTAGGCAGGCCCCTTTTGAATACGCCAATATCATTTTGTTACATGTTCTAAGTATCTCCGATTATAAAAGTTTTTTGGATTATGTAATTTATTTAACACTGTCTGGTCACATCTGATTTATTCTAGAGCGATAATATCTTAGATTTTAGTTAGGCCAGAGTTATATTAACACAATCTGACCGCAGCCGATTATACCAGAGGTAGATTAACTTGGACTTTAGTTAGGCTAGAGATATATTAACATAGCCCGGCCACAGTCGGTCATGCCAGAGGCTTTAAGTTGCATGGACTTCAATTATGCCAGAGATTTCATTAACTTTGCCCGACCGTAGCCGATTATGCCAAAGGCTTTAAGTTGCTTGAGCTTCAGTTATGCCAGAGGTTTTATTAACGTTGCCCGGCCGCAGCCAATTATGCCAGAGGCTTTAAGTTGCTTCAACTTCAGTTAAGCTAGAGGTTTTATTAACATTTCCTGGCCGCAGTGGATTATGCAAGAGGCTTTAAGTTGCTTGGACTTCAGTTAGGCCAGAGGTTTTATTAACTTTTCTCGGTCGCAGCATTATGCCAAAGGTTTTAAGTTGCTTGGACTTCAGTTAGGCCAGAGGTTTTATTAACGTTTCCCGACCGTAGCCAATTATGCCAAAGGTTATAAGTTGCTTGGACTTCTTCCCGGATCACGTCCTAGGATTTTCTTCATAAAGACATTTGTTTTAACTATGGGTGCCTCATTAAAATCCCTTGCCCTTGCAAGGGAAAATAATGCATCCCTACCCTTTTTATTCAACATATTTATTTCATAATTTAGCTGAGATAAAACTTATGACTAGTTACATTCCAAGTCCTGGGTATCTCAATACCTTCCAAGCTTTTTAACTTGTAAGCCCCACTATTCAACCTCTGACGAACACGGTAGGGTCGTTCCTAGTTCGGAGGTAGCTTGACTCTCTTCGTTAGACCAATCACCATTTTACCACCAATTTTCCCTTGTGAAGTACCATTTGCCTTACTTTGATATTGAACCTTTGCACAATTCTTTGTTTGCGAACTCTCTAATGTGAGCGGTTTCCCATATCTCATCCAATAAATCTGCTAAATTATTTAAACCTTTGAAGTTGGCGCTTTCTTTGAAAGTTAAATGCCTCTATGTCAGTAATGGATCTCAACTGGTACCATTGCATCTATGTCGTAGACCATCCTGAAGGGGTCTACCGAGTAGTTGAATGTGATGTAGTATGGTAATACCATAAAATTTCATGTAAGTAATCGGCCCACAACCCCTTGGCTTCATCCAACTTCTTTTTCATCTCGAACAAAATGATTTTGTTCGCTTCCTCTGTTTGACCGTTTGCTTGAGGATGTTCTACTGATATGTAGCTATTTTGTATTCCTAGTTCCTTGCAAAATTCTAGAACCGATGCGCTAGCGAATTGTGCACCATTGTCATATACAATAACTCTAGACAAACCAAAATGACATATTATGCTTCTCCAATAGAATCAACGTACCATTTCTGCTTTGATTTGTGCCACTGCTTCTGCCTCCATCCATTTAGTGAAGTAATCGACAACTACTATCAAGAATTTTAGCTGCCCAGCTGGCACGGGGAAGGGACCCAGGATATCTGTTCCACATTGATAGAACGAAGATGGTGAAAACAGTGAGTGCAGTACTTTTGTACACGAACGGATAAAAGGAGCGAACACCTGACATTTCTCACACTGATTCACAAATCGCACACAATCTTGCAACATGCTCGACCATTAATATCCCACTCTAAGTATTTTTCCTAATAATTCTCTTCCTTCAATGTGACTTCCACAAATTCCTTCGTGTACCTCTTTCATGACAAAAATTGTGTCTTCTTCTGAGATACATCTCAACATAGGAGCTGATCTACCCATTTTGTATAAGCGGTCAGCCTGACTCAGCCATGATGAGGTATCTTGCAGAAATCTTGTTAACACATTTTGATTCTATTTCTTCTTTGGGAAACTTGTTTCAAATCAAATATCAAACGATGGGTGTCATCCAGCCTTTAGCCTCACTCAGTGTCATAACTTCTTCTACCTTTGTGTTTGGCGCTTCTAGGGTTTCTTGAATCACTGTTTTGTTTAATCCATTACCCTTGGTGCTTGCTAAACGTGCCAGGAGATCGGCTATGGTGTTTTCTCCCCTGTGGGATGTGGTTTATCTCAAATTCTTTGAATATTTGGGATATCTTGATAGCTTTTTGCCAATATCTTATCAACGTTAGATCTTTTGTCTGAAACTCCCCCTTGACCTGGCTGGTAATCAACTGCGAGTCGATTTGGAAGAGTAAGTGTGTCACTCTGACCTCTTTTGCTAACTTCATCCATGCAATTAAAGGTTTGTATTAGGCTTGGTTGTTGCTAGCCTGAAAAAATTAAAACACAAAGAATATTCAAGTATTAGGCGCTCGGTCCTTCTAGCACTATCCATGCTCCACTTCCTTTGAGATTAGAGGGCCCATCAATAGACAATGTCCACTTGCATGACGATGCTTCTTAAAACAGAGTGCTTAATTCGTTCAAGAAATGAACGAGGATTTGGCACTTAATGCTACTTCTTGGTACAAACTTAATATCATATTCCGACACGAGACACTCAATCTTCTGGTAACGCAATTCTGCTCCTCTTAGCACCTTACTAACAAATACACCGACTTTTCTCCTTCCTCAGTTTCCTGAACTAAAGTCGAGCTCATGGCTATGTCTGATATAGCTAAGTATAGGATGAGCGTTTGATTTTCCTTTGGTCGCACTAAGATGGGAGATGCATATAAGAAGCACTTTACATCCTTGGCAGCAAAGAAATGGATCGCCCTATCCCCTGCACAAGATTAAAAATGAGATAGGGTAGCCAAAAAACCTGTTAGGTGTTATACCTCCTTCACTGTCGACGGACTCCTCATGTTAATGATTACTTGACACTTATTCGGGTTTTCTTCTATTCCTCGGTTGGTTAACATAAATCCGAGAAATTTCCATGCTTTTACTCCAAACGTACATTTATATGGATTTAACCTCATATTATAACCTTAGATTGATGTAAATGTCTCTTTTAAATCCTCAACTTGCTTCCTATTTTTTGCAGTTTTTACCACCATATCATCTGTGTACACCTCTAGGTTATGTCCTATTTGTGAGGCAAACACCATGTTCATTAGTCTTTGGTAGGTTGTCCCTGCGTTTTTTATCTTAAAGGCATCACTTCGTAGTAGTAATTGTTCATGTTCGTCATGAATACCATTTTAAGAGCGTCTAATGGATTCATTCATATATGATTGAACCCTGAGTAGGCATCCAAAAAACTAAGAAGACGAAAATCAGAAGCCCCATCTGCGAGCTGATCAATGTGAGGAAGCGGGTAGGGATCTTTTGGACATGCCTTATGCAGGTCGGTGAAATCCACACACATTCGCCATTTTCCTGATTTCTTCTTTAGCATAACTATGTTATCTAACCATGTCGGGTACCTGATTTCCTTAATAAAGTCGGTCTTCATGAGCTTTTTGACTTCATTCTTCACAACCTTTCTCTTTTCTTCGCCTTCCTTCGCCATTATTTTTTAGAGAAAGTGATTATAGCATGGTTTTCCTTTCCTTCTGAAGGCAACTTCTTCCCGGCATGCATCACTTTCCGAGCATATCTTTTTCGAGCTGAACTAGTTTCTCTTCCCCATACGAATCCTCTGACAATAGTATTCAATGTATGATGAGTCATCCAGACTTCTCGGACTTCATCTGTGTTATTTTCTTTCTTATGTGTAGGGTTGTCCGAGATAATGCCATCTCGGGGAGGGCTATTTTTCCATGTTACTCTCCTCACCTTTTATGTAACATTCTGCTCTGATGATAACCTTGTCCATATTGGATGTCGATTTTTGAGCCAAGGATTCGTTGAACTGCCCAGCTTGAATATCGTGTTGAAATGCTCCTACAAACTTTTCTTGATTTAGATGTGATAATTTGACGCTTTCTTCATTGAACCTAGCCAGATACTCTCTGAGGGGTTCCGAGTATCCTTGTCGAACATTAAACACACTAAAAGTTGACATTTTCCTGTGTTTACTTGTTGAAAAATGTTGTATAGTCTTATTAGTTAAATCTTGATAACCGATGACCGAACATCTGGGCAAACTCATGAACCACCGTCGGGCACCTTCTTTAAAGGTCCCAACCATGAGGTTACACTTTAGTGAATCAGAAACCCCTACTATTGCCATTTGGTTATTGACTGCAATGATATGCTCTTGTGGATCAATTTTACCATTGAAAACATTAGCGGTAGTGGTTTGAAGTTCTCTGGGATATAGACACAACACGGTCGTCTGACTTGCACCCTGGCCGGACTCTGGCTTGTAAGCATGGTTTTCCAACTTGTTAATCATATCAACTCGGCCTCAAGGAATTCTGGTATGTACAGAAACAAGAAAGAGGCAAGAATACATCCCATAAGTTAAACAGTGTATAAACAACAAGGATAGTCCATATCAAAATATAATCAATCCAAACAATTTACAACATTCAATCAGTATGCAATGCGTAACTCCTCTATTCCCTGAAGGTGAGAAAAATATACAAGAAAAAGGGTTGAATTGTGTATTTAAATTCTTTTTCACTTCTGAATAACAACTTAAGTATCTGAACAAGTTCAGAGTCTAATAAGAAGTGTTAGCAGCGGAATGAAAAACAATCAGAAGCAAGAAGTAAAGCAACACGCATAGTTATATTGGTTCCTCTCCTAAACTGAGAGTAATCCAGTCCCCCTGTATCAAAAGAGATTTTCACTATAATCAAACTTATTACACTTTACTCAATCAAACTAGAAAGAGACTTCAACTACTCTATCACACTAGATCGAGAATTTTGCTCAAGCAACCTAGCAAGAGACTTCTTCTCAAGCACACAGATAAGAGACTTCCACTGCTCAAGCAAACTAACAAGAGACTTCCACTGCTAAAGCAAACATGAAAGAGACTTTCTCTACTTTAAACAGACAACTTAGTAGAATAGTTAACAATTAAACTTGATGTTCAATCATAAGTATAGAAGTAATACAACAACCATAAATATTCTTAACACTTAAGATTTTTAAGATATATAAATATAAGAAATCTTAAGAACTTGTGAAATAAACAGTTATAAAACTTTAGCTTAAAGTTATGCTCGATGTTGTTCTGTTGTAGTGTTGTAACCTTCTTTCAAGCTATTGACTTATGAAATTATGATATGCAGATGAGAGTTATCCAATAAATGGATATTTAGAAACTAAAGTTGATTGGATTCCAGGGTTGAAAAACTTTAGATTGAAGGATCTTCCTCATTTAGAAAAGATAACGAATCCTAATGATTTGATGGTTAAATTTACCACGTTAGTAGCAGATAGATGCCACAACGCTTCTGCTTTTGTTTTTAATACTTGTATGAGTTCTCTCTATTCTATATTCCCTTTTGTATATACTATTGGTCCATTTGCTTACTTTTTAGATAAAAGTCCACAAAAACAGTTTATATCTCTAGAATATAATCTTTGGAAAGAAGATACTAAATGACTTGATTGGCTTGGATTCAAGAAACCTGGGTCGTTTTTTTATGTGAATTTCGGCAGCATCACGGTTATGTCTTAAGAGAAATTGTTAGAATTTGCTTGGGGTTTGGCCAACAGCAAGAAATCCTTTTGGGGATCATTAGGCCTGATCTTTTTATACAGATGAGACTCAGGGGATGAATTTTTGACAGGAATCGGTTCAGGAATTGTTGCGACGGATTCGCCCTCTGCGTTGGCATCATTAACCTGTATAACAATTATGTAAGAAGGTTTCAAGTAAAGAAAAATGCTTAAGTTAAAGACGTTGACCAATACAAAGCTTAGCTTGGCAACTAAGGACTTACTTGGGCAGGTTTGGAAGAGGTTTCTTCGACCTTGGTTTGCTTGAGTGCTACCTTAGCACTGGCGACGTCCTTGGTCCTCTTCCTATGTTCGATAGCTATGATCAAATAAAAACAGTTGTAAATATAAAGAATGGAGATTATAGGATTGGAAAGTTGGTGAAGGGATTTCTTTGTTGTCCTCACCATCATGTATGAGAGTTTCGACCCTAACATGATCTATTTTGACTTGAAGGTGGCCTTTGAAACTGTATAAGTCCAAGCTTAGTCAGAGTCACTCGTTGCGCAGGTTTCAGGCACTCGTTTTTATGTACCTTTAGAAATTTCCCACAAACGAACCACCGTGGAAACGGAGGGTCGAAATCCAGTTACGTTTCACTGGTGGGAAAGGGGGAAATTTAGGAGGATAATAATTCAGGGTGAACTTATATATGTCCTCCACATACTCAGGATTCTTTAAACTGAAAAGCTTCTCCTGCATTATTTTCTTTCATAGTGACCACTGCCTCGCGGATCATCTGACTAAGGTTATTGGGATCGTACACAGTTTCAAAGCACTTTTGGAAAGCTTGGATCTCTTTGATGTGTTTGGATCTACCTTTGTGGAATTTTTGCTGCAAAGAAGAGAAAACGTCAATGATATGTTGGCTTATTGTTGTAGCATCCATAAACACTTGTGCATAATAGGCTCTCCACCAAGTATTGAAGTCTTGGGTACAGTAGTATGAGGGTTCAAAAGCAAACAGAGTGAGTGTGGGGAGACCATGAACATGGTGAGCTATCCTTTGAAGGTAATCATCTTCAGAGTAGTCGAGCACAACTCACTTTTCTTTTGAAGAATAATTGCGGTACAATTTGTCTAATTCCAAATTGGCGAGATACCAGGTTAGGTTGATAACTAAGGATCCTCACATGTTCCTTGGAGGTCCTAAGTCTGGTAGAAAGAAGTTTGAGAGTCAAAAAGGCTTCCCATATCCTTTTTGATTCGTTCTCTTTTTCGCCAGTGGCTGGGAACTGATGTGTGAACCATTCAAGTCCATGTGTTCTTTTAGAGAAGAGGGTCATGGTCGGAGTAAAGTTATAGCGCTTGATGAACATCAGGAAGTAAGAAAAAAGGCTTATCGATCCGACCTATTTTTATCAGTTGGGGTTAGAAGGTTCATCCGAACGCCTTCAATGCGTCTTTCGCTAATGGTTGTCAGTGTCGTCAGGATTCTTGACCTTCAAAGAAGCTTCGAACGTGGCATTGAGCCATAACTGAAGTAGCCAAAATGGTCCAGCTAGCAGTAAGCCATCCTTAGGTTTGATGTTCCTTAAGGCTTCAGTGGCTTCTCCTAGGGATTCATATAGTGACCCTAAAATTAGTTAGTTGAGGCACACATCTTTTCCCTCATGCAGCTGATTGGTAAGAGTCAAATACCTTTCACTACTTTAAGGGATATGCATCAAAATATGCATCTGGAAAACCACAATGCAAGGAACGTAATGTGTTCTTCAGCGGTGACTTCAGTGGTACCAGTAACATGGTAATCTTCGATGTTCCTACTGAAGTCGACGCAATTATTGTTGAAATTAATGTTATCTTCGTCACTCTCATTGGGGTCAAAGTTGCCACCACTAGGGAGAAGGCCGGTAATGGCCGCCACATCAAAGAGTGTGGGTGTCAACATTCCACAGGGATGTTGAAAGGTATTAGTGGTGCTTTTCTAATAGTAAAGGGATGCGACCAACATGTTTTGCCAGTATGCCGGACCCGTTCTCGACAATTAGATCAAGTCGAAGATACCTATCTCTTTTCATATTTCACTCATTTTGGCTTATATCTTATCTAACCAAGAGATGTAATCATCATGTTTTTTGGTTGGGGAGCTGAGCGAAAGACTCGCACAATGGTAGTCAGGTACTCCATATTCATGGGTCCCTTAATGCTAACTAGGGGTTTGTCCTATGAAAATCCGGGAAGAAATCTCTAAGCTTAGCGAGGTCCTCTGAAGGGTCATGCATATGACCCATAATAGCATGGTTTGTTTCAGAAATGGTGAGACGAATAAGTACCTGGGATTTTTAAATATGCAGCTTTTCCTCAAAGTTTGGAGGCTCTGGAACATACTCTCGATTTCCAACCACGGTGGCGTAAATCAGCATGTTGGCCATGAGAAGTGGATCTTTAGCCGCCTTAGTGTTATTTGTAGAAGGAGCAATGTTGGGAGCTTAGGAAGTTCAGATAGGTTTTTGGAAGAAGAAAGTTTTCTAAGTAAAAAGATGAAGAAGATAGAGGAAAGAGTTGAAAGATGAAGGAAGCACTATTTATAGTGAGAAAGAAAAAACTCTTCAGTTTTCATTTTTGACAAATGGCGCGAAGCAAGTGGCACGTGTCATCCCCTTAGAGGAAGAATGAAAACGATATGCTACACGTAGCCACGCCACCCTATGAAAACGGATCCATGATGAGTAGAGTTATGGGATAGTGGGAAGCGCATGTTTTCGAGGTGATAGTTGAAAGAAACGTCATGATGGTAGTGACGTCACCCCACTAGGTGAATAGTGCATGAGAAGATAAAAAATGCCCATATCACTAAGGTTTGTCGAAAATGCCTTTTTGGGGAGCAATTTGTTAGCTGGGATTTTTTACCAGGGAACAATCTCAGCAAAAGACAAAGATAAAGGTACACTAATGATGTGTACTTAACGTGAGTCTTAGGTCGAAAAGATTCTAGGACTTAGTAAATTTTGGAAATGTTGTGGGAACATTTCGACTGCGTGGAGTTTGGACATAGTCACTTGTGTCAAAGAAATGGTTATTTGGGCACGCGGATGTTATATTCAAATGTGAATAACTACCTTTGGGTTCCATTCTGAAGGACATGTGGGGAGAGTGCAAAGGCAGGCTACATGCAAGACTTCATGTGGCAAACACTGAAGATAGGAACGTTAGAAGCAGTTCTTCTCATACTAGTGTATATAGGAATTCATTTGTAGAATTCGGGGTGATCATTTTATTACAGAATTATCACTTAAAACTCGAAGTGCCAACATCGAGAGAAATGAGTCATGGTTGAGAGAATGTATGAACAATGAAACACCATCTTTTATTTTCAATGCAAAGTCTTTAAAATTCAATTTACATTGCCTTACCAGTTTATTTCCAGTTCTGCTCATTTACCTTTCCTTTGTACTTTTAATTGTTGTTACTTTCTTTACGTTTTCAACACTGCCGAAGTCTACATCTTTCACACTCTTATCACTATTTCGACCAAGTCAAAATTAGGATGTTACCAAAGGAAAACTATAAAACAAGGTTTTTGACACTATGTACTAGGATTCACTAGTTGATCCTGCAAGTAACCTGTAATTAAGAGACTAGCGCTTGTTTACTAATTTTCTGTGTAAACACATATACCATCACAATTTTCACTTCAGGGCATCAGGCGTTCTGACGATGGACTTCTATGTGTTGATGGAGAAAACGCCTTTGTAAGGGTCACTGCGCCCATCAAACTTGGCCAAAGAGGGAGGCTTGAATCCTTCAGGGATGGGTGCTTCCCATATTCCCAAAAAGTAGGTTTCTTTCATCTGCACTAATCTGGACCTGAGTCAAATGGACTTCCTTATGGTTGTCTGTGATGGTCAACTAGTGGATGAGGAGGCAACATTTTGTCCATCCTAGAAATTGGCAAGGATCTTACTTAGGAATCCGGCGCTTTGATCGCCCATATGGGCGACAAGGATCTTACTTAGGGATCTAGCTTTTTTACCGCATCTACAGGCAGCAAGGATCCCACTTAGAGATCCAGCATTTTGATCACCTCTATGGGCGGCAAGGATCCAACTTAGGGATCCAAAATTTTAATTGCCTCTATGGGCGGCAAGGATCCCACTTAGGTATCCGACATTTTGATTGCCTATATGAGAAGCAAGGATACCACTTAAGGATTCAGCATTTTGATCGCCTCTATGGGTAGCAAGGATCCTACTTAGGGATTCAACATTTTAATTGCCTGTATAGACGATAAGGATCCCACTTAGGGATCCAGCATTTCGATCGCCTCTATTGCGAGGCAGGTATCTAACTTAGGGATCTAACATTTAGATTGCCTATATGGGTAGTAAGGATCCTACTTAGGTATCCAATGTTTTGAGCGCCACTATGGGCGACAAAGATCATAATTAGGGATCCATAATTTTGATTATCTCAAGGGCAGAAAAGATCTCACTTAGGGATCCAACACTTTGATCGCCTCTACATGGCAACCTTCTTTAATGCTTTTAGGTTTCCTGCAAAGAATAATGTAGCTAGCAAACACAGATTCTCTAATATAATAAAATGAGGGGTCTCATTAAAAACCATCACCCTGTGGAAAGTGCATAGGGTAAAGGATACACCCCCACAAGGTAACTTGTCCTTACAATTGGCATAGATGTAATACTCGCCTATAAAAATCAACAACATAATAGCTAAACAATGGTAAAGAAAGACAAATAAACGATATCAATACAGGTGGCTCCAGAGGGAATTCCTTTTAGGCCTTCAATCTTCGATCTCCTCACTAGTTGGAGGGGAGCCTCTTTGTCCTTGCAGGTTCCCCTAGCAACTTTATTCTTGAGCCCACTTTCCTGGCTTTCGCGCTTAGAGTGTGAACCCTTTTCAGCTTAATACTTTCTATGTAACATTTTGTGGTGATATCTTGATCTCCTTGGATAACCCCCACTAGCCCATTCGGGAGTAAGTACTTCATGCATAAATACATAATGGACAAAACGGTGCCCAGATGGTTAAAAGTAGGTTGCCCTATAATCATATTATAAGAAGAGGGGACGTCAATAAACAAATATGTGACCTTTATTTCTTTAACCCTATCCTGCTCTCCAAAAGTGGTCTTCAACATGGTGTATCCTTTTACTTGACCTTCTCCCCCATAGAGTCCAACCAGCAAACCTTTAAAGGGTTTTAGATCCTCTGGGTTGAGTAATAAGGTACCTGTACCCGCACCCATACCCTTATATTTTAATCGGTAATTTCCTGTGCCCATACCCATGCCCATTTTGTGGGTTTTTACCCTACCCGTTGTGGGTAATTTTTGCGGGTACCCACTAGGGATGGGTCTAATTGCCATCCTTATTTAAGGGCGAAGCTAGTCTCCCAGCCTCCGGTGAATCCTCATTCTATGGTGTCCACCGTCTTGCTTGCTCTCTTAAATATAGTCATATCTTTTATAGGAGAGGTGTAATTACTCTTCCTTGGGTGGACACCATCTAGAAAATCCCAACGAACAGCCCTACAAAGAAAAACGATCTAGAAAATCCCAAAAGATTATTCGTTCAAGCCTAAATGAAAACTCCAATGTTTGTCAAATCCAAACCTCTCAACCTTGTTACAAAGAGGACCGATTAGCCATATCCATTCTGGAGAAAGAATATTTAGCAGGGATTGAGGTCTATAAACACAATCTTCACGGTCGAGTGATTTTGCTCAAAGGGTCATCTTTGTTGACTGTGGTTACTTTGAGAAACAAAATTTCTCAGTTATGGAATAACCTTGGTCATTGGGGGATAACCTCTCTTGGGAAGGGTTTATATGAGCTTTCTTTCTCCTTTTTCGAAGATGTGAAAAAAGTTACATACAACGGCGGTTGAAATATTTCGTCGGGTACTCTCAAGCTCTTCTTTGATCCAAATATTTCAATCCTAATCTTCAAATATCGTCTACTTTCCAGGTTTGGTTTCGTCTATTCGGTTTAGCTCGAGAGTATTGGCGCCCAAATATTTTGTTTGATATTGCAAGTAGGATGGGATATCCAATTTGCACCAATTTTGTCACCTCAAAATCAATGTTCGACAGGCCGTTAGATATTTTACATGTGTCCTTGTTGATGTTGATCTTGTTGTGCCCCATATCTGAATGTTCTAGTGAAGAAACAGGGGTTTGCATTTTGTTGACTTTGAATATGAAAGTTTTCCCTTGTTTTGCTCTTCATGCAATGTTGTAGGTCATTATGTGGAATCTTGCAAAAGGATCAACAAAAATATAATTGGCAATGCTGCAATCAAGAAGAAAGTGAGCGATGAAAAGTTCTGTGTCCCGGTTTCCAAAGATAAATCAAAGGAAGTTCATGTATAGGATAATGACTCAATAATAAATGTTGACAGTTCCAAACTCGATATCAGTAGGGGTAAGAGACCAAGCACTGCCTCTGAAAATGTTGATTTGAACCTAAATATGCAAAGACATAATGACCAAATTGGAGATCATCAAGCTGAAACAAGTGGAGTTAAGAAATTTCCAGTTTAAAAAAAAAATCACATCTCTCCTTGATATAACTGAAGAGGAACAGTTGGAATTTGATGACGTCTCTTTGCATAATGAATTCGTTGGTGCGACATAAATCATTGACGATGATGGTGATTCCATTGAAAGTTCTCTAGTTAGCAATATCAACAAAAACCAGAAATTCCTCCAAGATTTTTGGGAGGCTTTAGCAAAAAATCAAAGTGAAGAGGATAAAGATCCTCCTAAATTATAAGACTCTCCGCTTGAACCACCGGGCTTCACTTTGATCAGAGGAACTAATAAGAAAAAAGTCGATTTGGCTAGTGGATACATCACCAGATCTAAGGTTGGCCAAGCTGAACCCAGAAGATGATTTGTCTTTATTGGAATTCTATAGGTTTGGCCAATAATCCTACTAAATTGGCTCTTAGAAAATTAATCACAAAAAACAATCCTGATTTTCTTTCCATATCAGAATCGTGGATGAGTTTTGAGAGCCTTCCCAAAAAATGGTTTTCTAATCTTGGTTTGAAGCTTATTTCCGTTAACTATGGTCCCAACAATCTTGCTAATTTGTGGTATTTTTTCAAGTGTTCATTGGATCCTGTTATCTTATTAGTTGGTGAGCAGCACATAGCTTTCACATCTTCTTTTGTAACGCCCATATATATATATATATATATATATATATATATATATATATATACATACATCAAAGCATATATTATACATGAATTCCACTTTTGGTACTGAAATATACAATAAGTTCCTAGTAAACACATTATACATATACATGCCCAAAAAGCCTAATACAAAAAAACCTACGGCATAGTATATCTACAAGATGTTCGAAAGACAAATACTAAGAACTAGATCAAATAATGATCTCAAAAACTCCACAACGGAAGCAAAGCCACCAGATAAGTAAGGATGATCACACAGCCTTATCCTTACCCTTCGCGGAACCTGCAGTATCCGTGATGTAAACAACAACAGTGGGGTGAGATACATCAAATCTCAGTGAGTTCCCTATCTTAAAGTCCTCTCGGCTTTAGAAGGTTCTAATAAACTTAACTCAAGTCAAAGGGAAGGGAAGTGACTTTGAGTACACACCCTAAAAAGGTATCCACACTCGTGAGCCCGTAAACTCACACTAGTACCAAAGTACGTCCTGAGCCTGTTAACTCAAGAATCTCACTAATCAATAACCGTAACAAGGCATCCCCTTTTCCCGTCCGCTTCTACGTCTAGAAGACGACCCGAGTCATGGATCCTTGACGTTACTTGGCATACGAAATGGATTCGGGATCATCGGCCCGTACACCGTGATCCGTCACTTCACACGGCCCGTACACCATCACAAGTCTCTTTACCCATAGGCTCCATTCGTACTATACGCGGGAATCAAACCTACCAAGTAATTGTGCATACGTTTCAGAGGAGGTGCTCGAGTCTCATAAAACTACACCGTAAGATACACTGGTTATGATTACTAGACACACACCTCGGCCTCTTCTGCACGAGCGTTGTCACTATGTCATTTCACACTTTCCGACATTGTTTATGGTAATGTTCCTCACTCTACCTATTCCGTATTTTAACATGTATACATATTCAACAACAATTACTCACCATTTAAACGATAAAAGTCGACAAAACGACACTATTCCAAAATCCCGACATAATTAAATCGGCCAACGATCATAAAACCATTTTAATAAGAAAGTACATTTTCTTAGCTGTCCATCGATATCAAGAAAGTTAACAACGGATAAACGAGTCAAACGTTATGGACATAACGAGAAATAGTATCGCGAAAAAACACAATTATGCATCCTCCTGGCCGTACGCGTATTGCCCTAAGCCATACGCGTATTGCCTTGCTCACTCGCCCATCCATACGCGTATTGCCCAAAGTGATACGCGTATGGGCAGAGACTGATTTTCCTTCAAAATTCCATTTAAAACTCCAATACGCGTATTACCTTAAACCATACGCGTATTGCCCCCCTCCCATACGCGTAACGCCTAAAATCCTTCATTGCCATACGCGTATTACCCAACTCAATATGTGTATTGCCTTGCGTGATACGCGTATGGGCAGAGGAAACCCAGAATTTTTCCTGCAGAAAAGTTCTGCTACGGGTTTCTCAAATTCAACCCCAAAATTCCATTTTTCCAAATCAAAACACACCAAAACATGTTATAAACATAATAACCAGTATACTACACAATCAAATATCGAATTCTAGCAATTAGATTATGATTCTATTGCAAAATTACTCATTTCTCACACTATCAAAACTAACTCTAAACTCAATAAAACTATACTCTAAAGTATCTAACTAGAACCCACCTGGATTACAAG
Source organism: Lathyrus tuberosus (assembly GCA_022829125.1). NCBI lineage: Eukaryota > Viridiplantae > Streptophyta > Magnoliopsida > Fabales > Fabaceae > Lathyrus > Lathyrus tuberosus. The sequence continues at coordinate 2,490,784 of JALAZF010000348.1, forward strand.
ATGAGGAGGGTGAAGCTGAGATGAAAAGATGAAGATGGGTTGATGATTCAAGTCCTAGAGCTCTTGATAATTTCCTCTTCTTTTCCCTTCCTTTTTCCTTCCTTTCCTTTTCTTTCTCCAAGTTTTCTATCTTTTATCAAATAAAGGAAAAGAAAAGAAAATAGACATAGGAAACATTAATTGGTAATACTACTAATTATCCAAATTATCTCAAATACACCAATTAGTAAAATTCCAAGTTAAATAATATTAATCTAATCAATTCCGAGTTCGTCAGTTTACTCTAATTACTTTATCCAATAATTGCTCAGAGTACACCGGAACCCAGTTGATCATAATAATATTATCCAAGATGTTTACAAAAATTAAGGGGTATTACATCCTCCCCCCCTTAAATAGAAATTCGCCCACGAATTTAAAAGATTACCTAAACAGATAAGGGTAGACCTCCCGCATTTCCGATTCTAATTCCCAAGTTGCATCGCTCGGATGCGTCTCATCCCACTGAACCTTAACAAGAGGAGTCTCTTTATTCCTTAACACTTTAGTTTCTCTTCCGGTGATACGACTCGGTTGAGGCTCAAACGTCAAATCAGCTTCTATCTCAATTGTATCTATTAAAATTGGCTGAAGAGGATCTGGGACAAATTTCCGAAGCTGGGACACATGAAAAACGTCGTGCATCTCTGACAGAGAAGGTGGTAAGGCTAATCTGTAAGCTACTTCCCCAATTCTTTCCAAGACTTGATACGGTCCCACGTATCTTGGACTTAACTTCTACGATTTAAATGGTCCTTTCAATCCCAATCTCGGAGTAACCTTCAAAAATACATGATCCCTCTCATCAAACTCCAACGGTCTCCTACGGTTGTCCGCATAGCTTTTCTGACGATCTTGGACTTGTTTAACTTTTCCACGAATCATTCTAATCTTTTCCGTGGTCTCGTGAATAATCTCAGGTCCCAAAATTCTATCATCGCCAACCTCCGCCCAACACAATGGCGTTCTACATTTCCTACCATATAATGCCTCATAAGGCTCCATACCAATACTTGCATGATAACTGTTATTATAAGAGAATTCGATCAACGATAAAAGTTCTATCCAATTTCTTCTACTTTCAAGTACACAAGCTCTCAACATGTCCTCCATAGTTTGTATTGTCAGTTCTGTCTGACCGTCCGTTTGCGGATGATTCGACGTACTCAAACATAACCTCGTTCCCATGGGTTGTTGAAAAGCTCTCCAAAATCTGGAAGTAAAATTTGGATCTCTATCTGAAATGATACTAGTAGGAATACCATGCAATCTCACTATCTCTGAAATGAACAACCTTGCGAGATGACTCACCTTGTAGGTAGTCTTCACAGCTAAGAAATGCGCGGATTTTGTTAACTGGTCCACAATTACCCAAATTGAATCGTAACCACCTTGTGCACGGGGTAATCCCACTGCGAAGTCCATCGAAATACTATCCCATTTCCACATCGGAATTTCTAAGGGTTGTAACAAGCCACCCGGCCTTTGGTGCTCAGCCTTCACTTATTGGCACACCACACATTCCGACACATACACCACAATATCCTTTTTCATCCCGGGCCACCAATAGTCTCTCTTTAAATCTTGATACATCTTTGAAGACCCCCGATGTATAGTAAAAGCACCCTTATGCGCTTCTTCCAAAATCCTTCGTTTCAACTCCGTGTTATCCGGAACACAAATCCTTTGGTTAAACAAAATAGTTCCATAGGTAGCTCGCACAAAACCCGGTTGCAATAACACTTCCTGTAACTTCTCGTCTAACCCTTGCTCTTGCTGGATTTCTTCCCTAAGAGTAGAAGAGATATTCAAATTCCCCATAATTACACAATTTGGAGTCCAGTTAAATAGAAGATTTATATCTCTAAACTTTTCCATTAAGGTATACTCTAACATCATCAATTCGGCATTATGCAACACCTTCCTACTCAATGCATCCGCCACCTTATTTGCTTTAACCGGATGGTATTTTAACTCCAAGTCATAATCCTTCAAATATTCCATCCATCTTCTCTGACGCATGTTCAACTCTTTCTGATCAAATAAGTACTTTAAGCTCTATGGTCGCTAAACATCTCAAAACGTACACCATACAAATAGTGACGCCACACTTTCAAAGTAAATACAACTGCCGCCAATTCTAAATCATGCGTTGGGTAATTCTCTTCAGGGAATTTCAACTGTCGTGAAGCATAAGCTACCACATGTCCCTCCTGCATTAACACACCGCCTAATCCCTTCTTCGATGCATCACAATATACCTCATACGACTTGCTAGAATCAGGAATAACCAAAACAGGAGCGGTTGTCAATCTCTCCTTCAAACTCCTAAAACTTCTTTCACAAGCCGAATCCCACTCATACGAATAAGCCTTCCGAGTAAGTCTTATCAGTGGTAAAGCCAGTTGTGAAAATCCCTTGATAAACCTTCTGTAGTACCCTGCCAATCCCAAGAAACTTCTAACTTCAGAAGCATTCTTCGGTCTCTCCCAATTAATCACTGCTTCAACTTTTGATGGATCGACCGCTACACCTCCCTGGGATATGACATGACCAAGAAAATTAACCTCAGACATCCAAAACTCACACTTACTTAACTTAGCAAAAAGTTGCTTCTCTTGCAAGATGGATAAAACAATTCTTAGGTGTTCTCCGTGCTCTTGAGGATCACGAGAATAAATAAGAATGTCATCAATGAAAATCACCACAAATTGGTCCAAGTAAGGTTGAAATATCCGATTCATATAATCCATGAAAATTGCCGGAGCATTTGTCACACTGAAAGGCATCACCAAAAATTTATAATGACCATAACGGGTTCTAAACGCGGTCTTTGGTACATCTGAACTCTTCACACGAATCTGATGATAACCCGACCGTAAATCAATCTTCGAGAACACACAGGCTCCTTTCAATTGATCCAACAGGTCGTCTATCCTTGGTAATGGGTATTTATTCTTGATGGTGACCTTATTCAACTGACGGTAATCAATACACAATTGTATTCCACCATCCTTTTTCTTTACCAATAACACTGGAGCTCCCCAGGGCGAAACACTGGATCGAACAAAATGCTTAGTCAACAACTCTTCCAATTGAACCTTCAATTCTCTTAATTCAAGTGGTGTCATCCGATACGGAGAAACGAATATTGGAGCCGTTCACAGTATCAGGTCAATAGAGAATTCCACTTCCCGCTCCGGAGGAAGAGAAGTGATATCCTTGGGGAAAACTCCAGGAAAGTCACAAACTACCGGAATACTCAAAACTTGGATGTTACTACTCTCCTCCTTAGTAAGAATCAAAAGAACAGACTTTTCCTCTTCAAACAAGAAATTAATCATTCTAACCGTACCTTCTAAAATAGTAGTTAACACATCCTTCGGAGTAGCCTCATCGGATGGAATAATGATCAGCTTTTCCTCACACCCAATAAACACCGAATTAGCGGAAATCCAATCCATTCCCAGAACAACATCCACTTTCTTAAGCAGTAAACAAATAAGGTCAATCTGGAAAACTCTATCATTCACAGACAAAACACAATTTTCACACATCAACGGTGTCTCAACCATCTCATCCATGGCGGTAGTAACCACCATAGGAGGAAACAAAGGAATAGCTTGCAATCCAAGTCGCTTCACACATCGCGTGGACACAAAAGAATGTGTTGCCCCACAATCAAATAAAACAAAACAAGGATGTCCATTTACAAAACACGTACCCGCAATCAAGGAGTTATCACTCTTTGCTTTCCTCGCATCCAAGGTATACACTCGGCCGGTATTCCTCCCTTGCGTCTGATTCCTACCCTGCGGACAATCCCTCGATACATGGCCCACCTTATTACACTGATAACACCTTATTCCCTCTAAACCGCACCTACCATAATGATTCTTCCCACAAGTACGGCATACCGGAGGCACACTAGTCCTAGAACTCTGAACTTGCTTCCCTTTGAATGATTGCTGCCTCGGTCTAACTTGTTGATTCGGTCTCCCTCGATCACTTTGATTCATCCTACTCAAATCTCCTTCCATTTGTACCTTCTTCAAATTATGCTCCGCCACATAACACTGTCTTAACAATTCAGCATAGCTAGTAAATTCCCTCTGAGACACACTATGTGAAATTTCAGCCCTCAAACCAAACAGAAACTGATCAATCTTCCACCTCTCATCAGGAGCATACATGGCTTGTCTAGAATAAGCAGCCATAACCTCGAACTTTTCCGCATAGGAAGCCACAGTCAAGTTACCTTGTCTCAATTGTTGAAATTCGAATTCCTTCTGGGACCTCAAGGAACTTGGGAAATATTTCTCCATAAAAGTTATCTTAAACTGCTCCCACACCTTTGGTACCTCTTGAATTGTCATTAAGACTGAAGCGCGCTCCCACCACCTCATGGCAGGACCCTTCAACAAGTGAGAAGCGAAGACCACCTTGTTTTCCTCACTGCACTGAACTATTAGGAAAATCCGTTCCATACCTGATATCCATTCATGAGCCTTTACTGGATCTAACCCTCCCTGAAATTTCGGAGGATTCATACGGATGAAATCCCTAAAGGTTCCCCCTGCAGCTTCAGGAACCACCACTGGAGGATGCACTCCACCATCCATTTGTTGTACCATTTGTTGCACAAACTGATTCTGCTGTTGCTGCATCTGTTGCATAAATTGGTATAAAGGAGCATTTCCCTCGTCACCTGGCGGATTAGTCCCTGCTGGAGTGGTTCTTGGTCTACCACGGTTGTTTATGCGCCTGTCAGCCATGTTCCTAAATTTCATACAGATAGGATTAAGTTGATCAGGCTCAATACCATAAATATAACACGCAAGACCAATGGCGACACGCCGTATATGAAACGGAAAGAAAACTTATTCTATTTCATGGCTAGGTCGAAGATACGACATGCTCTGATACCAACTGTAACGCCCATATATATATATACATACATCAAAGCATATATTATACATGAATTCCACTTTTGGTACTGAAATATACAATAAGTTCCTAGTAAACACATTATACATATACATGCCCAAAAAGCCTAATACAAAAAAACCTACGGCATAGTATATCTACAAGATGTTCCAAAGACAAATACTAAGAACTAGATCAAATAATGATCTCAAAAACTCCACAACGGAAGCAAAGCCAACAGATAAGTAAGGATGATCACACAACCTTATCCTTCTCCTTCGCGGAACCTGCAGTACCTGTGATGTAAACAACAACAGTGGGGTGAGATACATCAAATCTCAGTGAGTTCCCTATCTTAAAGTCCTCTCGGCTTTACAAGGTTCTAATAAACTTAACTCAAGTCAAAGGGAAGGGAAGTGACTTTGAGTACATACCCTAAAAAGGTATCCACACTCGTGAGCCCGTAAACTCACACTAGTACCAAAGTACGTCCTGAGCCTGTTAACTCAAGAATCTCACTAATCAATAACCGTAACAAGGCATCCCCTTTTCCCGTCCGCTTCTACGTCTAGAAGACGACCCGAGTCATGGATCCTTGAAGTTACTTGGCATACGAAATGGATTCGGAATCATCGGCCCGTACACCGTGATCCGTCACTTCACACGGCCCGTACACCATCACAAGTCTCTTTACCCGTAGGCTCCATTCGTACTATACGCGGGAATCAAACATACCAAGTAATTGTGCATACGTTTCAGAGGAGGTGCTCGAGTCTCATGAAACTACACCGTAAGATACACTGGTTATGATTACTAGACACACGCCTCGGCCTCTTCTGCACGAGCGTTGTCACTATGTCATTTCACACTTTCCGACATTGTTTATGGTAATGTTCCTCACTCTACCTATTCCGTATTTTAACATGCATACATATTCAACAACAAATACTCACCATTTAAACGATAAAAGTCGACAAAACGACACTATTCCAAAATCCCGACATAATTAAATCGGCCAACGATCATAAAACCATTTTAATAAGAAAGTACATTTTCTTAGCTGTCCATCGATATCAAGAAAGTTAAAAACGGATAAACGAGTCAAAAGTTATGGACATAACGAGAAATAGTATCGCGAAAAAACATAATTCTACATCCTCCTGGCCGTACGCGTATTGCTCTAAGCCATGCGCGTATTGCCTTGTTCATTCGCCCATCCATACGCGTATTGCCCAAAGTGATACGCGTATGGGCAGAGACTGATTTTCCTTCAAAATTTCATTTAAAACTCCAATACGCGTATTACCTTAAACCATACACATATTGCCCCCCTCCCATACGTGTAACGCCTAAAATTCTTCATTGCCATACGCGTATTGCCCAACTCAATACGTGTATTGCCTTGCGTGATACGCGTATGGGCAGAGGAAACCCAGAATTTTTCCTGCAGAAAAGTTCTGCTACGGGTTTCTCAAATTCAACCCCAAAATTCCATTTTTCCAAATCAAAACACACCAAAACATGTTATAAACATACTAACCAGTATACTACACAGTCAAATATCGAATTCCAGCAATTAGATTATGATTCTATTGCAAAATTACTCATTTCTCACACTATCAAAACTAACTCTAAACTCAATAAAACTATACTCTAAAGTATCTAACTAGAACCCACCTGGATTGCAAGATGAGGAGGGTGAAGCTGAGATGAAAAGATGAAGATGGGTTGATGATTCAAGTCCTAGAGCTCTTGAGAATTTTCCTCTTCTTTTCCCTTCCTTTTTCCTTCCTTTCCTTTTGTTTCTCCAAGTTTTCTATCTTTTATCAAATAAAGGAAAAGAAAAGAAAATAGACATAGGAAACATTAATTGGTAATACTACTAATTATCCAAATTATCTCAAATACACCAATTAGTAAAATTCCAAGTTAAATAATATTAATCTAATCAATCCCAAGTTTGTCAGTTTACTCTAATTACTTTATCCAATAATTGCTCAGAGTACACCGGAACCTAGTTGATCATAATAATATTATCCAAGATGTTTACAAAAATTAAGGGGTATTACATCCTCCCCCCCCCCCTTAAATAGAAAATCGCTCACGAATTTAAAAGATTACCTGAACAGATGAGGGTAGACCTCCTGCATTTCCGATTCTAATTCCCAAGTTGCATCGCCCGGATGCGTCTCATCCCACTGAACCTTAACAAGAGGAATCTCTTTATTCCTTAACACTTTAGTTTCTCTTTCGGTGATACGACTCGGTTGAGGCTCAAACGTCAAATCAGCTTCTATCTCAATTGTATCTGGTAAAATTGGCTGAAGAGGATCTGGGACAAATTTCCGAAGCTGAGACACATGAAAAACGTCGTGCATCTCTGACAGAGAAGGTGGTAAGGCTAATCTGTAAGCTACTTCCCCAATTCTTTCCAAGACTTGATACGGTCCCACGTATCTTGGACTTAACTTCCGCAATTTAAATGGTCCTTTCAATCTCAATCTCGGAGTAACCTTCAAAAATACATGATCCCCCTCATCAAACTCCAACGGTCTCCTACGGTTGTCCGCATAGCTTTTCTGACGATCTTGGGCTTGTTTAACTTTTTCGTGAATCATTCTAATCTTTTCCGTGGTCTCGTGAATAATCTCAGGTCCCAAAATTCTATCATCGCCGACCTCCGCCCAACACAATGGCGTTCTACATTTCCTACCATATAATGCCTCATAAGGCGCCATACCAATACTTGCATGATAACTGTTATTATAAGAGAATTCGATCAACGGTAAAAGTTCTATCCAATTTCCTCTACTTTCAAGTACACAAACTCTCAACATGTCCTCCATAGTTTGTATTGTCCGTTCCGTCTGACCGTCCGTTTGCGGATGATTAGACGTACTCAAACATAATCTCGTTCCCATGGGTTGTTGAAAAGCTCTCCAAAATCTGGAAGTAAACTTTGGATCTCTATCCGAAACGATACTAGTAGGAATACCATGCAATCTCACTATCTCTGAAATGAATAACCTTGCGAGATGACTCGCCTTGTAGGTAGTCTTCACAGCTAAGAAATGCGTGGATTTCGTTAACCGGTCCACAATTACCCAAATTGAATCGTAACCACCTTGCGCACGGGGTAATCCCACTGCGAAGTCCATCGAAATACTATCCCATTTCCACATCGGAATTTCTAAGGGTTGTAACAAGCCACCCAGCCTTTGGTGCTCAACCTTCACTTGTTGGCACACCACACATTCCGACACATACACCGCAATATCCTTTTTCATCCCGGGCCACCAATAGTCCCTCTTTAAATCTTGATACATTTTTGAAGACCCCGGATGTATAGTAAAAGCACCCTTATGCGCTTCTTCCAAAATCCTTTGTTTCAACTCCGTGTTATCCGGAACATAAATCCTTTGGTTAAACAAAATAGTTCCGTCGGTAGCTCGCACAAAACCCGGTTGCAATAACACTTCCTGTAACTTCTAATCTAACCCTTGCTCTTGCTGGATTTCTTCCCTAAGAGTAGAAGAGATATTCAAATTCCCCATAATTACACAATTTGGAGTCCAGTTAAATTGAAGATTTAGATCTCTAAACTTTTCCATTAAGGTATACTCTAACATCATCAATTCGGCATTATGCAACACCTTCCTACTCAATGCATCCGCCACCTTAATTGCTTTACCCGAATGATATTTTAACTCCAAGTCATAATCCTTCAAATATTCCATCCATCTCCTCTGACGCATGTTCAACTCTTTCTGATCAAATAAGTACTTTAAGCTCTTGTGGTCGCTAAACATCTCAAAACGTACACCATATAAATAGTGACGCCACACTTTCAAAGTAAATACAACTGCCGCCAATTCTAAATCATGTGTTGGGTAATTCTCTTCGTGGACTTTCAACTGTCGTGAAGCATAAGCTACCACATGTCCCTCTTGCATTAACACACCGCCTAATCCCTTCTTCGATGCATCACAATATACCTCATACGACTTGCTAGAATCAGGAATAACCAAAACAATTGCAGTTGTCAATCTCTCCTTCAAACTCCTAAAACTTCTTTCACAAGCCGAATCCCACTCATACAAATAATCCTTCCGAGTAAGTCTTGTCAGTGGTAAAGCCAGTTGTGAAAATCCCTTGATAAACCTTCTGTAGTACCCTGCCAATCCCAAGAAACTTCTAACTTCAGAAGCATTCTTCGGTCTCTCCCAATTAATCACTGCTTCAACTTTTGATGGATCGACCGCTTCACCTCCCTGGGATATGACATGACCAAGAAAATTAACCTCAAACATCCAAAACTCACACTTACTTAACTTAGCAAAAAGTTGCTTCTCTTGCAAGATGGATAAAATAATTCTTAGGTGTTCTCCATGCTCTTGAGGATCACGAGAATAAATAAGAATGTCATAAATGAAAATCACCACAAATTGGTCCAAGTAAGGTTGAAATATCCGATTCATATAATCCATGAAAACTGCCGGAGCATTTGTCACACCGAAAGGCATCACCAAAAATTCATAATGACCATAACGGGTTCTAAACGCGGTCTTTGGTACATCTGAACTCTTCACACGAATCTGATGATAACCCGACCGTAAATCAATCTTCGAGAACACACAGGCTCCTTTCAATTGATCTCACAGGTCGTCTATCCTTGGTAATGGGTATTTATTCTTGATGGTGACCTTATTCAACTGACGGTAATCAATACATAATCGCATTCCACCATCATTTTTCTTTACCAATAACACTGGAGCTCCCCAGGGCGAAACACTGGGTCGAACAAAATGCTTAGTCAACAACTGTTCCAATTGATCCTTCAATTCTCTTAATTCAAGTGGTGCCATCCGATACGGAGAAACGGATATTGGAGCCGTTCCTGGTATCAGGTCAATAGAGAATTCCACTTCCCGCTCCGGAGGAAGAGAAGTGATATCCTCGGGGAAAACTCCAGGAAAGTCACAAACTACTGGAATACTCAAAACTTGGATGTTACTACTCTCCTCCTTAGTAATAATCAAAAGAACAGACTTTTCCTCTTCAAACAAGAAATTAATCAGTCCAACCGTACCTTCTAAAATAGTAGTTAATACATCCTTCGGAGTAGCCTCATCGGATGGAATAATGATCAGATTTTCCTCACACCCAATAAACACCGAATTAGCGGAAAGCCAATCCATTCCTAGAAAAACATCCACTTTCTTAAACGGTAAACAGATAAGGTCAATCTGGAAAACTCTATCATTCACAGACAAAACACAATTTTCACACATCAACGGTGTGTCAACCATCTCATCCATGGCGGTAGTAACCACCATATGAGGAAACAAAGGAACAACTTGCAATCCAAGTCGCTTCACACATCGCGTGGACACAAAAGAATGCGTTGCCCCACAATCAAATAAAACAAAACAAGGATGTCCATTTACGAAACACGTACCCGCAATCAAGGAGTTATCATTCTTTGATTTCCTCGCATCCAAGGTATACACTCGGCCGGTATTCCTCCCTTGCGTCTGATTCCTACCCTGCGGACAATCCCTCGATACATGGCCCACCTTATTACACTGATAACACCTTATTCCCTCTAAACCACACCTACCATAATGATTCTTCCCACAAGTACGGCATACCGGAGGCACACTAGTCCTAGAACTCTGAACTTGCTTCCCTTTGAATGATTGTTGCCTTGGTCTAACTTGTTGATTCGGTCTCCCTCGATCACTTTGATTCATCCTACTCAAATCTCCTTCCATTTGTACCTTCTTCAAACTATGCTCCGCCATATAACACTGTCTTAACAATTCAGCATAGCTAGTAAATTCCCTCTGAGACACACTATGTGAAATTTCAGCCCTCAAACCAAACAGAAATTGATCAATCTTCCACCTCTCATCAGGAGCATACATGGCTTGTCTAGAATAAGCAGCCATAACCTCGAACTTTTCCGCATAGGAAGCCACAGTCAAGTTACCTTGTCTCAATTGTTGAAATTCGAATTCCTTCTGGGACCTCAAGGAACTTGGGAAATATTTCTCCATAAAAGTTATCTTAAACTGCTCCCACACCTTTGGTACCTCTTGAATTGTCATTAAGGCTGAAGCGCTCTCCCACCACCTCATGACAAGACCCTTCAACAAGTGAGAAGCGAAGACCACCTTGTTTTCCTCACTGCACTGAACTATTAAGAAAATCCGTTCCATACCTGATATCCATTCATGAGCCTTTACTGGATCTAACCCTCCTTGAAATTCCGGAGGATTCATACGGATGAAATCCCTAAAGGTTCCCCCTGCAGCTTCAGGAACCACCACTGAAGGATGCACTCCACCAGCCATTTGTTGTACCATTTGTTGCACAAACTGATTCTGCTGTTGTTGCATCTGTTGCATAAATTGGTATAAAGGAGCATTTCCCTCGTCACCTGGCGGATTAGTCCCTGCTGGAGTGGTTCTTGGTCTACCACGGTTGTTTCTGCGCCTGTCCGCCATGTTCCTGAATTTCATACAGATATGATTAAGTTGATCAGACTCAATACCATAAATATAACACACAAGACCAATGGCGACACGCCGCATATGAAACGGAAAGAAAACTTATTCTATTTCATGGCTAGGTCGAGGATACGACCTGCTCTGATACCAACTGTAACGCCCATATATATATATACATACATCAAAGCATATATTATACATAAATTCCACTTTTCGTACTGAAATATACAATAAGTTCCTAGTAAACACATTATACATATACATGCCCAAAAAGCCTAATACAAAAAAACCTACGGCATAGTATATCTACAAGATGTTCCAAAGACAAATACTAAGAACTAGATCAAATAATGATCTCAAAAACTCCACAACGAAAGCAAAGCCAACCGATAAGTAAGGATGATCACACAGCCTTATCCTTACCCTTCGCGGAACCTGCAGTACCTGTGATGTAAACAACAACAGTGGGGTGAGATACATCAAATCTCAGTGAGTTCCCTATCTTAAAGTCCTCTCGGCTTTACAAGGTTCTAATAAACTTAACTCAAGTTAAAGGGAAGGGAAGTGACTTTGAGTACACACCCTAAAAAGCTATCCACACTCGTGAGCCCGTAAACTCACACTAGTACCAAAGTACGTCCTGAGCCTGTTAACTCAAGAATCTCACTAATCAATAACCGTAACAAGGCATCCCCTTTTCCCGTCCGCTTCTACGTCTAGAAGACGACCCGAGTCATGGATCCTTGAAGTTACTTGGCATACGAAATGGATTCGGAATCATCGGCCCGTACATCGTGATCCGTCACTTCACACGGCCCGTACACCATCACAAGTCTCTTTACCCGTAGGCTCCATTCGTACTATACGCGGGAATCAAACCTGCCAAGTAATTGTGCATACGTTTCAGAGGAGGTGCTCGAGTCTCATGAAACTACACCGTAAGATACACTGGTTATGATTACTAGACACACGCCTCGGCCTCCTCTGCACGAGCGTTGTCACTATGTCATTTCACACTTTCCGACATTGTTTATGGTAATGTTCCTCACTCTACCTATTCCGTATTTTAACATGCATACATATTCAACAACAACTACTCACCATTTAAACGATAAAAGTCGACAAAACGACACTATTCCAAAATCCTGACATAATTAAATCGGCCAACGATCATAAAACCATTTTAATAAGAAAGTACATTTTGTTAGTTGTCCATCGATATCAAGAAAGTTAAAAACGGATAAACGAGTCAAAAGTTATGGACATAACGAGAAATAGTATGGCGAAAAAACACAATTCTACATCCTCTTGGCCGTACGCGTATTGCCCTAAGCCATACGCGTATTGCCTTGCTCACTCGCCCATCCATACGCGTATTGCCCAAAGTGATACGCATATGGGCAGAGACTGATTTTCCTTCAAAATTCCATTTAAAACTCCAATATGCGTATTACCTTAAACCATACGCGTATTGCCCCCTCCCATACGCGTAACGCCTAAAATCCTTCATTGCCATACGCGTATTGCCCAACTCAATACGCGAATTGCCTTGCGTGATACGCGTATGGGCAGAGGAAACCCAGAATTTTTCCTGCAGAAAAGTTCTGCTACGGGTTTCTCAAATTCAACCCCAAAATTCCATTTTTCCAAATCAAAACACACCAAAACATGTTATAAACATAATAACCAGTATACTACACAGTCAAATATCGAATTCCAACAATTAGATTATGATTCTATTGCAAAATTACTCATTTCTCACACTATCAAAACTAACTCTAAACTCAATAAAACTATACTCTAAAGTATCTAACTAGAACCCACCTGGATTGCAAGATGAGGAGGGTGAAGCTGAGATGAAAAGATGAAGATGGGTTGATGATTCAAGTCCTAGAGCTCTTGAGAATTTTCCTCTTCTTTTCCCTTCCTTTTTCCTTCATTTCCTTTTCTTTCTCCAAGTTTTCTATCTTTTATCAAATAAAGGAAAAGAAAAGAAAATAGACATAGGAAACATTAATTGGTAATACTACTAATTATCCAAATTATCTCAAATACACCAATTAGTAAAATTCCAAGTTAAATAATATTAATCTAATCAATTCCGAGTTCGTCAGTTTACTCTAATTACTTTATCCAATAATTGCTCAGAGTACACCGGAACCCAGTTGATCATAATAATATTATCCAAGATGTTTACAAAAATTATGGGGTATTACCTCTTTTTAGAATAAGTGTTTTGGGTTTATTGTCATTTACGCAACGAATATCTATCTCCTGAGAAGATTCCTTTGGCGTGAGTTGTCTCCTATAATTTCTAATCACAAAATCCATTGGAGCATCTTTGGTGACTTTAATGTGGTCATTGGAGAGCATGAGCATCTTGGAGTTTCCTCCCCTGCGAGACTTCCTATTTAGGAATTTCAAGATTGAACCTATCAAAATGACTTAATCCATTTGCCTTCAATTAGATCTTTCTACACTTGGTTTAATGGTAGGGTTGGTTGTAACACCCCACTTTCCCATTTTATAAAATATAAAAATAATACGGAAATAATCAGAGTTTTACAATTAAAGTAGGATGCCACAACATTAAAACCAACAACAAAAACTCCTTTTTCATTAATATGCAGCGGAAATAATTGTTTTATTCAAAGTACGGCAATTTGCCAACACCACCAAAAATCCACATAAATCGTGGTCCACCAAAGTTTCAAATAAAGAATGATACGCAACAAATCAATAAAGAATAACAAATGACGAAAAACTCCAAAAATCCCGTGTTACGTATCAGAGCGACTCCTAAGACTCGATCAGGCAACACGTGTAACACCCCATTTTTAATTATTTAATCGTCTGGTATTATTTTAATTGTTGGCCTTGTTTAGGGTGCGTGTTTGAGTGCGTGGGGGGGGGGGGGTAATGTTAGTTATATGGAAATATTATTATTATTATTATTATTAATATTATCATTATGGTTATTATTATTATTAAGATTATTTAGTAAAGTGAGACCTAATATAATTAAGTAGATATTGGATTAATGGGATTAGGGAGGGTAGTTTGGTAATTGGAGATTAATTAGTGGAAATTGGGAAAGGTTTAGAATAATCATAATTTTAGAGATAGAAAGAGGAAAAGCTAAGGAGAGGAAGAACAAGGGTGTGCTAGGGCAAAGACCTTCACCAATTTTTGCAGGAATCAAGCAAGAATTCGAGGTAAGGGGGAGAAACAAGTTTAATATTGGTGATATATTCATGATAGGATAGTGGGGAGTCCTTAACCCCGTAGGAATTTGTATGCAAAACTGTTGAATTGATGATTGTTGTATATGTCTGTTGTGATTCTGAAAATCGTGCATGAATTGATATGTATTTTCATGAATTGTTGTGGTTGTTGCTGTTGTATGAACATATGTTGCACACCTGTTGATTTTGACTCGAGTTAGGAGAACGATTTGAGATTATAGACTTATAATACCTGTAGTAATCCTAAATACAAGTGTGAAGATGAAAATTGGACCTAAAATCAATGTAGAAACGATTATAGGACTGGTAGGAAGTGAAGAAGTGGAGAAATCGTAGCAGAATGCAGAATAGTGAGGCTTCTGGTGATTTGCGTAACAGATCTGGCGATACGCGTATCAGGTAAGGCGATACGCGTATGGAATGGCATGATACGCAGTAATATGCGTATGGGAGTTAGGTAGTACGCGTAATAGGAGGGAAATACGCGTACGGTGTTGGATTTGGGAAATTCAGTGAGAAGACGTCTCTGTCCGTACGCGTACGACATAAGGCAATACGCGTAAGGACTTGGGCATCGTGAGGGAATACGCGTATGAAGGGAGTCAATAGGCGTATGGGTTGGGCGAGCGAGCTGGCAATACGCGTATGGCATGGGGCAATACGCGTATGGCCAGCGAAGTTGCAGAATTTTACCGTTTCGCGATTTCTTTCCCGTTTTCGCGTCCGATTTGGTTTCTTTTGGTTGGAGAGGTTGGGAATAGGTGTCAGGTACTGAGAAATAAAACATTGGTGACGGAAATAATTATTTTAATAATTTTAAGGAATTAATTAATAATTTAGATGTTTGGTGTCCATGAAACAATTATATAATGATGGTGTTGATGTTATGTTAAGGTGTGATCAGGAGGATCGTGTACATGTGTTTCTGATATTATACATGTGTCATTGTTCATCATATGTCATGCATCTTCATGGTGATTGGTGGGATGGATCGTTGCTCAGGAGGAGTGTATGTGATTCATCCGTACTCCTATATGGAGAATGGTGGGGGATAGATCATTGCCAAGTAGAGGTGTATGTGATCTATCCGGGGTTCGATTGAATGAACCAACGAGTCAGTACCGCATACATGGTGTCGTGTTGCATTACATTATTAATTGATGTTGTTGATGATGTTGGACAGTAGGTCGTGTTGGTGTGTTGTTGATTTATATATGTGAATGCTACCTTCTTATCATGTATTTATTCACCGTTATATATTGAATGTGATTCCTCACCCCTTTGTTGTTGTTGTTGTGTCTGTGCTTCTTCGGAAGTACAGATAACCCAGGTACTTAGGTTGCTTGGATGTTCGTGTTGTCTGTTCGAGTCTATAGGAGTGCTCTGATACGTAACACGAGATGTTGGGATATTTTGTAGTTGCTTAAATTTTATTACATTCTTTGTTACGTATTCCATTTTTGTCGATTTATTTTATGGAGAACCTTGTTTTAAGGAACTGTTGGTGTATTTGGGCAGATGGTCGTGAATTGAAACTAAATGATTATTCCCGCTAATTCTTTATTCAATTTAATACAATAAGGAGTTTCTGTTTGTTTTGATGATGTGGCATTCCACTTTTTGGTGCAAACTCTGATTTATCTTTAATATTTTCGTTATTTTCAAAATGGGGAAAGTGGCGTGTTACAATTGGTATCAGAGCAGGTCGGTCCGTCCGGCCAGGTGTTATAGTTGAGTCCGTCCTTAGAATTAGAGTTGATTTTGTGTTCTGACCTTGTGATGAATGTTGTCCAGTATGGCAGGAAGGAATGATGTTGCTCTTGCTGCTGCTATGCAAGCCATGGCACAAGCTGTGGAGAATGCCAATCAAGCTGGAGGTGCTCAGTTTCGCGATTTAGCACAGTTTCAGAGCAACAAGCCGCCTACTTATGAGGGAGGTATCTTAGATCCAGAGGCTGCACAGAAATGGCTGAAGGCTCTGGAGAAGATCTTCAGGACCATGGAATGCAGTGATGCTCAGAAGGTACGATTTGGTACGCATATGCTGGAAGGAGAGGCTGAGGCTTGGTGGGATAATAGTCGCCAGAGAATTGAAGCTGCACGTACTGAGATTACTTGGGCTGTGTTTCAAGCTGAGTTTCTGGAAAAGTATTTTCCGGAAGACATCCGTAGTGCAAAGGAGGTTGAATTTTTGGAGCTGAAACAGGGTGATAAGACAGTTGCAGAGTATGCCGCTAAGTTTGAGGAGCTGGTTCAGTATTGTACTCATTACAATACTGAAGAAGCTATGACTTCGAAGTGTTTGAAGTTTGAGAACGGACTGCGTCCCGAGATCAAATTGGGTATTGCTTGTCAGAAGATAAGAAACTATCCAGAGCTGGTAAGCAGAAGCAGGATTTATGATAATGACAACAGGGCCAGAATTGCTCATTACAAAGTTGTGAATGAGAAGAAAAATAAGCAGAGATTTGGAGGTACTCCTTACAGTGCTCCAGCTGATAAAGGGAAACCGAAAACTGATGTGGGGAAGAAGCCAAAGGAGAAGGGAGCAAGTGCTGATACTCTCAAGTGCTTCAGATGTGGTGGCGCGGGTCACCATGCTAACAACTGTCAGAATAAGGTGAAGAAGTGTTTCAAGTGTGGCAAAGCAGGTCATGTTATAGCTGATTGCAGAGCCACTATGCCTACTTGTTATAATTGTGGAGAGAAGGGTCACATCAACACTCACTGTGAGAAGCCGAAGAAGTCTCAGGCGTCTCAAACTGGTGGGAAAGTGTTTGCCTTGGTGGGAGCCCAATCCACTGAGGAGGAGTGTTCCGTCAAAGGTACTTGCTTTATTAATGATGTTCCTTTGATTGCTATCATTGACACGGGTGCAACACACTCGTTTATTTCTGCTGAATGTGTGAAGAGATTAGGGATTGTGCCGTCTACTCTAGAGCAGAGGATGACGATTGAAACTCCGTCTATTGGATCCGTGATTACTTCTTTGGTGTGTTTGAAGTGTCCGCTGACCATGTTTGGTAGAGATTTCAGAGTGGACTTGATTTGTTTGCCACTCGGTAATCTTGATGTTATTTTGGGGATGAACTGGTTGAAGTTCAACCGGGTGTATATTGATTGCTTCAGGAAGACGTTACTGTTTCTTACTCCTGAAGAGGAAGCATTAGCAGATTCGCTATCTAGCAAGGAGTTGAGGGCGTTGTTGGAGGACGAAGCGAAGCTGTTTGCATTGTTTGCCTCGTTATCTATTGAAAGCAAGACTTCAGCTAATGAATTACCAGTAGTGAATGAATTTCCTGAAGTGTTTCTAGATGACATCACAGAGTTGCCTCCGACAAGGGAAGTTGAGTTCGCTATTGATCTTGTACCGGGTACCAGACCTATCTCTATGGCACCGTACAGGATGTCTGCATCAGAGTTGGCAGAGTTGAAATCTCAGGTCGGGGAATTGCTCGATAAGAAGTTTATCAGACCAAGTGTGTCACCGTGGGGAGCTCCAGTGTTGTTGGTGAAGAAGAAGGATGGTAGTATGCGTCTGTGCATTGATTATCGTCAGTTGAATAAAGTAACCATTAAGAATAAGTATCCACTTCCGAGGATCGATGACTTAATGGATCAGCTGGTAGGAGCTCGTGTTTTCAGCAAAATTGATCTGAGGTCGGGTTATCATCAGATTAGAGTAAAGGAAGGTGATATTCAGAAGACTGCTTTCAGAATTTGCTACGGACATTACGAATATGCAGTGATGCCTTTCGGAGTGTCTAATGCGCCGGGTGTATTTATGGAATATATGAATCGTATTTTCCATTCTTATCTGGATCAGTTTATTGTGGTATTTATTGATGATATACTGATCTATTCTAAGTCTGACGAAGAACATGCAGGTCACTTGAGAATTGCATTGCAGGTGTTGAAAGATAATAAATTGTTTGCAAAGTTCTCGAAGTGTGAATTTTGGTTGAAGACCGTGAGTTTCTTGGGTCATGTGATTTCAGGTGATGGCATAGCGGTGGATCCCTCTAAAGTAAGTGCAGTACTTCAGTGGGAAACTCCGAAGACCGCAACAGAGATTAGAAGCTTTTTGGGTTTGGCAGGTTACTATAGGAGGTTCATTGAAGGGTCTTCTAAATTGGCATTGCCATTTACTCAGTTAACCAGGAAGAATCAAGCTTTAGTCTGGGATGCTGCCTGTGAGGAAAGTTTTGAGGAACTAAAGAAGAAGTTGACTACAGCACCAGTGTTGATTTTACCAAGTCCAAATGATTCTTTTGTAGTGTATTGCGACGAATCTAAGATGGGATTAGGTGGTGTGTTGATGCAAGGTGGCAAGGTACTGGCTTATGCTTCAAGAGAGTTAAGGGTGCATGAGAGGAACTATCCTACTCATGATCTTGAATTAGCTGCAGTGGTGTTCGTGTTAAAAATTTGGAGGCATTATTTGTATGGATCAAGATTTGAAGTGTTTAGTGATCACAAGAGTTTGAAATATTTGTTCGATCAGAAGGAATTGAATATGAGGCAGAGAAGATGGTTAGAATTCTTGAAAGACTATGACTTTAATTTGAGTTACCATCCGGGAAAGGCCAATGTTGTGGCAGATGCTCTGAGTCGGAAGACAATCCATATGTCTGCGTTAATGGTGAAGGAAATGGAATTGATTGAACATTTCAGAGATTTGAGTATGGTTTGTGAAACTACACCAGGAAGTATCAGATTGGGTATGCTGAAAGTGAATAATGACTTTTTGGATGTAATTAAGGAAAATCAGAAACTGGATGTGAAATTAGTAGACTTGATGCCTACAGAAGGAGATGATCCCGATAGTGACTTTAAAGTGGATAATGTTGGTGTGTTGAGATTCTGGGGCAGGATTTGTGTATCGGATAATGAGGAATTGAAGAAGGCAATCTTGGAGGAAAGTCATCTGAGTAGCTTGAGTATTCATCCGGGAGCTACAAAGATGTACCATGATTTGAAGAAGTTGTTTTGGTGGTCCGGTATGAAGAGGGACATAGCTCAGTTTGTCTATGCTTGTTTGACATGTCAGAAGTCAAAAGTGGAACATCAGAAGCCTTCGGGATTGATGCAACCGTTAGAGATTCTTGAATGGAAATGGGACAGTATTGCTATGGATTTTGTGACTGGTTTTCCAAATACGACGAGAGGCTTTGATACTATTTGGGTAGTAGTGGATCGACTTACAAAGTCCGCACATTTTATACCAATTAACATCAGTTTTCCGTTGTCGAAGTTGGCAGAAATTTATATCAGGATAATTGTGAAGTTACATGTGTTCCTTCGAGCATAGTGTCGGATAGAGATCCGAGGTTTACTTCAAAATTTTGGAGGAGTCTGCAAGAAGCCTTGGGTTCGAAGTTGAAGTTGAGCTCGACTTATCATCCACAGACCGATGGTCAGTCAGAGAGGACCATTCAGTCGTTGGAGGATTTGCTGAGGTCCTGTGTATTGGAAAAAGGTGGTGCGTGGGATGCTCATTTGCCATTGATTGAGTTCACGTATAATAACAGTCACCATTCTAGCATTGGAATGGCGCCTTTCGAAGCTTTGTATGGTAGGAGGTGTAGGACACCTCTATGTTGGTATGAAACAGATGAGAATATGGTGCTTGGACCTGAAATTGTGCAACAAACTACTGAGACAATTCAAATGATCCGTGAGAAGATGAAAGCGTCTCAGAGTAGGCAGAAAAGTTATCACGATAATCGAAGGAAAGAATTGGAATTCAGTGAAGGTGATCACGTATTCCTAAGAGTTAACCTAGTGACCGGGGTGGGCCGTGCTTTGAAGTCCAAGAAGTTGGATCCTAAGTTTATTGGACCGTATCAAATCTTGCAGAGATTTGGTGCAGTTGCTTATAGAGTGGCATTGCCACTGGAGCTTTCGAACTTGCATGATGTGTTTCATGTGTCGCAACTTTTGAAGTATGTTTCAGATCCGTCTCATGTGATTCAGAGAGACGAAGTTCAAATCAGGGAGAATCTTACCGTAGAGATGATGACGTTGAGGCTCGAGGATCGTAAGATGAAACAACTCAGAGGAAAGGAGATACCTCTGGTGAGAGTAGCTTGGGGAGGTGCTGCAGAAGGAAGTGTGACCTGGGAATTGGAAAGCAGGATGCGAGAGTCGTATCCAGATTTGTTTCCATCAGGTAATTTTCGAGGACGAAAATAATTTAAGTGGGGGAGAGTTGTAACACCCTATTTTTAATTATTTAATCGTCTGGTATTATTTTAATTGTTGGCCTTGTTTAGGGTGCGTGTTTGAGTGCGTGGGGGGGGGGGGGGTAATGTTAGTTATATGAAATTATTATTATTATTATTATTATTATTAATATTATCATTATGGTTATTATTATTATTAAGATTATTTAGTAAAATGAGACCTAATATA
This sequence comes from Lathyrus tuberosus, assembly GCA_022829125.1. Classification (NCBI taxonomy): domain Eukaryota; kingdom Viridiplantae; phylum Streptophyta; class Magnoliopsida; order Fabales; family Fabaceae; genus Lathyrus; species Lathyrus tuberosus. The sequence continues at coordinate 2,511,920 of JALAZF010000348.1, forward strand.
ATTAAGTAGATATTGGATTAATGGGATTTGTAGTTTGGTAATTGGAGATTAATTAGTGGAAATTGGGAAAGGTTTAGAATAATCAGAATTTTAGAGATAGAAAGAGGAAAAGCTAAGGAGAGGAAGAACAAGGGTGTGCTAGGGCAAAGACCTTCACCAATTTTCGCAGGAATCAAGCAAGAATTCGAGGTAAGGGGGGAGAAATGGGTTTAATATTGGTGATATATTCATGATAGGGTAGTGGGGAGTCCTTAACCCCGTAGGAATTTGTATGCAAAACTGTTGAATTGATGATTGTTGTATATGTCTGTTGTGATTCTGAAAATCGTGCATGAATTGATATGTATTTTCATGAATTGTTGTGGTTGTTGCTCTTGTATGAACATATGTTGCACACCTGTTGATTTTGACTCGAGTTAGGAGAACGATTTGAGATTATAGACTTATAATACCTGTAGTAATCCTAAATACAAGTGTGAAGATGAAAATTGGACCTAAAATCAATGTAGAAACGATTATAGGACTGGTAGGAAGTGAAGAAGTGGGGAAATCGTAGCAGAATGCAGAATAGTGAGGCTTCTGGTGTTTTGCGTAACAGATCTGGCAATACGCATATCAGGTAAGGTGATACGCGTATGGAATGGCATGATACGCATCAATACGCGTATGGGAGTTAGGTAGTACGCGTAATAGGAGGGCAATACGCGTACGGTGTTGGAATTTGGCAAATTCAGTGAGAAGACGTCTCTGTCCATACACGCACGGCAGAAGGCAATATGCCTAAGGACTTGGACATTGTGAGGGAATACACGTATGAAGGGAGTCAATACGCGTATGGGTTGGGCGAGTGAGCTGGCAATACGCGTATGGCATGGGGCAATACGCGTATGGCCAGCGAAGTTGTAGAATTTTACCGTTTCGCGATTTCTTTCCCGTTTTCGCGTCCGATTTGGTTTCTTTTGGTTGGAGAGGTTGGGATAGGTGTCAGGTGCTGAGAAATAAAACATTGGTGACGAAAATAATAATTTTAATAATTTTAAGGAATTAATTAATAATTTAGATGTTTGGTGTGCATGAAACAATTATATAATGATGGTGTTGATGTTATGTTAAGGTGTGATCAGGAGGATCGTGCATATGTGTTTCTGATATTATACATGTGTCATTGTGCATCATATGTCATGCATCTTCATGGTGATTGGTGGGATGGATCGTTGCTCAGGAGGAGCGTATGCGATTCATCCGTACTCCTATGTGGAGAATGGTGGGGGATAGATCATTGACAAGTAGAGGTGTATGTGATCTATCCGGGGTTCGATTGAATGAACCAACGAGTCGGTACCGCATGCATGGTGTCGTGTTGCATTACATTATTAATTGATGTTGTTGATGATGTTGGACAGTAGGTCGTGTTGGTGTGTTGTTGATTTATATATGTGAATGCTACCTTCTTATCATGTATTTATTCACCGTTATATATTGAATGTGATTCCTTACCCCTTTGTTGTTGTTGTGTATGTGCTTCTTCGGAAGTACAGATAATCCATGTACTTAGGTTGCTTGGATGTTCGTGTTGTCTGTTCGAGTCTATAGGAGTGCTCTGATACGTAACACGGGATGTTGGGATATTTTGTAGTTGCTTAAATTTTATTACATTCTTTGTTACGTATTCCATTTTTGTCGATTTATTTTATGGAGAACCTTGTTTTAAGGAACTGTTGGTGTATTTGGGCAGATGGCCGTGAATTGAAACTAAATGATTATTCCCGCTAATTCTTTATTCAATTTAATACAATAAGGAGTTTCTGTTTGTTTTGATGATGTGGCATTCCACTTTTTCGTGCAAACTCTGATTTATCTTTAATATTTTCGTTATTTTCAAAATGGGGAAAGTGGGGTGTTACAACACGCACTCTATGCACACTCAAGTACCTGGATTATCTGTACTTCCGAAGAAGCACAGACGCAACAAACAACAAAAGGGGTGAGAACAACATTCAATAAATAACGGTGTATAATACATGCTAAAGGTAGTACTCACACAATCATATATCAGAAACACACCATCATGACATACTCGTCATTTTCATTCAAATTTCACCAAACACATAATAGTGCAATGTGACTCAAAACATCGACACAATACATGTGGTACCAATATCACCATGGTTCATTCAATCGAACCTGGATAAATCACATACACCCCTACTTGGCAATGATTTATCTCCACCACACTCCACGTTGGAGTTCGGATGAATCACATACACTCCTCCTGAGCAATGATTCATCACCACCGACACCATGAATGCATGACAGTAAAAATACATACAACACACATGTATGACAACAATCATACATCTTCACGATCCTCCTGATCACACGTAAGCCATACGCTTACCGTAATTCACACTGGAATTACCTCACCTGTAACACAGCATCATCACACACAAATTATGCACAAGAGACTATCATCAAGCCAAATACACGATCCTCATTGATCTCAGGTGAGTCATACACTCACCGTAATTCACCAAGAATTACCTCTGTTATCCCAAGATAGCTTGTACCTCACACAAGCAGTGCCACACAACACATCCTGCACGCCTCACAAGGCACTCGTCCACTAATTAGCTAATTACTAATCAATTCACTAAAAATTACTAACTTAATTATTTTCATCACCAATTACACATTTCTCAGCTCCTGACATCTATCCCCAACCTCTCAAACCAAAAGAAATCACTTCGTACGCGAAAACAGGAAAGAAATCGCAAAACGGCAAATTTCTGCACTCTCCCTGGCCATACGCGTATTGCCCTGTGCCATACGCGTATTGCCAGCTTTCTCACCCAGACCATATGCGTAATGCCCCAATGCCCTACACCATTACGCGTAATGCCTCCCCTAGTACGCGTAATGCCCAACCTTCCATACGCGTACTGTACGCGTACGGGCAGAGGGTCGTGCCAAGTCTCCTTTTGGCCCTCCCATACGCGTATTGACAACCTCCATATGCGTATTGACCTACCTGATACGCGTATGGCCAGATCTGTTACGTGAACTGGATTTCTCCACACCAGTCCATGTTCTGCTACGGGATCCTTACTTTTCCACTCCAATACAGTCCTAAACTCGTTTCTACATCAATTTTAGGCCCTATCTTTCATCTTACATCTTTCACCTATCATTACAACTCAAAATTACAGGTCTTAGATCTAATTTCGTTCTCTCAACCTGCACAAAAACCAGTTCTGCAACAATTACATACGTACATCAGCAACAGCTTCAAGATATCACAAAATTCAGAATCACAACAATTCGATTCACACAATTTTCATCACAGATTCATTTATGCACAACAAATTCGTAAAACAGCATAGATTCAGACGAATTCCTACGGGGTTAAGGACTCCCCACAACCATCTCATGATCATACCACCAATATTGAAGTATATTCTCCCCCCTTACCTCGAAATTACTCAGAAAATTCCTGCGAAAATTGATTCTTCAAAGCCCTAATTCTTCTTTGTTATTCCTCTCCCTAGCCCTTCTCTATGTGAAAATTATGATTATGATTAACCCTCCTCACTAACCCTCACTAATTTTTGTTTAATTACTAAATTGTCCTTATTTTTCTCTACAAGCCCATTATCCATTTAATTAAATCAGATTTTTAATTTAATAAAAATAATAATATTACTAGTAGTGTCATTCACATAATAATTATAATAATACTAGTGTAGCACCTCAAAATTTGGCCTCTTGCTTTTAGCTTTTACTGGCTTATGTTGCATTGAATTTTTGCATAGTCATCATTTGCATTTCATTGGTTCTTTGGCATGGGATCAGGGTGTCTAAATCAAATTCAAGAAGCCTTGAGCCTCAAGGGGTCTTAATTGAGTCATCACCTTATCACATGATCAAGTTTGACAAGAGAATGCAGGGAGTCACATCACCCTAATCAGTGCAAAACTAGGGTTTTGGAATTCTTGAGTAGAATGCCCCAATGGGCAAGATCTTTGAGTTTTTATCACCTCCAAATGTCATATCTCATCTTTGTTAGACAGGATATACATCATATTCAGAGGAATTTGGATTTTGAGGATGTGTTGTTTTCTCCTAGACTGAGGGTTTGGAATTAGGGTTTGCCATGAAATCAGTTTATTTCTGATTTCTTGGGCAAGACTTAATCTCATGGTATTATACATGTCCTCAAGGGTCTAAGGATGGAAGATTGCTCATTGATTCATTTCAGAAGAGGTTCAATTGGCCAATTGGTTGAGAATCAGGAAATTTGGGGAAAAGTCAACTGTGCAGTGGAAAAGGTCAACTCCTGACTTTTAAGGTCAAATTCATGAAATTCAAGTTACATATGTTTAATGGACAAGATTTGATCAAGAAATGATGGAGGAATCATGAAAAATCAAGAAATGTACAAAGTTTCCATTTTTAGAAACTTAGGGTTTCCAAAAAGGGCAAGTTTGGACCATTTTGCACCACACTTTGAGGCTTTCTTTCTTCAAGATGCAATCTCCAAACTTTAGGCCTAAGTTGAGCCAATTGAAGATCACATTCCAAGCTTCAAATCCATACCAAGAACACCTCCATTGGATCAATATTGAGAGTTATGATTGATCAAAGTTTGACAAAACTAGGGCAAAAACTAAGTCATGACCAGGCAGAACTAAGTTGGCACACAGTCATTTTGTCAAACAGGTGGTGGGTCACATGTAAAGCCATTTTTCTCATTGAAGGAAGCTTCAAATGAAAAAATGTTGAACATCAAAGTTGTTCATCTCAATGTCCTATTCAACTTTGATGTTGGACATTTTTCCATTTGAACAAGTTATGAGTGAGTTATAGTGGTCCAAAGTTGAGGGGTTCATGCTGAGTTTTCCACAAGTCACAGGGCCATGCACACAAGTTGCCACATGCTCATGCACCAGTTTTAATCACTTGAGTTTTAAGTTATTTTTCATTAACTTCCAAGCCTCCATTCAATTGGATTCAAACATAAAAAATGTCCTATGATGTACCACCTTTCTAATGCCACCAATATCTCATCATTCCATCCACCATACGCAAAGATATTCACCCTCAAAATCCCTTGGTTGCATTAAAACCATGCTGCAACATTGTTGTTGTTGTGAAAAAACCAGCCACGCATACATTCCTACATCAGCCATCCTTTCTTCTTTTGAACCAACATAATCACATGCCACATACCATGCTTGCCATACTTCATACATCAAAGAGGAAAAGAACAAAGAAACTTGTTCACTAAGCATGCTGCAACATAACATCACACGGTTCCCTCTCATTTTCAAATTGTTCAGCTCACCATAGCATCATGAACCTCTCCACACCATAGCCAACCTTCCCAACTCGCCCCTAACTAACTTAACTCAGTTAGTTAGGTTGAACTCATTTAATCCATCTCAAACTCACTTAACTAACTCAATTAACCACACTAGTTAACATTTAACCCAACCTATATAATTCAAACTCTCTCAGAATTGAACAACTTCACTTCATTTTTCACTCTCACCTCAAAAACATTCTCAAGCTTTCTCTCTGAACTCTCTTTCTATCTGCACGAATTCACCATTGTTCACCATTGTTTTTCATCATCCAGCAACATCAAGTAACACTGCATTGTGGAAGCATGGCGTAGTGTAATCATCTCCAATTTCAGATTCAGTTCTCTTCTCATTCTCAAGATCAAATAGCATTTATTTTGCTCAAATTGAAGCTCTAAAAGTTCAAGATCAAGTTGATATCTCTGGTTTTCTTAACAATCTCAAAGATCTTCAAGTTCCAGGTTCCAAAATACTCAAACCTTTCTTGCACGATTTTCATTGTTTTTGTTATTTTTGTGTTGATCTGAGCTCAATAGGAGCACCTGAATATCTGGCTAGTTGATAGAGCTCCTTAGGAGTTTAGACTGAAAATTAGGGCAAAGTTGATGCGTTCGGTTCTCTTTGTGGGCATGTGATATTTGAAAACTGAGCCTAGATTCTTGACCTACATGACTTCCTCTTCATTTTGGTGTGCGGTTTGCATGTTTCTGGGAAATGTGAGATTTGCAGGTGATGGAGAGTGGCCGGAGAAGATGACCGGAGGTCCTTCTCCGGCCGGTGAGGGTTCAGGCAGGGTTTTAATCCAACTTTATATCATAGCCATTTGATCCTTTTCCATCCAATGGTCCACATCACGCTAATGCATAAATGAGGAGGTGGCCACTCACGTGCTTCATTTTTTATTCTGAATGATCACATGTGTGTGTGTGCGTAATAATTATGATGTGCATGTTTTGATATTCGTTTGATTGTAGTACCTTTCATCATGATCTAATCCTATGGCTGTGATTGCATCAAACATATGATTGACTGTACACCTTCACCACACACTCACATGCGCCTAGTGGACTTGGATTCAGATTACTTTTCACACACCCCTGAATTTGGGCCCTGTCATTTTGAACGTGCCTTTTACTTTTTCTGCACCCCGTGTTCTACTTCATTTCTTTTTTAATTTCTTTTTACATATAGTTTCAATTTTATTTTAATAAAAATACCAAATAAATTCCAAATATTCCAAACTAATTCATGTGTGTTCTTGACACATTTAAATAATTGTTTGCATTTTTTAATTCTGATTTCATGGATTTTTGCATATTATTCCATAATTTCTTTTCAATTTCTTTTTGAGTGAATTTCTTCATGAACACTTGAGCTTGCACATTTTATTTCTCTCATTTCACACACTATTTTTCATCCATTCTTTTTGCATTGGTTAAAGGACATCTCGAAGCATCTAAAAAAAGTTTATTTTGATTTTTAAAGTCATTTTATCACATGTTTACATGTTCATCTTTACACTTCTTTTTGGTTTGTTTCAATGTGATTGTGTGAAATTCTTTGGTCATGTTTTCTTTTTAGTTTTGCTATGAGTTTTGGTACATATTTTTGCTTCTGACTTGTATTGTTTAGGACCTATTTTTACAATTTTCTCATGTGCTTTGATATTTGTTTGATGCCTTGCATTTGAAGTTACATGTATGCACATTCTTCTACTTCATTCTCATATGATTTTGTTGAGGCACTTGTGCCACCTCTTGTGTTTACTATGTATGATATTATAGGTCATTTGTATGATATTATAGGTCATCTCGAACCATGATTATAGGTCATTTGTTTTCATTCTTTGTCATTTGTACATAATTGTTCTAAATGCCATCCTTACATGAATATTTTTGTCCTAATTCTTGCATCTTATCTTCTTAAGCTCTACATGTTTCATGTGTGCATTTGGTATGCCGTTTCACACAATCCATTTGCATCTAATCAATGGTATGCCAATGCCCATATTCATTCATTAATCATTTCACATGTTATGCACTTTTGGTATGCCACTTTGTGCATCCAATTGAAACTTGTTTCTTCTCCTTACTTCCACTTCATCTTATTTCTTCTACTTGTATCATTGCATCCATGATTTGTATGATGATTCATATACATGTTAGGCCATTTGTAAATGATGCATGATTTTGATTTTTACCTTTCATGAAGCATTAATGCATGGTCACCTTGCATATTCACTCATTCTTCACCTATTGTTTCCATGGTGCACTTCTTTGATGTTTAGGACATTTGATTGTGCATAGTTTGTTCATGTTTAATATCTTAACCTTAGAGAGCATACTTTGTATATAGGTTCTGACCTTGAGTAATTTTCAACTTTTAGGATCTTTCTTCATTGATTCTTAGCTTGTTTGATCACTACTTGTTATCCTTTCCTTCTTTCACTACTTGTAAATAGTTTTTGAACTAACCTTTTCATGTAGGTGGTAATGGTAAGTAAGTGTGTGGATATGCTTCCACATACACTTCTTTCTTTCATTTTATCTTATCTCTTTTAATCATTCAACTTGTGATCATGATAAGCATTTATATGCTTTCCTTAAATAACTTCTTTCTCCCCCCTTTGAGTTATAACTCATCTTCTACTTTAGAAGTGAGTTGTTTAATTCACTCTTCTTTTCCTTTCTCTTAGGATTAGGTTTCTTAAACCACATTAACCATAGGAACATCCATGTATGATAACTTTAGGGTTTGAGTTTTAGTCTTCCTCATTAGATTTTACCTTTCTCAACCATTTGAGTCTTTCATTCCTCATCTCAAAACAAAAAGCAAAAAACACTTAATAAAGGTTGACGCATATTGCATGTGAGCCTAGAACATGGGAAATGGAAGGAGGAGGGTTTCCCTCTGCCTTTCTAGAGTGTTTAGCATACGTCCTGTTAGGACGACCATGCGATGCATTCGATCCTATATCATAGACTTGAATGCAATACGTGTTACTAAACACCAATAAACAAAACACTTCTCCTTAAAAGACAAAAACAAACAACAATTCTCATCTCATCTCTTTCACTCTACTCTTAAGAATCTGTCACGTCCATTCTACCACAAACAGGTAACGCCTAAGTCTTCATACAGCGAGCTGCAACACCTAACTGCTGGGACGCGCACTCTGACGATTCCATAAAAAACACAAACAAAGCACCCTTTGTTGAGCCGAACTACATTTGCTTTGATTCTTCTTTCTCGTCTGATTGAAGACACGTAGGCACGAGATGCGATATCTCGACGAGCAACCTTTCGCCGTAGTCAGTCGAACTACGTTGACTCTGACTTTCCCATTGCACTGAGGGAATACGTAGGCCTAGGACTCCGAGGACGTCCTATCAAGTCACTTCTTTTTCTTTTCTCCTTCGTTTTTCCGTTCTTTTTCGTTCTCGTTCCTTCTCTTTTCCAGTAGCAGTGGAGCTCCAGACGACGACACCCTTTGATCGAAACAGCAAGCGTGGATCCCATCGGGTACGATGGACGTGTTGGGTGCTAACACCTTCCCTTCATGTAACCGACTCCCGAACCCAGTTCTCTTGGTCGCAAGACCATGCTCTATCCTTCTCTCAGGTTTATGCAGTGTTTCCTTTCCCTCTCATGGGATAAATACACATTACTGGCGACTCTGTTTCCTTGCCACTTTCGCGTTTGTACTTGGATGAAAATCCCGGGAGCGACAGCTGGCGACTCTGCTGGGGATCAAACCCAGAATCTCTGGTTCCCTAAGAGAGTCAATCCTAGCGCTTGTCTATTTTTGTTTCATTGGGTGTTTACTGTGGTGCTGTGTTTTGTTATTTTACTGTTTTACTGCATTGTTGTTTACCACTTTACTATACTTTACTGTATTTATCGCATTCACTGCATTACATATCATTATTATGCTGGACTGTGCTATTGTTTTCTGCTTGGTGGGCAGGGTGTTCTGAGAGATAAGCCCACTACCCAGGCTTGAGCATACACATAGGTATTAGAGTGGATAGTCATGACGCTTGCGTGGTGGTGACCACGTATTGTTGTTCATGAGACCCACAACCAGACGAGGTTCTATCAAGAGCTATCTGCTACTGTATGTTATACAGGTCAGTAGTTATTCTCTTGAGGAACTGTCGACTTTGGTGACCATTCCCGAGGACTCAGTTGCGGTACTTCTCCCGAGATGTGACGGTGGCAGACCACGTTCTATGGCAAACCCATTGCACATTCTCGATCCGAGGACCCAATCCTGGGAACTTGCTATAGGATGTCCTTTTTGAAAGAGAATCAGTGGAGGCACTCCTCGATTGGCGATAGTATTGTACCCCGAGGGATGAATGTACTATTGCTTCTCGACCTCAGTGCCTGAAGCTGAGGACCTTTCGTTTTGGTGAATCAGTTGAGGCCTTCTCGATTGATGATGATGCCAAACCATAAATGGTGAACGTATCATCATTTCTCGACCTGAGAGCCCACGATAATGAGGATCTTAGTACCCACGCCTGAGAAGGGCGGGTTGTTTACAGGTTTGCAGGTAACCATAATCTCCTACATACCCGGTTTTCTGTTGTCATTACACGAAAGGAGAATTCATCCTATTGTATTCAGATGGTCCCTATCTATGGTTCTATATTGTTCTCAGAGCTACACTGACACCGTTCACAGTTTAGCACAGACACTTGGCACCTTGATACCATGCCATTTGCATTGCATTTACATATCCTAACATACATGTTTATTCATTTCCAGGTGCATATTTTACCCTCGATTCCAGTCATCAGGTCCTCACAAGGATGAATACTAAAGAGAGGAAGAATATCATTAGTTACAAGTTCCTCACGCCTACTCTAGGCCCTATTATTGTCCTGAAAGGAATGGCGAGCCCTGAAGTGTAGACAGCTTTCGAAGAAAAATATGGGTGGATTTTATCTTTTGTCTGCAATGTCAGTGATTACGAATACAGGGGTCTTCATACTTTGATATAGTTCTACAACCCTGCGCTGAGGTGTTTTGTATTTCCAGATTATTTATTGGTACCTACTTTAGAGGAATATTCCAACATGCTAGGAATTGCAATCAAGGAGGAGCCTCCTTTCTTTGGGTCTGTGGGTGATCTTGACTTTGGAAAAGTGGCTGGTGCTCTTTATTTGAGCAAGTCAGAGTTAGAAGCCAATATCTCTAACAAAGGAAAGCTTCGTGGTTACAAGCTAGGGTATTTGATAAAGAAGGCTCAGGAGGTTGCGAAAGACGGGAATTGGGTTATTTTTAATACTTTGCTAGCCCTTTGTGTTTGTATTGTTTCCCAACGAGCCTGATTTTGTTGATACAGACGCCATTCGGATATTCATGATGAAAAATCTGGTACCAACGCTGTTGGGAGATCTTCACTACGCCTTATACAACAGAAATGAAAAGAAAAGAGGAGGGGTAGTTCATTGCTGTGCACCTCTTTTCTATAAGTGGTTTGCCAATCGTCTGCCCCAGTCAGGTGCTTTCAAGGATACTAAGAGTTCCCTGAAATGGAGTCAACGTCTGATGGGCCTAGATGCTAAGGATATTGTTTGGGTGAATCACAGAGTGCTGGGTAAAGACATTTTTCACAGTTGTGGTGAATACCCTAATGTACCATTGATAGGGAGAAAATGAGGTATTAACTATAACCCTTCCTTGGCTATCCAGCAGTTTGGGTATGCCCTAAAAAGTCCCCCAGTTGAAAAGGAGTCGGAAGAGTCTTTGTATTTTCACATGGCTGACGATGGATTAGATGTGGAGCAGAAATCTTCCAAAGCATGGCTCAGTAAACAGAAGAGATGAAAAACCGTGTGAGGTTTGCCTAACAATCAAACTTTCCCTCCATATGAGCAATGGATAAAGAAGAAGGTTGAAGAGTATTATTTGCCTTTTTATTGGGTGCCTCCCTTGTATCCCAAAGTGATAGAGGAAAGAATCACCGTACCTATTGAAGAATTCAATAAGCAGCGAAGAGTGGTGCAGGATTTGAGGGAGGAAAATGCTGGTATGAGTAGTAGGCTTCAGGGCGCTTTACATGACAACTTGGAGTTGAAATGGAAGGTCCAAGATTTGACAGAGCGCTTAGGAAAAAGGGAGAAAGATCTTGATGACAGAGCTCAGCACTGTAGAAAAATCAGTATGACTGCTGAATCATCAGGCAAAGCCTACAGGGAAACCAAGAAGCTCTTGACCAAAATTGAAGACAAGCTTGCCACGTATCAGGAGATATGGGAAGAGCTCAAGATTGAGAATGGGGAGTTAAAAGAAGAACTTCAAAGAATGAAGGAAGACAAGAAGCACTTCTCTGGTAAGTGGAAAGGAGCCCAGAAAGAAATTAAAGAGCTCAAGATGCAAGGGGGAATCAAGAAGTTAAAGCGTGAAGGCAATGATGTTGAAGAGCAGATTGCTAGGCTGAATCAGGATGTCGAGAAGAGAAACAGACTGATCAAGGGGTTGCTAGAAAGACTTACTCATCCAGACACTGTGAACCTTCTTGAAGAGATTGAAGCCAGTTTGTTTGGAATTGATTTGTAGTGATTCTGTTGTTTGTATTTTGCTATGATTACCATCAGGATTGTTGATGGAATCACTTTTGTTTGAATCGAACCTATCTGTATGATTTCCTATGATATGATATTAAAGTATTTGGTTCAGCCGTATTTGTCTCAACAGCTCTCAGTTTTTGAAAGGTGTGTTCCTTTGTTTGATTCTGCAATATTTCTGGATTCGGATTTATTTTTCGATGTTGTGTCCAATCCCTTGCCCGATTTCAAAGCTGGAATCAAAGCGGATATGCCCTAGAAATGTTTAAATATGATTATTTGCATTTGCATTTTGCATCCTCATAATCATAAACATTTTTGCATAACAGGTACTTGCTCCGGTCTTTCCTAACCTTTATTTGGTTTCAGGCAGGATAGCTGACCAACCGATTCATCAACATTCTACTCGACTCAACCAGAAAAGAGTAATAGAGCAAATGCAAGCAGAAATGTTGCCATGCAGGCTTGTATGACTCAGTTCATGGAATTATTGCAAGGTGTGGCACAAGGGCAAGAGCAGCTGGGGACCCTTGTCCAACCCTTGGTGGCGGAGTTGACGGAGGTACGGAGCCAAACGAGGCAGTTTACGGGGAGGATGCAAGCTTTGGTTCAAGACCAGAAAATGCTGAAGGAAGAGGTCAACCAGATGAAAACTCAGATGGGCTTGGTCATGGAAATTTTGAATACGGGGCTAAAGAAGGAAAAAAATCTTGTGCTTGCTGCCGCAATGGAAGTCTTTACTCCTCCCATCTCTTTGGAGTCTTATCTAGATCATGGATTGCATCATGAATCCCCTCCACAAACTGAAGTTTCGGGACTCTCTCATCAGCAATTACTTCCTGTTCCTCAAGAGGATCCTAAGTTGGAGGGGCCTAAGAGGAAGTTCGATCCTATTCCAATGTCGTATGCACAGTTGCTTTCTTATTTGCTCGAGCTCAAATTGGTTGAACGTATTAGTTTGGGACTTATTCACACAAAGCGTCCTCTGGGACCTAATGCTAATGCTAGAAGTGAGTTTCACTTCGGGGAACCTGGTCACAATGTTGAGAATTGTACAAGGTTCAAGCATAAAGTCCAAGAGCTCATTGATTCAGGGGCAATCAAGTTTACGTCAGTTGGCACTGGTAAACAAAGTGATTCTACTCCCACTATTGCAAAGGAATTGGGGGCTTTTTCCTTGTCCAAAGGATCCACCTCATGTCATAGATCTCTTCCACAACCTGGTGCTTCAGAGGTTCTGCGTCAGCAACCCTTGTTTGCGCCTCAGCCAAATACAGAAAGGAAGGTGCAGGGGCGGATGGGGCGCCCAAATCAGCATCAGCAGCAGAATTATCAGCAACAGGAGCAGCTTAGATCAAGAAGGCCCAAGAGGATATTTGATCCTATTCCCATTCCTTATAGTCAGTTGTTTGCTCGCTTGCTCAAAATATCTCTGATTCAGATGAGGAATGCCATGCCGGTGCCATACCCTATCCCTCCAGACTATGACATGAATGCTAGCTGTGAGTTCCACTCGGGAACATTTAGGCACACACTCGACAACTGTAATGCGTTCCAGCACAAGGTGCAAGATTTGATTGACTCAGGATTCATTACCTTCACTGCAGATGGTATGGATCTCAACTAAAGCTTCCCAAGTGGGCACTTGGGACTGCAAGGATGTTATCAGAAGCATTAAGTCCAGACGGAGTCAAGTCTCCTCAACAATGGCGATCTTCGGATTCTTTACTGCATTTTCATATGTAGCTTTCATTTGTTTGTTTAAACACTGTTTGCATGAAAAAACTTGTTTGTGTTTTGAATGTTGGTTCTAATCCAATAAATGTGTTATTCTTGAAGTAATTTACTTTTATGCACTCATATCATGTTTATATGCACTATAATACCAACTTTTCTTGCCTAAACTCTTTGAGGGAGGATGATGAAGTGAAAAACGCAAAATCTTTGGTTGTGTGCTTTCGGATAAAACCCTGTTAAGGATGTATAGGCATTGTTTCAATCCCTAAACACTGGAGATATAAGGGAGATAGACCCTCGTTAACCCCTTTGAGCCTTGAAGTAGGAGTTTCTTTTCGTATGAAAAAACCCTCACACTTAACCCAGGGGCAGGGTAGGCGTCAGTTAATTTGACCAAGCGTTCAAATTTCAAAAATGAGTGTGCATCTGAGGATCCATTACCTTCTATTCCACCGTCAAGAGGTCAAGAGATGCGAAACCACAATGGTTATCCATCAACAATCAAGGAGTGAGGCAGTCATAACCCTTTCAACAAAGTCAAGACGAGCCAGTGTCACACGATTTGTTCTGAAAAAAAAAAGAAAAACAAAAAGAAAGAAAGAAAGCCCGCTAAGTCGAAACTTGAAAACAAGCGACTTAGGAAAAAGTTAGGGCATCCCGCTAGACTTCAAAATCGAAAAACTCAAAAGAGTCAGTCCAGGCAAAATCAGGGATCAAAAGAATGAAAAGCGAAAAGCGAAAAAGGATTACAAAAGAAAAATCCTCAAATAAGAACAAAGTCGTGTGGCTATAGACACAAAAGACAAAGGGGTGGTTGTTGCTCCAAAACCTCATCGGGTCTCAAACCATCAGTGTATGGATTCCTTAAAGATCATGAAATCTTTTTGAGAGATGAGTGCTTGTGTCAGATTAGCTGAACGTAGGACTGGAGAACATCACGAAGAGTGGGTGGGCACCAATAAACCTTGAGCCTTAAATCCTTTTTCTCAAAACCGTGAACCAGGCCATGATACAACCCTCAAAAGTCCTAATTGAAACAGGGTTTATTTCAAGAGCGTACTCCGATGAGATAGCGTTCCTGACTCCCATGAGTTGTGCTAATAAGATTTTTGTTGGTATTGCATGTGCGTATTGTTTTCCATTCAAAAATAAATGTCGCATCCCAGCTAGTGATTCGTTCACAAGGCTCGGCGACACATTTTCAATAAAACTTCAAGGTAAACACGAGTGTTGCATTAGAATTGTCATTCTCATAATAAACATTTCCTGCTTGCATGTGTTTGACATCAAAGAAGCTTACGCAGTGAACGCCAGTCGAGAAGCTCGATCACGCCGAGTTGAGATGGCGAAAACTCCGAAGGACATTCATGTCAAGGGGTATATGGCCAAGAGGCTGTGCGTAGCCCAGACGTTCCCGGTGATTGGTGATAAGATGCAGCCAATCTAGAGCAGTCACATTGAAAACTCTCCCCGAGTTCAGACAAACTGGGGCAATTATGTCGAGATTCAATAAATCTCTCCACAAGCGTTTAACATGGGTCAATCAGGTCGATTTGACAAATCTCAGTAAGATCAGTCAGGGGCAAAGTTTCTTCGAGACTCGGGGCAGGCCACCCCTAGAGCACGAGAAGTTGTCCACTCTAGAAGGCGGTTAATCGAGTGCACCTCTTCAAGGTTCAAAGTACTGAGACAAAGTATTTCAAGTCAGTACAAGTCCTCTTGGGGCAAAGTCCTTCATGGAATATGCAGTCTGGGGCAGTTATGTCGAGATCTGATAAATCTCTCCAAGAGTTTGAAGACCCTGGGATAGTGTGAATGCCCGGTCTTCTATAAAATCCTCTTGAGATGATTTCTTCCTTTGGACCTGGTGGTCAGGGGAAAATGGAGAGTTCAAAGGGCCGTTTATGACCATAGAGACAGGTCAGGCTGGGTAACAAGTTTGTTTTTCGCCAGTAGAGTTACTCTCCCCAGCACTGAAAGATCATCGTCCTCAGCAGAGCTGACTCTCCCCTGTGGATGTATAGGGGATTATGTCCCCAACCGAAGTCATGGTTGATCTATTACTCCCCGACAAGCAGTCAAAGGTCTAGTATTTAGTTACCTCCGTGGGAGAGGAGATGCTTGTTTCACTAGCAGTTGTGTGCTCTAATCCCCAGCAGGGTAAAGTGAATCTTTTCCTCAGCAGGTTATTACTCTCCCCAGCCAGAGTACAGAGGATGGTATCCCCAGCTAGAGTGGTGGTTGGTCCATTACTCTCTTAGCAGGCAACCAGAAGTTGATACTTCTGCATCCCCAGCAAGAGACTGGTGGAGTATCCTATTTGGACAAGGATGTTATTTCTCCACAGAGTCTGAATGCATATCTCCCTCAGCTAGTCAGGAAAGGTTTTCTCACCAACAATGGTTTGGTCTGATTCCCAGCAGAAGATTAATCTTGGTGGGATCCCCTAGCAGAGTTGATGTTGTCAATCACCATTTCCCAAGCAGATTTGCTGGTAGCGGCTGATATTCCTAGCAGGATAGAGGTAAGAGTATCTCCCAGCAGCGGGGTAAGTTCAATAATACCCCCAAGCAGGGTTGGTGTTATTGACTTGTTTCCCCAAGCGTAGTTTGGTGGTGATCCTCACAAGTGGTTTGTTCAACAGTAGTTGATATTCCCCAGCAGGCCTTAAGTCCAATCGTTATTGGGATTCTTTCAGATTCAGGTAGAAGTCACCGGTAACCCCCAGCGGAGAGAATTTCTCTTTGGGTTCCATCTTCAATATTCGTGGTTATCCATCCCCAACAAAGTGGGTGGTCTATCGGAGTTTTCATTTCCAGCAGAGTTTGTGATCAATGTCTTCCTCAGCAGAGTGAAGTGTTTCTCAGCTGAGTCTCTTAATTCAGAGGACAACTTAGTGTGTCGTCCCCGGTGGAGTTGCCTTCGTCTTCAGCATTTATTTTGCTGGAGCGCCTCTTTTGCATTGCATAAGCATTCTTGCATGGCATCCTCCCAAACGCGTAGCATTTCCATTTCGTATGGAGCATTACGCCATATAAAAATTCAAACATATGCATTCGCAGCATAAGCCAGGTTTGATATCTGTGCCAGTCTCTTTCCCCAGCAGAAAGTGATGTAACCCAGGAGATGTTGTTTAAACATTACACAGCAACCAGTGGATACGTCCTTCCTATTCCTTCGTATACTCCCCTACAGAGTTGTCTGTCTATATTTCTCTTTTCTCCAGCGGAATCCTTTTTGCGGGTATGTGAATGCTACCTAGCTAGGGTTTGAAAGTCTATCTTTGACTTAGTCTTTTTTTGAAATTCCGCTTTCGGTCGGTCTTTCTTTTCGAGTCCGCTTTCGGTCGTACTCGTTTGTTGTTGAAAGTCCGCTTTCGGTCGGTCTTTCTTTTCGAGTCCGCTTTCGGTCGTACTCGTTTGTTGTTGAAATTCCGCTTTCGGTCGGTCTTTCTCTTCGAGTCCGCTTTCGGTCGTACTCGTTTGTTGTTGAAATTCCGCTTTCGGTCGGTCTTTCTCTTCGAGTCCGCATTCGGTCGTACTCGTTTGTTGTTGAAATTCCGCTTTCGGTCAGTCTTTCTTTTCGAGTCCGCTTTCGGCCGTACTCGTTTGCTGTTGAAATTCCGTTTTCGGTCGGTCTTTCTTTTCGAGCCCGCTTTCAGTCGTACTCATTTGCTGTTGAAATTCCGCTTTCGGTCAGTCTTTCTTTTCGAGTCCGCTTTCGGTCGTACTCGTTTGCTGTTGAAATTCCGCTTTCGGTCGGTCTTTCTTTTCGAGTCCGCTTTCGGTCATACTCGTTTGCTGTTGAAATTCCGCTTTCGGTCGGTCTTTCTTTTCGAGTCCGCTTTCGGTCGTACTCGTTTTCTGTTGAAATTCCGCTTTCGGTCGGTCTTTCTTTTCGAGTCCACTTTCGGTCGTACTCGTTTGTCGCTGAAATTCCTCTTTCGGTCGGTCTTTCTTTTCGAGTCCGCTTTCGGTCGTACTCGTTTTTTGTTGAAATTCCGCTTTCGGTCGGTCTTTCTTTTCGAGTCCGCTTTCGGTCGTCCTCGTAAACAACTCTATTGTGTTATCCACACATTTTGCAAATTTCCAGGTTATTTTAGTATTCAATCTCCATGTATCTCGATTGTCTGAAAGCCGTCGCTATCATACCCTCGGATCCAAGAAGTTTGAATAGGGGCAGCTGTAGCACCTCAAAATTTGCCCTCTTGCTTTTAGCTTTTACTGGCTTATGTTGCATTGCATTTTTGCATAGTCATCATTTGCATTTCATTGGTTCTTTAGCATGGCATCAGGGTGTCTAAATCAAATTCAAGAAGCCTTGAGCCTCAAGGGGTCTTAATTGAGTCATCACCTTATCACATGATCAAGTTTGACAAGAGAATGCAGGGAGTCACATCACCCTAATCAGTGCAAAACTAGGGTTTTGGAATTCTTGAGTAGAATGCCCCAATGGGAAAGATATTTGAGTTTTTATCACCTCCAAATGTCATATCTCATCTTTGTTAGACAGGATATACATCATATTCAGAGGAATTTGGATTGGAGGATGTGTTGTTTTCTCCTGGACTGAGGGTTTGGAATTAGGGTTTGCCATGAAATCAGTTTATTTCTGATTTCTTGGGCAAGACTTGATCTCATGGTATTCTACATGTCCTCAAGGGTCTAAGGATGGAAGATTGCTCATTGATTCATTTCAGAAGAGGTTCAATTGGCCAATTGGTTGAGAATCAGGAAATTTGGGGAAATGTCAACTGTGCAGTGGAAAAAGTCAACTCCTGACTTTTAAGGTCAAATTCATGAAATTCAAGTTACATATGTTCAATGGACAAGATTTGATCAAGAAATGATGGAGGAATCATGAAAAATCAAGAAATGTACAAAGTTTCCATTTTTAGAAACTTAGGGTTTCCAAAAAGGGCAAGTTTGGACCATTTTGCACCACACTTTGAGGCTTTCTTTCTTCAAGATGCAATCTCCAAACTTTAGGCCTAAGTTGAGCCAATTGAAGATCACATTCCAAGCTTCAAATCCATACCAAGAACACCTCCATTGGATCAATATTGAGAGAGTTATGATTGATCAAAGTTTGACAAAACTAGGGCAAAAACTAAGTCATGACCAGGCAGAACTAAGTTGGCACGCAGTCATTTTGTCAAACAAGTGGTGGGTCACATGTCAAGCCATTTTTCTCATTTAAGGAAGCTTCAAATGAAAAAATGTTGAACATCAAAGTTGTTCATCTCAATGTCCTATTCAACTTTGATGTTGGACATTTTTCCATTTGAACAAGTTATGAGTGAGTTATAGTGGTCCAAAGTTGAGGGGTTCATGCTGAGTTTTCCACAAGTCACATGGCCATGCACGCAAGTTGCCACACGCTCATGCACCAGTTTTAATCACTTGAGTTTTAAGTTATTTTTCATTAACTTCTAAGCCTCCATTCAATTGGATTCAAACATCAAAAATGTCCTATGATGTACCACCTTTCTAATGCCACCAATATCTCATCATTCCATTCACCATACGCAAAGATATTCACCCTCAAAATCTCTTGGTTGCATTAAAACCATGCTATAACATTGTTGTTGTTGTTAAAAAACCAGCCACGCATACATTCCTACATCAGCCATCCTTTCTTCTTTTGAACCAACATAATCACATGCCACATACCATGCTTGCCATACTTCATACATCAAAGAGGAAAAGAACAAAGAAACTTGTTCACTAAGCATGCTGCAACATAACATCACACGGTTCCCTCTCATTTTCAAATTGTTCAGCTCACCATAGCATCATGAACCTCTCCACACCATAGCCAACCTTCCCAACTCGCCCCTAACTAACTTAACTCAGTTAGTTAGGTTGAACTCATTTAACCCAGCTCAAACTCACTTAACTAACTCAATTAACCACACTAGTTAACATTTAACCCATCCTATATAATTCAAACTCTCTCAGAATTGAACAACTTCACTTCATTTTTCACTCTCACCTCAAAAACATTCTCAAGCTTTCTCTCTGAACTCTCTTTCTATCTGCACGAATTCACCATTATTCACCATTGTTTTTCATCATCCAGCAACATCAAGTAACACTGCATTGTGGAAGCATGGCGTAGTGTAATCATCTCCAATTTCAGATTCAGTTCTCTTCTCATTCTCAAGATCAAATAGCATTTATTTTGCTCAAATTGAAGCTCTAAAAGTTCAAGATCAAGTTGATATCTCTGGTTTTCTTAACAATCTCAAAGATCTCCAAGTTTCAGGTTCCAAAATACTCAAACCTTTCTTGCACGAATTTCATTGTTTTTGTTATTTTTGTGTTGATCTAAGCTCAATAGGAGCACCTGAATATCTGGCTAGTTGATAGAGCTCCTTAGGAGTTTAGACTGAAAATTAGGGCAAAGTTGATGCGTTCGGTTCTCTTTGTGTGCATGTGATATGTGAAAACTGAGCCTAGATTCTTGACCTACGTGACTTCCTCTTCATTTTGGTGTGCGGTTTGCATGTTTCTGGGAAATGTGAGATTTGCAGGTGACGGAGAGAGGCCGGAGAAGATGACCGGAGGTCCTTCTCCGGCCGGTGAGGGTTCAGGAAGGGTTTTAATCCAACTTTATATCATAGCCGTTTGATCCTTTTCCATCCAATGGTCCACATCACACCAACGCATAAATGAGGAGGTGGCCACCCACGTGCTTCATTTTTTGATTCTGAATGATCACATGTGTGTGTGTGTGTGTAATAATTATGATGTGCATGTTTTGATATTCGTTGGATTGTAGTACCTTTCATCATGATCTAATCCTATGGCTGTGATTGCATCAAACATATGATTGACTGTACACCTTCACCACACACTCACATGCGCCTAGTGGACTTGGATTCAGATTACTTTTCACACACCCCTGAATTTGGGCCCAGTCATTTTGAACGTGCCTTTTACTTTTTCTGCACCCCCTGTTCTACTTCATTTCTTTTTTAATTTCTTTTTACATATAGTTTCAATTTTATTTTAATAAAAATACCAAATAAATTCCAAATATTCCAAACTAATTCATGTGTGTTCTTGACACATTTAAATAATTGTTTGCATTTTTTAATTCTGATTTCATGGATTTTTGCATATTATTCCATAATTTCTTTTCAATTTCTTTTTGAGTGAATTTCTTCATGAATACTTGAGCTTGCACATTTTATTTCTCTCATTTCACACACTTTTTTTCATCCATTCTTTTTGCATTAGTTAAAGGACATCTTGAAGCATCTAAAACAATTTTATTTTGATTTTTAAAGTTATTTTATCACATCTTTACATGTTCATCTTTGTACTTCCTTTTGGCTTGTTTCAATGTGATTGTGTGAAATTCTTTGGTCATGTTTTCTTTTGAGTTTTGCTATAAGTTTTGGTACATATTTTTGCTTCTGACTTGGATTGTTTAGGACCTATTTTTACAATTTTCTCATGTGCTTTGATATTTGTTTGATGCCTTGCATTTGAAGTTACATGTATGCACATTCTTCTACTTCATTCTCATATGATTTTGTTGAGGCACTTGTGCCACCTATTGTGTTTACTTTGTATGATATTATAGGTCATTTGTATGATATTATAGGTCATCTTGAACCATGATTATAGGTCATTTGTTTTCATTCTTTGTCATTTGTACATAATTGTTCTAAATGTCATCCTTACATGAATATTTTTGTCCTAATTCTTGCATCTTATCTTCTTAAGCTCTACATGTTTCATGTGTGCATTTGGTATGCCGTTTCACACAATCCATTTTCATCTCATAAATGGTATGCCACTTCCCATATGCATTCATTAATCATTTCACATGTTATGCACTTTTGGTATGCCACTTTGTGCATCTAATTGAAACTTGTTTCTTCTCCTTACTTCCACTTCGTCTTATTTCTTCTACTTGTGTCATTGCATCCATGATTTGTATGATGATTCATATACATGTTAGGCCATTTGTAAATGATGCATGATTCTGATTTTTACCTTTCATGAAGCATTAATGCATGATCACCTTGCATATTCACTCATTCTTCACCTATTATTTTCATGGTGCACTTCTTGGATGTTTAGGACATTTGATTGTGCATAGTTTGTTCATGTTTAATATCTTAACCTTAGAGAGCATCCTTTGGATATAGGTTCTGACCTTGAGTGATTTTCAACTCTTAGGATCTTTCTTCATTGATTCTTAGCTTGTTTGATCACTACTTGTTATCCTTTCCTTCTTTCACTACTTGTAAATAGTTTTTGAACTAACCTTTTCATGTAGGTGGTAATGGTAAGTAAGTGTGTGGATATGCTTCCACATACACTTCTTTCTTTCATTTTCTCTTATCTTTTTTAATCATTCAACTTGTGATCATGATAAGCATTTATATGCTTTCCTTAAATAACTTCTTTCTTCCCCCTTTGAGTTATAACTCATCTTCTACTTTAGAAGTGAGTTGTTTAATTCAATCTTCTTTTCCTTTATCTTAGGATTAGGTTTCTTAAACCACATTAACCATAGGAACATCCATGTATGATAACTTTAGGGTTTGAGTTTTAGTCTCCCTCATTAGATTTTACCTTTCTCAACCATTTGAGTCTTTCTTTCCTCATCTCAAAACAAAAAGCAAAAAACACTTAATAAAGGTTGACGCATATTGCATGTGAGCCTAGAACATGGGAAATGGAAGGAGGAGGGTTTCTCTCTGCCTTTCTAGAGTGTTTAGCATACGTCTTGTTAGGACGACCATGCGATGCATTTGATCCTATATCATAGACTTGAATGCAATACGTGTTACTAAACACCAATAAACAAAACACTTCTCCTTAAAAGACAAAAACAAACAACAATTCTCCTCTCATCTCTTTCACTCTACTCTTAAGGATCCGTCACGTCCATTCTACCGCAAACAGGTAACGCCTAAGTCTTCATACACCAAGCTGCAACACCTAACTGCTGGGACGCGCACTCTAACGTTTCCATAAAAAACACAAACAAAGCACCCTTTGTTGAGCCGAACTATGTTTGCTCTGATTCTTCTTTCTCGTCTGATTGAAGATACGTAGGCACGAGATGCGATATCTCGACGAGCAACCTTTCCCCGTAGTCCGTCGAACTACGTTGACTCTGACTTTCCCATTACACTGAGGGAATACGTAGGCCTAGGACTCCGAGGACGTCCTATCGAGTCACTTTTTTTTCTTTTCTTCTTCGTTTCTCCGTTCTTTTCCGTTCTCGTTCCTTCTCTTTTCCAGTAGCAGTGAAGCTCCAGACGACGACACCCTTTGATCGAAACAGCAAGCGTGGATCCCATCGGGTACGATGGACGTGTTGGGTTCTAACACCTTCCCTTCACGTAACTGACTCCCGAACCCAGTTCTCTTGGTCGCAAGACCATGCTCTATCCTTCTCTCAGGTTTATGCAGTATTTCCTTTCCCTCTCATGGGATAAATACACATTGCTGGCGACTCTGTTTCCTTGCCACTTTCGCGTTTGTACTTGGATGAAAATCCCGGGAGCGACAACTAGTAATAATATTAATAATAATAAGGATAATATTAATAATAATAATACTACTATTACCAATCATACCCCAAAATTACTCCCGACACCTCCAATCTACCCGTCCCACTAAGGACTCCACGCCTACGCGCTCAACCACACACACCCTTAACAAGGCCAAACAACGGAAGATAAAACAACGATCAAATAATTTAAATTGGGGTGTTACAATTCTCCCCCACTTAAATTATTTTCGTCCTCGAAAATCTAGCTGAGACGAACAACTCCGGATACGACTCTCGCATTCGACTAACCAACTAACATGCCAACAACAGGCACACCACTAATAACACACTGACAAGATGCAATGCCCGTACAATGCACTTGATGACTAACTCACGACTCAAAGAATACCTTAGTTACAAACACATAGGTGCACTCTAGAACCAGAACACAACAAGATCGTTACCCTCACCATAGGTAACACTCCCCTAATTCCCCACATAGGAATTAGCTCCTCGCACTCGAACCATCATGATGGAAACGAGACGACAACAACAAAACAAGAACATAAGGTTCCACGACACAACATTGTTTCAACAACCTCTACATAACCATAATACCAACATCCCTGTCGCACAACATTATTACAACAATGTTACGTTTCACCAATCGAACATATAACCAAAACATCCATCTACATAGTAGCCCATGAATAATATTTAACCTTTCACCTAACACTTCCATTCTGAAACTCCCAATGGTCTCATCATTCCCACTTGTTTCCAATGTTCAACCTATGAACTCTCACAAGGCACACATGCATAAGCAAAATGTACCATGTCACGCTTTCGATGCGCACTCTGATTACTCGCAACAATCAACTCTACCAATTTCATATCCAACTCCTGACTCTCTTTAATATTCACCAGAAAGATCATAGTTCATTTCTAATATACCCAACCTCACACTCTACTGTGTTCTCACATACCAGACACAAGTCTCTGAACTACTCAAATAATTCTAATCCGCTGACCATCAAAACAGACATGTATAAAAACTTTCGACTTAACTCATCAGGCACGACATTAATTCCATCAATAGGATAATTCCAGCTAAAGTCATAACTCATCAGAAATCCCAACCATCCTCATTATCTCGTACTCTATTATTTGCTACTAAATAGGTATTCAATGTCATTATGATTACTAAACACTTCGAACTCAAAACCATCAAAATAATACCTCTAGATTCTCAACACAAAAGTAACCGCAGCCATCTTGAAATCATGAATCCTTAATTGTTGTAAAGCATAAGCCACGACCTTACCATCTTGCATCACCACACTGACTAAACTCATCATAGATGCATCCCAATACCTCACAGCGGTTTATTAGGATCATGCCGAATCAAAACTGGAGCCGTAGACAAATTCTAATTTAGCCCTCTCAAACTTTCCTCGCACGGAACATCCAAAGCAAACGACTTACCCTTTGCAAGTCAACTGAAGTAACAAAAATACTAACTTGGAAGGGCCTTCCATAACCTCCGGTAATAACCGACTAAAGTCCAAAATGTTTCTAATCACCTTAACCGACTTCGGAGACTCTCATCGTAGAACTGCATCTACCTCCGATGGATCCGTAACAGCACCATCATCAGAAATAACATATCCAAGAAAACTAACATTTTTCAACCAAAATTCTCACTTGAATAATTTAGCATAAAAATTCCTTTCTTTTCAACACTTACAACTCGATTCTCAAACACCCTACATAGTCTCCTTCTGACTTTATATTAGATCCGAATATCCCTAATGAACATCACTCCGAACTCATCCAATCTCGTCCAGACTCACCTACCAGCTTAACCGAGTAAATAACAACCCATTATGATGCTAACAAACATAACCAGTCACATGAAATCGATCAGAGCCTCAACTCACCCAAATTCACCACTCTTATCAAACGTTCCAAACAATCGTAATTCCAATCAAACTTAACCAACCCATTCCAATCATCTATTCTTGAAAGTGGACACTTATTCTCAATCGTTACCTTACTCAACTGTCAGTAATCCATACACAATTTCATTCTCTGGACAATCCAAATTCCACAAATTCCAACATGTATCCATAATCAACCCAAAAAAGAACTCATCAATCTCAATATTACATCCACATCCAAGGGTTTTCTCAAAATTTCCATTAACGCCCTAAAACTTTAAGAACTCCAAAACTCATCAAAACTATAAGTTTTGCTTTCCATAGCCTCAATACCCTTATACACATCACGCTTGTTATTTCATCCGAAAACACATCTGGAAATCATGCACAACTGGCAGCCCTTCACTGTGGTTTTCCTGTCAATCCCAGAACACCTAGTCCCATTTAAGTTCACTTTCTATACGGAGTCATTGACATCAGACTCGTACCTAGTGCTGAATCAATAGCCACCTCTACCTCATTAATACGCCTGTGATCCACTTATCTCGCCTGACAATAAATTCGAAAATCCGCAAATAACAGGTAACTCAACACATGTAACTTCCCTACTAACATCGCCACAACGCGAACGTTAATACACCGAGGCTTCGCCCAATAGATGTCCACCCATTCGCTCAGCACACACCGATACCAGTTATCTACCATTACCCAACTCGGATCCACCCTCAGAAAGACATCAGGGATTACCCAACACTGGTATATCTCTCGCCATCACTTGTTCTCTACTCACTAAAAAGCAATCACCAACAATACCTGATTGTCCTCCCTCAGAGACATCCTTCAACTTAATCGACCGACAAGTACCTCTCTTCTACATCCTCTTCAGATAATAAAGATCTATAGCGATCCAACACAACCATCTTCCACATCACATGCTATCTTGACTGTCAAGGCGCATCTATCCATTCATCTTGATTTCCGACTACTATCAACAAGAGATTGAGGGTGATCAATTCCCCAATTTATTCATAGACAGCCGATCATCCTGATGAAGTATAGACCCTTCCTTACCAACTATGATAGCACTCCATCACTCACCAATCCATCCTTCCAGAGTGGAAGCATCCTGGAGAAGCACCAGCTTCTCCCCCACTTATCCCATCCTCAACTCCTGCAACCAAACAGTTAGAAAACAAGCACGTATCGACAGTGTTCTACACACATGTCGCATACCACGACACAACTTATACTAGACAACCTAGCCGGACGGGCCGACCTGCTCTGATACCAATTGTAACATCCCACTTTCCCATTTTATAAAATATAGAAATAATACAGAAATAATCAGAGTTTTACAACTAAAGTAGGATGCCACAACATTAAAACCCACAACAAAAACTCCGTTTTCATTAATAAGCAGCAGAAATAATTGTTTTATTCAAATTACGGCAATTTGCCAACATCACCAAAAATCCACATAAATCGTGGTCCACCAAAGTTTCAAATAAAGAATGATACGCAACAAATCAATAAAGAATAACAAATGACGAAAAACTCCCAAAATCCCGTGTTACGTATCAGAGCGACTCCTAAGACCCGATCAGGCAACACGCACTCCATGCACACTCAAGTACCGGAATTATCTGTACTTCCGAAGAAGCACAGACGCAACAAACAACAAAAGGGGTGAGAACGACATTCAATAAATAACGGTGTATAATACATGCTAAAGGTAGTACTCACAAAATCATATATCAGAAACACACCATCACGACATACTCGTCATTTTCATTCAAATATCACCAAACACATAATAGTGCAATGTGACTCAAAACATCGACACAATGCATGTGGTACCAATATCACCATGGTTCATTAAATCGAACTTGGATAAATCACATACACCTCTACTTGGCAATGATTTATCTCCACCACACTCCACATTGGAGTTCGGATGAATCACATACACTCCTCCTGAGCAATGATTCATCACCACCGACACCATGAATGCATGACAGTAAAAATGCATACAACACACATCTATGACAACAATCATACATCTTCACGATCCTCCTGATCACACGTAAGCCATATGCTTACCGTAATTCACACTGGAATTACCTCACCTGTAACACAGCATCATCACACAC
Organism: Lathyrus tuberosus; assembly: GCA_022829125.1. Taxonomy (NCBI): domain Eukaryota; kingdom Viridiplantae; phylum Streptophyta; class Magnoliopsida; order Fabales; family Fabaceae; genus Lathyrus; species Lathyrus tuberosus. The sequence continues at coordinate 2,539,207 of JALAZF010000348.1, forward strand.
AAATTATGCACAAGAGACTATCATCAAGCCAAATACACAATCCTCATTGATCTCAGGTAAGTCATACACTCACCTTAATTCACCAAGAATTACCTCTGCTATCTCAAGACAGCTCGTACCTCACACAAGCAATGCCACACAAAACATCCTGCACGCCTCACAAGGCACTCGTCCACTAATTAGCTAATTACTAATCAATTCACTAAAAATTACTAACTTAATTATTTTCATCACCAATTACACATTTCTCAGCTCCTGACATCTATCCAAAACCTCTCAAACCAAAAGAAATCACTTTGTACGCGAAAACGGGAAAGAGATCGCGAAACGGAAAAATTCTGCACTCTCGCTGGCCATACGCGTATTGCCCTGTGCCATACGTGTAACACCCCAATTCTACCCATCAAATATTAATAAAAATTAGAGTACTTTAAAATTTCCAACAAAATCAGGATGTCACATTTTTCAACTTAAAAACAACAAACTACTTGTATTTCACTTATCATTTGATACATAGCATTCGGCATACAACTGTCAACTTAAACTTCACTCACAACTTTATTCAGTTATTACAATTTTCAAATTAATATTATTCAACATTTAGTAATAACAACAACGTAGGAACAACTTCAAACAACTAGTAACCACAACTATTCATCAACTTATAATAACAACTACATAGACAAAACATTCCCCCCCGAGTGCTACGTATCAGAGCATGACACCAACTCGAGCTAACAGCAACTAAAGACTTCATAAAGCTACTTCGAACATCCAACTGCAAATCTTGAGTACCTGCTCAATTACCCATAATAGGTAACATCATTACAGAAAGGGTGAGATATCGAATAATATAATCAAAAATATGATAATTAATATACTATATTAGAATCATATAAATTTCACCGCTTCATACGACAGTCATGCAACAACTAGAAATAAACAACTTAATAGCAACCACAACTTATAGCAACCATCAACTCATAACCACAACTTGTATCGACAGCAACTTATAGTAATAACAACATATAACAACAACTTATATAAAAGATGCAAATTATAGTAATAACAACATATACAACAACAACTCACGACATTAGCAACTTATATCAAGCAACAAGATATAGCAATAGCAACTTATAACAAGCAACAACTTCACAACAACGACAACTTCACAACAACAACAACTTCACAACAACAACGAATCAATAACAACAACAAATTCACAACGACTCAAAATGTGACACAACTATGCACATGCATGTGGTACCATTGGAGCAGAGCTCCCAACTTAAACATTGGCAGGTTATCGAGGCATTTCAACGTAATCAGGTGCCATCAAGGCCAACTTAATCAATGCCATCAAGGCCAACGTGGTGTGAGCATACAGCCCCGACTCATGAATGCAATGTATGCGACAATTATCAAAGGCATACAATCAACTACATCATCAACAATAACAACCAGAACAACAACAACGAAAACATGCATCAATAGCATCAACTTAATCCAACATTGGTCGTTCGACCTACAACTTAAACATGCCCATAAACCGGGACAATTCAACTTATTCAATTGTACGAGAAAATCCACATATTCAACCAAAATTCAACAAAACAAACCGACTAAAATCACCTACTAATTATTACGAACTACCTCGACAATTTTCGTTAAATTCCGGACAACTAAGTTTTTCGCCTAAACAGGCTAAACCGACTAAAACTGCGCTGTTTTTAACTTCTATTACTAATACCAGTTTATTGGAAAATTCTGTGGTTTTTCTGGTTTGAATACAATATTAAGATCAATCCTGTAACTAGAAACATGATTATTAAAAGTATTAGAAAGTAGTGTTATTGCTTATAAGTAACTAGAAACATGAATAAACAGTATCACTTCAATAACAGTATCACTCCAATAACACTTCGTTTGCCAATGGTGTATGCGCTACTATTCATCATTTAATAAAACTATCTCTTATCATATTGCTTAATTTTACCGGGCGACTAAAATTCCTATTGTTTTCAACTTCCAGCATCTTTTCAACAAAATAAATCAACCACACTGCCTACTAATTATTACGAACTTCTCCAAAAAATTTCATTCGATTCCGGGCAACTAAATATACCACTTAATTCTGCTCTCGGCACTGTTTTCTGTCCAGCTCTGCTACTAATTATTTCTACTGGCTCTGCAACTAAAACCATCCCTGCTATATATATATATATATATATATATATATATATATATATATATATATATTGACCCTGTGATTTATTAAATCTCTTCTATTTAATAACTCTACTATTTTAATCATTCTGCTATTTTTAATAAGTCTACTAAACATATATATACTACAATCCAATTGGACTAATTAATTAAATTGAACTCTGCTATTTCATTGGTTATACTACTCTGGAAGACTCTACTAATTAAATACGGAGTCTGTAATTTACTTGTACCAACTCCTAAAGATGATCATACTTAATAATAAAGTATTATTATTATTGTATACTAATGAAATTATTAAATGTCAGCTATTCTATCAAAATATGGCGCTACACTGCATATGCCAAAATCACTATAAAATAGTTTGGTGCATATAAATTATACAACATAAAAAGTGTCGCTACAAATGGTTATCAAATGGTTACTACAACATAAATTAGTTTGGTGATATAATAATTACTACAACATAGCTTATCAAATGGTTACTTATCCAATAATATATTAAATGATTCCATCCATGAAAAGTGTCGCTACAGTAAAAGAAAAAGTGTCGCTACAGGAAAAGAAAAAGAAAGAGTTCATCGCTACAGTGCTATGGTATAGAGACATGGTTTCTAATTACTCTATCAAATGATAATGAGTCTCTATAATATACCAATTTCAATCCGATAAATACCACATAGTGAAAAATTATATAAATCCCAATTCCGACATACTAACTATCATTCTCCCGGTTATAAAATTCGAACCCCACCCTTACCTGATTGGATCGAAGGTAGCTTGAATTTCTTGATTTTTTTCCACACCGGCAGAAATTTTTCTCGTCTTCCTCTCCCTCAAGCACTGTTCGCCGTTTTCTTCTCCTTTCCCCCAATTGCTCACGTTCTCAACTTTCCTCTAACTGATACCACCACACTAAACTTCTATTCCTTTTAGTTTATTTGTTTTATTAAAATAATAATATTCACTTATAATATCTAATGGGCCTAAAACATACACCCCTTAATTGCTACTAAAAACCCCAAAGTAGGCCCAATAGTACTATTTCTCACAAAATCAATTTAATAAAAATACAATATTAATCCTAGTGTTAATTTCTCGGCTAATTTTACCCGACTATCAACTTGACGACTTAAACCATATATTCGACATATTCATCAATTATTCGGGAATTACTTAATAATATTTTAATTATATTATTTCTAATATAATTCTACGACTAAACGAACTTAAATACCAACTTATCGATTAAATCTCCTCAATACAAAATTAACCGAAATAATAATTCGCGACCAACTACTTACTCCCGGCTTAATAGATTAATTCCGATTATCAACCAAATGGTCCAACAATTCAACTTAGTTAATTAAATAAGATAGTCCAATAAATAAATAATATTATTGTTAATATTATTCCTCCGATTTAACCGACTAAAATCCGACTTTAACTTAATAATCCCAATACGCCTCTTAAAATAATACCGACAATTCCAACTACTCCGATTAATTCTCTACTTCGTCTAAATCCAATAATTAAATCCTTCAATAATTTAATTAACTAATTAATTAAATTCAGGCGTTTCAACTCTCCCCCACTTAGGATATTTTCGTCCTCGAAAATTTATCCGACATGGCTATTCCAACAACTTAATTCTTCCGAGTAATCAAATCTCGTCCTCGCAAGGCAACTCCACATATAACACAAACAACGGTTCTTAACCTCAACGGCGACAACAACGCGAATACTACCCAAGTGATGCAATTGACAACTAACATCGCAACACAAGAAGTAACCAACTTAAGAATTTACCGGTTTAAGAACCAGAACACAACAACATAAGAATACCAACTTAAACACAACATCAACTTAACCAAATATCAACATCGGTACAATTCACGTCTGAACAACCGCAATACATTACGCCTTCGCTGCGCACTCTGATTACTTTCAAGGTACTAACTCTACTCAGTTGACCTCCAACTTCCAATCATCAAACTCGACATAATACCAAGGCTTTCGACTTAACTCTTCGGGATCTCCCCATTAACACCACACATAAACTACAACTTTACTATCTTTTATCAACATAGTTCCCAAAATCACCTTAGGCGCATAACAACATTACAACAACATTTGACACTTGAGTCCACTTAAATTCAACAAGATAAGTCATCTTTACCAAACAAAACTCCACTTTTACAAATCAACTTATAATTTAACTTCTTGTTCTACCTATAACTCAACTCTCACATTACCCAGTCTCAACTGAAATTTTCCATACTACTCATCAATCAAACACAGCTTCGTGTTGTCATCCTTAAATTCAACTAATATTCTAACATATGAACTTCTATCAGCAAAAACAAACAACCTTCAAGCACTTGGCTTGACTTCGACCAATTCAACGTACATACTATACTAGTTGGCACGACACATCTATCCATCAATTATGACTCCGTCTACTATCAACAATGGATTAAGGGTGATCAGTTCCTCAATTTGTCAATAGACAGCCGACAACCATAACGGTGAAATAAATCATCAGTACCCAACACAATAGCGTACTTCAACTTGTGCCCAAAGTCTGTAAGCATAATGCCCCGCAAACTCTCTAAGGCTTACCAACGTCTTCTTAGTCTCCATAATTTCAACTTCGTCAACGATACAAAACGTCCAAAATCCAATACACATTCTCTCATACACGCTCATAGCACAAGTACAACTATTAAATATTCTTCTAACATCGGAATTGCTACTACTTCAATTACTATCCAAATTGGTTCGCTCTAATTACAACTTTCATCCAAGTCAAGATTTCAACAACGCTAACCAACCAATCGTCTTTCTTTTATTCTCAGAACCTTTATACCCCACCTAGTTTCACACTTGGCCTCATTCAATCCACAACTCAACAATATTATCGCGGTTTCCCTTGAATTCGTTCTTCTCTCAACATCACCGTCTCATAACATCGCCACTATAATCATTCTCATTCAACATAAATTTCAGCTCTATGCATTTTCCAACACCGTCACATCCTTTCTAATACCAATATTTTATTCCTTATCAATATATCGCACTCGGCTTCATCTTTCTCAATTTTTAGCAATAGTCGCTCAACTTCGAACACATTTTTCTCATCCAATACAGACCTCCCAAACACAAAATCATATTCCAAAATGAATAGAATTTCTTGTAGATTCCAGAACTTCAAGAATCGCTCAAATCCGATTTACGAGTAAAGAGTTATCATCCTTACAATGGGACTGGTCTAGAATTCCCGTATGTAGAATTTTCCAAAAATCGGCATCAGACCCAAACATTAAAACACACTTTTCTCCCTCTTCACAAACTCCCTGAAGACAAATCTTATATGCAAACTGTAGGGAATTTCGTAATTTTTCTAAAAAGTCCAGAATCGCTTCAATCTGAATCACGAGTAAAAAGTTATGCCTCTTTTACTGACAGCTGCCCCAAAATTGAAAAAATCAGAATTTGAGATCGATGAACATAAGTTCCATCTTTCTCTCTTGCTTCCAAAATTCACCAACATTCTTTCTTTTCATCCCACTACGAGAATCACTCGACTTTAATCCAACTATACTCAAGGCATATTAATCTACCGACTTGATCCACCAACTCAACATTTCCTTTGGGATAATTCCTTAATCTCAATCAATTCACCCTCCATAATATACACACATCTCTAACTCGACCGATACGAGTTCATGAGTCCATACTCTCGCCGGTTCGCAACAACATTGCTTCGACAACATTTGCACTCTTACAATCAACATCACCTTGAACCAACTTCTACATACTAACAACACGTCCGGGAGACAAGCCTCTCCCCTACTTAATTCAAACCAACCTGTAGACAACTACTAGAAACTACTAACAAACAAGCACCGACAGTGTTCCACACACATGTCGAGTACTAAGGAAGAAACAACATTAGACAACATTGGCCGGATAGACCGATCTGCTCTGATACCACTGATGTAACACCCCAACTCTACCCATCGAATATTAATAAAAATCAGAGTACTTTAAAATTTCCAACAAAATCAGGATGTCACATTTTTCAACTTAAAAACAACAAACTACTTGTATTTCACTTATCATGTGATACATAGCATTCGACATACAACTGTCAACTTAAACTTCACTCACAACTTTATTCAGTTATTACAATTTTCAAATTAATATTATTCAACATTTAGTAATAACAACAACGTAGGAACAACTTCAAACAACTAGTAACCACAACTATTCATCAACTTATAATAACAACTACATAGACAAAACATTCCCCCCCGAGTGCTACGTATCAGAGCATGACACCAACTCGAGCTAACAGCAACTAAAGACTTCATAAAGCTACTTCGAACATCCAACTGCAAATCTTGAGTACCTGCTCAATTACCCATAATAGGTAACATCATTACAGAAAGGGTGAGATATCGAATAATATAATCAAAAATATGATAATTAATATACTATATTAGAATCATATAAATTTCACCGCTTCATACGACAGTCATGCAACAACTAGAAATAAACAACTTAATAGCAACCACAACTTATAGCAACCAGCAACTCATAACCACAACTTGTATCGACAGCAACTTATAGTAATAACAACATATAACAACAACTTATATAAAAGATGCAAATTATAGTAATAACAACATATACAACAACAGCTCACGACATTAGCAACTTATATCAAGCAACAAGATATAGCAATAGCAACTTATAACAAGCAACAACTTCACAACAACGACAACTTCACAACAACAGCAACTTCACAACAACAACGAATCAATAACAACAACAAATTCACAACGACTCAAAATGTGACACAACTATGCACATGCATGTGGTACCATTGGAGCAGAGCTCCCAACTTAAACATTGCCAGGTTATCGAGGCATTTCAACGTAATCAGGTGCCATCAAGGCCAACTTAATCAATGCCATCAAGGCCAACGTGGTGTGAGCATACAGCCCCGACTCATGAATGCAATGTATGCGACAATTATCAAAGGCATACAATCAACTACATCATCAACAATAACAACCAGAACAACAACAACGAAAACATGCATCAATAGCATCAACTTAATCCAACATTGGTCGTTCGACCTACAACTTAAACATGCCCATAAACCGGGACAATTCAACTTGTTCAATTGTACGAGAAAATCCACATATTCAACCAAAATTCAACAAAACAAACCGACTAAAATCACCTACTAATTATTACGAACTACCTCGACAATTTTCGTTAAATTCCGGACAACTAAGTTTTTCGCCTAAACCGGCTAAACCGACTAAAACTGCGCTGTTTTTAACTTCTATTACTAATACCAGTTTATTGGAAAATTCTGTAGTTTTTCTGGTTTGAATACAATATTAAGATCAATCCTGTAACTAGAAACATGATTATTAAAAGTATTAGAAAGTAGTGTTATTGCTTATAAGTAACTAGAAACATGAATAAACAGTATCACTTCAATAACAGTATCACTCCAATAACACTTCGTTTGCCAATGGTGTATGCGCTACTATTCATCATTTAATAAAACTATCTCTTATCATATTGCTTAATTTTACCGGGCGACTAAAATTCCTACTGTTTTCAACTTCCAGCATCTTTTCAACAAAATAAATCAACCACACTGCCTACTAATTATTACGAACTTCTCCAAAAAATTTCATTCGATTCCGGGCAACTAAATATACCGCTTAATTCTGCTCTCGGCACTGTTTTCTGTCTAGCTCTGCTACTAATTATTTCTACTGGCTCTGCAACTAAAACCATCCCTGCTAAATATATATATATATATATATATATATATATATATATTGACCCTGTGATTTATTAAATCTCTGCTATTTAATAACTCTGCTATTTTAATCATTCTGCTATTTTTAATAAGTCTACTAAACATATATATACTACAATCCAATTGGACTAATTAATTAAATTGAACTCTGCTATTTCATTGGTTATACTACTCTGGAAGACTCTACTAATTAAATACGGAGTCTGTAATTTACTTGTACCAACTCCTAAAGATGATCATACTTAATAATAAAGTATTATTATTATTGTATACTAATGAAATTATTAAATGTCAGCTATTCTATCAAAATATGGCGCTACACTGCATATGCCAAAATCACTATAAAATAGTTTGGTGCATATAAATTATACAACATAAAAAGTGTCGCTACAAATGGTTATCAAATGGTTACTACAACATAAATTAGTTTGGTGATATAATAATTACTACAACATAGCTTATCAAATGGTTACTTATCCAATAATATATTAAATGATTCCATCCATGAAAAGTGTCGCTACAGTAAAAGAAAAAGTGTCGCTACAGGAAAAGAAAAAGAAAGAGTTCATCGCTACAGTGCTATGGTATAGAGACATGGTTTCTAATTACTCTATCAAATGATAATGAGTCTCTATAATATACCAATTTCAATCCGATAAATACCACATAGTGAAAAATTATATAAATCCCAATTCCGACATACTAACTATCATTCTCCCGGTTATAAAATTCGAACCCCACCCTTACCTGATTGGATCGAAGGTAGCTTGAATTTCTTGATTTTTTTCCACACCGGCAGAAATTTTTCTCGTCTTCCTCTCCCTCAAGCACTGTTCGCCGTTTTCTTCTCCTTTCCCCCAATTGCTCACGTTCTCAACTTTCCTCTAACTGATACCACCACACTAAACTTCTATTCCATTTAGTTTATTTGTTTTATTAAAATAATAATATTCACTTATAATATCTAATGGGCCTAAAACATACACCCCTTAATTGCTACTAAAAACCCCAAAGTAGGTCCAATAGTACTATTTCTCACAAAATCAATTTAATAAAAATACAATATTAATCCTAGTGTTAATTTCTCGGCTAATTTTACCCGACTATCAACTTGACGACTTAAACCATATATTCGACATATTCATCAATTATTCGGGAATTACTTAATAATATTTTAATTATATTATTTCTAATATAATTCTACGACTAAACCAACTTAAATACCAACTTATCGATTAAATCTCCTCAATACAAAATTAACCGAAATAATAATTCGCGACCAACTACTTACTCCCGGCTTAATAGATTAATTCCGATTATCAACCAAATGGTCCAACAATTCAACTTAGTTAATTAAATAAGATAGTCCAATAAATAAATAATATTATTCTTAATATTATTCCTCCGATTTAACCGACTAAAATCCGACTTTAACTTAATAATCCCAATACGCCTCTTAAAATAATACCGACAATTCCAACTACTCCGATTAATTCTCTACTTCGTCTAAATCCAATAATTAAATCCTTCAATAATTTAATTAACTAATTAATTAAATTCAGGCGTTTCAACTCTCCCCCACTTAGGATATTTTCGTCCTCGAAAATTTATCCGACATGGCTATTCCAACAACTTAATTCTTCCGAGTAATCAAATCTCGTCCTCGCAAGGCAACTCCACATATAACACAAACAACGGTTCTTAACCTCAACGGCGACAACAACGCGAATACTACCCAAGTGATGCAATTGACAACTAACATCGCAACACAAGAAGTAACCAACTTAAGAATTTACCGGTTTAAGAACCAGAACACAACAACATAAGAATACCAACTTAAACACAACATCAACTTAACCAAATATCAACATCGGTACAATTCACGTCTGAACAACCGCAATACATTACGCCTTCGCTGCGCACTCTGATTACTTTCAAGGTACTAACTCTACTCAGTTGACCTCCAACTTCCAATCATCAAACTCGACATAATACCAAGGCTTTCGACTTAACTCTTCGGGATCTCCCCATTAACACCACACATAAACTACAACTTTACTATCTTTTATCAACATAGTTCCCAAAATCACCTTAGGCGCATAACAACATTACAACAACATTTGACACCTGAGTCCACTTAAATTCAACAAGATAAGTCATCTTTACCAAACAAAACTCCACTTTTACAAATCAACTTATAATTTAACTTCTTGTTCTACCTGTAACTCAACTCTCACATTACCCAGTCTCAACTGAAATTTTCCATACTACTCATCAATCAAACACAGCTTCGTGTTGTCATCCTTAAATTCAACTAATATTCTAACATATGAACTTCTATCAGCAAAAACAAACAACCTTCAAGCACTTGGCTTGACTTCGACCAATTCAACGTACATACTATACTAGTTGGCACGACACATCTATCCATCAATTATGATTCCGTCTACTATCAACAATGGATTAAGGGTGATCAGTTCCTCAATTTGTCAATAGACAGCCGACAACCATAACGGTGAAATAAATCATCAGTACCCAACACAATAGCGTACTTCAACTTGTGCCCAAAGTCTGTAAGCATAATGCCCCGCAAACTCTCTAAGGCTTACCAACGTCTTCTTAGTCTCCATAATTTCAACTTCGTCAACGATACAAAACGTCCAAAATCCAATACACATTCTCTCATACACGCTCATAGCACAAGTACAACTATTAAATATTCTTCTAACATCGGAATTGCTACTACTTCAATTACTATCCAAATTGGTTCGCTCTAATTACAACTTTCATCCAAGTCAAGATTTCAACAACGCTAACCAACCAATCGTCTTTCTTTTATTCTCAGAACCTTTATAACCCACCTAGTTTCACACTTGGCCTCATTCAATCCACAACTCAACAATATTATCGCGGTTTCCCTTGAATTCGTTCTTCTCTCAACATCACCGTCTCATAACATCGCCACTATAATCATTCTCATTCAACATAAATTTCAGCTCTATGCATTTTCCAACACCGTCACATCCTTTCTAATACCAATATTTTATTCCTTATCAATATATCGCACTCGGCTTCATCTTTCTCAATTTTCAGTAATAGTCGCTCAACTTCGAACACATTTTTCTCATCCAATACAGACCTCCCAAACACAAAATCATATTCCAAAATGAATAGAATTTCGTGTAGATTCCAGAACTTCAAGAATCGCTCAAATCCGATTTACGAGTAAAGAGTTATCATCCTTACAATGGGACTGGTCTAGAATTCCCGTATGTAGAATTTTCCAAAAATCGGCATCAGACCCAAACATTAAAACGCACTTTTCTCCCTCTTCACAAACTCCCTGAAGACAAATCTTATATGCAAACTGTAGGGAATTTCGTAATTTTTCTAAAAAGTCCATAATCGCTTCAATCTGAATCACGAGTAAAAAGTTATGCCTCTTTTACTGACAGCTGCCCCAAAATTGCAAAAATCAGAATTTGAGATCGATGAACATAAGTTCCATCTTTCTCTCTTGCTTCCAAAATTCACCAACATTCTTTCTTTTCATCCCACTACGAGAATCACTCGACTTTAATCCAACTATACTCAAGGCATATTAATCTACCGACTTGATCCACCAACTCAACATTTCCTTTGGGATAATTCCTTAATCTCAATCAATTCACCCTCCATAATATACACACATCTCTAACTCGACCGATACGAGTTCATGAGTCCATACTCTCGCCGGTTCGCAACAACATTGCTTCGACAACATTTGCACTCTTACAATCAACATCACCTTGAACCAACTTCTACATACTAACAACACGTCCGGGAGACAAGCCTCTCCCCTACTTAATTCAAACCAACCTGTAGACAACTACTAGAAACTACTAACAAACAAGCACCGACAGTGTTCCACACACATGTCGAGTACTAAGGAAGAAACAACATTAGACAACATTGGCCGGATAGACCGATCTGCTCTGATACCACTGATGTAACACCCCAATTCTACCCATCGAATATTAATAAAAATCAGAGTACTTTAAAATTTCCAACAAAATCAGGATGTCACATTTTTCAACTTAAAAACAACAAACTACTTGTATTTCACTTATCATTTGATACATAGCATTCGGCATACAACTGTCAACTTAAACTTCACTCACAACTTTATTCAGTTATTACAATTTTCAAATTAATATTATTCAACATTTAGTAATAACAACAACGTAGGAACAACTTCAAACAACTAGTAACCACAACTATTCATCAACTTATAATAACAACTACATAGACAAAACATTCCCCCCCGAGTGCTACGTATCAGAGCATGACACCAACTCGAGCTAACAGCAACTAAAGACTTCATAAAGCTACTTCGAACATCCAACTGCAAATCTTGAGTACCTGCTCAATTACCCATAATAGGTAACATCATTACAGAAAGGGTGAGATATCGAATTATATAATCAAAAATATGATAATTAATATACTATATTAGAATCATATAAATTTCACCGCTTCATACGACAGTCATGCAACAACTAGAAATAAACAACTTAATAGCAACCACAACTTATAGCAACCAGCAACTCATAACCACAACTTGTATCGACAGCAACTTATAGTAATAACAACATATAACAACAACTTATATAAAAGATGCAAATTATAGTAATAACAACATATACAACAACAGCTCACGACATTAGCAACTTATATCAAGCAACAAGATATAGCAATAGCAACTTATAACAAGCAACAACTTCACAACAACGACAACTTCACAACAACAGCAACTTCACAACAACAACGAATCAATAACAACAACAAATTCACAACGACTCAAAATGTGACACAACTATGCACATGCATGTGGTACCATTGGAGCAGAGCTCCCAACTTAAACATTGCCAGGTTATCGAGGCATTTCAACGTAATCAGGTGCCATCAAGGCCAACTTAATCAATGCCATCAAGGCCAACGTGGTGTGAGCATACAGCCCCGACTCATGAATGCAATGTATGCGACAATTATCAAAGGCATACAATCAACTACATCATCAACAATAACAACCAGAACAACAACAACGAAAACATGCATCAATAGCATCAACTTAATCCAACATTGGTCGTTCGACCTACAACTTAAACATGCCCATAAACCGGGACAATTCAACTTATTCAATTGTACGAGAAAATCCACATATTCAACCAAAATTCAACAAAACAAACCGACTAAAATCACCTACTAATTATTACGAACTACCTCGACAATTTTCGTTAAATTCCGGACAACTAAGTTTTTCGCCTAAACCGGCTAAACCGACTAAAACTGCGCTGTTTTTAACTTCTATTACTAATACCAGTTTATTGGAAAATTCTGTGGTTTTTCTGGTTTGAATACAATATTAAGATCAATCCTGTAACTAGAAACATGATTATTAAAAGTATTAGAAAGTAGTGTTATTGCTTATAAGTAACTAGAAACATGAATAAATAGTATCACTTCAATAACAGTATCACTCCAATAACACTTCGTTTGCCAATGGTGTATGCGCTACTATTCATCATTTAATAAAACTATCTCTTATCATATTGCTTAATTTTACCGGGCGACTAAAATTCCTACTGTTTTCAACTTCCAGCATCTTTTCAACAAAATAAATCAACCACACTGCCTACTAATTATTACGAACTTCTCCAAAAAATTTCATTCGATTCCGGGCAACTAAATATACCGCTTAATTCTGCTCTCGGCACTATTTTCTGTCCAGCTCTGCTACTAATTATTTCTACTGGCTCTGCAACTAAAACCATCCCTGCTAAATATATATATATATATATATATATATATATATATATATATATATATATATTGACCCTGTGATTTATTAAATCTCTGCTATTTAATAACTCTGCTATTTTAATCATTCTTCTATTTTTAATAAGTCTACTAAACATATATATACTACAATCCAATTGGACTAATTAATTAAATTGAACTCTGCTATTTCATTGCTTATACTACTCTGGAAGACTCTACTAATTAAATACGGAGTCTGTAATTTACTTGTACCAACTCCTAAAGATGATCATACTTAATAATAAAGTGTTATTATTATTGTATACTAATGAAATTATTAAATGTCAGCTATTCTATCAAAATATGGCGCTACACTGCATATGCCAAAATCACTATAAAATAGTTTGGTGCATATAAATTATACAACATAAAAAGTGTCGCTACAAATGGTTATCAAATGGTTACTACAACATAAATTAGTTTGGTGATATAATAATTACTACAACATAGCTTATCAAATGGTTACTTATCCAATAATATATTAAATGATTCCATCCATGAAAAGTGTCGCTACAGTAAAAGAAAAAGTGTCGCTACAGGAAAAGAAAAAGAAAGAGTTCATCGCTACAGTGCTATGGTATAGATACATGGTTTCTAATTACTCTATCAAATGATAATGGGTCTCTATAATATACCAATTTCAATCCGATAAATACCACATAGTGAAAAATTATATAAATCTCAATTCCTACATACTAACTATCATTCTCCCGGTTATAAACTTCGAACCCCACCCTTACCTGATTGGATCGAAGGTAGCTTGAATTTCTTGATTTTTTTCCACACCGGCAGAAATTTTTCTCGTCTTCCTCTCCCTCAAGCACTGTTCGCCGTTTTCTTCTCCTTTCCCCCAATTGCTCACGTTCTCAACTTTCCTCTAACTGATACCACCACACTAAACTTCTATTCCTTTTAGTTTATTTGTTTTATTAAAATAATAATATTCACTTATAATATCTAATGGGCCTAAAACATACACCCCTTAATTGCTACTAGAAACCCCAAAGTATGCCCAATAGTACTATTTCTCACAAAATCAATTTAATAAAAATACAATATTAATCCTAGTGTTAATTTCTCGGCTAATTTTACCCGACTATCAACTTGACGACTTAAACCATATATTCGACATATTCATCAATTATTCGGGAATTACTTAATAATATTTTAATTATATTATTTCTAATATAATTCTATGACTAAACCAACTTAAATACCAACTTATCGATTAAATCTCCTCAATACAAAATTAACCAAAATAATAATTCGCGACCAACTACTTACTCCCGGCTTAATAGATTAATTCCGATTATCAACCAAATGGTCCAACAATTCAACTTAGTTAATTAAATAAGATAGTCCAATAAATAAATAATATTATTCTTAATATTATTCCTCCGATTTAACCGACTAAAATCCGACTTTAACCTAATAATCCCAATACGCCTCTTAAAATAATACCGACAATTCCAACTACTCCGATTAATTCTCTACTTCGTCTAAATCCAATAATTAAATCCTTCAATAATTTAATTAACTAATTAATTAAATTCAGGCGTTTCAACTCTCCCCCACTTAGGATATTTTCGTCCTCGAAAATTTATCCGACATGGCTATTCCAACAACTTAATTCTTCCGAGTAATCAAATCTCGTCCTCGCAAGGCAACTCCACATATAACACAAACAACGGTTCTTAACCTCAACGGCGACAACAACGCGAATACTACCCAAGTGATGCAATTGACAACTAACATCGCAACACAAGAAGTAACCAACTTAAGAATTTACCGGTTTAAGAACCAGAACACAACAACATAAGAATACCAACTTAAACACAACATCAACTTAACCAAATATCAACATCGGTACAATTCACGTCTGAACAACCGCAATACATTACGCGTTCGCTGCGCACTCTGATTACTTTCAAGGTACTAACTCTACTCAGTTGACCTCCAACTTCCAATCATCAAACTCGACATAATACCAAGGCTTTCGACTTAACTCTTCGGGATCTCCCCATTAACACCACACATAAACTACAACTTTACTATCTTTTATCAACATAGTTCCCAAAATCACCTTAGGCGCATAACAACATTACAACAACATTTGACACCTGAGTCCACTTAAATTCAACAAGATAAGTCATCTTTACCAAACAAAACTCCACTTTTACAAATCAACTTATAATTTAACTTCTTGTTCTACCTGTAACTCAACTCTCACATTACCCAGTCTCAACTGAAATTTTCCATACTACTCATCAATCAAACACAGCTTCGTGTTGTCATCCTTAAATTCAACTAATATTCTAACATATGAACTTCTATCAGCAAAAACAAACAACCTTCAAGCACTTGGCTTGACTTCGACCAATTCAACGTACATACTATACTAGTTGGCACGACACATCTATCCATCAATTATGACTCCGTCTACTATCAACAATGGATTAAGGGTGATCAGTTCCTCAATTTGTCAATAGACAGCCGACAACCATAACGGTGAAATAAATCATCAGTACCCAACACAATAGCGTACTTCAACTTGTGCCCAAAGTCTGTAAGCATAATGCCCCGCAAACTCTCTAAGGCTTACCAACGTCTTCTTAGTCTCCATAATTTCAACTTCGTCAACAATACAAAACGTCCAAAATCCAATACACATTCTCTCATACACGCTCATAGCACAAGTACAACTATTAAATATTCTTCTAACATCGGAATTGCTACTACTTCAATTACTATCCAAATTGGTTCGCTCTAATTACAACTTTCATCCAAGTCAAGATTTCAACAACGCTAACCAACCAATCGTCTTTCTTTTATTCTCAGAACCTTTATAACCCACCTAGTTTCACACTTGGCCTCATTCAATCCACAACTCAACAATATTATCGCGGTTTCCCTTGAATTCGTTCTTCTCTCAACATCACCGTCTCATAACATCGCCACTATAATCATTCTCATTCAACATAAATTTCAGCTCTATGCATTTTCCAACACCGTCACATCCTTTCTAATACCAATATTTTATTCCTTATCAATATATCGCACTCGGCTTCATCTTTCTCAATTTTCAGCAATAGTCGCTCAACTTCGAACACATTTTTCTCATCCAATACAGACCTCCCAAACACAAAATCATATTCCAAAATGAATAGAATTTCGTGTAGATTCCATAACTTCAAGAATCGCTCAAATCCGATTTACGAGTAAAGAGTTATCATCCTTACAATGGGACTGGTCTAGAATTCCCGTATGTAGAATTTTCCAAAAATCGGCATCAGACCCAAACATTAAAACGCACTTTTCTCCCTCTTCACAAACTCCCTGAAGACAAATCTTATATGCAAACTGTAGGGAATTTCGTAATTTTTCTAAAAAGTCCAGAATCGCTTCAATCTGAATCACGAGTAAAAAGTTATGCCTCTTTTACTGACAGCTGCCCCAAAATTGCAAAAATCAGAATTTGAGATCGATGAACATAAGTTCCATCTTTCTCTCTTGCTTCCAAAATTCACCAACATTCTTTCTTTTCATCCCACTACGAGAATCACTCGACTTTAATCCAACTATACTCAAGGCATATTAATCTACCGACTTGATCCACCAACTCAACATTTCCTTTGGGATAATTCCTTAATCTCAATCAATTCACCCTCCATAATATACACACATCTCTAACTCGACCGATACGAGTTCATGAGTCCATACTCTCGCCGGTTCGCAACAACATTGCTTCGACAACATTTACACTCTTACAATCAACATCACCTTGAACCAACTTCTACATACTAACAACACGTCCGGGAGACAAGCCTCTCCCCTACTTAATTCAAACCAACCTGTAGACAACTACTAGAAACTACTAACAAACAAGCACCGACAGTGTTCCACACACATGTCGAGTACTAAGGAAGAAACAACATTAGACAACATTGGCCGGATAGACCGATCTGCTCTGATACCACTGATGTAACACCCCAATTCTACCCATCGAATATTAATAAAAATCAGAGTACTTTAAAATTTCCAACAAAATCAGGATGTCACATTTTTCAACTTAAAAACAACAAACTACTTGTATTTCACTTATCATTTGATACATAGCATTCGGCATACAACTGTCAACTTAAACTTCACTCACAACTTTATTCAGTTATTACAATTTTCAAATTAATATTATTCAACATTTAGTAATAACAACAACGTAGGAACAACTTCAAACAACTAGTAACCACAACTATTCATCAACTTATAATAACAACTACATAGACAAAACATTCCCCCCCGAGTGCTACGTATCAGAGCATGACACCAACTCGAGCTAACAGCAACTAAAGACTTCATAAAGCTACTTCGAACATCCAACTGCAAATCTTGAGTACCTGCTCAATTACCCATAATAGGTAACATCATTACAGAAAGGGTGAGATATCGAATAATATAATCAAAAATATGATAATTAATATACTATATTAGAATCATATAAATTTCACCGCTTCATACGACAGTCATGCAACAACTAGAAATAAACAACTTAATAGCAACCACAACTTATAGCAACCAGCAACTCATAACCACAACTTGTATCGACAGCAACTTATAGTAATAACAACATATAACAACAACTTATATAAAAGATGCAAATTATAGTAATAACAACATATACAACAACAGCTCACGACATTAGCAACTTATATCAAGCAACAAGATATAGCAATAGCAACTTATAACAAGCAACAACTTCACAACAACGACAACTTCACAACAACAGCAACTTCACAACAACAACGAATCAATAACAACAACAAATTCACAACGACTCAAAATGTGACACAACTATGCACATGCATGTGGTACCATTGGAGCAGAGCTCCCAACTTAAACATTGCCAGGTTATCGAGGCATTTCAACGTAATCAGGTGCCATCAAGGCCAACTTAATCAATGCCATCAAGGCCAACGTGGTGTGAGCATACAACCCCGACTCATGAATGCAATGTATGCGACAATTATCAAAGGCATACAATCAACTACATCATCAACAATAACAACCAGAACAACAACAACGAAAACATGCATCAATAGCATCAACTTAATCCAACATTGGTCGTTCGACCTACAACTTAAACATGCCCATAAACCGGGACAATTCAACTTATTCAACTGTACGAGAAAATCCACATATTCAACCAAAATTCAACAAAACAAACCGACTAAAATCACCTACTAATTATTACGAACTACCTCGACAATTTTCGTTAAATTCCGGACAACTAAGTTTTTCGCCTAAACCGGCTAAACCGACTAAAACTGCGCTGTTTTTAACTTCTATTACTAATACCAGTTTATTGGAAAATTCTGTGGTTTTTCTGGTTTGAATACAATATTAAGATCAATCCTGTAACTAGAAACATGATTATTAAAAGTATTAGAAAGTAGTGTTATTGCTTATAAGTAACTAGAAACATGAATAAACAGTATCACTTCAATAACAGTATCACTCCAATAACACTTCGTTTGCCAATGGTGTATGCGCTACTATTCATCATTTAATAAAACTATCTCTTATCATATTGCTTAATTTTACCGGGCGACTAAAATTCCTACTGTTTTCAACTTCCAGCATCTTTTCAACAAAATAAATCAACCACACTGCCTACTAATTATTACGAACTTCTCCAAAAAATTTCATTCGATTCCGGGCAACTAAATATACCGCTTAATTCTGCTCTCGGCACTGTTTTCTGTCCAGCTCTGCTACTAATTATTTCTACTGGCTCTGCAACTAAAACCATCCCTGCTAAATATATATATATATATATATATATATATATATATATATATATATATATATATATATATATATATATATATATATTGACCCTGTGATTTATTAAATCTCTGCTATTTAATAACTCTGCTATTTTAATCATTCTGCTATTTTTAATAAGTCTACTAAACATATATATACTACAATCCAATTGGACTAATTAATTAAATTGAACTCTGCTATTTCATTGGTTATACTACTCTGGAAGACTCTACTAATTAAATACGGAGTCTGTAATTTACTTGTACCAACTCCTAAAGATGATCATACTTAATAATAAAGTATTATTATTATTGTATACTAATGAAATTATTAAATGTCAGCTATTCTATCAAAATATGGCGCTACACTGCATATGCCAAAATCACTATAAAATAGTTTGGTGCATATAAATTATACAACATAAAAAGTGTCGCTACAAATGGTTATCAAATGGTTACTACAACATAAATTAGTTTGGTGATATAATAATTACTACAACATAGCTTATCAAATGGTTACTTATCCAATAATATATTAAATGATTCCATCCATGAAAAGTGTCGCTACAGTAAAAGAAAAAGTGTCGCTACAGGAAAAGAAAAAGAAAGAGTTCATCGCTACAGTGCTATGGTATAGAGACATGGTTTCTAATTACTCTATCAAATGATAATGGGTCTCTATAATATACCAATTTCAATCCGATAAATACCACATAGTGAAAAATTATATAAATCTCAATTCCTACATACTAACTATCATTCTCCCGGTTATAAACTTCGAACCCCACCCTTACCTGATTGGATCGAAGGTAGCTTGAATTTCTTGATTTTTTCCACACCGGCAGAAATTTTTCTCGTCTTCCTCTCCCTCAAGCACTGTTCGCAGTTTTCTTCTCCTTTCCCCCAATTGCTCACGTTCTCAACTTTCCTCTAACTGATACCACCACACTAAACTTCTATTCCTTTTAGTTTATTTGTTTTATTAAAATAATAATATTCACTTATAATATCTAATGGGCCTAAAAGATACACCCCTTAATTGCTACTAAAAACCCCAAAGTATGCCCAATAGTACTATTTCTCACAAAATCAATTTAATAAAAATACAATATTAATCCTAGTGTTAATTTCTCGGCTAATTTTACCTGACTATCAACTTGACGACTTAAACCATATATTCGACATATTCATCAATTATTCGGGAATTACTTAATAATATTTTAATTATATTATTTCTAATATAATTCTACGACTAAACCAACTTAAATACCAACTTATCGATTAAATCTCCTCAATACAAAATTAACCGAAATAATAATTCGCGACCAACTACTTACTCCCGGCTTAATAGATTAATTCCGATTATCAACCAAATGGTCCAACAATTCAACTTAGTTAATTAAATAAGATAGTCCAATAAATAAATAATATTATTCTTAATATTATTCCTCCGATTTAACCGACTAAAATCCGACTTTAACTTAATAATCCCAATACGCCTCTTAAAATAATACCGACAATTCCAACTACTCCGATTAATTCTCTACTTCGTCTAAATCCAATAATTAAATCCTTCAATAATTTAATTAACTAATTAATTAAATTCAGGCGTTTCAACTCTCCCCCACTTAGGATATTTTCGTCCTCGAAAATTTATCCGACATGGCTATTCCAACAACTTAATTCTTCCGAGTAATCAAATCTCGTCCTCGCAAGGCAACTCCACATATAACACAAACAACGGTTCTTAACCTCAACGGCGACAACAACGCGAATACTACCCAAGTGATGCAATTGACAACTAACATCGCAACACAAGAAGTAACCAACTTAAGAATTTACCGGTTTAAGAACCAGAACACAACAACATAAGAATACCAACTTAAACACAACATCAACTTAACCAAATATCAACATCGGTACAATTCACGTCTGAACAACCGCAATA
This sequence comes from Lathyrus tuberosus, assembly GCA_022829125.1. Taxonomy (NCBI): domain Eukaryota; kingdom Viridiplantae; phylum Streptophyta; class Magnoliopsida; order Fabales; family Fabaceae; genus Lathyrus; species Lathyrus tuberosus. Next base: position 2,560,916 of record JALAZF010000348.1, read on the forward strand.
CATTACGCGTTCGCTGCGCACTCTGATTACTTTCAAGGTACTAACTCTACTCAGTTGACCTCCAACTTCCAATCATCAAACTCGACATAATACCAAGGCTTTCGACTTAACTCTTCGGGATCTCCCCATTAACACCACACATAAACTACAATTTACTATCTTTTATCAACATAGTTCCCAAAATCACCTTAGGCGCATAACAACAACATTTGACACCTGAGTCCACTTAAATTCAACAAGATAAGTCATCTTTACCAAACAAAACTCCACTTTTACAAATCAACTTATAATTTAACTTCTTGTTCTACCTGTAACTCAACTCTCACATTACCCAGTCTCAACTGAAATTTTCCATACTACTCATCAATCAAACACAGCTTCGTGTTGTCATCCTTAAATTCAACTAATATTCTAACATATGAACTTCTATCAGCAAAAACAAACAACCTTCAAGCACTTGGCTTGACTTCGACCAATTCAACGTACATACTATACTAGTTGGCACAACACATCTATCCATCAATTATGACTCCCTCTACTATCAACAATGGATTAAGGGTGATCAGTTCCTCAATTTGTCAATAGACAGCCGACAACCATAACGGTGAAATAAATCATCAGTACCCAACACAATAGCGTACTTCAACTTGTGCCCAAAGTCTGTAAGCATAATGCCCCGCAAACTCTCTAAGGCTTACCAACGCCTTCTTAGTCTCCATAATTTCAACTTCGTCAACGATACAAAACGTCCAAAATCCAATACACATTCTCTCATACACGCTCATAGCACAAGTACAACTATTAAATATTCTTCTAACATCGGAATTGCTACTACTTCAATTACTATCCAAATTGGTTCGCTCTAATTACAACTTTCATCCAAGTCAAGATTTCAACAACGCTAACCAACCAATTGTCTTTCTTTTATTCTCAGAACCTTTATAACCCACCTAGTTTCACACTTGGCCTCATTCAATCCACAACTCAACAATATTATCGCGGTTTCCCTTGAATTCGTTCTTCTCTCAACATCACCGTCTCATAACATCGCCACTATAATCATTCTCATTCAACATAAATTTCAGCTCTATGCATTTTCCAACACCGTCACATCCTTTCTAATACCAATATTTTATTCCTTATCAATATATCGCACTCGGCTTCATCTTTCTCAATTTTTAGCAATAGTCGCTCAACTTCGAACACATTTTTCTCATCCAATACAGACCTCCCAAACACAAAATCATATTCCAAAATGAATAGAATTTCGTGTAGATTCCAGAACTTCAAGAATCGCTCAAATCCGATTTACGAGTAAAGAGTTATCATCCTTACAATGGGACTGGTCTAGAATTCCCGTATGTAGAATTTTCCAAAAATCGGCATCAGACCCAAACATTAAATCGCACTTTTCTCCCTCTTCATAAACTCCCTGAAGACAAATCTTATATGCAAACTGTAGGGAATTTCGTAATTTTTCTAAAAAGTCCATAATCGCTTCAATCTGAATCACGAGTAAAAAGTTATGCCTCTTTTACTGACAGCTGCCCCAAAATTGCAAAAATCAGAATTTGAGATCGATGAACATAAGTTCCATCTTTCTCTCTTGCTTCCAAAATTCACCAACATTCTTTCTTTTCATCCCACTACGAGAATCACTCGACTTTAATCCAACTATACTCAAGGCATATTAATCTACCGACTTGATCCACCAACTCAACATTTCCTTTGGGATAATTCCTTAATCTCAATCAATTCACCCTCCATAATATACACACATCTCTAACTCGACCGATACGAGTTCATGAGTCCATACTCTCGCCGGTTCGCAACAACATTGCTTCGACAACATTTGCACTCTTACAATCAACATCACCTTGAACCAACTTCTACATACTAACAACACGTCCGGGAGACAAGCCTCTCCCCTACTTAATTCAAACCAACCTGTAGACAACTACTAGAAACTACTAACAAACAAGCACCGACAGTGTTCCACACACATGTCGAGTACTAAGGAAGAAACAACATTAGACAACATTGGCCGGATAGACCGATTTGCTCTGATACCACTGATGTAACACCCCAATTCTACCCATCGAATATTAATAAAAATCAGAGTACTTTAAAATTTCCAACAAAATCAGGATGTCACATTTTTCAACTTAAAAACAACAAACTACTTGTATTTCACTTATCATTTGATACATAGCATTCGGCATACAACTGTCAACTTAAACTTCACTCACAACTTTATTCAGTTATTACAATTTTCAAATTAATATTATTCAACATTTAGTAATAACAACAACGTAGGAACAACTTCAAACAACTAGTAACCACAACTATTCATCAACTTATAATAACAACTACATAGACAAAACATTCCCCCCCGAGTGCTACGTATCAGAGCATGACACCAACTCGAGCTAACAGCAACTAAAGACTTCATAAAGCTACTTCGAACATCCAACTGCAAATCTTGAGTACCTGCTCAATTACCCATAATAGGTAACATCATTACAGAAAGGGTGAGATATCGAATAATATAATAAAAAAGATGATAATTAATATACTATATTAGAATCATATAAATTTCACCGCTTCATACGACAGTCATGCAACAACTAGAAATAAACAACTTAATAGCAACCACAACTTATAGCAACCAGCAACTCATAACCACAACTTGTATCGACAGCAACTTATAGTAATAACAACATATAACAACAACTTATATAAAAGATGCAAATTATAGTAATAACAACATATACAACAACAGCTCACGACATTAGCAACTTATATCAAGCAACAAGATATAGCAATAGCAACTTATAACAAGCAACAACTTCACAACAACGACAACTTCACAACAACAGCAACTTCACAACAACAACGAATCAATAACAACAACAAATTCACAACGACTCAAAATGTGACACAACTATGCCCATGCATGTGGTACCATTGGAGCAGAGCTCCCAACTTAAACATTGCCAGGTTATCGAGGCATTTCAACGTAATCAGGTGCCATCAAGGCCAACTTAATCAATGCCATCAAGGCCAATGTGGTGTGAGCATACAGCCCCGACTCATGAATGCAATGTATGCGACAATTATCAAAGGCATACAATCAACTACATCATCAACAATAACAACCAGAACAACAACAACGAAAACATGCATCAATAGCATCAACTTAATCCAACATTGGTCGTTCGACCTACAACTTAAACATGCCCATAAACCGGGACAATTCAACTTATTCAACTGTACGAGAAAATCCACATATTCAACCAAAATTCAACAAAACAAACCGTCTAAAATCACCTACTAATTATTACGAACTACCTCGACAATTTTCGTTAAATTCCGGACAACTAAGTTTTTCGCCTAAACCGGCTAAACCGACTAAAACTGCGCTGTTTTTAACTTCTATTACTAATACCAGTTTATTGGAAAATTCTGTGGTTTTTCTGGTTTGAATACAATATTAAGATCAATCCTGTAACTAGAAACATGATTATTAAAAGTATTAGAAAGTAGTGTTATTGCTTATAAGTAACTAGAAACATGAATAAACAGTATCACTTCAATAACAGTATCACTCCAATAACACTTCGTTTGCCAATGGTGTATGCGCTACTATTCATCATTTAATAAAACTATCTCTTATCATATTGCTTAATTTTACCGGGCGACTAAAATTCCTACTGTTTTCAACTTCCAGCATCTTTTCAACAAAATAAATCAACCACACTGCCTACTAATTATTACGAACTTCTCCAAAAAATTTCATTCGATTCCGGGCAACTAAATATACCGCTTAATTCTGCTCTCGGCACTGTTTTCTGTCCAGCTCTGCTACTAATTATTTCTACTGGCTCTGCAACTAAAACCAGCCATGCTAAATATATATATATATATATATATATATATATTGACCCTGTGATTTATTAAATCTCTGCTATTTAATAACTCTACTATTTTAATCATTCTGCTATTTTTAATAAGTCTACTAAACATATATATACTACAATCCAATTGGACTAATTAATTAAATTGAACTCTGCTATTTCATTGGTTATACTACTCTGGAAGACTCTACTAATTAAATACGGAGTCTGTAATTTACTTGTACCAACTCCTAAAGATGATCATACTTAATAATAAAGTTTTATTATTATTGTATACTAATGAAATTATTAAATGTCAGCTATTCTATCAAAATATGGCGCTACACTGCATATGCCAAAATCACTATAAAATAGTTTGGTGCATATAAATTATACAACATAAAAAGTGTCGCTACAAATGGTTATCAAATGGTTACTACAACATAAATTAGTTTGGTGATATAATAATTACTACAACATAGCTTATCAAATGGTTACTTATCCAATAATATATTAAATGATTCCATCCATGAAAAGTGTCGCTACAGTAAAAGAAAAAGTGTCGCTACAGGAAAAGAAAAAGAAAGAGTTCATCGCTACAGTGCTATGGTATAGAGACATGGTTTCTAATTACTCTATCAAATGATAATGGGTCTCTATAATATACCAATTTCAATCCGATAAATACCACATAGTGAAAAATTATATAAATCTCAATTCCTACATACTAACTATCATTCTCCCGGTTATAAACTTCGAACCCCACCCTTACCTGATTGGATCGAAGGTAGCTTGAATTTCTTGATTTTTTTCCACACCGGCAGAAATTTTTCTCGTCTTCCTCTCCCTCAAGCACTGTTCGCCGTTTTCTTCTCCTTTCCCCCAATTGCTCACGTTCTCAACTTTCCTCTAACTGATACCACCACACTAAACTTCTCTTCCTTTTAGTTTATTTGTTTTATTAAAATAATAATATTCACTTATAATATCTAATGGGCCTAAAACATACACCCCTTAATTGCTACTAAAAACCCCAAAGTATGCCCAATAGCACTATTTCTCACAAAATCAATTTAATAAAAATACAATATTAATCCTAGTGTTAATTTCTCGGCTAATTTTACCCGACTATCAACTTGACGACTTAAACCATATATTCGACATATTCATCAATTATTCGGGAATTACTTAATAATATTTTAATTATATTATTTCTAATATAATTCTATGACTAAACCAACTTAAATACCAACTTATCGATTAAATCTCCTCAATACAAAATTAACCGAAATAATAATTCCCGACCAACTACTTACTCCCGACTTAATAGATTAATTCCGATTATCAAACAAATGGTCCAACAATTCAACTTAGTTAATTAAATAAGATAGTCCAATAAATAAATAATATTATTCTTAATATTATTCCTCCGATTTAACCGACTAAAATCCGACTTTAACCTAATAATCCCAATACGCCTCTTAAAATAATACCGACAATTCCAACTACTCCGATTAATTCTCTACTTCGTCTAAATCCAATAATTAAATCCTTCAATAATTTAATTAACTAATTAATTAAATTCAGGCGTTTCAACTCTCCCCCACTTAGGATATTTTCGTCCTCGAAAATTTATCCGACACGACTATTCCAACAACTTAATTCTTCCGAGTAATCAAATCTCGTCATCGCAAGGCAACTCCACATATAACACAAACAACGGTTCTTAACCTCAACGGCGACAACAACGCGAATACTACACAAGTGATGCAATTGACAACTAACATCGCAACACAAGAAGTAACCAACTTAAGAATTTACCGGTTTAAGAACCAGAACACAACAACATAAGAATACCAACTTAAACACAACATCAACTTAACCAAATATCAACATCGGTACAATTCACGTTTGAACAACCGCAATACATTACGCGTTCGCTGCGCACTCTGATTACTTTCAAGGTACTAACTCTACTCAGTTGACCTCCAACTTCCAATCATCAAACTCGACATAATACCAAGGCTTTCGACTTAACTCTTCGGGATCTCCCCATTAACACCACACATAAACTACAACTTTACTATCTTTTATCAACATAGTTCCCAAAATCACCTTAGGCGCATAACAACATTACAACAACATTTGACACCTGAGTCCACTTAAATTCAACAAGATAAGTCATCTTTACCAAACAAAACTCCACTTTTACAAATCAACTTATAATTTAACTTCTTGTTCTACCTGTAACTCAACTCTCACATTACCCAGTCTCAACTGAAATTTTCCATACTACACATCAATCAAACACAGCTTCGTGTTGTCATGTTTAAATTCAACTAATATTATAACATATGAACTTCTATCAGCAAAAACAAACAACCTTCAAGCACTTGGCTTGACTTCGACCAATTCAACGTACATACTATACTAGTTGGCATGACACATCTATCCATCAATTATGACTCCGTCTACTATCAACAATGGATTAAGGGTGATCAGTTCCTCAATTTGTCAATAGACAGCCGACAACCATAACGGTGAAATAAATCATCAGTACCCAACACAATAGCGTACTTCAACTTGTGCCCAAAGTCTGTAAGCATAATGCCCCGCAAACTCTCTAAGGCTTACCAACGTCTTCTTAGTCTCCATAATTTCAACTTCGTCAACGATACAAAACATCCAAAATCCAATACACATTCTCTCATACACGCTCATAGCACAAGTACAACTATTAAATATTCTTCTAACATCGGAATTGCTACTACTTCAATTACTATCCAAATTGGTTCGCTCCAATTAGAACTTTCATCCAAGTTAAGATTTCAACAACGCTAACCAACCAATCGTCTTTCTTTTATTCTCAGAACCTTTATAACCCACCTAGTTTCACACTTGGCCTCATTCAATCCACAACTCAACAATATTATCGCGGTCTCCCTTGAATTCGTTCTTCTCTCAACATCACCGTCTCATAACATCGCCACTATAATCATTCTCATTCAACATAAATTTCAGCTCTATGCATTTTCCAACACCGTCACATCCTTTCTAATACCAACATTTTATTCCTTATCAATATATCGCACTCGGCTTCATCTTTCTCAATTTTCAGCAATAGTCGCTCAACTTCGAACACATTTTTCTCATCCAATACAGACCTCCCAAACACAAAATCATATTCCAAAATGAATAGAATTTCGTGTAGATTCCAGAACTTCAAGAATCCCTCAAATCCGATTTACGAGTAAAGAGTTATCATCCTTACAATGGGACTGGTCTAGAATTCCCGTATGTAGAATTTTCCAAAAATCGGCATCAGACCCAAACATTAAAACGCACTTTTCTCCCTCTTCACAAACTCCCTGAAGACAAATCTTATATGCAAACTGTAGGGAATTTCGTAATTTTTCTAAAAAGTCCATAATCGCTTCAATCTGAATCACGAGTAAAAAGTTATGCCTCTTTTACTGACAGCTGCCCCAAAATTGCAAAAATCAGAATTTGAGATCGATGAACATAAGTTCCATCTTTCTCTCTTGCTTCCAAAATTCACCAACATTCTTTCTTTTCATCCCACTACGAGAATCACTCGACTTTAATCCAACTATACTCAAGGCATATTAATCTACCGACTTGATCCACCAACTCAACATTTCCTTTGGGATAATTCCTTAATCTCAATCAATTCACCCTCCATAATATACACACATCTCTAACTCGACCGATACGAGTTCATGAGTCCATACTCTCGCCGGTTCGCAACAACATTGCTTCGACAACATTTGCACTCTTACAATCAACATCACCTTGAACCAACTTCTACATACTAACAACACGTCCGGGAGACAAGCCTCTCCCCTACTTAATTCAAACCAACCTGTAGACAACTACTAGAAACTACTAACAAACAAGCACCGACAGTGTTCCACACACATGTCGAGTACTAAGGAAGAAACAACATTAGACAACATTGGCCGGATAGACCGATCTGCTCTGATACCACTGATGTAACACCCCAATTCTACCCATCGAATATTAATAAAAATCAGAGTACTTTAAAATTTCCAACAAAATCAGGATGTCACATTTTTCAACTTAAAAACAACAAACTACTTGTATTTCACTTATCATTTGATACATAGCATTCGGCATACAACAGTCAACTTAAACTTCACTCACAACTTTATTCAGTTATTACAATTTTCAAATTAATATTATTCAACATTTAGTAATAACAACAACGTAGGAACAACTTCAAACAACTAGTAACCACAACTATTCATCAACTTATAATAACAACTACATAGACAAAACATTCCCCCCCCGAGTGCTACGTATCAGAGCATGACACCAACTCGAGCTAACAGCAACTAAAGACTTCATAAAGCTACTTCGAACATCCAACTGCAAATCTTGAGTACCTGCTCAATTACCCATAATAGGTAACATCATTACAGAAAGGGTGAGATATCGAATAATATAATCAAAAATATGATAATTAATATACTATATTAGAATCATATAAATTTCACCGCTTCATACGACAGTCATGCAACAACTAGAAATAAACAACTTAATAGCAACCACAACTTATAGCAACCAGCAACTCATAACCACAACTTGTATCGACAGCAACTTATAGTAATAACAACATATAACAACAACTTATATAAAAGATGCAAATTATAGTAATAACAACATATACAACAACAGCTCACGACATTAGCAACTTATATCAAGCAACAAGATATAGCAATAGCAACTTATAACAAGCAATAACTTCACAACAACGACAACTTCACAACAACAGCAACTTCACAACAACAACGAATCAATAACAAAAACAAATTCACAACGACTCAAAATGTGACACAACTATGCACATGCATGTGGTACCATTGGAGCAGAGCCCCCAACTTAAACATTGCCAGGTTATCGAGGCATTTCAACGTAATCAGGTGCCATCAAGGCCAACTTAATCAATGCCATCAAGGCCAACGTGGTGTGAGCATACAGCCCCGACTCATGAATGCAATGTATGCGACAATTATCAAAGGCATACAATCAACTACATCATCAACAATAACAACCAGAACAACAACAACGAAAACATGCATCAATAGCATCAACTTAATCCAACATTGGTCGTTCGACCTACAACTTAAACATGCCCATAAACCGGGACAATTCAACTTATTCAACTGTACGAGAAAATCCACATATTCAACCAAAATTCAACAAAACAAACCGACTAAAATCACCTACTAATTATTACGAACTACCTCGACAATTTTCGTTAAATTCCGGACAACTAAGTTTTTCGCCTAAACCGGCTAAACCGACTAAAACTGCGCTGTTTTTAACTTCTATTACTAATACCAGTTTATTGGAAAATTCTGTGGTTTTTCTGGTTTGAATACAATATTAAGATCAATCCTGTAACTAGAAACATGATTATTAATAGTATTAGAAAGTAGTGTTATTGCTTATAAGTAACTAGAAACATGAATAAACAGTATCACTTCAATAACAGTATCACTCCAATAACACTTCGTTTGCCAATGGTGTATGCGCTACTATTCATCATTTAATAAAACTATCTCTTATCATATTGCTTAATTTTACCGGGCGACTAAAATTCCTACTGTTTTCAACTTCCAGCATCTTTTCAACAAAATAAATCAACCACACTGCCTACTAATTATTACGAACTTCTCCAAAAAATTTCATTCGATTCCGGGCAACTAAATATACCGCTTAATTCTGCTCTCGGCACTGTTTTCTGTCCAGCTCTGCTACTAATTATTTCTACTGGCTCTGCAACTAAAACCATCCCTGCTAAATATATATATATATATATATATATTGACCCTGTGATTTATTAAATCTCTGCTATTTAATAACTCTGCTATTTTAATCATTCTGCTATTTTTAATAAGTCTACTAAACATATATATACTACAATCCAATTGGACTAATTAATTAAATTGAACTCTGCTATTTCATTGGTTATACTACTCTGGAAGACTCTACTAATTAAATACGGAGTCTGTAATTTACTTGTACCAACTCCTAAAGATGATCATACTTAATAATAAAGTATTATTATTATTGTATACTAATGAAATTATTAAATGTCAGCTATTCTATCAAAATATGGCGCTACACTGCATATGCCAAAATCACTATAAAATAGTTTGGTGCATATAAATTATACAACATAAAAAGTGTCGCTACAAATGGTTATCAAATGGTTACTACAACATAAATTAGTTTGGTGATATAATAATTACTACAACATAGCTTATCAAATGGTTACTTATCCAATAATATATTAAATGATTCCATCCATGAAAAGTGTCGCTACAGTAAAAGAAAAAGTGTCGCTACAGGAAAAGAAAAAGAAAGAGTTCATCGCTACAGTGCTATGGTATAGAGACATGGTTTCTAATTACTCTATCAAATGATAATGGGTCTCTATAATATACCAATTTCAATCCGATAAATACCACATAGTGAAAAATTATATAAATCTCAATTCCTACATACTAACTATCATTCTCCCGGTTATAAACTTCGAACCCCACCCTTACCTGATTGGATCGAAGGTAGCTTGAATTTCTTGATTTTTTTCCACACCGGCAGAAATTTTTCTCGTCTTCCTCTCCCTCAAGCACTGTTCGCCGTTTTCTTCTCCTTTCCCCCAATTGCTCACGTTCTCAACTTTCCTCTAACTGATACCACCACACTAAACTTCTATTCCTTTTAGTTTATTTGTTTTATTAAAATAATAATATTCACTTATAATATCTAATGGGCCTAAAACATACACCCCTTAATTGCTACTAAAAACCCCAAAGTATGCCCAATAGTACTATTTCTCACAAAATCAATTTAATAAAAATACAATATTAATCCTAGTGTTAATTTCTCGGCTAATTTTACCCGACTATCAACTTGACGACTTAAACCATATATTCGACATATTCATCAATTATTCGGGAATTACTTAATAATATTTTAATTATATTATTTCTAATATAATTCTACGACTAAACCAACTTAAATACCAACTTATCGATTAAATCTCCTCAATACAAAATTAACCGAAATAATAATTCGCGACCAACTACTTACTCCCGGCTTAATAGATTAATTCCGATTATCAACCAAATGGTCCAACAATTCAACTTAGTTAATTAAATAAGATAGTCCAATAAATAAATAATATTATTCTTAATATTATTCCTCCGATTTAACCGACTAAAATCCGACTTTAACTTAATAATCCCAATACGCCTCTTAAAATAATACCGACAATTCCAACTACTCCGATTAATTCTCTACTTCGTCTAAATCCAATAATTTAATTAACTAATTAATTAAATTCAGGCGTTTCAACTCTCCCCCACTTAGGATATTTTCGTCCTCGAAAATTTATCCGACACGACTATTCCAACAACTTAATTCTTCCGAGTAATCAAATCTCGTCCTCGCAAGGCAACTCCACATATAACACAAACAACGGTTCTTAACCTCAACGGCGACAACAACGCGAATACTACCCAAGTGATGCAATTGACAACTAACATCGCAACACAAGAAGTAACCAACTTAAGAATTTACCGGTTTAAGAACAAGAACACAACAACATAAGAATACCAACTTAAACACAACATCAACTTAACCAAATATCAACATCGGTACAATTCATGTCTGAACAACCGCAATACATTACGCGTTCGCTGCGCACTCTGATTACTTTCAAGGTACTAACTCTACTCAGTTGACCTCCAACTTCCAATCATCAAACTCGACATAATACCAAGGCTTTCGACTTAACTCTTCGGGATCTCCCCATTAACACCACACATAAACTACAACTTTACTATCTTTTATCAACATAGTTCCCAAAATCACCTTAGGCGCATAACAACATTACAACAACATTTGACACCTGAGTCCACTTAAATTCAACAAGATAAGTCATCTTTACCAAACAAAACTCCACTTTTACAAATCAACTTATAATTTAACTTCTTGTTCTACCTGTAACTCAACTCTCACATTACCCAGTCTCAACTGAAATTTTCCATACTACTCATCAATCAAACACAGCTTCGTGTTGTCATCCTTAAATTCAACTAATATTCTAACATATGAACTTCTATCAGCAAAAACAAACAACCTTCAAGCACTTGGCTTGACTTCGACCAATTCAACGTACATACTATACTAGTTGGCACGACACATCTATCCATCAATTATGACTCCGTCTACTATCAACAATGGATTAAGGGTGATCAGTTCCTCAATTTGTCAATAGACAGCCGACAACCATAACGGTGAAATAAATCATCAGTACCCAACACAATAGCGTACTTCAACTTGTGCCCAAAGTCTGTAAGCATAATGCCCCGCAAACTCTCTAAGGCTTACCAACGCCTTCTTAGTCTCCATAATTTCAACTTCGTCAACGATACAAAACGTCCAAAATCCAATACACATTCTCTCATACACGCTCATAGCACAAGTACAACTATTAAATATTCTTCTAACATCGGAATTGCTACTACTTCAATTACTATCCAAATTGGTTCGCTCCAATTACAACTTTCATCCAAGTCAAGATTTCAACAACGCTAACCAACCAATCGTCTTTCTTTTATTCTCAGAACCTTTATAACCCACCTAGTTTCACACTTGGCCTCATTCAATCCACAACTCAACAATATTATCGCGGTTTCCCTTGAATTCGTTCTTCTCTCAACATCACCGTCTCATAACATCGCCACTATAATCATTCTCATTCAACATAAATTTCAGCTCTATGCATTTTCCAACACCGTCACATCCTTTCTAATACCAATATTTTATTCCTTATCAATATATCGCACTCGGCTTCATCTTTCTCAATTTTTAGCAATAGTCGCTCAACTTCGAACACATTTTTCTCATCCAATACAGACCTCCCAAACACAAAATCATATTCCAAAATGAATAGAATTTCGTGTAGATTCCAGAACTTCAAGAATCGCTCATATCCGATTTACGAGTAAAGAGTTATCATCCTTACAATGGGACTGGTCTAGAATTCCCGTATGTAGAATTTTCCAAAAATCGGCATCAGACCCAAACATTAAAACGCACTTTTCTCCCTCTTCACAAACTCTCTGAAGACAAATCTTATATGCAAACTGTAGGGAATTTCGTAATTTTTCTAAAAAGTCCAGAATCGCTTCAATCTGAATCACGAGTAAAAAGTTATGCCTCTTTTACTGACAGCTGCCCCAAAATTGCAAAAATCAGAATTTGAGATCGATGAACATAAGTTCCATCTTTCTCTCTTGCTTCCAAAATTCACCAACATTCTTTCTTTTCATCCCACTACGAGAATCACTCGACTTTAATCCAACTATACTCAAGGCATATTAATCTACCGACTTGATCCACCAACTCAACATTTCCTTTGGGATAATTCCTTAATCTCAATCAATTCACCCTCCATAATATACACACATCTCTAACTCGACCGATACGAGTTCATGAGTCCATACTCTCGCCGGTTCGCAACAACATTGCTTCGACAACATTTGCACTCTTACAATCAACATCACCTTGAACCAACTTCTACATACTAACAACACGTCCGGGAGACAAGCCTCTCCCCTACTTAATTCAAACCAACATGTAGACAACTACTAGAAACTACTAACAAACAAGCACCGACAGTGTTCCACACACATGTCGAGTACTAAGGAAGAAACAACATTAGACAACATTGGCCGGATAGACCGATCTGCTCTGATACCACTGATGTAACACCCCAATTCTACCCATCGAATATTAATAAAAATCAGAGTACTTTAAAATTTCCAACAAAATCAGGATGTCACATTTTTCAACTTAAAAACAACAAACTACTTGTATTTCACTTATCATTTGATACATAGCATTCGGCATACAACTGTCAACTTAAACTTCACTCACAACTTTATTCAGTTATTACAATTTTCAAATTAATATTATTCAACATTTAGTAATAACAACAACATAGGAACAACTTCAAACAACTAGTAACCACAACTATTCATCAACTTATAATAACAACTACATAGACAAAACATTCCCCCCCGAGTGCTACGTATCAGAGCATGACACCAACTCGAGCTAACAGCAACTAAAGACTTCATAAAGCTACTTCGAACATCCAACTGCAAATCTTGAGTACCTGCTCAATTACCCATAATAGGTAACATCATTACAGAAAGGGTGAGATATCGAATAATATAATCAAAAATATGATAATTAATATACTATATTAGAATCATATAAATTTCACCGCTTCATACGACAGTCATGCAACAACTAGAAATAAACAACTTAATAGCAACCACAACTTATAGCAACCAGCAACTCATAACCACAACTTGTATCGACAGCAACTTATAGTAATAACAACATATAACAACAACTTATATAAAAGATGCAAATTATAGTAATAACAACATATACAACAACAGCTCACGACATTAGCAACTTATATCAAGCAACAAGATATAGCAATAGCAACTTATAACAAGCAACAACTTCACAACAACGACAACTTCACAACAACAGCAACTTCACAACAACAACGAATCAATAACAACAACAAATTCACAACGACTCAAAATGTGACACAACTATGCACATGCATGTGGTACCATTGGAGCAGAGCTCCCAACTTAAACATTGCCAGGTTATCGAGGCATTTCAACGTAATCAGGTGCCATCAAGGCCAACTTAATCAATGCCATCAAGGCCAACGTGGTGTGAGCATACAGCCCCGACTCATGAATGCAATGTATGCGACAATTATCAAAGGCATACAATCAACTACATCATCAACAATAACAACCAGAACAACAACAACGAAAACATGCATCAATAGCATCACCTTAATCCAACATTGGTCGTTCGACCTACAACTTAAACATGCCCATAAACCGGGACAATTCAACTTATTCAACTGTACGAGAAAATCCACATATTCAACCAAAATTCAACAAAACAAACCGACTAAAATCACCTACTAATTATTACGAACTACCTCGACAATTTTCGTTAAATTCCGGACAACTAAGTTTTTCGCCTAAACCGGCTAAACCGACTAAAACTGCGCTGTTTTTAACTTCTATTACTAATACCAGTTTATTGGAAAATTCTGTGGTTTTTCTGGTTTGAATACAATATTAAGATCAATCCTGTAACTAGAAACATGATTATTAAAAGTATTAGAAAGTAGTGTTATTGCTTATAAGTAACTAGAAACATGAATAAACAGTATCACTTCAATAACAGTATCACTCCAATAACACTTCGTTTGCCAATGGTGTATGCGCTACTATTCATCATTTAATAAAACTATCTCTTATCATATTGCTTAATTTTACCGGGCGACTAAAATTCCTATTGTTTTCAACTTCCAGCATCTTTTCAACAAAATAAATCAACCACACTGCCTACTAATTATTACGAACTTCTCCAAAAAATTTCATTCGATTCCGGGCAACTAAATATACCGCTTAATTCTGCTCTCGGCACTGTTTTTTGTCCAGCTCTGCTACTAATTATTTCTACTGGCTCTGCAACTAAAACCATCCCTGCTATATATATATATATATTGACCCTGTGATTTATTAAATCTCTGCTATTTAATAACTCTGCTATTTTAATCATTCTGCTATTTTTAATAAGTCTACTAAACATATATATACTACAATCCAATTGGACTAATTAATTAAATTGAACTCTGCTATTTCATTGGTTATACTACTCTGGAAGACTCTACTAATTAAATACGGAGTCTGTAATTTACTTGTACCAACTCCTAAAGATGATCATACTTAATAATAAAGTATTATTATTATTGTATACTAATGAAATTATTAAATGTCAGCTATTCTATCAAAATATGGCGCTACACTGCATATGCC
Source organism: Lathyrus tuberosus (assembly GCA_022829125.1). Classification (NCBI taxonomy): domain Eukaryota; kingdom Viridiplantae; phylum Streptophyta; class Magnoliopsida; order Fabales; family Fabaceae; genus Lathyrus; species Lathyrus tuberosus. The sequence continues at coordinate 2,576,796 of JALAZF010000348.1, forward strand.
AAAATCACTATAAAATAGTTTGGTGCATATAAATTATACAACATAAAAAGTGTCGCTACAAATGGTTATCAAATGGTTACTACAACATAAATTAGTTTGGTGATATAATAATTACTACAACATAGCTTATCAAATGGTTACTTATCCAATAATATATTAAATGATTCCATCCATGAAAAGTGTCGCTACAGTAAAAGAAAAAGTGTCGCTACAGGAAAAGAAAAAGAAAGAGTTCATCGCTACAGTGCTATGGTATAGAGACATGGTTTCTAATTACTCTATCAAATGATAATGGGTCTCTATAATATACCAATTTCAATCCGATAAATACCACATAGTGAAAAATTATATAAATCTCAATTCCTACATACTAACTATCATTCTCCCGGTTATAAACTTCGAACCCCACCCTTACCTGATTGGATCGAAGGTAGCTTGAATTTCTTGATTTTTTTCCACACCGGCAGAAATTTTTCTCGTCTTCCTCTCCCTCAAGCACTGTTCGCCGTTTTCTTCTCCTTTCCCCCAATTGCTCACGTTCTCAACTTTCCTCTAACTGATACCACCACACTAAACTTCTATTCCTTTTAGTTTATTTGTTTTATTAAAATAATAATATTCACTTATAATATCTAATGGGCCTAAAACATACACCCCTTAATTGCTACTAAAAACCCCAAAGTATGCCCAATAGTACTATTTCTCACAAAATCAATTTAATAAAAATACAATATTAATCCTAGTGTTAATTTCTCGGCTAATTTTACCCGACTATCAACTTGACGACTTAAACCATATATTCGACATATTCATCAATTATTCGGGAATTACTTAATAATATTTTAATTATATTATTTCTAATATAATTCTACGACTAAACCAACTTAAATACCAACTTATCGATTAAATCTCCTCAATACAAAATTAACCGAAATAATAATTCGCGACCAACTACTTACTCCCGGCTTAATAGATTAATTCCGATTATCAACCAAATGGTCCAACAATTCAACTTAGTTAATTAAATAAGATAGTCCAATAAATAAATAATATTATTCTTAATATTATTCCTCCGATTTAACCGACTAAAATCCGACTTTAACTTAATAATCCCAATACGCCTCTTAAAATAATACCGACAATTCCAACTACTCCGATTAATTCTCTACTTCGTCTAAATCCAATAATTTAATTAACTAATTAATTAAATTCAGGCGTTTCAACTCTCCCCCACTTAGGATATTTTCGTCCTCGAAAATTTATCCGACACGACTATTCCAACAACTTAATTCTTCCGAGTAATCAAATCTCGTCCTCGCAAGGCAACTCCACATATAACACAAACAACGGTTCTTAACCTCAACGGCGACAACAACGCGAATACTACCCAAGTGATGCAATTGACAACTAACATCGCAACACAAGAAGTAACCAACTTAAGAATTTACCGGTTTAAGAACCAGAACACAACAACATAAGAATACCAACTTAAACACAACATCAACTTAACCAAATATCAACATCGGTACAATTCACGTCTGAACAACCGCAATACATTACGCGTTCGCTGCGCACTCTGATTACTTTCAAGGTACTAACTCTACTCAGTTGACCTCCAACTTCCAATCATCAAACTCGACATAATACCAAGGCTTTCGACTTAACTCTTCGGGATCTCCCCATTAACACCACACATAAACTACAACTTTACTATCTTTTATCAACATAGTTCCCAAAATCACCTTAGGCGCATAACAACATTACAACAACATTTGACACCTGAGTCCACTTAAATTCAACAAGATAAGTCATCTTTACCAAACAAAACTCCACTTTTACAAATCAACTTATAATTTAACTTCTTGTTCTACCTGTAACTCAACTCTCACATTACCCAGTCTCAACTGAAATTTTCCATACTACACATCAATCAAACACAGCTTCGGGTTGTCATCCTTAAATTCAACTAATATTCTAACATATGAACTTCTATCAGCAAAAACAAACAACCTTCAAGCACTTGGCTTGACTTCGACCAATTCAACGTACATACTATACTAGTTGGCACGACACATCTATCCATCAATTATGACTCCGTCTACTATCAACAATGGATTAAGGGTGACCAGTTCCTCAATTTGTCAATAGACAGCCGACAACCATAACGGTGAAATAAATCATCAGTACCCAACACAATAGCGTACTTCAACTTGTGCCCAAAGTCTGTAAGCATAATGCCCCGCAAACTCTCTAAGGCTTACCAACGTCTTCTTAGTCTCCATAATTTCAACTTCGTCAACGATACAAAACATCCAAAATCCAATACACATTCTCTCATACACGCTCATAGCACAAGTACAACTATTAAATATTCTTCTAACATCGGAATTGCTACTACTTCAATTACTATCCAAATTGGTTCGCTCCAATTACAACTTTCATCCAAGTTAAGATTTCAACAACGCTAACCAACCAATCGTCTTTCTTTTATTCTCCGAACCTTTATAACCCACCTAGTTTCACACTTGGCCTCATTCAATCCACAACTCAACAATATTATCGCGGTCTCCCTTGAATTCGTTCTTCTCTCAACATCACCGTCTCATAACATCGCCACTATAATCATTCTCATTCAACATAAATTTCAGCTCTATGCATTTTCCAACACCGTCACATCCTTTCTAATACCAACATTTTATTCCTTATCAATATATCGCACTCGGCTTCATCTTTCTCAATTTTCAGCAATAGTCGCTCAACTTCGAACACATTTTTCTCATCCAATACAGACCTCCCAAACACAAAATCATATTCCAAAATGAATAGAATTTCGTGTAGATTCCAGAACTTCAAGAATCGCTCAAATCCGATTTACGAGTAAAGAGTTATCATCCTTACAATGGGACTGGTCTAGAATTCCCGTATGTAGAATTTTCCAAAAATCGGCATCAGACCCAAACATTAAAACGCACTTTTCTCCCTCTTCACAAACTCCCTGAAGACAAATCTTATATGCAAACTGTAGGGAATTTCGTAATTTTTCTAAAAAGTCCATAATCGCTTCAATCTGAATCACGAGTAAAAAGTTATGCCTCTTTTACTGACAGCTGCCCCAAAATTACAAAAATCAGAATTTGAGATCGATGAACATAAGTTCCATCTTTCTCTCTTGCTTCCAAAATTCACCAACATTCTTTCTTTTCATCCCACTACGAGAATCACTCGACTTTAATCCAACTATACTCAAGGCATATTAATCTACCGACTTGATCCACCAACTCAACATTTCCTTTGGGATAATTCCTTAATCTCAATCAATTCACCCTCCATAATATACACACATCTCTAACTCGACCGATACGAGTTCATGAGTCCATACTCTCGCCGGTTCGCAACAACATTGCTTCGACAACATTTGCACTCTTACAATCAACATCACCTTGAACCAACTTCTACATACTAACAACACGTCCGGGAGACAAGCCTCTCCCCTACTTAATTCAAACCAACCTGTAGACAACTACTAGAAACTACTAACAAACAAGCACCGACAGTGTTCCACACACATGTCGAGTACTAAGGAAGAAACAACATTAGACAACATTGGCCGGATAGACCGATCTGCTCTGATACCACTGATGTAACACCCCAATTCTACCCATCGAATATTAATAAAAATCAGAGTACTTTAAAATTTCCAACAAAATCAGGATGTCACATTTTTCAACTTAAAAACAACAAACTACTTGTATTTCACTTATCATTTGATACATAGCATTCGGCATACAACTGTCAACTTAAACTTCACTCACAACTTTATTCAGTTATTACAATTTTCAAATTAATATTATTCAACATTTAGTAATAACAACAACGTAGGAACAACTTCAAACAACTAGTAACCACAACTATTCATCAACTTATAATAACAACTACATAGACAAAACATTCCCCCCCGAGTGCTACGTATCAGAGCATGACACCAACTCGAGCTAACAGCAACTAAAGACTTCATAAAGCTACTTCGAACATCCAACTGCAAATCTTGAGTACCTGCTCAATTACCCATAATAGGTAACATCATTACATAAAGGGTGAGATATCGAATAATATAATCAAAAATATGATAATTAATATACTATATTAGAATCATATAAATTTCACCGCTTCATACGACAGTCATGCAACAACTAGAAATAAACAACTTAATAGCAACCACAACTTATAGCAACCAGCAACTCATAACCACAACTTGTATCGACAGCAACTTATAGTAATAACAACATATAACAACAACTTATATAAAAGATGCAAATTATAGTAATAACAACATATACAACAACAGCTCACGACATTAGCAACTTATATCAAGCAACAAGATATAGCAATAGCAACTTATAACAAGCAACAACTTCACAACAACGACAACTTCACAACAACAGCAACTTCACAACAACAACGAATCAATAACAACAACAAATTCACAACGACTCAAAATGTGACACAACTATGCACATGCATGTGGTACCATTGGAGCAGAGCTCCCAACTTAAACATTTCCAGGTTATCGAGGCATTTCAACGTAATCAGGTGCCATCAAGGCCAACTTAATCAATGCCATCAAGGCCAACGTGGTGTGAGCATACAGCCCCGACTCATGAATGCAATGTATGCGACAATTATCAAAGGCATACAATCAACTACATCATCAGCAATAACAACCAGAACAACAACAACGAAAACATGCATCAATAGCATCAACTTAATCCAACATTGGTCGTTCGACCTACAACTTAAACATGCCCATAAACCGGGACAATTCAACTTATTCAACTGTACGAGAAAATCCATATATTCAACCAAAATTCAACAAAACAAACCGACTAAAATCACCTACTAATTATTACGAACTACCTCGACAATTTTCGTTAAATTCTGGACAACTAAGTTTTTCGCCTAAACCGGCTAAACCGACTAAAACTGCGTTGTTTTTAACTTCTATTACTAATACCAGTTTATTGGAAAATTCTGTGGTTTTTCTGGTTTGAATACAGTATTAAGATCAATCCTGTAACTAGAAACATGATTATTAAAAGTATTAGAAAGTAGTGTTATTGCTTATAAGTAACTAGAAACATGAATAAACAGTATCACTTCAATAACAGTATCACTCCAATAACACTTCGTTTGCCAATGGTGTATGCGCTACTATTCATCATTTAATAAAACTATCTCTTATCATATTGCTTAATTTTACCGGGCGACTAAAATTCCTATTGTTTTCAACTTCCAGCATCTTTTCAACAAAATAAATCAACCACACTGCCTACTAATTATTACGAACTTCTCCAAAAAATTTCATTCGATTCCGGGCAACTAAATATACCGCTTAATTCTGCTCTCGGCACTGTTTTCTGTCCAGCTCTGCTACTAATTATTTCTACTGGCTCTGCAACTAAAACCATCCCTGCTATATATATATATATATATATATATATATATATATATATATATATATATATATATATATATATATTGACCCTGTGATTTATTAAATCTCTGCTATTTAATAACTCTACTATTTTAATCATTCTGCTATTTTTAATAAGTCTACTAAACATATATATACTACAATCCAATTGGACTAATTAATTAAATTGAACTCTGCTATTTCATTGGTTATACTACTCTGGAAGACTCTACTAATTAAATACGGAGTCTGTAATTTACTTGTACCAACTCCTAAAGATGATCATACTTAATAATAAAGTATTATTATTATTGTATACTAATGAAATTATTAAATGTCAGCTATTCTATCAAAATATGGCGCTACACTGCATATGCCAAAATCACTATAAAATAGTTTGGTGCATATAAATTATACAACATAAAAAGTGTCGCTACAAATGGTTATCAAATGGTTACTACAACATAAATTAGTTTGGTGATATAATAATTACTACAACATAGCTTATCAAATGGTTACTTATCCAATAATATATTAAATGATTCCATCCATGAAAAGTGTCGCTACAGTAAAAGAAAAAGTGTCGCTACAGGAAAAGAAAAAGAAAGAGTTCATCGCTACAGTGCTATGGTATAGAGACATGGTTTCTAATTACTCTATCAAATGATAATGGGTCTCTATAATATACCAATTTCAATCCGATAAATACCACATAGTGAAAAATTATATAAATCTCAATTCCTACATACTAACTATCATTCTCCCGATTATAAACTTCGAACCCCACCCTTACCTGATTGGATCGAAGTAGCTTGAATTTCTTGATTTTTTTCCACACCGGCAGAAATTTTTCTCGTCTTCCTCTCCCTCAAGCACTGTTCGCCGTTTTCTTCTCCTTTCCCCCAATTGCTCACGTTCTCAACTTTCCTCTAACTGATACCACCACACTAAACTTCTATTCCTTTTAGTTTATTTGTTTTATTAAAATAATAATATTCACTTATAATATCTAATGGGCCTAAAACATACACCCCTTAATTGCTACTAAAAACCCCAAAGTATGCCCAATAGTACTATTTCTCACAAAATCAATTTAATAAAAATACAATATTAATCCTAGTGTTAATTTCTCGGCTAATTTTACCCGACTATCAACTTGACGACTTAAACCATATATTCGACATATTCATCAATTATTCGGGAATTACTTAATAATATTTTAATTATATTATTTCTAATATAATTCTACGACTAAATCAACTTAAATACCAACTTATCAATTAAATCTCCTCAATACAAAATTAACCGAAATAATAATTCGCGACCAACTACTTACTCCCGGCTTAATAGATTAATTCCGATTATCAACCAAATGGTCCAACAATTCAACTTAGTTAATTAAATAAGATAGTCCAATAAATAAATAATATTATTCTTAATATTATTCCTCCGATTTAACCGACTAAAATCCGACTTTAACTTAATAATCCCAATACGCCTCTTAAAATAATACCGACAATTCCAACTACTCCGATTAATTCTCTACTTCGTCTAAATCCAATAATTTAATTAACTAATTAATTAAATTCAGGCGTTTCAACTCTCCCCCACTTAGGATATTTTCGTCCTCGAAAATTTATCCGACACGACTATTCCAACAACTTAATTCTTCCGAGTAATCAAATCTCGTCCTCGCAAGGCAACTCCACATATAACACAAACAACGGTTCTTAACCTCAACGGCGACAACAACGCGAATACTACCCAAGTGATGCAATTGACAACTAACATCGCAACACAAGAAGTAACCAACTTAAGAATTTACCGGTTTAAGAACCAGAACACAACAACATAAGAATACCAACTTAAACACAACATCAACTTAACCAAATATCAACATCGGTACAATTCACGTCTGAACAACCGCAATACATTACGCGTTCGCTGCGCACTCTGATTACTTTCAAGGTACTAACTCTACTCAGTTGACCTCCAACTTCCAATCATCAAACTCGACATAATACCAAGGCTTTCGACTTAACTCTTCGGGATCTCCCCATTAACACCACACATAAACTACAACTTTACTATCTTTTATCAACATAGTTCCCAAAATCACCTTAGGCGCATAACAACATTACAACAACATTTGACACCTGAGTCCACTTAAATTCAACAAGATAAGTCATCTTTACCAAACAAAACTCCACTTTTACAAATCAACTTATAATTTAACTTCTTGTTCTACCTGTAACTCAACTCTCACATTACCCAGTCTCAACTGAAATTTTCCATACTACACATCAATCAAACACAGCTTCGGGTTGTCATCCTTAAATTCAACTAATATTCTAACATATGAACTTCTATCAGCAAAAACAAACAACCTTCAAGCACTTGGCTTGACTTCGACCAATTCAACGTACATACTATACTAGTTGGCACGACACATCTATCCATCAATTATGACTCTGTCTACTATCAACAATGGATTAAGGGTGACCAGTTCCTCAATTTGTCAATAGACAGCCGACAACCATAACGGTGAAATAAATCATCAGTACCCAACACAATAGCGTACTTCAACTTGTGCCCAAAGTCTGTAAGCATAATGCCCCGCAAACTCTCTAAGGCTTACCAACGTCTTCTTAGTCTCCATAATTTCAACTTCGTCAACGATACAAAACATCCAAAATCCAATACACATTCTCTCATACACGCTCATAGCACAAGTACAACTATTAAATATTCTTCTAACATCGGAATTGCTACTACTTCAATTACTATCCAAATTGATTCGCTCCAATTACAACTTTCATCCAAGTTAAGATTTCAACAACGCTAACCAACCAATCGCCTTTCTTTTATTCTCAGAACCTTTATAACCCACCTAGTTTCACACTTGGCCTCATTCAATCCACAACTCAACAATATTATCGCGGTCTCCCTTGAATTCGTTCTTCTCTCAACATCACCGTCTCATAACATCGCCACTATAATCATTCTCATTCAACATAAATTTCAGCTCTATGCATTTTCCAACACCGTCACATCCTTTCTAATACCAACATTTTATTCCTTATCAATATATCGCACTCGGCTTCATCTTTCTCAATTTTCAGCAATAGTCGCTCAACTTCGAACACATTTTTCTCATCCAATACAGACCTCCCAAACACAAAATCATATTCCAAAATGAATAGAATTTCGTGTAGATTCCAGAACTTCAAGAATCGCTCAAATCCGATTTACGAGTAAAGAGTTATCATCCTTACAATGGGACTGGTCTAGAATTCCCGTATGTAGAATTTTCCAAAAATCGGCATCAGACCCAAACATTAAAATGCACTTTTCTCCCTCTTCACAAACTCCCTGAAGACAAATCTTATATGCAAACTGTAGGGAATTTCGTAATTTTTCTAAAAAGTCCAGAATCGCTTCAATCTGAATCACGAGTAAAAAGTTATGCCTCTTTTACTGACAGCTGCCCCAAAATTGCAAAAATCAGAATTTGAGATCGATGAACATAAGTTCCATCTTTCTCTCTTGCTTCCAAAATTCACCAACATTCTTTCTTTTCATCCCACTACGAGAATCACTCGACTTTAATCCAACTATACTCAAGGCATATTAATCTACCGACTTGATCCACCAACTCAACATTTCCTTTGGGATAATTCCTTAATCTCAATCAATTCACCCTCCATAATATACACACATCTCTAACTCGACCGATACGAGTTCATGAGTCCATACTCTCGCCGGTTCGCAACAACATTGCTTCGACAACATTTGCACTCTTACAATCAACATCACCTTGAACCAACTTCTACATACTAACAACACGTCCGGGAGATAAGCCTCTCCCCTACTTAATTCAAACCAACCTGTAGACAACTACTAGAAACTACTAACAAACAAGCACCGACAGTGTTCCACACACATGTCGAGTACTAAGGAAGAAACAACATTAGACAACATTGGCCGGATAGACCGATCTGCTCTGATACCACTGATGTAACACCCCAATTCTACCCATCGAATATTAATAAAAATCAGAGTACTTTAAAATTTCCAACAAAATCAGGATGTCACATTTTTCAACTTAAAAACAACAAACTACTTGTATTTCACTTATCATTTGATACATAGCATTCGGCATACAACTGTCAACTTAAACTTCACTCACAACTTTATTCAGTTATTACAATTTTCAAATTAATATTATTCAACATTTAGTAATAACAACAACGTAGGAACAACTTCAAACAACTAGTAACCACAACTATTCATCAACTTATAATAACAACTACATAGACAAAACATTCCCCCCCGAGTGCTACGTATCAGAGCATGACACCAACTCGAGCTAACAGCAACTAAAGACTTCATAAAGCTACTTCGAACATCCAACTGCAAATCTTGAGTACCTGCTCAATTACCCATAATAGGTAACATCATTACAGAAAGGGTGAGATATCGAATAATATAATCAAAAATATGATAATTAATATACTATATTAGAATCATATAAATTTCACCGCTTCATACGACAGTAATGCAACAACTAGAAATAAACAACTTAATAGCAACCACAACTTATAGCAACCAGCAACTCATAACCACAACTTGTATCGACAGCAACTTATAGTAATAACAACATATAACAACAACTTATATAAAAGATGCAAATTATAGTAATAACAACATATACAACAACAGCTCACGACATTAGCAACTTATATCAAGCAACAAGATATAGCAATAACAACTTATAACAAGCAACAACTTCACAACAACGACAACTTCACAACAACAGCAACTTCACAACAACAACGAATCAATAACAACAACAAATTCACAACGACTCAAAATGTGACACAACTATGCACATGCATGTGGTACCATTGGAGCAGAGCTCCCAACTTAAACATTGCCAGGTTATCGAGGCATTTCAACGTAATCAGGTGCCATCAAGGCCAACTTAATCAATGCCATCAAGGCCAACGTGGTGTGAGCATACAGCCCCGACTCATGAATGCAATGTATGCGACAATTATCAAAGGCATACAATCAACTACATCATCAGCAATAACAACCAGAACAACAACAACGAAAACATGCATCAGTAGCATCAACTTAATCCAACATTGGTCGCTCGACCTACAACTTAAACATGCCCATAAACCGGGACAATTCAACTTATTCAACTGTACGAGAAAAACCATATATTCAACCAAAATTCAACAAAACAAACCGACTAAAATCACCTACTAATTATTACGAACTACCTCGACAATTTTCGTTAAATTCCGGACAACTAAGTTTTTCGCCTAAACCGGCTAAACCGACTAAAACTGCGTTGTTTTTAACTTCTATTACTAATACCAGTTTATTGGAAAATTCTGTGGTTTTTCTGGTTTGAATACAATATTAAGATCAATCCTGTAACTAGAAACATGATTATTAAAAGTATTAGAAAGTAGTGTTATTGCTTATAAGTAACTAGAAACATGAATAAACAGTATCACTTCAATAACAGTATCACTCCAATAACACTTCGTTTGCCAATGGTGTATGCGCTACTATTCATCATTTAATAAAACTATCTCTTATCATATTGCTTAATTTTACCGGGCGACTAAAATTCCTATTGTTTTCAACTTCCAGCATCTTTTCAACAAAATAAATCAACCACACTGCCTACTAATTATTACGAACTTCTCCAAAAAATTTCATTCGATTCCGGGCAACTAAATATACCGCTTAATTTTGCTCTCGGCACTGTTTTCTGTCCAGCTCTGCTACTAATTATTTCTACTGGCTCTGCAACTAAAACCATCCCTGCTATATATATATATATATTGACCCTGTGATTTATTAAATCTCTGCTATTTAATAACTCTACTATTTTAATCATTCTGCTATTTTTAATAAGTCTACTAAACATATATATACTACAATCCAATTGGACTAATTAATTAAATTGAACTCTGCTATTTCATTGGTTATACTACTCTGGAAGACTCTACTAATTAAATACGGAGTCTGTAATTTACTTGTACCAACTCCTAAAGATGATCATACTTAATAATAAAGTATTATTATTATTGTATACTAATGAAATTATTAAATGTCAGCTATTCTATCAAAATATGGCGCTACACTGCATATGCCAAAATCACTATAAAATAGTTTGGTGCATATAAATTATACAACATAAAAAGTGTCGCTACAAATGGTTATCAAATGGTTACTACAACATAAATTAGTTTGGTGATATAATAATTACTACAACATAGCTTATCAAATGGTTACTTATCCAATAATATATTAAATGATTCCATCCATGAAAAGTGTCGCTACAGTAAAAGAAAAAGTGTCGCTACAGGAAAAGAAAAAGAAAGAGTTCATCGCTACAGTGCTATGGTATAGAGACATGGTTTCTAATTACTCTATCAAATGATAATGGGTCTCTATAATATACCAATTTCAATCCGATAAATACCACATAGTGAAAAATTATATAAATCTCAATTCCTACATACTAACTATCATTCTCCCGGTTATAAACTTCGAACCCCACCCTTACCTGATTGGATCGAAGGTAGCTTGAATTTCTTGATTTTTTTCCACACCGGCAGAAATTTTTCTCGTCTTCCTCTCCCTCAAGCACTGTTCGCCGTTTTCTTCTCCTTTCCCCCAATTGCTCACGTTCTTAACTTTCCTCTAACTGATACCACCACACTAAACTTCTATTCCTTTTAGTTTATTTGTTTTATTAAAATAATAATATTCACTTATAATATCTAATGGGCCTAAAACATACACCCCTTAATTGCTACTAAAAACCCCAAAGTATGCCCAATAGTACTATTTCTCACAAAATCAATTTAATAAAAATACAATATTAATCCTAGTGTTAATTTCTCGGCTAATTTTACCCGACTATCAACTTGACGACTTAAACCATATATTCGACATATTCATCAATTATTCGGGAATTACTTAATAATATTTTAATTATATTATTTCTAATATAATTCTACGACTAAACCAACTTAAATACCAACTTATCGATTAAATCTCCTCAATACAAAATTAACCGAAATAATAATTCGCGACCAACTACTTACTCCCGGCTTAATAGATTAATTCCGATTATCAACCAAATGGTCCAACAATTCAACTTAGTTAATTAAATAAGATAGTCCAATTAATAAATAATATTATTCTTAATATTATTCCTCCGATTTAACCGACTAAAATCCGACTTTAACTTAATTAATAATCCCAATACGCCTCTTAAAATAATACCGACAATTCCAACTACTCCGATTAATTCTCTACTTCGTCTAAATCCAATAATTTAATTAACTAATTAATTAAATTCAGGCGTTTCAACTCTCCCCCACTTAGGATATTTTCGTCCTCGAAAATTTATCCGACACGACTATTCCAACAACTTAATTCTTCCGAGTAATCAAATCTCGTCCTCGCAAGGCAACTCCACATATAACACAAACAACGGTTCTTAACCTCAACGGCGACAACAACGCGAATACTACCCAAGTGATGCAATTGACAACTAACATCGCAACACAAGAAGTAACCAACTTAAGAATTTACCGGTTTAAGAACCAGAACACAACAACATAAGAATACCAACTTAAACACAACATCAACTTAACCAAATATCAACATCGGTACAATTCACGTCTGAACAACCGCAATACATTACGCGTTCGCTGCGCACTCTGATTACTTTCAAGGTACTAACTCTACTCAGTTGACCTCCAACTTCCAATCATCAAACTCGACATAATACCAAGGCTTTTGACTTAACTCTTCGGGATCTCCCCATTAACACCACACATAAACTACAACTTTACTATCTTTTATCAACATAGTTCCCAAAATCACCTTAGGCGCATAACAACATTACAACAACATTTGACACCTGAGTCCACTTAAATTCAACAAGATAAGTCATCTTTACCAAACAAAACTCCACTTTTACAAATCAACTTATAATTTAACTTCTTGTTCTACCTGTAACTCAACTCTCACATTACCCAGTCTCAACTGAAATTTTCCATACTACTCATCAATCAAACACAGCTTCGTGTTGTCATCCTTAAATTCAACTAATATTCTAACTTATGAACTTCTATCAGCAAAAACAAACAACCTTCAAGCACTTGGCTTGACTTCGACCAATTCAACGTACATACTATACTAGTTGGCACGACACATCTATCCATCAATTATGACTCCGTCTACTATCAACAATGGATTAAGGGTGATCAGTTCCTCAATTTGTCAATAGACAGCCGACAACCATAACGGTGAAATAAATCATCAGTACCCAACACAATAGCGTACTTCAACTTGTGCCCAAAGTCTGTAAGCATAATGCCCCGCAAACTCTCTAAGGCTTACCAACGTCTTCTTAGTCTCCATAATTTCAACTTCGTCAACGATACAAAACGTCCAAAATCCAATACACATTCTCTCATACATGCTCATAGCACAAGTACAACTATTAAATATTCTTCTAACATCGGAATTGCTACTACTTCAATTACTATCCAAATTGGTTCGCTCCAATTACAACTTTCATCCAAGTCAAGATTTCAACAACGCTAACTAACCAATCGTCTTTCTTTTATTCTCAGAACCTTTATAACCCACCTAGTTTCACACTTGGCCTCATTCAATCCACAACTCAACAATATTATCGCGGTTTCCCTTGAATTCGTTCTTCTCTCAACATCACCGTCTCATAACATCGCCACTATAATCATTCTCATTCAACATAAATTTCAGCTTTATGCATTTTCCAACACCGTCACATCCTTTCTAATACCAATATTTTATTCCTTATCAATATATCGCACTCGGCTTCATCTTTCTCAATTTTTAGCAATAGTCGCTCAACTTCGAACACATTTTTCTCATCCAATACAGACCTCCCAAACACAAAATCATATTCCAAAATGAATAGAATTTCATGTAGATTCCAGAACTTCAAGAATCGCTCAAATCCGATTTACGAGTAAAGAGTTATCATCCTTACAATGGGACTGGTCTAGAATTCCCGTATGTAGAATTTTCCAAAAATCGGCATCAGACCCAAACATTAAAACGCACTTTTCTCCCTCTTCACAAACTCCCTGAAGACAAATCTTATATGTAAACTGTAGGGAGTTTCGTAATTTTTCTAAAAAGTCCAGAATCGCTTCAATCTGAATCACGAGTAAAAAGTTATGCCTCTTTTACTGACAGCTGCCCCAAAATTGTAAAAATCAGAATTTGAGATCGATGAACATAAGTTCCATCTTTCTCTCTTGCTTCCAAAATTCACCAACATTCTTTCTTTTCATCCCACTACGAGAATCACTCGACTTTAATCCAACTATACTCAAGGCATATTAATCTACCGACTTGATCCACCAACTCAACATTTCCTTTGGGATAATTCCTTAATCTCAATCAATTCACCCTCCATAATATACACACATCTCTAACTCGACCGATACGAGTTCATGAGTCCATACTCTCGCCGGTTCGCAACAACATTGCTTCGACAACATTTGCACTCTTACAATCAACATCACCTTGAACCAACTTCTACATACTAACAACACGTCCGGGAGACAAGCCTCTCCCCTACTTAATTCAAACCAACCTGTAGACAACTACTAGAAACTACTAACAAACAAGCACCGACAGTGTTCCACACACATGTCGAGTACTAAGGAAGAAACAACATTAGACAACATTGGCCGGATAGACCGATCTGCTCTGATACCACTGATGTAACACCCCAATTCTACCCATCGAATATTAATAAAAATCAGAGTACTTTAAAATTTTCAACAAAATCAGGATGTCACATTTTTCAACTTAAAAACAACAAACTACTTGTATTTCACTTATCATTTGATACATAGCATTTGGCATACAACTGTCAACTTAAACTTCACTCACAACTTTATTCAGTTATTACAATTTTCAAATTAATATTATTCAACATTTAGTAATAACAACAACTTAGGAACAACTTCAAACAACTAGTAACCACAACTATTCATCAACTTATAATAACAACTACATAGACAAAATATCCCCCCCCCCCCCGAGTGCTACGTATCAGAGCATGACACCAACTCGAGCTAACAGCAACTAAAGACTTCATAAAGCTACTTCGAACATCCAACTGCAAATCTTGAGTACCTGCTCAATTACCCATAATAGGTAACATCATTACAGAAGGGGTGAGATATCGAATAATATAATCAAAAATATGATAATTAATATACTATATTAGAATCATATAAATTTCACCGCTTCATACGACAGTCATGCAACAACTAGAAATAAACAACTTAATAGCAACCACAACTTATAGCAACCAGCAACTCATAACCACAACTTGTATCGACAGCAACTTATAGTAATAACAACATATAACAACAACTTATATAAAAGATGCAAATTATAGTAATAACAACATATACAACAACAGCTCACGACATTAGCAACTTATATCAAGCAACAAGATATAGCAATAGCAACTTATAACAAGCAACAACTTCACAACAACGACAACTTCACAACAACAGCAACTTCACAACAACAACGAATCAATAACAACAACAAATTCACAACGACTCAAAATGTGACACAACTATGCACATGCATGTGGTACCATTGGAGCAGAGCTCCCAACTTAAACATTGCCAGGTTATCGAGGCATTTCAACGTAATCAGGTGCCATCAAGGCCAACTTAATCAATGCCATCAAGGCCAACGTGGTGTGAGCATACAGCCCCGACTCATGAATGCAATGTATGCGACAATTATCAAAGGCATACAATCAACTACATCATCAGCAATAACAACCAGAACAACAACAACGAAAACATGCATCAATAGCATCAACTTAATCCAACATTGGTCGTTCGACCTATAACTTAAACATGCCCATAAACCGGGACAATTCAACTTATTCAACTGTACGAGAAAATCCACATATTCAACCAAAATTCAACAAAACAAACCGACTAAAATCACCTACTAATTATTACGAACTACCTCGACAATTTTCGTTAAATTCCGGACAACTAAGTTTTTCGCCTAAACCGGCTAAACCGACTAAAACTGCGTTGTTTTTAACTTCTATTACTAATACCAGTTTATTGGAAAATTCTGTGGTTTTTCTGGTTTGAATACAATATTAAGATCAATCCTGTAACTAGAAACATGATTATTAAAAGTATTAGAAAGTAGTGTTATTGCTTATAAGTAACTAGAAACATGAATAAACAGTATCACTTCAATAACAGTATCACTCCAATAACACTTCGTTTGCCAATGGTGTATGCGCTACTATTCATCATTTAATAAAACTATCTCTTATCATATTGCTTAATTTTACCGGGCGACTAAAATTCCTATTGTTTTCAACTTCCAGCATCTTTTCAACAAAATAAATCAACCACACTGCCTACTAATTATTACGAACTTCTCCAAAAAATTTCATTCGATTCCGGGCAACTAAATATACCGCTTAATTCTGCTCTCGGCACTGTTTTTTGTCCAGCTCTGCTACTAATTATTTCTACTGGCTCTGCAACTAAAACCATCCCTGCTATATATATATATATTGACCCTGTGATTTATTAAATCTCTGCTATTTAATAACTCTGCTATTTTAATCATTCTGCTATTTTTAATAAGTCTACTAAACATATATATACTACAATCCAATTGGACTAATTAATTAAATTGAACTCTGCTATTTCATTGGTTATACTACTCTGGAAGACTCTACTAATTAAATACGGAGTCTGTAATTTACTTGTACCAACTCCTAAAGATGATCATACTTAATAATAAAGTATTATTATTATTGTATACTAATGAAATTATTAAATGTCAGCTATTCTATCAAAATATGGCGCTACACTGCATATGCCAAAATCACTATAAAATAGTTTGGTGCATATAAATTATACAACATAAAAAGTGTCGCTACAAATGGTTATCAAATGGTTACTACAACATAAATTAGTTTGGTGATATAATAATTACTACAACATAGCTTATCAAATGGTTACTTATCCAATAATATATTAAATGATTCCATCCATGAAAAGTGTCGCTACAGTAAAAGAAAAAGTGTCGCTACAGGAAAAGAAAAAGAAAGAGTTCATCGCTACAGTGCTATGGTATAGATACATGGTTTCTAATTACTCTATCAAATGATAATGGGTCTCTATAATATACCAATTTCAATCCGATAAATACCACATAGTGAAAAATTATATAAATCTCAATTCCTACATACTAACTATCATTCTCCCGGTTATAAACTTCGAACCCCACCCTTACCTGATTGGATCGAAGGTAGCTTGAATTTCTTGATTTTTTTCCATACCGGCAAAAATTTTTCTCGTCTTCCTCTCCCTCAAGCACTGTTCGCCGTTTTCTTCTCCTTTCCCCCAATTGCTCACGTTCTCAACTTTCCTCTAACTGATACCACCACACTAAACTTCTATTCCTTTTAGTTTATTTGTTTTATTAAAATAATAATATTCACTTATAATATCTAATAGGCCTAAAACATACACCCCTTAATTGCTACTAAAAACCCCAAAGTATGCCCAATAGTACTATTTCTCACAAAATCAGTTTAATAAAAATACAATATTAATCCTAGTGTTAATTTCTCGGCTAATTTTACCCGACTATCAACTTGACGACTTAAACCATATATTCAACATATTCATCAATTATTCGGGAATTACTTAATAATATTTTAATTATATTATTTCTAATATAATTCTACGACTAAACCAACTTAAATACCAACTTATCGATTAAATCTCCTCAATACAAAATTAACCGAAATAATAATTCGCAACCAACTACTTACTCCCGGCTTAATAGATTAATTCCGATTATCAACCAAATGGTCCAACAATTCAACTTAGTTAATTAAATAAGATAGTCCAATAAATAAATAATATTATTCTTAATATTATTCCTCCGATTTAACCGACTAAAATCCGACTTTAACTTAATAATCCCAATACGCCTCTTAAAATAATACCGACAATTCCAACTACTCCGATTAATTCTCTACTTCGTCTAAATCCAATAATTAAATCCTTCAATAATTTAATTAACTAATTAATTAAATTCAGGCGTTTCAACTCTCCCCCACTTAGGATATTTTCGTCCTCGAAAATTTATCCGACACGACTATTCCAACAACTTAATTCTTCCGAGTAATCAAATCTCGTCCTCGCAAGGCAACTCCACATATAACACAAACAACGGTTCTTAACCTCAACGGCGACAACAACGCGAATACTACCCAAGTGATGCAATTGACAACTAACATCGCAACACAAGAAGTAACCAACTTAAGAATTTACCGGTTTAAGAACCAGAACACAACAACATAAGAATACCAACTTAAACACAACATCAACTTAACCAAATATCAACATCGGTACAATTCACGTCTGAACAACCGCAATACATTACGCGTTCGCTGCGCACTCTGATTACTTTCAAGGTACTAACTCTACTCAGTTGACCTCCAACTTCCAATCATCAAACTCGACATAATACCAAGGCTTTTGACTTAACTCTTCGGGATCTCCCCATTAACACCACACATAAACTACAACTTTACTATCTTTTATCAACATAGTTCCCAAAATCACCTTAGGCGCATAACAACATTACAACAACATTTGACACCTGAGTCCACTTAAATTCAACAAGATAAGTCATCTTTACCAAACAAAACTCCACTTTTACAAATCAACTTATAATTTAACTTCTTGTTCTACCTGTAACTCAACTCTCACATTACCCAGTCTCAACTGAAATTTTCCATACTACTCATCAATCAAACACAGCTTCGTGTTGTCATCCTTAAATTCAACTAATATTCTAACATATGAACTTCTATCAGCAAAAACAAACAACCTTCAAGCACTTGGCTTGACTTCGACCAATTCAACGTACATACTATACTAGTTGGCACGACACATCTATCCATCAATTATGACTCCGTCTACTATCAACAATGGATTAAGGGTGATCAGTTCCTCAATTTGTCAATAGACAGCCGACAACCATAACGGTGAAATAAATCATCAGTACCCAACACAATAGCGTACTTCAACTTGTGCCCAAAGTCTGTAAGCATAATGCCCCGCAAACTCTCTAAGGCTTACCAACGTCTTCTTAGTCTCCATAATTTCAACTTCGTCAACTATACAAAACGTCCAAAATCCAATACACATTCTCTCATACACGCTCATAGCACAAGTACAACTATTAAATATTCTTCTAACATCGGAATTGCTACTACTTCAATTACTATCCAAATTGGTTCGCTCCAATTACAACTTTCATCCAAGTCAAGATTTCAACAACGCTAACCAACCAATCGTCTTTCTTTTATTCTCAGAACCTTTATAACCCACCTAGTTTCACACTTGGCCTTATTCAATCCACAACTCAACAATATTATCGCGGTTTCCCTTGAATTCGTTCTTCTCTCAACATCACCGTCTCATAACATCGCCACTATAATCATTCTCATTTAACATAAATTTCAGCTCTATGCATTTTCCAACACCGTCACATCCTTTCTAATACCAATATTTTATTCCTTATCAATATATCGCACTCGGCTTCATCTTTCTCAATTTTTAGCAATAGTCGCTCAACTTCGAACACATTTTTCTCATCCAATACAGACCTCCCAAACACAAAATCATATTCCAAAATGAATAGAATTTCGTGTAGATTCCAGAACTTCAAGAATCGCTCAAATCCGATTTACGAGTAAAGAGTTATCATCCTTACAATGGGACTGGTCTAGAATTCCCGTATGTAGAATTTTCCAAAAATCGGCATCAGACCCAAACATTAAAACGCACTTTTCTCCCTCTTCACAAACTCCCTGAAGACAAATCTTATATGCAAACTGTAGGGAATTTCGTAATTTTTCTAAAAAGTCCAGAATCGCTTCAATCTGAATCACGAGTAAAAAGTTATGCCTCTTTTACTGACAGCTGCCCCAAAATTGTAAAAATCAGAATTTGAGATCGATGAACATAAGTTCCATCTTTCTCTCTTGCTTCCAAAATTCACCAACATTCTTTCTTTTCATCCCACTACGAGAATCACTCGACTTTAATCCAACTATACTCAAGGCATATTAATCTACCGACTTGATCCACCAACTCAACATTTCCTTTGGGATAATTCCTTAATCTCAATCAATTCACCCTCCATAATATACACACATCTCTAACTCGACCGATACGAGTTCATGAGTCCATACTCTCGCCGGTTCGCAACAACATTGCTTCGACAACATTTGCACTCTTACAATCAACATCACCTTGAACCAACTTATACATACTAACAACACGTCTGGGAGACAAGCCTCTCCCCTACTTAATTCAAACCAACCTGTAGACAACTACTAGAAACTACTAACAAACAAGCACCGACAGTGTTCCACACACATGTCGAGTACTAAGGAAGAAACAACATTAGACAACATTGGCCGGATAGACCGATCTGCTCTGATACCACTGATGTAACACCCCAATTCTACCCATCGAATATTAATAAAAATCAGAGTACTTTAAAATTTTCAACAAAATCAGGATGTCACATTTTTCAACTTAAAAACAACAAACTACTTGTATTTCACTTATCATTTGATACATAGCATTCGGCATACAACTGTCAACTTAAACTTCACTCACAACTTTATTCAGTTATTACAATTTTCAAATTAATATTATTCAACATTTAGTAATAACAACAACTTAGGAACAACTTCAAACAACTAGTAACCACAACTATTCATCAACTTATAATAACAACTACATAGACAAAACATTCCCCCCCCCCCCGAGTGCTACGTATCAGAGTATGACACCAACTCGAGCTAACAGCAACTAAAGACTTCATAAAGCTACTTCGAACATCCAACTACAAATCTTGAGTACCTGCTCAATTACCCATAATAGGTAACATCATTACAGAAGGGGTGAGATATCGAATAATATAATCAAAAATATGATAATTAATATACTATATTAGAATCATATAAATTTCACCGCTTCATACGACAGTCATGCAACAACTAGAAATAAACAACTTAATAGCAACCACAACTTATAGCAACCAGCAACTCATAACCACAACTTGTATCGACAGCAACTTATAGTAATAACAACATATAACAACAACTTATATAAAAGATGCAAATTATAGTAATAACAACATATACAACAACAGCTCACGACATTAGCAACTTATATCAAGCAACAAGATATAGCAATAGCAACTTATAACAAGCAACAACTTCACAACAACGACAACTTCACAACAACAGCAACTTCACAACAACAACGAATCAATAACAACAACAAATTCACAACGACTCAAAATGTGACACAACTATGCACATGCATGTGGTACCATTGGAGCAGAGCTCCCAACTTAAACATTGCCAGGTTATCGAGGCATTTCAACGTAATCAGGTGCCATCAAGGCCAACTTAATCAATGCCATCAAGGCCAACGTGGTGTGAGCATACAGCCCCGACTCATGAATGCAATGTATGCGACAATTATCAAAGGCATACAATCAACTACATCATCAGCAATAACAACCAGAACAACAACAACGAAAACATGCATCAATAGCATCAACTTAATCCAACATTGGTCGTTCGACCTACAACTTAAACATGCCCATAAACCGGGACAATTCAACTTATTCAACTGTACGAGAAAATCCACATATTCAACCAAAATTCAACAAAACAAACCGACTAAAATCACCTACTAATTATTACGAACTACCTCGACAATTTTCGTTAAATTCCGGACAACTAAGTTTTTCGCCTAAACCGGCTAAACCGACTAAAACTGCGTTGTTTTTAACTTCTATTACTAATACCAGTTTGTTGGAAAATTCTGTGGTTTTTCTGGTTTGAATACAATATTAAGATCAATCCTGTAACTAGAAACATGATTATTAAAAGTATTAGAAAGTAGTGTTATTGCTTATAAGTAACTAAAAACATGAATAAACAGTATCACTCCAATAACAGTATCACTCCAATAACACTTCGTTTGCCAATGGTGTATGCGCTACTATTCATCATTTAATAAAACTATCTCTTATCATATTGCTTAATTTTACCGGGCGACTAAAATTCCTATTGTTTTCAACTTCCAGCATCTTTTCAACAAAATAAATCAACCACACTGCCTACTAATTATTACGAACTTCTCCAAAAAATTTCATTCGATTCCGGGCAACTAAATATACCGCTTAATTCTGCTCTCGGCACTGTTTTCTGTCCAACTCTGCTACTAATTATTTCTACTGGCTCTGCAACTAAAACCATCCCTGCTAAATATATATATATATATATATATTGACCCTGTGATTTATTAAATCTCTGCTATTTAATAACTCTACTATTTTAATCATTCTGCTATTTTTAATAAGTCTACTAAACATATATATACTACAATCCAATTGGACTAATTAATTAAATTGAACTCTGCTATTTCATTGGTTATACTACTCTGGAAGACTCTACTAATTAAATACGGAGTCTGTAATTTACTTGTACCAACTCCTAAAGATGATCATACTTAATAATAAAGTATTATTATTATTGTATATTAATGAAATTATTAAATGTCAGCTATTCTATCAAAATATGGCGCTACACTGCATATGCCAAAATCACTATAAAATAGTTTGGTGCATATAAACTATACAACATAAAAAGTGTCGCTACAAATGGTTATCAAATGGTTACTACAACATAAATTAGTTTGGTGATATAATAATTACTACAACATAGCTTATCAAATGGTTACTTATCCAATAATATATTAAATGATTCCATCCATGAAAAGTGTCGCTACAGTAAAAGAAAAAGTGTCGCTACAGGAAAAGAAAAAGAAAGAGTTCATCGCTACAGTGCTATGGTATAGAGACATGGTTTCTAATTACTCTATCAAATGATAATGAGTCTCTATAATATACCAATTTTAATCCGATAAATACCACATAGTGAAAAATTATATAAATCCCAATTCCTACATACTAACTATCATTCTCCCGGTTATAAAATTCGAACCCCACCCTTACCTGATTGGATCGAAGGTAGCTTGAATTTCTTGATTTTTTTCCACACCGGCAGAAATTTTTCTCGTCTTCCTCTCCCTCAAGCACTGTTCGCCGTTTTCTTCTCCTTTCCCCCAATTGCTCACGTTCTCAACTTTCCTCTAACTGATACCACCACACTAAACTTCTATTCCTTTTTGTTTATTTGTTTTATTAAAATAATAATATTCACTTATAATATCTAATGGGCCTAAAACATACACCCCTTAATTGCTACTAAAAACCCCAAAGTAGGCCCAATAGTACTATTTCTCACAAAATCAATTTAATAAAAATACAATATTAATCCTAGTGTTAATTTCTCGGCTAATTTTACCCGACTATCAACTTGACGACTTAAACCATATATTCGACATATTCATCAATTATTCGGGAATTACTTAATAATATTTTAATTATATTATTTCTAATATAATTCTACGACTAAACCAACTTAAATACCAACTTATCGATTAAATCTCCTCAATACAAAATTAACCGAAATAATAATTCGCGACCAACTACTTACTCCCGGCTTAATAGATTAATTCCGATTATCAACCAAATGGTCCAACAATTCAACTTAGTTAATTAAATAAGATATTCCAATAAATAAATAATATTATTCTTAATATTATTCCTCCGATTTAACCGACTAAAATCCGACTTTAACTTAATAATCCCAATACGCCTCTTAAAATAATACCGACAATTCCAACTACTCCGATTAATTCTCAACTTCGTCTAAATCCAATAATTAAATCCTTCAATAATTTAATTAACTAATTAATTAAATTCAGGCGTTACAATACGCGTATTGCCAGCTTGCTCACCCAGACCATACGCGTAATGCCCCTATCCCCCAGTACGCGTAATGCCTAACCTTCCATACGCGTACCGGCAGAGGGTCGTGCCAAGCCTCCTTTTAGCCCTCTCATACGCGTATTGACCACCTCCATACGCGTATTGACCTACCTGATACGCGTATGGCCAGATCTGTTACGCAAACTGGATTTCTCCACACCAATCCATGTTCTGCTACGGGATCCTTACTTTTCCACTCCAATTCAGCCCTAAACTCGTTTCTACATCAATTTTAGGCCCTGTATTTCATCTTACATCTTTCACCTATCATTACTACTCAAAATTACAGGTCTTAGATCTAATTTCGTTCCCTCAACCTGCACAAAAACCAGTTCTGCAACAATTACATACATACAGCAGCAACAACATCAAGATATCACAAAATTCAGAATCACAACAATTTGATTCACATAATTTGATTCACAGATTCATTTATGCACAACAGATTCATAAAACAGCATAGATTCATACGAATTCCTACGGGGTTAAGGACTCCGCACTACCCTCTCATGATCATACCACCAATATTGAAGTATATTCTCCCCCTTACCTCGAAATTACTCAGAAAATTCCTGCGAAAATTGATTCTTCAAAGCCCTAATTCTTCTTTGTTCTTCCTCTCCCTAGCCCTTCTCTATGTGAAAATTCTGATTATGATTAACCCTCCTCACTAACCCTCACTAATTTCTGTTTAATTACTAAAATGTCCTTATTTTTCTCTACAAGCCCATTATCCATTTAATTAAATCAGATTTTTAATTTAATAAAAATAATAATATTACTAGTAATGTCATTCACATAATAATTATAATAATATTAGTAATAATATTAATAATAATACTACTATTACCACTCATACCCCAAAATTACTCCCGACACCTCCAATCTACCCGTCCCACTAAGGACTCCACGCCTACGCGCTCAACCATACACACCCTTAACAAGGTCAAACAACAGAAGATAACACAACGATCAAATAATTTAAATTGGGGTGTTACATTAGTAGCTCTAGCACTCTCAAGAGACTGGATAGAGCTATATGCAACATGGAATTACTCTCTCTTTTCAAACAAACTTCTTGTTGCACTCTAACTAAAGTAAGATCTGATAACTTTCCCTCGATGCTTAATTTCAATAATTCCCTTGTTTCTAATGCTTGTTAATTTAAATTTCAGCAAATGTGGTCTGCTCACCCTCATTGCTTAGATGTTGACAAATCCTCTTGGAATTTGAAAGTTTCAGGTTGTCTTATTTTTATGCTCTCTAAAAAGCTCAAGTTGCTAAAAAAACAATCTAAAAAAATGGAACAAATAAACTTTTGGTAATGTTCATTAGTTAGTTAGTGAAGCTGAAGAAAAGTGGAATCTGGTGCAGGTCAACATCCAAGTTTATGGTTACTCTAAGACTCCATGTCTGAGGAAAAGCTTTGCATGAATAATCTTGAGGATGCTTTACACAAAGAACATTTATTCTGGAAAGAAAAGGCTTAAGTTAACTGGCATTTGGAGAGCGATAGAAATACAAAATATTTTCATAGGATTGCTAAGATAAAGAGTGATACAAAGAATATATCTTCCCTTATCATTGATGGAAATCTTGTTTCTAATTAATAGGTCCTTAGCACTTATGTGGTTGATCGTTTCAAGAATTTATTCTCTTTACCTATGGGAACAATTATTGAATCAGACCTCGTCAATGATAGCATTCCCAATCTAATCAGTCAGGAAACAAACCAAATGTTTACCAAAATCCCTTATGACATTGAAATCAAAGAAGCAGTTTTCAATCTAAACAAAGATGGTTCTCCTGGGCCTGATGGTTTTGGAGCCTTCTTCTTTTAGCAATATTGGGATATTATTCATCATGAAATCATTGAGTCTGTTAAATAATTATTTATATCTACTTGGATTATGCCTAATTATAATACCAACAATTTGATTCTCCTTCCTAAAGTATCAAATGTTGATTCTATTGAGATCTTTAGATCTATTGCTTTAGCTAATTTTAATTTTAAAATTATTTCTAAGGTTATTGCATATAAACTTTCTCTCATTATGTCAACAATCATATCCAAGGAGCAAAAAGGTTTTGTTCAAGGGAGAGGCATCAAAGATTGTATAGGGCTCACATCTGAAGTTGTTAACTTGGTGCACAACAAATCTTATGGCGGTAGCCTGGTTATGAAAGTGGACATTAAAAAGGCTTTTGATTTTATTAACTTGTTATTTTTATGCAAGTTCTCAAGCAATTTGGTTTCAATGATATTTTCAACA
Organism: Lathyrus tuberosus; assembly: GCA_022829125.1. Lineage (NCBI taxonomy): Eukaryota > Viridiplantae > Streptophyta > Magnoliopsida > Fabales > Fabaceae > Lathyrus > Lathyrus tuberosus. The sequence continues at coordinate 2,603,646 of JALAZF010000348.1, forward strand.
AATGGATATGTATCATCCTCAATTCATCCAAGATATTTGTTTCTTTCAATGGAAAACTTCATGGGTTCTTTGAGTGTGGTAGAGGTGTCAGACAGGATGATCCCCATTCTCCTTTCCTATTTTGCATTGCTGAAGAAGTTCTTAGTAGGAGTTTAACTAATCTGGTCAATCAGAATAAAATCAAGCTTATCCTTGGTCCTAAAGGTCTTGAAGTGCCCTCTTATTATTTTTTTGTTGATGATGCCGAGGTGTTTTGTAGAGGTGACAAAGGAACCATATCTTCTCTCATTAACTTGTTCTCTAGATATGTTTTTTCTTCAAGTCAAATAGTGAATCCCCAAAAATATTTCATTTATGTTGGTTCTGTTACTGAGGCTAGGTTGCACCACATTGTTAATCAGTTGGGGTTTAAGATTGGGTTTCTTCCCTTCTTCTATCTGAGTGTTCCTATTTATAAGGGTAAACCTAAAGTTAGACATCTCATACCTATTCTTGACAAAGTTATATCTAAGTTATTTAAGTGGAAGGGTTCTCTTCTAAGCTTTGTAGGAAGAATTCAAATTGTTAAATTCTCCATTGCTTTAATGATTGTTCATAGCTTCATTATCTATTATTGGCCCATGTATCTTATTAGAGAATTAGAGAAAAAATTAAGAACTTTATTTGGTCTGGTGATATCAGTAAGACCAAGCTAGTTACTATGGCTTGCGCAAAGGTGTGCAAACCTTTGGAGCATGGCGGTTTAGGTCTGAGGTTCATTTCTACCCTCAATGAAGGTTTCAACCTTATATTATGTTGGGATTTTTTGAACTCCTCTAAAAATTGGGCTCTTTTGTTAAAATCCATAGTGCTTAGAGAATGCATTCCCATCAAGTATCACATTGCTTCTTCTATTTGGAGGAGCATAAAGCATGTGAATCGTATTTGATCGTGAAGGCTGGATTAGATCATGTAGAAGTGGGCTACTAAGTGCATCAGGGATGCTGGTCGTATGGAGAGGAGGGGGTGTACCTGCAAGGCACTCCGACGCTCAAGTAAGAAAGGGTCAGAGAAAAGGGGCAAGTACAAAGTATGAATTCTTAGGGTGAATATTCGATACCTGACCCTCTCAAGTGAGAGGGTTTATATAGAGCCCCCAGTGTGTGGCCAACGGTCCTATTTTCGGGGCGAAATAACCGTTTTCCCCAAAGAATAGGTAACTACCCAAACTAGCCGTTATGTCGGGCAGGGTGCCCAAAACTAGTCGTTATGTCGGGCATAGGCATAGTTCCGGGCACCTGCCCATAGCTGTTCGGGGAGCAATGAAGCCGTGCGTGACGGGTAGTAATTCCGGGGAGGAACGTTGCATTCCTTGCCCGGTGGGAGGGGCAGAAAGGTAACTTTTGCCCCTCTGTGGATTGGACTTAGGCAATTTGGGCCGCTCTAGAGCAGAAGTGGATTGGGCCATGTTTAGCCATTGGTCCAGTCCAGAACAGGAGCCCCCAAAGTCGTTGCTCCCGAGCATGGGAGTGACGACTTAAGGACAGCTCGTTGCTCCGGGGAGCTAGCATGGAGTCGTCACTTAAAGACGAGATCTGAGCTTGTTGCCCGTATGCTAATGGCCGAGGATGACGGCATCGATGTTGTGGAGGAGTCCTTCAGAAACGCCATGGCTCAACTGCAGGTGGTGAATCCTGAGCTCGACTTTTCTATCGAGGGTACTCACTACCTGGCGCATGTTGAGGATGGCCAAATTGTCATGCCCGATGCTCTCCTTGAAGGGACCCCTGAGGATCAACCCGTAGAGGACCAGGGACCTCAGTCTGAGCCAGCCGTGCACCTGGACGAGTGAGGAGTTTGTATTTTTGATGTTGTAATTTGTCCGGCCTGCGTGCCGTGTAATTGCTTGTAATTTATTTTTGGGGGGCGTGGCCCCCGTTTTATGTAATTCAGTACAATCGTGGCCCTTGCGGCCACTTATTATGTTAAATTATTGTATGTTTGATTCTGCCATCTGCATGATTTTACTTGCTTTTATCTTTTGCTAAGTATTGTATTCATGCTCGTTGTGAATGTGTGTCTGCCCGTGATAGGGGGTATTTGACTTGTGCGAATAATTGAGGGGAATTGCTCGTTTTAGATGTGTTCGGCAGTGAGGGAAACTGGTCGAATGGCCCGGGAATATCCTGGCGGGGGTGCGGAGCTCAGGTCGCGCTTGAGGCCTGAGTTCGTGGCTTGAACGTCCCATCGCGAGCTGGGGTTCTGCCAGTTATGGTACTTTGACGACGGCGATGCTCGATCGAGGACCGTTGTCGAGCAGTTACCCGGCTCGTTACGGAGCGGGGTTCTGCTTTATTCCTATGCGACGCTTGTACCTAGACGTGCATAGTGGTCGGTAGCTGATGCCCGTCGTTGCGATGGTCGAACCGAGAATCAGGGCCTTAGCTATAGTATTGTTTTAGCTTTTCGGCGTTCCATGGTCGAGCAAGTTCTTCCCCAGTGAGACGTTCTAGGTAGTAGGCCCCATTTTCCGTTTTTCCTCGGACGTGATAGGGTCCTTCCCAGTTGGCCGCTAGTTTGCCTTCGCGAGAGTCTTTGTGGTTTCTTCTTAGAATAAGGCTCCCCACGTCGAACTCTCACCGTATCACCTTGGCGTTGTGCCTGATGGTGATTTTTTGTTTTAGTGAGGCTTCGCGGAGGGCTGCCCCGGTTCTGATTTCCTCGATTAGGTCGAGCTCTTTTCTCAATGACTCGTCGTTCATCTCCTCATCTAGGGGTGACTCTGTCCGCCTAGAGGGCACGTGAACTTCGACGGGAATTACAGCCTCGGTTCCGTATGCTAGACGGAAAGGTGTTTCACCAGTCGTTGAGTGTGGAGTTGTGCGGTATGCCCACAGTACGCTGTGCAGTTCCTAGACCCATGCCTTCTTTGTTTCGTCTAGCCTTCACTTGAGGCCTCGAAGGATGACTCGGTTGGCTGCTTCAGCCTTCCCGTTCGTTTGAGGGTGCTCCACGGATGCGAAGTGCTGCTTCGTACCTAGTTGGACGACGAAGTCCTGGAACTTCCTGTCCATGAATTGCGTCCCATTGTCCGTTACTATCGCTTGGGGGATGCCGAAACGTGCAAGGATGTTTCGTTTGTAGAAATGCAGGATGTTGAGGGCAATTATTTTGGCTAGAGCTTCCGCTTCTATCCATTTTATGAAATAGTCTACGCCTACTATTAGGTATTTGTTCTGACTTAATCCTACCACGAAGGGTCCTAGGATGTCTAGGCCCCACTAGGAGAATGGCCACGGGGAGGACATAGCCTTGAGCTCGTTAGGCGGAGCTAGGTGCATGTCCCCGTGCCGTTGACATTTATCGCATTTCTTCACATGTTCTTTCGCGTCGTTTTGCATGGTCAGCCAGTAGTAGCCTGTCCGAAGAGCCTTTTGGGCAAGGGACCTTCCGCCGAGATGTTGGGCGTTGATTCCCTCGTGGATTTCGCGCAAGATGTGTGCGACCATTTCCTCCTCGACACATTTGAGCAGCGGAATGGAGAATCCCCGCCTGTAGAGTTTATCTTCAACCAAGACATAAGAGCAGGCTCTTCGCCTGACTATGCTGGCCTCCTTTGGGTCGGACGGAAGTTCGTCTTTGGCGAGATAGTTGTAGACTGGGGTCATCCAGCAGTTGTTGTCGCTGATCACCTGTACGTCGAGTGTCGGGGAGGCCTTCTCGATACTGGGTCGAGGAAGTACTTCCTGTATGACGGATTTGTTTCCGCCTTTCTTCTTTGTGCTGGCTAGTTTGGATAGCACGTCCGCTCGCACGTTATGTTCGCGGGGAACATGTTTTACTTCCACTGTCGTGAACTTCGCCATCTCCCTTTTGACCAGGGCCAAGTACTCAGTCAGGTTGTCGTTTTTGGCTTGGTATTCTCCTCGGACCTGGAGAGCCACGAGTCGTGAATCTGTGCAAATGATGACCTCTTCTGCGCCCAGGTCCTTGGCCAGGCGTATCCCAGCGAGGAAGGCCTCGTATTCAGCCTGGTTGTTGGAGGTTGGGAATGACAGGGTGAGTGACACTTCGACGATGATTCCTTCGTCGTTTTCTAGTATGATGCCCGCGCCGCTGCCTGTCGAGCTTGAGGCACCGTCAACGAAAATGGTCCACTTGCACGCTTCACTCGCGGGGGAGTCTGTGAATGTCATCTCCGCTACGAAGTCGGCCAGAGCCTAGGCTTTGAGGGCTTTTCTGCTTTCGTATTGGATGTCAAATTCGGACAGTTCTAATGACCATTTGAGCATTCGGCCGGCCATATCTGGTCGTTCGAGCAGCTGCTTAATGGGTTGATCTGTTCGAATCACGATTGTGTTAGCCAGGAAGTAATGTCTTAATCTTCTGCCTGCATTGATGAGGGCCAGCGCCACCTTCTCTATTTGTTGGTATCTTACCTCTGGTCCTTGCAGCGCTTTGCTCGTGAAATATATGGGTTTCTGCCCGTCAGGTGTCTCGCAGATGAGAGCGGCACTCACTGCTTCGGTCGCTACGACCAGGTACAAGTACAATGTTTTGCCACTGTCCGGGCGAGAGAGGACCGGTGACTCTGAGAGTGCTCGTTTTAGATGGAGAAGGGCCTTGTCACACTCCTCGGTCCATTCAAATGATGCCTCCTTGCGGAGGAGTTTGAAGAATGGTAGGGCGTGCTGGGCGGACTTGGCCACGAAACGAGATAGTGACACGAGCATCCCGTTGAGGGACTGGATGGATTTTTTGGACTTGGGCGTAGGAAACTCGGAGAATGCCCGACATTTGTCGGGGTTGGCTTCGATTCCTCGTTCCGTCACGTAGAAGCCGAGGAATTTGCCTGCTCGGACACCGAACGTGCATTTCTCTGGATTAAAACGCATTTTTGCATTTCCTGGCCTATTCGAAAACCTTTCTCAAATGGGCAGTCTGATCGGTTTCCTCGTGGGATGCTTGGCAATGCTGGTTTGCCTGACGTTTTCGGCTTGGACGCAATGGCGTTGAGCCCATTTGTAGCTGCCTCGAAGCACCGTCGTGCAAGCTCGATGTCTCCGTGTAAGGTGGCGACCATTCCCTTCGAAGTGTAATACTTCATCTTCAGGTGGACCGTTGAGGACACCGCTACCAACTCGGCCAGAGTTGGTCTTCCAAAAATGCACTACTAAAGCGACGGGCAGTCGATTACTAGAAATTGCACCTTGATGGATCTGACCATCTCAGCTGATCCGAAAGTTACGATCAGTTCGACGTATCCCCACGGCTTAGTCACCAATCCGTTGAATCCCTGTAAATCGGACCCTACGTAGGGGGTAAGGTGCGATTCATCCAGCTGAAGTGTTGAAAACAGCTGGGAGTACATGATGTCGACCGAGCTGCCCTGGTTGACGAGTATTCTGCGAACGTCGAAGTTCGCCATCCGGGCTCTGACGAGCAAAGGAATGCTTGAGTTCGGGGAACCACCGAGGAGCTCCTCCCGGTAGAAGGAGATGGGGATGGATCCCTTCTGGGCCTGATCAAGCATGGTCACTTTGTTGGAGCTTGTGTTGATCAGGTGCTCGAACTTCTGTTTCACAGAGCCCACAGTGACTTTGTTGAAACCCCTGCCAGAGATGACCATGGCGGAGGGAAAAGTCTCCCACGGGCTATGGGCCGGGAAATAAGCAGGGGCGCTGAGCCCGTCCGGGACGTAGAAGTCCTCTGGTCGCGATATGGACATAGCGACCTGTATATTGGCGTCTTCCAAGGAGGGTACCTCCTCCTCTATCTTCTTGGACTCCTGGGCGTCCTGCCAAGGAGTGTCCTTTTTCTTCGCGAACTATTTCAGGTGGCCGTCCCTGATCAGTATCTCAATGGCATCCTTTAGATGGATGCAGTCCTCTGTAGTGTGGCCGTGACTTTTGTGGAAACGGCAGTATTTTGATTTGTCCACGTTTAGTCTGTTTGGTAGTTGTTTGGGAAAGCGGACCCCCGCCTGCTTGAACTCCAAATTGGCACATTCGGACAAGATCTTTTCCCTGGAGACGGTCAGGGGAGTGTAGTCATGGAACCGCCCGGAGGGCCCCTTGCTGTCACGGGAGTCACGAGGACGGTCCTCGCGCCTGCGTTCGCCCCGACGAGATGTCGAAGCTTCCTCTCCTCTAGATGCTCGAGCATTCTCCTGATGGCGTGATGCCCGGACGTTGCTTCCCGCAACCTTTTCTTCGTACTGAATGTGTGATTGGGCTTTGAGGAGGAGGGTGTCTAAGTTCCTCGGTGGCGCGAGGCCAATGGCTTTAGAAAACTCAGAGCCTGGGCGGAGCCCCTGCTCGAGCAGACACTTCTTCATTTCGTCCGCTGTAGGGACTTGTACATCTTCCTTGTTGAACCTCTCGATATATGCGCGGAGAGGTTCATCTTTTCCTTGGATTATGGTCCCAAGGGAGGCCTCAGTTTTGGGGTGGCGGCGAGATGCTGTGAAGTGCCGCGAGAACATCATGCCCAGTTGTCTCCACGAGGTAATGGACTCATTGGGCAGTTGCTTATACCATGTTATTGCTCCCTTTCGGAGCGTGGTCGGGAACAGTCTGCATTTGATGGTGCCCCGTACGCCACGGTAGTCTAACAGTGCATCGATCTTCTCGATGTGTTCGTCGGGGTCAGTGGTCCTGTCGTACGTGCCAAGTGACGGAGGTTTCTCCAAGCCTTTCGGGAGGCGGGTAGCCAAGATCTCCTGGGACAACGGGCCGCGAAGCTCGTCGTCGCTGCTAGAACTGGTGTATGATGGGGACCGAACGGGATGCTCCCGGCGGTGGTTCCTTCACGGAGAAGGTGAGCGGTTCCTTCGAGGAGAAGGTGAGTGTTTCCTTCGAGGAGAAGGTGAGCGGGCCCGTCCTTTAGACTTGATCGGTGGAGATTGCTCGTTCCTTCGAGTCTTCTTGTGGTCGTGAGCGTGCTGGTCACGCGGGGAGATCTGGTCGCGCTTCCGGGCTGTGCGAGGATCAGGCTCTTGGCGCAGTCTTCGGTCGATTTCTCTCCGGGACTACGGGCTTCTTGATCGTCGCGGGTTTCTCCGCGTAGGAGGGGATCTTGGACGGTGGGACTCTTCTAACGCCTCGATCCTCTCGTTCTGCTGCAGGATCAGGGTGTTGGTTTTGTTGATCGCCTCCAGGAGGGTGCCACGGCCGGGTCGGCGTTGGGCGGAACAGGAACGGGCTAGACGTCAAGTGAAGGCTGATCGTTGTCGTGATCAGCAGGGGTAGGGGAAGGAGAAGCAGTGGCTCCGTCCCTGAGGAAACGAGTATCTCGGAGGAGAGATGACTGGCCGTCAACGTCAGATTTGTTGACGGGAAGGATGGTGGTTTGGAGAGCATCCTTGGTGCGATCTTGGGAGGCCATGATCGTGATGATCTTTGAGAATTGTTTTGATCTTCGATTTCTGAGGAAAGAAAGATGGGGAGAACAAAGATTCCCACAGACGGCGCCACTGATCGTGAAGGCTGGATCAGATCCTGTAGAAGTGGGCCACCAAGTGTGTCAGGGATGCTGGTCGTATGGAGAGGAGGGGGTGTACCTGCAAGGCACTCCGACGCTCAAGTAAGAAAGGGTCAGAGAAAAGGGGCAAGTACAAAGTATGAATTCTTAGGGTGAATATTCGATACCTGACCCTCTTAAGCGAGAGGGTTTATATAGAGCCCCCAGCGCGTGGCCAACGATCCTATTTTTAGGGAGAAATAATCGTTTTCCCCAAAGAATAGGTAACTACCCAAACTAGTCGTTATGTCGGGCAGGGTGCCCAAAACTAACCGTTATGTCGGGCATAGGCATAGTTCCGGGCACCTGCCTATAGCTGTTTGGGGAACAATGAAGCCGTGCGTGACGGGCAGTAATTTCGGGGAGGAACGTTGCATTCCTTGCCCGATGGGAGGGGCAGAAAGGTAACTTTTGCCCCTCTGTGGATTGGACTTAGGCAATTTGGGCCGCTCTAGAGCAGAAGCGAATTGGGCCATGTTTAGCCATTGGTCCAGTCCAGAACAGTATTCATGATCAGGACGATATCAAGCATAACACGAATTATTTTGGGGAATGGTTGCAACACAAACTTTTGGCTTGATTCTTGGTGTGGCCGTCCCCTTGTGAATCGTATTCGTGATCAGGACGATATCAACACTCACATTATGGTTTCGGAATTCCTTCATAATGGTCCTTAGAATACAACACTGAAGATTCCTTCTCCACTGGTATGGCCTCCAGTGGAGGTTTGTTCAGGAATTCTTTGGGTGATTTTGTTTTTGATTTTGCTGAAAAGCTTGACTGTTCTTCCTCTATTCATGCTGAGCTTTTTGGGGTAATTACAACCATTGACTTTTCTACTCGTTTCGGCTAGAATAATGTGTGACTAGAAACATATTCTTCTTTTGTTTTGTTAGCTGCCCTTGATCCTAAAATGGCTCCTTGGAATATTAGGATCATTTGTCTTAACTGCTTAGTTAAAATTAGGCATTTAAGATTTAATATTTCTCATATCTTCAAATAAGAGAATCAATGTGCGAATTTGTTAGCATCTTTGACTATCAATTCTGCTTTACCTTTGTCTTGGAATAAGACTCCAGGGGCCCTTATTCCCCTAGTTGTTCATAACAAATTGGGGCTTCTTAACTATCTTTTTGTTAATCACTAAGAGAGTCTTGGTCTAGTCCTCCTCTTTTGTATTTTTGTTTGTTTTTAATATATGTATTTTTATTAAAAAAAACAAGAGAAAAGAACATCCAAGAAGAACAAAAACAACCCAACTTATAAAGTCTATTCGAAATCACCTCAAGACAAACCTCCGAAAGAAACAAGTTGCAAGAAGATAGGTATGAACACTTGCACCAAAGTGTGTATATATATATATAATCGTACCTGGATCAGACAGTTTTTGGTGGCCAACAACGTCGTCTGGGCTTCAGCTCCGGTGAGGTTGAAAGACAGCGGCGCGGGGGGCGCGGGGGGGGGGGGGGGGGGGTGTACCTGCAAGTTACTCCGACGCTCAAGTAAGATAACGGTCAGAGAATAATAGCAAGCACAGAGATGAGAGTAAGAAAATGTGTGTCACCTGACCCTCTCAAGTGAGAGGGTATTTATAGAGAGCCCCCAGCGCGGGGCCAACGGTTACTGCCAGGGCTTACGTGGCGTAGTAAAAACCAGCACGTGGTCTTCGCCCTGGGGTAACCGTTCCTAGATCTCCGGAATTAGGGTAGACCGATTCCATCGGGAGTGGGGCAGTTACATGAGAACGTGTCCTCGCGGGGAGGAGTCTTGAGTGTCGGGGAGAGACGTGTCCTCGCGGGGAGGACTTGCTTGTGGACGGAGATGGCTCCTCGCGGGGAGGAGTACATGAGCGTCGAGGAGAGGCGAGTCCGGGGAGGCTTAGAGCCTATGCCTGATGGTCCGTGTTGTGAGTTCCGTACACGCCCGAGGTTAGGCGTGTGCTCGACCCTGTGGAGATGAGCCTGTGCTCGACAGTGGTCTTGCTAGGGGTCCTTATTGGGCCATCCCAGACCTTGTGGGTTGGGCCTGCTCGACTGATGAGCATGCCCCGACCCAGTCCAGAACAATATATATATATATATATATATATATATATATATATATATATATATATATATATATATATATAATGTTAACTTGTGTCTTAAAATTAAAAGGAGAAATATTATCTTCGAAATTGTATATTAATTTTAACAAAAATGTATAATTCAATTTTTTATTGTTTTTTCAATACAAATTTTTCTGAGTTTTTTAATTTGTGCTCCTAAAATAGAAGTTGGCATTACCAAATATATAGTAGAGTGTTGCCTTATCATTTTGTGAGTGACATTGCATATCCATCATTACGGCCAGTCGGCGATTACATAGTTGAAATCAAGCCTGCGTGTTTTCAACGATTTATCTCTACAAGTCTTGCACCATCCCAAATTCCACATGCACAATCACCAAACTAGGAAACGTACACGACTTCCTTTTTAACTTCCAATTGCATATCATATAGGTATTTTGGTCACGAGGACCATGTATATTGATATTTGGTTCCACGTGGTCATGGTGGCATACTCACAATCAAAGGCCGTAGACTCCCTTGAACGTGCCTACGTGAACCGCGTGTTCACAATTAGAAAGTCACCAATAAGGTTCAAGCACCAATCATAAAGATTGCATATGGTATTAATAAGAAGAAAAAAAAATTACTTGTGATATCGTCTCAGCAAACTACTCACATCTTTCTTTAAGGGCATGAATTATGAAATTGCAAGGTAACTAGATGTGTAATTCGAATGTTTTGTTATTGAGTTTTTCACAACAACTTGCATTTGCACATATATTACAATGAATTTTTTATGGGGTTAAATAAGTTTTAGGTCCCTCTAAATATAGTGATTTTCAATTTTAGTCCCTAAAAAATTTTTTTTTAAGAATTGGTCCCTACAAGATTTTCCGTCTCAATAAATAGTCCCTAACGTCAAATGAGAGTAACGGCTGCTGATGTGGCTGCGCCACGTGGCAATTTCTTTCATTTTTTATTTTTTATATTCTTAAATCCAAAATTCGTAGCTAATTTGTAGCTAATTCGAAACTAATTCCTAATTAATTCTGAAAATTGAGACTTTCTAAACATAGTAATCGTAGCTAATTCGCAACTAATTCGAAACCAATTCGTATCTAATTCTGAAAATAATTATCAATGACTAAATCAATGGTGGACCTACACAAATTCCAGCCAAAAAGCTTGTACAAAGTAAATGTTATGAAAGTGTGTCTGCTATATTGATGGCATTGCAAAAAGAACTTGACAGTTTATATTGCTCAATGGAAATTTATTCTAGTAGTTAGAAATATAGTGAGATTAGTCACGTAAAGACCAAAACAATTGAAATTAATTGAAAATTTGTTAAGAAAGTACATGTTCCCTTTGATATTCTGCTTTACTAAACAATGAATGTTATGGGTTTTGAATCTTTAACCTTCATCCCATGTTTCTTTTGGAAGAGATATAAGATATAAGATGATATTAAAAACCTTGATTTCAAGGGATTTATTGGAAATTTAGTTTTTGATAGAGCTCAATAGCATTAGTCGGTGCTTCTAGCAAACCATATATTCAAGGATAAGTCCCGACTGTTATAAAGCTTTAGTGATGCTAGCTTAGTTATCATTATAGTTCTTTATTGCCAATGTCGGCATCATCATTTCTCTCTCTTTATGGAAACATACCTTACTCCTAAAACTCACGAGCATTCAATATTGAAGTAGATATTTTGTTTACCTTTTGAAGGGGCAGTAGGTGCCATCAAAGTGTAATTTTATTACCATTGCTAATGTGTTTACCACTACTACTATTCTTTTATTTACTACTTTGTTAGTGATATAAAAAGCCAAGATCTTATAGCCTTTTAAATATAGAAGTTTCTCACGTTTTTGTTTACTGAACAGGGATGGGAGGATATTGCAGTCAAGCAAGATCAGTCTGATGAGAACCAATCGGAGATGAAAATATCTCTTCCATCTATGCCTTCTCTATATATAATCTCATTTCTATTTAGAGCGTGTGAAGAAGTTCACAGAGTTGGAGGTCACGTATTTGACAAGAAGATTTTGCATAAACTTGCATCTAGATTATTGGAAAAGGTAGGTTTTCTGTGGATGTGTTAGTCCATTTGATCTTCAAGTCCACCAGTGTGGCTGTGTTTTATCCCCAGTCTTTCCTTTTGGTTACAGTTATTTTCTACTTTCTAGAAAATGAATTATCATTGAAGGAATAGAGTAAATGATGGAGTTATGAAGAAGAAGGTCGCGTGGCTTGTCTTGTGGTAAATGTTTTTGTTGCTCTTGTTCTTGGTTCATTTGTGACTTTTGCAGAAATTGTGTAGCTTTGTTGGAGTTCTCATGTTGGCTTGGTTTGAAGTTATTTTATGGTTGGAGAGGTGGATGGTTGCAGTCGTTATTGTACAAGCTTTTTGGCTAGAATTTGTGTGGGTCCACCATTGATTTAGTAATTGATAATTATTTTCAGATTTAGTTATGAATTAGCTACAAATTAGTTTCGAATTAGCTACGAATTAGCTACTAATACTGGGTTTAGAAAGTCTCAATTTTCAGAATTAGCTAGAAATTGGTTTCGAATTAGCTACGAATTCTGGCTTTATGAATATAAAAAATAAAAAATGGAAGAAATTGTCATGTGGCGCTGCCACATCAGCAGCCGTTACTCTCATTTAACGTTAGGGACTATTCATTGAGACGGAAAATCTTGTAGGGACCAATTCTTAAAGGAAAATTTTTGAGGGACTAAAATTGAAATTCGCTATATTTAGAGGGACCTAAAACTTATTTAACCCTTTTTTATGTATAAAACATTTTTTTACCAAAGACAACACAGTTCACTAGAATAAAAAAGATGTATGATTCAAATTAAGAAAATTTATTCATCGTGATTTGGATCATGCAATAATCTGATTCGAATCATGGCAAAATATTTTCTCAAAAATAGTCTTCGAGAAACTTGATTTGGTTCATTAAAAATTTGATCGAATCACGAAGTTTATTTTTTTAATGCTTTATGTTTCGGGATACATGATTCGAATAATATATACGTGTGATTTGAATTATGAACATGATTTTACTAAATGAGTGCGGTTAGAAAAGCGTGATATGAATTAGGGTTTTGTGTGATTCGAATCATGAAGGTTATTTCTGCATATTTTCCAATTTGGAAAACATGATTTGAATCATGGATTAGTGTGATTCAAATCATATGACTCAAATCATGTCTCAAAGTTTCAGTTTTTATGTTTAGTTGATTCGATTCATTTTCTCACTTGATTTGAATAAATCTTATATTTTGACTTGAATCATAAAGGATTTTTTTACATTGTTTATGTGTCATTTATCCATCACATATAAATGCATTTTATCTCCATTATTTTCATAATAGAAAGATTTTTCTTATTAAATTCATTTCTTCCTTAAACATCAAAACTTCATTTAGAGCATGAAAGTTTCTTAACTCAAAAAGTCCGTAAGTTTGCAATGAGAAATGCACTAGGTACTAATGTTTTAAATGAATTTTTATTTCAAGAAAATATGTTTTAGAATTTTGATAGTGAATGTTCTAAAACCGACTTAAGAAGTCAAAACTTCTTATGTCGGCAACTCTTAGGTCGGGCTCGAACCCGACTTAAAAAGTCGTTTTTAACCGACTTAAAAAGTGTTTTTTCTACTAGTGACTTATCCCTAAAGGTGTAAGAGTTTATGTGTTCAAGAATTAACATTCAAGCACTAGTGCAAAGTGACGAATATTATTTTAAAATTTACACCCATTATACTGAAAACAGGTGTAAATATGCAAAGTGACGAATATAATTTTAAAATTTACACCCATTATACTGAAAACGGATGTAAATTAAAAACACGATGGCAAATTTGTAAATAAAATGTCATTTAAAGTAGTAGTGCGTAACAATAAAAACCCTATTTTTAAAAAAAAATTGTGTAAATTAAAAACATTATTATAATAAATTAAAATCATTATTATAATAATATTTCTATTACTCCCATTAAAAATAAAACGGGTATACATTAAAATTGGTTGAAAAATAATTTTATATTTTAATAACTCTAAATATGACTGTTAAACATATTAATAAATATATTTTATCAAATATTATTTGGATAAATAAGTAAATTAAAAGGTGTAAATTAATTAAATTTATATTGTGGAAATAAAATAATAAGAAAACATTTATCAAATATCAAATCTAACACACTACATAGATCAAAAGTTCAAAACCCTCTTGACACCCCATTTCTCTCTATACCCAGTTCTCTTCATCTCATCGTGTGAAAACCCATTTCTGTATAAATCCGTTGTCTTCATCTCATCGCGAGCTCTGTTGTCTTCATCTCATAGCGAGTCCGTTGTCTTCATCTCATCGCGAGCTCATCTCCTTCTTCTCATTACGAGCTCCATCTCCATCATCGCACGGTCATTGTTTCATCGCACATCCGAGAATCCTCTTTCATTTCTCATCATCGCACGGCCATTCTCACAGCTCGACGATGACATGCATGGTTAAAAAACCGGACTAATTGGTATGTCTTTCTTTTTTAATTAGGGTTTAAACTTTTAGATAGAACATTAGGGTTTAAATTTTTAGGTAAAACGTTAGGGATTAATCTTTTAGGTAGAACATTAGGGTTTATAATTCGTATCTGTTACTGTCACAATTTGTTGATACTTGTTTTTACTAATTTATTATGTATTTGATGTTGAATGATGAAAAAAATGAATTGGATTCCCATTGATATGTTCATAGATGAGATTACAACCAGCTACTTCTGAAAACATTAATTTATTTTTCCAACTGCGAAAAAAATGAATAATTATAAACCGTTTTTAGTTCTTATTTGAAAATTTCTATCGATGCAAATTGAATATCCCGAGATTGAAGACCGAGCAAAGCCTAGGCATCATCCTCGTCTGAGCAGGTATAATAAAAAGACCGAGCAAAGTCGCTGAGTCTGTTTTGAGGGGTTGCCGCTACCGGCCATGACAAAAGACTCTTTCTTAAGGTATCTATATTTATTTCTAAACTGTTTGTAAGAATTCCAGAAAATAGAATTGATTCTAGCTTAAGTTAGGATTTGTAGTTTCAAATCATATTAACTTACTGTTTTTAAGTGTTTATGCATCATTGTTCGTGATTTTCTTGGCACTATTGTTGTTTTATTTCTATGTCAGCATGACTATGAGAAAGAGATTAAGGATTTGAAAAAGGAATTGGCAAACTACAAGGCTCAGTTAGAAGCTAAGCATGTTGCACTCATCAAAGCACTTCTTAAGCCGGAACAAAACCAGAAGATGATTCATGAGTTGTCTACTTTGCTTAAGAACTCTGATATTGAGAGAAATAAGTATGTGAACGAATGTTCGGAGGGTAGAGCTAGCAAAGACGGGCTTGAATCGATGACGAAAGAGATGGATGGTCTTAAATTAGAAACTGTGAAAGTTCGGGACCAGCTTTCGCATGTTTTGGGTGAATTGAAGGCCACACAAAGAGAACTTAATAAAGATACTAAAATTTATTCAGCTAGGGAATCGGAATTGAATGCTTTGGCAAAGGTGGAACAGTTGGAAACTGAGTTGAAGATGGAAAGGGAAGAGAATGAGGAACTTGTGCATCAAGTTACAAGTGCAAAGGAAGAGATAATTGAATTGAATAACAATAATCAATCACTCATAGATGAGTTGAAGATGAATAAAGAAAGAGACGTTGAAACACTGGTGGAGATTTCATTGCTGAAATCGAAATCTCATCTGCAAGAATATAGCCTGGCTTACAAGAATGGATCATATGTCAGTGATCAACCAAAGGACGAAGCTAAAAAGTTAAATAGTGAGAAAGCGAAAGCGAAAGACAATGACAGTATCACAATCAGTTTGGAAGAATACAACTACTTGGTTAAAAAGGTTGCGAAGGGAAGTGAAAAAGGAAACGAGATAGAGTAAGAATTGATGAAAAGAGAGCTTGAAAATGCATCATTGAAAATTTCAGAGATGAGGAACCGTGCAGAATAAGATATCAGTAGAGTTGAGTTAGCTGAGAATGGTAAAACGGCATTGGAGGATAAAATAAGGAGACACTGCGAACATAGACTGAGAAAGAAGGCGGCTCTAACCGCGCTTCGCGAGGAATCTACGCCTAAACCGTTTACTCCTTCAACTTCATATGGAACACCGAGTATGTACCAGCCATTAAGTAAAGTTCTCAATATGAAGTTGTAAAAGTTTTTACTGATATGTTTACATTGTTTAGTGTGACTAATACTATGAGTTATTACTTGTTAATTATTGTCAATTACAAAAACTAGTTTAAGTATTGCTGCAATATTTGATTGTGCTAAGCAATAGGATTTGAGGACCAGCGGTTTTGTCTATTTTGTATTGTTGACAGCATTATTGCATAATGGAACTCGACCTCTTTTTTATAAGACAACCCAGTTTCAAGATACTATTGACAACCAGCAAATGTCAAAGCTCTATATGGTTTATAATCTTAATGTATAGTTACTTGAACATTGGGGGCCTTCAAGGAACAATGCTTGAGTTATGGTAAAAGGAAAGCAAAGAGGCCACTTCAATCATAGCTTAAAAGGATCAACTTGTTCTCAGGCTTCCATTTTCTTATCTCAACCTTGGGACAAGGTTTCTTATCTTACGGTCGGTACTATTAGAATGTCAGGTTTGGGCCTAAGCCCAATAAAGGGGCTGAATAGGTAAGTTAGGGTAGAATTACATATGTGGTAGATAGTGGGGGTTGGCAGCCGAATATAAGGGAGGGAACAATGCAAAGGGAATCATTCTGGTAATTTTCGGTTAGAACATTATAGGTTGGGCAGAGGGGAGTTTCACTTCTCTCGGTAGCTATAGCTCTGGGGTTACAAAGTTTTTCTTTTGTAATACAACTAGTTTTCAAATAAAAAATACTATTTCAATTTCTCTTAACTTTGGGTTTCTTTCAGTGTTCTTGCTGCGATAGGATTGCAATATTTTCTTGAATCTAGGTTTTGCCAGTGGAGACATCGGGTTTCTGATTTCATTTCATGTTGTCAATTATTTTGGTTATATGTTTATTGATACTTTGTATTTGAACTACTATAGTCCTCGTGAGTTTGTTTTGATCTGAAATAGGGTCTTGATATGGTTGCAGATAGGAGCTTGTTGAACACTACAAATGAAGAGATTTAAGGGTTTCCATTCATTGTAATGTTTCATATGGGCTTGATAGATTGATATTTATCTCTATGTTGGTTTGTACATTTAAGGTCTTGGGATGCATATGGTGATTGATCTGTCAGCTGTTCATGGGTTACTGCTTAGTTTGTGGGTTGTGCTCACCGTGCTAGGGAGGTTTTTGACATTGCACCTCACACTTTGAAGTGAGCAGGTATATTCTTTATCCCTTTCAATGCTACTTCTACTAAATCAGTTATGTTTTTTGTATAACTATTATTTGGCTACTCTTATTCTATGTACTTGTTTAGATAAGTAGTGGTGAATGGTCATTCAGGAGAATTTGTTGTAGAGTTATGTTCGCTCTGAATATTAGTTTGTTACACTAATTAAATAGGAAGTTATTGAGAGTGAGAGCATACGCTGGAAATTGTAGGCAGAAGAAATTAAAAGGGATTATGTGAGTTGTGGAATTGGGAAGGAGAGATCTGGACCTCTTGAAAGAGTCTATGAGTTATAATAGATGGAAGGAGACTTTTTGTTGTCTATCAGTAATAGAATTTGATAGTTTCCAAATGATTAGTTACAGTAATATTGAGTTTTATGTGAGGAGTACTACATGTTTCAGATGGATAGTGAATTTTTTTAGTGTTGTGTAGTTTCCAAGATGCACTACATCCAACTTAAGTTGTTCATATTAGGTATCGAAGAATGGTACTTTTAATCTTGATCTAGCTTGAAATAACTGATGGGTGAGTCAAGCTATATAGGAATGTACATAAATTGCGTATAACGGAGGGCACCCATCGATAGCTTCATACAATCTCATTCTTAGAAGTTAGTTTTCTTTCACTTTTTTTATTTGCTTAGGAAAAATCTGAAATAACTTAAGAAAGTTTGTTCCAATTTTAAAACCTGGAAGTAATGAGAAATTGTTTAGTAGTGAGAGTCTAATTTAATGATTTGGAAAATGAATATTATATATGTCATTCTCCAATAGTCAAATCTAACTTAACTAATATATGTGCATTTCATTTGTTTCCTTATATTTTATATTTATAAATTTATATGTGCAATTTTGAAAAGGGTTTAAATAAACTTTCAGTCCCTATAAATAGAGTATTTTCCGATTTTGATCCATATAAGTTTTTTTTTTTGCCTCCCTCCCTGCAAAGTTAGTTTTCATTATTTTTACTTCAGGCGTCAAGTTCCGCTACAACAAATACTAATTTGGCATACAAAGGTCTATTAGCGTTGTTGAACACACATGACACTGATATACACGCAAGATGCTATTGACACAGATTATCATTAAATTAATTTTAAAAATTAAAAAAATTATGGGTTTTCCATCATCTTCTTTTGTACCAAATCACAAACTCAAAAAACACAAATCATCTGCCACGTTAGTATTTTTTAAAATTTTTTGTCTTGTCAAATAGCGGCTATATCAGTGTTATAGCATTATGACGAAGCAGAATTTGAACAAATTGCTATTGTTTTGCGATACGCTATTTAATTTAGTATAAATTGTTGCTAAAACACTGTAGCGTAACGGAATTTGAACAAATCATTATTTTCTGCAATATGCAGTCAACACCATTGCACCCTTTAAGTCTTCATACACAATTTTATTTTGTTTCAAACACCAACCCCGTGAGACCTCAAGCCACCACATTGACATTGTTGCCCTTCAGTTAATTTTTGCTTACTATATGGGTGTTGGCATTGCTAAATTGAATTTAAATTTCAGGTTTCTTGTCATAAGGATGAATGATTCAGGGCATCCAGAACCATTAATTATTCTCAAGAATTTGAAAATGAGTCGCATAAGAAATTTGCATGGTGGTACCTTCTATAAAGAAGAATAGGTAATAATAACAGTGATTGAAATTATAAGAATGAAAGACTTTGATCTATGTGCCTCATATTCAATGTGTTTGAGTGTGTGATCAAGTGTGCCATAATTTACTTTTAAGTATGCATCTTTTGTATACAAACATCAGCTGACTTATACACAATTGTCTATTCAAACACTACAGTGGGTGTATATAAAACAAGATTAACTTTAGTAACTTAGATTTGACTATTGATGGCCTGTAACATATAGGTAGGAGACACATTTCATGTACAAGCTCATCAGATGAAAAGAGATACATATGTTGATAAAAATAAAAGTAAAATGAAAATAGTGATAGAATATAAATAAAATGCTAATTAATATAATAACTGTTTTATTAGATTCTTGGATTCCAATTACAT
The DNA here is from genome assembly GCA_022829125.1 of Lathyrus tuberosus. Lineage (NCBI taxonomy): Eukaryota > Viridiplantae > Streptophyta > Magnoliopsida > Fabales > Fabaceae > Lathyrus > Lathyrus tuberosus. Next base: position 2,622,646 of record JALAZF010000348.1, read on the forward strand.
TATTGTTGACATTTATTTAGACAAACAGGTTCACCACATTACAATCTAGATAGTGAATTTCACCATGTTAAACTCCAAACTTGATCTTCCTAGAACTTGGAAAAGCATGACACGGACTTGCTGCGGGAATATCATATTTTGATGTTTGTGGAAGTGGAATATTAGTAGGAAAGGGATGATATTTAACTGGAACTGGTTTACTAACATGGTTTCAAGCTTTGTGAAAAGCATCAACTCCAATAGTTGGCACATCACTCGTCATAACATTAGCATGTAATGATTCATCCGGCGGTGGTTGTCTAATTTGTTTATTATTGACAGCATTATTGCATAATGGAACTCGGCCTCTTGTATGTTTGAATATGAATGCTTTTCTCATTGTGACCTTTGTAATTGCTTTGTCTTGGTCTTATTGTATGTATTTTTAGTGATTGTTTGTGGCAAAACCTTCATGGCGAAGCAAGAATGGCAAGAATTGTTCATGTTGGTATAGAACATCCATTTACTCTTTTTATCTTAACTGCTGCTTATTGTGACAGTTTAATATTCCTCATTGCCATGTTTTAGATGTGCCTTCAAGGTGCAAATGATGAGATTCCAGAATGAATGTCCAGGTGGAATGGCTACAGCAAGCGTATAGGGTGAAGCACTGAGCATTTTTGTCTTGCCACGGCCACAGAGATCCTCTTATATTTTAGTGCATGTGTACCTCCCTTCAAGCCCATTAATCAATTTCTTATGTGTTGAATTTTGCGGTACAAAGTAGGCAGGGTTTTTAGAAGTCTTAAGGAGCAAACTCAGCTTTAGGATCATTTTGTATTCACACTTCACATGCTAATCCAACTTCCAAACTTAACTTTTGTTGTTCCCTTTACAAAATTCTACAAAATTGTATTTCTACAGAATTAACGGTATAAAAAAAAGGATGTAACAGAATTGTTTTTTGTCATAAATTTTATATTGTACCTATTCTAATCATATTTTGTTGAACTTCATACTGCGCGAAAATTTTAGCTCTTACAGGTTTTCTCAAATAAATGATACAACTCAAGTCCTATATATCGCTGCTAAAACAGGTATATATTGTGAAGGAAAAATCATCATCTTTTTGTTTTTTTTTCATTTATCTAACAACATTTAATTGTTTTGTATAGATAAAGGTGGATGTAATATTTGCATTCAATGTCTCCGTTGATGGAAAGTATCTTGCATGGTACATATGTATTCTCTATACTTCTTAGTACTTAAGATGGCACCATTGTCTTTATCTTTAGCTACCTGGAAGCAGGCGGTGACTTAATTTTTTTTGCGGTCTACCTATAGATATCAAGGGTGCATTTTTACAAAAACTTACATGTTATTCCAGCTGAAGTTTTTTTTTCTCTCGTTTTGATTTGATTACCAGAATATGGAGGATCATATTCCAGCTGATGCAGAGTTGGATGAGAAGAATGCTTTAGCCATCGTGTCCGTCGGTAATTTGTTACATTTCGACAACTTTTTCTTAAGATATCAGAGCATAATAATCATGTGAAATGAACTATGCTCCAGCATTGCATTTCTATTTCTGTATTGTGTTGGATATGGAAATTAGATATGATGTTTTGACCACAATTCATAAATTTTTTTGTTAATGGTGGTTTCAGTTGATCAACAACCTTCTTCTATTTTAAATCATGCAAATGGAACCACTGGTTGGGAATTGACACTTGTTACGTCTCCCAGTTCGAATGAGAGTGCTACAGTAGCTAGCAAATTGGTATGCTTTTTTCTTCAATCTTCCCTCGGTCCCTTGCTTGCACATATGCTTTCTATTTCTATTAATAAGCGAGATTATTTATTCGGTATTCAGGTTGGAGGTTTAGATCTGGTTACACTAGACAACCTATACGACGACACACTCAGAAGAAACAACCAAAACGTTAGCTATAATCCATGTGAGCAAGCACTGGCGGGAGGCATGATGGCTGCTCCACCTTCAGCTCAAATGGCAGCTATGTCCAACCAGCAACAATCTTTCATGTATCAAAAACAACAATAGCACACTATTTATAGTTGAAAATTATGATGGTTTTGTCATAGTGGAAATAGGTCTAATTGAATAGAAAATGGAATTCATTTGATTTAGTGAGAATTATATGAATTATATGTTTGTTTTGGTTGTGCTTTTTGTTTACTGAATGTTTAGATGTATATAAAAATATTTGATTAAATGCAATAGATTTAAATCAAATATAATATAATTATGAAAATAAAACAAACATATTCTACTTAAAGCAAATAGGGTGGAAACTTGTCAACATCTATGGTAAAATAGGGTGTAAATTTGTCAACATCCATGGTAAAATCCGATGTAAATTTGTCAACATCCATGGTAAAATCAGGTGTAATATATAATATTTTTACACTATTTAAAGAAAATAGGGTGTAAATTTGTCAATATCCAGAGTAAACATTGCTCATTTTACACCCAATTTTTATCAAATGGGGAGTTAATATGTTTAATTTAAATGCAATTATTTAAAAATTTATACATGTTTTTCTAAAACAGGGTGTAATATTACATATTTATACACCCATTTTAAACAAAAAAGGGTGTAATATACCATCTATAAATGTATACATGTAAACAATTACACCCGATTTCTATAAAACAGGGTGTAATATACTACCTCCGGTCCTTTTATAAGGAACATTTCACTTTTTTAGATTTATTAAATAATTAATGTATCTGGTCTATAATGCAGACCAGATACATTAATTATTTAATGAATCTAAAAAAGTGAAATGTTCCTTATAAAAAGGACCGGAGGGAGTACCATATATATATATATATATATATATATATATATATATATATATATATAAACATTTACACCAGATTTCAACAATAAAATGGTGTAATATAACATTTATTTACACCCATTTTAAAACGGGTGTAAATGTAAAAAAAACGGGTGTAAATTACTCTTTCTGCACTAATGAAGTGTGTTCCTGGAGGAATTTAGAGACTTTCCACCAAAAGGAAGCTTGAGACTCTTGAACAAGTGAACATGTTTTAGATTAAGATCAGGTGGATTTTAATCTCATGGCGTGGAGAGTGTACAAGTTTGAAGCAAATCAAGAAATTTAGGAATAAAATGCTTAGGATTTAAGCTATAGTTCAACATATTTATGTGATATAAAATATGATCCGGACTGCTCCAATGGCTGGGCATGACTCAATCCACTTCTACTCCCAGAACGGCCCAATTGCCTAAGTCCAGCCAATTTAGGGCAGCATTTAACTTTCGGCCCCCTACCGTGCAAGGCTGGTTGGATGACCCACAGGGTCAGCTGCCCCTCCTTAGCAGTTCCTGCCCGTCACGCACGGTTCCACCATCCAGAAATAGTCACGACGCATGTGCCCGCAACTGCGCCTCTGCTCGTGGCAATGGCTTGTTTCGGGCACCTCTGCCCATCCCAACAGCTAGTTTCTGGCAGTTACCTATTCTTTGGGGAACGGTTATCTCGCCCCTAAAATAGGGACCAATGGCCAAGCGCTGGGGGCACTATAAAACCCTCTCATTTGAGAGGGTCAAGTATTCTAAATCATCCTACGATACACATATTTTGTACTTGCCTTTCTTTCACCCAATCCTTACTTTAGCATCGGAGTGCCTTGCAGGTACACCCTTTCCTCATCTTTCACACCCAGCATCGCAGACGTTATCTCTAGCCCACTTCACGTTCTGATCAGCCATCAAGATCAGTGGCGCCGTCTGTGAGAATCCATGTTATCCCCATCTTTCTTCCATCGTAGATTCAAGGCCAAAACAATCCTTCCAAGATTCTGATCAAGGCCAGCCAAGACCATCTCCACGATGCTCGTAACTCTGTTTTTCTCCCCGTCAGTAAGACTGATACTGACGGAGCAGCCCCCTTTCCTGGGAGCGACATCCATCAGCTGAGAGATGGAGCCACCGCATCTCCCTTCCCCGTTCGCGCTGATCACGTTGAGGACTAGCCCTCCCAGGACCACCATGCCTGTCCCGATTCCGCCCAGCGCCGACCCGGTCATGGCGGCCCTCCTTAAGGCCCTCAACAAGACCAACCTCTTAATCCTCCAACATAACGCGAGGATTAGTCCCTAGAAGAGTCCAACCAGCCAAGATCCCCTCCGCCGAGGAAAGAACGCCGAAGATCCCAGAGTCCGCCTCCCCGACGTGAAAGAGACCGTCGGGCACCACCTGAGCCAGAGTCCCAGGAAATCAGAAAGTGCGACCGCATCTCCCCCCAGAGCCAGTACTTCCCGGGAATCAAGAGGACCAGAAGGGACCAGCGAGCAGAGCCCCAGCGGTCGTCTCCGCCCAGAACCAAGGGCCAGGAACGAACCTCATCTCCCCGCCAAGATTGTCGTCCTACCCTTGGGCGAAGCACCCGCTCCCCGTCGTGGTCCAGCAGCAGCAATGACGACGAGCCTCACGGCCCGTTGTCCCAAGAAATCATGGCCATGTACCTGCCAAAGGGGCTAGAAAAACCACTGTCTCTGGGCAAGGACATCGAGAATATCGATGCATTGCTCGACTACCTTAGCGTCCGGGGCGCCATCAAATATAGATTGTTCCCTACCACGCTGAGGAAGAGAGTGATGACTAGGTACAAAAAGCTCCCCGACAAATCCATCACATCATGGAGATAGTTGGGGAGAATGTTCTCCAGACATTTCACGGCCTCCCGTCATCACCCAAAGACCGAAGCCTCCCTTGAGGCCATAATTCAACGGAAAGACAAGCCTCTTCGAGCCTATATCGAAAGTTTCGATAAAGAAGCAGTCCAGGTCTCAATGACCGATGATATAAAGAAGTTCTTGCTCGAGCGAGGACTTCGTCCCCGTATAGAATTTGCCAAAGTAGTTGGCATTGAAACCCCGGCAACGCTTAACGCCCTCCTCCTCAAGGCACAAGCGTACATCAAGTACGAGGAGAAAGAAGCTGCTAGTTCTGCCTAGGACTCAAGGCACCAAGAGAGTGTCAGGCCCTCCAAGCACGAGGAACCCTCGACCTCTCGTCGGGGAGATAGAAGACGCGAAAACCGCCCCCGGGAGTCCCGGGACAACAAAGGACCCTCCGGCCGCTTCCACAAATACATTCCACTGACCGTATCCATGGAGAAGATCCTCTCCGAATGTTCCAACTCGGAGTTATGACAAGCAGGGGTCCGATTCCCTAAACAGATATCGGTCAAGTCGAATACAGACAAGTCAAAGTATTGTCGATTCCACAAGAGCCAGACCATATGACCGATGACTGCATCCACCTGAAGGATACCATTGAGATACTAATCAAGGACGGTCACCTGAAATAGTTCGCCAAGAAGAAGGATGCTCCATGGCAGGATGCCTAAGAGTCCAAGAAGGTCGAGGAAGATGTGCCTTCCTCGAAAGAGACAAACCTTTAGGTCGCCATTAGCATCTCGCGGCCTGAGGACTTCTACATCCCCAAGGGACTCAACGTTCCCCCTTACTTCGCTGCGCACAGCCCATGGTAAACCTTCCCCTCCGCTATGGTCATCTTCGGAGGGGGCTTCAACAAGGTTACTATGGGCTCCGTCAAAAGGAAGTTCGAACATATTCTCAGCACGAGCTCGAACCGGAGTACCACGCTCGACAAAGTCCGGGGAGATTTTGTCCCCATCACCTTCAACCGTGAGGAACTCCTCGGTGCTCGTGAGAGCTCAAATGGCCAACTTTGACGTTCACTGAATCCTGGTCGATCAAGGCAGCTCGGTCGACATCATGTATTCCCAGCTATTCTCCACCCTCCAGCTGGATGAGACATGCCTGACGCCTTACGTAGGTTCTGACCTACAAGGCTTTAACGGGTCGGTCACAATGCCTTAGGGGTATGTGGAACTAATCGTAACATTCGGGTCTGCAGAGACGGTCGGGTCTATCAAATTCCAGTTCCTGGTCATCGACTGCCCCTCCCTCTACCAGTGCATCTTTGGGCGGCCAACTCTGGCCGAAGTTGTGGTCGTGCCCTCAACCGTACACCTGAAGATGAAGTACTACACTTCTAAAGGTCTCGTCGCCACACTGCATGGAGACATAGAAGCAGCGATGAGATGTTTCGTGGCAGCCTCCAAAGGGCTGAATACTATCACCGCAAAACTGAAGACTTTCAGCAAGCTTGCCCTGCCCAGCAGCTCTGAAGAGGCAAAGCCGCTGCCCTACATCGACTCTATCGACCTTGAATGCTGCTTCTCCGAGGACGACTAGAGGGAGCAGAAAAGGAAGGGGAAGGAGATCCAGCCATGTTCGAGCAGCCCTTAAACTTCAACCAGTAGTGGCGAGACCTCTCATCCGATGTGCCCAATTCTGGATGGCGAGTTCAAACTTGTCCTGCTCAGCGGCAACCCCCAGCGAGGAGTGAAGATTGGGACCGGACTCCCCGACCTAGCAAGGAAACAGCTCAAAGTCTATCTCTGGGAGAATGCAAATTTGTTCGCTTGGAGGGCTGCGAAAATGCCCGGCCTAGATCTTGAAGTGGCCTGCCACCAGCTCACCATCGACCCCGCCGCTAGGGCAGTAGCTCAACGTAGGCAAAAGCAGTCTCCGGAGAAAACGGAGGCTGCCGAACAAGTTGTAAAATACCTCCTAGAGGAAAACTTTATTTCAGAGGCCAAGTACACTACTTGGCTGTCTAATGTTGTACTCGTTAAAAAATCAAATGAAAATGGTGCATTTGTGTTGACTATACCGATCTCAATAGGGTCTTCCCTAAAGATGCATATCCCCTCCCCAACATAGACAAATTAGTTGATAATTCTGCTAGTTTTAAATTGTTATCTTTCATGGAGGCGTATTCGGGCTATAACCAAATACCCATGGCAAAAACCGACAAAAGGTACACAGCTTTCATGACCGAATTGGGCAACTATTACTACAACATAATGCCTTTCGGCTTGAAAAACACTGGCGCTACCTACCAAAAGATGATGAACAAGGTCTTCCGAGGAGAAATTGGGAATATGCTCGAAGTCTATATGGACTACATGATCATGAAATCCCACGAGGAATCCGATCACATGATCCATTTGAGGAAAGTCTTCGAGCAGGCCAGGAAGTACAGGATGTGCTTCAACCCGGCGAAGTGCATGTTCGAGGTACGAGCGGGCAAGTTCCTCGGCTTCTATCTAACAGAACAAGGAATTGAAGCTAACCCCGACAAGTGGAGGGCCTTCTCTGAGTTCCCTACCCCAAACTCGATGAAGTCCATCCAATACCTCAACGGGATGCTCGCTTCGCTATCCCGTTTTGTGGCAAAGTCTGCTCAGCACACACTCCCCTTTTTTAAACTCCTCCGCAAGGAGACAACCTTCGAGTGGACAAAGGAATGCGACCAAGCCCTCCTCCACCTAAATTGAGCAATATCAAAACCGCTTGTCCTCTCCCGGCCAGATAACGGTGAAACCCTATATCTCTATCTCGCCGTCGCGACTGAGGTAGTCGGCGCCACCCTCATTCGTGAAATGCCCGACGGGCAGAAACCCATATACTTCATGGGCAAAGCGCTGCAAGGACCGGAACTAAGATACTAGCAGATAGAGAAGGTGGCCCTGGCCCTTATCAACGCTGCGAGGAGACTGGGGCACTACTTTCTGGCCCACACAATCGTGGTATGCACGGACCAACCCGTGAAGCAAATGATGGGACGACCAGACATGGCCAGCAGAATGCTCAAGTGGTCGCTGGAACTGTCCGAGTTCGATATCCAGTATGAGAGTATAAAAGCCCTCAAGGCTCAGGCGCTGGAAGACTTCGTCGCGAAGATGACCTTGCCCAATTCCCCTATTTGCGGGGCCCGCAGGTGGACAATCTTCGACGGGGAATCCAACTCAGCAGGAAATGGGGCAGGTATCATCTTGGAAAATGAGGAAGGAATCCTCGTCGAGGTCTCACTTACCTTGTCTTTTCCCACTTCTAACAATCAGACTGAATACGAAGCCTTCCTCGCAGGCCTACGTCTCGCCGAAGACCGGAGCCAAGGAAGTCATCATATGCACTGATTCTTAACTCGTGGCCCTCAAGGTTCGAGGAGAATATCAGGCCAAGAACGATAACTTGTCTGAATACTTGACCATGGTCAAAGAAAAGATGACAAAGATCACATCAGTAGAGGTAAAGCATGTTCCCTGCGAACATAATGTTCGAGCAGATGTTTTGTCAAAGTTGGCGAGCATGAAGAAGAAGGGTGAAAACAAACCTATCATCCAGGAAGTACTTCCTCGACCCAGCATCAAGAAAACTTCCATGACCCTCGACGTGCTCGTCGTCGGAACAGCAGCTGCTGGATGACTCCAGTTTACAACTACCTCGCCAAGGAAGAACTACCATTCGACCCCAAGAAAGCCAGCGTAGTCAGGCGCAGAGCCTGCTCCTATGTCTTGGTCGAAGATAAGCTCTACAGACGAGGGTTCTCCATCCCTCTACTCAAATATGTCGAGGAAGAGATGGTCACCGACGTCTTGCGCGAGATCCACGAGGGGATTAATGCCTAGCACCTTGGGGAAAGATCCCTCGCCAGGAAGGCTCTACGAGCAGGATATTACTGGCCAACCATGCAGCATGACGCAAAGGAACATGTGAAGAAATGTGACAAATGCCAACGGCACGAGGACATGCACTTGGCACAACCCAATGAACTCAAAGCAATGTCCTCTCCGTGGCCCTTCGCATGGTAGGGCCTGGATATCCTGGGACCATTCATCGTGGGGTCGAATCATAACAAGTACCTGATATTAGGCGTTGACTACTTCACAAAATGGATAGAGGCAGAGGCTCTGGCCAAAATAACGACCCACAACATACTCCGCTTCTACAAGCGGAACATCCTTGCCCGCTTCAGCATCCCCCAAGCAATCGTCACCGATAATGGGACACAGTTCACGGACAAAAATTTTCAGGAGTTCGTCGCCTAACTGGGCACCAAGCAGCACTTCACATCCGTCGAGCATCCCCAGACTAACGGATAAGCTAAAACAGCAAACAGGGTGATCCTACGAAGCCTTAAACGAAGGTTACATAAAATGAAGAAACAATGGGTCGAGGAGCTGTACAGCGTACTCTGGGCCTACCGTACTACACCCCACTCTTCGACTGGGGAAACCCCTTTTTCGTCTAGCGTACGGAACTGAGGTAGTAATCCCCATCGAGATACACATGCCCTCCAGGCGGACTGAATCCCCCTGGACGAGGAGACAAATGGCGAGGCATTAAGGGAGGATGTCGATCTTGTCGAAGAGGTCTGCTCAGGAGCAGCCCTGCGCGTGGCCTCACTAAAACAAAAAATCGCAATTAGGAACAGTGCCAAAGTTATATGACAAGAATTCCAAGTGGGCAGCCTCGTCCTAGGAAGGAATCACAAAGATTCTCGAGAAGGCAAACTCGCCGCTAACTGGGAAGGGCCCTATCGTGTTCAAGCAAAAGCAAAAAATGGAGCCTACTACCTAGAGCATCTCAATAGGGAAGAACTCGCTCGACCATGGAATGGCGAAAAGCTAAAACAATATTATAGCTAAGGCCTTAGCTGTCGGCATGCTTCGTCAACACAACAAGCATAATGTACCAACCACAAATGTGTGCCCAGGTACAAGCGATGCATACCAAAATAAATCAAGGCAGACTCTCGCTCGGGAATGAGATAAACCCATGCCCGACCGTGGTCCCTCGACCGAGCCCGCCGTCGTCCAAGTACCATGACAGGCAGAACACCCAGCTCGCGATGGGAAGTTCACATCGCAAACTCAAGCTGCAAACCCGACCTGAGCTCCGCCCACATGCCCGGAAGCTACCCAGGCCTTTCGACCAGTTCCCCTCACTACCAAACACACCTAAGTCGAGTGAACCCCAAAACAACAAATCATTTAAAGTTACCCTTATAACGGGCACACGCGTATCGAGCAACATTTCAACACTTAGAGAAAATAAAGAAAAGTAAAGACATGCGCGAAAACAAATCATGCATAACCGACCACAAAGGCCGGGAATAAATATTACAATAAGAAGTGGCCACGAGGACCACGATTGTACTTGTTACATCACCAAGGGGCCAAGTCTCATACAAAAAATAAGTTACAAGAATACGGCACGCATGCCGAAGAGACAATTGAAAAGAAAATCACTTGTCCATATGCTGAGGCTCGTCACGGGCAATTTGTGCATGCTCCTCGCCGATTTAAAGCAACTCGGGGATGACGGTTCTGCCGTCTGCGACCCTGTAGAGGAACCCGGCTCCCTCGGCGGACAACTCAACTTCGGGGTTCAGGATCCTCAGCTCCGCCACGACATTGTTGAAGAAATCCTCAGCGATGCCTTCACAATCATCCTCCGCCTGGTTGATACGGGCGACCAGCTCAGCCCGAGTCTTTAGCTTTTTCACTTCCTCGTTTTCGTCCTCAGCGGGAGCAGCAGCGGTCCTCAATTGCTTGACCAGGTCTTCTGAAACTTTCTTTTCCGCGGCAAGGTTGTCTTTCTCCCTGTTGACCTTGGTTAGTTCATCCTGGGAATTTTTCACCGCCTCCTCGACGGCCCTGGCCTGCACCTCCTAGGACTTATTCAACTTTTCTTCCAGATCCGCAATCGCAGCCTAGGCCTTCCTTAGCTCAGAGTCGTGATGGGAACCCTCCTTGGTGTAGACCATCGCCATTTCCAAGACCCTAATCAGGGCAGAAGCATTCTAAGCTAGCATTACCCTTTTTCTCGGGCGGTCCATCTCCTCGAGATTCAGAGACTCCGCCCGAGGAATTGCCAATGAATGACCTTCAAAGAACCTTTTTTTATGGAGGCACGGGGGCAGCTCAAACCTACTCTTATCCCCCTCCTTGCTGAGGTCCACAATCTCGCCCGTCCGTGTGCGCTTGGGCCTCGAATTAACGGGCACAGGGGATGTTTGGACGGCTGGGGGAGTAGACGAAGAGGTCCCCGACCTCGTTTGCGGAAGAGGCCCTTGCTGGCTGAGGCGACTCTTCCCAATTATTATGCCCCTCTTGACCTTCGTCTGAGCATTCTTCACCATCCATTCATGGGCAGAAGACATTTTACCTGCAAAAACACAACGAGCACATTTGTAAAAGGAGAGGATAACAGTCCAAACAAGCTAAGAAATAAAGGCTACCCAGCAATTCTAGAGCGTCATCTCGAGTGCGGCACTCAAGGAGCTCCTTCGTATTGATAAAACGGCTCTCCACCGTGAGCCCCCATCTTCCTCGTAAATTGGATCATCGCTCTTAGTCACGCACTGAAAAGGGGTGAAACTGTTGACAAAACCCACCAGCTTCGCGTAGCTGACCTTGTCATCTTCTTTCAGCATATCCAGGGTGACGGTGTAACCATCTGTTCCCAGTGTGAAATGATCCCCGCTCCAGTAGAAGGGGAACCTCAATAACCTCTGCCCCTGTATCTTGCCCTCCTCGTCGACAATATCCTCCTCGTTCTCGTCTGTCAAGACCTCCTAGACAAACGTGGAGTCAGTGGCCCTCTCCGACACAAGCTCAATAATATAAAACCTCTCCTTGAAAGTCCTAATGGACTCAGAGAAGGGTTTGAACAACTTCTTCCCCTGCTTCAGGGAGACCCAGCCGAACTTCCTCCCCGAAACTTGTCGCTAAAGGTCGAAGACTGTAAAGAAAAGGGGGGGTAGCTCCGATCTCCAGGAAGTCATATGTCAACTCGAATGCCCGAATGAAGGCAATGGAGTTAGGATGTAGCTGCGAGGGCACCAGATCCAGATGCACGAAGATTGACCTCTGAAAATCCGTGAAGGGCAACCTCAGCCCTATCTCCTTGAAGACGTATTCATACATGGAGAACATCTCCCCGTACGCCGAGCAAATACGATCGTCCTCTCTGGGGAAATGGACCTTCCACTCCCCCTCAGCCCCCCATTGTCGTGAAGGCGTCACTGGTGTATGAGGCAAAGATGGAGGCATGCTCTCCAGGTTCCGCAACGGACCACTCTTCCGCGGTAATCCTCAAGGGAGGGGTTTCGTCAACATCCAGGGGAGTAGAGGTGTCTTCAGCGTCACTGTTTTCCGAGGAGCTCCCCTCGCAGAAGTCTCTAAGAATTTCATCCTCGGTTTTGCGTTCCATCTCCTTTACCTGAAAAGCAGAGGACAAAAGTAAATTCGATGACAAACTCAAATCCACTCTTCCACCGCTAGTCAAGTGAAAGGGCGCGCGAAGGCCCGAGGACAACGTCCCTGACCTAATCCCTACTCAAATGGAACAGCTATGGCGCGAGAAGATGCCCAGGGCAATCCCTCTAATGCACGCGGGAAGATCCTCCCCGGTTCGCTACCCAGAACCTCCGTTGAAGATCCACCGGAAAACTCATGAGTACACCAGAGAATTCATGGTCTCCGCCGGCGATAAACATTTTCGTCGTTGCAACGGCATCAAAATCAACCAAAAGGCCTAAATTCCTAAGGTTCCGGCGACGCCGGCAGCTGTAAAAAATGGCCAAACCACTACCTGCCACCAACAGTCACCGAAAACTTCCCCTACACTACCTAATTTCACCCTAACAACATGCATTCTAATGAAACAGAAAGTGGAAAAACCTAAAACAAAGATTAGTTCAAGTAAGTTACGTGGTCGAGGAAGAAGTTAAAGGGTCGAAGAGCTCTGACCGGTGCTTGCACGGTGGCTGAACGGTGTAGAACGACGGTAGACGGTGGAGCACAGAACAGAAGAACAAGGGAGGAGAGAGAAGCAAAAAGTGAAAATGAGCAGCTTCTCCCTCTATTTATAGACAATCTGTGGGCACGTGCACGAGCACGCGCGGCTAGGGGCATCAGCATGACCCTAGCCTAGCCATCATTGCGCATTAAATGCAGCACGTGGATTGAGGCACTCGTGGCACTTCACCTCTTCAGATCACATCAACCGTTGGCCTCCCCGCAAGTTGGGTACGCCGTGCAACGTTACAGGTCCCCCGGACAAGGGCTCCCTCAGGCACCATAAAACAACCTCGTCGACAAGCGACGACCATCTCCGGACCTCCCAGGGACTGCGAGCTACCCTTAAGTTATCACTCTCATGCTCAGGAGCAACGACTTGGTGGGCTCCTGTTCCGGACTAACCCAATGGCTAGGCATGGCTCAATCCACTTCTGCTCCCAGAATGACCCAATTGCCTAAGTCCAACCAATTTAGGGCAGCATTTACCTTTCTGCCCCTACCGGGTAAGGCTGGTCGGATGACCCCCAAGGTCAGTTGCCCCTCCTTAACAGTTCCTGCTCGTCACGCACGGTTCCACCATCTAGAAACAGTGACGACGCCCGTTCCTGCAACTGCGCCTCTGTCCGTGGCAACGGATAGTTTCGGGCACCTCTGTCCGTCCCAACGGCTAGTTTCTTGCAATTACCTATTCTTTGGGGAACGGTCATCTCGCCCCGAATATAGGGAACAATGGCCAAGCGCTTAGGGCACTATAAAAACCCTCTCATTTGAGAGGGTCAGATATTCTAAATCATCTTACGAAACACATACTTTGTACTTGCCTTTCTTTCGCCCGATCCTTACTTTAGCATCGGAGTGCCTTGCTGGTACACCCTTTTCCATCTTTCACACCCAGCATCGCAGACGTCATCTCTGGCCCACTTCAGGTTCTGATCAGCCGTCAAGGTCAAAATATGTATAAAAAGACCTAATAAATCATTAAGTTTAGTGGAAGACAAAAAAATTCCAATGAACATTCATCAGAGACTGAATTATGTACCATAAAAGGAGAGAAGTCATCGACCAGGATAAATCTTGCATACCCCTCTCTCTCTCACTCATATTTATTTCAAATTTATAATATCTAAGATATAGGTTTTATTTCCTTTTTAGGACTGCATGTAATAGACTTTAAATATCTATTTTTAGAGATTTATTTCTTAAACCTATGTTTTGTTATATTTAGTCTCCAAATGATCATTTTGTAAATTGTTTTGTAAAGATATAATATAGAACACTTATGAATTTAATCTAGATTAATTCAAACTTTTCAATTTGAATTAATAAAGATTAAAGCATAAATTGCTAGTATCTCGTTATCATTGCTTTGTAATCTATGAGTGGTTGGGTATAATCTATCTAATTATGCACAATTTTGAAAAGGTTTTTCAAACAATTTTAGTTTCACAAAAACTCTTATTTACAGCTTTTTAAAAAGGATAAAGTTGATTTAACCTCCCTCCCTTTTAGACTCCTTCCAAGCTATATTCACGAACAAATTATTCATAAAGATTCTCAAAGATGACTATGTTGCTAGTATTGATAGCTTCAAAAAATTTCTATACGAAAGAATCAAGTTAAAAAGGGAGAAGATTCTCAAAGAATTGATGCCCTTCACATAAAGTTAAACACTCTTTGGAATGTTTTTGGAAAATGGTATCCTACACCTTTTGATTATGGGTTTTTTTCTTCTGTTTTTTCATATTCAACCATTGAAGATCTCAAAAGGGTTTTGGTCAAAGAATCATGAAGTCTTTCTCTAGTCATCCTTCGTTTATTTTTATACACATTGAATTTCAATCCATATTTGATTAAAAACAAAATGTCTGATGTTGGATTAAAATTCATGGTCTTCCTAATATTTGAGGCCACGAATTCTTTATACAATCACAAGAGGCATTAGAGTCCCTCTAGCTAAATCCAACTAATAACAATAAATTTGAATAGTATGTATGAATCTTAAAAGATATGGATCTATTGGAATTTTGGCGTGAATTCCATCTAGTTAAACAAGTCAAGTATGCATTTCATGTGGATCTGAAGTAAGAAAGACTTCCATCCTTTTGTTCATTTTGTCAAACTAAATTAATGGTTGAAAAATATAATAAGATAATTAATTAAGTCTCCCTTTGAATCCTTTTCCATTTTTTATATGGTAATCCTTTTTGAACCCATAATGATGCTTCTTATATCCTGACTATTTTACAAAATAGTTATACAACAATGTCGCAAATGAAAAATGTTTGATCAAAACTAAAATACTTATACTATGAATGAGTATACCATATGTATAATGATTATAAATAGCCTCCCAATAATATTTAATTCCAATTGAGTTATCTACGGCCAGTTCTCAAACACTGTTAAGATTGATTCTTTTAAATTCATAAAGAGGAAAAAACATTAAACGTAAAATATTATTGAATAACCATAAGAAAATTCATCTAAGGAAAAAATATATATAAATGAATCACATGGTTCACACATATAGAAGAAAATTCATGTAAGGACACTTAATATAGGGAAACCAACCACTCATCTTTAAGGGAATCATGACCAATTCAATGCAAGAAACAATATATTGCAAATGATTAGGGATGAATTCCTTAATGATTCCTCACTTTCTACTTGCTCCAATGTCTCATAATATGCTTCTTCTCTCGTAAAATTCAAAACCCAAACACCTGAATGTGTTTGCAAATATATAGAAAAATATTGTTTTTGCATAATCGTGCCATTCTACCCAAATGGCGTGTCATGATTTTGGATGTTGATGACATATAGGCATGTGGATCACAAATATCATTTTTCTATGCCTTGTGTGAATTTCGTGATTTTTTTCAATGATGATTTTTTTTTCAATGCTCAAATTGCGCCCTTCTTCCTGATAGGTTCGACGTGATTTTGTCTACTTTTGTAAATTTTCTTCTTTTCTCTCAATTATTGTGTGAAAAGCTTCTCCTTCATTCGTCTCCATAACTTGTGAAATACCAGATAATCGTTAGGATGATTTTTGGCACAGACCACTCTTTTCTGCAATTCATCATAATCTTTATTAAATCCTATATAAACATAGACAATAAAAACAAAAGTACTTAAAGTGAATTTATCGGCATATCTTTTGAGTCGGATGGGGGTGGTATGATATTGCTCCACATGATAGGCTTATATTCCCGACGATCAAATATCCATATGATCTGGAGACAAGCGCTTTAAGCTGGAACTAGAGTTGCATAATCTTTTGCTAAAGTTTATGCTCTTCAATCGCTTCGAGCATGTGTTCCACCATAATGTATCATCTTATCATGAAAATAAATAAGAGAATCATGTACACAAAGTTATCACAAATTGTGTCAATGTTCATGTCATACCCAAAGTATTTAAATGGTAATTTGAAGACCGATAAGATGATTATGTCTAATGGAGTTTTGTCTTTGATGATTTTCTCTATGCTTGATGAGATGGAAGGGGTAGAACCTTCAAATACTCCGACAACTAAGCCAATGAATGAATAAGGCAATAAGTGATATTTTTTAGGTTTTTGAGAGAGTGTACCTTGACTCGACGTATGTGGGCCCTTATATAGAGACCCCATTAGGATATCTGAATACCAACGACCTTTATTTCAATCATCACCATCCAAGTAGCCATGTGATATAAAGTAACTTATTATGTTATCTAACAATCCTCCTTCACTCATCTTCCAGGTGTTTGAATTTCTGGGACTAAGTAATAAGCCAATGAGTGATATTTTTTTGGTTTTTGAGAGAGTGTACCTTGATATGACGTCTTTGAGCCCTTAAATACGGATCTCATTAGGATTTATGGAGACTAATGACCTTTATTTCAACAATCATTATCCAAGTAACTATATGTTAGAATGTAACGTGTTCTGTTATCTAACAATCCTCCTTGACTCATCTTCCTGGGTCAAGTGTTTTTGTAACACCCCCAATCTACCCCGGGTAATTAAAGCGGTAACAAATAATCAGAGTATAATTAAAACATTCATGGCATAGACGGGGGCGTCACATCACTAGTAATGAATTATAACAACCTGTTCATATAGATATGCAACAATCAGGTAGCAACATAAACAAAGGAACTCAGTTCCTAACACCCACAATTCAGATACAAAATAAAAGCGGAAAATCTGCAACTGAAATCTCATATATAAACATAGAAGTTTGTCTGTCATATTCAGAGTCATACATGTAAAATCCAAAAAGATATATATATATATATACACATAATCACATAACGATCTCCCCGACTACCCGGTGCTACATATCAGAGCCGACCGACAAAAGAATGAAGACATAATCTTCACAAAAAGACCTCCAGCATCTAATCTGCAATGCCTCATAGAGCATTTAAAACAGCAGAAGGATGAGAAACACAATTATAATATAGTTGCATACAATTATGTAATAACATGAAATACGCATAAAAACATTCTCACCACAACACATACCATAATTCAATTACAAGACAACACAATTCATAATTCATGCATCCATCACTAAGGCATATCAATCATGTTCAATACATTTATCACCAATATATATATATATATATATATATATATATATATATATATATATATATATATATCAACTCATCTATCTCATTCACAATTTCTCACACATAATCAATCCATTCATGACTTATGCAAATGCAGAGAGACCGACACAACGACTCTATGCAAATGCGGTACCATTCCATCCATCATTCTCATCATTAATTCACTCAGGAATGATTGGAATCATCACTTGTTACTTAGTGTAACTCCCCATCGGGCAAACGATGTTCCCTGTCGCTTTAGGCCCTCTTTGTATAAGGCCCACGACGTTTATGGATCGCTTTAAGTCCTCTTTATATAAGGCTTACGATCCGATCACTTTAGGTCCTCTTTGTATAAGGCTCACGATCGTCTATAACGTCGCTTTAGGTCCTCTTTGTATAAGGCTCACGACCGTTACAGCAGATTCCCTCTAGAATTGTTTTGTCGCTCATACCCCACAAGGGCACACGACATCACAAGATGCATATCATGATACTTGGCATACAAATGACTCATGACAATCAATTGCACATACATATATAATCATGTGAACCATCTCAACCTCAATAATTATGCATTGCAATCAAACCCAAAATAATGCATTTATTTGCCATAAGGCCATAAACCATCATCACAACATTTCATCACATGCATTCACATCATATAACAGCACACAAGCTATACGTTATATATCAAAAGCATATCACATGATAACACATCAATCACACACAATTACGACGGTAAAAGTCGACAAAACGACACATTTCCAAATTCCCGACACAATTAAATCGGCCACTAATCTCAAAACCATTTTTATAAGAAAGAACATCTCATTAGCTTTCCAACGCATCCGACCATGCCTCAATCTGAGTTACGAATCAAAAGTTATGAAGGATACAAGATACAAAAATCCATCACATTCGCTCCAGTATTTGCTAGGCGAACACCAGCGAACCGTGGCAGAGAAAAACCAGTATAAAGTTTGCTAGGCGAACGTCGTTAGCGAACATTCGCTGACCTTCGCTGACGGGTTCGCTAGGTGAACCCTCGAATGCTGTTCGCTGGGCTTCGCCCCAGGTTCGCTAGGCGAACCATGCAGAATTCAGAAATTCAGCAGCGCTGTTATGGGTCCAAAAACAACATTTCATTAACCAAAATCACTACCAAACCATAACATTACCACCAAAACATTCCCCAATCACAACCACAAGTATTCTACAACATTTATACCGCATTTCGACCGTGAAAACATCGATTTCTATTCGTTTTTCTCATTTCAACCTAGAATGGAAAAGCTATGAAAAACCAGCAAACATTCAAACACACACATACATATTCATACACAAGTATAGCATAACCGAGTTTCGCACCCTTACCTGATTCGTGCTTTGAAGTGTCGGTTGAATCGATTTCTTAAACTCCAAGTTTTCCTCTTTTTCTTCTTCTCACTCTCTATTTCTCTTAAACTTCTTTTTCTCTCTTTCTAATCTCTATGTTTCTATTTTATGAAAAAAATAACCAAGCAAAATAACCAAAATACCCCTACGCTCCATTTTCTCGCAAACGCTCTCAAACGCGATAAAACATAATAACGACAAACATAACATATTTACCAACTAAAACCAAGAATAAAATAATATAAAAGCAAAAATAATTAAATCGGCTCTGTTGTGAATCGGATACCTTGGAACAAAGTATTTACAGTTTCTTTATGATCAAGAAACTCACAAGGGTTATGGTTAACAAAGAAAACAAGAGAAAAAACAACAAGGATTGGTTATAAAACTGTTATTCTTTCCTTTCTCCTTAAAACAAGGATTACAAGTATACATGAATAACAAACTAACCACTCTCACTCTTTCTAGGTTTTGTCACACTTTAGAATGAGACTAGCATGCTATTTATAATAAAACCTAGCACACTAAACTAATGGGCTTTTAACAAAATACCCATTAGAAGCTAACTTAGGGTACAAGCTAACTTAAACAATTGGATCCTTAACACAAGGCCCAATTCAATATGCTAACAACCCTAGCAATATTAACTAATACATGTTAGAACAACCTTCGACTACAACATGTATTATTTCGACAGTATAACACTTCGACACCGGATGTGAACGGACTTCGACCTCATGCTTAAAACTAGAGTTTGATCCAAATCTCACAAATCTCCACCTTGGATCTAACTCTAACAAGAAAAACGAACTAGTTTTCTTCATGCAGCTTTATCAACTGCATACAGTGGAAAAACTTGCAACTTGGCAATGTCTTGGTGATCATATCAGCAGCATTATGATCTGTCGAAACCTTCAGCACTTGGACTTCTCCACACTCGATTACCCCTCTGACGAAATGCAGCCTCACATCAATGTGTTTGGTTCGCTCATGATAAGCTGAGTTCTTCGACAGGTGTATTGCACTTTGACTATCACATTTAACAGTGATAATTGGACCTTGAAGTTTCAGCTCCTTTGCAAAGCCTTCAAGCCACACTGCTTCTTTCACAGCTTCAGTTAAGGCAATATATTCCGCTTCAGTGGTTGATAAGGCAACCACCTTCTGAAGTGTTGCTTTCCAACTGATTGTTGTCCCAAACATAGTAAACACATATCCAAAAATAGATTTTCTGGTATCCATACAACCTGCATAGTCAGAGTCGACATATCCTTCGACTGTTGTTTTACTATCACCACCCAAGGCTCTACCATAAATTAGAACTCTATTCAGAGACCCATTTATGTACCTTAAAATCCACTTCAATGCTTGCCAGTGAGCCTTTCCAGGATTCGCCATGTACCTGCTTACAAGACTTACTGCATATGCTATGTCGGGTCTAGTACAGACCATAGCATACATTAAAGAACCAACTATATTAGCATATGGAATGCTATTCATATAAGTTCTTTCAACATCAGTATTGGGACACTGATCTATACTCAGCTTGAATTGAGGGTTTGTCGAAGTTACAACAGGCTTTGAATTCGACATACCATACTTTTCGAGAATCTTCCGTAGGTATGCCTCTTGAGATAAGCATAATTTCGACTGCTTTCTATCTCTTCGGATGTTAATCCCAAGAATCCTGGACGCAGCTCCCATATCCTTCATTTCGAACTCCTTAGTGAGTTCAGCCTTCACCCTCCTTACCTCTTCGACATTGTTGCTTGCTATTAGAATATCATCCACATAAAGCAACAAAATAACAAATGAATTACCAGGTCGAAATCTAAAGTAAACACAGTGGTCGAACTGACTTCTGATGAAACTTATGCGTGCCATGAACTTGTCGAATCTCCTATTCCACTGTCGAGGAGATTGTTTCAGTCCATATAAAGATCTCTTCAGCTTGCACACATAATCTTCCTTCCCCTTTTCGACATACCCTTCAGGTTGCCTCATCAGGATTATTTCATCTAGATCACCATACAAGAACGCAGTCTTCACATCCATCTGTTCCAGTTCAAGATCGAACTGTGCCACCATGGCTAACAATATTCGAATGGATCTATGCTTTACAACAGGCAAGAACACATCATTGAAATCGACACCTTCTTTCTGAGTGAACCCCCTAGCAACCAACCTTGCCTTGTATCTTTTCGACGCCACTCCTTTGATTCCTTCCTTGACTTTGAAAATCCATTTACAGCTGACTAACCTGGCTCCAACAGGTTTCTTGATCAGTTCCCATGTGTCGTTGTCATGAAGAGATTTCATCTCATCATCCATGGCTTTCAGCCATTCAGTCTTCTTTTGACTCCTCATAACTTCCTTATAATCTCTAGGTTCTTCGTCGAGAACCTCACTTGCAGAGATTAAGGCATAAGCTATAAGATCTGTATACCCAAGTCTATGAGGTGGCTTGATGACTCTTCTCGACATGTCTCTTGCTAACAAGTAGTCATTATCAGTTTCCTCATCTTCGACAACATCTTCTATTTCGCCTTTGACTTCATCTGGGGTACGCACTTCAGCATCAACATGCTCCACCTCAACAGGAATCTCTCCCTGTTCCAGCTCTTCGTCAGCAACATTAATTTTCCTGAAAGCCATCTCAGCTTCATTGAAAACTACATCTGGACTGGTGATACACCTCCTGTGACCTGGCTCTAGGCACCATAGCCTATAAGCTTTGACTCCTTCAGGGTATCCCACGAACATGCACTTCAGAGCTCTAGGTTCGACCTTGTCTTGTCTAATGTGAGCATAGGCCACACAGCCAAATACTCTCAGTCTGTCGAGACTAGGTGGATTTCCTGACCAAACTTCTTCAGGTGTCTTCATATCTAATGCAGTCGAAGGACATCTATTTATCAGATATGCAGCTGTCGAAACAGCTTCAGCCCAAAACACCTTCTTCAATCCAGCACTAACCAACATGCATCTAACCCTTTCAAGGATTGTTCGATTGAATCTCTCAGCTAAGCCATTTTGTTGAGGAGTACCTGCTACAGTCTTATGCCTTGCAATCCCAGGCTCAACACAGTAACTGTCGAACGCTTTGTTACAGAACTCAAGGCCATTGTCGGTTCTTAACCTCTTAACCTTTCTGCCAGTTTGAGTTTCGACCAGAATCTTCCAACTTTTGAAGTTCTCAAAAGTTTCATCCTTTGTCTTCTGAATGAATACCCATAGCTTTCTGGAATAGTCATCAACAATGGATAGAAAATACCTTGCACCTGAGTGTGAAGGATTCCTTGCAGGCCCCCAAAGATCAGCATGAATGTAATCAAGGGATCCATGTGTTATTTGCTTGCCTTTGTTGAACTTCGCCCTACAGGATTTACCAAATACACAAGATTCACAAAACTCCAACTTTTCGACTTTGTCATCACCTAGCAGGTTCTGTTTCCCCAATTCGACTGGGCCTCTTTCGCTGACATGGCCCAATCTCATGTGCCATAAATATGTCTTCGACACAAGTTTCGTGGATACAGTATTTGTCGAACCACTTACAACCTCAGCCTCAAGGGTATACAAGCCTTGTTTCTTCACGCCTCTCAAGACTTACTTTGACCCCTTCATGACTCTTAGGATACTTTTCTCTCCTTGGAAAACGTATCCCTTCCTGTCGAATTCACCAAGAGAAATTAAATTTCTCTTTAAGTCAGGTACATACCTGACTTCAGTCAACAACCTTATTGACTCATCATGGAGTTTGAATCTCACAGATCCAATACCTGCAATTTTGCAGGATTTGTTGTTTCCCAGCAACACCGATCCACCATCTTGGTCACATAGCTCTTCGAACAATTCTCTGTTTGGAGTCATGTGCCAAGTGCATCCTGAATCCATAATCCACTCTTTTCTTGAGTCGCCGCTTGAAACTACAAGAACATCAGATGAGTCGAAGTCATCTTGAACAATGGCTGCGTTGCCATTATCCTTACCTCCATGATCTTTCAGGCGTTCAGGGCACACCTTTCTTGTGTGACCCTCCTTCTTACAGTGATAACATCGAAAACCAAATGTTTCGCCACTAGAAGACTTCTGCTGACTTTTACCTTTCTTCTTGTCGAACCTACCATCCTTTCGCAAGTATTTTCCCTTAACTGCCAAACCTTCACCAACCGTCGAAGGTTTATGCTCCTTTCGTTCGTTCAGGTCCTTAGAGTACAAGGCTGATTGAACGTCTTCAAAGGTCAGGGACTCCCTTCCATACAAGAGAGTTTCTTTGAAGTGAGCATGTGTTCTAGGCAAAGCGCACAATAACAATAGTGCTTGATCTTCGTCATCGATCTTCAAATCGATATTTTCAAGATCAAGAATCAGCTTGTTGAACATATCCAACTGCTCAGCCAAAGCTTTGTCTTCA
Organism: Lathyrus tuberosus; assembly: GCA_022829125.1. Lineage (NCBI taxonomy): Eukaryota > Viridiplantae > Streptophyta > Magnoliopsida > Fabales > Fabaceae > Lathyrus > Lathyrus tuberosus. The sequence goes on from JALAZF010000348.1 coordinate 2,645,783, forward strand.
CTCATCTTGAACGAATACAAGGCTTGTTTCAGGTAGAGTCGATTCACCAAAGATTTGGTCATGTATAAGCTTTCAAGCTTCACCCATAACCCTGATGTCATCGTCTCCTTTGATACCTGTCGAAGAACCTTATCACCAAGGCTCAACAATATTGCGCTGTGTGCTTTCTCGATCATGGTAGTCTTTTCTTTTTCCGTTAACGCAACATCCATGGCTGCCATTCCCTTCAACGCTTCCAAACAACCCTGCTGAACCAGTAGGGCTTTCATCTTCAAGTGCCACAGACCGAAGTCGTTCACTCCGGTGAACTTCTCGATCTCATACTTTGTTGAAGGCATCTTCTCCACGCTCACCGCACCAATTTGTTGTGAATCGGATACCTTGAAACAAAGTATTTACAGTTTCTTTATGATCAAGAAACTCACAAGGGTTATGGTTAACAAAGAAAACAAGAGAAAAAACAACAAGGATTGGTTATAAAACTGTTATTCTTTCCTTTCTCCTTAAAACAAGGATTACAAGTATACACGAATAACAAACTAACCACTCTCACTCTTTCTAGGTTTTGTCACACTTTAGAATGATAGACTAGCATGCTATTTATAATAAAACCTAGCACACTAAACTAATGGGCTTTTAACAAAATACCCATTAGAAGCTAACTTAGGGTACAAGCTAACTTAAATAATTGGATCCTTAACACAAGGCCCAATTCAATATGCTAACAACCCTAGCAATATTAGCTAATACATGTTAGAACAACCTTCGACTACAACATGTATTATTTCGACAGTATAACACTTCGACAGCAGCATGTGAACGGACTTCGACCTCATGCTTAAAACTAGAGTTTGATCCAAATCTCACAGACTTGATTAAATAAATCTAACAAAAACCGGGGCGTTACAACTCTCCCCCACTTAGAAATTTTCGTCCTCGGAAATATTACCTGAGACGAACAACTCCGGATACGAGTCCCGCATCCGACTCTGCAACTCCCAAGTCAAATTGCCCTCAACAGCGCCTCCCCACGCTACTTTCACAAGCACAATATCCTTGCCTCTTAACCGCTTCAACTCGCGATCCAAAACCCTCACCGGTAATGCCTCAACCGTAAGGTTCTCCCTTACCTCAACCTCATCCATCGAAAGCACATGCGACGGATCCGGAACATACTTCCGAAGCTGTGAAACATGGAACACATCATGTAAATTCGAAAGATTCGGTGGCAACGCCACCCGATAAGCCACAGCACCCACTCTCGCGGATATCTGGTAAGGACCAATAAACCGAGAAGTAAGTTTCTTCGATTTCAATGCCCTTCCAACACCCGTCACCGGTGTAACTCTCAAAAATACATGATCTCCTTCTCGAAACTCAAGATCTTTCCTCCTTCGATCATGATAACTCTTCTGCCTACTCTGAGAAGCCTTCATCTTCTCACGAATAAGTTTCACCTTTTCCGTAGTTTGTTGAACTAACTCCGGTCCAACCACCGAACTCTCACCAGATTCATGCCAACACAAAGGTGTTCGACATCTTCTTCCATTCAACACTTCAAAAGGTACCATTCCAATACTCGAATGGAAACTGTTGTTATACGTGAACTCAATCAACGAAAGATAACTATCCCACGCCCCACCTTGCTCAAGAACACAAGCTCTCAGCCAATCTTCCAATGACTGAATAGTTCTCTCGGTCTGACCATCCGTCTGAGGATGATAAGCAGAACTCAATCTCAACTTGGAACCTAACGCCTTTTGCAAACTTTCCCAAAATCTGGAAGTAAACCTGGGATCTCGATCTGAAACAATACACAACGGAACACCATGAAATCTCACAATCACACGGAAATAAATCTCAGTCAATCTCTCCAAAGAAAAACTGATGTCAATCGGAATAAAATGCGCCGATTTAGTCATCCTATCCACAATCACCCAAATAGCATTATGTCCCCTCTGAGTATTTGGCAACCCTGTCACAAAATCCATAGAAATGCTGTCCCATTTCCACTCGGGAATATCCAACGGTTGCAATAATCCACTAGGCTTCTGATGTTCTACCTTTGACTTCTGACACGCAAACACGCATAAACAAAATGAGCCACATCCCTCTTCAATCTGGACCACCAAAAGATCTTCTTCAAATCTTGATACATTTTATTAGCTCCCGGATGTATACTCAAACTACTCTGGTGTCCTTCCTCTAAAATCGTCTTTTTCAATTCCGCATCATCAGGAATACAAATTCTACCACGGAATCTCAAAACACCCTGATCATGCACTTTAAAATCACCATTCACACCTTTATCTCCAACCATCGTCAAATCAACAAATTTCACATCCAGCCTCTGCTTCTCGCTAACGGTCAACAGAAATTCATTAGTGACCTTTAACATACCAAGCCTCGCGCTATCAGATGTCAATTCACACACCAAACTCAAATCTCTAAATTCTTCCAAAATTTCCCACTCTTTAACCATCAAAGCAAACATATGCAAGGATTTCCGGCTTAACGCATCGGCTACCACATTAGCTTTACCCGGATGGTAATTCAAGCTAAAATCGTAGTCCTTCAAAAATTCCAACCATCTCCGTTGCCTCATATTCAACTCTTTCTGATCAAACAAGTATTTCAGACTCTTATGATCACTAAAGACTTCGAATCTTGCACCGTAGAGATAATTTCTCCAAATTTTCAATACAAAAACCACCGCAGCTAATTCCAAATCATGAGTAGGATAATTCTTCTCATGATCCCGCAATTGTCTCGAAGCATAAGCCACAACCTTACCTTCTTGCATCAACACTCCACCGAAACCACTCAAAGACGCATCGCAATACACCACAAATGGTTCACTAGGATTCGGTAAGATCAAAATCGAAGCTGTAGTCAATCTTCTCTTCAGCTCACCAAAACTCTCCTCACATTGAATATCCCAAATAAACGCTTTACCTTTACAAGTCAGCTGGGTCAAAGGAAGTGCTAACTTGGAAAAGCCTTCAATGAATCTTCGATAATATCCAGCTAAACCCAAAAAGCTTCTAATTTCAGTAACAGATCTAGGAGCCTCCCATTGTAGAACTGCATCTACTTTGGATGGATCCACAACAATACCATTACCTGAAATCACATGCCCAAGAAAACTCACTTCTGACAACCAGAACTCACACTTAGACAACTTGGCATAAAGTTTCTTTTCCTTCAAAATTTGCAATACAATACGCAAATGCTCTGCATGTTCTTCCCGAGACTTAGAATAAATTAAGATGTCATCAATAAACACAACAACAAATTGATCCAAATGCTCGTGGAAAATGCGATTCATATACTCCATAAACACTCCCGGCGCATTAGAAACCCCGAACGGCATCACAGAATATTCGTAATGTCCGTATCGTGTCCTAAAAGTCGTCTTCTGAATATCTTCCTCTTTCACTCTAATCTGATGATAACCTGACCTCAAATCAATTTTACTAAACACACACGCACCTACAACTGGTCCATCAAATCATCAATTCTCGGAAGAGGATACTTATTCTTAATCGTCACCTTATTCAGCTGACGATAATCAATACACAATCGCATACTTCCATCTTTCTTCTTCACCAATAAAACTGGAGCACCCCATGGCGATACACTCGGCCTCACAAACCTCTTTTCTAACAATTCATTCAACTGCTTCTTCAACTCAACCAACTCCGATGCCGACATACGATATGGTGCCATAGATACAGGTCTAGTACCAGGAACTAGATCTATAGAGAACTAAACCTCTCTTTCTGGCGGCACATCAGAAATATCTTCCGGAAAAATCACACATGACTGGAAACACATCAATCTCAACTTGACTATCCATAGTCAACGATGCAAACAACCCGAACAATTGAGCTTCATCGGCCAAAAGTTTCTTCAACTCTTTGGTAGATAAGAAACTCGATTCCTCGTCTTCTTCAAGAAAAGGAAATCTTACCAACTTATGATAACAATCGATATGAACTCGATTGAACTGCAACCAATTCATTCCCAGAACTACGTCTAAACCCTCCAACGGCAGACACACCAAATCCATAGCAAAATCCTTACCATAAATGGTCAAAGGACAACTTAAACAAACCAGAGAAGTAGTTACCGACCCCAAGGCTGGAGTATAGATAACCATCTCTCCACCCATCGATGACAACAAAAGATTCAAACGCCGTGCACACTCAGACGAAATAAACGAATGAGTCGCTCCGGTATCAATAATAGCAACTAAAGGTGTACTATTAATAAAACAAGTACCTCTGATCAGACGATCTGCACTAGTAGGCAGAGTTCCTGCCAATACAAATACTTTCCCTCTAGCTTGAGCTTGCTTTGGTTTCGGACACCTCATACTAATATGACCAGATTCACCACAGTTGAAACACTTCACTCCAATCCTCTTGCAATCAGCTGCTACATGTCCTATACCTCCAAAATTGGAACACTTCCTAATATCCTTTCTACATTCAAACTGACGATGTCCTAAGTCACCACACTTAAAACATCTCAGAGGATTATACATACCTCCCCCAATTGGCCTTTTATCAAAATTAGCCCTTTGCTTTCCCTTGTCAGCTGGTGCCACATAAGGACCACCACGAAACGGTTGCTTTCCTTTCCTTTCGTTCACACTCTTATAATGAGTATAACGAGCTTTTCTATCCTCCTCATAGATTCTACAACAATCCACCAAATCCGAAAACCTCCTAATTCTTTGATAACCAATTGTCTGTTTGATCTCGGGACGCAACTCGTTCTCAAACTTCACACATTTGGAAAACTCCGCAGTTACTTCAGCATAATGTGGATAAAACTGAACAAGCACCACAAACTTAGCAGTGTAATCAGTAACAGACATGTTACCCTGTTTCAAATCCAAAAACTCTATTTCTATCTTTCCTCTAACATCTTCAGGAAAATACTTCCTCAAAAACTCACTGCTAAACAAAGCCCAAGTGACAACTTCACCTGTAGCTTCCCACACACGACGCTTACTAACCCATCAATCATCAGCCTCCTCCTGCAACATGTGAGTACCCAGTCTCACCTTCTGTTCCTCAGCACAGTCCATCACTCAAAAGATTCTTTCAATCTCCTTAAGCCAAATCTGAGCACCATCAGGGTCATATCTTCCTTTGAAGATATGCGGTTTATTCTTCCTGAACTCATCATTCCCCCCAGGATTAGGTGCATTCTGCACAGCCTGAGCCATAGCTTGCATAGCAGCAGCAAGAGCAGCATCATTCCTATCAACCATATTCTATTCATATCCAATAATAGTAACTATGGTTAAATACTCAACTCGACAGAACACAACTGTCGCACAACAAACAACTTGGTCAAAATGACCGACACGAACTGGCTCAGATACCACTAATGTAACACCCCCAATCTACCCCCGGGTAATTAAAGCGGTAACAAATAATCAGAGTATAATTAAAACATTCATGGCATAGACGGGGGCGTTACATCACTAGTAATGAATTATAACAACCTGCTCATATAGATATGCAACAATCAGGTAGCAACATAAACAGAGGAACTCAGTTCCTAACACCCACAATTCAGATACAGAATAAAAGCAGAAAATCTGCAACTGAAATCTCATATATAAACATAGAAGTTTGTCTGTTATATTTAGAGTCTTACATGTAAAATCCAAAAAGATATATATATATATATATATACACATAATCACATAACGATCTCCCCGACTACTCGGTGCTACATATCAGAGCCGACCGACAAAAGAATAAAGACATAACCTTCACAAAAAGACCTCCAGCATCTAATCTGCAATGCCTCATAGAGCATTTAAAATAGCAGAAGGGTGAGAAACACAATTATAATATAGTTGCATACAATTATGTAATAACATGAAATACGCATAAAAACATTCTCACCACAACGCATACCATAATTCAATTACAAGACAACACAATTCATAATTCATGCATCCATCACTAAGGCATATCAATCATGCTCAATACATTTATCACCAATATATATATATATATATATATATATATATATATATATATATATATATATATATATATATATATATATCTCAACTCATCAATCTCATTCACAATTTCTCACACATAATCAATCCATTCATGACTTATGCAAATGTAGAGAGACCGACACAACGACTCTATGCAAATGCGGTACCATTCCATCCATCATTCTCATCATTAATTCACTCAGGAATTATTGGAATCATCGCTTGTTACTTAGTGTAACTCCCCGTCGGGCAAACGATGCTCCCCGTCGCTTTAGGTCCTCTTTGTATAAGGTTCACGATCGTCTATAACGTCGCTTTAGGTCCTCTTTGTATAAGGCTCACGACCGTTACAGCAGATTCCCTCTGGAATCGTTTTGTCGCTCACACCCCACAAGGGCACACGACATCATAAGATGCATATCATGATGCTTGGCATACAAATGACTCATGACAATCAATTGCACATACATATATAATCATGTGAACCATCTCAACCTCAATAATCATGCATTGCAATCAAACCCAAAACAATGCATTTATTTGCCATAAGGCCACAAACCATCATCACAACATTTCATCACATGCGTTCACATCATATAACAGCACACAAGCTATACGTTATATATCAAAAGCATATCACATGATAACACATCAATCACACACAATTACGACGGTAAAAGTCGACAAAACAACACATTTCCAAATTCCCGACACAATTAAATCGGCCACTAATCTCAAAACCATTTTTATAAGAAAGAACATCTCATTAGCTTTCCAACGCATCCGACCATGCCTCAATCCGAGTTACGAATCAAAAGTTATGAAGGATGCAAGATACAAAAATCCATCACATTCGCTCCAGTATTCGCTAGGCGAACACCAGCGAACCGTGGCAGAGAAAAACCAGTATAAAGTTCGCTAGGAGAACATCGTTAGCGAACATTCGCTGACCTTCGCTGACGGGTTCGCTAGGCGAACCCTCGAATGCTGTTCGCTGGGCTTCGCCCCAGGTTCACTAGGCGGACCATGTAGAATTCAGAAATTCAGCAGCGCTGTTATGGGTCCAAAAACAACATTTCATCAACCAAAATCACTACCAAACCATAACATTACCACCAAAACATTCCCCAATCACAACCACAAGTATTCTACAATATTTATACCGCATTTCGACCGTGAAAACATCGATTTCTATTCGTTTTTCTCATTTCAACCTAGAATGGAAAAGCTATGAAAAACCAACAAACATTCAAACACACACATACATATTCATACACAAGCATAGCATAACCGAGTTTCGCACCCTTACCCGATTAATCGTGCTTTGAAGTGTCGGTTGAATCGATTTCTTAAACTCCAAGTTTTCCTCTTTTTCTTCTTCTCACTCTCTATTTCTCTTAAACTTCTTTTTCTCTCTTTCTAATCTCTATGTTTCTATTTTATGAAAAAAATAACCAAGCAAAATGACCAAAATACCCCTACGCTCCATTTTCTCGCAAACGCTCTCAAACGCAATAAAACATAATAACGACAAACATAACATATTTACCAACTAAAACCAAGAATAAAATAATATAAAAGCAAAAATAATTAAATCGACTCGATTAATTAAATCTAACAAAAACCGGGGCGTTACAGTTTTCATAGGGAAAGTCAATGCTTTCTTTTGTCATAAGACAGATATTTTATTTTATGATGTCATTGACCTGCCATCATTTAGGGAATATCGTCATAAATATCTTCATCTTATTGGGCTCCATGATTTTAGGCCGAGGTTTAAGGTTGTGATCAGGTTAAGACAACCATGATCATTTATTGGTATTGGGTTTCACTTACCATAGCCTAATATCCTAATGGGCTAGTATTCTTCTGGCCTCGACCCATTTAGGAACACTAACCACACTTTGATTTAAGGGTATGAATTAGTCATAAAGATTACCAAAGATGATTACGTTGCTAGTATCAATAGTTGCAAAAATTTCCTACATAGAAGAATCATATTAAAAAGGGAGAAGTTTCTCCAATAATTAATGCCCTATATATGAAGTTAAAGGCTCTTTTAAATGATCTCTCACACCTATTGGTAAGAGTTTTGTTTTCTTTTTTCGTTTTTTCATTTTCAAACATTGAAGATCTCATGAGGGTTTTCGCCGAAGGAACATGGAGTCTTTTTTCAGGCATCTTTCATTTATTTTCATATACAACAAATTTCAATTCAGATTTGGGTAAAAAACATGAATGTACAATGTTGGTTTAGAATCCACAGTCTTCTTATTGAATATTAGAGGTCGTGAATTCTTTATGCAATTGGAAGAAGCAATGGGCTCCTTTTAGCCATATATGAGGTAACGAATAACAAGATATCTGGATATTATGTCAAAATCTTAGAAATATGGATATTTTCCATAATACATTTTGATTGAACGAGATAATTATTCTTTTCATATGGATGTGGAGTATTGTTAGGTGCAGATTTTACCTTAAAATGAACTATTTTTCTTGGCACTTTTTCTACTCAATTCTCATGTTTTTATTAGTTTTACTCATGATTGTTGTTGTTCTTCTTACATTGAGAATATACCTTTGGTGCTTGTAATGTGTGTGTTTTTGTGCAGGAAAGTGCACTAATTGATCAAAGAAAGAAGACACAAAGAAATGATCCAAGTTGCCAAAGAAATGAGGAATACGTCATCTCGTTCGCCTTACGAATAGCTAGCGAATGTTCGCTTTGCGAACATCTAGCGAGGTCCCAGCGAATGGTCCCAGAATTATGGCAGAGGAGAAAGGCACTAAAGTTTGTTTGCGAACTTGAAAGCGAGAGTTCACTTTGTGAACATTCCTTCGCATTGCGAACTCATGAAGAAATTCTGTGGCGGTTTAACTATTCAGAGGCACCTCAGGTGCCTAATTTTGTCATTCGCTTTGCAAGTAAAACGTTCGCTTTGCGAACTGTGAAATTCCTGAATGTATTATAAATAGAATTTTCACACTTTTTAGAGAGAGTTAGATATTTTTTAGCATAGAACTTTATCTCTCTCCATTTCAAGCGTAGTTTAGGGTGAGAAACACAAACCATAAGAGGGATGTAATACCCCGTAAATTATTTTACTCTGGATAATATTCGTATGATCAACTGGGTTCCGGTTTACTCTGAGAATTTATTGGATAAAATAATTGGAGTAAATAGATGAGCTCAGAGCAGATCAAATTAGTATTATCTGACTCGGAGGTTTTAACTTTTGGTGTTGTAGAGACTTTTTGGACATTTAGTAGTGTTACTATCTGATTGAGTTTCTCTATGTCTCATTTCATTTTCTTTTCTCTTCATTTGGAAAAAGCTAGAAAATAGAAAGATAGAAAGCAAATGAGAAGAAAGAGAAAAGAAAGAAAAGAAAAAGAAAACCTAGAGGAAGAAGAAGAAGCTTGGAATCATCATCTTCTCTTCATCATTTCATCTCATCTTCTTCATCATCATCCAATTCTAAGGTGGGTTCTAGATAGAGACATTAGTTATAGAAAGTCTTGAGTTTTAGAGTTAGGTTTGATTTTGTGAAAAAATGAGTAATCTTGCTAAAATCATGAATCTAGCGGTTGAAAATCGATATAAATTGTATAGTATAATCTAGCGGTTTGATACTTGTTTTGGTTGTTTGAAAATGTTTTGGTTTGAAAAAGTTGGATTTTGAGGTTTGGGAACCATGTAAAATGCAGCAGAGAATTCTGGTTCTGATGTGTTTCACCAGGCGAATTTTGAAGCGCCAGGCGAATCAGGTTTCGCCACTGTTTCGCCGGGCGAAGTACTGGCGAGGGGGAATTCACCAGGCGAAATCCTTAATCGATTGGCGAAAATTTAGAGACAGAACATGTTTTGGCTACTGGAACTTTTGGGTTTTCTAAAATCAGGTTTCGTCGCTGTTTCGCTGGGTGAAGTACTGGCGAAGAGGGATTCACTAGGCGAAATCCTTAACCGCCAGGCGAATCTGGCAGTTTCTCAATAATTTTCTTTTCTTCAAAAATCCGTAACTTTTGAATCGTTTATCTGATTTAAGTGTTCTTGGTACTGATAGAGAGCTATGAAAATACTCTATCTAATGGAAGTGAAAAATGCTAGTTTTTTTGCTCGGTTAAATAAATCGGAGGAAACCGGAATTGGTGTAACTTGTGATATATTGAATTATGTGATTCCATTATATAATTGACTTATGTTTACCTATTCTCTTGTTGTTAAGCATGTTTGAGAGTATATGCATGTTAAACTACGAAATAGGTAGAGCGAGGAATAATACCATAAACTATATTGGAACCTAGTAATGGCTAGGAAAATGATGAATGACATAACGACGACGCTCGTGCAAGAAAGGCCGAGGCGTGCGTCTATTACCGAATGGTATAGAAAGATTTACACTAGTATGGATCATGTTTTATTGTGTTTAAATTGAGAAAGATAAAAGAGGTCTGAAGGCGAATGTGGCCTTGTGATTGTCGAATACAATTGCGTTGTGTTTAAGATCACGTAATCGTAACCATTTCACTTGAGTTGCAGTTTCATGAGTCTCGAGCTCCTCTGAAACGTATGCATGACTACTTGACAAGTTTGATTCCCGCGTGCAGTACGAATGGCGCCTGTGGGGTGTATGCTTGTGACGGTTAATGGCCCGTGTGAAGTGACGGTTCATAACGGTTAATGGCCCGTAGAACCCGAATCCATTCGTATGTAAAGTATGGTACAAGGATCCATGACTCGGGTCGACTTCTAGACGTAGAAGCGGACGGGAAAAGGGGATTCCTTGGTAAGGTTATCAATTAGTGATAATGTGAGTTAACAAGACTCGTGAACATGGATCCATATAGTGTGTGTGAGTACTCAAGGTCACGTCCCTTCCCTTTTGACTTGAGTTAGGTGTGATAGAACCTTGTAAAGCCGAGAGGGCCTTTAAGATAGGGAACTCACTGAGATTTAATATCTCACCCCATGTTGTTGATTATATTACAGGTACCACAGGTTCCGCGAAGGGTAAGGATAAAGTTGTTTGACTTTCCTTACTATCTTGGCTTTTTGGGATGGCAAGACTTCCGTTGTGGAGATTTTTGAGATCATGATATTGATCTAGTTCTTAGTGTATTGGAACATCTTGTATATATAATGCCATAGTTTTTTATGTAGCATTTTGGGCATGTATATGTATAATGTGTTAACTAGGGACTTATGGTATTTTAGTACCAAAACGTGAATTCATGTATAATATGGATGCTTTGATGTATTATATTATATATGGGTGTTACAGTTGGTATCAGAGCAGGTCGTATCCTCGACCTAGCCATGAAATAGTATAAGTATTTCTTTCTGTTTCATATGCGTTGTGTCGCCATTGGTCTTACGTGTTATATTTATGGTATTGAGCCTGATCAACTTAATCCTATCTGTATAACATTTAGGAACATGGTTGACGGGCGCAGAAATAATCGTGGTAGACCCAGAACCACTCCGGCAGGGACAAATCCGCCAGGCGGCGAGGAGCAGGTTCCATGGCCTCAGTTTCTGCAGCAGATGCAACAACAACAGAATCTTTTTATGCAACAAATGGTACAACAAATGATTGGGGGTATGCATCCTCCAGTGGTTGTTCCAGAAGCTGCAGGTGGAAGCCTTAGGGATTTCATCCATATGAATCCTCCAGAATTTCAGGGAGGGTTAGATCCTATAAAGGCTCACGAGTGGATAGCCGGCATGGAGAGAATTTTCTTAATAGTCTAGTATAGTGAGGAAAACAAGGTGATTTTTGCTTCTCATTTGTTGGAGGGTCCTGCCATGAGGTGGCGGGAGAGTGCCTCAGCCTTGATGACTATTCAAGAGGTACCTAAGGTATGGGAACAGTTCGAGATTAATTTTATGGAGAAGTATTTCCCAAGTTCCTTAAGGACCCAGAAGGAATTTGAATTTCAACAGTTGAGATAGGGTACTCTGACTGTAGCCGTATATGCAGAAAGGTTTGAGGTAATGGCTTCTTATTCTAGGCAAGCCCTGTATGCTTCGGACGAGAGGTGGAAGATTGATCAGTTTCTTTTTGGTTTGAGGGCTGAAATTTTGTATAGTGTGTCTCAGAGGTGTCATACCCTAAATTTTGACCACTAAGATATCCCATCATTGTGTAAATCATCATCACAATATGGATGGGCCATTATACCTCATCAGTCTCCCCAAAGATGGATGAACATTCACTATAAACAATAATTAGGGTTTCAGGCCCTCTCTGAGCTTTAGACAAAGGATCAATCAAGGAATGACATGATCTTCAACTTGTCTAACCTCTCAAACATCCACAATGGATCAAGAGGACTCCCACATCAAGAATCAAGCACAAGGTTGCAGCGAATAGCTAGCGAAAATGTTTTGGTTTAGAAAAGTTGGATTTTGAGGTTTGGGAACCATGTAAAACGCAGCAGAGAATTCTGGTTCTGATGCGTTTCGCCAGGCGAATTTTGAAGAGCCAGGCGAATCAGGTTTCGCCGCTGTTTCGCTGGGCGATGTACTGGCGAGGGGGAATTCGCCAGGCGAAATCCTTAATCGCTGGGCGAAAATTAAGAGACAGAACATGTTTTAGCTACTGGAACTTTTGGGTTTTCTAAAATCAGGTTTCGCCGCTATTTCGCCGGGTGAAGTACTGGCGAAGAGGGATTCGCCAGGCGAAATCCTTAACCGCCAGGCGAATCTGGCAGTTTCTCATTAATTTTCTTTTCTTCAAAAATCCGTAACTTTTTACTCGTTTATCCAATTTAAGTGTTCTTGGTACCGATAGAGAGCTATGAAAATACTCTATCTAATGGAAGTGAAAAATGCTAGTTTTGTTGCCCGATTAAATAAATCGGAGGGAACCGGAATTGGTGTAACTTGTGATATATTGAATTATGTGATTCCATTATATAATTGACTTATGTTTACCTATTCTCTTGTTGTTAAGCATGTTTGAGAGTATATAAATGTTAAAATACGAAATAGGTTTAGCGAGGAATAATACCATAAACTATATTGGAACCTAGTAATGGCTAGGAAAATGATGAATGACATAACGACGACGCTCGTGCAAGAGAGGCCGAGGTGTGCGTCTATTACCGAATGGTATGGAAAGATTTACACTAGTATGAATCATGTTTTATTGTGTTTAAATTGAGAAAGACAAAAGAGGTCTTAAGGCGAATGTGGCCTTGTGATTGTCGAATACAATCGCGTTGTGTTTAAGATCACGTAATCGTAACCGTTTCACTTGAGTTGCAGTTTCTTGAGTCTCGAGCTCCTCTGAAACGTATGCATGACTACATGACAGGTTTGATTCCCGCGTGCAGTACGAATGGGGCCCGTGGGGTGTATGCTTGTGACAGTTAATGGCCCGTGTGAAGTGACGGTTCATAACAGTTAATGGCCCGTAGAACCCGAATCCATTCGTATGTCAAGTAGGGTACAAGGATCCATGACTCGGGTCGACTTCTAGACGTAGAAGCGGATGAGAAAAGGGGATGCCTTGGAAAGGTTATCGATTAGTGATAATGTGAGTTAACAAGACTCATGAACATGGATCCGTATAGTGTGTGTGAGTATTCAAGGTCACATCCCTTCCCTTTTGACTTGAGTTAGGTGTGATACAACCTTGTAAAGCCGAGAGGACCTTTAAGATTGGGAACTCACTGAGATTTAATATCTCACCCCATGTTGTTGATTATATTACAGGTACCATAGGTTCCACGAAGGGTAAGGATAAAGTTGTTTGACTGTCCTTACTATCTTGGCTTTTTGGGATGGTAAGACTTCCGTTGTGGAGATTTTTGAGATCATGATATTGATCTAGTTCTTAGTGTATTGGAACATCTTGTATATATAATGCCATAGTTTTTTTATGTAGCGTTTTGGGCATGTATATGTATAATGTGTTAACTAGGGACTTATGGTATTTCAGTACCAAAACGTGAATTCATGTATGATATGGATGCTTTGATGTATTATATTATATATGGGTGTTACAAGGGAGAATGTAAGATTTTCAATCTCTTGTTGGGTTTGGATGTAATCTTTTGATACCTTATGTATTTCATCTAATGTATGTTTGTGAATTAGTTTTGATTTTCTATTGTCTGTTGTCTTTGATTGCTTATTTGTTGGTCTTGACAAAACCTATTTCAAATCTATGATCTTAGATTTTCATCCATCATTGAGCAAGCTTTGGACATGGGTTTGTGATTTGATATTCATTTGCATCTCAGCTATTTAGCATTGTGTTGACTGTTAGTCTGAATAGCTTCTAGTAATTAATGCAATAAGAGACCGCGATATTGCTTGACGAACGGTATCGTGAGGGTGCGTGAGAATAGTGATGAAGAACGATATTCACATTCATTTGAAAAATTAGTTGAATGCATGAAAAAAAGGTTAAACGTGTGTACGTATTTTGATCATTGGCTTGTATATGAATTACTCATTGGTGTGATATTGATGCTATAGTAATATCTGTTGGGTTTAGATGCCAGAAATGGATATAGGCTTAACATTCATGTAGGCTTTAAATGCTTTGTATTGATTGGTGATGTGCGAGAGCAATTATTAATCGGTATAAAATCACTCGTAATATGCGGGGACCGAGAGGGTATGTATGTCGTGAGTGATACATGATGATATTAGGCGAATGTTTGATTTATGTATAAATTGGTCAGAAGAATGCATGTGTTATCAATTGATGAGATCCAATTCCAACAAGGCTCCGTTTATAATTTAGTCTTTACTTTATATTTTCCGTCTTTAACATTTTCTACATTTAATTTTGGTTCATTAAATCTTTTAAACCAAAAATTTTGAACCATAAACTTAGAAGCATAGATATCGTCGAACGACATTCTTTCCCTCGCACTGATCCCTGTGGATACGACAAAACTGGGTAACTTAAATTAGTTTTTGCTTACTGCTGTATTACAGTTTCAACAAAATGGCACCGTTGCCGGGGATCGGTGTTTAGATATTGAATCGCATTGCGATAGTTTCTATATTTTTTAGCTTTGTACATTTTTTTATATTATATGTATTTGTTTTCTTTTATGTTTTCTTTAGTGTGATCGGGAATGATGAGAACTCCTTCTGGATTGGTTGTTATTTGTATAAAAGTATTCAATGAAGCTTCGACCGAGTCTGGATGGTGAGATTTGAATGTATGCGAGGTAAATTGTACCACTTCATAGAATGTTAGAATGATTTAAGAATTTTGTGCTTTGTGCAAATATGTATTCTTGTTTCATTTTGCAACTTGTTTGAATGCTTGTTTCACTTAGGTCCAAAAGCCACAATTTGTGAGAAACCTCTATTGTTTACTATATGCTAGGATGACTGATAACTTTGTTTAATTTGTTTGATTCATGCTTTATCTTTTTATTATTATGATTTTGTGGAAGCATTAGAAATGGTCAATGTATTTGTTTATATTGAGCACAACCGTATCCAAAAGTACCTTACCCATGAGTAGAGAGAATTCGTTAACCCCTTTGAGCCTAAACAGTTTAGATCTCATTTTAGTGATGAACTTGGTTTATGTACATAATTTGAAAGTGCAGTTCATTATTGAATTTTGTGAGGTTCTAAAAATTTCTTCTTAAACCTTTGAACATTGTTTTAATTTGATTTCTTTGCCATAAAAAGCAAGGAGCATTCACTTGAGGTTTGGTTGAATTCAAGTTGGGTAGAATGAAAAAGAAGAATGGTAGGTTGCTATAAAACTTTTGAAAAAGTTCAAACAAGCATGAAAAGAAAAAGTGTGAATATGAATGTGAAAAACAAAAGAAAAAGAATGTTTGTTTGAATAAGAAAAATAGAGAATGAAATAATTGTGCAAAAGGAAGTTTGAGAAGGTTGGTGATAAAGGAATGAAAATGGTGATTGAAGTTGTGATGTGTAAATACCATGTATAGTGAATGTTTCTTTTTGCATCGGTAATTTCGATTCAATGGCCTTTAGAAATGTCCCTTTGTTGTGAACCCGACCAAGCTACAACCTTTGAAGTCCTTAGTGATCTTTTTGCTTCCATGTTTTCATTTTTGATTTTTAGATGTTGTATGAATTGAGTTTCTATTAGCATTGTTTGTCAGGTGAGTGAAATTTCCCCGCGGTTGCAAACATGTTAATTTCTTCATTCTTATTTCTGAAGAGGAGTGTTAGAGTGATTCAAGTATGAAAATTTAGTTGTCATTTGAACCATTCCATGATATTTGTTTAAGAACTTAATTCTTTGTCATTGTTCGATTCTATTGAGTGGTGAACGTTGCTTGTGCGCATTTTCATGCTTGACTTTGGTTGAATCTTATGCTTGAGCAAATCCTCTTGTTTTAATGAGGGGCATACTTTGCTTGAGGACAAGCAAAAATCTAGTTAGGGAGAGTTGTTAGGTGCAGATTTTACCTTAAAATAAACTATTTTTCTTGGCACTTTTTCTACTCAATTCTCATGTTTTTATTAGTTTTACTCATGACTGTTGTTGTTCTTCTAACATTGAGAATATACCTTTGGTGCTTGTAATGTGTGTGCTTTTGTGCAGGAAAGTGCACTAATTGATCAAAGAAAGAAGACACAAAGAAATGATCCAAGTTGCCAAAGAAATGAGGAATACATCAGCTCGTTCGCCTTGCGAATAGCTAGCGAGGTCCCAGCGAATGGTCCCAGAATTATGGCAGAGGAGAAAGGCACTAAAGTTCGCTTTGCGAACTTGAAAGCGGCTGTTCGCTTTGCGAACATTCCTTCGCATTGCGAACTCATGAAGAAATTATGTGGCGGTTTAACTATTCAGAGGCACCTCATGCGCCTAATTTTGTCCTTCGCTTTGCGAGTGAAACGTTCGCTTTGCGAACTGTGAAATTCCTGAATGTATTATAAATAGAATTTTCACACTTTTTAGAGAGAGTTAGATATTTTTCAGCATAGAACTTTATCTCTCTCCATTTCAAGCATAGTTTAGGGAGAGAAACTCAAACCATAAGAGGGAGAAGGTAAGATCTTCAATCTCTTATTGGGTTTGGATGTAATCTTTTGATACCTTATGTATTTCATCTAATGTATGTTTGTGAATTAGTTTTGATTCTCTATTGTTTGTTGTCTTTGATTGCTTATTTGTTGGTCTTGACAAAACCTATTTCAAATCCGTGATCTTAGATTTTCATCCATCATTGAGCAAGCTTTTGACATGGGTTTGTGATTTGATATTCATTTTGCATCTCAGCTTTTTAGCATTGTGTTGATTGTTAGTCTGAATAGCTTCTAGTAATTAATGCAATAAGAGACTACGATATTACTTGACGAACGGTATCGTGAGGGTGCATGAGAATAGTGATGAAGAACGATATTCACATTCATTTGGCAAATTAGTTGAATGCATGAAAAAAGGGTTAAACGTATGTACGTATTTTGATCATTGGCTTGTATATGAATTACTCATTGGTGTGATATTGATGTTATAGTAATATTTGTTGGGTTTAGATGCCAGAAATGGATATAGGCTTAACATTCATGTAGGCTTTAAATGCTTTGTATTGATTGGTGATGTGCGAGAGCAATTATTGATTGGTATAAAATCACTCATAATATGCGGGGACCGAGAGGATATGTATGTCGTGAGTGATACCTGATGATATTAGGAGAATGTTTGATTTATGTATAAATTGGTCAGAAGAATGCATGTGTTATCAATTGATGAGATCCAATTCCAACAAGGCTCCGTTTATAATTCAGTCTTTACTTTATATTTTCCGTCTTTAACATTTTCTGCATTTAATTTTGGTTCATTAAATATTTTAAACCAAAACTTTTGAACCATAAGCTTAGAAACATAGATACCGTCGAACGACATTATTTCCCTCGCACTGATCCCTGTGGATACGACAAAACTGGGTTACTTAAATTAGTTTTTGCTTGCTGTTGTATTACAGTTTCAACAAGTATGAAAGACTTTCATCCTTTTTCTCATTTGTCATACTATTAGAGACGTTTTTGAAAGGATAATTATCTTCCAAAAAAACACAAAGCCACTAAGAAAAGAAAATGCAACAAAGAAATCTCTTTTTGTCCCTACCAAACCTGTTTAACATGCAGACAAAATTTAAGGTGATTGCTTAGAAGTGCAAACTAAGTTGTGGAAAAAGGCCTTTTGGTAAAAGATGCCATGCACAAACCAGTACTAGAGATAACGCATATAGAGGTTGCTAGAACAGATATCAAAAGCTCCTCGATGGTAAAAGATGTCATGCATAAATTAGTAATCGAGGTAACACCTATTGAGGTTGCTGGAACAAATATCAAAAGCTCATTGGTTCTTTTTATCAAGGTGAGAAATGAATCAAGGAGATCAAAAAGAGGAATTCCACGCGCCAGAGGATCAAGAACCTAAAACATCCCAAATTACTCTCGAATCATGTCTAGAAAAAGATTTTATAACTTCCACTCCTATTCAGAGATCTAAAGACTTGCATGAACATCATCCTTGATTTAGGATGACATTCATATTCTTCAACGACTTTGAAAATATACAAAAGACAAAGATATTGAGAGTGTTGTTGTAGCTGCAAATGAAGACGATGAAGCCATATTTACTCATACATTTCCAAAAATAAAAAATAACACCTAAAGATCTAGATTGTCATTAAAACTCCAAAGATTACATCAATTTACTCTTCATACCAATGTTTTAAAAACCAGACCGAACCGACCGGTTCAACCGGTTGGACTGCGAACTGGAGATGACTCCGGTTGGGTCAACCTTTCAAAACCGCTACTGGGTCAAAACCGAAGTAAAACAAGAAAAATCATATTGAACCGTCAAAAATCATTCAAACCAAAGAACTGGAGCCGATTTTTTAAAACCGTCCAGTTCAATAAAATGCATCAAATTGACTATTTTTTTTTTTAAATTAATATGTCAATATTAAAACTTAACATACATTCTCCAATCACAAAAAAGAATTCTGTGTTTTTTTACAATCATACAAACTTCTAAGTTTTATTACTCCGTTATAGTTTTCTTTTAACCACACTCCATCATCAGCACGTCGTCTCTTTCAACTATAGTCACGATGTCCAACTCAATATTGATTGTCGTTCAAGTCAATATTGTTTGTTGTTGTCAATTAAGACCTGTTTGTCGTAGTTCAACTCAAATTCTTTTTTTAATGAAGTATATTGTATTATTTATTTTTGGTATTCAATCTTATTTAATTTAGTTATTCTTAATTATTTGAACTATATTTTAGTTATTATATTCTATTATTTTAATTTTGGTTTGAATTAGTTTAACTTATTTTATTATAATTTTTTAATTTGGCCAAACTATTCTTAAATGAATGTTGAAATGAAATGTAGAACTATATTATGTTATTATATGTACTATCGATATTGTTGTATTAAATTTATAATGTATTTTTGAAATATTTATTTCATTAAATTGTGAACATATAATTATGTGTGACATATCTATGAAATTTAGTTTCATATTATTAGTTCATTTAATAAATGATTCAACCATAGGTTTAACCAATTGAACCTTAAACAACAAGTTTTACCGGTTCGATCTCCGGTCTAATTTTTAAAATATTTCTTTATACTCTGTCCTTTTTTTTTTTCTTTTTAATTGGGTTTCAGCACAATCCCCAAATCTTAACATATTTTTAGCAATAAACCTCTATAGCTTAACCCATTTTATCAAAAAGAAATTATACTAAATATTGTAGGCACCAACGAGAACTAAATATAAAATCGTCTTTCAAATTGATATTGAAAACATAGCTCTTTGTAAGAGACTAAAATATTTTAATACATCAAATATTTGTTGCACACTACTTTAAAATGATTTATATTTTTATGATAAAAACTACCTCCTATTTCACACAAATTATTTACGCAAGAAGAGTCATGCACAATAGCTACCTTATTAAACATCCCCTTGGCATTTTCTTTTCATTATTATAATATTCTTATTCTCTCATAACAATTATAAGAAAAATTATATATACTTATCAAAAAAATACTTTAATATATTTTTTATCATTTGTTTAAAATTAATACTTTTGAACAAATATATCGAGTTAAATGATAAATAGTAAAAATTATAAATTATTTAATTTTCATATATATATATATATATATATATATATATATATATATATATATATATATATATATATATATATATATATATATATATATATATATATTCTATGAGAATGTCATTTTTATGTGAGAACATGATAACGAATTTGAACCATTAGATTTTTAAATAAATGGTAAAAATTATGTATGATTTTTATTTTTCTCTCTCTTCCATTATTAAAATAAATGATGGAAGAGAGAGAAAAAAACTGACACATAATCTCTACCATTTATTTTAATATCTAATGGTTCAGATTCATTTTCATGTTCTCACTTAAAAATGACATTTTCATATGATACGTCACACACACACACACACGCGCGCACACACACACACACACACACACACACACACACATATATATAAGGGAGTCCTTATCATCTTTCCCTTTTTTTCTTTTATGTTTTTCCTATTGATGAATGAATTGAACTTTGAAAGGGTTTGTGCAAAATCTCTTAAGGCTATTGTTATTAATCCCAATCTTTGCACTCAATGAATTGCTGAAATTATATGATATGTGTTAAAATATTATGATTGATGTGATATAGTTCTCCGTTGATATTGATGTTATTAATTGACATGATATTTATTGAGATTATGTAATTGATGAGTTTGGAGTTGTGGTGAGCGAAAGTTGTTGATGATAAGCAAATGTTGATTTTTAAGTCCGAACCTCCATGAGAACGAAAGTATAAAAGTCTGAAACTGTTGCAGAGAGAAAAATCGCAAAACACCGAAAAGTCACAGAGAGTCAGAAAAATAAAAAAATCGGCCAAAAACCGAAAATCGCAGAATATCGATTGGAGTCGCGAGGCAGAATTATGGCGGCGAGACCATGTTGGAAAATCAGCGGCAACGCCGGGGCTGTTCCGAAAAATCAGCGGTGGCGGTGGAACCGCAGATCGAAGCCGACAGCGGTTGGCAACAAAGTTGTTTAAACCCTTAAAGTTATACTTTTTATTTTTATATTAAACTATTAAGTGTTGCCAATAGAGTTATTTAAACCCTTATTATCATATTAAAACACTATTTTAAACTTAAATAAAAGGTAAACTTAGGAATCAAATGAGAAGATTTAGAAAGGCGGGAGTTGTGGAGCCTATAGAGTAATTTAAGGATTTTGAATATATATTTATAAATAATTGAGATTTAAGTTATAGAAATGTTTAGAGTTGAGTTTGATAAATAATTGAGTCGTTTGATTTGATTGTTTTAAGTGGTTTTTATTTTCGATGGTTGTTTGATGGTATTGATGAGTATTGATGAGATATTATGTATTTTTAATTATTATGTTGAGTTTATGATGAATGCCTCATGAAGAGAAAAAGTGTCTAGTTTATGCTGAGATTTTTTGGTTAAGTGAAACCATTTATGTGGCCTTACATTGGTGATGATTTATGTTGAGTTTTAGGTTCATGAGGAATTAGTGACGAGTATTGAAGTTAGAGGTTGAGACGAGTATTGCATATTTTTTTAGCATTCATGCATCATGTATAACAGAGATAGGTAGGGCTCCGGTCTAGTGACAAGTTGGGACTTTGGTCCAGTGACGAGTTGATTTAGTAACACACCTCTGAATATCTTAAATATTGGTACCACATGCATGTATGTAGAGGAGATGAACACATTGCATACATAATCACATTTGTTGATTAATTATTCTATTGTTAGATTTTTATGATTGATTTAACTATGATAGTTTACTACCCTTACTGTTTATACTCCGCTAATATTTGGAATTTATTTCTTACCCCTTTTTTGTTTGTTTCTGTATTGTTCTTTACGTGTGCGGTGTAGATACTCAGATACAAACTAAGGAGCTTTATAAAAAGAGGGTAAGTAGAAGTTTTGGGAAATAAGGGGTGATAAGTGAGTAGAGGCAACCCTAAGAGACCAAGTGAAGAAGAAAACCTCCATAGCCAAGTTGATTCAAAATCGTTTGACCTAAAAAGTCAACATTGAAAGTCAAAGTTCCAAGGATCATAACTCCTTCAATTCTCAACATTTTTTAATGCTTCTTTTTGCATATGACTCTTCTCAACATCCTCTTAAACTTCTCTTTACATGACAAGAGCCAATTTTTCTTGGAGGATCATCAAAAGTTTGAAGACATTATGGATCATTGTGGACTTAGTGATATTTTGACCTATTTTCAAGTGACTTTTTCTCAACTTTCAAGAATCATAACTTCTTCAATTTTCAACATTTGAGGCTGGTTACTTTTATACTTACCCTTTAAAATACCCTCTACAAGTTTGCTTCAAGGGTCAAAGGCTAAATGTGTTTGGAATGCCATGGAATTCATTGATGCAATATAAGTCATTTTCAGCCACTTTGGACTTAGAATTGTCATGATCATTTTGCCAGATTTTTGTGCCAACTTCAATATGCCATAACTTTTTGCTCAAATATCCAAATGTAAACTTTGTTGGCACACTATGATCTTTGTTATGATGTTAACAAGTTGCAAAAAGAATGGGATCAAAAAGCCTCGTGTACAAGATGCCCCATTGGTGTAAACATGACCTCATGAAACTGATTTTTTGCACCATGGTCAGATTTTGAAGTTCACTAATCTTCAATCGCAAGCCAAATTACCATGTGTTTTCTATCTAAACATGATTAGTGAAGTTTACAGAAGTTAAATGACTCATAAAACGCATGGTGTGGCTGAGTTTTGATGCATTTCAAGTCACATTTTCTTCATGATTAGGGTGCACACGAATTCAATCAAATATTGATCATTTCGCCCCTCTCAGCATTCCATAATTCTCTCCTATAAATAAAGGACATATTCCATTCATTTCCCAAGCTTTTGAGAGCCAAAATCACCCTGCCCAGATCACACCCGAACCTTCCATTTGTGAGATTTCATTTTCATACTTTAAGGCTTTCTCAACATAATCTCTCATGTCCAATCTCTTCATGGTTCTTCTCTGAAGTTAAGGGAATAAAAACTAAGGCCTGAGGTGCTATGAAACTCCTTAACTAACTGCTCCGATTTGCTTATTTCACATCTCTTCGAACAGGTAGTTAGAAGCATCCATTTGCTTTAAATTTGATACCACAATGTAGTCATTGGCTTACTGGTGGTTTCTGGATCCTCAATTGTGTTTGATTGTTGCATTTACCCTTCGTATTTTTGAAAATCCGTTTTTCACTTTGTCTCTTCTTCTTTAAAATTCTCTTCGTGCAGTTAATATAAATGAATTTGGAAGCTATATTTGAGTCCACGCTGGTGAGACGGTTCGTTTGGTATTGATCTTGTAACCTAATGTTACAGTTTACCAGATCTCCAGTGAGAGATCACCGAAGAAGATGACAGGAGGCATTTCCAAGCCACCCGAGTTGGTCTGATTGATCCTAGGGTTGAGATGTTGCCACGTGAAATGTTTTGCATGCCTGGCATATTTCCTGATCTGGTGTTTTTATTTCAATTAAATCCACCTTGCTCTCTAGCCTGATATTTGTTGGATCTGCCACATCAATTAATGAGACCAGATCTAACACTCCGTGTTTATTTCAGCTTTTTTTTTTCTTTTTTTTTTAAATTTTAAATTGCTTTTTCATTCAAAAATTCATATTAATTTTTTTTCAAAAATTTCCAAAATAATTTCTAAAATTTTCTTTACCTTATTCTATTTTTTGGAGATTTTTATTTTATGATTTTCTATTTTTCATTAATTTTCTCTTTTTTACTTTGTTTTAATTGGTTTAAAAATGCTTTTAGGATTTAAAAAATTCTAAAAAAAAATCCATATGCTTCTTTATTTATTTCTGACCTTCCATAATTTTCTTGGCCATTTATTTGGTGATTTGAAGGGCTCTATGGATTTTCCCTTTTAATTTTCTTTTAAAAATCTCTTTGATGCATTTATTTCATTTTATTGCATATTATATTTGTTTGACTTATGTTGACTTCTGTTGGCCTTGGATCTTGGTTGATTTAATCATAAGTTTCATCAAAGTCAATGGATCTTGGGTGTTGATGGAGTGAAAACCCTAATCCACTGTCATACCCCAAATTTATCTTACCTCTACATTAACTTCATTTGTGTCTCCATCTACTAACCATTATTCAAAAATCCAAAAAAATATGTTGCTTTTGTTTTCATCTTTTCTTGTTTCCCTAGTCCAATTTGTTGCAAGGTTGAATCAGGATTTATTTGAGACTATCATGTCAAGTATGTGTACAATGATGATTGAGATTTAGTGGAGTTTGACTTAATCTTGGTCAAGAAAGAGTTTGTTTCCTGATTAAGGCCAGGGTATGCTTATTTTAAGTGATGTGTGTCTGAGGTTCCAATTAGGTTTTTTGCTCCAATTCAAGTTAGCTGATGAAGTCAAGTTGCAGAGCCATCAAAAGGCAAGACATTTAGACTTTATGTCAAATAATCTGCAAGATCTGATCATGTGATTCATGTGCTTGTCATTGGTTCAAAAAAAGCTCAAGTGTGTTATTCAGTCCAAGATCATTTTAAAATGGATTCAGTTGTTTTGGCGTCATTAATCAGAGATTGATTTAAGGTTTCAATTTTCCATTCAAGATTCAAAATTCATTCAAGATTCAAATTATAGCAAAGTTGTAAATTTCCAAAGTCCGTCATATGAAGCCCATTATTCAAAAGTCTACAATATATATATATATATATATATATATATATATATATATATATATATATATATATATATATATATATATATATATATATATAATGGTCCATTTTACAAGTTCTTTCAAAGTCCAAAAACCACAAAAGATGAAAATCCCATGAACCTAAGCTTCATTAAACCATGATCATGTACAAAGCAAAGCCCATTTGCAAAATCTACATCAAAATCCAAATTTAATACGCATCAGCCATGACCAAACGCACATGCCAAGAATAAATTGTGCCAAGCAACACTCCGACAATTGCCATCAAAATATACTATCCCAAACATCATGGTCACGCTGCCACCGAGACAAGCCAATTCAAAACAAGCCATTACAACCTTCCATGAGCAATTACACAACATGTACGCAGCACATGACGATTACACACAACAAGCCAATCCTTTCTCAAGTCGACCCCACAATATTCCACAATCTGCAAAACATACGACGAAGACGCAAATTGCAAAAACAAGGACCACGACGTCACAATTTCAAAACGTCGAAACAAATCAAAACGGCATCGCAACGACTCAAACCACATCATTTTCACAACCTCCACTCTATAAATGAACAACTTCTCTCATTCATTTCCTCAAGACTCAAGTGCTAAACAAATGCTGCGAAAATATCTCCACAATTTTCTCAACCTAAACCTTTTTCTTCAACCTCAAACGCAAACCTTTTTCTTATAGTTATCATTTGTTTTGGATACTTTTCTTGATCTCTATTATTTTTTCATTTATTTCATTTCCTTTTTGGATTTTCTTTTTATTCCTTTTTTTATTCTGGTCTATGAAGTATAAAAAATCATGGATTGTTGATTGTTGAAGTTGTTTAACCTTCATTATTTCAAATTTATGGGGAATGATCATTTCGATCCTTCTTCATACTTTTGGATCATGATAGGTTACCTTTGATTAATCGATGAAAGATCTTGATTAAGATGAGACCGTTCTCTTTTTCTTTTCGTGTGATGCATTTTTTAGAGAATGATCTACATATCATTTCTCTATCGTGTTTTAGCATAAATATTGTTATTGACCGACCTCCCATAGCATGATCTTCCTCATAGATTGTGCTACGATTGCTTAACATAGCGCTAAAGTGGTCCCGATTCGAAAAGCGATCATCTGATCAATGACAATTAACAACTAACATCTAACTTTAATTTCCGCTTCTTATTCTCTTGCTTTATCTTCTTGTCATTTACTTTTCTTGCCACTTATATCATTGTCCATATATCATTGTTCATATTATTCATCTTGTCATCTTCATCTTATCTTGTTCATCTCATTTAGAAAAAACACAAAACATGATAAAAATTATCGAAACCCTAAAAAACTTGCAAGCTTGGACTATGGTTACTATCCTTGGCATCATGGAGATTGGGACCATGTACAGAAACCCTGGCAAAGGAGATTTGGATCTTGGTTATCTCTATTCTTGTATTGCTTTGTCTTAGGACACTTTTGCACATCATTCATAGCTTACTCTTGGGCTTTCTTACAATGAGACTTATTCGATCAATTACTTCTAGTTGGTCGTCTAAAAGGCTGGCCCACTTTGCTAGTGCACGTTTAGTTTATCATTTGGGTTATGTTCTTATTGTTTATTCCATCCCCATTTGAACAAATGTATCCCCACTCCCATGACGTGTAATAACTTTACCTCTTTCTCCTTGCTTACTAGTTGCTTAGGCTTCCCCTAATTCAAGAATAAAATCAACCACACCTTTTTCAAAAGTTCACAAATAAGCTTGATCCAATGTCAAGCATTTTCATTATAAATCAATTAAATAGGTTTCCATTACCACCAAACCTCTCAACCAATCACACTCAATTTGCATTCACCCTTTGTAAGTCGATTTCCTTGTGCATTTCCATCAACCTACCCGTTCACCAAGACATTTTCATAATCAATCCAACAAACCCTTGATCCAACATCAAGTGGTTTTTTCTCAATCAAAATCAAAACACAATAAGATGCGAGATGGATTGTGCGCCACGAGGCTTAAGTGGTGGAGAAGGAGTGAGAATGAAGTCCTCCTACACTCACTCTGATTATTTTGACATAAGGCATTCGACTTGGTTGATTGAAATAATCACCTCTACACATAGTCTTTAGTGCAATCCTAATCAAGAACAAACTCTTTCAAAATCATAAAAACAACAACAACTCATCAAACTTCTCTTTTTTGCGCCTTAGGGCTACCCTCCAAAAATTCTTTTTCAAGGTAAAATCAACCAACATACAATCATTTTTTAGGCTGAACTATGAAGCTCTGACTTCCTCATTGCACCATGAGGGTACGTAGGCACGAGGCCAATGCCAAGGCGAGCACCCTTAATAAAAAAAACATCATTTTCCCTTTAACAGATAAACCTTAAGAAAAACAACACCCTTTCATGCGCAGACAATCAAGATGGTTCCCGTTGAGTACAACGGATGTGAGGGGTGCTAATATCTTCCCCTTGCATAACCGACTTCCGAACCCTGACAATGATTGCGACGACCTTGTTCTATCCTTTTTTCCGATTCCGTGGGTTTTCTCGATATTTTCCATTTCCCTCTTTTGGGAATAAATAAAGTTCGGTGGCGACTCTTCTGTCAGTCCAATTGGCGAGCTTTTCTCGCGAGGTCATATTTTTCGAGGTGCGACATCCGCCAAAATGGATGATTGATTTTGATGATAACTTGATTAATGTCTTGATCAAATTTGGTTTGCTTTTTATTTTATTGTCTCCTTATATCTTCATTTCTTTCTTTTTTTTCTTTTTCACCTTTCCTCTTGATCAATTGGAGGATGTGTAGTCAATCTTGTTCATGAGATCTTGATTGATGCTTGATGAACTTTCATCATTTCAAATCTACCATTTGATTGATCATTTGATCAATTGAGGTACTTTAGATTGATGCATAAGTTTGTCCTAAGTATCATGAATGGTTGATTGATGTAATGGACCCATATTCCTTGACTTAGTTCCTGATCCACCTTGTTTTGACTTGTGCTACTATTTTGGGAGTATGGTCTCTATCATATATCTAACATGTATGGTACATAAATTGTTATTGGTCGGCCTCCCATAATATAATCTTCCTTATAAATTGTGCTACAATTGCTTAACATAGCGCTAAATTTGTCCTGAATCAGATAATTAATTCTAACACTTGCACTAACTATATAATTGTGCTAACATTTATTTTTATGTCATTTACTTTTATGCACCTTTATCTTTAAGTCATTTACTTTCTTGCACCTTATATTGCTCAATTATTGTCATTTACATATCATTTGCTTTTGTTTATGTTTATGCCTTTTTTCTTTGTCCACTTGGACTTTCTTTTTTCTTTTTCTTAAGACATAATAAAGGCTTAAACCATTAAAAGACTCTTTTTGCTTCCTTGGACTATTTGGTGACTTTCCTTTGCTTTGATGATGGACTTATGGACTTAGAATTAGGTTATTTGCCCTATGCTTTAGAGTTGTGACTTGAGACCTTGGATCTTATTTGGTACTTTGGCCTTGAGTTGACCTCTTATGAAGACTTGGCTTGGATACCCGGTTTTCATCTGATACTTGGTTATTTCTCTGCTTATTTTTTATTATTGCTTGAATTCAAAGGATTGGATAGCTTGGTATCTTGGTTAGATCTTTCCTTCCTTAGCTTTTATTTTATGCTTTAGGGTAGTCTCTTCATCTACTCCCTTTCTTAAATTTTCAAAATCTTCTCCCTTTTCCAAAACCTTCTTGTTTTTAATCTTGAACCTCTTTCATAATAAACCTTGACTTTGTCAAGTGATTTTCAAACTCTTTTCCTTGAATAAAGTGTTAATCAATCTTAATCATATCAAAACCATTTTCAAAAAACATTAAAAAAATACTTAACTCATTCAAACCATTTTGTGCCCTTTGTGCACTTTTTCTTTTAAACTTTTCTTAAGGTTTAGACATGAGTCATTTTTATAGTTGAGATGTAATCCTCTTATCTCCGTATTTATGATTAGTGTAGATTCTTTTCCACTTGAGAGAGCTAGTGGCATACTTGTTGATTTTAATCCAAGTTGGAGCCCTTCTCAATAGTGATTCAAAGGTCCATTTTCATACACTTGTGGGTGACTAATTGAGTATTCTCCTTAAAATGACAACTTGTCTTCCCATTTAAAATCAATCAAATCTTTTTTGTTATTTTTACCACGAACTACGAGGTTTTGATCCTCCATTGCACTTTGTGCGTACGTAGGCACGAGGCTTGGAAAGTCTTGTCAAACACAAAAACCTAAAAAATATTTCTCTTCTCATCTCCACTATCTTTTACAAACAACCCTTTTAAGCCAAACATAGATTTTCAAGAGGTTCCTATAGAGTACTATAAATGTTTTGGGTGCTAACACCTTCCCATTGCGTAACCAACCCCCTTACCCTTTGTCTCTCTGTTTTATTAGTTTTGTTTTAAAACTTCTTTGGGTTTTATTCGTTCTTTTCCCCATTCATTTGGAAAAATAAAAGTGCGGCGACGACTCTTGCGTTATGAGTTAAGTTAATCAATAACTTAATCTCAAATTTTCCCGCACCACTATGCAACTTAAAACGTGAAAACTTGTTTTTGCATCTTATTTTTCTTGCATCCTTTTGCCCATTTTCTTCACATACTTATATATACTCATACATGCATCTTCTTCTAGGCAAGGTTCCTAGTGAATAAAACCTAAACGAAATCAGATTACAAAGTTGCCCATCATCTTCATCCCTTCTTCTTTGCATACACACAATTGAACTACACATAATCATTTTTCGATTGGGTGACCATCTAGATTCGGATTGATAATGTCCAATTAGGTTTGGTGTAATAGAGAATATTGGGTTGGGAACTTTGTGTGTTTCAAATAAGTAAACTAAGGTGAGGCTTTCCTTTAAGATCGAGTTGATTTGAAGGTTTTGGACAAGATCACATCAACACATATTCGACCGAGTGAAAGCCTTGAGACAAGGTGGTTTCCTTGCAAGCGAGTAGCGTGAGACGGTGAATTGTGCTCGTGAATCTTGGGTTTCAACAAGTTGCATGCTCGGGATTATCGGAGGATTGTAGTCTCATTGTTGGTCACTTGATCAACCTTTGATCAAGGGTTGAAGGTGGAAGAATCAACACAAAACAATAAGGTTTTTGGGGTTTGCATTCTTTATTTCTTGTATAAACAATTTCGCAAAGAAAAGGTTAATAGCAATATCTCAATTCGATTTTGAATTGAGAGCAGATGTATCCATAGCGAGGCCGATTAAGGAACTGCCTAAACAAATATTGGTCTATCTCTCTTTATCTCTTTATCAATTTTATTGTTGATTTCCCAATTTATCGAGTTCATCATTATTTGATTAATTCAATTGAAAATTATTTTCTATTATCTTTTAAAAGTGTTGTTATTGATATAACCATAATCACTTTGATTGTGATTGGCTTTTAACATCAACAAGACAAATCAATTTTCTAATTGCTATCGATTGCACACCCTAAGAGACCAAGTGAAGAAGATAACCTCCATAGCCAAGGTTCAAAGCTTTTCTGCAAATTCTAGTTAAGGGGAAATTATTTAATATATGAGTGTTAAACATAAGGGGTGGTGGGGAGTTCTTATCCTCTTTCCATTTTCTCTTTTATGTTTCCCCTATTGATGAATGAATTGAACCTTGAAAGGGTTTGTGCATAACCTCTTTAGGTTGTTGTTATTAATTCTAATCTTCACACTCTGTGAATTGCTAAAATTATATGATATGTGTTAAAATATTACGATTGATGCCATAGAATTCTCTACTGATATGGATGTTATTAATTGACATGATATTTGTTAAAATTGTGTGAGTGATGAGTTCTGAGTTGTGATGAGCAAATGTTGTTGTTGATGAGAAAATGCTAATTTTTAAGTTTGAACTGCCACGGGAATGAAACTATTAAAGTTTGTAACTATTGTAGAGAGAAAAATCGCAAGTTACAAAAAGTCAGGAAAAGTCGAACAAATGGCCAAAACTAAAAATCAAAGAATCGTGATCGGAGCCGCGAGGCAGAGCCGCGACAACATAGCCACATTGGGAAATTGGCAACAGTGGAGTCGTAGATCGGAGCCGACAGTAGAGTCGCATCATGCGATGGAGATTGTTGTAATCAATCAAGCGACGATGATTGAGGAGGTCGTTAGAGGTTAACCGTGGTGGCGGCAGGTCACCGGGTGAAGGCAGTAATGGTCGGCGCGGGTTGGGCGGCTGGATCGGGGACAATGGGTTTCACGATCATGTTCAACGAGTTTTGATTCGTTTCGATTTCGTGTCTAATGTTTCATTTTCCATGTTTTTGATATTTAATTTACAAATCTTTAAAGTTATTAGAGTTATATTTTTGATGTTTAGATTAAACTATTAAGTGTAACATATTGAGTTGTTCAAACCCTTGGTATCATATCAAATCACTATTTCAAATTTAAGTAAAAAGTAAATTTAAGAAATAAAGAAGAAATAAGTGTTATATATATATATATATATATATATATATATATATATATATATATATATATATATATATATATATATGTATGTTTAAAGTTGAGTTTGATAAATAATTGAGTCGTGTGACTCAATTGTTTTTTAGTGGTTTCTATTTTCGATACTTGTTTCATTTTGTTTGATGTTGTTGATGAGTATTGATGAGAGATTATATATTTTTAATTATTATGTTGAGTTTATCATGAATGCCTCATGAAGAGGAAAAGTGTTAAGTTTATGCTGAGATGTTTCGATTTAATGGAACCACTGATGTGACCTTGCATTGACAATGATTTATGTTGAGTTTAGGTTCGAGAGGAACTAGTGACGAGTATTAAAGTTGGAGGTTGAGACGGGTATTGCATGTGTAGCATTAATGCATCATGTATATCAGAGATAGATAGGACTTCAGTCCAGTGACAAATTAAGACTTCAGTCTAGTGACGAGTAGGACTTCGGTCTAGTGACGAGTTAAGACTTCGGTCCTGTGACGAGTTGAATAATACACCAACATACCTCTGAATATCCAAAATATTCGTACCACATACATGGAAGTAGAGGAGATGAACACATTGCATACATACTCTCATTTTTTGATTAATTATTCTGTTGTTGGATTTGTATGATTGATTTAACTATGATAACATACTAATATTAATGTTTATACACTGCTAATATATGAAATGTATTTCTCACTTTTTTTTTGTTTGCTTCTGTGTTTTTATTTACGCTTGTGGTGCAGATACTCAAGTTGAGACTGAGGAGCTTTAGTTGTTGCTCGTATTGAAGGATGGCATAGTTTGTCTTCTGTGTTGTTTATCTTTTTGCATTGTTTAGTTTCCCGCATGTCGCTCTGATAATGTAACAATGGGTTGAGACTACCGTATTCTGTTTTGTTTTTCTCCAAATTGTTTAATTGAACCTTTTGATTAAATGAAGTTGATTTATATTTATGAGATAATTGAAGATGTGTTGGAGTTTATTTTCCACTGCTATCATGAATTGAGAATGTTATGATGAGAAATGTGGCACCCTTTTGAGTATTTTATTCTGCATGTTTTATAAATTAAGTGTTAAGGTTTAAGGTGTTACAAATAACACCTTGAAAAGAGAAAATTCAAGTTAACTAAAGGAACGCAAATTTAAGGAATTGAAGAAAAGACAAAGGAAACGAGAAATCAATATTTTACTTGACGAAAATCACGATCCTCAAAGCAATATCCAGAAAACTCATCAAACCATGTTGAATCCTCTTGAGAAAAGCTTTGATAATCAAGGAGAATTTACTAGAAAAAATTATCAACCAAAATCCTCAGAAAGGATGACGTGGAAAGAATATTGAAAACCTTTGACCTTGAAAAGAACACCTCAGAAAAGGGGAAAAATCAAGTTAACAAGGGATACAATGATACCATGAATCAAAGAAAAAAGGGAAATGATAGAAATAATAACTTTCCTAGTAAAAACCATGATCCTTATAGCGATAAACAAGAGATTCATCAATCTAACTAGATGTTTCCAAAGCATGGCTAGATAAAATATAATATTGACGCAATACTAGCAGTAAAAGGAAAAGAGGGACTTAGAGCTATTTGCATAAATGATAAGGTGAAACAATGACTGCTAGCACCTACTACATGGATGGAGATAATGATCCTCTAATGGCTGAATTTTTGGCTATGAAGAAAGCAATGGAGTTAGCTTTAGATTGTTGTTCTCTTGACATTGATTTTAAAATTGATAACAAAACTCTAATAGAGATGATGAAGGGGGAAGAAGAACCCTAACTTATGAGGATATGGTTTGCAACTACACACAATGAAAGAGAAATATGTTTAGAAAAATTATGTTTACTCACACTAAGAGAGAAAATAATATTTCAGCTCACACTCTAGCTAAGAATGCAAAAAAGAACTAGATTGAAAAAAAAATTAAAAAAACCCCTTATTACATCAAAGTCCAAAACTAAAAGGATAAGAGACACGAAAAATAGAGTAATGTTATTTAGTACGAAACAATTTGA
Organism: Lathyrus tuberosus; assembly: GCA_022829125.1. Lineage (NCBI taxonomy): Eukaryota > Viridiplantae > Streptophyta > Magnoliopsida > Fabales > Fabaceae > Lathyrus > Lathyrus tuberosus. The sequence continues at coordinate 2,679,188 of JALAZF010000348.1, forward strand.
AGAAGAAATGCAAGAATGCACACATGTCACTATTCTATAGGTGAAATTTAAATTGATTTTAAGTTTAGTTTCCTTTTTAATAGAGATCATGAGATATTGGTGATAATGAATGGTTGAGATTTATTCTCACATTTCTTGTTTTCACTTTTTTTACTGATAAGCATTTTCCCGATAAATAAAACTCCTTTTGTTTTCTAAAAAAGGCTTTTTTATTAAAAATACACCAGCATTCTAATATTCAAAGAGTTTAATTGGTATGCACTGACAGCGTAAAATAATTTTACACTGTCATCCAATAAGAATTCATCAATTTGATGTGGCATGATACATGATGGTGGTGTTATCCCAGTGATGGAAATAGTCAGTCGAAAATGACCTTTTCCATTGGAAGTAATGCGAATAGTCCAAAATATCCAAGATTTGTATCTACTTCCGGTCTGAGAAATTTTCAAAGATTGTGGTCCCAGAAGCCTTGACTACCTACAATTCTCTGTGGAACTTTGTATCTACCCTTATTTATCAAAGAAAATAATTTGACTTGATGTTATCCCAGAGTTCTTAACATTAGCTAAGAATGTTTGGAAATTTCTATGGTCGAGGAAGTAGATACCATACTTCCGGGTGTTGGATTTTGAAAATTTCTGATTTTCCACGCTAGTTAGAAGCAAATACAAATTATTGAACGTGTGATGGTCAAAATTTGATTCAGTGTTATCCTAGTGATGGAAATAGTCAGTCGAAAAGAACCCTTTCTAACTGACAGAAATTTGGTATTAAAGTCAAATTTGACTTAGTGGTATTTTCGGTGGAAATAATCATGTTCTGGACTGGGCCTAAGGCTGGCCCACCGTCGGGCACAACCCAACCTAAATCCTCGCCGAGGAGGGCCCAATTAAGATCCAACTCATCTGTACGCCAGGGGAGCTCTCACCCATCTCCCCTACGGACTCCACGTGCCCCCTACACAGGGACATGTCATCAGACAACTACCCACTTCCGAAAGAACTGGTCAGCCCACCTTTCGAAGATTACGGGGCAGTTGATCCAGGGCGAAGACCACGTGCTGGTATTCCCTACGCCACGTAAGCCCTGGCAGTTACTCGTATTGGGCCTTGCGATCCAACCCAAATCAAAGTAACTGTTGGCTCTGCGCTGGGGGCACGTTATAAATACCCTCTTTCACTAGAGGGTCGGGTATTCTATTCTTTACATATTTTCTCTGTATTTGCTCTGCTTACTCCGTCTCTGACTTTAGCATCAGAGCATCTTGCAGGTACACCTTCTCCTCTTCACCACTACCGGCGAATAAAGGAGCTCACGACGTGTTGCTGGCTGCTGATCCTTTTTTGATCAGGTAATATCAGTGGCATCGTCTGTGGGAACCCTTGCTTCCCTGTTCTTTCTCCCATAGAAACCCAAGAACCAAAGCAGTTTTTCAATCTCCGTTGATCATGGCCAGCCCATGCAATGACGAAAACGCTCCAGAAATCGCCTTCACCCCGTTCACCAATAGTAACGGTCATGATCCCAACATAGTCGTTCACGTCGAATAAGGGCGACCCCAGGGACGGGCACACTGTCTCTCCCTCCTCAGACGATGCGGCCTTTGACGCTGCCCGACGCTTTGATAACCCGACTATCTACCAGCCAATCCCTGTGCCGCTCAATGCTGACTCGACCATGGTGGCTCTATTCGCGGCGATCAATCAAAAAAATCTGATGATTTTTCAACAAAATGAGCGGATAGGGATACTTGAGAAGGAGCGACAATCGCACTCTCCCCTGCGGAGACATCGTCCCTCTATTTCTCGCAGTCCATCCCCTCCCTGTAGAGGCCACGAATCGATGAATCTCGGAGCCCTTCTCCTCGACGGCCGGGGCATCGCCCGTGTTTAGAAAGGCCTCAGCCTGTGGCCACCTAGAAGCGCGACCGATCCCCTCCCCGGAAGGAGCGACACTCCCCCACTCATAAGAGGAATAAGGATAACGGATACGTCGAGAAGCCAAAGAGCCGACCAAGGAGCCCTCCATGCTGAGGTAGAACCCCTCGATGTGACCTATCCCCGTCAAAATCACCTGTCAGGAGCGAAGAGGACGACTAGCGCATGCCGCTGTCCAGAGCCATCATGGAGACTCCCTTGCCCGTCGGGATGGAAAAACCCCCGCCCTTGGAGACCTATGATGGTACGACCGACCCAGACAACCACATTAAAAGCATTGATGCGATGCTCGACTACCGCAACGTCCGGGGTGCCATCAAGTGCAGGTTATTCCCCACTACCCTGAGGAAGGGTGTTATGGTGTGGTACAAGAGTCTCGAGCCCGAGTCCATCGCCTTTTGGAAAGAGCTGAAGAGGCAGTTCTCCAGGCACTTCACCGCTTCCCAGCGCCACCCGAAGACGGAAGCATCCCTAAAAGTATCATCCAGGGAAAAGATGAATCTCTCCGGGACTACATAGAGAGGTTCAACTGATAAGTTGTCCAGGTATCCACCTCGGACGACATGAAGAGATATTTGATCGAGCGAGGACCGCGATCTCGTACCGAGTTCGCCAAGGCAGTCGGCATTGAAAGGCCCAACACCTTAGACGCGCTCCTCCACAAGGCCTAGGCATACATCCAGTATAAGGAGATAGAGGCCGCCCACTGCGCCCGCGACTCATGGAATCAAGAGGGTGCCAAGAGCTTCAGGCACGAGGATTCCACCGCTCCCCGACGAGGCGGGGAAAGAAGAAGAGAAGACCGGCCCCGAGACTCCCGAGAATAAAGGGGACCAGCAGGCCATTTCATTGAGTATACGCTGCTCACAGCTTCCTACGAGTGCATCCTGGCCAAGTGCATCAACTCAGAATTCCAGCGAGGTGGTGTCCGCTTCCCAAAGCCGACACCTCCTAAGCCAAACGTCGACAAGTCCAAGTACTACTGGTTCTACAGGAGGCACAGGCACATCATGGAGGATTGCATCCACCTCAAGGATTCCATCTAAATCTTGATCAAAGAAGGGCACCTGAAGCAGTACACAAAGAGGAGCGAAGCCCCCCGATTGGAGACCCGGGAGACGAAAAGGGTCGATGAGGCGACCCCATCCTCCGACGATAACGGGCTACAAGTCACTCTGTGTGTCACCCTCCAGAGGACTTCTACCTTCCCTGCAAGCCTGACACGCCTGTAACCGCTCGTAGCCCATAGGATAGCTTCCCCGCCGCCATGGTCATATCTAGCGGGGGGTTCAATAAAGTCTCTGTGGGGTCGGTGAAGCGTAAGTTCGACGAATTGATAGAGGCGAGCTTGGTGCAGAATGCCACCTTCGAGAAGGTCCAGGGAAGGTCTAACCCCATCACCTTCTACCTCGAAGAATTGTCGGGCGGCGCCCCCAACTCTAACATCCCTCTCTTAATCAGAGCATATATGGAGAACTTTGACATCCGCCGCATCCTGGTCGACCAAGGGAGCTCAGTGGACATAATGTTTGCCCACCTATTCACTACCCTCCAGCTTGACGAGACACATCTGACCCCGTACGTTGGCTCCTACCTGCAGGGTTTCAACGGCACCACCACCAGACCGTGGGGCTACGTCAAGCTAATGGTCACCTTTGGAAACGACGATACTGCCCGAAAAGTTAAGGTCCACTTCTTGGTAGTAGAGTGCCCCTCTCTATACCAGTGCATCCTGGAAAGGCCGACCCTAGCCGAGCTCACAGCTGTGCCATCTACAGTCCACCTGAATATGAAGTACTACACGACCAGGGGTCGTGTCGTCACCCTCCACGGGGATATTGAGGCTTTTAAGAGATGTTTCGAGGCTGCAACCAAGGGTTTGAACTCGATCAACATCAAGTCCAAGACTGCGGGTAAGTCAGCCCAAGATGAGGAGTAGAAGCCACTCCCGCACGTGAACACGGTCGACCTCGACGACCACTTCCCTAGCAAGTAGGAGTAAAATGAGGTAGCGGATCACACCCCTCCAGCTGAAGGCAACGGGTAGTTTCTTCACCCCATTCCAGATGGAGACTTCGAGCTCATCACGCTCGGGGATGACTCGGACAGGAACATGAAGATTGGCACGGGCCTCCCCGACATGGCAAGGAAGCAGCTAAAGGTCTGCCTCGGGGAGAATGCTGACCTGTTCACATGGAGCGCTGTAGAGATGCCCGACCTCGACCCAGATGTGGCCTGCCATTAGCTCACAATAGATCCGGCCACTAGGGTTGTAGTACAATGTAGGTGTAGGCAGTCTCCCGAGAAAGCGGAGGCTGCTGAAAAGGCTGTAAAAGACCTCTTAGAGGAGAACTTTATTTCGGAAGCCCAATACACAACCTGGCTATCCAATGTTGTACTCGTTAAAAAGAATAATGGAAAATGAATAATGTGCGTTGATTATACCGACCTTAACCGGGCATGCCCGAAAGATGCATACCCATTGCCTAACATTGACAAACTGGTCGACAATTCCGCAATTGCTGTCGTTCATGGATGTATACTCGGGATACAATCAAATCCCCATGGAAAAGGGCAACAAGCAGTACACGACTTCCATGACCGAGTCAGGAAACTATTACTACAAAGTAATGCCCTTTGGTCTGAAAAATACTGGCGCGACCTACCAACGGATGATGAACAAAGTCTTTCGGACGAGATCGGAGACATGCTTGAGGTCTACGTGGACGACATGATCGTAAAATCACGAGAAGAGATTGACCACACTGCCCATCTCAGATGGGTCTTCGACACGGCGAGGAGATGCAAGATGAGGTTCAACCCATAGAAGTGCACCTTCGGTGTCCGAGCAGGAAAGTTCCTCGGCTTCTATTTGAGAAAACGAGGAATCAAGGCGAACCCCAACAAGTGCAGGGCGTTCTCCGAGTTCCCAATGCCGAACTCGAAGAAATTGATCCAATCGCTGAACGACATGCTCACCTCGTTGTCCCGCTTCGTGGCCAAATCGGCCCAACACATACTCCCATTTTTCAAACTCCTGCGCAAAGAGGCCACATTTGAGTGGACCTAGGAGTACAAACAGGCACTCCTCCACCTCAAACAAGTCCTCTCACAGCCCGCGGTCCTCTCGCGACCAGAAAACGGGGAGACTTTATACTTGTACCTCGCCGTCACAACCGAGGCGGACAGCGCGGCCCTTATCAGGGAAAACCCTGAAGGACAGAAGCCGATATACTTCACCAGTAAAGCCCTCCAAGGCCCCGAGTTTAGCTACCTGCAGATCGAAAAGGTTGCTCTGGCCATCGTCATTACGACCAGAAGGCTGTGACACTACTTCTTGGCCCACACGATCGTCGTACAGACGGACCAACCCGTGAGGCAGCTCCTCGGTCGACCCGACATGGCAGGCATGATGCTCAAATGGTCGTTCGAGCTCTCTGAGGTCGACATCCAGTACGAGGGTAGGAAGGCCCTGAAGGCTCAAGCGTTAGCCAACTTCGTCGCGGAGAAGACCACCCCCGAACCCTCGACCGACGGATCCCAGAAGTAGACGATCTACATCGACGGAGCATCCAGTTTGTCGGGAAGCGGAGCAAGCATCATCCTAGAAAACAAGGAAGGTATCTTGATCGAGGTCTCTCTCACATTATCCTTCTTGACATCAAAAAACTAGGCCGAGTACAAGGCCTTCCTCGCCAGACTACGCCTGGTCGAGGACCTCGGTGCGAAAGAGGTAAAAATATTTACCGACTCCCAGCTCATGGCGTGCCAGGTGCGGGGACAGTACCAGGCCAAGAACGATAGCCTCATCGAGTACTTGGCTCTAGTGAAAAAGAGGATGAGAAAATTCACTTCGGAGGAAGTAAGTCACATCCCGCGCGAACACAATACCCGGGAGGACATCCTATCTAAGCTGGCGAGCACGAAGAAAAAAGGCGGGAACAAGTCCGTCATCCAATAAGTGTTTTCACAGCCAAGTATCGAGAAGCCCACCTCAACCGTCGTCCTAAACGCCATCGGTGACAGCCACTGCTGGATGACCCTGGTATACGAATACCTCAGCACAGGGAAACTACCCGACGACTCCAAGGAGACTAACGTAGTCAGATGATATGCCTGCTCGTACACCATCGTCGAGGACAAGTTGTACCGGCGGGTTTCTCCATTCCCCTCCTCAAATGCATCGAGGAGTCCAAGGTCCCTAGCATACTCCAAGAGATCCATGAAGGGATCAATGCGCAACACCTCGATGGATGGTCCCTAGCCCGTAAAGCATTGCAGGCAGGGTACTACTGGCCCACCATGCAGCAAGATGCCAAAGAGCACGTCAAGAAGTGCGACAAGTGCCAGCGACACGGGGACATGGACCTGGCCCCACCCAATGAGCTCAAAACGCTTTCATCCCCATGGCCATTTGCCTGGTGGGGGATGGACATCCTCGGGCCCTTCACCACAAGGTCATACCAAAACAAATATTTGATAGTCGGCGTCGACTACTTCACTAAGTGGATAGAGGAGGAAGCCTTAGCCAAGATCACGGCCCACAACATACTCCGTTTCTACCAAAGGAATATACTTGCCCAGTTCGGCATACCCCAAACAATCGTCACCGACAATGGAACACAATTCACCGACAAGAACTTTCAGGACTTCGTTACCAAGCTGGGCACGAAGCAACACTTCACATCAGTCGAGCACCCGCAAATGAACGGGCAAGCCGAAGTCGGGAATAGAGTGATCCTACGAGGGCTGAAACGAAGATTGGGTGACTCTAAGAAAAGGTGGGTCGAGGAGTTTCACATCATGCTCTGGGCCTACAAAACGACCCCACACTCGACCACAGGGGAGACCCCGTTCCGACTGACCTACGGAACCGAGGCAGTGATTCCGGTAAAAATAAGGGAACCCTCGAGAAGGACCGAGTCCCCCCTTGATGAGGAGACAAATGACGAGGCTCTAAGGGAGGAGCTCGACCTAGTCGAAGAGATCCGGTCGGGGGCATCCCTCCGCGAAGCCTCGCTCAAACAAAAGATAACTTTGTGACATGACAACAAAGTTATCAAGCGTGAATTTCAGGATGACACCCTAGTTCTACGGAGGAAGCAGAAATATTTGTGCGAAGGCAAACTCGCCGCGAACTGGGAGGGCCCCTATCGCGTCTACGCGAAAATGGAGACCGGAACCTACTACCTCGAAAACCGGCACGGGGAGGAACTTGCTCCGTTATGGAACGCTGAAAAGCTTAAACAGTACTATAGTTAAACATTGCCCGTGACCTATTCGCGTCGTGACCGCAGGGGCTTACTAGGGTACAAGCGCGACTACTAAACTCGAGACAAGAAGACAAGAGCCCGCTCTTGTGTGTGCGAGTGAACTCTTGATCCGACGGGGACACCTTTGTAACACCCCAATTTTTGGTAATTATTTATTTATATTAATTAATTGAGTGATTTTATGAATTAATTGATTTATGTGATTTATTTGATTTATTTGAATTATTTGATTTTAATGAATTTGAAAGCTCTTGTGTTTTGGACAAATTTTGGTAAAACATAAATGCTGAAAAAGAAGCGTCAACATGAAGATCAAGTTGAATAATTCTGCAGAAGATAAGATGTCGAATGAGATGTCCCAACATGCAGACTCGACATCCTGGACTGTTATAACAGATTGATTTAAATCTGTTTTATATATACTGCAAGATTCAGGAGAAATCGCAGGAGTGGATCAAGGAGATGGAAAGCCCAAGACAGCAGAAGACTATAAATAGTAGACTTAGGTCTAGGGTTTAAGGATTGTACCTTTGTATCACTTGTAACTTTGTAACCTATTCTTTTAGTAAAATAAGGGTTTAGGGTTTGAGAGTCGTTGGCTCTCTTAGGAGTTGTAAGTTTCCACTCTGCAGTATGGGATGCAGGGTGGAAGGCATAGGTGCAGGTAAACAACCAGAAGCCTTTAGGTAATGGTTATTGTATTATTCTTGGACGAAGCTTTTAAGCAAGTCCAAGATAACTTCATGGTCAAGGAAATCATGACGGGTTTCGAATTGGCAGATAACAGAAACATCACAGGTGGTGATGAAGGATGTGAGTAGGTCTCTCATATCAGAGTTGTAAACGTTAGAGTTTAGCTTCGGTAAAGATATTCATTGAGGGCAGTTATTAGGATAAAGTTGTAAACGGGGGAGTTTAGCTTTAGGGTAATACTACAAGATAATGAAATCTTCATCCTGGATTGGTATCTCCCAGAGTAGGTGAATTGCACCGAACTGGGTTAACAATTACTGTGTTCTTTATCATTCTGCAGATTTACATTTCTGTTAGGGTTCATGATGAACATGTTGGATCAGATATCGTGACATCTGTGATAGTGCAGTTCTGATATTCAAGGTATCAGTCTGCTATTGCGCCTCCAAGTTTAAATGATTATGTAGCACAATGTCTTGACATGTGTTAGGACATCTGCTGTTTGCATAGGCCAGAATTTCAATTAGTATCAGAGCAGGCATCCTGTCTGGTTCTGGATGAGATCTTTGGGAGATACTTTCTAGCGTTTAAACAAGGAGGAGTTTTGGATATCAGATCAATTAACTCAAACATACCCAAGGGTATTAATGGATGAGATGAATGTTCTGGATCGAAGAGAGCAACCCGGAGGTTGTTCATGTTGCTGAGGAGATTCTACAACAACTATAGGAGAAGTGGCTAGTTCTCTTGTTGGTGTGTCTTATAAGATGTTCTGACATCTTATTAGGGCAAGCAGGATTTGTTCCTTGGTAGTTCCGATGCATGTGTTTCTGATGGACGAGCTCTAGAATTATGGGATTCTGGAGTTGTTACTGAAGACCATTGGTGGAAGGTCTCAATCGTCGGCCTCTATATTTGAAGATATCTGCATGTTTTATTCCAAAGTCGGGAGCGATGGAGTGAAGGAAGTTGTGGTCAGATATCTGGTATGATGACTTGGTACTTGGAAGCTTGGTTTCCTGGTACAATTTGGAGTCAGTTGAAGATGAGAGGAGTTGAGTTAAAGTTTATCAGGTTCTTGCTCTAGGAGTTTGATAAATGTTTGATCGGCTAGGTTGTCAAAGATACTTGAGAATTCTCTCAAGTCCACTCATAAAGGCATCCATGTCGTGTATCTGGAGTCTTCTAGTTACTCTTCTGACTAGAAGGTGTTTCCTTGAGACACAATATGAAGAACGTGGAGGTGATTTATTTTCACCATCCAAAAACAGCAAGGAATGATTCATCTCTCTTGACCCTAAGAGTGAATCCAATCTGATTGAAGATTTGTTAAGGTCAATAATACTTGTTCAGAGAAAGTCTTAGTTACTTGAGTCAAGGGGGCAACCTTGATATCTTAACAACTTGCACAAACAGAAGAAGACATCATGAAGAGGAATATCTTGGTGATATTCAGAAGATGCTGGAATCAGATAAGGGTTAAAACTACAAGGATTTAAGATCAATTGCTTTGTGTAGATTGATTATCCTTGTGATTCAAGATTGAGGATGTTCTGTCAGATATTCTAACATCTTTCATCAGAGGTTTGGAGAATCATGGGAGGGGCTCTACATTCGCTCAGAAGTCTCCTAGGTGTTGACCTGGGTTTATTGGCTTAACATCTTTTCCTGGAAAATATTGTGAATGACTTGTCCAGATGATGATGTTGTTGAACATGGAGATGGAAGACTATGATAACATCATAATCTTGATGACTACTTGGATTGGTTTATTTCTGATCCAGGTACTTTAGAGCATTCCAGAATGCTCATCATGGAGTTTAGATAGGTGGCAATATCAGCAACTTCGTGAAGACGACTCTACTCAAGGAAAGGTGGCATTCTTGGTATAGCTATGGGGGGTAGTTTCTAACTATTCCTTTTGAAGATTCAGACAGTGGCATGTCTGAAGTCTTTGGAGAAGCACTGGCAGATATTCATCAAGGTGTGAGCTTGTATGGAATAACTACAAAATCAACATGATAGAGGTTGTCTACTCAAACTTGGTTAGTGAATCAAGTCTATGAGAGCATGGGACTCTTGTTCTGTTAAGGGAGGAAGTTCTTTCTAGTGGCAGAAGAAGGAGCTGAATTCAACAACTAGATGTCGAATCAGGATGTTCTAACATCTAGTTCAACATCAGAATCTCAGTTGGTGAAGTGGCACATCAACTTAAGATAGGGTGATCTACAGGAATGAATAATAGGATGCTTCAAAAAGATCGTTCTCATGGCAGTTTGCGGGAGCTGCAGGAAGGAGAAGATGTTACATGTCCATGGCTTAGGGAGTCTAAGTGTGTTTGCTATTAAGCAAGTGGAACATGTGACTTGAAGATCAAGTTTCATTGGTGGATCAGGATATCTTTGAGAGAGTTTTGACAAACGTGAAAAGGTCAAACTCTGGCATTTGGCTGTTTTCATATGAGGATTCATGAAGGAGGTGATCAAACTATGGCAATTGATTGATCTCAGAAATGGATTCGAAGAATCAAGATAATCAGTGTGTGGCAGCTGGTTAGTCTTGAGGATTGTCTTGGAACAAGTTACTCTTGGGCAGAAGGGTGATGAGTTGAAGACTCAAGGAGATTTTTCTTCTTGAAGGTGGATGAGAGTTTATTTTTCTCTTTCTGGAGTTCTTATTGATGAGGCTTGTGGAGCAGAAGTCATTGAAGTTCTTCAGTTTTTTTTTGGATTACTATGCTATAGTAAGTCCAGTTAGTGAAGCATATCAAGAATCATTGTGATGATGTCTTGGTGTGTGGAAGATGTTCTAACTTGGTGTTAGGATATTATCTGGGTTGGATATCCTTGGTGAAGGATGATTATGCTCTGGTCCAGGAGCTTGGTGCCTACATTATGCCTAAGGAGCGTCTACATAATCATACGGGAGAATGATGAAGTAGAATGACTACCTTGGATGGAGAATGTAGAGAAGACTGAAGTAGATCAGGTATTGATTGCTTGGAAGTCTGAATATGAAGATATTCATCAGCTGATCAGGAGTATTCCAGATTATCATACGGGAGAATGATAGGGAATGACTGCCTTTGGAGAGTTGGGTGATTATCAGATGGAGAGGCCTTGCTAAGGCCAGATGAAAAGCTTGTGGAGGGGATACCGCCCCTAATTGGCAAGTCATGCTTTTCTAAAGCATGTGTCCGGTATCTGCCACCGATGGGAGAAACAAACTAAGAGGTATGATATCTCTTTGGGGAATGTGCTATATTCCAGGCCAATTGGATTTTATCTCAAGCAGCTGGAGGTCTATACATGAGAATTCAGGTGGAGTTCGTATGGTGTGTAGATATTTGCAGGAAGAGGGGGATCAATGGGACTTTGATCTTAATCCAAGAGTTTGTTACTAATGGAGGATGGCGATCCTTATGTGACCTCACGATAGCATGATGGGACTTCATGTGTGAGTGATTATTGGTTATTGTCAGAAGAAGCAATAAGAGAGTTGATGATTGTGTTCAGCAGGTGGCTTGAACTGAGGGTGCGCTCTTGAAGACATGAAGATGCGTCTTATGTTTTCCATTCATTAGCTAAGTGTTCTGTGGAGGAGCACTTGTTACCTTAGATAGGGGGAGTTGCTCCTTGATCTAAGATGTTTTTCTGCTAAGGTGCAGTTGGAATTCCAGTTTGTATTGTGCGTCAAGCAAGCTGTGATTATGTGCCCATCCTGGGAGGACGAGATGTCAAGAAGGATGTCTTGACATTCTTGTATTGTTGCAAGTTGGGGGAGACTTGGCAGTGCAAGTTACATGGTTCTTATTGAATGCTTAAGAATCATTGGTTGAGTCTGGGGGAATTTATTTTTCTCTGCGGACTGTGATCACAAAACTGTGAAGTTATTGATCAATACAGAAGTTTCTGGTAGATAATGTCTAATTGCTACTGCTTCTGCTGTTCTGCTACTGTCTGCTTGCTTTTGATTGATTACCCTTAATGCATAGTTGCTTGGTTTGTCATATTATGGCTAAAAAGGGGGAGAAGTAAGTAGTAGTAGTGTTCCTTGGTTGTTTCCTTGAGGGGGAGATGGATGTGGTATGGAAAGGTTGTTTTAGCCAAAATTTACTAAAAAGGGGGAGATTGAAAGCTCTTGTGTTTTGGACAAATTTTGGTAAAACATAAATGCTGAAAAAGAAGCTTCAACATGAAGATCAAGCTGAATAATTATGCAGAAGATAAGATGTCGAATGAGATGTCCCAGCATGCAGACTCGACATCCTGGACTGTTATAACAGATTGATTTAAATATGTTTTATATATACTGCAAGATTCAGGAGAAATCGCAGGAGTGGATCAAGGAGATGGAAAGCCCAAGACAACAGAAGACTATAAATAGTAGACTTAAGTCTAGGGTTTAAGGATTGTACCTTTGTATCACTTGTAACTTTGTAACCTATTCTTTTAGTAAAATAAGGGTTTAGGGTTTGAGAGTCGTTGGCTCTCTTAGGAGTTGTAAGTTTCCACTCTGCAGTATGGGATGCAGGGTGGAAGGCATCGGTGTAGGTACACAACCAGAAGCCTTTAGGTAATGGTTGTTGTATTGTTCTTAGACGAAGCTTTTAAGCAAGTCTAAGATAACTTCTTGGTCAAGGAAATCATGACGGGTTCTGAATTGGCAGATAACAGAAACATCACAGGTGGTGATGAAGGATGTGAGTAAGTCTCTCATATCAGAGTTGTAAACGTTAGAGTTTAGCTTTGGTAAAGATATTCATTGAGGGTAGTGATTAGGATAAAGTTGTAAACGTGGGAGTTTAGCTTTAGGATAATACTACAAGATAATGAAATCTTCATCCTGGATTGGTATCCCCCAGAGTAGGTGAATTACACCGAACTGGGTCAACATATCTTGTGTTATTTATTATTCTGCTATTTACAGTTTTCTGTAATTGTGTTCTTGACTGACATGTCCCAACATGATGTCGTAACATATGTTGGTGACTTTGCTGTTGCACTTCATAACAGTAGCTGTGTATTCAACCTTGTTTACTATATATACAGTAATCAATGTCTTAACATTCAGATGGGACATTCGAGTATCTGCATAAGCAAAATTTCAGAATTATTTAATTTATTGATTTTATATGAATGATTTGAATTATATGAATTAATTGATTTATTGAATTTATATAAATTAATTGATTTATTTGAGTTATTTGGATTAATTGATTTATTGGACTTATTTGAAATAATTGATCCATTTGATTTATTTTAGTTAATTGATTTATTTGATTTAATTGAATTAATAATTTATTTGAATTAATTAATTTAATTGAATTATGTGATTTATTTGAATTAATTGATTTATTGGATTTATTTGAATTATTTGATTTAATTAATTTATTTGATTTAATTTAATTACTTGATTTATTTGATTTGGTGGAATAAAATAGAATTGCTAGATTAATTAGTTGGGTTAAATTTGGAGTGTGAATAGTAAGTGTGGGATTGGGTTAGTAAGCCCAATAGAAATAATGAGTTCTTAGGGTTTTAAAAAAAAAGAATAGAAAGAGAATAGAAAGATAGAAAGTTGGAAAGGAGACAAAATTACAGGAGAAAAGAAGAAGAGGAGAAGAGAAGAGAAAACTCAAGAATTTCAAGAAAACCAAGGTAAGGGTGAGTTTTTACATATTTATTGGGATTGTTTGATAATAATTAGTGGGTAGAAATATGTTAGGATAAAATCCCCAAATTTTCCATGAATTTGAAATTGTTAGGTTTTAGTGTTAATCTTTGAAACGTGTTAATTTAATTGTGTTTGGAATTGATATATACATATACTATAGAGACTCATTCAATATTTGGAGTAACTAAATGAAATTGAAATTTAGAATATTTAGACAATGGGCAATTGTTAGAACTATGGCGAAAAATTAATGGAAAATGTGAGTGAAAGCATCTTTAATTCTTTTCATGACTGTAGCATGCTATGAAGCCCGAACTCGGACACGGACACAGGACACGACACGAACACGGACACGAAGACTCCGTTAATATAAAAAATACAAGACACGGACACGGCTATATATATTTTATATATTAATATAATAATGCAATTTATGAGCAGAATTTATAGAGTTTAAAATAAGAAGCAAAATTTATGTTTATTTAAACCTAGTACTTTCAATCAATGAAAAAAAGACATAAATCCACCAAAACAAAATGATACAAATCATATTATGTTACTCCACGTTAAGAAAACCCGCCTATAAACCTGGTTCATCCAAAGACAATTCTACAATTTCAAGAAATTCAATGTGATCTAATGATTCAAACTCATCTTCGGCGATATTCCACATTTTAGTTTCCTCTTGATGATATTAAGGAGTGCTCTTTATAGAAGTGGAAGGTTACTATGCATATATACTAAAGCGTCCGCTCGATGTGGTGCTATCTTGCTTCTCTTCAAAGAATGGATAAATGAATATGTGCTCTAATTTCTTTAACATAAGCAGTAGTGGAATATGAAAAAAATAAAGAATCTTAATTGTGTTGTTTTTATAGTGGGGAAGTGGAATATGAAAGATAAAAATCCCTAATTTTTAAAAAAAAAAATTGAAAATTTTTTAGTTTTTTTTTTTAATTCTGAAAATTTTTGAGTTGGGTTGTGTGTCCTTTATTTGAAATAAGGTGTCGTATCCGTGTCCGTTGTGATTCAAATTTATTTTTGTATTTGACACTTCAAAAATATGTCAAATACGTGTCGTACGTGTGTCGTATGCGTATCCATGCCGGACACGTGTCTGACACAACCGTGTGAATGGTGTGTCTAAGCTTCATAGGTAGCAAGTGAAGTTATAATAGGATTGGAAGTGGCATTATGCTGTATCATAAGAATCATGAAGTTAGTAACATGAAAGCATTAATGGGATGTAATTTCTTTTTTTTTTTAATTATTTATTCTTCCTCATGATTACAAGACTAATTAATGTGAGCCTCTTTTTCTCTATGTACTGTAGCGAAAGAGGATATCAGGCAATGAAATATTAGACAATATAAGGACATGTGGAAAAGAATTGATTTCATTCTCTTATACCACATCCTATAGCAATATATATAAATTGTAAAAAAAAAATTAGAATTTTATTTAATTACTAAAATTATTTTAACTAATTATTCAAATATTAAATATTTATTCAAATATTGACTAATTATTGAAATATTGGTAGTTTATTAAAATAATAATTATTTATTAAATATTAAATTGATTATTTATTTAGATATTGTCTATTTATTTAAATTTTGATTATTTAATTAAATATTAATTATTTATTGAATATTGAAGGATTCTTGATTATTGAATTGAGTAGTGAATATGTATTGAATATTGAATTCAATTATTGGTGATGGATTAATTATTCTATATTTAATCGGTATCGTGTGTTTTGTGAGTTATGATTGAATCGAGTTTATATTTGCGTATTACTTGCTAATTGTGATGATGATGTTTGAAATAAGAATGCTATGCTTTTGAAATGTGATTATGTGTGCAATATGTGCACTACGCCAAACAAGGGAAAAGAGGGCGCTTTTTTTGGCCTATGACAGCGCTTAAAAGCGTTGTCTAAGCCAGCGCTGTCGTAGGTAAAGACAGCGCTTTTTTATTTATGAAAAAGCGCTCTCTAAAATGGGGCTTTAGACAGCGCTTTTTAAAAGCGCTGTCTAATGTATATGGAAATGATTTTTTTAATATAACTTTAGAGAGCGCTTTTTCCCTAAAAGCGCTCTCTAAATAGGATTTTAGTGTGCGCTTTTTTCTTAAAAGCGCTCTCTAAAGTATACCTATAATTTTATTGATTTTTTTTCTATAACTTTAGAAAACGCTTTTTCCTCAAAACCGCTCTCTTTTGTCTACGTATAATTTTAAAGATTATTTTTAAAAATCCCATTTTAACCATTTTTTTTATGCAGATACCTGCTTAGTTTCAAACCTGCATTTCTTATAGAATTTCTTGCAACAACAGAATTCTTTACATTTCAATAAATAGAATTCTTGAACAACAGAATTCATATACATTTCAATAAACACAGAATTTCCTTCTATTCTCAAAACTAGAATTTACAACAGAATTGAATTAAAACAGAATTTTCTTATATTCACAAAACTAAAATTTACATTCCCAAAACTATACATTCAATAAATTTTGTTTAGAAGAAAGAATTCGCACAATTCTTCCGTAATATAATTCAATTGTTTCCTTGTGTAAGAAGAACACGCCATATCTTCGAAATACTACATAACAAAACAAAATGCGCATTATTTAGTTAAAAATAATAAATTATATGACATATCCGATAAATATTAAAATAAATCCTAAGTTATAAAACCATGCATACCCTTTTAGGAATCTCCAATTGGTCCATTTGAATGATTTCTCTCATGAACCTCAAAACGAAGTACCCGCAGTCTATGCCATTACGCTGACGAGGGCACTACACATAGACAAATAAATAAGAAATAATATATAGATGTTTTGTGTTATTAAGTAGCATCACTAATAAGCAATATTGTGAAAATTAATATACCTCCACTTTGACCCATGTAATATTGGTTGACCTAGCCCGTGCTACTCGAGTCTCTCTTTGTGCACGGTATAGTAGTATAGCTCTATAAAAGAAAAACGTAAACTTAGAACAATGTCACAAAAATAATTAGATATACAAATACACACAAATATTACGAACAGTCTCACTTACGTGTCAACCACATCCTTCATATTCTGATATGTGGACCAATCAGTATCCAATGAATTAAGATAATAGACCACTTCTGTAATAGGATTAATTGCAACCAACAACCAGTGTCCACTATAAAGTATAACAAAAGTTTAGATGGATAATTTGTACGCAAAAGATACAAATTAAAGATTAGAATGAAATTATAATGAAAATCTTACCCGTTTCCAGTATTATACGGTAAAAGAAACAGACATTCTGTGGTGTTGGCCGTAAATCGCTCAAGTAAGTGGTCTCTTACGTCAATTGCATTCGTACCAATTCTCGGTGCATTCACAAGGCTGCAAGAGATGAAACGGAATTTGTTTGCCAAATTCGTCCCCCGCAAGAATTTTTCATACGTGCACCTTAAATAAAAACATAATAAACATTAGACTATTATCATTGAAATGTGTAAATAAATTGTTCAACTAAATAAATAATAGATTGATTGGAGTACCAGATGTATGAATGCATAACACCGATGCCTAATTCAGTATGATTCAGAACCTGCTCCATGTCCTCTTTTCCGATTATCTCGGAATGAGGAAAACCAAAAACACCTTCGTCCATGTTGATTTGACGAATAGCACCTTGCATCAAATCTGACATTTCCAAAAGTGTTCCTAGACACATCTGAAAGTGAGGTCTACTTTTTTCCTTCATGGTCCTTGTAGGAGCTTTTTTCTTGCCGGTCTATTGGGAAGGTTGAGCAGTAACCTAACAATCATATAAGTTAGGTAAAGTAGAAAATCATGAATTCGGATAATTGAATAACACTTAAAAGCTACCTCTCTGTGTGATTCAACAGACTCGTTTTGCAGCAAAACCCCTTTATTCTTTGCTGCGGGTTTTGTAGGAGTCTAACATGACCATGAAAAAAAATGTAAGTAATGGTTCAGAATGATTTTCATAATCATTCAGAATTGACATTTGAATACTAAGAGATTCGTAATGGTTTTCAACATACCTCATCACCTATGAAAATGAGGTCTAACGGCCATGCAACAAACGAACCTATTGCATCCCGCAGTAATGTAACCTCTGAAACCGAGTCTGGTATCGGTAGTAACGCATCCGTATCTAAAGCGATATCAACCGACACTTTCAGATAACCTTGTGGGAGCGGATGATGGTGAAGTAATGCTCCCGCAAAGTTATGCACTTTTCCCTTGCCAACCATGCGATAAGTTGGAAACGACAAATACAGCTGGCAAGATGAAATGCCCTGAAGCAATAATAAATATGTAACTGTTAATATGTATAAAGGTCAAATAAAATAAATGTGTTAATTATGTACTAATTACCTCGGGAATTTTAATTGGAGAATTGATACTAGCTTTGTCACTAGCATCTTTCAAACCGGAACCGCGCCTTTCCGCCTCATATCTCTCTTTATCCTGCTCCAATGCTTGGATTTTCGCTTGTAGTGTCATCATAGTTTGCATGATTTCTTGGTTGGTGGGATTTTTTTTCTTTGATTGCTTATACAAGGATGATGGAGTCACACCAAATCCTTTACCTCTCACCCGACCGGGATACTCAGGAGCATTTAGTACTCGACTAAGAATGCTCCTGCAATCAGCCTCATCTGCGGGTATGGATTTAGATATATTCTCCTGAAATTCATTGACATATCGAAAATAATTAGTGGGGATTAAAAATTAATTATAATTTAATAAAATTTCAATTAACTTTGAGACATAATGTTATACTTACACATTCTTCATAAACATGTTGAACATCTTCTGTAACAGCTCCACCCTTACCCACGTGAGCTTCCTTTAACAATACATGGTCCGGAAGTGATGATTCTTCACTTTTAGACTCTTCTAACTACACATTTAGATATGTACTAATTTCATCAATTATAACACAATAATACAATGAATAAAATCATAGCATTAATATATATACTTACCAATTTTTGTTGTAACCGTGCATATCCCAAACGCCCTTTTTTGTATGGATACGCGGACTTTGATGCTCTTTCGCGGTTAATGGCACTCAATTTCTGGATAAACAAGTTTAAGTCATATCAAAACAAACTAATGAAACAAATATATAACACAATCAATAGACATGACAAGATAACATTACATTGAATTCTTCGGTTTTCCGTTTGTCTACAAAAAGGCTCCATTCTTTCGGTGTAATCAAATCCGCATACAACGGTGGAAGTTTTCCTTCAACAAAATTTTTGTCTTCATCCCTAAGATACTTGTTTGATAACAAGGCTCTAAACCCTCTGTGTCTCTTTCCGGCCAATTGAAGACAATACTTTTTCCGGGTTTCTTCAATATTAAAGGACCTCTACAAAAAAACATACACATATAAACATATATAAAGTGTGTTAGTATAAGTAAATTAAAGACTTAATCGTCAACAAAAATCTAATAACATCATTCATATTTGGTAAGTACCTCTATCTCGGTCCATATCTTTTCTTTACCGGCATCCAACGCTTTACTCCTCCAATTATCAGAAGTGATTGGAATATGCTGACGGACGAGTGAACCAATGTATGAAGCCAACATTGAACCGTTAGGCTCAACTAGTTGGTTCTGTTGACTCCAATGTACATCAAATCTCATCCCCTTATCTCTGGCACGGATGATGCTCTTCATAATGGTTTTTCCTCTTTTTATTTCATGTTCTACATTCGAAGTTCCATTCCGAGCTTCCTCTGAATCATGTGTCTCGTGGGTGTCTTCCTGGTTATTAGACATTTTACCTGTAAGAAAGAAAAAATAGTCAAATACCAACATTTAATAGCAACAAAAGAATAAGTTCACTAACTCTCTAGTATCAATTTAACCTACTTCACTAACTTTATCATCAACAGTCTAGTTTTTTTAATTCTTCACATTGCAACAATTCATTTTCCAAACAGTCCAAACTTCACACCAAAACAATCTTACATAGCATTCAAAATTATTATGCATCACAACATGTCAACATCTTGATTAATATGCAATTCAATTTGACAAACTAGCACAATGCCACCATCTTTCAAATAATTAACAGTTCCTAATTCTTTTTAGTATAATTAACCACTCCTAACATTAGCTTAGTTGCAATTCAATAACATCAATCACATTTCCATTATGCTAACAAATCCATTTCAATCACTAACAGTTCTGTTTCAAATTACAAGCATGCCATAGCTCAATTAAGTCACCACGTTATCATTCTAATATCATTTCCACACAATACCAGTTCAATACTACAACAATCATTTAACCTACAACAAGAACCTACATTTAAACATCAACAAAATCCACAACAATCCACATCATCCACACAATACCAGTTCAATACTACAACACTCATTTAAACATCAACAAAATAGTTTAACCTACATTTCAAACCAACCTACATTTCAATCAGTTTTACCTAATTCTTGTTAATGAATACTTACAACAAGAACAACGAACAACGAACAATAATAGTTTAAACATCAACAAAAATAGTTTTAAAAAAAGAAGAAGTTGCAGTAGAAGTAACAACGAACAACGAATAGCAACAACGAACAACAATAACATGCAACAACGAACAACAATAACATGCAACAACGAACAATGTTAGAAGTAAGAACAATGTACCTCTTCTTCGTCACGACGGCAGCAAAACGACGACAGCAGTGGTCACGACAATGAACGAGAAAGGGTTTCAGACAAGAAAGAGAGAAGAAAATGATTAGAAGCGCGCAGTTTCAGAAAATGAAATGAAATGTGTTTTATATTTTAATTAATAAATGACCTTAGAGGGCGCTTTCCTTAAAAAGCGCTTTCTAAAGTCAGGAGACTTAAAGACCTTAGAGGGCGCTTTCCTTAAAAAGCGCTTTCTAAAGTGAGGAGATTTAAAGACCTTAGAGGGCGCTTTTCTTAAAGCGCTGTCTAAGGTTTACTTGAAAATGTCAAAAAATCTAAAAATGAGTCTGGGGCGAGGGGGATTCGAACCCCAGACTCAAAGCATGGCAAACACATAAACAAACCTCCTTGACCAGCGGTACTACGCCCTCATCCATTGTTTCTTCTCACTCAATAAATATATATTTTAATATAATTTAAATATATTAAATATAATTTGATATATTAATATAATTTAAAGTATATTTTAAATTATATATTAATATAATTTATATATATTAAATATAATTTCAATAAGTTAAAATGTTTGTATTTAAAACATATATATTTAAATATATTATTTGAATAATTTTAAATATAATTTAAAATAAATTAAAATATAATTTAATATACTTTAAATATATTAAATATAATTTGATATATTAATATAATTTAAAGTATATTTTAAATTATATATTAATATAATTTATATGTATTTAATATAATTTAAATAAGTTAAAATGTTTGTATTTAAAACAAATATATTTAAATATTTTATTTGAATAATTTTAAATATAATTAAAAAAAATTTAAAATATAATTTAATATAATTTAAATATATTAAATATAATTTGATATATTAATATAATTTAAAGTATATTTTAAATTATATATTAATATAATTTATATATATTAAATATAATTTAAATAAGTTAAAATGTTTGTATTTAAAACAAATATATTTAAATATTTTATTTGAATAATTTTAAATATAATTTAAAAAATTTTAAATTATAATTTAAATATATTAAATATAATTTGATATATTAATATAATTTAAAGTATATTTTAAATTAATATATTTTAAATTATATATTAATATAATTTATATATATTAAATATAATTTAAATAAGTTAAAATATATAATTTTAATATATTAAATATAATTTGATATATTAATATAATTTAAAATTCCTTTCCCTACCTAAAGGGCGTAGGTTCGACCCCCCTTTTTGCCATTTTTTGTGATTCTTGATGTTTTTAAGTATAATTAGTAAATGAATTTAGAGGGCGCTTTTTCTTAGAAAGCGCTTTCTAAAATAAAAAGAAATTGAGCCCTATTAGAGCGCTTTCTAAAAGCGCTTTCTAAGGTGGCCTTTAGACAGCGCTTTTTAAAAGCGCTCTCTAAAGTGATACCTATAGCAGCGCTTTTTGGAAAGCGCTGTCTAAGGTGGCACTCTTTTACATTCTTTTACAGCGCTTTTTGGAAAGCGCTTTCTAAAGCCTGTCTTTTACGGTGCTTTTTTTTAGCGAATTTTTTTTATTCTTTTTAGCAGCGCTTTTTTATAAAAGCGCTGTCTATTCCTATTTTTGGCGTAGTGGTGGTAATTCAAGTATGATGAATTATTGAAGATATGTGTGATATTAAGATTAGAGAATGATCTTAATTGCATATGGTTGTTGACTGCATGTATATCATTTGTGTCAAGAGGCAATGCTTGCTAGTTCCGTGGGAGCTAGTGACTTGTCCCAAACCTAGAGCGGAGTTTGAAAGCTTAGAGAACGGACTTTGTGTGTTATTGGTTTAGAGAACGTACCCGGTTTAAGTGTAAAAACCAAAAAATAATAACAAGTGTTGGTACCACATGGCATGAGTTGCATTGAGTCTTGCATTGAGTCTTGCATCGAGTCACATAACATATATATTTGTTATATGAAAGTACGTGTATGTATGTGACTTGTTGAATTGGTGAAATTGTGAGTAGTATGGTTACTTGAGTGATGCTTTTTGATGAAATTTTGAAGTGTGAGAATATTTGTAATTATGTTTGTATGCCTTTAAATTAATTATTATCTTGTGATTTCAATATTGATGTGAATTCTCACCCTTCTGTTGGAATGATGTTTTATATGACATCGCTCAGGTACCAAGGATTCGAGTTGCTCGTAGCGTGAGGTTGCCGTTGGAGTAGTTGATTAGTTTCTTTATTTATGTTGGGTCGAGTCATGCTCTGATCATGTAACACTGGGATCGTTTCAGTTTATGTTTTAGAGATACATTATGTACTCTACCTTATGCTTTCATGTTATTTGAATTGTATGAAGTATCGACTTTTTTGCCTAAGTATTGATATGAATGTGATGAGCATGAAACTTTCTTTATGTCAATTATGATTAGCTTGAATCCGCTGCTACATGCTAATGTGATAGTATTTGAAAAGCATGAAATTATTTAAGTGTTAATGAGCTTGGCAGGTGTATTTGTGATTTTTTGAAATTATATGTGACACCCTTATCTGAGATGCATGATAATTTACTCTGGTTATTTATATATATTCCGCGGGGTTTAGAAGAGTGTTACAACCTCAACCGAGATCCACCGTTGTCGTACCAACTAGGCAGAACGCCCGCTCGCGATGGGAAGTTCACGCCTCGGAGCAAAGACCTCGATCGAGCTCTTACTTCGTCGAAGGTCAGAATCCGACTACGACCACTCGACCAGTTCCCTACATTGTCGATGACCAATAACGTCGAGCAAATGTCCCAAATACTTAAACAAAAATATGCAAATATAAAACACATATTCGACATACAAGTAGCACACACAATATAAATATACCAAAAGATAGAACACAATGCATTATGTCGGGCAAACCCCATGTTCAAAAATTACAAGTTAAAACCCCTGGCACGCAGGCTGGGCAAAGTCAACTACTAACTACAGCACGCAGGCCGGACAAAATAATTCAAATGCCGTGCAGGTCAAACAGCTAAACAAGAAATCAAACAGCGGCTTCCTCCTCGGGCCTGGGTCCCTCGTCACTAGCTCCCTCGACGGACTCCTCGGGGACAACCACCCTACCATCAACCACCCTGTGGAAAGGACCAATCCCCTCGAAGACAAGCTGAGCCCCAGGATTCGTGATCAGGACCTGCTCCAAAGTATTGTTGAAACCCACCTCGAGAGCCTCAAAGCAGTCCTGCTCGAGCTCCCGGATCCGGGCGACCAGGGCACCACGGGCCGCGAGGGCTCTCTCCTCCTCCGTTTCATCCTCAGCAGGCTTGGCAGCGGCCTCCAGATCGGCAAACTTGGTCAGAAGGCGATCTCGTTCCTCCTTGGTTCCCTTCAGCTCTTCCCTCATTTCGGTCATCTCTTGTAGGAGGCGCGCATGGGCTTCGTACCTCGTCTGAGCCTCGAGCAGGTAGTTCTCGGCCTTATTTTTCTCCGTCTCAAGGATATCGTTCTCGTCCCTCATCTTTTTCAGCTCAGAGGTCGGGCTAGTTTCATCATTAAGGACCAAAGTCATTTCAAAGATCCTCATCATGGCGGCCATATCCTCTGTTAACGCCTTCCTTCTGGTCACCTTGTCAATCCCCATGATCGCCTTGGTTTCACCTTCGACCAAAGTCGGGAAATTGTCCCCGGAGAAGAAGTCCCGATGGAGGTGGAAAGGGGGCAACACAAACTTCTCTACGGGCGCACTCTCCTCGAGGTCGACAAGTATGGGCTCCTCGGTGCGCTGTCTTTTAGAAGAGGTCTCCGGCAGGGGAGAAGACTGGGTACATTGGGTGGAAGAGGAACCGCATGCCCCTTGGTTGGGTTTCAGCATTTGCTGGACTTGGGAGACTCTACCTTTGGTAGCATTCTTCGCACCCTTGGTGGCCGTGAGCTTCATGATATGTTCCTGCACCTTCGACATCTCACCTGCGATAGAGAACAATGAAAATAAGTCGGTGCAAAAAAGAGAAAAGGGCAGTCACTCGAGCAAAGCAAACGTCTATTACCTAAGAACCTTAAGGCTTTCTCATGGGACCCTCACTCAAGGAGGGCCTTGGTGTTAATCAATCGAGCCTCACGGCGAACCTCTCCACGCTAGTCGGGGATAAAACTCCCATCCTTATACACATATTTGGCGGGAGTGAAACCGGAGATGAATTCGACCATCTTTTTGTAAGATTGCTGGTCGTCGGCATCCAGGCCGCCATGCTTCACAGTGTAGCTTTCTGCGCCCTTCACGAAGTGGTCTTCCTCCCACTTGAGGGGAAACTTCGACACCAATGTCTCCTCGCGCTGCCCGTCTTCCTCTGTGACCACAAGGTTAGACAGGGAGTCAACGGCCACGTGCGAGATAGACTTGACGACATATAACTAGTCTTTGAAGGTGCGGACAGAATCCTGGTACGCCCATAATAGCTTCCTTGGCTGCTTCAGGGATACCCAACTATTTCGACCCTGAGCAGATGTCTGTTGTAGGTGAAAGGTGCAGAAGAACAAAGGAAGTGTGGCCCCAATACCAAGATGTTCGCACACAAGCTCGAACGCCTGCACGAACGCTATCGCGTTGGGGTAAAGCTGTGAAGGCGCCAGACGCAACCATTGGAACACCCCCTTCTGAAAATCACTGAAGGGGAGACGGATTCTCGCATCCCGAAACGCGAACTCATACATCAGGAACCTTAACCCCCTGAAACTCGAGCAGATGTATGTTGTTCTTTGGGCTTATAGACCATCAAATTCGAGGAAGAGCCCACGACGAGATCCTCGATAGTTGCGAAGGCGTCCGTGTCGTCGATGGCAAAGTGCGACGCGATATTAAGAGGTTTTTGCCCGACCCAATCTTTGGGCGTGCGGGCTCGTTCAACTCCAACTTGCTCGACGGGTGTGTCAGGTTCTGCCTCGTCGTCGATATGAATGACGCCCTCGGTCCTTACGGCCATTTTACCTGAAAAGCAGAGGAAAACGGTGAATTCGACTTCCAAGATCAAGTCCACCCTTCCACCACAAATTCTCCCTGACACAAAGTTGCGAGTCCTTCCTCGACGGAGAGACTCATCCACGAAGAAACTCCCGTCGACATGGCACGGCGAGCCTCATCGACAGGAAGGCTCCTCGCGTGAGAAGACCCTGATAAACGTGGGGGGACTCCTCGAGAGAGATCTCCTCGCAATATTCGCACACTTGCGGGGAGCAAGGCTCCCCGAGACCTTCATCACAGCTCCCCGAGATCTTCATCGCAGGTCCTCGAGGCCTTCATCGGGAACTTCATAAAGTTTCCAGAATCCTCATGAAATTCCCGGCGTCTTGGCCGACAACTTCATGAGCACGGCCAGAAAACTCATAGTTCCACATGCACGCCCGGGGAGCTCTCACCCGTCTCCCCCATAGACTCCACATGCCCCCCACACGGAGACACGCTATCAGGCAACTACCCACTTCCAAAAGAACTGTTTAGCCCACTTTTCGAAGATCACGGGGCAGTTGATCCAGGGCGAAGACCACATGCTGGTCTTCCCTACGCCACGTAAGCCTTGATAGTTACTCGTATTGGGCCTTGCGATCAAACCCAATGCAAAGTAACCGTTGGCTCTGCGTTGGGGGCACGTTATAAATAACCTCTTTCACTATAGGGCTAGGTATTCTATTCTTTACACCTTTTCTCTGTACTTGCTATGCTTACTCTGTCTCTAACTTTAGCATCGGAGCACCTTGCAGGTACACCCCCTCCTCTTCACCACCACCGGCGAATAAAGGAGCTCACGACGTGTTGCTGTCTGCTGATCCTTTTCTGATCAGGTAAGATCAGATCACATCTACTTCCTATACCACAATTCTCAGTATTTCCAATAGAAAATGTTTTTTCGACTGACTATTTCCATCACTAGGATAACACCGAGTCGTATCCCAATGATGGAAATAGTCAGTCGAAAATAACATTTGATTCGGATTTTGGAAATTACCCCTTATTACATCAAATTCCAAAACAAAAAGGATAAGAGACACGAAAAATAGAATAATGCTATTTAGTATCAAACAATTTAAAAAAAAAATGCAAAAATGCATACATGTCATTATTTTAAAGGTGAATTTTAAATTAATTTTAAATTTAATTTCCTTTTTAATGGAGATAATAGGATATTAGTGATAATATATGATTGAGATTTATTCTTATATTTCTTATTTTCACTTTTCTTACTAATAAACATTTTCTCGATAAGTAAAACTTCTTTTGTTTTCTTAAAAAAAAAGGTTTTTTTTAATTAAAAATACACCAGCTTTCTCATATTCTAAATGTCAAACATTGTATATCATTTTCCCACATCATAATCTCAATTTCACTCCTCTTTCACTGTACTAATACTTCCTCCGTCCTAAATTATAAGATGTTTTGAGTTTTTCACACAAATTAAGAAACTTAATTATTACTTTATGGGAAAGACAAATTATGTATAACTTTACAGTAATGCCCCTCATAAATATATAGGAGAGAGAAATTAAAAGAGTTGAAAGAATAAATAATAATAAATATTTGAGGGTATATTGAAAAAGATGTCATTTATATTGCATTGAGAATGTAAGGTGACTTATAATTTGAGACAAATTTTTTTAGCAAAATGATTTATAATTTGAGACGGAGGGAGTACATAGTTAAAACGATTAATTAATTAACTAAAATTAACCACCATTCTCTCATAATGCTATCCACACATAATCCTTAAAAAATTGTCCATAAACATAGGACACCTCCCTAAAATTAAGGTCAAACATTTACCCCACGTTTCTCTCACCTCTCCTAACCCAACACAATTTTGATTCACAATAGTTTTTCATAATTTTTTTTCTTCCTTTTTTCATTTTCATATTTTCCGGAAATAGAAAAATAGTTATCTCTCCCTCTCTCACTTTCTCACTTTCTCTCTCTTTCTTTCTCCCTCCCTCTCTCTTCTTTGATCCATGGAGGTGGAAGAAGAACTCCATCAAAACCCAGAAGAAAGTTGATTCCTTTCACCTAGATTCGATAACCCATTTGGCTAAAAACTTCAATGCGGTCTTTGAAAAGACCAAATAAAAATTCAGATTCAAAGGGTCATCATCATCATCATCATCATCATCATAGAGGGTGTGGATCTGATGGTGGGTTTCGTGAAGCAATGTCAAAAGAAAATTAATGTTGCTGTTGTTGATAATGATGTTTCATGTGTAATAACAAGTAAAGTGTTGTCGTTTATTGTTGTTGTTGTTGTTGTTGTCGGTGGCAACGACTTAGTGGTGCTTTTGCATCATAAACGACGATGCAGCTTCATTTCTCGCCTAGCATGAGAAGCATCACGATATCAAGCAACAATGGGTTTATTGACTTGATGAAGATCAAAGTCGCAGCTTGTCACATTTCTTATCGAACCCTTTTTCATACTATACTCATCCTTGCTTTTTTGTTGCCATTTGTCTTCATTCTCACTGCTCTTGTTACCCTCGAAGGTGTCAACAAGTGTTCTTCATTGGGTAATTCTTTTCTTCTCTTCTACCTTAATCTTCAATTATCATCATCCTCTTTTGTTTTGTATTAGTATGTGTTTGTTTGTTTTAAGATGGATCTTGATTTGAATATTGGATCAAGAGTTGTGAATCATGAATTGTTTCCATTTTGATTAGTGAAGTTTTCTAGCGGGAACTTGGATTCATTTTAGGATCTTAAGTGTGATTTGATAATTTGAGTATTTCACTTGCATTATTTGGTTTCATTTGAATGAACTTTGGATCCTTGTTATGATGAGTAACTTATTATATATGGTATCTCTATTCGATACAAAACTAAATTCGATCTATGTGAATCTAAATTTGGATATGAATCTTGTTTTGAATCATGGTTCATGATTATGAATTCCAATTCACTTTGAATAATGTAGCTTATGATTTATGATAAGATTCGATTCACAATTCAAAAAATAAGTCTTTTGATTCACAATTTGAATGCTCTGGATAGTCCTGGAGTAATGATGATGATGATGTTATCTTGGCTCTCGTTAACTGAATTTGGACATGTGCTTTACGATTTAGGACTAGAATACCAGCTGGATTTTGTTCAGTGCCCTCTTTGAGGGCGTGCAAGGCGGGCTACCACCCATGCCCAAAATTTGTCATGGTTAAATCATAGTTAAATAGGGCCTCATAAATTTTTTGTCTATGTTAAATTGTGGTTAAATAGGGCCTTTAATTGTTTTTTCATAGCTGAATCATGACTAACATACACATGCCCTCCAAAAAGTTAAGACGACTCTGATTTTGGTGTTGTCAGTTGTCAGCATGAGTTTTGATTTATCTATTTCTATTATTTTGAAATGTCGCCTCGTGTGTTTGTGTCTTTATTTCGCTATATTACTCCTATTTGGTTCTGAAAGTTAATCTTTGTGTACGGTTGACGTCATGTCTTTTGTTTATTTCTAACCCTTTATTGGTTCCTTGGTTTTTTGTCTCCAGATTGTTTAGGTAGACGGTTAGGACCAAGGCTACTTGGCAGGACTGATAATTCAGCGGTAAACTTTTATTTTTCTTGTTAAAATATATTTCAGAATAGATAATCATATCTAGGAAATTTTCGTTGAACAATTTAATCTAAATGCTTTTTGTTATGATGATAATGGTGCAACAGAGATTAGTTAAAGATTTTTACAAAATACTGAACGAAGTGAAGACCGGAGAAATTCCATCTAGTCTAAAGCTGCCCGATTCATTTGATCAAATGGTTTCTGATATGAAGGATAATCAATATGATGCGAAAACATTCGCTTTAATGTTAAAGGGAATGGTAAGTTGCATGTTATGTTTACATTAACTATCGCATTTCTCTTGATAAATAGTATTAATTGGTGAAAGGATTATCTGCAATGAAAAATCCTTCTGGATTGGTAAAATCAATTTTACAGAATCAATTTTTGCAACCGGAGAATCAAACACACACTTACTCACATTTATCATAGCTGAATGTTTAGTTCTTGTATTGATAGTGGTCACAAATGATGATTATATTGATTGATCTTTGTTACGATGCTATGCTTCGTTGGACAGATGGAGAAATTTGAGAAAGAAGTCAGAGAATCTAAATTTGCAGAGCTGATGAATAAACACTTTGCAGCTAGTTCTATCCCTAAAGGGATAAATTGTCTCTCTTTGCGTTTAACCGATGAATATTCGTCGAACGCGCATGCACGCAAACAATTGCCTCCACCGGAGTTACTACCTATGCTCTCCGACAACTCTTACCACCATTTTATTTTGTCAACCGATAACATCTTGGCTGCTTCAGTAGTTGTTGCCTCTACCGTTCAGTCGTCTCAGAAACCTGAAAACATAGTCTTCCATGTCATCACCGACAAAAAAACATACGCCGGTATGCACTCGTGGTTCGCACTAAATCCTCCCTCACCTGCTATAATTGAAGTCAAAGGCCTTCACCAGTTTGACTGGTTAACCAGAGAAAATGTTCCGGTACTTGAAGCCGTAGAAAGCCAAAATGGAATTAGGGATTACTATCATGGGAATCATCTCTTGGGAGCCAATCTCAGTGATACCAATCCACGTAAATTCGCGTCAAAATTGCAGTCGAGAAGTCCAAAGTACATATCTTTACTCAACCATATCCGCATATACATACCCGAGGTTTGTTAATATTTACTCTTTGAGTAATAAAATAATCTTCCGAATCTTATTTGTGCTGATGGTGTTTGTCTCGTGTGTGTTGAACAGCTTTTTCCGAACCTTGACAAGGTGGTTTTTTTGGACGACGATGTTGTGGTTCAGCGTGATTTGTCTCCGCTTTGGGAAATTGATATGAATGGAAAAGTTAACGGAGCTGTGGAAACTTGCAGAGGGGAAGATGATTGGGTAATGTCGAAGCATTTAAAGAACTACTTCAATTTTTCCCATCCCCTCATTGCAGAGCATTTGGATCCTGATGAGTGTGCTTGGGCTTACGGAATGAATGTCTTCGATCTTCGTACATGGAGAATGTCAAATATTAGAGAGACATATCATTCCTGGCTGAAAGAGGTATAAAATCCTCATATCCTCGAATCCAATATACTTTAATCATTTGAAACGTGATGCAACACTGACACAAACATGGACACCAGATACAACACGTGACACCAATAATAATTTGAAAATTGGAAGTGATTGAACATAAGTACACGTGTCATTTCGGTTTCAGATACCAGACACACCAGACAAGTTCAATCTGAAGTGTCAGTGCTACATATGTATTAGGAGAAGTTAACACAAATTTTAGTTTCTTCATTCTCATCTTTTTATTGGAAATTGAAAGCTTTTGTTATATACTGCAGAATCTGAGGTCAAACATGACGATGTGGAAGCTAGGAACCTTACCTCCGGCTTTGATTGCGTTTAAAGGTCATGTGTATCCAATTGACCCCTCTTGGCACATGCTTGGTTTAGGTTATCAGAACAACACCAATGTCGAGGATGTGAAAATGGCTGCGGTTATTCATTACAATGGCCAATCAAAACCTTGGTTAGAAATCGGGTTTGACCATCTTAGACCATTTTGGAGCAAGTATGTCAATTATTCAAATGATTTTGTTAGGAACTGTAATATCATGGACTCATAGTCTATCAACGAGAAGAAGCAGAAGCATAAGCACGGCGGTACGAACGTTACATCAATGGATACTACTACGATACAGACGAGTAAAAAAAATACAGGTTTCATATAAAATTTTGCAGCTTGAGATTTTCTCCGAGAAGAATTTCAACAAGGCGGCAAGTAGAAGAATTGGTTGAGAGGACAATCAGAACATACGGTGGGTGGATTCAATGCCATCCCCAACCGATGTTTTCACAGACACGGTATCTGTTCTGACATGGACCTGGCGTGACATTCAGAGTCTTGTTACATAGAAACGCGTCCTCTAATTTTTGTTGACGAGAGAATATACTATTTATCGATCTTTCTTTGTGGCTAGAGCATCAAAGATTCCTCAATGGACATATAAAGGGTCACAAGCCTGTGTCATCCATATATAGTTTGGTGTTTAGAACACAAGTGCTAGGACAGCTCTTTTTTTCTTTGTAGTTTGTTAAATTTTTGTTAGTGCCAATATTTACCTTCACCTTTTCATGATTTTGATATCAAGATGATGGTGAATTCTAGGTTTAGTTCATGAGATTGCATGCTATACAGGGTTCATTGGATTAGGAAACTGTCTTTAGGTTATAATATATTATAGTTATTTGTTGTGTACAATGATTACAAGACATTGGAAATGTGCAGATAATTCTTTTTTCCAAGGATTCTTCCAAACAATTCCTTATGGTTAATTTTCTCTTGATGGAGGCAGTATAATTTAACTCCTTGCCTGCATAAAGTGGAACTAATAGTGTAGGATTTGCTACTATGAATCACGAACACCGACACTGACACATCGATATTGATACTGATAATAATTTAAGGTTGATGTCAGTTTTAGACATCGACATAATTTAAGGTTGGTATCGGTTTCAGACATCAACATGGATATTTTTTTTTCAGAGGTGTCGGCGCAACATAGATTTGCTATCTATATAGTGAATGTAAACCTCTAAATGAGGGATTTGCTATCTATATAGTTTATGTAAACCTCTAAATGAGGGATGCAAAAATTGTTTTGATGAAAAGAGACAAATTTTGTTGAAAAATTTGAGGTACATGTTTGATTATGGTTTTTAAGAGTATACTATATGCTAGAGTTTCTTATTGGTCTATTACTCATGCATAGTCTTTTGTTTGAGTATGTAAGTGTGATGATAACACTATCAATGATAGTCCAAAAATGAAGTATCATTTGTGGACCACTCCATTACCTCATTCAACCAAACATTTCATTACCATACTTTTACATGTTAAAATTTTTACTCTCATTCTAACTAAAAGTTAAGCAAGCATGCATTTGGAATAGTATTGTACTTTAAAGTAATATATGTTGGAATGCAGCATGCAGCATGCAGCCTTGGTGGTAGATTGAGACATGTTGGTGTGTCCTTATATATAGTTCCATAGATGAGAATATCATAACTTGTATTATTGAGTGGACCATCTATGAATATGTATGAGTAGGGTTTTTAGATGGGGTTGATTCTTATTTTTTGGACTTTAGGGTTTGTACAATTATTCTCATGTACCATCCTATTTGTAATGATTAGAATGATTTGTGCATGTTAGTTGGGAGTATTTAAAATAGAATAATGTGGTACAATAATTTTGGGTTTTTAGGGTTTGATTTTGTAAATTACTATTTTCTCCTCAAATTATAAATCAATTTGTAAAATAATTGTTGTAAATTATATGTCGCTTTATTTTTCAATGATAGAATTTGAGTTTGGAATTTCACTTGGAGGTGAAGGTTTTTTCTTGTGGTAAACTGATCTTTTAAGTGGTTTGGTGATTGAGATTAGTCGAGTGTTTATGCTAAAGAGAGTAGATTCTTGATGTTGGTGTTGTTACGATATGTTATGACTATTTCATTATTGTAATTTATATTATAATTATGTCATGTTTAATTAGTCTTTATTTGTAATTATTTCATTTGTTTCTTTGTATGCAATCCTATGTTATAAATAGGAGTTTCTACTTGTATTTGAGATATACTAAGGATTGCAATGGACAAGGTATGGGTAGGGTACTATAATACCCGTTCTCATATCCGCAGTTGAAAAAAATCCTCGTACTCGAGCCCATACCCGCTTGCGTATCAAAATTGGCACCCGTCCCCGTACCCCTATGGATATATAAGTGTCCGTATCCGTACCCGTTATCCGCATTTTTAATAAAAATAAATATATCAAGTATAAAATATCATAATATTTTAAGTTTTTAAAAATATTAAAAAGTTTTTAAAAAATTTTATTGTTGAATAATGAAATAAATGATCACGTATATTAAATATGTAGTAATTTAAAATTGATGTTTTTTTTTTTATTTTATAAATTTTTATTTTTATATAATAATATAAATTAAAATATATAAATATATATTGTGCGGGTATGAGGCGGGCTGGGTACTAAGGTGCCCATTCCCACACCCATCCCCGCTTATTTAACTGGGTAATTACCCGAGCCCGTACCCGTACCCATTTTTGCGGATTTTTACCCTATCCGTTGTGGGTAATTTTCTGGGTACCCACTGGGGATGGGCCAAATTGTCATCCCTAGATATACCCCAAATACACAAATATTATTGATATCTTCTTGAGTTTCTATATAGTATCAAAAAGCTTAGGTTTTTTAACTTCTTTCTCCTTGTGAGTTTTTTTTAGTTGCAATCTTTATGTCGTTTTTGCTTGTAAACAATGAGAATTCTTTACTATGTGGGATTATAATTGGTGGGAGTCTTTGTTTGTATTTGTGTTTTGTTTACAATTAAACTTTATTGTGTTAAAATGGAGGAATCTGAGGCTACTCGCCTAATTACCATAATTCTTGATGGCTTCAATTGTAATTAGTGGGCTGAAGCAATAAGCGGATTCTTGTCGACTTTGGCGACACGTGACAAGCAATAAAAAGTACCTGACGAGAAGTACCAGTGAAATTTCAGAGGTTTATGTTGATAAATTAGAGAAATGAGAGAACAAAAATCATCAAATCATTGTGTGGCTTCAGAATACCTCCATTCTGAGTATTCATCTACAATTCAGGCGATTCAAGAATGTCAAAGATATGGGATCATTTAAAACAACTTTATATTATCTCCGATTTATCCCATCAATATAAATTATTGAAGGATCTTAGTAATTTGAAACAACAATCTGGTCAACCTGTTTATGAGTTTTTAGCACAAATGGAGGTTATTTGGAATCATTTAGCCTCATGCGAGCCTTCTCTAAAAGATGATATTTACCTAAAAACATATGAGACCCATCACAACCGTATTCGCCTAATTCAGTTTTGGATGGCTCTCGCTGATGATTATGAACTAGTTCGAGCTTCCTTGTTGCATCAAAACCCTTTGCTTACCCCAGAGAATGCTCTTCCTTGTCTCAAGTATGAAGAAACTAGATTTGGACTTGTTCACCAACAAGTTGACCACGTATTTACAGTTACAAATAAGCGTAGCAAATTTTGTCGCCATTGTCGTAAGTCTGATCATTCTTTTTCTGACTGTCCCACAATTGAATGTCATAATTGCAT
Source organism: Lathyrus tuberosus (assembly GCA_022829125.1). Lineage (NCBI taxonomy): Eukaryota > Viridiplantae > Streptophyta > Magnoliopsida > Fabales > Fabaceae > Lathyrus > Lathyrus tuberosus. The sequence continues at coordinate 2,713,668 of JALAZF010000348.1, forward strand.
GAAAAATTGTCATATTGCGTCAAGTCGTCAAATTATTGTCGATACTACAAGACACCCGGACACTTAATTCAAAGTTGTGTCACTCATCCTCCATGTTCTGATCTGAATATAAATCAACCTCATCCTAACTCTTTAAGGCCCTCACTTGCAACTGGTGCTTCTACTAATGGATTTGTATAGTCCTCTCAGCCAGCCTTCTCTGTCACATATCTTGAGTCTCTTCTTAGACAACTTCTTCCTTTTGGTAACACTCCTTTTTCTTTTTTGACCACACGAGGTAATTCTAAGTGGTATTTTGATTCTTTTTGTTGTAACAACATGACATTTGCATCTAATTTATTTTCTTCCCTATCTAAAAATGACATTATTCGTTCCATTCACACTGTTGATGAATCTCTTATGAATGTAATCCACAAAGGTTCTATCTCCATGTCTAGTTTAAACATACCTAACACATATCTCTTTTCTAAATTAAATTTCAACCTTATCTCTGCTAGCCAATTATATGATCTTGGTTATGAACTTACTTTTTCTTCCTCTGGATGTTGTGAGCAGGATATATAGACAAGAAAACTCATTGGGATTCGAGGCAAGATCAGAAGGCTATTTGAGCTCACTCGAGTCTAACATTTTTTCTGCTTCCACATATTCATCCATTCACCTTTGGCATCATTGTCTTGCCCATATTCTACTAGTAAATTACGTCCCCTAGTGTCTCAAGGTTATTTAGGACCTATCACTAATGAGTTCTTTGACTGTACGACTTGTCAAACTGCTAAGTAACTAACTTTATCTTTTAATAAAAGTACTTCTATTTGAGCTGCACCATTTGATCTTGTACATTATGATATTTGAGGTCCTACTCCCACACATACTATGGGAGTTTCTTGATATTATGTGTTATTTATTGATCATTATTCTTGGCTTACTTGGATATACATGATGAAAAATCGGCACGAGCTTCCTCAAATTTACTTTAAATTTGTCAAAATGATTCAAACACAATTTTTAAAATCATTACAATATTTTTGACGAGACAATGCAATGGAATATCATGACTCTAAAATCTTATCTTTTCTAGGTGAGTGAGGTACCTTGTATGAATTTTCTTGTCCATACATGTCTCAACAAAATGGCTGGGTTGTGAGAAAGCATCATCACATTCTTGTCTCAATCTGTGCCATGCTTATCTCAACTTCTTGTCCAGAACACCTTTGGGATGAAACAACTCTTACTGTTGTCCATATTATTAATCGTCTTCCTTCTTTTTTTCTTGGTAATGTATCCTTTTTTGAGCATCTTTATCTCACTACACTATATTTCAAGTCACTTAAGGTGTTTGACTGTGCTTGTTTTGTCCTTCTTCAGCCTCATGCAAATACTAAACTTGAACCTAGTGTCTGTGTACGTTGTTTTCTTGGTTATGGAACTGAACACGTGGTTTTTAGATGTTGGGACCCAATATCTCTATGCATTTGCATCTTTCGCGATGTTATATTTTCGAAACACCTAATGTTCTCCTCCTTGTCAACATTTATCTCAATTTAGTCCATTTCTACTCCTCTCTTTACTAACTCTGATGTTGATTGCTTTCCTAGTGACACTTATACAAGATCCAAGACATATGAAGGTTCTTCTAGAGAGCTTTTAACCCCTTTTGATGTTACATCCACTTCTGGTGATGGTGTTCCGACCGTTGTTCCCCCACCTCTCACCAATGAGCTTCCTATGAGGGTAAGAAATCCTCCTACCTATCTTCATGATTACCATTGTTTTTCTACCATGTTTCACCTTCATGGACCACATTCCTATAAGGAATCCTCTATAGATACACATTGGAAGAAAGCTATGCAGGAGGAATCATGGGAATTGGAGAAAATCCACTCATGAGACCTTCTTGAACCTCCTTCTGATAAGCCTCTTGTAGGATGCAAATGGGTTTATAAAATAAAGAATCTTTCTAATGGATTTATTGAGCGATACAAAGCTCGTCTAGTGGCAAAATAGTTTACTTAAGAGTATGTTATTGATTATGAAGAAACATTTTCTCATGTTGCACGCATCACCTTTGTTCGAACTCTTTTTGCCATTTCAGCCACTCGAAAATGGGTACTTATGCAAATGAATGTCAAAAATGCCTTTATCAATGGTGAATTAGAAGAAAAAGTTTATATTCGTCGTCCTTCAGGATATACTAGAAAGGAAAATAAAGTGTGTCGGGTTTGTAAGGCTCTATATGGTCTTAAGTAAACACCTCCAACTTGATTTGCTAAATTTCACAAAAATATCACTTAGTTGGATTTCTCTTCCAGTGATGGATGATTTAGCTCACAAGCTAAGTATGCGTCTTGTCTTGTTTCTCGATCAGGTTTCACTGATTGTAAAATTGAAAATACTCCGATAGAATCCAATGTTCGATTTACTCCTCAAGATGGTACTTTGCTCGATGATGTCTCTCTTTATGGGCAACTCGTAGATAGCTTGATTTACCTCATAATTACTAGACCATACGTATCATATGTTGTTCATTTTGTTATTCAATTCATGGCTTCTCCACGTACCACTCATTATGTTGCCGTCTTCTGGATTATTCGGTATATTAAGGCATTGTGTTTTATGGTCTACACTACTCAACTGCATCCTCATTGATTCTTAGAGCCTACTCTAATGCCGATTGGGACGGTGATGCTAGTGATCATTTATCAACCACATGTTTTTGTATTTTCCTTGGAGATTTTCTTATTTCTTGGCGTACCAAGAAACAAACTTTGACAACCTGCTCTAGCACTAAAGCTGAATATAGTGCTCTTGTTGACACGACATCTGAGATATTATGACTTCGTCGACTTCTTACTGATTTAGAGACATCTCAACCTTCACCGACCGATCTTTATTGTGAAAACCATAGTGACATTCATTTTTCCCACAATGATGTTTTTCATAAGTGAACAAAAAATATTAAAATTGAATGCCACTTCATCATGTTCCTTGTGGTGAGCTTCATCTTATCTACATAAGCACACTTGACTAACCTGCTGATTTGTAACCTTATTCTTCTGCTCGCTTCTACACTTTAGTTTCCAAACTCAAATTGTTTACGGCTTCACCCATTAGAGTTTAAGAGGGGATGTTACAATATGTAATGAGATATGATTATCTCATTATTGTAATTTATATTGTAATTATGTTAGGTTTAATTAGCCTTTATGTGTAATTATTATATTTATTTCTCGGTCTGCAATCATATATTATAAATATGAGGTTTTGCTTGAACTTGAGATAAACACTGATTACAAAAATATTATTCATATATTTTTTACCACAGAGTTGTCTACAAGTTAGGCCAGCCTACTTGGCTCTTATAGACCAAAAATCTAATAAGAAAACCTCCTCCAAGAGGTTGACGTTTATACCAGTGACTTCATAACCACTGTCACAGAATTGAGTAATGCTCAATAGGTTATGTTTAAGGAGTTACCAATTGTTTATATACAAATGATTTTTCCTTTTTGGTTTCCACCAAATCCTACAGTTGCTCCCTCTTCTAGAGTTAGGGTTTGGAACATAAGCTTTTCTTCTATCATATATCGTGAGCAGCATCTGTCCAGGTACCATGACTGTTGCTTTGCTTCTTCTTTGAAGCATATATGTTGTAAAGATAATTTGAGATTTAGGTACCCATAATCTTATGGGTCCTTTAGGGTTAGTTATGATAGGTTTCTTCTTGTTTTGTACCTCCGCTTTCATATGATAAGGTTTAGGATCATTCAAGACTTTAGATTTAAAAGTTTGTTATCTTGAATGAACCTTGGCCTTAGGTTTTGAACCTTTTAGAACCTTAGCTCATGTTATCTTAGGTTTTGACTTTTTCAGAACCTTTGACTTTAGAGTCTTAGGCTTTGGTTTCATTAGAACCTTTGACTCATCAACTTTAGTTTTTGACTGATTCAAAACCTTTTCATTTTCAGCGGTAGGTAGAAAATAAGAGTCAAGCCCTCTCTGAGCAGGGCTTGAAGAAAAAGGATATGTTGGTTTACTCAAGTTCTCAAACCTTGGATTAAAAGATTTTTGTGAGTAACTAAGACCTTCCTCTTTTCTTCTACTTACTCCATAAATCATGGAAGCAAGTTTAGTTTTATTGAAGCCAGTTATGATACATTCTTGAAGAGCCGTTTCATACTCATCAAGAGGTTTATCAGACACTTCACTTACTAGAGTAATATGATCTTTCTCTAGAGCTTCATTTTTATTTTGAAAAAATTTAATTCTTCTTTCAAAAGATCATATTTCTTTTTTAATATTTTCATGTGTTTGGCTTTCTCTTGACATCTTCCCAAGAGATCTTAAATGAAAGTAATTAAATCAGAACGAGATAGTTTAGATAATGCCTCATCCTCTTCCTCAGACTCTAAACCAGAATCTGAGTCATATTCTGCTTCAGAAAGATGTAAGAGCCATCAAGGCAAGGTTGGATTCTTGTTCATCCTTTTCAGTCTTATTCATTATCAAGTTCATCCCATTTTGCCATGTGACTTTTCTCGAATTTGTTCTTGAAGCTATCTTTTTGAAATCTTCCCTTCTTTGACTTGTCCTTTTGTAGATCAGGACATTCAACAATGAACTAACCAGTCTTATTCCAATTGAAGCATCCTTTCTGATCATCCTTATTTTCTCTTGAACACGATCCTCTGAAGCCACTACTTCTGCCAAAGAATCTCTTGTTCTTCTTAGCTAGATAATGAAACCTTTTAATGATAAAGGTCATTTCTTTATCATCCGAGTCATCTTCAGAACCTTTTACACGAGAAGCTTCTTCATACTCCCAGAATTGAGGAAGCTTGGCAGTTTTAGCAACAAATTTCAAAGCTAGAGGTTTTGACTTTCTGAAAAGTTCATCTCCATTGATCTCCATCTCATAGCTCTGAAGATTACTAATAAGACTTTCAAAACTTAATGTGTTTAAGTCTTTAGCCTCCTGTATAATTGCTACTTTAGGTATGTATCTGACACGAAGACCCCTAAGAATCTTCTTGACATGATTAGATGTAGTGTAGCTCTTCTTCAGAACCTGAAGTCCAGATACAAGAACTTGAAAAATAAAAAACATGGTTTCAATGTCTTCATCCTCCTTCATTCTAAACAACTCATATTGTTGAACTAGAAGGTTGACCTTAGCTTCCCGAACTTGTTGATTCCCTTCATAAGTAGCACATAGGGATTTGAAAATGGTGTTAGCAGTAGATTTATCAATGATTTTGATGTACTCTGAGTGAGGTAGAGCATCAACCAAGATTTCTCTAACTCTATGATGTTTTCTATAAAACTTTTTATAAGGTGGAGTGAGAGTTTTTCTATTGAACACCATTCTAAATCCATTGACTAGAATATCAATGCCATCTTCTAGAATATCCCACGACTCATCATCAAGACCTAGGATATGAGTATACATCTTGCTCTTCCAACATTCAAACACAATAGAGTCTCCACTAAAATTTGGAGGTCTAGATGTATAATTGTTCTTTTTTGAATTGTTATAATGATGATTTATAGCTGTCATACCCTAATTTTTTACCATAAGATTTCACCTCTCTGTGCATCATTTTGCATACTTTGCATGCTTTATCACTAACGGGTTCCTGCAGGAACACTAGTTTCAAGTGGAGATGGTTCTCGTTTTCTCAGTTACACTTCAAGACATGATCAATTGGTTCTGATTTAGAATGGTCCTAAGGTTTTCTACTGATTTGAATCTTCAGCTAGTTCTTTCACCAATTCTAGATTCAGGGTTTTAAGTTATCATCATCATGAGTATCTTCTCATCAAAAGCTTCAGTGCGTCTTAAGAAGATTAGGGTTCTTTGTCCATTTGGTTTGGTCATTAGAGAATTGGTTGGAATTTTGTGACGTGTTGCATGACAAATGGTACCCTTTCATCCGAGGATCTCTCAAGGCATAGTTTGGGCTTGTTCACGCTATTGGATCATCAGTTGTTCCCGTTTTAATCTTGAAAGAAAGTTTGGACTTCCTTGTTGGTAATTTGTGGTC